>OX941082.1:41561380-42818047 GCA_954870635.1 Arctium minus
TTGTGTCTTGTCTTTATTTATCTTGGTTGTACGATTTGTCACGCGATCCTTACTTTAGTTGGTAAAAGCTCCACACCGACCTTAAGTCATCTTTAGGACGATGTCGTGAATTACTTAAAGGAATTTATATTTTATCTCGATTATTTCTTCTTACGTGTGTCATGAGTAACTTATGCATATACTGTGTTTTGTTTGATAAGTTACGTGTGTCATGAGTAACTTATCCAGTCTAATCGGTACGCGTGCCTATACGAAAAGCAAAAGCTGCTAAGATCACATATATATAATTAAGATTAATTAAAACCATGATGTTAATGCATATAAAAGAAGTAATTAATGAACTATATGGTTAAAATTATTATCATACCTTAGTTTTTGTGAAGAATAATGCCAAAAACCATCAAAAAAGGCCCAAAAATCGTCAAAAAAGTGTTTTTTTCGAGCATGAGCAATAATGTGTCAAAAAATGGCAGCCCCTTTATGTTATTTATAGGTAAACCCTAGTAATCCCCTTTATACGAGGTTTTTAATAAACAACCGCGTATTAAATGGTTACTTTTATATGCGGTTGTTTGTACTTTCATACGCGGTTTTTTACTTTTATACGCGGTTTTAAATAAACAACCGCGTATAAAAGGGTATGACATTTATACGCGGTTGTTTGTACTTTTATACGCGGTTTTTGTACTTTTATATGCGGTTTTTAATAAACAACCGCGTATAAAATGTTTACATTTTTACGCGGTAGTTTGTACTTTTAGACGCGGTTGTTTGTACTTTTATACGCGGTTGTATATTAAAAACCACGTATAAAGGTTAACTTTTATACGCGGTTATTTATTAAAAACCGTATACAAAAGTGTTACTTTTATACGCGGTTTATTGCAAAAAACCAGGTGTAAATGTAGCTTTTACGCACGGTTTTGTTAGCAATAACCGCGTACAAAAGTGACCCTTTCGTATGCGGTTTTTAATAAATAACTGCGTATAAAAGGTAACCTTTATACGCGGTTTTATCGATGAAACCGTTTGTAATTGTCGAGTACCCTTTTTATACGGTTTTTAATCTAGAACCGTGTATAAAACCATATTTTTAGCAACGGTTCAAATTGTTGAATCGTGTAAAAAGGTTCCAGATTCGTCTTTTATACGCGGTTTTTGTAAAAACAACAAAAATCGTGTTTAATTAGGCGCATATAAAAGTCATTTCTGTAGTAGTGTGAAAAAGAGTTAAGTTTATATGAGAACGGTAATCAAATAAGAAAATAGAAAAAAACGGTCGAATCGCATATAATTTTACACTAAAATCACGTGTAAATTCACATGTGATTCAGCCGACTTTGATCGCGACCTCAGGTCGCGGGCCATGTCACTTGCGCACCCTTGGGTTGATCGTTAGTGTAAAATCATGTGTGATTTTCCACGTGATTTGACCATTTTCTTATTATCTTATTTTGTTATTCTTTTCGTTTAAACCTCCCTACACACACACACACATATATATATATAAGCAACAACCATGGAGAATCTGGTAATAACTTCTAAGTATTAGAAACCATATTTGCTTCTTTACACATTATTGTTTGCATCCTACATTTGATGAAAGAAATCAAGAATATAAGAAACCTGAGGGAGGTAGATACAAAAAGAAAAGGGTTAACTTTTTTATCAATATTGTTTGCATCTCATATCGAATGATGAAATGAAAGTGGCAAGAGAAATGGCTAACAATAGAACAAACGAATCTTTCCTGAATCTCAACGTTTTGGTTAAGATCATGTGTAATATATGTTTTAGTTTAACACTAGAGGTGTACTCGCGCAATGCAGCTAGATACATCACGATTTTAATGTTTCATTTTATTTTCTGTTTTTTGTCGATTTACATTACGATTTTGGATGGTTGTGAGAGAGTGATAATGATTTTTTTATATAAACTTGTTTAATTTAGACTTAATAATATAATGTAATTTATTTTGGTTTAATAATATAATTTTTTTTATAAAATATTCTGTAAGAATTTTTAATTATATTTTAGATTTTTTATATCTAAAATATGCTGAGAGTTATTTTAGGGGAGTTAAAGTGGGAAATGATTTTAGGGGAGTTAAAATGGTTAGAGATAATGATTGAAAATTAATGAATAGCATTAAATGTAGTACATACAGCTTTTATGGCTGTTTTCTAAGTAATTAACATTAAATAGCGGTACATTAAGCTTTAAAACTTGTTTTTAAGAGTTTTTTATGCCATCTTTATAATATGGTATAGATATATTTCTGAAATCTCAGCCTTTTGGTTAAAATCAAGTATAGTGTATGTGTATATGTATATATATATAGGGTGATTTCAATTGGAAACCAAATTTCATTGGAAACTTTGGAAACTAAATTTCAACCATTGATCTTTTTAATCAATTGTCAAGATTCATTTGAATTATATATGGTAAGAAATTAATTAATTTATTAATAAAAGATATTAATAATATGTCAAAAGAGTAAATGTGTCTTTTTCTTTTATGTTTCAAATTTGGCAACAAAGATAAAATATGGTAATAAATTAATTAATTTATTAATAAAAGATAATAATTATATATGGTAATAAATTAATTAATTTATTAATAAAAGATAACAATAATATATCAAAACTACCTTTTTATTACTTGTTCATCAATATGCAGTATGTAAAAACTCAATTAAGTTTCATTACCATTATTGTTTCATTACCTTTCCATTATGTTTCACTATATCAAATCTGTTTCATCAGGTTTCACTATATTAATATTTTGTTTACTATATCACGTTTCACTATATTAATATTTTGTTTAATTACATTTCCATTATGTTTAACTATATCAAATCTGTTTCATCAGATTTCACTATATTAATATTTTGTTTACTATATCACGTTTCACTATATTAATATTTTGTTTAATTACATTTCCATTATGTTTAACTATTTCAAATATGTTTTATCAGGTTTCACTATATTAATATTTTGTTTCACTATATCAAATCAATTATGTTTCACTATATTAATATTTTGTGTCTTGAGGTAATATTGAAGATTTCATATGAATATAAATTTTCATTCATTGGATGAATCAATCACTGATTCATAAGAATCAGAAAAAATAATTTGATTTGTAGCTTGCGTATGAATCAATTTGTGATTACATAAATTAAATGTTTCATGTTTAATTAATAAAGGATCAATATTATCATATATAAAATACATTAAAATTAAATAATTAATATTATAATAATAATAACACTTACCATATATATTATGAAATTATGTAAACGACTAAAATAACCTTATCAATTAAAAATAAAAATAAAAAAAAATATATTGTGCAAACTTTGTGAACCAATCTTAGCCGTTCATCAAGTCTAATGAATATATGATTTTATTATGTTTCCTAATTTAAAATCATGATTATAATGAATAAACTTAACATTTTCCATATATATCACAATCATTATTAATGAATCATAATCATTATCCATAAATATATCTATTGTTTCCTAAAATAGTGGTTTGAATAGTTTGTACAAATTGCTTGGTTTGCAAAAGAAACGCACCCTATATATATATATATATATATATATATATATATATATATATATATATATATATATATATATATCTTAGTGTAAATAGTCATCGGCCTACTTGATTTTTTTAGGGAATATCTATTATACAAGCTTAGTGATGTGGTTCTTTATGAGTCGTCTTGGTCTTACACTGCTACCAAGGCTTGACGCACCCCCTGATTTACAATTCAAATAGTATAAAATGTTTTTTCATAACTTCAAATTATTTTAAAAGAAAAACTTTAATTTTTTAAAGTATCTTCATATTTTCTTTTCTCCCATATTATTTGCATCCCATATAAGATGAGAGAATGAAAGAGACAAGAGATGGGTGGATACAAAATGAAAGGTTCAACTTTTTTTCAATTTATTGTTTTCATCCCACATCGGATGATGGACTGAAAGTGGCAAGAAGAAGGTGAATACAAAAATAAAGGGCCAACAATGCAATAAGCATACTTGAATATCTGCATTGTGGTTAAGACAATCAATTGTACTATGTTTTATCAGTTTAATATCTGATATATGGACCAGAGACCACGCTTGATATTTATTTTATTTTTATGAGGGAATGTCCATTATCATTGTTCAGTGATGTGGTTCTTCATGTGTTGCCTTGAACATACACTATCTAATTTTCACTTGAGATATTATTGAATGTTTTTTTTATAACTTTAATTGAGATTTCAATTAAATTTGTTACAAAATTAAAATTGTGATTTTGTCACTTTAAATGAGATTTCAATAAAAATTGTGACTTCTAAAAAATAAATTACTAGCATTAGCTGAATATTTGTAGAGTAATTTGCATGGCCTTTGTCAATTATAGCTAGAGAACCTAAATTACATACGATTCTAAGATTGTTGCCTACTTCTTTTAAAAAAGTTTTAATGTTGATGCCTAGTTGTCACACACATTTACCTAAAATTTGTTAAATAAGTGTACTACTTGATTAAATAAGTTGAATACTTGATCAATGTATCACTATTGATTGAATAGTTGATTAAATAAGTGTACTACTTGATTAAATAAGTGTACAAATTATTGATTGGAGTTTAAGCAAATGACGATCACATCTTCATTATGATAAGGAATAAGATTAGGCTACACTTATATATACACAATCTAGGTTTTTGCTACTTTATCTTTATCTTTACTATATTATAAAGCACGGATAAAAAACTCTTATATACAAATTATTAGGCATAAGGTACCATTATTTTATGCAAGATTTTAAAAATCTCTTAATTTACAAGTATCAAAGCGCAAGATACATATTACTACTGCAGGCTTCTAACACCCAACAATTTGGTATGTGCAGCCATGCAGGGTCTTCCTTTTATGCAGACATTTCCATGTATCACTATTAATTAATATATTATATTACTATAAATTTGTTTTAATTATATTATTAAATATGTAATTGGTTATTTTTTCTAGATGTCATTAAAATATATAAAATAATTATTGAATTCTAACAAAATACTTAATTTTTTTTATATAAAAAACATTATATTATTAAGCCTAAATTAAACAAATTTATAAAAACATCTTAATTTACAAGTTTCAAACCACAAGATACATATTACTACTGCAGACTTCTAACACCCACCAATTTGGTATGTGCAGAGTCTTTCTTTTATGCAGACATTTTCATGTATCACTATTAATTAATATATTATATTACTATAAATTTATTTTAATTATATTTTTAAATATGTAATTGGTTATTTTTTCTAGATATCATTAAAATATATAAAATAATCATTGAATTCTAACAAAATACTTAATTTTTTTTATATAAAAAAAATTATATTATTAAGCCTAAATTAAACAAATTTATAAAAACATTATCACTTTCTCAAAATCATTCAAAATCGTACTGTAAATCGAGAAAAAAAATGAAACATTAAAATCGTGATGTATCTCGCTGCATTGTGCGAGTACGGTGTAGTAATTTTAATATGTTGGGTATGATCGTGTGATACATACTAATTTTTTAGCCTTTGATTATATCTACTCTTGCCAAACTTTATTGCAATTTATCTTTTGTTCATATTAGATGCAACTGACATTTGCTTAAATAACCAAGATAAGATGTTATCGAATAAAATAAACACAATATAAATAACCAAGATAAGGTATATGCATAGTTAGTTCATCTTGCATATTAATTAACTAATTTGCATATATGGGTCAGGTTCAGGGGAAAACCTCAAAAAAACAGAAAACTGAAGAACACCTTGATAGCCCTTCATCTGGACGGTATGCACTTGTGCATACAGGTAATTTGTAACATGCACACGTGTATATGCACTTGTGCATAAAAACAAAAAAAACAACATAATTACGTATGCACAAGTGCATACCGTCCTGATGGAAGGCTACCAGGGTGTTCTTCAGTTTTCCGTTTTTTTGAGGTTTTCCCTTGAACCTCCGTCTTGCATATATATATATATATATATATATATATATATATATATATATATATATATATATATATCGGGTCTGGTTCATTTGTTAACCTCATTTTTTGTATTAACTTTATGAACCAATCCAAGCCCTAGATTTTGAAAATGAACGGTTGATATTTGACATATTATAAAAGGTAATTAAATGAGGTATGACGTAATAAGGGGGTGTGAACCATAGTAATTAGGGGTAATTTAGGAAAAAATACCCCCCATTTCTTCTATCATTATTTTGCTCCATTAATTTCTCTCCTAAACAAACGAAACCTACGATGTTCAAAGATTCGAAACCGACGATCGATTTCCGGCAATCAAATTTCCGATACACATCTGTGGATGCTAGGTAGGAAAATCCGGTGAACGAATATCTTCATATCAATGGATAATTGACAACTGTAGTTTTCACACATGTTCATATAACATGAACTTTTGTTATCAACGTCGATGGAGACATATAACATATGGGATTCTTAATTATTAGTTCACATATGTTCTATGGTTGTAACATATAAGGTTCTAATATGAACAATTTAGTGCACACATGTTCATTCCCGCATACACTCGTAATATGAACAAGTTAGTGCACACATGTTCATGCCGAAAATAACTTTCATGAGCTATTCAACTAATCCAATAAAACATCTACCACATAACATGAGTGTTCATACACACGTGAATGTCCAAGAAACTAATTAACAGTTTTAGTTTTCACACATGTTCATATAACATGAACTTTTGTTATTAACGATGGGCACACATAACATATGAGATTCTTAATTATTAGTTCACACATGTTTATTAATGGTTGTCAACATTGTCAGATTCACCACATTCTAGAAGTTCTTAATGGTTCAGTGTGTCCAACATTGGTTACAACACACTGGTTACTAAAAATGAAATAAAATGTGTTTCATATGAACACTTATTTATGTTTGTTCATGTTAAAAGATGTTTTGTTTTAATGAAAACAACATACAACTTAGTAATCATACAACTCGAACACATACAAAAAAAATTAGCAATACAAAGTTTGTTATATGATTCCACTATTTCCGCATTGCATTTACCCCTGCTTCCATTTTGGGGTATATATTCCTCATTATTATTGAGTAGAGTTTGATGATCTTCAACCATTGTTGTTGTTTTGAAAGATGAAAATTTTTCAACAACACCTCCTCCATCGACATCGTTCATCAGCCCCGAATTCATAATTTCGTTCGACAATATTGAGTTGATTGTAGTTATTTTCATAATGATTTTAGAATGAAAATATATATGGACTAAATTTTGAGAACAAACCACTAGCTAAAATCATGGCTCATCTAGTTTTTGTAACTCCTCATTAAATAGGTCAAATTTTGTCAAATTTTAGAATTTCCCTTCATACCCCTATGCATCAATTACCAGGGATGGCCCTGCCTTGGTGGCACGTGCCACCGTACTATTTCTTCAGTGAAGTGAAGGTGCAACCGTATCGTTTTAGAAGGTGTTACCGTATTATTTTGAAACTTCAAGAAGGTGCAACCTTATCTCATAATCAACCAAAAAACAAAAAAGAATTCTTGAAATCAACCACAAAATCGGAAAAAAAAAACTCTTTAAATCAACCAAAAAAACGGAAAAAAATCCCTCGAATCGATATTAAAAAAAAAACTTAAAAATCCCTAGAAATCAAGCACAAAGTTTTAAAAATCACTCGAAAATGGTGGAATAAGGCTAAAACACATCAAACAATATTGAACGTCGGTAAAAAGACGAAGACAAGTCGATAAAAAAACGTGCCTTTTGTAATTATTTTTTGCCTATATTATATGGTGTCACCGTATTAAAAATTTCCGGGTCCGTCTCTGTTAATTAGACATGAAATCAACAACAACAATATAAAATGCATTATTATCGGTCAATTTGAGTTCACAAAGTTAACAACATTTTCATTGTTAACAAAAGATCCCCACTTTAAAACAAAAGATCCTCACACACACACACACACTCTCTCTCTCTCTCTCTCTCTCTCTCTCTATATATATATATATATATATATATATATTCAGTAATAGCACTACTAAATAAAAGACTTTTTCCGGCGGAATTTTCCGACAGATTTTTCCGCCGGAAATTTTCGGCGGATTTCCAACGTTAGTCAAACGGGTCAACCCACTTTGACTTTCGCCGGAAATCCGTCGGAAATTTATTTTTATTTTATTTTTTTTTAAAAATCAATTATTTTCGGCGGATTTCCGACAGAATATAATTTTTTTTAATTTTTTTCTTATTAATTATAATTAATTAACTATTTTCGGCGGATTTTCGGCGGATTTTAATTAATTAAAATCCGGATTTTAATTAATTAAAATCCGCCGAATATAGTTAATTAATTATTTTTTTAAATGAATTAAAAAATATAAAAAATAAAAATAAAAATCCGTCGGAAATCCGCCGAAAAATTTATAAAACTTCCGGCGGATTTTCGGCGGATATTTTATATATTTAAAAAAAAAAAAAAAAAAAACTATCCGCCGAAAATCCGCCGAAAATAGTTAATTAATTATTTTTTTAAATGAATTCAAAAAAATAAAAAATAAAAAATAAAAATCCATCGGAAATCCGCCGAAAAATTTATAAAACTTCCGACAGATTTTCGGCGGATATTTTATATATTTTAAAAAAAATAAATAAATAAACTATCCGCCGAAAATAGTTAATTAATTATTTTTTTAAATGAATTCAAAAAAATAAAAAATAAAAATCCATCGGAAATCCGCCGAAAAATTTATAAAACTTCCGGCAGATTTTCGGCGGATATTTTATATATTTTAAAATAAATAAATAAAAAAACTATCCGCCGAAAATCCGCCGAAAATAGTTAATTAATTACTTTTTTAAATGAATTCAAAAAAATAAAATATAAAAATAAAAATCCGTCGGAAATCCGCCGAAAAATTTATAAAACTTCCGGCGGATTTTCGGAGGATATTTTATATATTTTTAAAAAAATAAATAAAAAAACTATCCGCCGAAAATAATTAATTAATTATTTTTTTAAATGAATTAAAAAAATAGAAAATAAAAATAAAAAACAGTCGGAAATCCGATTGCAGTTGGGCTTTAACATACACAGTTGGGCTTTAACGGATGCAGTTGGGGCTTTAACGTACCTAGTTGGTCTTTAATGGATCCGGTTGGGCTTTAACGTACCCGGTGGGACTTTAATGGATACAGTTGAACTTTAAGAGATCTAGTTGGGTTTTAATGTACCCAGTTAGGCTTTAACGCACCCAGTTGGGCTTTAATGGATGAAATTGGGCTTTAAAGGATTTAGTTGAGGCTTTAACGTACCCGGTTGGACTTTAACGTACACAGTTGGACTTTAACATACACAATTGGCCTTTAACGTACCCAGTTGGACTTTAACGGATCCATTTGGACTTTAACGCACCTAGTTGGTCTTTAACGTACCTAGTTAGGCTTTAATGGATCTAGTTGGTCTTTAACGTACACACTTGGGCTTATTGATCCCAACACACATCACATGCATATATGTAGTACATATCTGCATACAAACACATATTAAGTCACTATTGGTGTTATTGGGCCTTAATGAGTCATGAAAGGTTTTGTTGGTCTGTATTAGTTCTTACTAGGCTTTAATGGTTCTTAGTAGGTTATAGTGGGCCTTAGTGGCCTTATTGATCCCAGTACACATCACATGCACAGATGCAGTACATATCTACATATAAACACATATTAAGTTACCATTGGTGTTATTGGGCCTTAATAAGTCATGAAAGGTTTTGTTGGTCTATATTGGTTCTTACTAGGCTTTAATGGTTCTTAGTAGGCTATAGTGGGCCTTATCGAGCCATACACACCACATGCATACAAACACGTATTAAGTCAACATGGTGTTATTAGGCTTAATAAGTCATAAAAGGTCTTCTATTAGATTGTAATGGTTATTAAAAAACTTTAGTGGTTATTAATATGTTATAGCGAGTCTTTGTGGTTTTATCGAGCCCAATACACACAACATACATGAATGCAAACACGTAACAAATCACCAGTGGTGCATTGGGCCTTAATAAACCGATCCAATCCAATCATCCATTGGATTTGATTGGATCAGATGTCCAAATGTTAATTGGATTGGATCGGATGACAAAATCCAACATCCAATAGATGATCGGATTGGATCGGATCCAATAGATGATTGGATTGAACACCCTTAGTTCTTAATAAGTTGTAGTGGTTCTAATAGGGTATAGTGGGCTTAAGTGATCTTATAGAGCCTAATACATACCACATGCATATATGTTGTACATATATACATACAAACACGTAATAAGTAACGTTGGTGTTTTTGGGTCTTATTAAGTCATAAAGCTCTTATTCAATTATAATGCTTCTTAATCAGTTTTATTGGATTCTATTGGGCCTTGATCGATTTTATTGAGGTTTAACCGGTTATATAGGCTTTAATAGACCTATTGGATTTTAATAAGTTTTATCTGAGAAAATATATTTTATATCAAGTCTTGCAAATTTTATTGAGTTTTAATATATTTGAATGTGGACACTTATTTTGAAACAAACATAAAAAAAATGTGAACACTTATTTTAGGACGGAGAGAGTATTATTTAAAATGTTGTAATTAAGAGTTTTTTATACCGTTTTTATAATATAGTATAGATTATATATAACTTATAGGATTATTTAGAATAATATCTATATCTAGATATTTTCCAAAATTCCCCCACCCTTTTTGTTTTCCCTCCTTTGTTTTCCTAAATCTAAACCCTTCCCCCTAAAACTAAGGAACCCTAGTACATATCATATGGCTCCCATGCCTCTGATTAAATCTCTCATCCTCGTCCACGCCGTGGACCTAACAAGAACGAGCAACCACCATAACAAGCCACCACGACCACCAACACCGGCCACCACGAGCCACCAACACTGGCCACCACGAGCCACCTACATCGCCACCACGAGCCACCTACATCGCCACCACGAGCAACCACCCACCACGGGTATATATACCTTCTCCCTCTTTCTCTCTCGATAGAACAACAGCCATCGATCGAACTCTCTTTCTCTCTAGATCGAACTTTCTCTCTCTCTCGATAGAACTAACAAGAACTTTCTCTCTTGATCGAACTTTCTCTCTCTCTGTTTCTGTGCAGGTTCGATTTCACCCTCGTTTGCGCGATCGAGATTCTTGTCTTCGAGGTTTCCGGCTAAGCGTAGTGTGAGAGCTCCGAGGATGCAATGGACGACGACACTTCATGCTCGATTTGTACACGATGTTGAGCTCTTGGGTGGCCATGAAAGTATGTTATATCTTTAGTTGATCTTATTATTTACAATCTTCACTCAATTGAAGACAAAATTGTAAACAAAAAATTGGTTCTTTTGGTTTTCTAAATTGCATTTTTGTTTACTGATGTTAACTAATTACTTGTGTAATTATAAACTTAATTAGGAGCAACACCCAAGTCAGTTCTTGAGCTAATGGATGTGAAGGATCTAACATTAGCACATGTCAAATCTCACTTAGAGGTGAACTTGACTATTATTCCACCTCTGATCTATTTTTTTCCCCAATTATTTCAAATTAATGGGGTTTTATTTTTAATCTATATCCCATTTTGTATTTATCATTTTCCTTTGATTGGCATTTTCAAGAATCGCATATGTATATGCCAATTTGTTTCTAATATTCAAATGCAAGTAGATAAAGTTAGCAAACACAGTTTATTTTCATATTTTCTGTCAACAAAGTGGTTTTTAATTCCCTTTTTTTCTTTGGGATTGATAAAGTTTTAATTCCCTTTTTTTCTGTCAACAAAGTGGTTTTCTTTGTCAACAAAGTGGTTTCTAATATTCAAATGCAAGTAGATAAAGTTACCAAATATATATTTTAGGATTGTTGTCTCCCATGGTTATGGGTTTAAACATCTTCAGCTTCACGTTACCTTCGAAGATCTGGATCTGGTTGAAGAACCAGATATGGCTTTGAAGATATGCATAAGGTTAGTTAGTTTAAAATTTTTGGCTTCGAATTTGTGATTTGGGTTTTATTTATGTTTTTATAAGGGTTTTTTATTCAAGGTTTGATTTGTGTTTTTTATTTAGGTTTGATGGAAGATTTTGATTTAGATTTGGGCTTTTAACTTTTAGATCTTGATTTGTATTTAGAGTTTGATTTTTATTTAGTTTAGTTGTATGGTGCTGGAAGATACTTATGAAAGCTGTTTTGCAGGTAGGAAGATGAAGATGATGGTTTTGATGGAACTAGATGAAAAATATTTATTTATTAAAATTTGGTATAAAATAAAGTAAGACTAACAAAAAATTCTAATTAACAAAAAACAAAAAGATAAAATCAGTAAAAAGACTAAAGTACCCCAAGTGTAACCTAGTGTATTTAAGACGGTTAATAAAATGGACCAAATCAATACAAAATGGATACCTGACGAACCGGATTCAAAACAAGGGGACAACTTATTTTTCCGGTGAAATAAAAAGAAGAAATTTTATAATATATCAATTATAATTAAAAAAAATTCTAGCAGAATAATATTTAATTTTATAATAATAAATTTTAAAAAAGAAAAACAAATTTCTGACAGATTTTCGGCGGAATTACCGACGGATTTTTCACGGATTTTGCCGTCAGAAATGGTATTTCTAGTAGTGATTTCGGCGGAATATTCCGCCGCAAATAAATAAATAAATAAAGATTTTCGGCGTATTTTCGGCGGAATATTCCGCTGCAAATAAATAAATAAATTAAAAATAAAAATAAATAAATTACTATTTTCGGCAGAATTTTCCGCCGAAAATCCGCCGAAAAAAATTAAAATTAATTTTGTTAATTAATCAAATCATTTAAATTTTAAAAAAATTCGGGTCGGTGGAAAAATCCACCGAAAATAGTAATCCGCCGAAAATGCCGCCGAAAATGACTATTTGCGGCGCCCCTGTTTCCAGTGGACCAAATCCGACGAAAATGACTATTTTCGGCGGATTTGACCGTCGGAAAAAGTCGAAAATTTTGTAGTGTAGTGATGTTGTTTCGGTTATAAATAACATAAAACCAAAACTATTATCAGTATACCTTAAACTCTCGGTCACTGGAAAAAAAAACTATTAATAGTATATGCTAATTTATCACACCAAAAAATATATTATTATTTTACATTGCATTTCCTTAAAAAACAATTATCGTCATCGCAACCAACACTAGTATTTATTTACATCAAACATCTCTTTTGATGGTATTTTAATCCATCAGAAATGATATATATATATATATATATATATATATATATATATATATATATATATATATATATATAGAGGGGTTAAATCATGTGAGAACCGTGATAACCGATCTAAGCTGTAATTTGGTTTTGATCTTATGGTTTTAATTAAAAGTTGTTTCACTTCCAATTTATTTCAAAATTGTCATTGCCTTTAATGACCATGAATTAAAATTAATCAATGATTTAGATTGGTTTTCATGGTTCTCAACCTATTTTTGGTTCTCATTTGATTATCGTCCTATATATATATAAGAAGGTTTAAACGATAACGCTAATTTTTTAAGAAAACAGCAAAAAACAGATTATGTACAAAATCATATGTGATATGATTTTGTATGTACTCAATTGTTCTTATGTTTTCTTAAATAGATGTTATTCTCGTATGAACTCGCCTCTTTCTCTCTATTATATATATATATATATATATATATATATATATATATATATAGACAGAGGTTCAAGGGAAAACCTCAAATAAATGAAAAACTAAAAAACACCTTATCAACCGTTAGATTAGATGATCTGATGGATGTGATTAAATGGACGGTTACAACAATATTTTTTGAATTAAAAAACTCTAGCCCCTTATTTTTTTATTCGAAAAAAGAGAAAAAATAAACAAAATTCGAACGAAATAAATTACACCAAAAAAACAATCATATTTTTCTCGTTAATTTAACATCCATATTGATATACCTTTTCATCCATTTTTTCGTGGTTTTTCGGTTTTCTATTTATTTAGGGTTTTCCCCTAAACCTGACCCTATATATATACTATATATATATCACTACTGTAAAATTGCTTATTTCCGACCAAGATTACCGACGGATTATATCCATTTATATCCATGGGTAATTACCGACGGATCACCGCCGAAAATGAAAACTTTGCGACGGATAGACTATCCGTCGGTAAATGTATATATTTACCGACGGATATTAAAAAAAAAATTATTTTTAAATCCGTCGAAAATCTGTCGGTAATTTATATAATTTAATAAATATTTATTTTTTCTGACTTCCGTCGGTAATCCATCGGTAATTACAGACGGATTACCGACGGACATCAAGAATTCGTCGGTAATCCGTCGGTAAATTTAATAATTTAATAAATATTTATTTTTTCTGTGATCATGTATGTGTGTATATATATATATATGTATGTATGTGATCATGTATGTATATACACATGTACGTACGTGATCATGAATGTATGTGATCATGTATGTATGTACATCATGTACATGTATAGTACGTATGTGATCATGTATGTATATACAAGTACGTATGTGATTATGTATAGTATGTATGTACATGTACATATATGTTCATGTATGTATGTGATCATGAATGTATGTACACCATGTATAGTATATATGTGATCATGTATGTAATATGTATGTATGTACATGTACATATGTGATCATATATGTACCATTAAAGCCCAACTAGGAACGTTAAAGCCCAACTTATCCATTAAAGTCAACCGGGTCCATTAAAAGCCCATCTTGGTACGTTAAAGCTAACTGGATCCATTAAAAGCCCAACTGGGAACGTTAAAGCCCCACTGAATCCATTAACTGGATATATTAAAGCCAACCGAGTCCATTAAAGCCCAACTGTGTATGTTAAAGCCCAATTGGATACGTTAAAGCCCAACTGGGAACGTTAAAGCCCCACTGAATCCATTAAAGCCCAACTGGATCTGTTAAAGCCCAACTAGTAACGTTAAACCCCAACTAAATCCATTGAAGCCCAACCGGATTCGTTTAAAGCCCAACTGGGTATGTTAAAGCCTAACTGGATCCACAAAAAGCAACTGGATATATTAAAGCCCAACCGGGTCCATTAAAGGCCAACTGGATTCATTAAAGCCCAATTGGATACGTTAAAGCCCAACTGGGAACGTTAAAGCCCCACTGAATCCATTAAAGCCCAACTAAATCCATTGAAGCCCAACCAGATCCATTAAAGCCCAACCAGATTCGTTTAAAACCCAACTCGGTACGTTAAAGCCTAACTGATCACATTTTGTCCCTGATCTAACTGGAATTAACGGGAAAAGATAACGGCCGTTAATTGTTTCCATTAAGTCGAGTTACTTCAGGGGTATTTTAGTCAATTTAAATATAATTTGATAAATTAATTAATAATTTTAAATATAATTTGATAAATTAATTAATAATTTATTTAATAAATTTGATAAAATAAATATAATTTATTAATTTAAAAGTAATTTATTTAATAAAAAATAAAAATGAAATCCGTCGGTGAGTTTACGAAATTTCTAAAAAAAAATAAGCGGGCTTTAAGCCCTAATTTCAGTCTCCATCTCGAACTCCCCCTAATTTCAGTCTCCCTCTCAATCTCAATCTCTCACTGGCGACCTCTCCCTCTCACCGGCGACCTCTCCCTCTCGATACTCCCTCTCACCGCGACCTCTCCCTCTCTCTCTCGACGACCTCTCTCTCTCTCTCCATCTCTCGACCTCCAGGCGCCATCTCCATCTCGTCTCTCCCTCTCGTCTCCCTCTCTCGACCTCCATCTCCATCTCGTCTCTCCCTCTCTCGACCTCCATCTCACTCTCGCTCTCGATCTCTCCACAGCGGCGACGTCTCCCTCGTCTCTGACCTCGAGCGACAGTCACCGACGACCACCGACTGCCATTGTCTCCCTCTCGATCAGGTATGATTTTAAATGGTGATCATATCGCAGGATCTGTATTTATTTTGATGTATTTTCGTTTTTATGTTAATTTGATCTGCAACATCACTAACATTATTTCGTTTTCGTTTTCAAATTTGTTGTTTCAGTTGACGAGCCACTCAAGAAGACATTTGTCGGTAATCCGTCGCTAAAAGACGACCGTCGGTGATCCGTCGGAAATAACCACGCCGTCGGTAACCGTCGGAGATCCGTCGGAAAATTAAACCGTCAGTGATCCGTCGGTAATATCCGTCGGTGATCCAAACGCCGACCACCTTTATACCGACGGACATTTACCGACGGATCACCGACGGATTTGGATTTTACCGACGGATCACCGACGGTTTCATCCGTCGGTGATAAGCCTCTGTTTTGTAGTGTGTGTATATATATATATATATATCTTACGTGGTTGATTTAACTGTTTAATATCCTTATGTTATATTTGTATAATTTTGATTTATATCAAATCAAGCATAAAATGATATAGTTATTTTATTCGATGCAAGTTTCAGAAACATGAACGTTTATGCATTTATATCTTTTTTATTTTACGAGAAATGTATTTTTATTTAAAACGTTATGCTTATATACACTACTAGAAAACTGAGCATTAACAATGAAAATTAGCGACGGTCATAATCCCTCGCTAATTAGCGAGTGATTAGCGAGGGATTGACCATAAACCCAATATCTCGCTAATTAGTGATTGGGGTTACCAAAACCCCAATCACTCGATGATTAGCAATGGATTAGTGATGGATTTGTGGAATCTGTCGCTAATTAGTGAGGGATTGGGTTTTTTCTTGTTTCTCATTTGTATGTGTTATGTGTATACATGTGCATGTGTATGTGTTATATGTATGAATGCGTATGTGTTATATATATCCTTCGATTCGTGTTATATATATATATATATATATATATATGTATATGTATGTTGGTTGCGAACCACGATTGGATCTACGTATATATGTGTGGTGTATATGTTTATATGCATGTGTATTAGCAAATGTATAGATAATGTGTGTGTTGCTTGGTAAGTGCATATGATGTGTATATGTGTTGTACATATGTATATATATATATATATGTGTCTGTGTGTGTGTATGTGAATGTATTGATAATAATGTGTGAGTGTGTGTCTGTTGTTTGGTAGACGCATGCAAATAGTTACCAAGTCACTATTGCTATTATTAGGCCTTATTAAGCCATAAATAGTCTTATTGGGTATAATGGATCTTAGTGGGTTTTATTGAGTTATAGTGGATCTTAGCGGTTATATCGTGCCTAATAGACACCAGATGCACATATGTAGTACGCACTTGCATACAAAAATGTAATAAGTCATCATTGGTGTTATTGGGCCTTAATAAGTAATAAAATGTGTTATTGGGGTTTAATGGGTTTTATTACCTTCAATGGATCTATTAGGCTTTATTCGGTTTTATTGGGCTTTGATGAGTTTTATTGGACTTTATTGGATCTATTAGGCTTTATTCGATTTTGTTGGGTTGTAATGTGTTATAGTGGGTTTTGTTTGGTTTTATTGGACTTTATTCAGTTCTATTAGGCTTTAAACCGTTCTATTGGCCTTTATTTGGTTTTACTACGCTCTAATGGATCTATTGGGCTTTAAAGGATCTTAGTGGACTTTAATGGATCCATTTGTTTTATTCGGCTTTATTGGACTTTAAAGGGTTTCATTGGGGTTTAATGGGTCTATTGGGCTTTATTGGGTCAAACGGAGAAGGGAATATCTGGAGGCCGAACAAACTAGTCAAACATCCCAGTTAGCCGAACAGGTGGCATTATCGGTACATTTTACTGCTTTTATGCGACAACAATGATACGCTTTCCCCCCTCACGGCCCTTCCAGTAGTTAGATTGTTAGCTAACTTTCGAATATTGTTTTAAATTGTATGAATTTGATACTTCAGATTGTATGAATTCGTTATTTTTAATTTGTTGGACATGTTTCGGTTTGCTATTTTCAATTTATGGGCATGTTTTGTATAAAATATACAGGAAATATATAAATTTAATTTAGTTTTTTTTTTAATTTTTAAAAATTAGCAAGGGATGCGACGAAATTTCGTCGCTAAAAGTGCATGTGGGGCCCTCGCAAATCCGTCGCTAATATGCCCTCGCTAATCCTTCGCTAAACTTGTCGTCGCTAAAGCCCCCTCGCTAATCTGTCGCTAAAAAGCCCTCGCTAATCTGTCGTTGATAGCATTTTTCACGCCCCTTTGGCCCACCGACTATCATGGACTGATCATCAACGGTTCCAAGATTTAGCGACGAATTAGCAACAACTTATTCCGTCGCTGATAGTGGTCAGTTTTGTAGAGTATGCGGAAATAAGATGATTTTAATTAGATTTTAAAAAATATGTGCAAATGTTTTATGGAGTTGGGTTTAAATGACATGTTCAAAATAAGTAAACATGAGAACGACCAAAAAAATTATAGAATTAAATGTGATTACTGTTCAACTTTGGCCGCAATCTAGGTAGAAGGTCAAGTTGTTGGCACACCCTTGCGTTAGACCGCATTCCATAATTGCATGTGATTTTATAACACCCAAAGTTCCGTTATTGTTATAATATATTCAGAAAACGGCCGAAAAACGATCAACACTACAAAACGGACCACTATCTGAGAGAGGCAAAGCCGTCGCTAGAGATAGATATGTCGCTGATAGTCGATGGGCTAAAGGGGCGGGGATAATGCTATGAGCGATGTATCAACAACGGATATCGGTGATGGATCAGGGACGGGTTAGCGATGGATTGCTATCAGCGACGGAATGCATTAGCGACAGATTAGCGAGGGCGCTTTTAGCAACGATTAGCGAGGGCCTTATTAGAGACGGATTAGCTAGTGTTGGTTTTAGCGACGGATTAGTGAGGGCTAACTAGTCACGGATTTGCGAGGGCTCTTTTTAGCGACGGATTTAGGGCCCCATGAACTTTTAGCGACGGAATTCCCTCGCTGGTTTTTAATAATTTAAAAAAAATTCTAACCGAAACATATCAAACAAATTAAAAACAATGAATTAACAAATTCATACAATTTAAAATACCAAACTCATAAAATTCAAAACAATGTTCGAAAGCTAGTTAACAATCTAACTACCCAAAGGGCTGGGAGGAGGAAAGTGTATCATTGTTATCGCATGAAAGCAGCAAAATGCGGCGATAACACCACCTGATCGGCTAACTGGGTGGTTTGACTAGCATTTCATCTCGGCCCGATGGCGTTCCTCTATTTCATCCATCTTTGCTCTTAACACAACTACCTGTAAATACTGAATATTTGACAAAAATCAGTAATTTGTTGGAAATAAAAAATAATGGCATGATACATAACAATATAACCAACATATCTCCGCTTATCTCCGTTGGCAATCCAGTAGAGGATGATCTCCCGCTGCTATTGCTACATTCACTAATCATATATAATAGGGATCCTCGGAGGTCTTGAAACCAAAAAGATAGCCCTTATTCCGTCCTCTGACATTATGCTCCCTACGAAATGTATCATCAGGGGGAGGAGTGTCGGGTTTTGCACTAGACCGATATGCATCCCTAAGCTCTCGAAATAGTTTATATGGTTTACTAAAAGAAAAACAAGTGAGCTTAATTATATTTGTAGACATTTCAATAGCATAACGAGTGTAAATCAAACGTATCCAATGCCTACTTTTAACAATTATAACATTCTACCAATGGTAGTCAAATTACCAACCAACATATCTACTTAGCCTAACATCTGTCTAGCCTAAACTAATAGCGTCACTACGTTTATTATAATATATTACTTCAAACCTACCAAATGGTTCTATAAAACAAACTAGTGGTTTTAGAAAATTTACCGCCACTCTAGCCGCTTTGGGGTAAACATAGTGCGGAGAATCGGTAGGCGGGTTGGATGAACTCGGAACGACCTTCCGGTTCAAGCAGTGGATCCACTCAAACACCTCAGAACTAATCGACTCGTCACCTAATATATGTGCCTACAATAGACAATTAGTTAAATAGTAAACATAAAAATCTAATTACATATTCAAAAGAACTGTATACTTACCATCTAGTGTCGATGTTGTGCAGTAGTGATCGATCCCCTGGTGTGCTTGGACGACACCCCCTTAAACTTGGTCCTCCGATTGGCCTTAGCGGACTTAGATTGAAGTCTTCAACGTTCGATATCCCACACCTGTTAAAAAAATTAACACATAATTTGTTACAAAACATATAGCAATGCACAAATCTCACAATAAAGTTACAAACCTCATCAATCATCTAAAGCCAAAACCTCTCTGGGATCCAGGAAGGGTGGTGTGCCCTAAGGCGTGTGAAGTCCTCACCGTCCCACTTCTCCCTCTTATTCTAATAAGCACGTGCCGCAGCCGATTCACATGCACCCCTCATCTAATCCGAGTACATATTCTGCATGGAATGGGTCCATGCCTCAAGAACCACATCATCATGCTCTGGGTCCCACTGGAACTTACCCTACATACACAAGATTTATATCAAAGTAAAAACAATAATCTGATATATACAACTACTTTAAAAGGGATTCATGTACACTAACCTGAAAGCGTTAGAACATCAAGTCACGGTCAACTGGTTTAAAAATCTTGTGAAATGCCCATACTTGGGACTTTTGGACTTTTTGATAAATAAAGCACAAATGTATGGAGATTTTGATGATTTAATACTTGGGACTTTTGGGAATCCATTTGATGCTTAAGACACTTTTAGTGTATTCAGTTTCATAAACCATTTTGAACATACACGTTATTGTTTTATAAAGTATTTTAGGGATATAAATAGTATGATTTCACTTGGAATATGAAATGATGAGTTTTTGGAGTTAATCATACTGTTGGAGCATGTGTTTGTATAATCGTTGGTTAAATGCGTTTTATTGTTTATGATGACATTTATTGAATAGTCAATTGTGTTATTGAGATTTTGGCTCGGTTTTGACTCAAACGAGTCTTAGGGGACAATCATCCGATTTATCTTGCTCTATGTAGATCCTTTTGAGTTATATGTATATTTATTTGAAATGTTGCATTCTTTGAGTGTGTTGTTACTCATTTGGGGTCATGTAAATTTAGACTGTAATGCAATGGATCCATGGGCATAGGAGTCAGTTTGTTGGTTTGGGAATGGATCGTTATCCCTATTTTATATCTTGGCGTCTATATAAGCGATAGACATGGAGTGTTTGAGCTTGGCTTCTATACGAGCGATAAACCTAGAGTGGTTGAGCTTGGTCGTGTCGGTATTGCACAGCGATACCATGCACCAAAAAACGAAGACCTGAATACTAATGTGATCTCCCGACTGACATGGGGATCCACAAACCTGCACATTTAAAAATATATACAACATAAAAGGCATTCATATCATTTTATTTATGTAATATAAAGTCATATACCACACCTACTTACCTACGGCCTCCCAGATCCAGATGTGGCCGCTGACTCAGATACGTAGTGTTGTCATCAAATGGCTGGGGCCTCTCCTCGACCTAGAACCATTTGAACGTGTTTCATGATCCTGAACCAGATCCTCGAGGCCGAAGGTCTGCATGGTAGCATCCGCAAACTCCTCCATGTCATCAGCATGCGGGTCGCCATGCTTGTAACACCTAAAAATAAGGGTAAATTTAAAACTGAATATTTTCGAAATATGACATCTTAAACAAATGGAAAATCACCCAAAAGGGGAAATAGTAATAGCGTTTACAGTTTCTATAAATGGACATTAGAGTCGACAACATACTGACGTAAATAATTTATATCTAGATTATAAAGGTTGTCAACTCAATCTCCAAAAAGTATCTATCCCTTTCTGTACACCAATTCTACCAAAGTCTATCTCCAAAAGTTGCCACTATCGGCCCAACACTCGTCCCTCAAATATTGGGAACCCCGCCGCTAACGGAACCTGATATACATGTCATTTAATAAAAATGTTAGGCTTTATGCCTAGTGAGAACAAACACTTTATATATAAACTTGGGAGTGAATGAAACATGAATGAATGGTTTTTCAATAACATAGGAAGGTAAAGCTTGTCAAATAACCACATAAGGACCTTATGGTCTAAAAAGCATCTTACGATGATCGGGGAGACCCAATTTTCACGGATCATGATAGAATACAAAAGTAAGCCACTTTCCGAGTTGTGAGCTCAATATTAGGACCCATGGCCACGAACAATTCCATCTCGTACATAGATGTGGGGGAGGGCACCCGAGGATCCTAGTCATACTCATTCACTACGATTACATTTACGACCCATGGCTAGTATCCGGTCCTACATAACCGTAGCAAATTTCCTCCGAGGATCCAATGTCTCAACTAGTTTCAAAAGGGGGAAAACATCCCAAAATAAGTCAACTTTTATACCTATGGATCCACTAGCAATAGTCTACGACTAGTCACAATTTCATTTGTGACTAAACTATAATAATACACATAGTTATCATAATGGAATCTTCATATCATAATTTGCATATATAAATAATTTTCAAGAATTTAAAACCATGCATAGATCAATAAATGGTTATTTCCATTCCCAACATAAGATGTCTCTAAAATAAGGTTTTCCAAACATTTCACAAACCTTTAGAATAATCTTTGACCAAATCAATAATCATCCTTTCTCAAGTAAAACCCTCAATTTAGAGAAAAACCCTAAATGTCATCAAGATAGTTTCCTTCATACATTTACTCATAAATATGTAAATAGAACACATTTTAAATATTAAATCATGATTTCCAACAGCATAACCCAAGACATAGTTAGAACCCTAAAAATCTCCAAAACCCATTTTAGGTCAAAACTATCAAATAATGGAATGTAACCAAGGAGATGATTGTAGGTCCAAAAGAGTAGTTTAGACATGTATAAAGTTTAAAAGATAAGAGTAAACTCACTCTCTCGGTTTAAGAAAACCCAAATCCAACCAAAAGATGAGAAGATCTTAATTAAATCCTTAGCTCGAACCTTGAATAAATGTTATAGAGTTCCTTAAATGCTCTCTACAATGCCTCTCCGCCAGCCTTAAGTTCACCCAAACCTAAATAAATGAAGAGAGGGGAAGTGAAGAGGAGTAAATGCCCAAAACCAAAGTCAAATAGGCCTAAATGTGACCTGCACCCCATATGCAGGTTCCACGTGACTAAACCCGCGCCAGGGTCGCCTGTGCACATCTGAGGCTTCACACCATAGTGGCTTACGCGGGTTCCACGCGGCTTGGGCCACGCCAAAGTCGCTCGCACTCGACTGAGTCTACACACCACAGTGTCTTATGCAGGTTTCATGCGACCAAACTCGCTGCAAACTCGCTTTAGCCACTGTTCGATCTCCTTAAAACTTCCTTTTCTTGATTTATTTCGCTAAGGTTCCACCACTAAAACACGAGGTCACCTAAGATTTTTATAAGGCAATTCTAAGATTAAAAAAAATCCAATTATAAAGGTTCCAAATTCGAGGGTGTTACAATGCCCGCTAGTTGAGCTGCTGCCCCTACCATAGGGTTACCTCTACCCCGACCTCTACCACCACCATACACACGGCATGATGACATCGCCTGGAAAAATGAACATTAAGTTATATAAAAAAGGATAATGAAAAATCCCAATTATGCAATTATGAAATAAACATACAGAAGATAAGTTACTCATCAAAAGAATAATCAGATAAACGTAGGCTTAAATAAAAAAGAGTCGTTTTGGATTACTTGAAAACCATATGTGTAATAGCTTGGCTATTTGGAAGTCAAAACATAAGTTTAGATGAGTTTTGGATGAATTTAGAACCATACATGTAGTGGTTTGACTATTTGAAAGTCAAACTATAGTTTTAAATCAAAAAGAATCGTTTTGGATGACTTGAAAACCCTACGTCTAATGGCTTGGATATTTGGAAGTCAAATCGTAGGTTTAGAAGAGTTTTGGATAACTTTAAAACTCTATGTGTAATGGTTTGACTATTTGAAAGTCAAACCTTAGGTTTAAATCAAAAGGAGGTGTTTTGGATGACTTGAAAACCCTAAGGGCGCGTTTGGTTTGTCGGAATGGATTGGAAGGATTTGGATTTTCAAATCTATTCCAATCCCGTGTTTGGTTTGCAGGATTTTCCGGATTTGAAATCCTAAGATTCTTTTTAGATCCCTCCAACATTAGATTTGAAATCCCAAGGGGATGGCTAGGATTTCAAGGGATTTCGTAGGATTTTTATATAATAATGTTTAAAAATATGTTAAAAACACTTGTTTTATAATAATCAGTTAAATAAAAGGTAATTTCATTATTTTTATACTTTTTAATGATTTTTTCTATAAATAATAGAATTCAAATCCTTTCCAATCCTACAAACCAAACACACAAAAGGATTCCAAATTCTCTCAAATCCAAAACCCTCCAAATCCAAATCCCTATATGAAATCAAATTCATTTCATTCCATTCCTACAAACCAAACGGACCCTAAGTGTAATGGCATGGATATTTGGAGGTCAAAATATAGGTTTATAGAAGTTTTGGATGACTTTAAAACCATATATGTAACGGTTTGACTATGTGAAAGTCATACCATAGGTTTAAATCAAAAAGAGTCGTTTTGGATGACTTGAAAACCTTACGTGTAATGGTTTGGCTATTTGGAAGTCAAAACGTAGGTTTAAATAAAAAAGAGGTGCTTTGGAATAAAAGAATTGAGTTTAAAACACAAGCATATGTTTTTTTAAAATTTCAACGGCATAATGGCTAGAAAATGAATATTTCCAAATACAATCTAGCTTGATGTGTGTCCAACAATTGGCAACCCAACTACAAATAAATAAAATGAAACCTAATATTTGCCCAACAATTAGCAACCCAAACTAACAATGATTTTAGACTAAAAATTGTTAAAGGATTATCTGCCATCATCAAAAGGAAGTGATTGAAAAAAATATTTTCCTAGTATTAGAAGTTATCATAATGAATGTTTCTTTTTCTTTGTAAACACTTCCCTATTTAAAGGGCTTATGATTAATGGGAATTACAGACTTCTTTTCTCTATCTTATTGTTATTCTCTCTATATTGATTGTTCCATAACACGTTATCAGCACGTACGCTCCTTAGAACGAAGTGATCGTGAAATCAAGCTAAACTTCGATATTTGAGGTAACTTTTATATGTTTTAGTTTCAAAACATCACCATATTATGCTTATGCTATGAATAAATATGATGATTTCATCAAAACATTATTTTCTATTATATGTTTAAATTATAAAAATAATCCTACCATGTTTTATGTTATAAACGCAAAAGATGAATTGTCAATCTCATGAAATTATAATTCACATGTTGTTTTTTGTTTGTTTATAAAATATGATTATAAAAATATTTGTTTCTTTTTGTTTTATGGTTAATATTTTTATAATGATAATTAAATACGATAATAAATATATTTTTAGTTTTAGTTTTATCCATATCATTGAGTCTTTGAAAAAAAAGCTATTTTGTTTTACAGTTAACAAAAAAAAAAGAATGAAGATTAATCTGTTTTTGTAGTTATTTTAGTTCTTTTAAAACGAAATATTCGACACATGCCTCTAAACCTAATTACAAAACTATTTTTAAATTTTATATATATTTTTTTGAACGGCAAGTTAACACACGCACACGTTCCCGGGGTATCCGGGCTCCCACTTAAGGGTGTCACCCGACCAATCCCCGTCGATCACGACCCAACCCAATTAAGGGTACCACTATGTGGCAGACCCATGATCATGGATGTCACAGGATGCTCACCACGGGGTTCGAACCTGGGTAGTCAGGGATACCATCCACTGACCCCCCAGGATGTTACCTTACCACTAGGCTACAACACTTTCTGGTTATGATGTTAAGTTTATCATGTTATAAATTAATGAACATAAATCATTTACTAAATATAATCTTTATGAGATTTATATTATTTTATACTAAAATTTATTAATCAGATATCATTTATTTATTTATGATATTTCTTTTATGTTGTTGATTATTATTATTTTTGGTATGTATATCTTTAAATTTGTAGTCAAATATAAAATATTTCGGAGGTTTATGATTTCCTTTCTTAAATATTATTCAATAAATTTATTATTATTATTATCTCAAAAAATATATATTTAAAAAAATCTATTTTTTAAAATGGCATTTTCAATGTGCATCAACATTTGATAATTAGAACTTGGATGATCGTATTTGAATGAAAATATTTGATTATTTTATTGCTTTATTTAAATGTTTATTGATATAAATACTTATCTGTTTTATTGTTTTTCCATAATTTTAGTATCAAGTTATTTATTTAATAATAGTGTTTATTTTGTGAAACTGATTTTCTTTCCTAGATGTAATACCCTAATAACCATATTTAATAAGTAACTGGTTTACAATATCTATTAGTTACTATTTTTTTTATAATTTTTTATATGCATACACATTTGATTGCATCATTTGTTAGTTTAATTGATCAATATTATTTATTTATATAGACTCGTATTAAATTATTCAGTTTAAGTTTAAGTTTATTCTCATGATTTATTTTAGATTTAATTCACCTTATTCAAATGCATTTGTTCTCCCACATAATATATTCAAATAAAGACATTAATTATAAGTTCCTACTTATAATTCCAATCATATGATTAAATTTGGGAAGTTACACTTCCACCCCCCATATTTTTATCTCTTGCCAAAATCATCCAACATACCATTATGTAGCAAAATTTTGAAATTGATATTATACTAAAACAAATATTTATTTGGCCTAAAAAAACTCTTAAAATACCATTAATATATTACAACAATAAAGTTGGCTTTATATGTCAAATGCATATTTTTTTGGCCTCTTGCTAAAACCTCCCAAAATACCAATATGATCTTAATTTTGTTTGAATTTGATTTCAAATTTTTGACCTCATGTCAAAATTTACCAAATAAGTAAAATGTTCTCTATGCATTTCATAAACGAATTAATCGCAATATATTAAAAGGATTTTGTCAAATTAGTGTAAATAGCTCTAAAGGTTTGTAGGGACTTAAGAAATCCATGTGATTCTCTTACTACCTGGAAATCCAATAGATTGAGTGATTTCTTTTCGCAAATAGAAATATTGATGAATTATTATCAAAAAAATGTAAACATACCAAAATCCAATATTGGTATGATAATGAAATTTCATACATAAAATAATAACTATAACTATCATTCATTGTCTTGTCAAATATAAAATCATATATTATCCCTTATATAAGTAAATGGTTGAAACAATTCATCCCGAAATCAACGTCTTAAACTCAAAAGAACTTGAGTACTATAAATTAGTTTACAAATTTCCTTTGAAAAGGTACAAGAAAATACCTAAAATCCATCAATGCCCTAAAAACCAACCACCTGAAAATGTACAAGCATATACCTTTAAGTCTTTGTGATGACATGTCAGTCATAACTTTCATAGAGATAACTTTCTACTAGAAACCCTAAAGAACTACGGGCCTAAACGAAGAATCGAGAATATTCCTAAACAAGTATTTCCCGAACTAATCTTATAGTGGAGTAAAACCCACTTATTACAAAAAGCTAACCGATTTCAACAAAGAAATGTTGTGTCTCAAAAGGCATTTTAATCGTCGTGGCAAAGAACTCACATAATATGACATGATTCATAACATTATTCCACCTTTCATAGATAAGTAAATATTAATAAACCAATATAAAGCGAAATATAACCTTTAAACAAATATATCAACCTACTGCAAGTGGTTGAGAGATATAACAAGGTTATTTCGAATAACAACGATAGACATGTTGGGACAAAGAAAAATCTCGAGGTTAATAATGAAATGTTAGAGGTGGAAACAACTCCGAATAGTAAGTTAAAAAAAATATCACACATGACATTTATATACCACGTGAACGAAATAGTGGAAAGTGTCAGGGCATGGCAATAGTTAGGAGTCATTTTTCAATCTTTGTAGCATAGATACAACTACTACCTAGTTGATCAGGGATAGTCAATGAAGATATACATTAACTACTTTTCCTTTTTCTTACAAAAAAAGGGGGAACAAGTTATAAATAAACTATATGTAACACCCCAAAAATTGGGACTAACAAAAATTTTTGGAATTGGAAATGTGGTATATAAAATAATTCCAAAGCACGAGCTTTCCCAATAAAGGAACAATATGCAATGTACGATAACAACCCTTTAATCTAATTTCTAACTAGAAAAGAGATTACGACAAGTTGTTATCTAAAATTCCAAAACAACTGTCTTCTATGGTTGGCGTCCCAAAAATGCTCCCCACGCTTACAATTACAGTTACTAAACCTTCTTGACGGTCGCACCACTAGATCCTGAGATACACATCAACCAATCAAGTGTTAGGCCAAACGAGCCTAGTGAGTTTAACAATAATAGGGCGTAATCATTTAACCATTTATAGACAACAAGAACCATAAAGGAATCAATGGGGGAGACCCATCACACCAAAGAGTTTCACCTTAAGTCAATGTACCTTGATGTTCACTCGCATGAGCAACATCCCGAAGGCCCGACACATTTGAAGACTACCTCCCAGGCATTACTCCAAAATGGTGGAGGTCTAGGTGCATACCATTATGGTGGCACCCTAAGACTACATCCTCCTAGTGCTTACTCATGGTTCATCCAATATATATAATATCCAACATTATACATAATTCACATCAAGTAAAATATATGTATAAGTCCTCAAGTAGTTCCAATCCCATTTTAGGTCCAAAACCCTAAAACATGTGAGTTCGTCAACAATATCCATCAATCCCATGTTAACACATAACCATGGCCAAAGTCTTGCCAACAATAACTTTATCAAACCCCAGATAAAGAATATTAACCAAAACTCCCTTAAATAACAAACTAGTAAAATAGGTCAATCTTATCAGGTGATCAAGATATATATATATATATATATATATATATATATATATATATATATATATATATATAACCATGAAATAATAACAAGTAGCATGTTAAGATATGTATCTCATTTGAAAATAGTTGATAGAAAACTCACAATCTAGGTTTTATACAAAACCCTAGAAAACTTGAAAACCCTAGACGATGAAGTGGATGAAAGCTTGAACTCTTGAAGCTTGGGACTTTGCTTAGTACCACAATAAATGCTCCTCAACCACCCAACTAAATTCTCCTTAAAGATCTCCACCAACCAAACCCTAGAATTTATTGAGGAATGGTAGTTGAAGAAGGAAAATCGCCCTATATGTCTCCCAACCCGTAACAAAGTGAAGCAAAGTGAATTAATGGCTTAAAAATAAGTCAAAGGGTCATTTTATACCCTCAGAGTCTGACGGCGACAGTGCCCGATGACCTTGCCATGGGCACTGTCGCGGGGCATAGTCGCAGGCCCTCCCCACTTACAGTACACACCAGGCGATAGTGATCGGCGATTGTGCCCGTGTCACTGTCGCGCCACACTTCTAGGCCATGGTACAAAGTCAACAATTGTGACCAGCGACTGTGCCCATGGGCACTGTCGCACCGTACCCTCGAGGCCCGAAATTCTTAATCTGATTCGTCATTGGTCGCATGGTTAGACATTCCAAGCAAAGTTTAGTATAATCTAACTTCAAAGATAATTTCTATATGCTAAAGGCTTCCACGTTTACGCATTTAGTACAATATTTAAATTACGAGTAGTGAATACTTACCTTAAATTTTTGGGTGTTACAATCCTCCCCACCTAATAAGGATTTCGTCCCCGAAATCTCATTCACTAAACAATTGGGGATTTCTTTTCTTCATGTCCTCTTCCGATTCCGATGTCACATTGGCACCCCGATGGTGCCTCCATTGGACCTTAACCATGGTCACTTCCTTGTGTCTTAGCTTCTTCGCCTTTGACTCCAATATGGATTCCGGTTCTTCTACACATAGATTTTCGTTGTCCACTCGAATTTCCGTCATTAGGATAACACTTTCTTCCTCGGCTAGGCACTTGTGAAGGTAGCAAACATGAAACGTAGGGTGAATCCCGTCTATCTCCGGTGGTAAATCCAACCTATAAGCTTGAAGCCTAATTTTCTCTAATACTGTGAAGGGTCCGAGAAAATGGGGACTAAGCTTCCCGCACTTTCCAAAACAGATGATTCCCTTCCACGTCGATACTTTCAACATAACTCGCTCTCCCACTTGGAACTCGACTGGCCTTCGCTTTTTGTCCGCCTAGCTCTTTTGTCGATCTTGAGCCACCTTTAATCTCTCCCGGAAGCCCTTCACTTTGTCCGCCGTTTCTTGTACGATCTCCGGCCCTGCAAATTGTTTTTCCCCCGCCTCGAGCCAACACATCGGTGTCCTACACTTCCGTCCGTATAACGCTTCAAACGGTGCCATCCCGATGCTTGAGTGATAGCTATTATTGTACGCGAATTCCACCAACGGTAATTGTGAATCCTAATTTCCCCCGAAGTCTATAACACAAGAACGGAGCATGTCCTCGAGAGTTTGAATTGTCCTCTCACTTTGGCCGTCAGTTTGGGGATGGTAGGTCGTGATCAATTTGACTCTCATGCCAATTATCTCTGTAAGCCGTCCCAAAACTTGGAAGTGAACTGACTATGCCGATCCGAAACGATAGATAGTGGAACACTGCGACGCTATACCACTTCATCTATATAGAGTTTGGATAGTTTGTCCATCGGTAGTGTTTCTCGCATTGCCAAAAAGTGTGCGCTCTTCGTGAGCCGATCCACGACCACCAAAATAGTATCATGCCCTCTCAAAGTCCTCGGTAGCTTAGTGACAAAGTCCATCGTGATGTGCTCCCACTTCCATTCCGGAATAGTTAGTGGTTGCAAACTCCCATAAGGTTTTTGATGTTCCGCTTTGACTTGAAGGCATGTAACACACCTTTCTACATAATTGGCCACATCGAGTTGCATCACCGACCACCAATAATGTAACTTCAAATCTCTGTACATCTTAGTGCTACCGGGATGTATAGAGTACTTGGACTTGTGAGCTTCCGCCAAGAGTAGCTCACGAATCCCTCCAATATTTGGTACCCAAATTCTCCCTTGAAATAAGTTGAGACCGCGACTATCTTCCGTTAGTAGTTCCCGTTGCTTCACCATGATTTAGTCCTTGAGGTTCTCTTCACGAAGTGCCTCAACTTGGCTCACCTTGATATCCTACACTAGGCTTGATATTACGTCGATCCTAGAAAGAGTTACTTTGATTTCGCTCGCATAACTCTTTCGGCTCAAAGCATCCGCCACTACGTTGGCTTTACCGGGGTGATAAAGCAACTCGCAATCGTAATCCTTCAAGATCTCCAACCACCTTCTTTGTCGCATGTTGAGGTCCTTTTGGTCGAATATATACTTCAAGCTCTTGTGGTCGGTGAATAGTGTACACTTTGTCCCGTAGAGGTAGTGCCTCCATAGCTTTAAGGGAAATACCACCGCCGCTAGCTCCAAGTCATGCGTAGGGTAGTTATTCTCATGATCCTTGAGTTGTCGCGACGCATACGCTATCACCTTTCCCCTTTGCATCAACACACACCCGAGGCCCAATTTAGAGGCGTCGCTATAAACCACAAAATTGTCGAATCCTTCGGGTAAGGATAGAATTGGTGCTTCGCATAGCTTCTGTTGGAGAGTCCGAAAGGCTTTCTCTTGGGTATTGGTCTATAGGAACTTCACGTTCTTCCTTGTCAACGATGTGAGCGGAGAGGCAATCTTTGAAAAGTCTTGAATAAATCGTCTATAGTAGTCGGCCAAGCCCAAAAAGCTTCTTATCTCCGTAGGACTCGTTGGCGGTTCCCAATTCATCATTGCCTCAATCTTCGCCGGATCTACTTTCACTCCGTCCTTTGATACCACATGGCCCAAGAATTGGACCTCTTGCAACCAATATTCACACTTTGAGAATTTTGCGAACAATCTCTCTTTCCGAAGAATCTCCAAAACTTCCCGCAAATGTTGACGGTGTTTGACCTCGTCCCGCGAGTAGATCAGGATATCATCGATGAAGACTATAACAGACTTGTCCAAGAGAGGCCGAGATACTCGGTTCATCAAATCCATAAATACAGCCGGAGCGTTAGTCAATCGGAATGGCATGACTAGAAACTCATAATGACCGTACCTTATCTGAAATGTCGTCTTCAGAATGTCACTTTCCTTCACTCGCACTTGATGGTAACCGGACCGCAACTCTATTTTGGAGAAACATCCCGGTCCTTGCAATTGATCGAAGAAGTCGTCGATTCGAGGAAGCGGATACTTATTCCTCACGGTGACCTTGTTGAGTTCACGGTAGTTGATACACATCCGCATGGACCCGTCCTTCTTCTTCACGAATAAAACTGAAGCTCCCCATGGCGACGAGCTCGGTCATATGAATCCATTCTCGAGAAGTTCTTGTAGTTACGTCATCATTTCTTTCATCTCCGTCGGGGCAAGACGATAAGGAGCACGAGCAATTGGAGCGGCACCCGGAGTGAGGTCGATATGGAATTCCACTTGACGTTCCAGCGGTAGCCCGGGTAGATCTTCCGGAAAGACATCCGGGTAGTCGTGCACCACGTCCACCTCTTCCACCTCTTCCACCTTCTTCTTTTCTAGTTTTGCGTCGATCACGTAGGCCAAATATGAAGCACACCCCTTGGCTAGGCTCTTTCGTGCTTTGAGTGACGAGATGATCGTGTTGGCCTTTCGATTCTTCTCTTCGTATATTATTACTTCCCCACCCTTCGGCAAGGGTACTCTAATAATCTTCTTGGAACAAAATATATCGGTGTCATGCTTAGCTAACCAATCCATCCCTACAATCACATCAAACCCACCGATATCCGCCGGTAGCAAATCTATTACAAAGGACTCCCCATCTAATTCTAAGGTGCACCCAACGAAGCATTCCTTCACTACCATATTCTCCCTATTGGCTACCTCTACCACTAGAGCGTCAGTCAACGAGCTAACATGAGTAGTGGAATTCTTGAAAAAAGAGGTAGACACAAAGGAACGGTTTGCACTAGAATCAAACAAGACACGGGTAGGTAGAGAGTTCACTAGAAACGCACCCGACACAACATTCGCCATTGTTCTCGCTTCATCCGCCGTCATTTGGAAGGCCTTACTTGGCACCTTCGGTGGAATCTCTTTCTTCGGTGTGACTCCACTTGAAACCCCTCCTTCCGTCCACATTTGAAGCACTTGGTAGAGTTGGAGAAAGGTTTCAGATTACAAGGCCCGAAATGCTTACCCTTGCATTTGAGGCACCACCTCGCCTCACGTCGTGGTTCCATGTCCCCCCCTGGTTGAAGGGTTTGGATGGTCGCAAGGTGCCCGGTTGGCCCTTCCCACTTTCGTTTATCACCTTGTTGACTCCTCTCCTCTCTTCCTTGAATGATGTCATCCTCTAATAGTTGGGACTCTTCAATGACTTCTTGCAATGTAGTCACCCGAGCGTTCCTCATGCCCGTCTTCATCTCCGCAGGCAAACCCCTCAAGTACACTTTTATCATTGATCTCTCATCGATAGCCAAATGCTCAACCATATTGAGCTTCTCCATAAACTGTTTTGAATAGTCGGCAATAGACAAATTTCCCTTTTTCAGATTCTGGAACTCCTACTCTATCTTGTCAAGAGCCCTCTCATTGCAATACTTGTTCATTATCTTATTCTTGAAGGTTGGCCAAGTGAGCATGGCCAAAACCTCCGGAGTAAGGGCCGTCCGAGTAAGGTTCCACCAACTAAGTGCCTCCCCTCTAAAGAAATGTGATGCAAACTTGACTCTTTGGGTGTCGTCACACTGGATGGATTCAAAAGCCATCTCCATTTCCCTTATCCAATTTATGCAAGCCACTGGATTCGTCGTTTCGGAAAATTCTGGAGGCTTGCTACCTAAAAAGATCTTGTAGGAGCAACCCTTTTTCCTGCCTCTTCTCAATCCTTATCGCTTGCTCCTCAGTCCCCGTGGCATTACCGGTACCCCCCCCCCCCCCGATCCAATCACCGCATTGTCTCCCACCACTTCATGCCTTTGGTTGTTTGTATCACGATCCTCTAGCATCTTCATGAACTTTTCGTCCCTCTTGTCCATCGCAGAGTTCATCATCTGCATAATGCTAGCCAATAGGACCGATTGGGGATCAACTTCTTGGATGACCGGATTCTCGGTCTCTAGGTTCACTTGGGGAACTTGATCTACCACTCGTTCCAACAAGGTGGTCCTTTGAGGAATAATAGGAACACCCGTTGGATTTGCCCTTCATGAAGTCTCTGGAGCCATCACATTTGCCTCATTACCCTCATCGGGCACCACCACCCGATTCCTTATGTTTACCGTTGTGAACTATCACACATGATAAAGATCATACCGGTTAATTCTTTAAAATATTAGTGGTTCAATACGTACTATTACAATGACCAATCATCATAATAACAAATTCAAGCATGCTAACATATTCATAAATTTACAATAGCACTGGCCAAGTGAAATTGTGAATATACATTACGTGAGAATTCTTGTCATCATCACCAGAATTCCTCAATCAATGCATTTCCGTAATCCTACTACTCTCCCCACCTATGAATGCTCTACCCGTGTAGACAGTGATACTATAAGCACAACCAGCTTAATTTTAGATACGTTGTAGTCATTATCTAGTTCACTTAAACTAAAGCTCTGATACCAACTTGTAACACCCCAAAAATTGGGACTAACAAAAATTTCCGAAATAAGTAATATGTTATCTATAAATTTCATAAGTGAATTAATCGCAATATATCAAAAGGATTTTGTCAAATAAGTGTAAATAGCCCTAAAGGTTTGTAGGGACTTAAGAAATCCATGTGATTCCCTTACTACCTGGAAATCTAATAGATTGAGTGGTTTCTTTTCGCAAATTGAAATATTGATGAATTATTATCAACAAAATGTAAACATACCAAAATCCAATATTGGTATGATAATGAAATTTCATACATAAAATAATAACTATAACTATCATCCATTGTCTTGTCAAATATAAAATCATATATTATCCCTTATATAAGTAAATGGTTGAAACAATTCATACCGAAATCAACGTCTTAAACTCAAAAGAACTTAAGTACCATAAATGAGTATACAAATTTCCTTTGAAAAGGTACAAGAAAATACCTAAAATCCATCAATGCCCTAAAAACCAACCACTTGAAAATGTACAAGCAAATACCTTTAAGTCTTTGTGATGACATGTCAGTCATAACTTTCATAGAGATAACTTTCTACTAGAAACCCTAAAGAACTACGGGCCTAAACGAAGAATCGAGAATATTCCTAAACAAGTATTTCCCGAACTAATCGTATAGTGGAGTAAAACCCACTTATTACAAAAAGCTAACCGATTTCAACAAAGAAATGTTGTGTATCAAAAAGCATTTTAATCACCGTGGCAAGGAACTCACAGAAGATGACATGATTCCTAACATTATTCCACCTTTCATAGAGTAGTAAATATTAATAAACCAATATAAACTGGAATATAACCTTTAAACAAATTTATCAACCTACTACAAGTGGTTGAGAGATATAACAAGGTTATTTCGAATAACAACGATAGACATGTTGGGACAAAGAAAACTCTCGAGGTCAATAATGAAATGTTAGAGGTGGAAACAACTCCAAATAGTAAGTTAAAAAAAATTATCACACATGGCATTTATATACCACGTGAACGAAATAGTGGAAAATGTCAAGGCATGGCAATAGTTAGGAAGGATTTTCCAATCTTTGTAGCAGAGATACAACTACTACCAAGTTGATCCAGGATACTCAATGAAAATATACATTAACTATTGTTCCTTTTTCCCACAAAAAAAGGGGAACAAGTTATAAATAAACTATATGTAACACCCCAAAAATTGGGAGTAACAAAAATTTCCGGAATTGGAAATGTGGTATATAAAATAATGCCAAAGCACGAGATTTCCCAATAAGGGAACAATATACGCCTGTTAATTACAAGTTTGTAATAAATATGCAATGTGGGATAACAACCCTTTAATCTAATTTCTAACTAGAAAAGAGATTAATTCAAGTTGTTATCTAAAATTCCAAAACAATTGTCTTCTATGGTTGGTGTCCCAAAAATGCTCCCCACGCTCACAATTATGGTCACTAAACCATCTTGACGGTCGCACCACTAGATCCTGAGATACACATAAACCAATCAAGTGTTAGGCCAAACGAGCCTAGTGAGTTGAACAATAATAGGGCCTAATCATTTGAACAATTATAGACAACAAGAACCATAAAGGAATCAATGGGGGAGACCAATCACACCAAAGAGTTTCACCTCAAGTCAATGTACATTGATGTTCACTCGCATGAGCAACATCCCGAAGGTCCGACACATTTGAAGACTACCTCCCAGGCATTACTCCAAATGGCGGCGCTCTAGGTGCATAACGTCATGGTGGCACCCTAAGACTACCTCCTCCTAGTGCTTACTCATGGTTCATCCAATATATATAACATCCAACACTATATATAATTCACATCAAGTAAAATACATGTATAAGTCCTCAAGTAGTTCCAATCCCATTTTAGGTCCCAAAACCTAAAACATGTGAGTTCATCAACAATATCCATCAATCCCATGTTAACACATAACCATGGCCAAAGTCTTGCCAACAATAACTTTATCAAAACCCACATAAAGAATACTAACCAAAACTCCCTTAAATAACAAAGTAGGAAAATAGGTCAAACTTATAGGGTGATTAAGATATATACATAAGCATGAAATAATAACAAGTAGCATGTTAAGATATGTATCTCATTTGAAAATAGTTGATAGAAAACTCACAATCTAGGTTTTATACAAAACCCTAGAAAACTTGAAAACCCTAGAAGATGAAGTGGATGAAAGCTTGAACTCTTGAAGCTTGGGACTTTGCTTAGTACCACAATGAATGCTCCTCAACCACCCAACTAACTTCTCCTTAAATATCTCCACCAACCAAACCCTAGAATTTAATGAGGAATGGTAGTTGAAGAAGGAAAATCGCCTTATATGTCTCCCAACCCGTAACAAAGTGAAACAAAGTGAATTAATGGCTTAAAAATCGGTCAAAGGGTTATTTTATACCCTCCGAGTCCGACGGCAATAGTGCCCGACGACCTTGCCATGGGCACTGTCGCGGGGCATAGTTGCAGGCCCCTCCCCACTTACGGTACACTCCAGGCGATAGTGACCGGCGATTGTGCTCGTGTCACTATCGCAGTGTCACTGTCGCTCCACACTCCTAGACCATGGTACAAAGTCAACAATTGTGACCAGCGACTGTGCCCGTAAGCACTGTCGCGTGGCACTGTTGCACCGTACCCCCGAGGCCCAAATTTCTTGATCTGATTCGTCATTGGTCGCATGGTTAGACATTCCAAGCAAAGTTTAGTATAATCTAACTTCAAAGATAATTTCTACGTGCTAAAGGATTCCACGTTTAAGCATTTAATACAATATTTAAATTACGAGTAGTGAATACTTACCTTAATTTTTCGGGTGTTACACATCTAAGATTGACTGAGTATAAGTTTATTTGAATGTGTTTTAATTATCAAATTAATTGTTCCTAAAAATATACACTCGAGTTTATAACCACTATAGATGTAAAGAAGTACATCGAAAACAAATATAAAACTCTCAATGTTCTTCGTTCCATGTAGGAATGTATCGAGGATAACTTGATTGTTTTTGTGACATCTCATACAATCCTAAGAAATAGATATTATTCATTGAATTAATTATTTTTAATTCCTCCAACCAAACACTTAGACGATGGATTGTCACTTGTTGTTTAATGACACGAAATCAATCACTAAAGCACTATATGCATCAAACCTTGTTCAAATATTTGTTTGAAATGGAAAACCATATTACGAATGGAAATAGATATCTATATAAACTCTAATAAATATGGAAGGAAACATATATTAGAGAAGCTAATGTGTCAAAGTAGTGGATTATCTAGGTCACTGAAACATATGTTGTCACCAATAATGAACTTTAGGATATGACATAATGATCCTATGTTGAAAAATACACATAGACACATTTTTTCGACTGAAAGAAATGATCCAAAATTGCAACTGTTGACTTTTGCAGCATAAGAAGCAACACCACCATCGCAATATGCACTCTTGAATACCTAGAACTTTTGCAAACCTTAATCCTTAGCCACAATAAGAACAAGGTCATCCTAAGCTAAGGACATAATACACAATATTCCATTCTTACAATGAACACAAGGCGATATTTGTGGACCTATACATCCAGAATGCGGGCCATTCAAGTACTTTATGGTTCTGGCTGAAGTTTCGACATGATGAACACACGTCATATTAATGTCTATACAAAACGCTGCACTCCTAGGACCAACTATACAACTAAGGGCTCACCACCCTATTTATCTCATAAAGTCTATATGGCTTGGTAATACTGGAGAATTTACATCATAAGGATTTGATGATCTTTGCATTTGTATTGGGATTAATGTACATCATCCTATACCCCCATGTGTATACATAAAAGTGGTCTCACAAAAGATGTCATCAAAAGGACATAGATGGTAACTAGGGCATTGGTTATGCATACAAATTTACCCATATCTACTTGGGGTTATGCAAATTTTCATGCATCTTTACTTATTTGTTTTTAAACCCACTACTAGTCAACCAATATCATGCATAGTAGTTGGTAACTAGATATAAGCCTGATCTTTTAAATTTACGCATGTTGGTTGTATAGTGCATGTGCCAATTGCGCCCCCACAACACACTAAAATGGGTCATTAAAAACGATTAAGTATATATGTTGGATATGAATCTCCAACAATTATCCGCTATTTAGAACCTTTTTACGGGTGATCCTTATATCGCATGATTTGTGAATTGTCACTTTGATGACAGTCTTCCCGATCGTTAGGGGGAGATAGGAAAAAGTATTTTCCAAGGGAACGACAGGAACTGTCATGTAATGTTCCCACTCTGTCTCATTTTGATCCCCAAACTTCACAACGTCAAGTTGAATTCAAACGAATCAGACTCGATACCTGATACCTTAAAAATTCTTCTGGAAGTGACAAGATCACACATACGAGTTGCTAATATACCTGTAAGGTTAAAATTCCCCAACAGGGGCACAACACCGTTGGACAATGCGTTGCAGTCACACATAGTGGATGTGTGGTTGAGGTCGTAGCTACCAAATGGAAGTGGTGGAAGCTACTTGGTTCGATGGATACTATTCTAAAGGACGAGAATAGTGAGGCACATCCATTTATCATCAATACATAAAACTCTCATGAGATTATCTCTAATTATAATTATGTCCATGAATCATCACTGGAGGACGCTCCGAAGTTAATATTGATTCTAGAGATGAAAGAAAATCTCAAATGAACTATGAGAGTACATATGATTCGATGGACAATTCATATATACTTATTGATGACTTATTCGCATATACTATTGCTCATAAGATGATAGAGCACAACGATATCGAGCCACACTCAGTTGAATAATATCAACAAAGAGCATATTGACCTAAATGTAAAAAAAACAATCCAGAAAGAATTCTATTATTTGACAAAGGATCGGGTATTTGGTCTGGTAGTGCTAACCCATCAAGTGTAAAGCCCGTAGGACATAACTAAGTCTTTGTCATAAAGCGTAATGAGAATAATGAAGTCCTAATGTTTAAGGCTCTCCTTTGGCAAAAGGTTTCTCACAACGCCCTGGATTGACCACGATGAGAACTCTCTCATGATGGATGTTATGGCGTCCGAATAATTTATTAGCCTAGTAGTTTTCGAAGGACTGGAAATGCAGCTCATGGATGTGGTTACTGCATATCTCTATGGGGATTTAGATTCAGAGATATATAAAAGTGCTTGATGACATAACATTACCAAAATCAAGTAACTCTAAACCACAAAATGCTTTTGCAATGAAAGTGAAACACTCATTTTATATAGTGAAGCAATCTATGCGAATGTTGTATAACCACCTAAGTGGATACTTGATTGGGAAAGTATATAAGAACGATGAATTGTGCCCTTACGTATTTATTTAGGAAAACAAGTTCCAAATTTTCAGTGTAGCTCTATACGTCGATGTTATAAACATAATAGGCACTCTTGATGAAATAAGAGAAACAACAAGCTACTTGAAATCTTAATTTGAGATGAAAGATCTTGGGAAAACTTGGTTTTGTCTAGCTATTTGAGCAAGAACATTGAGTTTGTGGAATATTAATCCACCGATCCGTATATGTCCATAAAATGATCAGGCGACTTAATATGGACAAAGCGCATCTGGTTAGCACTCCCATGATCGGTCGAAGTGTTGGATATAAAAAGATCTATTTTGTCTAAAGGATGATGACGAAGAGGTTTTGGGAGATGGAATTTACTGTTTAAGTTTAATATGCGCATTATTGTTCTTAACACAATACATTTTACCGTATATTGTATTTCTCAGGGAACTTACTGGCTAGATTTAGCTCAGCGCCAACGCAATGTCATTGAAATGATATCAAATTAATCTTCCGGAACCATTGGCGTAGGCTTATACTTTCCCTACGGAGAAAACAAATGGATTGATAATGAAATTTCAATACCTACTTAGATAGTGAGCGGCAAAAGTACTGCCCCTTGTATAAAAACACCAATTAATGTCTTGGTATGTATTTGCTGATATTAGGAATATGCCTGACCCATACGAAGGTCATTCCCAAACTGGATAAGGAATTACCATAGGGAACACACTGATTACATGGAAGTAAAACTAAGCAAACCCTTGTATCTACCTCCTCGAACTATTCTAAGAATATTACTCTACATTATTCAAAAGTGTATATGGTTAAGGACTATCATTATACATATCAGCGGAACTAGTGGTTTGAGTTCAACCGCTATCCTACCTACATATATGGAAATAATGCATCATGTATCGAAGAAATTAAAGTAAGATACATCAAGGGTTATAACATAAATCATATTTCGCTTAAGTTTTTATACAATCGGCAATAACAAACTCTCCTTGATATTCAAATGAATAAACAACGGATGAGAGGCGAATATAACATATTTTCTTAACAAGTCATTACCTAAAACCATATTTGAGAAACATGTGAAAGTATTAAAATGCAAATGTTTTCCAAACTCTCTTGATTAAAGTACGAATTAGGGGGAGTAGTAGAAAAAGGGGGGAGTCTACTATCTATGTAATATTGGTATGTTGTGCTCTTTCCTTCACCCAAGGTTTTATTTTTCCCATCGGGTTTTGTTCCTTGGTGCAAGGTTTAAGTGAGGCAACGATTTATAAATCATCTTGTTTTCTAAAACTCTTTATTGATGTACGAATCAAGAAAGATAGTAAACTAAAGGAATTGTTTATTGGTTCCTTGTACTCTTTCCTTCATCTAAAGTTTTTATTTTTCCCACTGGGTTTTGTTTCTTTGGCGTAAGGTTTTAATGAGGCAAAAACTATGCACCATCTCTCATTTGACTCGGCAGAAGGGGGAGTGTTGAAGGATTATGTGCCATCATCAAAAGAAAGTGATTGAAAGAATATTTTCCTAGTATTAAAATTTACCATAATGAATGTTTTCTTTTCTTTGTAAACTCCTCCCTATTTAAAGGGCTTATGATTAATGAGAATTGCAGACTTCCTCTCTATATCTTATTGTTATTCTCTCTATATGGATTGTTCTGTAACAAAAATCAATTAGATTAACCAAGATCCATAACAATAAAAACATATTTCATTCAAAGAGAATTGCAAAATAGACATACAAAGAGAATTTCAAAATACACATATCTATGTATACACATAATCTTAACGTTATAAACATAACTATGTATACACATATAAAGAGAATTGCAAAATACACATATATATATACACATAAACTTAACATTATACACATATCTATGTATACAAATACAAAGAGAATTTCAAAATACACATATTATGTATACACATAAATTTAGCATTATAAACATATCTACGTATACACATACAAAAGGAATTGCAAAATACACATACTTATATATACACAAAAACTTAATATTATTCACATGTCTATGTATATAAATACAAAGAGAATTGCAAAATATACATATCTATGTATACACATAAACTTAGCATTATACGTATATCTATGTATACACATACAAAGAGAATTGCACAATACAAATTCATGGATACACATAAATTTAACATTATACACATATCTATGTATACACATACAAAAAAGAATTGCAAAATACATATAAACTTAACATTATACAAAGAGAATTGCAAAATAAAACTTAGAAGCTTAGGATTAAAGGTTGGGGATGAAGTCGTTCAAAGAAAAAATGAGCTAGGCGACGATGGTGTGTAATACCCTCAAATTTATAAAGAGCAACTAATTAAAATTTTCAACAACAGATCACATGAAGGATAAAAATCCCTTTCTACAAATCAATAATTGAAATACCTCAAATAAGATTCTAGATTTAACCTCAACAAATAACCACCCAAATCTTCAATAAAAACTAAATAAAGGTCGGGTGTTACTAAAACCATAAACGATTGTTATCTCCAAATGTGCGGAAGACATCACTCAATAGCTACATCCTTCTCGAGCATCTAAATAGCATTCAACACTCCACAGTGCTGCAAGTGACATTCACCAACTAGGACCTGATGCACATGCCGACAAATAAAAAGGGTTAGGCATAACGCCTAGTGAGTTTAAGAGTTTTCAACATGAATAAATATTTCGTTAAAGAGGAAAGAATGCAACTTAAAACACAATCTTTCAAAATGATTTACTTTAAATATGAGACGACTCGTTTTCCAATAACATGCATATTTAAGGACGAACACCCCAATATAAAACATTCTTTATAAAGTGATGCAACCCAAAACTCACTCAAAACATGAATAGAAAACGGACTCCCAATTTATAAAAACGCGGATAAAACTTTATATCCCAAAACACCCAGAACACGGATGGGCATAATACTCAACTCATAAATCATGGAAAGCAATGCATACAAATATAATATACCACCGAAAAGATGGAACTAAAATTCAATACTCACGCGACCATAAAATCGAATGAAATCCAATTGTTAAATCAAAACATTCTTTATAAAGTTATGCAACCCAAAACTCACTCAAAACGTGAATAGAAAACGGATTCCCAATTTATAAAAACGGGAATAAAACTTTATATCCCGAAACACCCAGAACACGGGTGGGGCATAATACTCAACTCATAAATCATGGAAAGCAATTCATACAAATATAATATACCACCGAAAACATGGAACTACAATTCAATACTCACGCGGACATAAAATGGAATGAAATCCAAATTTTAAAGCATGGATAATTAAATATCCAAAATACTGTTGGCCGACAACGGGGGAGACCCGTATCCATTGAGAGTGGAAGAACACAAAAGTATGTCACTTATACAACGTTAAACATATGACACTTCATGACATGAAAGCCCAAGTGTCCCTACGACTCCTTTCAAGCTTGAATACCACCCCAGAGGCCCGGCACACTTAAGGACTACCTCCAAAGCATTACCTTCAAGCGGCGGAGGCCCAAACGCCCTTCAACACAATAGCACAACCAAACTCAGTCCTCCTAGTGTACACTTGAAATATTTAGGTCATAAAACATGGGTCCCAGAATCCAACCTCGCAATACCCAATTGACCATCAAATAAAGACTGACTTACGTGCCTATGGATCCAATCAAACACAGTCTAAAATTACATGACTACACAGGAGTAACCAACGCACTCAAGCATGTAATTACCAATAATATACCACAAGATGCATTCAGATGCAAATCACAAATGGAGCTCTACACTGAGCCATTAAAACTGGAGAAATGTCCTTAAAACTCTTTTAAGTCAAAACCGAGCTAAAATGCTCAAAATCCATTTGGCCAACAATTAACTTTCCCCAAATAATGAAACGTATTTAAACGACGTTTACACCGACACATACCTCAAAGATGTGATTAACCCAAAACTCATCACGAATCGGTAAAAACGGTTTTCCAAATGGGTTCATACCTTTACGTTCCCAAAATGTCTCATAACACGGAGACAAGAATTTTCCAAAGGGTTTATGAAATTAAATACACCGAAAATGCATAAATCGTAAAATAGATTTTATTTGTACAAAATCACCAAAAATGCATAAATCATGCTATTTACTTATTAAAATATACAAATCCCAAATATGAGCATTTTTATGAGATCAAATTAACCCAAGTTTACAAAATATGAAACTTATCAAAATACTCGACCAATTGATAATTACCAGGTAAAACATATTTTTACTTCAAAATACACATTTTGGCATGTACATAGTTTTCACAAAGCAACTTGAATTAATCTTGCTAGATTTAGGCTAAATCTAGATTTTTCCCCAACTTGAGCTCCTTTGAAAAACTTGGATCCTCAAGCCAAAACTTCCAAAAACCTAGATCCACAAGTTTCCAACCATAAATACACATATCCAAGTGTTTAGAATCATTCACCAAACATCTTATATCAAAATCTCCATTTTGGCCAAAACCCCTATTTTGACCTAACTTTTCTCAAAATCTTCCAAACCGAAATTGAAGAAATAAAATACTAGGTTGTCATCAATAGAGTATTTATAACTCATAAAGAATTTTGGAAATGGAAGGGATGAACTTACCACATAGGTTTTGGTGAGAACCTAGAAAACCCTAAAATGGAGCTTGAGGTTGAAGATGAAGATGGAGACTTTTGATCCTAGCTTCCAATCCTTAACTTGATGACGGTTTACCACCATAATCCCCAAAGAGTTGAGCCAAATATGACCCAAAATCACCATATATGTGTTTGGTTTGTTCTAGATAGAGTTTGGGGAGGAATGGGAAGGAAATGAAAAGTGAGGAATGAGAAATTGCTAAAAATTCGACTTTAACAGCCCATGCCCCATCTGAGCGACATTGCAAGGCGACATTGCCATGGCAATGTCGCATGTCACAGTCGCAACCAAGGTACCGAGGTTGCTCCCCCTTTCGCGACTTTTCCAGTGCGACAGTGAAATTGTCATAGTCGCATGGCATTGTCATCGAGCCTGTACCGAGCCCCAAAATGCGACTTTTCTCATTCGAAACGCTCTCGACTCGCTTAGGGACCACAACCAATAAATTCCCAACACAAAACCCATGAATTAGAAACCTCGAGAAACCACGGAATGACTTTTTTTTACCAAAAATCCGGGCGTTACAATCCTCCCAACCTTAGAATGATTTCGTCCTCGAAATCTATTTCTGATCAGCTCCAGCTTCAGCTCCAGCTTCAGCTCCAGCGATTAGATAGAGGAGCTTTGAAGTTTATGCAACACTAAGTTTTATAAAGAAATCAAGGGGGAGAGGAGTTGAAGCTGGAGCTGATCAGAGAATGATTACTTTACAAAACTTAGGGGGAGAATGTTAGAACATAAATATGTTCACTTTAGAAGTTTAGTAAAGTAATCAATATAATTGTATTGGGCCTTGTATATGGGTTTGGGCTAAAAATGTATACAGGGGCTTGGGGGTATAAATAGGAATCTTGTAGTATGTTTTAGGTTAAGCTTTTTCATTTCCAATGTAAACATACGACTCCTTTGTTCTTTAGTAGTAGTAGATTAATTTCCAGTATGAATAAATCTACAGATTTCTTCCCTATGATTCCTTGTCATCTTTATCAATCAATCCAATCATGATCTCAATGGACCTATAAGCAACTAATTGAAATTTTCAACAATACATCACATGAAGGACAAAAATCCCTTTCTACAAATCAATACTTGAAATACCTAAAATAAGATTCTAGATTTAACCTCAACAAATAACCACCCAAATATTCAATAAAGATGAAATAAAGGTCGGGAGTTACTAAACCCATAAAAGATTGCTATCTCCAAATGTGCGAAAAACATCACTCAATAGCTACATCCTTCTCGAGCATCTAAATAGCATTTAACACTCCACGATGCTACAAGTGACATTCCCCAACTAGGACCTGATGCAGATGCCGACAAATAAAAAGGGTACGGCTTAACGCCTGGTGAGTTCAAGAGTTTTCAACATGAATAAATATTTCGTTAAAGAGAAAAGAATGTAACTTAAAACACAATCTTTCAAAATGATTTACTTTAAATTATGAAAACGACTCGTTTTCCAATAACATGCATATTTAAGGACGAACTCCCCAATACAAAACATTCTTTATAAAGTGATGCAATCCAAAACTCTTTCAAAACGTGAATAGAAAACGGACTCCCAATTTATAAAAACGAGGATAAAACTTTATATCCCGAAACACCCAGAACACAGGTGGGGCATAATACTCAACTCATAAATCGTGGAAAGAAATTCATACAAATATAATATACCACCGAAAACATGGAACTAAAATCCAATACTCACGTGAACATAAAATGGAAAAAAATTCAAATGTTAAAGCATGGACAATTAAATATCCAAAATACTGCTTGCCGACAACGGGGGAGACCCGTATCCATTGATAGTGGAGGAACACAAAAGTATGCCACTCATACAACGTTAATCGTTTGACACTTCACGACATGAAAGCCCAAGTATCCCTACGACTCCTTTCAAGCTACACCCAAAGAGACAGCTGACCTTGGTGATCGTTACCATGAATAGCACCCCGAAGGCCCGACACACTTAAGGACTACCTCCAAGGCATTACCTTTAAACAACAGAGGCTCAAACGCCCTTCAACACAATAGCACAAACGGACTCAACCCTCCTAGTGTACACTTGAAAGATTCAGGTCATAAAACATGGGTCCTGTAGTCCAACCCGACAATACCCAATTGACCATCAAATAAAGACTGACTAACATGCCTATAGATCCAATGCAACACAGTCTAAAATTACATGACTACACAGGAATGACCAAAGCACTTGAGCATGTAATTACCAATAATATACCACAAGATGCATTCAGATGCAAATCACAAATGGGGCTCTACACTGAGCTACTAAAACCGGACAAATGCCCTCAAAACTCTTTAAGTCAAAACCGAGCTAAAATGCTCAAAATTCATTTAGCCAACAATTAATCTTCCCCAAATAATGAAACGTATTTAAACGACGTTTAGACCGACAGATACCTCAAAGACGTGATTAATCCAAAACTCATCACGAATTGGAACAAACGATTTTGCAAATGGGTTCATACCCTTACGTTCCCAAAATGTCTCATAACATGGAGATAAGCATTTTCCAAAGGGTTTATGAAATTGAATACACCGAAAATGCATAAATCATAAAATAGATTTTATTTGTACAAAGTCACCAAAAATGCATAAATCATGCTATTTACTTATCAAAGTATTCAAATCACAAAAATGAGCATTTTATGAGATCAAATTAACCCAAGTTTACAAAATATGAAAACTAATCAAAATACTCGACACATTGACAATTACCAGGTAAAACATATTTAAACATCAAAATACATATTTTGGCATGTACATAGTTTTCACAAAGCAAATTGAACTCACCTTGCTAGATTTAGGCTAAATCTAGATTTTTCCCCAACTTGAGCTCCTTTGAAAAACTTGGATCCTCAAGCCAAAACTTCCAAAAACCAAGATCCACAAGTTTACAACCATAAATACACATATCCAAGTGTTTAGAATCATTCCCCAAACATCTTATATCAAAATCTCCATTTTGGCCAAAAACCCTAATTTGGCCTAACTTTTCTCAAAATCTTCCAAACCGAAATTGGAGAAATAAAACACTAGGTTGTCATCAATAGAGTATTTATAACTCATAAAGAATTTTGGAAATGGAATGGATGAACTTACCACATAGGTTTTGGTGAGAACCTAGAAAACCCTAAAATGGAGCTTGAGGTTGAAGATGAAGATGGAGACTATTGATCCTAGCTTCCAATCCTTAACTTGATGACGGTTTACAACCATAATCCCCAAAGAGTTGAGCCAAAGATGTCCCAAAGTCACCATATATGTGTTAGGTTTGTTCTAGATAGAGTTTGGGGAGTAATGGGAAGGAAATGAAAAGTGAGGAATGAGAAATTGCTGAAAATTCCACTTTAACAGCCCATGCCCCATCTGAGCAACATTTCCAGGCGACATTGCCATGGAAATGTCGCATGTCACAGTCGCAGCCAAGGTACCGCTCCCCCTTCTGCGACTTTGCCAGTGCGACAATAACACTGTCATAGTCGCATGGCATTGTCGCCGAGCCCGTACTGAGCCCAAAAATCCGACTTTTCTCATTCGAAACACTCTCGATTCGCTTAGGGACCAAAACCAATAAATTCCCAACACAAAACCCATGAATGAGAAACCTCAAAAAACCACGAAATGACTTTTTCTTACCAAAAATTCGGGCGTTACATGGTGGGTGGTGTTGTGGTGGCGGTAGGTGGTGGCGACGATGGTGGCAGGTAGTGGCTATGGCGATCTGGGCTACGAGGTCGATCGTTCTTCACCTCTATTTCTCTCCAGCGCCGGTGGCGATGATGTATACAGAGTGGTTTCAATTTAGGGCTAGGCTTTATTATATAAAACACTTTACGACTTATTAAGTCCCAATAACACCAATGGTGACTTATTACATTTTTTGTATGCAAGTGTGTACTGCATATATGCATTTGGTGTCTATTGGACTCGATAAGACTAAGATCCACTATAACTCAATAAGGCCCACTAAGATCCATTATAGCCTAATAAGACCATTTATGACTTATTAAGGCCCAATAATACCAATAGTGACTTATTAACTATTTGTATGTGTTACCAAAACACACACACACACACACACATTGTTATCAATGCATTCACATACACACATACACACATACATATATACATATATACATATGTACAACACATATACACATCATATGCGCTTACTAAACAACACACTGACATTATCTATACATTCACATATACACATGCATATAAACATATTTACATCACATATATACATAGATCTTATCGTGGTTAGCAACCTACATACATATACATCATGTATACATATATATAACACAGACCGACGGATACACATAACACATACATATTCATACATATAACACATACACATACACATGTGTACACGTAACACACACAAATTATAAAACAAGAAAAAAAACTCAATCCCTGGCTTATGCCTCGCTAATTAGTGACGGATTAGCGACGGATTCCACGTGTCCGTCGTTAATTAGCGAGGGATTAGCGAGATATTGAGGTTGTAGTCTATCCCTCGCTAATTAGCGACAAATTAGCAAGGGATTGGCCACAAACCCAATCCGTCGCTAATTAGCAAGGGCTTGGGTTTGTGGTTTATCCCTCGCTAATTAGTTACAGATTAGCGATAGATTGGCCACAATGCAATCCTTCACTAATCCCTCGCTAATTATTGACGGATTGGTTTTGTGGTCTACTCCTTGCTAATCGCTCGCTAATTCGTCGCTAACACTTGGTTTTCTAGTAGTGAAACGGAGAAATCGTGTGAATAGAGATCAATGTGACTTTCCATGTGACTTTGGAATGTGGGCTACTTTTCACACAACTTTTAAGGAATGTGTGTGACTTTCCACACGGCTTTAGTCACACAAAAAGTAGCATTAAGGCATGTTTGCTCTATAATGTGTCAATTTTGATGTTTTCTTCCTCATTTCTTCACCCCCAACTCTTCTCCCTTACCATACTCTCTCTACTTGGAGTATTTGGAGATCTAAGTCCGATTTTTGGGTTTTGGGAAGCATTTCTTGGTGATTTCAAATGTGTTTATTGAAAATCTTGGTAGTCGATTTTTGGAACTCTTCAAGTGTGGTTTTAGGAATGGGAAGATCCACCTAAGGATTTAGCTTGGATCCTTCATGTTTGAAGAGGTAACCCCTTTTGAGTATTTTGAGTTATATGTTTAGGGATTTCCTTGGATTTGAACCTTGTTTTGATATTACATCTTTAGGTTTAAGTGGTGACCTTGAGATGATTCTTGGGAAGCTTAGCTTGTGGATCTCGAACCTCCATTTTTGGAAGCTAGAGATTTGGGTTTCGAATCTAGGTTTAACCTAACATAGCATGATGAGTTTCAAGTTACTTTGTGAAAACGTTGTACATATAAAAAACGTCCCCATTTTTTGTCTACTTGCTTTTATGAAGTTTTACATACCTAATGAGTTATTTAACTAACTATTTGAGCATTGGGTAAATGTTGGGAAAAAATGCACATTATTGATTTATTTGACATCTTTAGATTTGAAATCATATGGTTGTGATTATTTGAGTTGAACTACAAACCAAAGTTAGTGTGTTTTCTACCACTAAAGGTTAAAGATTTGACCCTTTTAGGCAATTTACATACATAGTGGTACAAATATTTGGAAAATACATACTTTGAAGTATTTGATTTTTAAGAGGTAAATCTCATGGATTGTGATCATTTGTTTATTTAAAACTATTTAAGATGTTGTGATTGAGATTTATCCAACTTTGGATTGTTCGTTGTTTACTTAAATAATCAATGCTCATAACTAAGTTTGTGTGATGTTTTGAGATACAAATAATGTGAATATGATTTTGTTGATTTTTATAAATAAATGTGATTATTAGGCACTATCACACCTTTGGGTGCATTTAATTCCATAAGCAATGGAAAATACATGGTATTGAGTTGTTTAGACATTTTATGGACCAAATAATACGATTTTTACCTGGAGATGATTTATCCAGAAATCGGATGACTCCTTCCTATTTTGGTGCATAAGAGTACCTAAACATTGAGGAAACACGTTTTAATTGACTTATATGGACTTTTATTAAAATACCTTTATAAGTCGTGAATTTTGGTTAATTGGACCTTATTCGTTGAGTTTTGGGAAATTTGTCCAAGTTGTTATAGGAAAAACAGGACAGAACAATAGTAAATAGAGAGAATGAAATCTGTAATTCTCATTAATCATAATCCCTTTAAATAGGGAGGAGTTTACAAAGAAAATGAAACATTCACTATGGTAAATTCTAATACTAGGAAAATATTTTGTTAATCACTTCCTTTTGATGATGACACATAATCCTTCAACACTCCCCCTTGTGCCGAGTCAAATGACTGATGGTGCATAGTTCTTGCCTCATTAAAATCGTACGCCAAAGAAACAAAACCCAATGGGAAAAATAAAAACTTTGGACGACGGAAAGAGTACAAGACACCAATTAATAATTCCTTTAATTTACTATATTTCTTGATTTGTACCTCAATCAAGAGATTTATAAAACAATATGATTTATAAATTGTTGCCTCACTAAAACCTTGCACCAAGGAACAAAACCCAATGGGAAAAATAAAACTTTAGATGAAGGAAAGAGCACAACATACCAATATCACATGTATAGTAGACTCCCCATTTTGTCTACTACTCCCCCTGATTCGTACATTAATCACGTGAGTATGGAAAACAATTTCATTTTAATACTTTCTACATGTTTCCAAAATATGGTTTTAGGTAATGATTTGGTAAAATATGTCACATTTTCCTGACATCTTACTTGAATCTCTTAAATCTAGAGGAGAGTTTGTTATTGTTGATTGTATAGAAACTTATGTAGAATATGCTTTGTCTTATCACCCTTGATATATCTTACTTTCATTTATTCGATACATGATGCATTATTTTCATATATGCAAGTAGGATAGTGCTTTAACTCAAAATTACTAGCTCCTCTAATATGTGTAATTATAGTCCTTTATCATATACATTCTTGAATAGTCTCATGGAGAGTAATATTCTTGGAATAGTTCAAGGAGGTAATTATAAGGGTTTGCTTAGCTTACTTTCAAGCAATCGACGTATTCTCTGTGGTAATTCCTTATCCAGTTTGGGAACAACCTTTGTATGCGTCAAGCAGATACCTAATATCACAAAGACATACTAACACATTGTTTGGTGTTTTTCTATAAGAGCTAGTATTTTTGCTACTTACATTATAAGTAGGTACTGAAGTTCCATTATCAACCCCATTTTTCTTTCTATAGGGAAAGTATAAGTCTATGTCAATGGTTCCAAAAGAGTAATTTGATATCATCCCAATGATGTTGCGTTGGCGTTGAGCTAAATCTAGCTAACAAGTTCACCGAGGAATACAATATACGGTCAAGTGTATTGTGCTAAGTACGATAATGCGCATATTATACTTAGATAGGGAATTCCAACTCCCAACACTTTTTCGTCACCATACTTTAGACAAAATGGATATTTCCTTATATCCAACACTTTGACCGATCATGGGAGTGTTAACCGGATGCGCTTTGTCCATATTAAATTGCCTGATTATTTTCTAGACATATGCGATCGGTGAATTAATATTTCACAAACTGGTGTCCTAGCTCAAATAGCTAGACAAAACCAAGATTTTCCATCTCAATTTTAGATTTCAAGTAGCTTGTGGTTTCTCTTATTTCATCAAGAGTGTCTATTATGTTAATAACATCGACATATAAAGCTACTTTGAAGATCTGGAACTTGTTTTCCTAAATAAATACGCAAAGACACAGTTCATTGTTCTTATATACCATTTCCCAATCAAGTATTCACTTAGGTGGGTATACCACACCGCATAGATTGCTTTAATTTATAAAGTGAGTGTTTTAATTTTATTGCAAACGTATTTCGTGGTTTAGAGTTACTTGATTTTGGTAATGTAATATCATCAAGCACTTTTATATATCTATGAATCTAGATCCTCGTAGAGATATGTGGTAACCAAATTCATGAGCTGGATTTCCAGTCCTTCGGAAACTACTAGGCTAATTAATTAGTAGAACGTTATGACGTCCATCACGGGAGAGTAAGTCTTCTCGTAGTCAATCCAAGGCGTTGTGAGAAACCTTGCGTCAAAGGAGAGTCTCATACATTATGACTTAATTATTCTCATTATACTTTACGTCAAATGATTTATCTATGTTTTACAGCCTTTACACTTGGTGGGTTAGCACTACCAAACCAAATACCTATTCATTTGTCAAATAATATGATTCTCCTGGATTGCTTATTTAGGCCAAATTGCTCTTTGTTGATATTTTTCAACTGAGCATGGTTCGATGTCAATGTGTTTTATGACCTCATAAGCAACAATATATATGTGAAATATATCATAAATGAGTATGTATGATCTGTCCATCGACTCATATGCACTCTCATAATTCATTTGAGATTTCTTTGATCTCTGGAATCAATATTAACTTCAGAGCGTCCTCCAGTAATGATTCAGAGACATAGTTTAATCAGAGACAATCTCATAAGATGTTTATATATTGATGACAAATAGTTGTGTCTTACTCTTCTCTTCCTTTAGATGAGTATCTATCGAACCAAGTAGCTTCCCCCATTTCCGCTTGGGAGCTACGACCTCAACCACACCTCCACCATGTGTGATTGCAACGCACTTTCCAGCGACGTTGTGCATTTGTTTGGGGACTTTAACCTTGCGAGTATATTTGCAGCTCGTATATGTGATCTTGTCACTTCTGGCATAACATTTAAACGTATCACGTATCGAGTCTGATTCGTTTGACTTCAACTTTACATTATGAAGTTTGGGGATCAACATGAGACATAGTGGGAATATTCAGTGACACTTCATGTCGTTCCTATGGAAAACCATTTTTCCTATCTCCCCCTAACAACGGGAAGACTGTCTCATCAAAATGACAATCCGCAAATCTAGCGGTAAAAAGAACACCCGTCAAGGATTCTAATTAGCGGATAATTTTTGGAGATTCATATCCAACAAATATACTTAATCATTTTAAAGACCCATTTTGGTGCGTTGTGGGGGCGCAATTGGCACATATACTGCACAACCAAACATGTGTAAATGTAAAATATCAAGCTTATATCAAGTTACCAACTGGTACACATGTGTAACACCCTCGGAAATGAACAGAGCAACTAAATTAAAACTTCCAAATTCAACAACAAAAAGGATATAATCTATTTTACAAACATCACTTGAGACACCTCAAAAGAATATTGGATTTAAATTTTAACAACTAAAAGGTCAAGTATCGCATAAAGACTTAATCAAAGTCGGGTGTTACTAAAATCCCAAAGAAACAGTTGCTCTTATCAACGAATAACGTGGAAGGCTTCATCAAGCTACTCACCTTTGCACATACTCTTAGCACTCAACGCCTCACCAAAAATCTAGAACCTCTTCCCCCATCCGGAGCCTGATGCACATGCCGACAAATAAAAGGTTAGGCTAACGCCTAGTGAGTTCAAGAGTTTACAACATGAAATAAATATATTTGTTAAAGGGAGAGAAAGTAGTTTAACTCACAGACCTTCAGAAAGATTTACTTTAAGTATCAAACGATACCATTTTCCAAAAGTACACATTTAAAGACAAGGGACCCAATATGAATCTTCTTTCGTAAAACCACTTTAATCCCAAACTCACCCAAAACGTGAATAATAAGCAAATCTCTCAATTTATAAGAATATGAAATAAAACTTTACTTCTCGAAACCCTTCAAACATGGACGGGTCATAAAACACAACCCATAAATCTTGAGTAAACCATACCCCATAAGTAAAACGTCACCGAAAACATGGATAATAAAATGACACAATTAAATACTCAAATAGCACATTCTGGTGACGGGGGATACCCTATTCCATTGTACGTGGCGGAACACAAAGTTAAGCCACATAACTATGTTCTCGAACTACACCTCAGATCGTGACCGTATTACCTGCTCTGCCGAGCTACACCTCCAGTCATGACTATATTTCAAGTCCCCAAAACACCGTATCCCTTATTGCCTGCTCTGCCGAGCTACACCTCAAGGATACGCAATCTTATTGCATGTTCGCTCTCTAGGGAGTTTCATCCTCAGGGTGCCCACTTGACCCTTAGTGCCTACTCCCTATCAGTAAAGATAGGAGCCTCGGCTCCTTACTTGATAACACTCGATGTCTAACCCTCGTGCACAAGAATTAGAACATCAAACTCCAAACCCAAGGTCCCGGAGTACAACCCATAAAGGTTCCTTTCCGCAAAAACAACCGGGACAACACCAATGCCAACACGACATTATTTTCTAATGTGAGAATCCCAAGAGTCCTTACCATTAAACACGACTGACTTTCATGCTTATGGATCCAATGCAATACAGTCTAAAATACATGACTCCAAATGAATGACACACACACCCAAAACATGTATTCTCCAAGATCAAATGCAATAAATGCAACTCACACCCAAAGCTCCCCCTTAGGTTATTAAACCGGGCAAAAGTCCCAAAGACCTGACAAGCCGAAAACCGAGCTAAAGACCCAACAATTTACATGACTCTCCAATGGAATTGAGTATAAACATCGAAACGCGTTTTACCAACAATTAAGTAAACACTACAACCCAAAAGTAATTAACTCAAAACTTCTCATTGGTTGAAACAAAACGTTTTCCAAATGGACTCATCCCCTTCATGTTTCCAAAATGGCTCTTAACACAATGATATGCATTTTCACATGGTTTATAAAATTGTATGCACCAAATGGACAATTATATAAAATGACCTCCATTTGTATACTATATCATCAAGGAAACATATCAAAATAATTTATTTATCAACATTCCCAAAAATCCCAAAGATATGGGTTATTTAAGTTTATAAAGCTAAACATTTCCAAAGAGCCAAACTTATCAGCAGTTAACAATTTAGTGTAAAACACAAACACTTTAAAATAAACATTTTGGCATGTACATCGTTTCCACAAATCAACTTGAACTCACCTTGCTAGATTTAGGCTAAATCTAGATTTTACCCCGCTTTAAGCTCCCTTGAAGAAATCCGAGTCCACAAGCAAAATTCTTCAAAAACCTAGATCCATAGATTTCCAACCATAAATAAACATATTCAACCTTCTAGAATCCTTCCCCAAACATTTAAACATGAAAACCCCAACTTGTACCCAAACCCTAATTCCAGATATGAAGAAAACGAGATATTACCTTACCATAGGTTGAATCTATCAACTATACATCTCTTGGTCACCCACGGAAGCCACCACCATAACCTTTAAGAGAATGGAGAGGGTCATAAGGAGGGTTTGATAAAACCCTAGAAAGTTAAAGGTGAAGATGATAAAGTGGATAGATTGAGCTTAAGTTTCCATAACCTTGCAAGATGGTGAATTAACACTTGAAATCTCGAGATATTGAGTATCAAAAGCTCAAAATCAACAATGGTGGTCAAGAGGTTCAGTTTAGAGAGAAAAGAGAGGGTAGGGTTGAAGGAGGTTGAAACAAATGGAATGAGATAGACAAAATTCGAGCTTTAAAGGCCCCTGCCCCCGACCGCGACAATGACCGGCGACTATGCCCTTGGCATAGTCGCATGGCATTGTCGCCCGCGTCTAGGCACTTGCGGTACCATCCCCGCGATTGTGCCACGCGATAGTGACATATGTCACTATCGCCGGTCACTATCGTCGGGCATTGTCGCCTAAGCTGTGCAAAGTTCCGAATTCCTTCCTTTTTCGCGTTCGAAAGCTCCCGATACTCCAAGGGACTTTAAATAATGATTTCCCATCAAACAAGATACAGAAACTTCCGGGTGGCCACTACTTACCGAAATTACGGGTGTTACAATATGAGACTGGTTAGCTAGTAATAGGTCTGAAAATGAAGAAGTAAAGTTGCGTATAGTATTGCATAACCCCAGACACATGTAGGTAAATTGATGTGCATAACTAATGTCTTGGTTACCATCTATATTATTTTGATGACAACTTATACGAGACCATTTTAGATATACATATGGGGTATAGGAAACTCTACATTGATCCCAATACATATGCAATAATCATCAAATCCTTATGATGTAAATTCTCTAGCATTCCAAGTCATGTAGACTTGATGAGATAATCAGGGTGGTGAGCCCTTAAACGTATAGCTAGTGCTAGGAGTGCAGCATTTCATGTGGACAATAATACGACATACATTCATCGTGTCTAAACCATAACCATAACGTACTTACTTTAATGGCCCGCATTCTGGATGTTTATGTCCATAAATATCATTTTGTATTCGTTGTAAGAATGGAATATGTTGGTATTATGTCCTTGGCTTTAGGATGGTCTCATTCCTGTCTTGGCTAAGGATCAGGGTATACAAAAGTTTTAGGTATTCGAGAGGGCATATTATGATAATGGTGTTGCTTCTTATGCTGCAGAAGTCAACATTTGCAATTTGCCTCATTTTTTGCCTTTCACTCGAAAGAGAATGTGTTTATGTGTATTTTGCAAACACAGATCACTATGTCATAACCATGGTGTCCCATGTGAAACATATATGTGTCATTGTCCAAAAATTCTTTATTGGTGATAAAATATGATTTAGTGACCTAGATAATCCACTAATTTGACACATTAATTTCTCTAATATATGTTCATTTCATATCATTAGAGTTGATGTACATATACTCAATTCCATTCTTATAATATGATTTCTAGTTTATATGAATATATTAACAAGGTTTTCATTAATATAGTGCTTTAATGACTATTAATCTTGTACCAACAAGAAAATGACAGTACATCGTCTAAGTCTTTTGATTGGATAAATTAAAAAAAAATGTTAGTCAATCTCTTTAGATTGTGTGAAATGTCCTACAAAAACTCAAGTTCTCCTCGATACATTCCTACACGGAATGGAGAATATTGAGAGTTTTGTATTTGTCTTTGGTGTATTTCTTTACATCTATAATGGTTAACATAAACTTCAAGGAAGCATATGCTTATCAATCTTAAATTAATATGATATACTTTATTTTTAATTTGTTCCTTTCTCTAAATAACTAGTGATTAATGTATTGCTTCTTTGAATATCCAATATCAACTGGCAGTAGTTGCATATCTGCTCCAAGGATTGGAAAATCCTTCCAACTATTGTCATGACCCTGACCCTTTCCACGGTTTTGTCCACATGGTATATAGATGCCACGTGTGAGAAATCGTCTTTCACTCATTATTCTTTGGAGTTGTTCCACCTCTAACACTTTCATTATTGATCTCGGGAATTTTCTTTGTCCCGACATATCTGGTGTTGTTATTTGAAAGAATCTTGTTGTGTTTCTCAACCACTTACAGTAGGTTGATGAGTTTGGCTAAAGATTTCATTCCAACTTATATTGGTTCATTAATATTTACTAATATATGAAAGGTGGAAATAATGTTATAAATCATGCCATCTTATGTGTGTTCCTTGTCACAGAGATTGAGACGCATTTTGGATATAACATTTCTTTGTTGAGATCAGTTACCTTTTTGTAATCGAGTAACTGGGTTTCATTCTGCTGTATGATTAGTTCCGGAAGTACATATTCATGAGTACTCTCGATTCTCCCTTTTCGGGGCATCCTACAGTTCTTTGGGGGTTTCTAGTAAAGGTATTCCTATGGAAATTAGGATTTATATGTCGTCTCAAAACATGATGTTTGTACCTTATTAGAAGGTTGATTTTAGGGTCAATAGGGAGATGATGGACTTTAGGTATATATTCTTGTACCTTTTCGATAAAAGTAGTTTTTACATTGGATATTCATATTTGTACTTAAGTTCTTTTGAGTTTAGGATATTGAATCACGGATGAATTATTTAAACCATTTACGTATATAAGGGATAATGTATGGTTTTCTAAAACAATGAATCACGATCTATAATCATTATATTATGTATGAAATTTCATCATCATAATAATATTGGATTATTGTATGCTTATATTTTGTTGATAATATTTCAATTTGCAAAAAAAAATACTCAATCTATTGGATTTCCAGGTAGTAGGGGAATCACATGGATTAATTAAAAATAATAATAAAGATCTTAAAGCGATCATATTTAATAGATGACTTATGTTGATTAATTGATAAAATTAAAATCATAGTTAGAAAGTGTAACATGAAGATTAGAAATAATTTTATAATTATGTTTAAAGACATGAGTTGATTTTTTTAAGAAATAAAATAATTAAAAAGAACATATCGAATTTCATCCTCTTTTTTTCAATAAAATAATATCTTCTTATAAATCCATCGGTAGAAAAAAAAAGTTTTCTCTTTTATTTTTAAAACTCAATCAGATGAATAAAATAATAAAAACAAAAATATATTCATGTATTTATAGTATTGTATATTTATCTCCATATTTGATTGTCATAATACAAATATTAACCATAAATTTAAATAGAAGCAAATAAATTTATATACAAGTTTTGTAAGCATACAAAAACAATATATCAATTACGATATTATGAGATTGGCAAACACAACATCATCAAGATACATGATTATCTATATTATATCATCAAAACATAGGGTTTTTGCATTATGTCATAAGCATTCTGATAAAAACAAAAACCATATTTATTTCTTATAGTATTAATTTTCAAGATTTATGTGGATTTAAAACAAGTATAGTAACATATTCGAGTTAGAAGTCGAAAAATTCTTACTTGGATTGTAGAAGTATTCGAGATTGATTGATGAAGCTGGAAGCCCGAAAATCTATCCGTGAACTGACTGAGCGTACGTGTTGATAACGTGTTATAGGAAAAACAGGACAAACCAATAGTAAATAGAGAGAATGAAATTTGTAATTCTCATTAATTATAAGTCATTTAAATAGGGAGGAGTTTACAAAGAAAAGGAAACGTTCATTATGGTAAATTATAATACTAGGAAAATATTATGTCAATCACTTTCTTTTGATGATGGCACATAATCTTTCAACACAAGTCTAATTATTGAACAATTATGTTTGAACATTAACGTGCATATATTGCATTATTACGTGGGTTTTATCTAACTCTCGATTGTTCATTGTTACTTAGACTTTTTATGCATATGTTTGTATAATTACTTCGAAATATATGTCATTTGGACTTATTTGGTCTTCCAAGTATAAATCATGAAAATAGTGATTTTATTGCTTTGAATCCATGTGGATAAGGATTGATTTTTTTCATCAAGAGAAGTTTTGATGTTCTCTTCTTAAAATCGTTGGATTGAATCAAGTGAGGACTTTTGATGTTCTCATCTTGAAACCTTTGATTATGTCAAGCGAGGAGTTTTGATATTCTCATTTTGAAGCCATTGGGTTCGGTTAAGTGGGGAGTATTGATGTTCTCAACTTGGGCCCTTTTGGTTATGGCAAGTGAGGAGTTTTGATGTTCTCAATGGACCCTTGGTTTGAATCAAGTGAGGAGTTTTGATGTTCTCATCTTGAAACCTTGGAGAGTAAGCATTAAGGTCGTTTGATGGCCTCAAGGTGAAACTCGACAACGTTGATACGTGGCTTACTTTGTGTTCTGCACATCATATCCAATGGAAACGGGTCTCGCCCGTCATTGAAAGATGTTATTTGGTATTTTAAAAATGGTGTATTTCGGAAGGATGTCGTTTTAACTTGTAAACATTCTTTCAATTGGGGAAATTGTCATTTTAAAACATTCGTTCAGTTTTACCGTTTCCTTTTTGGCAATATAAAAAATGCTTGAACTCACTAGTCTTTAAGCCTATCATTTTTCTTCTTGTCGACATTTGCATCAAGTCTTCGTGGGGGCGGTTCTAGCGACACTTGAGAAAAGTGAGTGCTAGTTAGAGGCTCGTAAAGGACTTAGCTCTTTGAAACGTTTTACGTATCATATGGAGATAGCGATTTTATTGGTTTGTAGTAACACATGTCTTTATCTTAGGTTTAGTTTGTAATTTATTGACGTAAATTCTTAAATTGCCATTTTAGGTAATTCGAGTGTGATCCGTTAGAAACGAATTTATCCTTAATTTGATGTATTATAAAATATTTAAATTAACGGCTCTATTCCAGTTTTAGTTTTAGGGGTGTTACAGATTTCACTTTAAAATCATGTGATTTGGCTCTTATTTTGACCTTGTTTTATAATACAATAAAGATATATATTTATACATAGTCGACAAAAATGCCACTTACTTGGATTAAAGCACAAACAATTTGGCTATGGTGTCTATTAGAAATCCAATTCCCAGGAGGAAAAACATGTGTTCATCATACATAGAAGAAGATCAATTGTTAACAAGATCACAAATATGGATGCAAAAACCATCATCCAATTCAACCCAACTCATTCGTTTTAGAAAAATAGCATCTAAAACTACCCGAAAAGCAAAATAGAAACCGAAAAAACCGACTCACAAGGGGCCATCAGAAAAACAAAACAGCCTCACATTCTTCACGAGTTAACGATCCTATCCGTTTTATCAAAACGAGATCTCCGAGTACTTGGAAACATTAAGCAGTTCCTGAAAGTAAGCCAACAAAATTCATAAGCGAATCAAGATCTGGTTTGATTTCCCGTAGGATTACGGTCCAGATTCAAAACAATCCCACTAAGTTTACCTCGGAATAGCGAACGTGATCGTGATGCACATTAGAAGTCTTCACAATGGTCTCCCATTTGGGACCAATTTTTGGACTCTTCTCAATCGGAGCAGGCTGCAGCTTCTTCGGAAACGAACTCCTTAGAGTCATCTTACGCCAAAGCCATGATTCCGAGGGCGATTTAGGCAACGGGGGGACACCAGGAACTTCCAGATCAACATTTGGGTCGATCTTGGCATCAGCCGGTGTTGAATTTGTTGGTTTTTCGATCCAATCTATGTACAATGTTTTCTCCGGCACCAGAGGACTATCGTGTATTAATCGTGGAGAAAAATGACTTTTTACGTTAAGTGAAGGGCATGTTTTAGGCTGAACGATCTGATTCTGAACATCTTTTGGAACTCCAAGAAACCGAGCACCGTCATGGAACGGAGAACGAGGCGATTCATTACGGTAAGGAGATATCCGACCGCTACGAGACAAACCTCGGTGGGGAGATGACGGCAGTGAGTCACCCGAGCGAGCCATTGGATTTGGTTTTCGCTGAGTTTCGTGCACCTCTTTCGACCGAGACTCGGCTCTTCTCCTAATAGCGGCATCCATAGCTTGCTGCAAAGAGACATTTTTTAGACCAGCAAATTTAATACATTATCAATCATGGCTATGTTTGGAAACTATAAGCCAGCTTGTTTTTCTTTACCTTACTAAAAAAGTGTAATTTGGTTAGTTTTCAATTAGCGTTTCAATAACCTCCATGGGCATTTTCCAATTATAATAATTTTTCAACATATACTTTTATATCATTTCGCCTTTTCTATTTTATCGGTTGGTTTTCATCGAATACGACCGGTGTATCATGACTAGCTTATTAACTGCTTATAAACCTATAGTTGGCTTATCAATTATCGAACATGTATCAGCTAATTTGTACCATACATCACTACAGGCTTATCAACCAACGGCTAACTTATAATCCAACAGGTAACTTGTCAGTTAGTTTGCATACCTAAAGGCTAAACAAGAAAATATTTGTAGCCAAATTCTTGATTAAATTTCTCAAGGTATCTGTAAATATGTTACCTTTTCGATACTCGGAGTTAACGGTCCGCTGTATGAAGTTCTTCGAGAAAGTCGTGGAATTGGACCAGGCGACGGAGCAACATCGGCAACCGGAGATTGACTTTGATGAATCTTTGTTTTCGGTCCAGGCATTGGATTCGATAAACACGAAGAACGTTTTGTACAGATTCGGGGGAGGAAGAACCCGAAACCCCTTTTGCTTGATTTCTTCTTGACGTCCTCAACCACATCGCTTTCTTTATCGACCTCGTGATTATAAGGTGAAACCGAATTAACTGGATATTTTTCGAGCAACAATGGCCTCAGTTCCCCACTGTAAACCTTCTTAACATACTTAGGAGGCTCAGGAACTGGAGCTTCTTGCTTCTTTGCAACATATTGTGGGGTTTCAACAATCATAGACTTGGCTGCAGGCAAAAACCGATTCATCAGATAATCGCGAGTCTGTATATCCGTCGAGAACGATCTCAAAGACTCCATATCGCTATTTTCTTCGCTATGATTCCACGAAAACGACATAGAAAGTGTTTCAGTGGCATCAGCATGCAAATCTTCTGAAGATTGTTCACCAACCCGTATCATTTGCGAAGGAAATCGCTGAGAATTTTGAGCGATTTTCGGGTGCTGCGAAGCGGGTTTTTTCCGGTCTTTCGCTTTTCCGGGGATTTGTTCCCAGATGAACGGAACGGCTGCCGGTTTCGTGTCTTCTTGTTCGGGTTCCCATTGGGATCGGGCAACCGGAAGGGATTGTTGTCGAGTTGGTCCAGATTTTCTACTGGTATTGTAAGATAATCCATCAAAATTCGAAGATGTTGTCGATAATCGTCTAACGGAGAGTAAAGGCGCATTCAAATCAAGCTGTTTTTCCTCCATTTTCAGCTTTTGATGTTCAAGATTCAGGTTTTCAAGTGTTGTATATAAACTAGAAATTCAACAGGAAAGCAAGAAAACAATCAGAAAGTCTCTAAAAACCATAAAATTTGCAGAACATATAAGCAGAAAAGTGAAGAAACATCCGAATCCCATGCTTGACTTAGAAATAAAGAAACAGGGGAAACCCTGAAAATGATGAAAGCATATAACTTTATGGGTATAGATTATGATGCATTAACGTTTGAACATCATTTATATTCTCTTTAATTCTAAAACTAAACATTTTAGAATTTAAAAAATGAAAAACCCCAAAAAAGTTATACAATGTGTTCTTGAATTCTCATCAACAAGCACAGAGATGCATACATTTCCAGATACGGAAAAAAGACTACCAAGAAGCCAGATTACCTGTTTCTTGGATAAAAAGAAATTATAATTGAAGAACAGAGAAAGTAGAAAACTGAAATTCTTGAAGATAAGTGTTTAGAACCCAGATTTTTTTGTTTGGGGATGAACAAGAATCAGAAAGAAAATAATAAAATATATAAAAAAAGAAAGTAGATATTTTGCTTACCAGTAATGGAGAAAATGGGGTGAATTTGTGGCCTTGAATTATGGCGAAATTTGAGGCAAGAGTGGAGTGAAGAAAAACTGGAGTAGTGCTTCAAGTCTAGAGAGAGAGAGAGTGAGTGGGGTAGTATGGAGTAGGCTTTTGCTTTGGCTAATGAGCAAGTATCATGGGTGGGGTTCAAATGAGACCAAAAAGAGAGGAAGGGGATGTTTGCTTTTTTTTTCATTTTCCAATTGAATTTAAGGACCGCGGATTTTTTATTAGAATTTTAAATATTTCAATTCAATTATTATTTTTGTTTATTAAAATTGGTGGATTAAAATATTATTGAATAAAAAAATTATTTTTTATTCTAATGCATTTTTTTTATTCTAAATGCATTATCATTGATTATAGTATTTTTAAAATATTGAATGTTAGAGCATCTCCAACAGCATTGTTTTCTTGTTTCTTATAATAGAGAATTAAAATTGAAAAATCTCTAAAAAGTATTACATTCAACTCTAACAGATTTGTTATTTTAGAAATTTTAAAACAAATATATTATTATAATATTCTCTAATTTATCATTTCAATACATTTTTAAAAAAAACTTAATATAAAATGATAAAAATTGAATCTTATTTGTGGGATTGAATAAAATAATCATTTCTCTCTACAACCATCAAGTTTTAGAGAATTTCTCTAAACTTAGAAAAATTTCAAGTTTTCTCTATTTTAACAAACAAGATAGCAAAGTTGTTTGAGAGGTTTAGAGAACAAAAACCCAATTTTTTTTTATTTTAGCAAAGTTGTTGGAGATGCTCTTAGTATGTATTTTTCTTTTCTTTCTGTTGGGAAGACAACAAAAAAAATTATTGGACGTCGAAAAGAGCCTAATATTGGAGATGCTCTAATATTAGATGTATGTAATAAGAAAACTGTTCTTCCTGTCCCATAATAAAGGTCTATAATAAATAGGGGTGAGCATGGATCGGATCGGTTAGGGGGGAGAAAACACATAACCCGATCGGGTTTCGGGTTTGACATATAGCCCCCGAATATCAAAATCGGGTGTGTGGGATTTCAGGTTTCGGGCAACATCGGGTTTCGGGTTTAGTCGGGTTGGGTTTCGGGTTGATGCAATTATTTTTTCTTCTATCCCCTACATTAGTAAAACTCTCATCATGTGCACCAAAAAATCAAACATGTACATCTAAAAATTTCAGATTTTATAAAGTAACAAAGTTTGAATAAAAACTTAACAAATCTACGCCTACATATAATGGTTATGAACTTATAATGTCTCAACTCTCAACAATTCATTCTCCATGCTTAAACATTAAAGATTAAAATAAATTTGAACTCCAAAAATCCAAATTTCAATCGACATCTTGATTAGATTTTAGGATAAAAAATATATATATAAAAATTAGGAAAAATATTAATAAAATAGTTTATTCGGGTTTCGGACGGGTTCGGGTTATGGGCATGGAGACCCTATCCGAACCGAGTAACCCGTCAAAAATATCGGATTTCGGAGATCGAGTTAGTTCGGGCTATGTGGGTCAGGGGATTTCTGGGTTTTCCGGATCGGTTTTTCGGGTTTGGTCGGGTTTTGCTCACCCCTAATAATAAAAGGTATATAATTTTAAGAATATATAATTATTACAATTTTTAAATAATCAAATGATATTTTTATTCTTGATAAATAGAGAGATAAATTTTCTTTATCTTATAATTAAAGGTAAAATAAAAAATTGGAAACTAACTTTTAAAAATGGATACGTAATTTAGAACAAATTAAAATAGTAATTTTTACACTTAAATTTAAAAAGAAAAAATAATAATAAACAGGGATGTATTTATCGATATATAAGGGATGCATTTAACTTATCCTTTTAATATATGTGAATAATAAAAGGATAGGTTATATCCAACCCTTATATATCGATAAATACATCCCTATTTATTACTTCTTTCCTTCCAAATTTAAGTGTCAATATTAGTATTTGAGTAAATTACAAATTTGGTCCCTGTGGTTATATCAAAATTATGGATTAGGTCCCTCAAATGAATTAATTATAGATATGGTCATTGTGGTTTCAATTTTATTTCAGATTGGATCCCCTAACCTAATTATGTTCAAATCTACTATATTAAATCAGGGGTGTTTTCGTCTTTTCATTTTTTCTTTATTTTTTTATATTTAATGTATTCTATATTATATTATTAATATTAATAGATATATAACTATATTATATTATTTAACACCCCCTCTCTTTTCTTTTTGTGACCCCACCCCCGAGAATACTCACTACACTTCCTCTTCCTCACCCTCCTTATCTCCGCCGCCTTCTTCCACATCTCCACCACCGTCGACGAAGACAATGACGTAGACAATCTTGTTTTCGAGAACTAAAGTCTCCGTAGAGCATACATTGCTTTACAAGCATGGAAAACCGCCATATTTTCCGACCCATTTAACTTCACCACCAACTGGACCGGCGTCGACGTTTGCAACTACGACGGTGTATTCTGTGCACCCTCTTTGTTCAACACCTCCAATCGAGTGGTGGCCGGAATCGACCTCAACCATGCCGATATCGCCGGTTACCTTCCACCGGAGCTCGGTCTTCTTACTGACCTCGTGGTCTTTCACATTAATTCCAATCGGTTTTGCGGCACCGTTCCAGCTACTTTCAAGAAGCTTAACCTCCTCCACGAGCTTGATATAAGCAACAACCGTTTCGTCAGAGTTTTCCCGACGGTCGTCTTGTCTATGCCGGTGTTGAAGTTCTCCGACATCCTCTAAATCTAAAAACTCATCCAAACTCATTAAGAGAATCAAGATATAAAAACCCATTTTGAATCCAGTTTTGAACAAAAAAACTCCTGATCTAAAAGCCCCCGATGCACCTCCTTTGCTTTCATATATACCCACCACCACTATTTTCTTTTTTTTCATGACTGGGGCTTACTTCAATTTTTTTAAAGCTGGGAGTGATATATATGAATATATATATTCATCACATTGACTGTTGAAAAACTCCACTCCTATCCATCGTTGTTGCTCACCGTCTGCAGTCAATGTCTGAGAAGTAAAAATGTGGTCGTGGGTCCACAAGAATATGTTGAATTTTCTTATTAGTAAAATTCAATTATAAATGAAACAACAAGATTTATTAATAAATAACAACTTTAATTATAAAGATTCAAGCTTTATTTATAAAGTTAAAATCTTTATGATTAAGGTTCGACAATTATCAAACAAACAAGTTTTAAAGCGATCCTAATAACGTTTCTATCCTTCGCGATATCCCACAAATATGCTTTTAATAGCACGAGCTCCCAATTTTGATCTTTTAGGGTCAGGAGTCCGATAGTAGGCAACACAACCCCAGACTCTAAAGTAGTTCAGATTGGGTTTTCTACCTTTCCATAGTTCATATGGACTAGTTGGAATCACACGACTAGTGATCCGGTTGTGAATATGACAAGCGGTCAATAAGGCTTCTCCCCACAAGTTGTTTGGCTGACCCGATTGGTTCAACATACAGTTGACCATCTCAACAAGGGTACGATTCTTTCGTTCCGCCAAACCATTCTGTTGAGGAGTGAACGGTGAGGTGCGCTCATGTTTGATACCATTCTCTTCACAGAAAGTATCAAATTCTCTGTTAAAGTATTCCCGCCTCTATCTGATTGAAGTATTTTGATTCGTTTTTCAAGTTGATTTTCCACTTCAGATTTATAAAGTTTAAAAGCATCAAAAGCTTCGTCTTTTGAATGTAATAAGTAAACATATAAGTACCGACTGAAGTCATCACAGAATGTAATGAAATACCGTTTACCACCACGGGTAAGTATTCCATTCAATTCACATATATCGGAATGAATCAACTCTAAAATAGTAGTATCTCTTTTAACTGATGTAAAAGGTTTCTTTGTAAACTTTGATTTTACACATGTCTCGCATTTTCCAAACTCTTTGTTGTCAATTTTAATTAATCCTTTGTTTTGCATTTTTTCAATATTTTTAACATTTGTGTGTGCTAAACGATTATGCCATAAATAAATTGAACAAGCAAAATACTCAAAAGAATTAACTTTATTGAAATCATCAGAAAGAGTTACATCAATAGTAGAAATAAAAACTTCATCAGAAATGGCCAACACATTATTAACCCCACTCGGCCCAGCCTCATCCTCATCATCACTCAAGTTCAATCGATACATACCCGACAGGTTGTATCCTTTTCCTATGAATGTCTTCCGTTTGTAAATCAATAGCTTCCTTGCCTCGATGTTGATTCCAAACCCATGTTCATCGAGTTTGTTCCCAGAAACGAGGCACTTATTGATGGAAGGAACATGAAGAACATTTCTCAAAGTAACAGTCTTCCCGGAAGTGAACTTGAGTAGCACCGTACCCATTCCCGCAACATCGGCCTTGCCGTTGTTCGCCACGATTACCTGTTTTCCTTCTCGAACAGGTCCATATTCAACAAACTTGGACCGGGAGTTACACACATGAACTGTTGCTCCCGTGTCCAAGTACCAACCTCCTCTACTAGCAGTGATTTTGGTAGCTGCCTCCGAGATCATATCGATCTCCTCCATATGCAAGTTTGCAACAAGATTCTGGATTCCTTCAACAGAGTTGGCCACTGGTGGTCCGGATTTCCTTTCCTTGCATTCTCGGGCATAGTGTCCCGTCTCACCACAGACGTGACATTTCCCGGTTCTCTTGAGTTGTTGCACAGGTTTGGATTGATGTCCGGATCTTTTAAAGCTCTTCTTTTGTGGACCCAGATTCCACTTCTTAGAGCCTCCAACCTTTCCCTTTCCTTTGGTGTTCCCAGCCTTCACGCTGTTTGCACCACCCATCACAGACTTGCCTCTTTTTTCCCGAATTCTAGTCTCTTCTTCGATCCTTATATGCTTTAGCAGGTCATCCAAAGAATAGTCTTCAGACTTGTGCATCATTCTCTTTGAGAAATCTTTCCAAGATGGGGGTAATTTATCAATCACCGCCCCCACTTGGAAAATTTCTGGAAGAGTTATGTTAAGCGCTTTGAGTTTGTTTACTATAACCTGTAGCTCATGAATTTGTTCTAAAATTGGTTTTTCGTCATTCATTTGAAAACGTAAGAATTGGGACACAAGATATTTATTAGTTCCCTCTTCTTGTGCCTTATATTTAAACTCAAGCGCTTTCCACAACTCTATAGGATCGTTTATCGGAGAGTACAAGTCATAGAGTCTATCGGATAGGGTGTTTTTAATATGTCCGCAGGCCAAGGATTTCTCCTCCTTGCGGAGTAGCCTTAGCTTTTCAAGCTCGACTATTCTTGCCCTATCCGGTTCTTTTCCCTTTTCGGGAATCGGATCATCAGGGATAGGCGGGAGGTTTGGGTCCAACACATGATAAAGCTTAATAACCATTAGCAAAAACTTGATCTTTTCGGCCCATCGGGTGTAGTGGCACCCGTCAAACCGGTCAAGCTTCACAAACTCTTGATTCACCATTCGAACGTTGGAAGAGTTTCCGAAGTCCATAATAAAACCTTTAAGATTGTTGAATTTTCTTATTAGTAAAATTCAATTATAAATGAAACAACAAGATTTATTAATAAATAACAACTTTAATTATAAAGATTCAAGCTTTATTTATAAAGTTAAAATCTTTATGATTAAGGTTCGACAATTATCAAACAAACAAGTTTTAAAGCGATCCTAATAACGTTTCTATCCTTCGCGATAGATACGATAGAAGAAGGAGTAGAATCAGAATGTCCACTCTAGTGGACGAAAGCAAGAACAGTACAGAAAACGTAAAAGAGAAACCAACCTGTGTAGTAGATCTCCAACAGCAACGAACGAAAACTATACGGTTTAACGTAAACCTGTCCTTAAAGGTTTTAACGATTCTCTATGAATGCTGTGAGAATTAAACTCGCTAAACCCCCAGGATTTGATACAGTTTAGTTAAGCACTAACAGCTATAATGCTTAATTATAACACAAAGTCGAGACAGAAAAAGGCAGAGATCGAGCAAGAGAGTGAAGCAGCGAGATTGAGAGAGAATAGCAGCTAGAGATATCACAAAAAGCTTCGTCTTTTTCAGTGTGTAAAACCTATAGGAGGAGGCTCCAATTTATAGTTAAAATAAGAGAGAATAAAGAGAGAATATTCTCTAATTCCTCCCCAAGAAACGGGATTGGGAGTTAGAGTTGGAGACTAAGTCTCCAACTAATTATCCCACGTTTATCTGTTAAAATAATTAAAAACGAAACTTATCTGGAAATTAAGCAAGCTGCATAATAATTATCTCTTATATATCGATCTGTAAAAAGAAAGCTCGTAGCTCGGGGCGAGGCTCCTCAGCTCGTAGCTCGGGGCGAGCGTGCGAAGTGCGCGGCTCTTCGCGAGATCCGCGCCCGCGGCTACAGCCACGTGCGCGCGCGCGCGCGCGTTGCACTTCTTTGAGACCCCCACCATAAGCCTACCAATTTACTCAACACTCACTTGAGATGATAGACTTATAAACTACAATTTCTTTTGTGTCTCTACCAATGTGGGATGGAAAAATTTCAACCTACACTCAATTTCCAACAGAATAGCTGACCCATCTCAGGAGACGATGCTAGTTCAACTCGGTGGAACCAAACTTGAGGTACATGCATGAGCTTGCCATAGGTTTCAGACAGTTTGTGAAGATATTGGTAGGACGGGGAGAGGGCTGATGAGATGGAGGACCTAGTGGATGGTTTTTTCGGCCATGGTGGTTATCTGGTAATGTAGAGATAAGTAGAGAGATTGCGGTTTTTAACTTTCTATAGAAGCCAATGAAAAGACTCCATTAATGGTAGCTAGCAAAGGTGAAGGTTTTTGTTGGTCTACTCTTGGTAAAGGTACACCGAACATGATGAAGCGGTAGTTTGTGGTGATTTTGCTTTCACAATCCTTCAGTTTCATACCCACCACCATTATAGTTTTGTGTTGTGCACTTTTCATATCGCCGGATTTAAAAGAAGCCAATGTTCATGGTGATGATGCTAGTCCCTGTTAATGTTATACTTAATTCATCGAAAAACCCTCCCACGGTGGTGGTGGTGGAGCCGTAGATGAGAGGTGGGTTTCATTTGTTTGTTTTTTTAATTTAATAAATGCTTTAAATATATTATTTTTAAAACAAAAAGTAAAAGGACCAAATTGTCCTTGACTTAACTGGAGCTAAGTTAACATAGTTAGATTGAGGGACCTAATCCGCAACAAAATTAAAACCACAATGATTATATATGTAATTAATTTGTTTGAGGGACTCAATCCAAATTTCCATAAAACCACAGGGACGAAATTTGTAATTTACTCTTCGTATTTAGTTTTCCCTTTTAATATATGTGAATAATAAGGAAAGGGACGCCTCTTGTGTGTAGCTCAGTTGGCAAAATGGTAAAATAACCTTGCTCAAATACAAGACAGGTTCGATCTCTAATCCACCCCCTAGTTATCCACCCGTTAGCCTTAGCTACTAAGTGAGCCAAAGAATGTCCCCACATTGGTGTTCTTAGAGCATCTCCAACAACATTTCTAAAATAGAAAAACATAGGATTTTATTTTCTATACTTCTCCAACAACATTGCTATCTTGTTTCCTATAATAGAGAATCATCAAAAAATCTCTAAATATAGAGAACTCTCTATAATTCTCTAAAAATGAGAGAGAAATATTATTTTATTTCATCCCACCAATGAGATTCAATTTTTACAATTTTATATTAAACAAAAATTTAAAGTGTATTGAAATAATAAATTAGAGAATATTATCTATACTATATTATAAAGCACAGATAAAAAAACTCTTAAATACAAATTATTAGCCACAAGGTACCATCACTTTATGCAAGATTTTTTAAAAATCTCTTTATTTACAAGTATCAAAGCACAAAATACATATTACTACTGCAGACTTCTAACACCCACCAATTTGGTATGTGCATGGCCTTCATTTTATGCATATATTTCCATATATCACTATTAATTAATATATTAGATTACTATAAATTTTTTTAATTATATTATTAAATATGTAATTGATTATTTTTTCTAGATGTAATTAAAATACATAAGATAATCATTGAATTCTAACAAAATACTTAATTTTTTATATAAAAAACGTTATACTATTAAGCCTAAATTAAACAAATTTATAAAAAAAACATTATCACTTTCTTAAAATCATCCAAAATCGTACTGTAAATCGACAAAAACACAAAAAATAAAATGAAACATTAAAATCGTGATGTATCTCGCTGCATTGCGCGAGTACGCTTCTAGTAATAATATAAGTTGTTTTAAAATTGCTAAAATACAAATTTGTTGGAGTTGAATGTAATATTTTTTAGAGATTTTCACTTTTGGTTCTTTATTTTAAAAAATTATAGCAAAGCTGTTGAAAACATCTCCTAAATGGAGAAATAAAAAGTCAAAAGAAAATTCATTATCTCCATGCATTCTCTATTTTAGAGATTACATAATTAATTATATTATTAAAATATTTAATACAAATTCGTAAAATATTATTTATCTTTCCTAAGCATTTAACTTCAAACAATTTCATTGGAAGAATAAATAAAAAAAATCAAATTTTAGGATTCTCTAAATTTAGAGATTTTTATCCTCTCTCTTATACTTTATCTATTTTGAAAATAGTTTTAGAGATTTTCTTTTATAAAAAAATTCCTAAAATCTCCGTTTTAAAAAAGAGGAGGGCTAAATGCACTTTTGTTTTTGCTAAATACACTAAAATCATTGAAAAATGATTATGTTTTTTTGGTTTTTTTGGTTTTTTCGTCCTTTTGTTGTCTTTTTTCTTTTCTTTTTATTTTTATTATATATTTTTGTTTATATATTTTTATTATATATTTTTGTTTTGATTTGAAAAGAAATAAATATTTATAAATATAAATATTACTAATTTTTTTTAATTATATAATTATAAAAATAAAACATAAATATTGCGATTTAACATATAAATAGAACATAAAATAATCTATATTATATTCGATTATTCTAAAATAACATTATTCGTAGTACAATTAACACGTAAAAACTTCATGTAGTTCTTTATTCACTCTGAATACGGGGTAGCCCATCTAGCAGCACACCGATAACTGTGATGGAAAAAAAGTGATACAATTTGCGGAAATGGATATCCTTCTGTCATATCTAATTTCACATCATGGTTACCATTAACGTACCCTATTGTAAAAACAACATGTTCATACCACATTGGAGGAGTGGACCTAAGCGGCAAGTACGTCCCACTGCCAAGTTAAAAAACACTATGAAGGTAAAAAAACCTAAACCAAGTTAAAAAAAATCAAACTTTCACAGATAAAAGACTGTGAAGGTATATCCGAATCTTCACAGTGAAGACGCTGTGAAGGTATATCCGAATCTTCACAGTGAAGACGCTGTGAAGATAAAAAAAAACGAACATTCACAGCGAAAAACACCGTGAACGTAACATTTACGGTGTTTTCCCTATGAAAAGTTCAATTTTTTTTACATTCACAGTTTTTTGGTGTGAAGTTTCATACTTTAAAGTTTGGTCTCACCGGTCTCACAGAAACTGTTTGGTCTCACGCGAACTTAAGCCATGTGTAATATGTTAATATATATATATATATATATATATATATATATATATGTATGTATGTATGTATAAAGAGTTTAGGTTAATGAGAGTTTTAACCCTTAACTATCTTTAGTTGTCATTTTTATTTACGTTTCAATTCGGGTAAAAATAATTATATGTTTTTAAAAAAAAACTTGAGTCTTACAAAGTAAATTACAGATTTTGTCCCTAACGTTTGACGTTTGTTACGGAATTGGTCTCTAAAAGAAAAATATATTTTACAAAGTTATGATAAAATGTAATTGTTACAAAAAGAAAAATATATTTTACAAAGTTATAACAAAATCAAAAGTTACAAATTTATAGAATAAAATAAAATCAAAAGTTACAAATTTTATAAATTTATAAAATCAAAACACACACACATATATACATATATATATATATAAAGATAAAGATAATAATAATAATAATGATGATGATGATGATTTGATTATTTATACCTTTTTGATTGGATCGAAAAACAAAAAGGTCACTGTATGCACCTTTTTGGTGCAAATAACACCCCCTTTAAAAAATTTGCTGAAGATGTTGTTGAATTATGTATGTAGGACCGATTGCCAAAATAATGAGGAGGTTGTGTTGGCACATGGAACGAGGCAAAAAGTGTTGAGATTAAGAAGGGAGAGTTACGTCCAACAACCATCATATACCCGACCAACTGACTCCTCTTTTCGTCGTTTCGTTTAAGCGCCCTTTTATTTCACAATTTACTCCCTTTTACTTTTCGTTATGGCTATTTTAGACCCTCAATAGCTTTGACCTGCACAACATGTGAATTGTGGGCCCCGTCTATCCCTTACGCAACTTAACTACTTGATGTAATTACATCTATACTGTATTATAAAACACGAATAAAAAACTCTTAAATATAAATTATTAGGCACAAGGTACCATTATTTTATGTAATATTTTAAAAATCTCTTAATTTACAAGTGTCAAAACATAAGATACATATTATTACTGCAGGCTTCTAACACCCACCAATTTGGTATGTGCATGGTCTTCCTTTTATGTAGACATTTCCATGTATCACTATTAATTAATATATTATATTACTATAATTTTGTTTTAATTATATTATTAAATATGTAATTGGTTATTTTTTCTAGATGTCATTAAAATATATAAAATAATCATTGAATTCTAACAAAATACTTAATTTTTTTATATAAAAAACATTATATTATTAAGCCTAAATTAAACACATTTATAAAAAAAAACATTATCACTTTCTCAAAACCATCCAAAATCGTATTGTAAATCGACAAAAAAATAAAATGAAAAATTAAAATCATGATGTATCTCGCTGCATTGCACGAGTACGTTTCTAGTCTTTAATAAAATTTGGCTCATTTACTCTTCTTGTTTTACATTTTTATGATTTAATACCACTTTATGATATTCCTAGTGTTGGTTTTTTATTAGCTTTGTAATTATTAAACATTTCAAAATGTCATATAAAATTATAAATTATAAAAATAAAATATGATTTCACCTCTTTTCTTTGATGTAAACGAAAAAAACATGAAGATAGAAAAGAAAGGGAAGGAAAATATTTTTTTCATTTGTTTTCTCGAGATGGAAGGAAAAGGAAGGAAAGGAAAGGAAATAAAATAGTTTTCATGTTCTTGAACAGGAGAGAAAGGATAAGAAAGATGTCAATTTTGCAAATATACCCTTATAAAAATATATTCTTTATAATGAAAGATTGAGTAGTTTTGTAATTTTAATAATTTCAGTAATTTTTTTAAATTGTTTTAATTTCTCTCTCCCTTTCTTTCTCTTTCCTCCCACATTTGGGAGGAAATGTTTGGAAGGAAAGTTATCAATTCTTTCCTTCCGTTTCCTTTCCTTTTTCTCCTAAAAAAGTTTCGAGAACACGAGATTTTTTTTACTTTCCTCTCTTTTTCCTCCCTTTCTTTTCCTTTCCTTCGTTAAATGAGTTTCGAGAACACAGCGTAAGCTCTTTAAAAATTGTGTCTTGAGAAAAACGATATTTGAATGATAAATAATGAAAAAAAAAATGTTATTTGTCAAACAATTGAATAATAGACTATGTAAAAATGTATGAATTATTTTTTCTGTCTTTTTGTTTTTTATGATTTTAGCGGATTTAGTCTCTAAAGGGAACTTTTAATGAAAAGGATTTTTGTGGTTTGTATTTTTCAACTATCTGTATTTCGTTTGCAAAAGCCCGTTATATTTGACAGTTAAGTGACTCCACATGTAGCGGTGTAAACGAGTCGAGCTGAATCGATTACCAAGTTATTTGAGCTCGGATCGAAAAAATAGTATCAGGCTCGAGCTCGACTCGAGTCTCGAGCTCAATTAACTTTTCCAAAGAGTCAAGCTCGAGCTCGAATATTTTTTTCAAAGTTTGAACTCGAGCTTGATGCTCGTTTATAAACTCGAATTCGAGGTCGATTAACTCGTTTTATTTACTCAAGCTCGATGATCTTTGTAACTTGATTATATAATTTGTAAACATATAAATATATCTGGCCTGAAAAAATATATGCTCGAATGGCTCGACTCGACTCGTAAAGTTTAATTGAACTTTCGAACGAGTTGAGTCGAACATTGGTGCTATGGAGCTCGATTCGTTAAGTTAAATGAGCTTTATTTTGTGTTTGTGATTGACTCGAGCACGATAATTATTAGGCTCGGGCTCGAGATAAACGAGTTCAAGCTCGACTCGTTAAAAGCTCGACTTGTTTACACCTCTATCCACATGCCCTTGATGTGAGGAGCATTTTTGTCTTTTTATCTTTGACTTTTTTTTCCTTTCAAAAAATTAGTAAAAAAAATGTACCATTACAAAGTGGTATAATTAAACACAACGATGCATGATATGTTAAATGATATTATCCACGTAGAAATGTAGTATTATAGGCAACTATTGAGAACTTGGCGGATAATGTGAATATTACATTATTATAATTTGTGATAATCGCATAATGTTAAAAGAACTACCGAACCCATATACCCCTATTTGAACACGCCACACCATCCCTCGAGTACCTTACAGAGGGACGCTCTTGTACATTTGTTCTTTTCACATGATCACATCTATGAAAAATACAACAAAATAGAAAAACAAAGGATTGATGAGTTTTTTCCGGTCATGAAAATAACCACTTTACTTTTTGGGATACAAGAAAACACTCCATACATTAGGTTAGTTTGATTTGATTTAGTTTAGTGAGTTCTGGTCAGGAGAATTTTGGATTTAAACCAAATAATAATAACACAAAAGGAGAAGGTAATGATGTCACATACAAGTACTACTCTAGTTTAAGGAGCATAAAAGAGAATCTACAAAACCTTGAGGAGTTAGCTCATTGACTAGAGGGCTATGGTCTTTGGGGGCTCATTTAGTCGAGCTTTTAACGAGCTACTCGAGCTCGAGCTTAATTATTCTCGAGCTCGAGTCAATCTCGAATAAAAAATAGAACTCGTTTAACTTATCGAGTCGAGCTTTATAACACCAATGTTCGACTCGGCTCGTTCGAAAACTCGATTCAATTTTTCGAGTCAAGTCGAGCGAGCCATTCGAACATATACTATTTTTCGAGCCAAACATGCTCATATATTTATTAATCAAACAATAAAATATAAAAATTATCGAGCTTAAGCCGATAAACGAGTTAATCGATCGCGAGTTCGAACCCCATAAACGAACATCGAGCTCAAGCTTGATAACTCAAAAAATATTCGAGCTCAAGCTCGAGCCCTACTTTGAAAAGTTAATCGAGCTCGAGTTCGAGCCCAGTATTAATTTTTTGAGTCTGGCTCGATTAACCCATTACTCGACTCGACTCATTTACACCCCTACCTGTAAGGTAGAGATGGCAAATGGGCCCGACCAGATCCAGGACCATTTGGGACCGCCGATTACAACCTGGTTACGATATGCCAGTAAATACAAGTTCCGACCCGATTTTTTTATTTAAAATTTATTTATAATTTTTTTAAGAATATTTTTAGATTTATGTTTAAATGTATTTTTAAATATATTTAATTGAAAACCAAAAAATGTACTTTTAATTATATTTTATTAAGTGCATTATAATAAAAAAAACGTATTTTTAGTGTATTTAATTGACCCAATTAAATGTTTTATAGTATATTAGATTGACCAAATTCTTTATAACAAGAACATATTTTTATAGTGTATTTGATTGACCCAATTATAATAAAAACGTATTTGTTAGTCTATTTGATTGACCAATTTCTTCAAAAAAAATATTTTTTATATGTTAAAAATCAATTAAAAATTAAAAAAAAATTAAGTGGGACCGATTTGGGCCCGACCAGGGGACCGGGACCGGTTCTCATAACCGGGCCTTGTAAAGCCTAACCCGGACCAAAGTATTTTGGTCGGGACCAACCGGTTATGATAACATTGTTTGGGACGAGGAAAGATTTGGGCCCAACCCTGCCCCACCGGGACCGATTTTTGGTTGTCTTTACTCTAAGGTCACTGGAGATTTTCTTGGTTGTTATCTACGACCCCTTTGGGATTAGTCGATCGTGAACAAACCGACCCAGAAACCCATGGTTACCAAAAAAAAAAAAAAAAGAATCTATGTAACATCCCGATTTTAGGAAGGTATAATTTCAAGTATTACATAAATTAGTATTTTAAGAGAAATAAAATGTAACACCCTTAAATCTGGAAATAGCAACTTATTTAAAATTTTCTAAATACATCAATAAAGGAATTATCTACAACCACAAATTAAGATTTAATCTCAATACAAACATTTATTCTATACAAAAGCCTATGATAAGAACGGATGCTACTAAAACCCCAAAGATAGTCACTATCTCCAACATTGCGGAAGACTTCACCAACTATGATAAGAACGGATGCTACAAACATTTAGTGTCTAGTAAGGCTCTACGCTCCATAAAACTGCTAGAACCCAACTCCCAACTGGAACCTGTTGCACATGTCGAAAAATAAAAAGGTTAGGCTTTAACGCCTAGTGAGCTCAAGAGTTTTTAACATAAATAAAGATGTCTGTGAAAATAGATAATGCAGTTTAATTCATAATCTTTCAAAAGGTATGCTTTGAATATGCAAACGACTCGTTTTCCAATAATATGCATTTTAGACGGAGAACACCAACTTGGACATTTTTCAAATCAAACTACTACAAAATGATGATACCAATGTAAACCGCCCCTTCATAAATTAGCTTTAACCCAAAACTAACTCAAAGCGTAAATATAACTTGAGCTCTCCATTTAAGAAAGTACGGTTAAACCTTATATTTCAAAACACCCAAACACGGGTGGGGCATAATACTCAACCCATAAATCAAGGGTAAAACCCAAATATACAAAACGTCACCGAAAACTTGGATAATAAAACTCAATACCTAAAAACAACACCTTTCGGTGACGGGGGATTCCCGATTCCATAAAATGTGACGGTCCACAAAGTAAGCCCATTTTATGTTGTTATGACTAGTCATATAAACAAAGTACACGCAAGGGATGTCAGGCTCAGTGGCTTTAAACATACACCCACGGAAACTCAAGTTCAACCCCGAAGGGTTGCTAGGTCGAGCTCCTCATCCAATATCGTAATACTTGAGCACGAAGGATTTATACCCACATCCGGTACCTTAACGTGCAGCACGAAGGTCTTACACCCACATCCGGTGCCTAATGTGCCTCGACGTGGAAAACTAATCGTCCCAACGCCGGACAATAATAAACCAAATACGGGATCATGACTCCCAATGCGTCAAATAAGCCGAATAATACACATAAGGCCCAACAAGGCTCGAAGTCGAGCTACCAAAACTGGACTATTGTCCAAAAACCCCATCAAAATAACAATGCCAAGCCGCAGACTTAGCAACCCATTGACTCATTAATAAATGGAAATGAAAACACGATAAAACGCACTCACCTAACGGATATGCAAACATCACGACCAAAAGTGAGATTAGTTCAAAACTCAACATTTATTTGAGACAACCCATTTTCCAAATGAACTCATAACACAAAATATGCGTTTTCCAAATTTAACTGCTGATAAGAACGAAAATCATAAAATGAGACTATAAACATTCTTTCAAGTTACCTCACATAGATGTGCAAGTGATACTTTATAAAACACTCCATTTCATGACGATGCATAAGACTCGACAAACATTTAAAAGTGTATTTCTTTGACTAAAGATCTATTTATGCAATAAGACCTCAAAACACATTCGTTTCTAACACATTTATCAAAATGCCCAAAAATCCCAAATGTGGGCATTATACAAAGTTTGTAAAGTTAAATGCCTCAAATAATCAAAGATTAGTAAATATCCCAACATTTGATAATTTCATGTAGAACACATAAACACTTTAAAATAGACATTTTGGCATGTACAACGTTTTCACAAATCAACTTGAACTCACCTTGCTAGATTTAGGCTAAATCTAGATTTTTCCCCCAACTAGAGCTCCTTTGAAGAACACTTGAATTCTCAAGACAAAACTTCCAAAACCTAAATCCATACATATTCAACCATAAACAATCATATAGAAACACTCCCCAAACGTTTTACATAAAGATCTCAACTTATGTCAAAACCCTAATTTCCACAAATGAAGAAAATGGATGATTACCTCAAACCTCAACTTGAATCCATCCAACCAAAACCCTTGTAGAACACCAAAACGAACCATAAACTTCAAATCTTCAAATGGTGAAAGGGTTAGATGAAATCCTTAAGAACTTGATGAGGAAGATGAAGATGAAGGTGGTTCATTATCCCAACTAGTTAGATGATGAAGAATCATGTGGTTTGATGAGGAAAAACCCTCAAAATGGTTTAGGGTTCGATTTTGGGGTTTGGGGTCGGTTTGGGAGAGAAAAGGGTAAAAGATTTAGGGTTTGGGATTGAGAGAAATGAGGCTAATGGCTGAAAATCGGTTTTTAGCTCGACAGTGAGTTTCGCGAGTTATTCCGCGACTCTAAGTCGCGGCATAAGTCGCCCGTGTCCTTTCAAGTCGCGGGATCGAGCCTAAGCCGCGACACAAGTCGCGTAATCCACTGTTCGTCCCGTTTTCTTTTCGTTCATTGGTTTGGCCGTAATTTCTTCGTTATAGCTCCGTTTTCGCTCCGGAAAGAACCGTTGGACTCGTAATTGAATCCTTCATCCATCTAGACTATAAAATCTAGGATTCAAGTCCAAGATTAAATATCTTATTTTTCCTTGATATATCGGTTTCTGTATTAACTTGAATTGATACCTCTCGAAACTCGGGGTGTTACATAAAAGAAATAAGATTTTGGACTTGAATCCTAGATTTTATACTCTTTTTGGATGAATGATTCAATTACGAGTCCAACGGTACTTTCCGGAGCAAAATCGGAGCTAAAACGAATAAGTTATGACCAAAACAGTGATTGGGCATGAAAAATGAAGAGAACCGGGCGAGCAGTGTCTGGGGCGACTTTCGGGGCGACTTTGATTCATCCGGGAAACTTTGGGGCACGCAGACGGGTTTTGGCGCGAGCTTAGCTGCGTGAAGCGTTCGAGCATAAAACCCGATTTTCAGCCCTCATGCTTCATTTCTTCATAACTTTTGCATCTTAACTCCGATTTTGGTGATTCTTTTTGCTATTATCTTGTTTTAAGGGCTCTTCAAGATTTGAACAAGATAATGTAAGTCTACTGGAATATCCAAGATTATTTTGTGGTGGTAAGCTTCTCATCTCTTAATGTTAAGTTAGGGTTTGATGTTTTCATCCTTTTTCCCATTCATCCTTCAACTTGGGTGTGATTTTGATGAATTGTGTGGTGAAGAAAACCTTGTGGATGTGTTGGATCTAAGATCTAGGGAGATTGCTTGGAGATTTCAAGCCTTTATCAAAGGAGATTCAAGTTGTGGTGGTAAAACCTATATTTAGCCTAAATCTAGCAATGTGAGTTCAAGTTGATTTGTGAAAACGTTGTACATGCCAAAAAAAATGTCCATTTTAGACTATCTATGTGTTTTACATGATTATTATCAAATGTTGAAATCTTTGATGAGTTTTGCTAATTGAACTAATAAGATTTTATAAACCTTGTGAAACACCATATTTGAGATTTTTAGACACTTTGACAAATAAATCATAAATGAATATATTTTGATGATTTATCTAGAAATGCACTTTTAACGTATGTTTTGGAAATATGTATAGATTTTGTTATGGGACGTTTTGAAAGCGTAAATGGTGTTAGTCCCTTTGGAAAAAGGGCCTGTCCCAACCCAATGTTGTGTTTTGGGTTATTCATGAGTTTAAAGTATGTGTTTCCACAAACGTAGGTTGTTTATGTTTTATCACTACTATGGATTTTAACATATGATCATTTGATTGGTTTAGCTTAAGGCTCGGTTTTGTCTTTATCGGGTTTTGGGGACATTTGTCCGCTTTAATAACTTAATATGGAGTTTTGGGTGTAAGTAGCATTTATTGAAATTTATTTGGAGAATACATGTTTTGAGTACGTGTGTCATTCATTTGGAGTCATGTATTTTAGACTGTAATGCATTGGATCCATAGGCATGTAAGTCAGTCATGTTTAACAGTGAGGAGGTTTGATATTCTCACTTTGAGAAATATGTCGTGTTGGCATTGTTGTTGTCCTGGTTTTGTGGAGATGAACCTTTATGGATTGTACTCCAGGACCATGGGTTTTGTGGTTTAGATGCTCTAACTCTTGTACATGAGGGTTAAACATCTTGGGGTCATCAAGTAAAGAGTTTGAGACTCCTATCTTAAATGCTAGTAAGTATGCACTAAAGGTCTATTAGGAACCTTGAGGTTGTAATTTACTAGAAAATGAACAGGCAATAAGATCGTGTATCCTTGAGGTGTAGCTTGGTAAAGCAGGAAATAAAGGATACAACGTCATTGGGTACTTGAGGTGTAGCTTATTAAAACAAACAATAAAGTCACGATCTGAGGTGTAGTTCGATAACATGGATATGTGGTTTAACTTTGTGTTCCGTCACGTACAATGGAAGCAGGTCTCCTAGTCACCGAAAGGTGTTGCTTGGGTATTTAATTTTATTATCCATGTTTTCGGTGACATTATATATATATATATATATATATATAGAGAGAGAGAGAGAGAGATTGTTATCTATGATTTATGGGTTGAGTACCCATCCGTGTTTGGATGTTTCGGGATATAAAGTTTTGTCCACGTTTTCATAAATTGGGAATTCATTTACTATTCAAGTTTTGGGTTGAGTTTACTTTACGAAGAAATTATTTTATATTGGGGTTTTCGTCTTTAAAATTGCGTGTGTCTGAAAACGTTTATATTGGTGTTTCCATCACCTAAAATGCACGTTATTGGAAAACGGGTCGTTTTCATATTTAATGTAAAATATTTTGGAAATCGGGATATAAGTTGCACTCGTTCCTTTTAACGATTTATATTATCATGATGAAAACTTTTGAACTCATTAGCCTAACATTTTTATTTGTCGACATGTGCATTAGGTTCCGGTTAAGGAATGGTAATAGCGACACTATGAAGAGATAAGTGTGAGTTATATACACGGGAGGATAGTAGCTACTGGATAAAGCCTTCCGCACTTTGGGAATAGCAACCGATATTGGGTTTAGTAACACTCAACCTAATTATTTGGTCTTTGTATAAGATTTAAAGTTAGTAATTGTTGAGCTTAAATATATGATTTATCTTGAGGTGTCTCCAGGTATTGATTTGTAAAGAGAGATTTTATCATTTATTTGATGTATTAATGAAATTTTAAATTAGGTGCTCTTTCCAAATTTGAGGGTGTTACAATCTGCAAGTACTACTCTAGTTTGAGGAGCATGAAGGATAATCTAAGATAAGTTCGTGTAATGTCTACAAGTAAACCATGAACTTACATAATGTATTCATAATAGGATCAATACCGCATTCAAAGAACTTTCTCTTTTGACTTTCGAAAGGAAGTCAAAGTCAGATTTTGTCTCGAATTGATGAAAACTTTGTCAAATTGAATTCAAGGCGTTTTCTGAGAAATATGCAAATTAGAAACAAGTTTAAATTTGGGTAAATAAAATTATGCCCAAATTGCATTCAAATTTGATGAACACAAGAACAACTGACTTTGTTAGTCTAACCATATATTTCAATATAACTTGAGAAATTTAGTATTTAGTTTTGATCAAAATCAACGATGCTTTGTAAATTGGAATGTAAAATTGTTCATAATAAGTTAATTAACTCATTGATAAGTTAAACTCGATCATAAACATTCCAACTTGATGGCAATCAGATAACTTAACATACTAATAAACATCATGTCTCGTATTCGAGCCCATTTTACTATTATGGTTTCTCGGTCTTCCTATAAATCTAAAAATTGAGTTTATTCTATTAATATATAAATAAGAGTGAATTACATTTGTGGCCCCTTATAAATGCATGTTTTTTGGTTTTTGTGCCTAAAATTCATAAAGTGCACTACCACCATTCCTCTTAAAGCCATTAGTTAGGGTCCGCTAAGTTAGTCATGTGTCCCGCACATGATGGGCAAATGCGTTTTTTACCCCTATTTCTTTTCTTTTTTTAAATAAAACTAATATATGTTATATATTATATATAAAATTAATTAATTGCTAGTAATATATAATACATATATCTATCCCCTTCCCATGAAGAAATCGTCCCCATTCCAATTTACCGGTTAAACACTCCCTCCCCTCCCTTTTCTCCGTGATATCACCCTCCCCCTTCTTAACCGCTCCCATATCTATTAAGTCTAAACCTACCTAATTCTTGTAGCTCCATCATCATTCCATCTTCATCTACAATAAAAACAATCACCATGTAAAATCGTCAAAACCAAGACTTCATGAAAGTGTCCATATTTTTGTAGATCCTTGAAATCATCCCTGTGCAGATTGTCCTTGTGAAATTGTCCTTTTGAAATCGCCCCTATGTAGATCCATGAAATTGTCCCTATGCATATCGTCCTTGTGAAATCGTTCTTGGGCAGATCGCTGGAATTGTCCCCGTGTAGATGGTCACTATGAAATCTTCCCTATGCAAATCCATGAAGATATAGATGGAGATAAAGATGATTATGGTTTTTTATGTTGATTTTAGGTTAGGATTATTTTGATTTTGATTTTGATTATAGGTTAGGGTTTTTATATGTTTGGTTTTGATTTTAGGTTAAGGTTCTTAAATGTTTGATTAAAGTTGGATGTTTTTGTGTTTGAATTTGTGTACTCAAAATATGTAATCCAGGTTTTAATTAATTTAGATGTGGTTTGTGTAACACCCGTAATTTCCTAAAAACGATCAATGATCAACCAAGGAAACAGTCAGCGATCAGCCGAGAGAAATGGTCGGGGAATGGTTTTACACGAGGGGTAAGAAGGCGCATCAAGCGACACGCGCGGCTTGGCCCACGGCCTCAATCGTGGTTAGGCCTGCGTAAGTTAATGTGATCCGCGACTCAGGAACACGCATGGCTTGGCCCGCGACTTGAGGTCGCGGCCAAGGCCGCTGGAAACAGCCTGGACGATTTAAACCCCATTTTTAGGGTTTTCTCTCATTTTGCTTCCACACTTCATTTCTCTCCCCTTTAGTGCGATTTTGGGAACTAGGGTTTCAGATTTTGAGCATCCATGAGGGATTTATCCTAAAGAAACACAAAGGTGTGGTATTTGGAAGCTTGGATTTGAAGATTTGGAGGGTTTCCTTGGATGGTTTTGGATGGAGAGTCTCAATATCTTGAAGTGGTAAGTTTCCTTAAATATTCCAAGCTTTAGTCTAAAGATCTTTGTAGATCTAAAGGTTTACTTGTTGTTGATTCATTTATAGAGTTGAGGAAATGGGTTATTTGGAAACCCTAACTCATTGTTGAAGATGACTTGAAAATGGTGGGATCTACACTATTGGAGGCTAATGGTTGGGTTTGGAACCTAGGTTTAGCTTAACCTAGCAAGGTGAGTTCAAGTTGATTTGTGAAAACATTATACATGCCAAAATGTCCATTTTAAAGTATTTATGTGTTTTACGTGAAATTATCAACTGTTGGTGTAAGTTATTATATGCCCATGACACGTGTCACACAGAGACACTTCTGAGGAGTATGTAAACCTATAGGGTCGCACACAAAGAATGCGTTTGTTTCCATCTTAAGAAACCTGGATTAAATCAAGTTGATTAAGAAAATAATTATTCTTAAAAGTATAATTATGAAGATATGTGTTAAACTGTAATTATGATAATTACAGGGTAAAAACGTAATTATGTTAATTACGGGGTATTATCTGTAATTATATATATAATTATCTTTAAAGTTTAAAAGGATAATTATATATATATATATATATATATATTTGAATTTGAATATTGCAGATAATTACTAAACCTTATTTAATCCTTAGTTGAATTATAGTCTAACTATAATTCTTCTGGTATAAATAAGGAGTTAGGCTAAACCATTTGAGAGAAAATTGAGTTAGAATAGCCTTTCGAAAAAATACAGAAAAGAAACTCTTTTCTTTTCTGTAAAAACACATATAGATCTAGTGTTATTGGGCTAGCACCAGGTGGAATTTCGTGTGTTCGTGTGTGGATACCGCTAGAGGAAACCTCGATTGGTTTCTAAGTGCTCAACTAGTTCAACCACAACAGATCTAAAAAGGTACATCTCTGAACACCCTATGGTGTGATTTAAGTTTTGATTAAATACATCATTGGATATGTTTGGGTTTTAAATTTTAGAAAGGTTTTTCTATTTTGTAACCAAAATTCCTTTTAATTTCCACTGCGTATAACGGTTACAAATTGCATTAAAACCCTACAGTGATATCAGAGCCACTTTGATGATATTTAATTGAAAGGGAACAAAATATTTTAATATGGCAAATTAAATTGTAATTGGACTTGATTCCCATTGTTGGACTCAATTTTTTTTATTTGGGCCTCCAACCTGACCACTTAGCCTAAATAGGGATTTTTATAACCTTACCTGCCATCACAAAACTCAAATCGTTTCTTTTCAAAAGATAAGAGTTTTTCTTTCTCCCTTCCAACCACACCGCTGGTCACCGCCCTCCACAGGCCACCGTTGGTCGTCATCAGCGATGTTTTCTCGATTGCACGACGATGTGGTCATGTTGACGCCGTTGTTGCACGCCGCCGGGTAAGACGATACTTGTCGCCATCCTCCATTCCTCCCACCACCGCTCCTTGCAGTCGGTGGTGTTGGTCACCGCTAGTTGCCGGTCTTCTGGAAAAACGATCGGCTGTGTGGCCACTGCCGCTGGATTTTGAGCCAAGCAGTGGTTCTGTCTTTATCGTCGGTTGCCATCGATTGCTACCGGTCCATCGTGGCTACTGGTTCCGACCTCCTTTGGCTTGATGGCCTCCATCTTTTTGAATTGATCTCTGGTGGTCCACGGCTCCACCCTTGGCCGAAGCCAAAGGGTTGTTGCCGTTTATCCTACCGCCACCGACGACAACCGCCACCGACAGCAGCCGCCACCGACGGCAGCCGCTGTCTGCTGTCACAAGTTTTTTTTCCCTTCGGTCGGTATGGCGGTGATGCCGGTACCTTGCGCATTTGGTACCGAGCAGATCAGTGGTGGGTTTGTTGGTCGCCGCCACTGACCACCAAGCTAAGATTGGTTGTCGTCAGTAGCCTTGTGCTAAAGTGACTCGTGTTTTTATGTGGGTATCAATGGTGAAGTTTTTTTCGCCGACTACTAAACAGGCTAAAGCCGTTTTGTTGTTTATCGTCGGCTGGATTAGGGACGGTTTTCGGATAGTAGCTTTTGGGTCATGCCCTAACTACGTTTTGGGTTGTTACCCTAATTGGCTTGGTTTTTGGACTTAGGCCCATATCACGGTTTTGTAACCCAAAACATCAGGGATTGGGTTAATTGAAATTTGAATTTGCCATATATATATATAAATTGTTCCATTATTGGCCGTTTTATTTATGTTAAATTATTCAGGCCAAAATATTTAATTTATGTTACTTTAAAATATAATAAATATATGGTTTGCCCCAAAGACCTATGGTTGTGGTTGATCTATTTCATTTTGGAAAATTAAAATGTACTAATTGCAAAGGGTTGTAATTTTAAATTTCCTAGATAGGGACAAATGTAAATAGAATAGGCATGTTGTATTTTCTATTTTTCCAAATCTAAAGACGGCGTTCCAAAAGATCGAGACGGAGTCCCTGGAGTTCACCAAGATGGCGAGACCAGTGGGAGCTTGAAGACATCCTTAAAATTGACCGTGGTTGTTGTGTTGGCTCACAACACTACATTAGGGGCAAATCCATATATTATTATTGTTGTGATTGTTTATTTTGTGTTTGGTTTTATTTATTGCTTTATTATTGTTATGATAATTGCAAAATGCTTAAAATAAAAATCAAACGCAAAACAATTTTAAATCGGTAAATAAAATATGATATTTTAAAATTGATATGTTTATCAAACTCAAACCGATTTAATAAAATAAACTTTTAAAACAAGATTTTTAGAGAGAAATTCAAATGTTTTAAAAGAAAAGAGTTATCTAAAATTTAAACCTTTCACAAATGTAAACTATGCGTCATCCATTTAAAATACTTGTTAAGCTTACAAAAGTTTGGTATGGTCAGTGCTTAGCCAATCATATCGGATGATTGTAGTGTAAGACAAGGCGCCAGGATAACGAGATTTAAGTGGACAGTTGCTTGGCCATTCACTTAAATAGTCGTATTTTGGACGATTGATCCCAATAAACCCTAAGTTAAGACTTTAGGTGGGATCATGATATCTTAGTATGGTTAGTTTACTTGAAAATATCATAGACAGTGCTTAGCCATCTATGAGTACTTTCAAGGCATCATAGTGAGATTAAACATGCTTTTCAACATATGATATATTAATAGAAATCTCACGATATCTAAGAGTTATGTTGAACATAACTGGATGATTCCTACCTAAATAACCTGGTTCCGTAAACAGTTGCTTGACCATTTACGGAAATAGGTGATATATGGATCTTAGCTCAAATTTTTTTTTTTGAAAGGTACTATTAATTAATTTGAGATTTTAAAAGAATTACTAAAATTTAAATTATTTTGTAGATGGCCGCTAACGCCTCCAATCAAACTGTATGCACAAACGGCTTATCCCAATTTACATTACGATCAATCCTTGATAAGGATAAACTGAACGGTACAAACTTCGTGGACTGGTTTCGTTTCTTGAGGGTTGTCCTTAAGCTCGAAAAGAAGTTGTACGTTCTTGAAAGCCCCTCTCCAAACCCTCTTGCCAGAAATGCTTCAGCCGAGGTCAGGGCTGCTTATGATAAGCATCTCAATGACTTACTAGATGTTAGCTGTCTGATGCTAGCATCCATGACTCCCGAGCTACTGAGGGAACATAAAGACATGAATGCTTGGGATATGATATCCTCTCTGAAATCCATGTTTCAGTTACAAGCAAGGCAAGAGAGGTTCGATACAGTCAGGGCATTGCATGCCTATATGATGACTGGGGGTTCATCAGTCAGTACCCACGTTTTAAGAATGAAAGGGTATATTGACCGATTAACCCGTCTTGGTTACCCACTGGGTCAAGAATTGGCAATCGACATGGTTCTCAATTCTTTATCCAAGTCATATGACCAGTTCATTCTAAACTACAATATGAATGGTTTGGAGAAAACTCTCACGGAGCTTCACGACATGCTTAAAACTGCTGAGAGAAATATGAAATCCAAGTTGGATTTATCCAAACCAAAACAGGTGTTGATGATAAAACCTAAAGGTGGGATAAACAAGAAGAAAATGGTGGTTACCAAGGGTAAAAGAAAAGTTGGAAGCTCCAACAAGGAAAAGGGCAAGGGAAAGATTCTTGAGGAAGCAGTTTGCTTCAACTGCAACCAGAAGAGAAACTGGCCTACCCTATTGGCAGAAATGAAGAAGCAGAATGCTAATGGAGCCGGACCTTCAGGTATGTTTACCATTGATTTATCCACTTCTGACTCTGATTCCTGGGTATTGGATACTAGGTGTGGTACTCACATTTGTACTACTTTTCAGGGACTAAGAAATGAAGAGAAAATGAAACCAGGCCAGATGGAGCTTCGAATGGGGAATGGAGCTAAGGTAGCTGTTATTGCTCAGGGGACTTATGACATGAAGCTGCCAAATGGTCTTATTTTAGCACTTAGCAAGTGTTTATATGTACCTAGCATTACTAGGAATATCGTTTCTTTTTCTCGGTTACAACAAACTGGATTTATGTTTACTTTAAGTAATAATTCAACTTCAGCTTATCTTAACAATGCTTTGTATTTTGTGGCCAAACCACGCAATGGTATTTATGAAATTGATATGAAAAATAGTTGTAATTATGAATCAATGTATGATGTAAACAATAAACGAATTAAGTGAGGCTTAAACCAGACCTATTTGTGGCATTGTCGTCTTGGACACATAAACAAGAAACACATAGCCAAACTCCAGGAGGACGGAGTGTTGGAATCGTGTGATGATTCATATGATTTATGCGAATCTTGCTTAATGGGCAAGATGACAAAGGCGCCTTTTAAAGGCAGACCCGAAAGGGCAACAGAACTATTAGGGATTATACATACTGATGTGTGTGGGCCCTTTAATTCAACCACAAGAAATGGTCATCGCTACTTCATTACCTTTATAGATGACTTCAGTAGATACATGTATGTTTACCTAATGAAAAACAAATCTGAAAGCTTTGAGTTTTTTAAAGAGCTTCAGAATGAAGTAGAGAAGCAACTTGGCAAAAAGATAAAGACACTTCGATCGGACCGGGGTCAGGAATATCTAAGCTAAGAGTTTATTGACCATCTAAGAGATAACGGGATAGTATCCCAATTAACTCCTCCCGGAACACCGCAACATAACGGTGTGTCCGAAAGAAGGAATAAGACCTTGTTGGACATGGTTCGCTCTATGATGAGTCGTACCAATCTGCCTAAAAGTTTCTGGGGTTATGCCCTAGAAACAGCTGCTCGAATACTAAATAGTGCACCAACCAAAAAGACCGATAAAACCCCTTTTGAACTATGGACTAGGAAGATCCCAAAACTGTCATATATGAGAATCTGGGGTTGTGAAGCTTATGTTAAGCGAGAAGCTTCTGGGAAGCTTGATTCAAGGTCTGAAAAATGCATCTTTGTAGGATATCCAAAAGAGACAGTTGGATATTACTTCTACAAACCCAGCGAGAACAAAGTTTTTGTTGCGCACCGCGGTGAGTTCCTAGAAAATGATTTTCTATCGAGAACCACAACGGGGGATACAGTAGATCTTGAAGAAATTCAAGAAGCACGAGATGAAACAATGGTTGATACTGACAATCAACATGATGTTGAGCCTCAACAAGTTGTTGAAGGTAATGACGAGATACAAACAACCCGAAGATCGAGTAGGAGTCGTCAAGAGCCTGAGAGATATGGTTATCTCATTGGCAGTGACGATACGGTCCATGATGAACCCGTAACCTACCAGGAAGCCGTATCAGGTTTAGAATCTGATAAATGGCAAGATGCCATGAAGGCTGAAATACAATCCATGTCAGATAACCAAGTTTGGAACTTGGTAGATGCACCTACCGGCTGCAAAGTCGTAGGGTGCAAGTAGGTATTCAAAAAGAAAACTGACATGGATGGGATTGTACATACCTATAAGGCTAGGTTGGTTGCTAAAGGTTTCACTCAGACTCATGGAGTAGATTATGATGAAACTTTTTTTCCAGTAGCCATGATTAAATCCATCAGGATACTTCATGCCATAGCTGCATATCATGACTGTGAAGTATGGCAGATGGATGTTAAAACCGCATTCCTTAACGGAACTTTAAGCAAGTACGTGTACATGGTACAACCAGAAGGTTTTAAACATCCAAATTTTCCTGAAAAGGTATGCAAATTGCAAAAGTCCATTTATGGACTGAAGCAAGCATCTCGTAGTTGGAATCTTCGATATGATGAAAAGATTAAAGAATTTGGTTTCTTAAAGAACGAAGATGAACCTTGTGTATACAAGAAAGTCAGTGGGAGCATAGTAGTATTATTGATTCTATATGTCGATGATATATTGATTATCGAAAATGACATCCCTACCCTTAAAGGTGTAAAAACCTGGTTAGGGAAGTGTTTCGTGATGAAGGATCTAGGAGAGGCAGCTTATATCCTTGGTATAAAGATCTATCGTGATAGATCGAAACGCTTAATTGGATTAAGCCAAAGTACATATATTGACAAGATCTTAAGACGCTTCAAGATGGAGGGTTCTAAAAGACGAAACTTTCCAATGGTACATGGTGTACATCTGAACAAAACTCAGAGTCCTATATCTAAAGAGGACATGAACCGCATGAAGGGTGTTCCCTATACTTAGGACATCGGTTCAATTATGTATGCCATGTTATGTACTAGACCAGATATCTCGTATGCCCTAAGCATGACGAGCAGATATCAGTCAAACCCAGGTGATGCTCACTGGGTAGCAGTAAAGAATATTCTAAAGTATCTGAGAAGAACTAAAGAAATGTTCTTACTGTATGCCGGTCAAGAAAGAGATCTGTGTATTCAAGGATACACAGATGCTAGTTTCCAAACCGACCGAGATGACTATAAATCACAGTCGGGATACGTGTTTGTGTTAAACGGGGGTGCTGTAAGCTGGAAGAGGTACAAACAAAGCACAATAGTGGACTCAACTACAGAATCGGAGTACATTGCAGCGTCGGACGCTGCAAAGGAAGCTGTTTGGATGAAGAAATTCATCACAGATCTGGGAGTAGTCCCTAGCATATGTGACCCTGTCGAGATCTATTACGACAATGAGGGTGCCATTGCTCAGGCAAAGGAGCCAAGGTCACATCAACGCTCCAAGCATATCATGAGACGATATCACCTAATTCGAGAGATTATTGAAAGAGGTGTCATAAAGATATGTAAAGTTCGATCAGAAGACAATCCAACAGATCCTCTTACCAAACCTTTGAGTCAAAGCAAGCATGATGCTCACATTAGCTCAATAGGCTTGAGGTTTTGTAATAATTTAGTCTGATTTGTAAAATTTTAGTAATCTTTACTTTATGAACATTAAAACAGTTATGTTTTACAGTTATGACATATTGAATATGAGTATTTAATTAAACATCTGTGTTCGTTTTTTTAGCATGTTTAAGTATCCTTAAATAAATATGATGATCATATTATTTAAAATTGTCCTTGATCACTTATTACTAGGGGACTAGTAATAAATCAAGATCATTGTGAAGTCTGGTCATAGTCCAAGTTGGAAGTGCACTAGGTGCAACCAGAGTCACATGCGCTTGTCGGAGTACAAGGCGTTGGACAAGACCCACGGTCAAGATCACCTCATAGATCGGCGTCATAAGGTGAGTCTTGAAATAGTACAACACTATTTATCCTCAAACCTGAGATGTGCATTGGGATTTAATGCACACGGATTGTTATACTTTGATATAATATAACGTTACCCTTGACCGGGTAATCATAAGGGCTATATTAGGTATAACATGAATTGTGTAGTTAAGTCGTGTACATGCAATATGGGATTTGCTCCTCTCAAGATGAGAGAGATATTTCTGGGGCCCTCAATTACATAGTTTGATTTACATGCATGAACACGTGGATTAGTTGGACTAATGACACTTGTATAATCAAATATATTGGGTTCGAGAAACACAATCTTTGAACTATAAATGATGAGATAGATCTATGCCTTAAGTTCAAAATAAAATATCGTGAAGCAAAAGGATAATGAATGATTCTACTATATGATTGATTGGACCAATCAAATTGCTCGAAGGTAAAAGCACATTTACATAGCCTTGGGGGCGATGACGTGTTGCTAGACGCTTACCATCGTCTGTGTTAATATGTATCGTGTGCAAGTGGGAGAATGTAAGTTATTATATGCCCACGACACGTGTCACATAGAGACACTACTGAGGAGTATGTAAACCTATAGGGTCGCACACAAAGAATGCGTTTGTTTCCATCTTAAGAAACCCGGATTAAATCAAGTTGATTAAGAAAATAATTATTTTTAAAAGGATAATTATGAAGATATGTGTTAAACTGTAATTATGATAATTACAGGGTAAAAACGTAATTCTGTTAATTACGGGGTATTATCTGTAATTATATATATATATATAATTATCTTTAAAGTTTAAAAGGATAATTATATATATATATATATATATATATATATATATATATATATTTGAATTTGAATATTGCAGATAATTACTAAACCTTATTTAATTCTTAGTTGAATTATAGTCTAACTATAATTCTTCTGGTATAAATAAGGGGTTAGGACTAAACCATTTGAGAGAAAATTGAGTTAGAATAGCCTTTCGAAAAAATACAAAAAATAAACTCTTTTCTTTTCTGTAAAAACACATATAGATCCAGGGTTATTGGGCTAGCACCCGATGGAATTTTGCGTGTTCGTGTATGGATACCTCTAGAGGAAACCTCAATTGGTTTCTAAGTGCTCAGCTAGTTCAACCACAACAGATCTAAAAAGGTACATCTCTGAACACCCTATGGTGTGATTTAAGTTTTGATTAAATACATCATTGGATTCATTTGGGTTTTAAATTTTAGAAAGGTTTTTCTATTTTGTAACCAAAATTCCTTTTAATTTTCATTTCGTATAATGGTTACAAATTGCATTAAAACCCTACAATTGGGTTATTTGGTGGATTTTGATTATTTGAGGTGTTTGGCTTTAAAAACTTTGTAAAATACCCACTTTTGGGTATTTTGATAAATAAGTCATGCATGAAAGTGTTTTGATGATTTATTGCATAAATGAAGATTATTTGGGTCAAAATACACTTTTAGTGTTTGTTGGATATATGCATCGTTTACGTAATAGGACGTTTTAAAAATACGAACGTGGGAGTCATTTGATTTTAGTCATTCCCAACCTTGTGAACATTTTAGAAATTGTAAACCTTTTTGGTTTGGGCCGAAGGCCAATTGTGATTTGAGAGATAAAGATTTTGGGAAAAGATGTAATTTGGTTTATGTAACCAATTTGGCTTGTGTATTTTAGCCAAACGTTTATTATGCCTTTTGGGGCTTGATTTATACTCAGATAAGTCTTTGGAGTATTTATTCAATTTTAGTAGCTCATTAAGGAGTATTTGACGTATGGTGTACTTAGTTGCATCTTATTTGAGAGTTACATGTTTTGAATGCGTTAGTTCATTCGTTGGAGTCATGTATCGTGTTAGACTATAATGCATTGGATCCATAGGCATATGAGTCAGTCAGTTGGTTTAATTGGAAACTTTATCCCTGTTTTGGGACTAGAAATGATTTATGACTAGCGGGAACTCGAGGTATAGATCGTGGGTGGTTGAACTCGATAACCGCGTAACCTTTAGTGAAGGGCTCGAGGTATAGATCATGGGTGGTTGAACTCGATGCCCGTGTAATCCAGTCTGGTTATTCATCGTGGAATTTAGTGTCCGCGTTTGAAGTCTAGTGAGTGGTCCCCAAGTCATGTTTTTATGTAAGCTTGCAGTGGTGCTCTACAGAGCCGTATACGGAGCTAACTCTTTCAGTGGTGCCCATGGTGAGCCGGATACGGGGATTTGTGGCTTTTGTGGTGTCAGGATCGAATTCTTAACAAGAATTAATACTCAGAAACTAATATCAAAGAAGTTGCGGAAAAACACTTTGATATTTGATAAAACAGTAATCAAACACAGTATATAATTATCAAACAGTAAACTTGTATTGAATGCTTAAAGTTACAAGATTACACACTCAACCTCAATATTGATGAACAGGCTCACCAATACGAATTCTACTTCTCTAGAATTAGGATCTATGCCTTGAGGTTGATTTCTCTCTTGAAAAACAATTATCAAAAGTTATTTCTATCTATTCTAAACATTCTATACATATACTGATAAAAAGATAATTACAAAGAATAAACAAATCTTCAGTATATCTTCCATGTATATCTTCTAAGTATATCTTCAGTATATTCAGCTGTAGTACTTTCCATCCGTATCTCTTTAGCAGCACTAATAATGCTCAGCAGCATTAACTTCATCTAGCAGTATTAACTGAAAGCAGTATTAACTACTAGCAGTACTAACTAGATAAGCAGTACTAACTTTGTTCAAGCAGTACTAACTTTAACTAGCAGTAGTAATTCTACTAGCAGTAGTAACACTTAGCAGTATTAATCTTCAACTTGTTCTGGCAGTAGTAACTACACTTAGTAGAATCTTCAGTTCCCAACAATCTCCCCCTAACTTGACTTTTAGAAGAGAAGTCAAGTTCTTCAGATATTCTTCCAGATGCTCTTTTTAATGCTCCCAAAACTTCCAAGATCATGCTCCTAAGTCTGGATTCAGTCCCAAACTCTGATTGATTATCCTCTGAATTAGATACTTGGCCATTTCTGAATTTGGTGCACAACCCAACTTCTTCTTTAGCATGGCATGAACCTTCAGTCTGGTGTGATTATATACTCTATCCACTAGGAAGTATTCTGTGTGATTTCTATCCAAAGTCACTGCATATACTCCACTAGTTTCATATAGAGTCCAACTTGTGACTTCTTTAAACACACTCTTGATGACCTGGTCCACTTCTTCAGGTTTGAACATCATGCATAGATACTCCAACACCAGTTTTGTAAGAGAAATTCCTGGAGTATTCAGATGATCTGCATACAGCTTAATTCCTATGTCAAACATCTCTTCTATATCAGATCTAGAGCATGTTCTGACAATCTTGACCCAAGTGTTGAATACTTCATACTTATCACCCTTCCTCTTGAGTCTGATGTAATCTTTCCCATCCATTGTCAGTACATCCCAGTGAATGATCTCGGGTGGCTTAACTCCAACAGGTTCTGCAGAAATTGGTTCAGGCACTTTGTCCATCACTACCATATATAAGCTTACATCATCTTTGATTGATGACCCTTGCTGGCTTGATGACTCAGGTGCCCCTTCTTCTTCAGCAACATTTTGTTCTTCTTCTATTCTAGGCTTCTTATCTTTCTCTCTTTTGGCCATCATCTTGGTTCTTTTCAAAGTCTTTTGAACCTGTACTAGAGTAGCTTCCTTCTTCTTTTCTTCCTTTTCCCTTGCCATTTCTTTGATAGGAGTTCCCTCTTCACTTTCAGGAAATGGTTGATTCATATCTATATCATTACTCTCCTTGGCCTTCTTTTCAAACTCTACTCTTTTCTTTTCATTGCTCTTCAGATTCCCCATTTCTTTTTCATAGAGCTCTCTGATCTGATCAAAACTCATCTTCACAAACATTTCTTTCTTTACCCCAATTGCACTCCTCAAGAAAGTTATCATTTTGTTTCTTTCCTGAGTGGCAAGGTAAGTTTGTGAAGGTCTTCTTTTCTTTGCACTTGTATTAGCCATCATAGCTTTTCTCAGACTTATAGCCCTTTGTTTAGCCTTTTCAGTTTCAAGCCCCTTTTGATAGGCTTTATTTAGCTCAGCAGCTAAAGCCTTTGCTATTTCCCTGTCCTTCTCCACCTGAGCTCTTTCTTCTTTTTCCATCTCCTTCTGCATTTTCCTTGCTAAGGCTTCATCTGATTCAACCAACCTTTGCTTCTTGATTGGTTGATCAGATTCAATTAACTTTGCCTTACCTTTATCTTTACCCATCTCCTTCTCAATGCTAGAGTTCTTTGCTGCATCACCTCTTTCTTTTATGACAACTCCTTTGGCCTTTGAGATGACCTTGGGAGTATCATGTTTTGCTTTGATGAGTGTTTCTGCAACCTCAAGCTCTGTAAGGACCTCTTTTACTTGTTCTGCTGCTTCTTTTAGCTCAGCAGTATTAACCATTTCTGCTGCTTTACTTGAACTGGCAGTATTAATGGTTTCTGCTGCTGGCTCATTTTCCCCCTCAACAATATGTTTTTCCTCTTGCTCCCCCTTAGCTTTGGCATCAGCTTCTGACTCCCCCTTTTTGGGAGCATCAGTCACTGGTTCCCTCCTTCTGAGCACAAATTGTTTCTTCTTCTTTTGCAGAATCAGTTTCCTTACCATTTGCTTCAACTTGATGATTTGTTCTTGTTGTGACAGTACAATGAGTTTTAGCTCTTCAATATCTTTGCCTTGTTTGAGTACATCCATGTTGATGTTGCCCATTGTCTCCATCAATTCATCATAGTTATATCTGTCCTCACCTTCTCCAGGAGTGTTACCCCCTATTGAAGGATCATTGGATCTTTTAGTAGTGGAAGTCTTCTGCCTAGCAGAAGCACTATCCACCCCTGTGGTTTCTTGGCACCAGGGACCTTCAAATGAGTGCTCATTTAAAGTTGCCATGGGGGAGGTCTTATTGATGTTACCACTTTCCTCCTCTGTGTTAGCAGGAGTAGTGGCAGCCTCATCACCCATATGCTCTACCTCCTCCTCAGAGAGCACCTCCTTTGGGTTGGGAGACACCCTTGTGGTTTCCCTTTGGATATTCTCTAGGGGAGAATTCTCCCTTAGAGGGCTTAAAGGCTGTGTGGGTGATGGTACAAGAAGGGAAGGAGCCTTCTTTACCTGTTTTCTTTGATAAGTTTGGGTAATTGGAGAGGTTGGTTTTGTAAGAATGGACTGGGGAATTGTTTTTGAGTGAGAAGGTTGGGCTTGGCTAGCAGTGGGATGGTCTAATGAGGGCCTTGACCCTGCTGCCATACCTTCAGTGGTTTGGGACACCACCATCATTGTAGAGAACAATGGGGTGTCAACTCCTTCCGAGTCCCCAGCAGATCTTCTCATATTTGAGAAAACCTTGCCTTTTGGGGGTTTAGGTACATATACCCCAACAGGTTGAGGTATATCCGTCAATTCATGGTTAATTACTTCCTGAACAAATCTGGGATACATAAAGAAACTCTTTTTGTTTCCCATATTTGATACAAGATCATTGAAAATCATCTTTGAGAAATTGTACCTTCTGGATGTAGCCAAGCATACCAAAGCATATGCAATTGGACTGCTGAACTCACTCCATCCAGTGGTCTTTTTGGAGATGCAATGCATCAGGGTATGAACAAGAAAACGCCATTGGGGTGAAAACTTTGCTTTTGAGAATTTGAAAACACCCAATGGGCCTCCATACCCCATTCTAGTAAGATTAGTAAACAGTTCATCATTAGAGATAGACATTATACCAGAGGCATCGTCTAGACGTAGACTGATGCGAATGACTTCTTCAGTAACTGTAAGTGAGTGATCACAGATTCTTGTCTTGATCATTTGCACACCATTTTCCACAACAATGGTTGCATTAGCCCAGAACTGCCTTTGGTGCTCAATGTAGATTGTAGGTGAGACAGTAAGAGCATGAGCAATGTGACTTGACTTGAGGAAATCCACAATCTGATGAAATCCTGAAGCTTGCTTTGGCTTTTGTAGCATCGCAATCTCGTTGTGCTCGTCGATGAATGTCATGGATGCCATTGGTCTTAGTGAAAACTTGCCTGAAAACTACGAACTTGAGAGAGAAAAGGTTTTGAGCGCAAGAGAACAGTATGCAAAGAGTCGTTATGAACTTTTAGGCGGGCAAAAAGTATTTATAGTATTCGGAATATAAGCAGTATTAACCTAGAGCAGTATTAACTAACTAGCAGTATTAACCGCGAGCAGTATTAACCATGAGCAGTATTAACTGAACTAGCAGTATTAACCGCGAGCAGTATTAACTGAACTAGCAGTATTAACCTCGAGCAGTATTAACTGAACTAGCAGTATTAACTATTAGCAGTATTAACTGAAAGCAGTATTAACCACTAGCAGTATTAACTACTAGCAGTATTAACTATTAGCAGTATTAACTGAAAGCAGTATTAACCACTAGCAGTATTAACTACTAGCAGTATTAACTACTAGCAGTATTAACTGAAAGCAGTATTAACCACAAGCAGTATTAACTAGACTTACTCCTTTTACACTTGCTAAATACTGAGTACTGCTATGCATATCCTGAAAAGAAGATTAGTAACACCAAGAATAAAAATATACAGGTATAAAACCACTTTTTGAGAAGAAGATTATTCAGAGTTTATCATTCCCACACTTGTTACCAAGAAAGTGAATCTACCCACATCAAAAGCTTTAGTGAATAGATCAGCAAACTGATTATCAGTGTGAACTTTGACAACTTGAATAAGTTTCTTTTCATTACAATCTCTTATAAAGTGATACCTGATTTCAATGTGTTTTGTCTTTGAGTGCTTGACTGGATTATTTACAATGCTAATAGCACTGCTGTTGTCAATAAAGATTGGAGTGTGTAGAAAGGTTACCCCATAATCCAGCATTTGATTCTGAATCCATAAGACTTGAGAACAGCAACTTGCAGCTGCTATGTACTCTGCCTCTGTTGTAGATGTGGATACTGTGGTTTGTTTCTTGCACTGCCATGAGACTAGTCTAGCACCCAAAAACTGACATCCTCCAGAAGTAGATTTTCTGTCCAAGTTTGCCCCACCTAGATCACAGTCTGAGTATGCTATTAGGTCAAAAGGTGAGTTATGAGGATACCAAAGTCCCAATCTGGGGTGCCCTTTGAGATATCTGAATATCCTCTTAACAGCTTGAAAGTGAGATTGTTTTGGCCTAACTTGAAATCTTGCACATACACAGACTGGAAACATAATATCTGGCCTTGATGCTGTGAGATACATGAGAGAGCCAATCATGGATCTATAAAGATGCACATCCATATCCTCCCCCTCAAGATCTGCTGTGATCTGCTTGTGTGTTTCCATAGGTGTGCTGGCAGGTTTTGATTCTGAGAAACCAAACTTGGTTAGAATATCCTGCACATACTTGGATTGACATATAAAAATGCCATCTGACTTCTGTTGAACTTGGAGTCCAAGGAAGAAAGTAAGTTCCCCCATGGAACTCATTTTGAACCTTTGATGCATTAAATCCTCAAACTCCTTGCACATGTTGTTTCTTGTAGAACCAAAAATAATGTCATCAACATATATTTGGACCAGCAAGATATCCTTCTTCTTTCTTTTGATAAATAGAGTCTTATCAATGACTCCTCTTTCAAAGTCATTTTCCAAGAGATAGGATGACAGGGTGTCATACCATGCTCTTGGGGCTTGATGTAGTCCATAAAGTGCTTTCTTTAATTTGTATACTCTGTCTGGATAGCTTGGGTTTTCAAACCCTGGTGGTTGGCAGACATATACTTCTTCTTCAATTGACCCATAGAGAAAAGCACTTTTTACATCCATTTGGTAGACTTTGAAGTTCATGTAAGAAGCATAGGCTAGGAATAGTCTGATTGCTTCTATCCTAGCTACAGGTGCAAAAACTTCTTCATAATCTATGCCCTCTTCTTGAGTGTAGCCTTGAGCTACCAGCCTTGCTTTGTTTCTTATAACAATACCTCTTTCATCTCTCTTGTTTCTGAAAATCCACTTTGTGCCAATTGCTCTGTGACCTTTAGGAAGGTCTACTAGATCCCATACATCTTGTAGCTTGAATTGTAACAGTTCTTCTTGCATTGCTTCTATCCAGCTAGATTCTTTCATAGCATCATGTGCCTTTTTAGGCTCAAGCTGGGATAGAAAACAAGAAAGGACTGTATGCTGTTGATCTTTCATTTCTTGAAGCCTGCTTTGATGTCTAGTCATCATAGGAGAAGAGATATCTCCTATTACCAGCTGTGGAGGATGATTCTTTTGAACTCTTGTGTTATGACTAGGTTCTTCATTCAGTCCAGCCTCTAGATTAGAGTCATGCAACTCAACTGAAGTGGTTTCAGATGTCACTTCTGATTCTTGAGTCTCCTCATCTCTAGTGTCTTCTTCACTCTGACTTGGTTCAGTAAATGATTCCTTTTCACAGTCTTCATTTACTGTGGGTATGGGAAAAATCACAGATTTAGATATACTTTCTTGAACTTGTGTGATCTCTGATTCTCCACCATCTGTTCCTGTATACTCATTACTGAAACCAAAAGAGTTAGTTAGTGAATCAATGTCAAATAGCCATTGAGGTCCAGACCCAACAGGATTTGGTGTGTTCTCATTGCATTTGACATTGTCACTTTCTTCAATTATTCTAGAAGAAGAGTTAAAAACTCTGTAGGCCCTACTCTGAGATGAATATCCAACAAGAAATCCATCATCTACTTTGCTATCAAACTTACCTAAGTGAGATTTGGTATTTAGAATTGTACAAGGACACCCAAAAGGTTTGAAGAAACCAATAAAAGGTTTTCTTTGATTTAAAAGCTCATATGGGGTCTTGTTCTTTTGCTTGACCACTAGAACTCTGTTTTGGACATAACAAGCAGTATTAACTGCTTCAGCCCAGAATGTAATTGGCAATTTTGAATCAGCCAACAGAGATCTAGCAGCCTCTATTAGTGTCCTATTTCTCCTTTCAGCAACACCATTCTGTTGAGGAGTCCTAGGAGCACTATATTGTCTCTCAATACCTTTTCCTTCACAAAAGGTGTTTAGATCATGATTTTTAAATTCAGTTCCATTATCTGATCTAATGACTTTTACTCTTTGATTAGTTTGGTTTTCAATTCTTAGAATAAAGGATTTGATAAGACCACTTGTTTCATCCTTAGTCCTTAGAAAATATACCCAAGTAAATCTGGAGTAATCATCAACAATAACCAAGCAGTAAGATTTCTTTCCTATACTCATAACATTTGTAGGACCAAACAGATCCATATGCAATAACTGGAGACAAGAAGAAACAGAATTTAACTCTTTGGTCTTATGAGAAGTTTTGTGTTGTTTGCCTTTAAGACAAGCAACACAATGATCATCACATGAAAAGACTTTTGAAGGTAAACCTCTTACAAGGTTATTTTTAACAAGATTGTTCATAGTCTTGAAATTCATGTGACACATCCTTCTGTGCCAAAGGGAGGATTCATCTATAGAAGCTTTTGAAACAAGACAATTTAAAGATGAATCACTATTGACATTGTCCAAATCAAGACAGTAAACATTGTCTTTTCTTGGAGTTCTAAGTAGTATCATGTTTTCATCAACTACCTTGAACCCTGGAGCAAGAATCATACACTCAGTGTTAGTAAATAATATACTATGTTGTTTGTCACAAACCTGTGATACACTTAACAGGTTGTACTTTAATTGATCAACATAGTAGACATCCTCAAATGTCATCTTACCTTTGGTGACATTACCTTTTCCACTTATCTTACCACCAGTAAGATTGTCTCCAAATGCAACATGTCCTCCATTAATTTGCTTGAAATCCTGAAGGCATGACATGTTGCCAGTCATGTGCCTAGAGCAACCACTATCAACATGCCATATGCTCTTTCCCTTGAGCTGTTGGTTGCCCTGCACATTAAATAAATCAATTAGTATGATTGGGGACCCAAGCCAAAGTGATCTTGGGTCTTCCTTTCTCATCAAAGTATTTACATTCCTTTTTAATGAGGTTTTTAAACTCAGAGCACTCTTTATTAGAGTACTTTGTCAATATGATTGGCTTAGCAGAATCATCATTAGAAGCAGTACTAACCTTAGAAGTACTAACAGAGTTAGCAGTACTAACAGGTGTAGCAGTACTAACAGGTGTAGCAGTACTAACAGGTTTAGCAGTACTAACCTTGTTAGCAGCATTAACATTGTTAGCAGTAGTATTACTTCTAGCAGCACTATCATTGTCAGCAGCACTACTTGTGATAGCAGTACTAACAGTTTTAGTGCTTTTAGGAATCCACATATTGACACTTTCTTTAACAGAATACTTTTTCTTCATGTGGCTTTTAGTTTTAACAGTTTTCTTAGCCACATGATTCTTTTCAATTTTCTTATAACCAAAGGGTTTTTGCATGGATCTTTGGAAATTCATTCTTTGGTTCATAGGATTGAAATAACAGAATTTTGCAAGATGATTCAATTTGCCACAGATAAAACAAGGTTTTGGTCTATTGATTTTACTCAGATCAACCCCTTGTTTATGTGCCCATTGATTATTCCAGTTTCTTTGATTTCCCCTCTTTTTGTCCTGTTTTTGGGGCTCATTCTTCTTACAAGCACACTGTTTGCAAGGACCTGGATTCACAACTGTGGTCTGTTTATAATGGACCTTACCAAACTTTTCCTCTGTCTTCTCTATGTTCTTGGATTTGATCCAAGCCCTTCCACAATCCTCATTGGTGATAATGTTGTTTTCTATAGAAATCTCACCACTCACCTTGTTCTCCTTACTCTTGCCAACCTCTTTCTCAGTCTTATCCTCAACAATTACCTCATCTAAGGGATCTATTTCAGTGGCTCCCTCATGCAATTCCTTCCTATCTTTGGTGTCTAATAGGTCTGAAGTAGGAGGAATGTAATTGTTGTTATATGGTGGAGGTGTGGCATTATACCCAATTCCTCTTCTCAACTTATCATGAATCTGATTTTGCAGTAAGGAGTCCATTGCTTTAGAAGCATTGGAAAACTTTTCTACATCAAGCTTAACCTTGGTTAACTCCTCTTTCAGTTTTTCACTCTCCTCTTTAGATTTAGTCAGTTTAAGTTCTAAATCCTTTTTCTCCCACTTCCAGTAATTAGTGTCATATGAGTGTTGTAGTTCATTGGCTTGAAAACCTTTGATTTGATCTTCAAATCTCTCTACTATCCTCATATAGTCTTTTATATCCTTTTCTAGTCTCTTCAGGTCATCACTCATCTTCTGATTGTGATCCCTGTACCTTTTAACAGTGTCTATGCAAGTTTTATTGCAGAGATTAGAACTTACCTCAGATGGAAGATCAGATACTTTAGCCATAAGAGCTTGATTCTGAGTAGCTTCTTCTGCTTGATCACTCCAATCAAACCCCATTCCTTGTTGAGAAACAAGGGCTTGAGCATAGTTTCTGTTGTTATTGAAGCTTCCAGATTGAACTTGTTGATGGTTGTTGTTGTGAGACATTCCACTTCTGCATTCTCTAGCAAAATGTCCCTTCAGATGACATTTGTAGCATTCTACCTTTGATTTATCAAACCCTGCTCCATCTTCTCTTCTTTGTGAGAAGTTGTTTCTTCCAGTCCTCTTTATAAACTTTTTAACCCTCATGGAGAGCATGGCCATCTGCCATTTAATATCCATCTCTTCCAGATCATCAGGATGAAGTTGTTCTAAGTCATCATTGATCAAAGAAGAATTTCCATGATTAGAAAGAAGAGCTTCGAATACATAATCAGTGCTTTTATCTAAACTTGATCCATTAGCAGCATTAACTGATTCAGGGTTAGCAGTAGAATCAATTGATGCTGATAGGAGTGCAGCATTATGAACATATCCAGAAGGCTTCTTCTTTGCCTTCACCTCAGCTTCAAATACTCTAAGATCATTGTACAGATCATCAAGTTCTTTGTCTTCCAACTGATCATTCTGTCTGAATGACACAGTGTACATGGTCCATTCATCTCCAAGGGACCTTAAGAACTTTCTGTTCACATCATCTTGATCAATCTGTACTCCCATAGTAGCTAGTTCACCAATTAGTTTATTAAACCTGTCAAAAGTTTGAGTCATGGACTCATTCTTAGTTGAGATGAAGTTTTCATACTGTTGTTTTAAGATTGCCTTTTGATTTCTCTTGGTACTTTTAGTACCTGAGAATCTCTTCTCTAGAGCATTCCAGAGCATCTGTGCATCAGTACAATTGCAGAATTGGTGTTGATACTCATTTGGAATGGCCAAGAGCAGTGTGCTCAAGGCTTTCATCTCTGTCTGTCTTGATTTCCTGTCTGTATCTGTCTTTGGAGGAGTTCTTTTGCCATCTTCACCAATCTTTCCTCCATCAGATGGGCCATTCTCAATGATGTCCCACATAGAGTAATCTGTGAGGAGAATATATTGCTTGATTCTGATTTTCCACATGTCAAATTCATTGGATCTGAGCATTGGAACTTTTGAGACCAAAGTACTGCTTGATTCTGTAAGATTTTCCATGATGAATAACTGTTTCTGAGAGAATTTGGCTCTGATACCACTTGTCAGGATCGAATTCTTAACAAGAATTAATACTCAGAAACTAATATCAAAGAAGTTGCGGAAAAACACTTTGATATTTGATAAAACAGTAATCAAACACAGTATATAATTATCAAACAGTAAACTTGTATTGAATGCTTAAAGTTACAAGATTACACACTCAACCTCAATATTGATGAACAGGCTCACCAATACGAATTCTACTTCTCTAGAATTAGGATCTATGCCTTGAGGTTGATTTCTCTCTTGAAAAACAATTATCAAAAGTTATTTCTATCTATTCTAAACATTCTATACATATACTGATAAAAAGATAATTACAAAGAATAAACAAATCTTCAGTATATCTTCCATGTATATCTTCTAAGTATATCTTCAGTATATTCAGCTGTAGTACTTTCCATCCGTATCTCTTTAGCAGCACTAATAATGCTCAGCAGCATTAACTTCATCTAGCAGTATTAACTGAAAGCAGTATTAACTACTAGCAGTACTAACTAGATAAGCAGTACTAACTTTGTTCAAGCAGTACTAACTTTAACTAGCAGTAGTAATTCTACTAGCAGTAGTAACACTTAGCAGTATTAATCTTCAACTTGTTCTGGCAGTAGTAACTACACTTAGTAGAATCTTCAGTTCCCAACATGTGGTGACACTCATCTAGAGTTCGAGTAGACACTAGGGTCATTTGGGTATCTTGCGATGGTTTCTCGGTAGGGAGCCGTATACAGGGATCCATGGCTCTATGTGAAGCTCGAAAACATTGATAAGTGGCTTAACTTTGTGCCTGCCACATTCGATGGAATTCGGGTCTCCCCCATCACCGAAAGGTGTTATTTTGGGTATTGACTTTTATTATCTATGTTTTCGGTGACATTTTGTATATATGGATTTGTATCCATGGTTTATGGGTTGATTATTATGCCCCACTCGTGTTTCGGGTGTTTTAAGATATAAAGTTTTATCAGTATTTTCATAAATTAGAAGTTTGATTTCTATTCACGTTTGAGTGCGTTTTGGGTTGCATCACTTCATTAAAGTATGTTTTGTATTGGGCCTCGATCTTTAAATCATGCATATTATTGGAAATGAGTCGTTTTCATATTTAAAGTAAAACACCTTGAAAGATTATGATTTAAGTTGCATTCTTTCCTTTTGCGACATAATTACTCATGTTGAAAACTCTTGAACTCTCTAGATGTTAGCCTAACCTTTTTAATTGTCGGCATGTGCAACAGGTTCCGGTTAGGAATAGTTCTAATGACACTGTACAGAGAGGAGTACTAGTTGTGTGCTTGAGAAGTGGATATCTTAGTGAAGTATTCCGCATTTGTTTCGGGAAGAGCAACTTGTAGTTGGGATTAAGTAACACCCGACTTTGGTCTAGTCCTTGTATAAGACTGGAGTTTATATTTGTTGAGGTTAAATAGGGAACTTTATTTTAGAGATTTATCTTTTACTTGATGTAATATCGAAAATTTTAATTAGTTGCTATTTCCAAATTTGAGGGTGTTACAGTTTGAGTTTTGTTTAAATATGGATTTACATAAATTAGGGTTCGTTAATTGAGGAAGTGATGGGACAAAGAAAAGTGCAAAAAGACCAAACTATCCCTCACATGAAGGGCACATGATGCATTTAACGGAGCATTTTAACAACGTTAAGTAGAGCGATTAGTTTAAGTTTTAAAACATAAAAACTGACCATTAATATCTTTTACGATCGAGGTAACAGAATTAAAACTAATCTCCTCAAAAGTAAGTTTTTTGGAGTTGGTGTCGACTTCAACGAGGTAACGGAACTCGTGTCTTTAGTAGGATGAGCCCATTCAAAATTCCCTTTTTGCTATCTAGGATTACCTGTTGCAAAAAATATGTCCAAGCCCCAAAGATGGAAGGTGGTGGTTGACAAGTTCCTTGCCAAACTATCAAATTGGAAGGTTAAAACATTGTTTGTGGGTGTGCGTCTTACTCTACTCAAATTGGTGTTGGGGAGTCTCCCGACATATTATATGTCCTTGTTAAAGATGCCATCTTCGGTTGTCAAACTGTTGGAATCCATTCGGAATCGATTCTTTGTGGGATGTGAGATGGATGATAATGAGATGTATTGGGTTAAATGGGATAAAAGTATGGCTAGCAAAAAAAATGGGAGTCTTGGTATAAGAAGCTTATTTGCATTTAATAAAGCCTTACTTTTTAAATGGGTGTGGAGGTTTCGAGTTATCAAGAGGCGGTGTGGGTTAAAGTGATTCAATCAATACATGATGCAAATGAATGGATTGGATCGGTTTTATCTTCTGTGGGTTTGAACTGAACATGGTTGCCGATTTTGAAGGCTTTTATCCTCTATGAGGTAAAAATGTTGATCTTTTGTCTATTTGTAAGAAAAAAGTAGAGATGAATCAGATACTTCCTTTTGGCATAATACTTGGTTGGGAAGTGGGTCTTTGAAAATGGAATATCCAAGAGTGTATGCCTTGGAGTTTGATTAATAGGTTGCAATCAAAGAGCGGGTAATGAACGAGGATCGGTTTGGTTATTTTCAAAGGGAAACCAAGGGGGAGCAGAATTGGCACAATTTCTGCCTTGAGGGATAAGTTACAGGTGTTTGTGATTTTTAATCAGAAAGATCGGTCGGTGTGGTCAGGTTCTTTTACCGTTGCCACTACTAAGAATTACATTGATTCCAAATTAGTGGTCGTGGACTCGATTGGTAATAGATGGAACCAGTTAGTTCCTATTAAAGTCAATGTTTTTGGTTGGCATTTGGGTTTGAACAGGATAGCCACTTCGGTTAATTTGGATAGGAGAGGTATTGATGTTGGTTCTTTGCTTTGTCCGCTATGTGATGTGGGTTTGGCCAGGTGATCATTTGTTTTTTTTCGTGCTCTTTGGCGACGGAGATTTGGAGACAGATTGGTAGATGGTGGCATTTGGATATCCCGATGTTTAGTTCTTATGCGTCTTGGATTACATGGTTTTCTAATTTGCGGTTGAAGAGTTGAGATAAATTTTTCTTTGAGGCAGTTATTCTCACTATGCTTTGGTACATATGGTCGTTTCGGAACGTATCTTTGACATGATTGTGACTGAGGCATATTTTTGAGTTTCTAATAGGAATAGCAAATTTAAAATTAACTGGGTGGGTTGACTTCATAACCAGGCCATTTTTTATGTGTAATTATTTTTTTTGAAAGGCAATATATTAAAAACAAACAAGTCAAAGAACAATACAACCAAGAGCTAAAAACGAGTAAACAACAACTATAGCCATAGTACAACACAGGTTTACCAGAGGCGAACCACAGTTCCCGAACACACCCCCAACATGCTAAACTCTCTTATTAAACGTCACAATTTTCACTAATCCAAGGCCCCGACATGGAACCTCACTTACCTTACTCAATCTGTGTCATGGAGCATCCCCCGCGCCTAGGTTGAATGACCGACAAACGACCGTTTGGTCACTCCACGCCCCACTCAACAGCCTTTACTCGAATTTTCTTCCATGATACATAATCGACTCGCATCTGTTGTTTGATTATAGCGCCTTGCTTGGGTTAGTTATCCACTCCGCCCATCCAATCTTACGTCATTTCATCTTATTTGCGATCTATTCGAAGCTCCTTCGTTGCATTTCAAAGAAACGATCCACCAGTTTACTTTTCTCATTTTTGTGCACCATTTGATTACGATGTGACCATACTAGATAGAGGAATCTCCATATTGTTTCTAGCCATAACTTTGGTTGCGAGAATATACCTGTCACAGAAAAATTAACTTCTAAAAGATCTTTCAACGAGTTGATGTTTTATTCCTCATTCTTCCACCATCTAAGGACCTTTTGCCAAATCAGTTTGACCTCGCTACACTTTATCAATGTATGATCTATCGATTCTGACTCTAACCCGCATCTCGGACATAACGTCGATTCTAAATCCACTCCTAACTTATCAAGAACTAACCGACATGGAAATCTCCCTTGTTTGGCTTTCCAAAGGAAGATGCAAACCTTCTTTGGTACTACATTAGACCACTTAGTTTCCTCATGATTATCCCCGAGACCCGCCACTCTCTCCTCTATCAACTCCTTCAACCCTTGAACTGAAAAATTCCCTATCCCATCCCCCTACCCATTCTACTTTATCCCTAACATCTTCCTTCGGTTCCCACCCTTGGATGATCTCCTTTAGACTATCTAATTCACCCCTCTCCCTACCCCTCGGCTCTCTCCTCCAACTCCATCTACTTTCTACCCACTCCCCCTTCTTACCTATTGACTCTTCTTTATTTGTTTGAAGAAGGAATAGCCTCTTAAATCTCTCACCCAACTTCTCGGTCCCAATCCATCTATCCACCCAAAAGCCTGTTTCATCTCCTCTTCCCACTTCTTTTCCAAATGACGAGGCGAAATTTATACCTATCTTCTCTAGCTCTTGTCCTACTTTGATGATATTGCACCATACCGATCGGCCTCCCCTCCCCACATTACTCCTCTCTCTTCGTAATCCCCCTCCCTCCCGTAGATGCTTTTTATCACCTTTACCCATAATGCCTCCTTCTCCACTCTGAACCTCCACCACCATTTTTCCAAAAGACCCCAATTACACGATTGAAGACTTCGCACGTTTAAACCTCCTCTCTTGAGACTTCTCACAACACGATCCCATTTCACCAAAGCCACCTCTCTCTTTGAATCCGGACCCTTCCCCTACCCCAAAAGAATTGAGCTCTCATCCTCTCTGTCTCACTAATCATACCTCTCGGGGATCTAAAAAGCGAGAAAAAAAAATATAAAGTGACACTACCCAATGCCGACTTTACCAACGTAAGTCTACCACCGTATGAAATCAATTTTAACTTCAATTAGCTAGCTTGTTTTGTACATTTTTCATCGCCTCCTTCCAACTTTCAATCTTGCTCATGTTACTCCCTACCGGAAGACCAAGGTAAGAGAATGGTAGTTCTCCATATCCGCAACCCAATCCTCTCTACCAATCTTGAATCTTCTCTATGCCTACTCCCAAGCCAAATAATTTTCTCTTCCCGATATTTATCTTTTGCCCCGATACCTCAATAAAACAATCAAGGATTTTCATAAGATTTTTAAGATTCTTGACATTCCACTTACCCAAGAATATGACGTTGTCGACATATTGCAGGTGTGTCAACTCTATTTGCTCTTTACCAATCTTCAACCCTTCAAACACACCATTTTCTTTCGCTTCCAACATCATCACATTTAGACCTTCGAAAACCACTAAGAAGAGGAACGGAGCTAGTGGATTGCCTTGTCTAAGCCCTTTCTCCATTTTGAACTCCTTTGTAGGAGACCCGTTTACCAATACCGACACCGTTGCAAACTCCAAGCAAGACTTGATCCAATCGCACCATTTTGTGCCAAAACCCATCGAGATCATAGTCCTAAGGAGGAACGACCACTCCACATTGTCATTTGCCTTTTCAAAATCCACTTTGAAAATTAAGCCCTTCTTTTTTTACTTTCTTATGAACTCCACCACTTCGTTTGCCACCAATACCCCATCTAGAATATACCTACTTTTTATGAAAGCCTCTTGTGATTCCCCAATTATTTTGCCCACGATCATCTTCATCCTTTCCGCCAACACCTTTGCAAGGATTTTATAAAACGCCCCAATCAAGCTAATCGGTCTATATTCCTTTAGCCCCGTCGGGTTGTCATTTTTGGATATAGTGTGGTGAAGGAAGCATTACACCCTCCACTTATCTATTCTTCCTCCCAAAATCTTTCTAATGCCCTTACAAGATCATTTTTTATAATATTCCAATACTTTTTGATGAAAGTGAAGGAAATTCCATCCGGTCATCCGGACCTGGAGATTTGTGATTTCCACATGCTTTTATAGCTTCCCATACTTCTCCTTCCCTAAATGGTTGCTCGAGACTCTCCGCCTCATCCCTAGACAACTTATTTATTTTGTTACTTTGAAGTTTCGGTCCAATCAAATTACTCGAAGAGAGTTTTCTTTTGAAGAATTCCCACACAAATTCCTTTACTTCTTTTGGATCTTCCAACCACTCCCCTTGAATGTTCATTCCACGAATACCATTTTTGTGTTCCCTCTTTCTTATTACCTCATGGAAAAATTTCGGGTTTTCATCTCCCTCTTCCAACCATTTTATCTTTGCTTTTTGATTATCAATTTCTATTTTCGTTTTTTCCGCCTCTAGCCACTTTCTCCTTACGTCTAACCATTTCTCCCTTTCCCTTTTATCCAAGATTTTCAACTCGGCTTCACTTTCCAACTTCAATGCCTCCTCTTTATTTTTTTTCCAACTCCTCATTTAGACGTTTGAACTTTTCAGTACCTCTCATTTTTACAAGTTTTTAACATTTTTTAATTTATCTCTAAAAATGCAGTCCATTTTGCTTAATTTGATCTCCTTGCACCATTCCTTTCTAATCTCCTCCTCCACCCCGTCCCCGTAAAGCCAAGTGTCGAATATTTTGAACGACTTCGGACCATAGTCAAGTTTTGCCTCCCTAAACATAATTGGACAATGGTCCAACCATTTCCTTTCAAGAGTCATGACCCCCAAATTCATCCATGCCTCACAAAACTCGTATGACACAAGAAATCTATCCAACTTACTATATTTTGACCCGTCGTCGCTAACCCGCATAAATTTTTGTCCTTCCATAACAATTTCCACTAATAAGCTTCTTCTTATGAAATCCTTAAATTCCTTCGAACCTTTATCGTGCGTGACCGAATTTAATCTTTCATGGTTCCCCCTTACTTCATTGAAGTCGTCAAACACGCACCGTTTTACCTCCTCTTTGTGGCATAGACTTTTTACTTTCTTCCACACTTCAATTTTTTCCTTGAGCTCCCTTGGGTCGTACACATTAATAAACCCATACAAACCTTCTATCCCTCTCCAATTTCCAATTGTCGCTACTAAGTTTCTTTCAATGATGACGAATTCACATGAAAATACTTTCCTATCCCAAATTAAGAAAATACCCCCTGAGCTACCTACGGCTTCAGATTGTATGAAATCTCCATCATCAAATCCCTAAAGATTTGCCATTTGAACATCGTCCCATTTTTTCTGTTTTGTTTCTTGGATTCCTATCATGTCTACCATCTCTTTAGAACAAATCTCCCTAATCCATTTCTTCTTCCCAGCCGTACCCAATCCCTTCACATTAATTGAGACTATCTTCATTCAATTAATCAGATTCGAACTTCTATCAAATACATACCTTTGTTATAATTGGCTTCCCTCACCTTATTCCTCTACTCCGTGTGCCTCATCTTAGAACAGTCCCACCTTTCTACCAAATTCCTCCATATTTTCATTCCCATCAGTGCTTCTTACCTCATTTGAAAATGACACTTGCTCTTCTGACTCCACCCGAACCCCTCTTGATTTCTTGACCTTTGCCCCTTTATTAGTATCAGATCGCCTCTGCCCACCTTTCTGAGATTATCTCCTTTCTTTTTGTTTTAGCATATGGAAGCTCATCCTTCCCCTGCCGAACCCCAGCGGCTCACCCTTCCTGAGTTTTGCGATTTCACACTCCTTCCCTCTGTCTTCTTGTAGATCCCAGTACAGTGCAATCAGTAGCAAATAATATCAAAGATGAACAATTATATGGTCACAACTACTAGTCATATGATTAATATGAAATCAAAGGGTTACAGGTTTACAGAAAGAATTTATGATCTGAGAGAGTAAACCTATAGACTAGTGTTATGAAAATAATGAGACTAACTTGTAAATGAAAGTAAATCAGCCTTTATATACATAGGCTTTACAACCAATTGGGCTTATGGGCTTTTAGGCCCAACAAGCTAAAAACTATTGTTAACTTGACAAAATATACCCTGAACTTCTATTTAACAAATATTTAACCCTAACAATCTCCCCCTTTAAATAGAAGTTGAAAATTGCGCCAGTTTGGAACATAAGTCTTTCGAAAACCAAAGCTGATCTCGAAATATCGAATTTGAGTCATGTACTCCAGTCGCTCTTCAATTACACCCAGTGCTTCAATTACAAGTGGTTTGTATTTAGGATCCAAAGGTTGAACCCCTTTTTCATCTTGGTCAAGTGCATGCTTCAACTTGTCTTTCAGCAACATTAACGTACCATCACAGAATCTGGCAATCTGATTAAAATGAATGAACCGCATAATACCTTTGTTGTTCACATAAGTCATGCCAAACTCTGGAAGCTTTATCACAGAAAATGCAGGTACGCTCTGGGCATCAGACGGAATCTTCAATTCAGGCTTGAGCAGATTTATCTTTGGCTGGTCGCTTTCTAACCCAATCTGAAAGTCTTCCACCGAGGCAAGTTTCATCGCACACTTCATATACCTCTTTACAGTCTCGAGTGCATCAATGACTTCCCCGGGTCTGATGGTTCTGGTCTTTAAGTCTCGAAGAATGAACAGCAGATCTTGTGGTTCAAGGCACAGAAAGTCAGCTTCAGAAAAACAATACTTCTGACCATCTTCTCTCGTTACCATGAAGTCTGAATACTTTACTTTCATGAAGAATGCAGATTGAATCCGGTCAACTGATGTAATCCTAAGCTTTGTCTTGGAGTGCTTGCCTTGAAACTTCTTATACACGAATACAAGTTCACGCTGCTTTTCCTTGTTTTTCACAAACTATAGACCATGAAGTACAACTTCGTCATATTTCCGAATCCAGTAGGCAAAGATCTTCTTTTGACTTTCTTCAAGGAAAGGAACTTTGATTCTGACTCTTTCCCACTTGGACGGACGAACTGATGGAGTACTTTCTGATTCCCTAACTAGTGAGATTGGAGGAGATCTGACGGGAATATCTGATTCAGGAAGATCAGGGTTATCAATAGAATAAGTCAAAAGTGGAACCGCAACAGAAGTCTGATCGTGTGGCTGATAATCCGGATGTAGAATCTCATCTATTTCGGCTTGCATGACTATCAGCGCTCGTTCAGTGTTGGCACATTCTTCTGTCGGTTCAGAGACTTCATAAGGATCAAGAATTAACGCCCAGTCTTCAGGTACAATCGGAGAACCTTCATCAAATTCCTCAGGCTTTTCAACCCTTGGAATATCATACAACACTAAATCCATACACTGTTCCTGTTCCTGTCCCTGCCCTTCTGATCGAGTACCAGAACCCGAACCCTGTTCCGTTCTCACTTGAGTTGTTTCCACAGTCTGTATCTCCGGCTCTGTCAGACGTTGGCGCTTCTCCCCCTCATGGTGATCAGGATCATCCTGATCATCATGCCGGCGCTTGAGCCTGTCTGCTTGGCTACGACAGGTGTCCTCCACGGCTGATAGGCGTTCAGTCAATACAGCTACGGTTTGCTGTAGAGACTGAAGCATGGCTTGCTGGAGCTGGAAGGCTTCGGGAGATATAGTGGGTTGGGGGGGTAGGTATAGATGCTTGAGCACGTAGAAGTGATAGTAGATCGGCATCCCGGGAGGGTTCTGTTTGAGATTGGGCAAGAAGCTTGGCAAGGAGTATGGATTTTAGGTCCTCGATTGACATTTCGGTAGCAGGAATGAAAGGTGGTGGTGTAGGAGGTAGTGGTTCAGGCTCAGTCGCTGGACCTTTGCCTTTGATCATACGTTTCAGAGAATCTACCTTCTCTCTCATCATGGTTTGGACAGCCTTTAGGGCGCCGTCCATATATTCCCTTGAGACGAACTCAGTTGGGGTAACTCCTGGGTCACTCAGACTTCCAGTTGTAGCTACGACTGTAGAAGTCGAGCCGCCTACGTTCACAGCTGGCGTGATGATAGCTGTGGTAGGACTTCCACCCAATCCTCGTAAACCAACCGAAGTTGGAGTTACTACAGGTGTTCCGGCTGGGCCACGAAGGCCTTCAGCAGTAGCCGAGAAAGGAACCCATGTCCTAGGAATAGGAGAAATTATATCAAACGGCTCTAGACTTTGTGCACCGAAAGAAGTCGAGAACGGGGGCTGCTGTTCTCTTGTTTCAATACCGGAACTCTCCAAGTGAGAGACCGGTAGCTTTTGTGCTATATCCCCGTGTGAAGTTAAAACCACCATCTGTAGAGAGATGACGGAGTGGTTGGGTGGGGTTTGCAGTTGTGCCGCTAGGTCCACGACGGCTTCTTCAATATCCTGTCTCAATACATGAGACTGGATAGTAGATGTGGCTACCTGGGTGGATGTGGCTAGGGGGTACAACCGTTGATGGTTGCCCCGTCACTCGTGTACGCTCATGATGCAACTTAGTCCTCCTTTCCTTCTCTCTACTCACCTCTAAATTTTCAACTAATACTCCCTCCGCTCTCCTTGTCTCTCCAGGCGAGGGCTGATGATTGTCACCATCAGAGTCAGAAGACTCTTCATTTGATTCCGATTCGGTGGTGGCTGGTTCCGACTGACTGCCGGATTGTTCTGCTGCCTCCTCAGAGTCGGTGGCAGCTTCAGCAGATGTTTCCTCTTCCGATGCATTGGTAGAAAAGGACTGAACGTTGGCGGATTCAGTAGTTGTGTCCTCTTCTACCATCGGAGATGTCTCCCGTGGCGGGGTTGGTGATCGTCGTGAAGTACTGGCTTGTCTCGATCCAACGGCACTGCCCTCTCCAGTTCCCCTCACAACGATTTCTCTCGTCACACCCGGTCCGGAAGCCCCAGATATCCGGACTCTACCACCTCTCGTACGGGGACGCGGACCCTCACGCCTCTCAGGTCGTGCTCCCTGGGCAGGTCCTACAGGTTCTGGTTGGACCATAGGAGCTGGAAGATTGTGTGTGTACCTATACGCTATAACACTCAGTGCCGAAGGACGAGCATAGGCCAGCAACCCTATGGGGATTTGTCAGGCGACGATACCTTCCGGATCAGTACGAGCTGGTATTTTGCGGGTCGGGTGATGCGGCAAGTAGGGTGCGTGGTACGGCGAGGAATCTCGGGATACAGAGTCATGTAGCTTCGAATGATCAACTGGAGAAACCTCATATAAGGTATGAAGTTTTTTCTCTTCGTCGTGTTCGACCGAACTTTCTGAACAAGGTCGCACCATAGGAAGTCGGCAAAATCCGCGTGGCTATGGAATGCCACTGAGTGGAATAGTCGGAGAATGTGAATACTCGTCTGGTCGATGCCTTTCGTGATAGCCGAAAGACATCGATTGAGGTAAGTGAACATGGTATACCATAACGTGGATAGGTACTTGCGGTTGAAACTTGATGGTAGACGTAGATCTGCGCCGTATCCTAGGGACAAGAGGTTAGCGCATAGAGTGGCGTCCGATACGAGCGGGTCAAAGCTATTTCACCCCTGGACTGAACCGGCAGTTGGCAGATGAAGAAATTGTCGAAAAAGATCACAAGTGAGGAGCACAGGTGTGTGATCAATTCGGCCTTCCAGATGGAATTCACCGTCGGCCTCCAAGGCATGTAGAGATTTCCAGAACTGTTGTAGGTATAATAGCGGCACTTCCGCTGTCTCCGATAGAGCATATGATAGAGGATGCCCACTGAGGATCTCGATGATGACCTGATATTGAATGGCAGGTTGGGTTACATCGAGATGATAGTTGTTTGGTGTGAGCTGAATGAACTGATCCTCGGGAATCAGTTCGGCATCGGCGATTGGATTAATCGCAGGGGGCGTATTTTGCGCCATTGTACCTGCTTCCCCTCGAATGGAGGACTCGAGAGTCTTACCAACCAACTGACGATGGGGCTCCCCCTGAACACATGAACATCTTCTAACGACCACCACAAACGGCAAACGTTTCTGGATAGAACCGTAAGGACCTGCAAAAGAAACACGCAAACACCACGAAGAAGGGAAAAACCACACGAGAAAACCTAGAAACAAGCGAAATCTACTTTGTTGATACAGAAGTTTGAAATTGACATCGAACTTAACGAGTAAAATGCAATAACCAAGAAGTGTGTATTGGAGCAACCAGATACAAGGCACTGGGGCATTAGACACAGTCATTCGTTATTGAATGAGACTCGTTGAGGGTTGTGAAAGGATCAAACTCTCAGATTTAGCATACCTAGCTTGGACACAAGATAATTAAAGCATTTTTCGTCCAAGGCTTTGGTAAACAGGTCTGCTAACTGATTCTGTGTATTAACAAAGTAGAGTTCGATGGTACCTCTCTCCACGTGGTCTTTTATGAAGTGATAACGAACATCAATGTGTTTCGTCTTCGTGTGCTGGACTGGATTGCTGGATATTGCAATGGCGCTCTTGGAGTCACAGTAAATGGGGATCCTAGAGTAGTTAAAGTCGTAGTCTTTCAGATGGGTGCGCATCCAGATGACTTGCGAGTAGCAACTGGCGGCTGCTACATACTCCGCCTCGGCGGTGGAGGTGGACACGCAGTTTTGCTTCTTCGAAGCCCAGCTGACAAGACGATCACCCAAGAACTGGACATGACCCGAAGTGCTTTTCCGGTCCAGCATGTTTCCAGCATGATCAGCGTCCAAGTAGGCTGTCAATTCAAAATCTGTCTCTTTTGGGTACCACAAACCAAGATTAGCAGTACCTTTTAAATATCGGATAATACGCTTAACCGCAGCTAAGTGAGACTCTTTAGGTTTCGACTGAAATCGTGCACATAAAAATGTCGAGAACATAATATCTGGCCGGCTCGCCGTCAAGTACATCAGAGAACCTATCATACCTCTATACGTTGTAGCATTTACATCCTTACCATCAGGATCAGAGTGTAGCTTTAAACTAGTAGACATGGGGGTTTTCATAGGTGAAGAGTTTTGCATCTGGTATTTCCGAAGAATATCCGAGATGTACTTAGATTGATTAATGAAAATTCCTGTTGCCAATTGTTTTACTTGAAGACCCAGGAAAAAAATTCATTTGCCCCATCATGCTCATTTGAAAATGTTTACTCATTAAGGCGGAAAAGTTCTGACAGTACTTGGGGTTTGTGGAGCCAAAGATTATGTCATCAACATAAATCTGTACAAGAATGATATCTTTCTTTTCTCTTTTAATAAATAGGGTAGTATCAATCTTACCTTTAGAGAAACCAGATTTAATCAAGAAGGATGAGAGATCGTCATACCAGGCTCGTGGCGCTTGCTTAAGACCGTATAAGGCCTTGTCAAGAAAATAAACGTGATTCGGAGATTCAGAACTCACGAAGCCTTCGGGTTGCAAGACATACACTTCCTCTTTGAGAACGCCGTTCAGGAACGCAGATTTCACATCCATTTGAAAGACGATGAAATTCTTGTGGGCGGCGTAGGCGAGGAACATGCGAATAGCTTCAATGCGTGCAACCGGTGCACACGTCTCCTCGTAATCTATACCTTCTTGCTGACGATATCCTTTAGCCACTAGACGTGCTTCGTTCCGGACAATGATTCCATTTTCGTCCTTCTTGTTCTTGAAAATCCATTTCGTCCCAATCACCGTCTTGTTCTTTGGCCGGGGAACAAGGCGCCACACTTTGAGGCTCTCAAATTGGTTGAGTTCCTCTTGTATAGCGATCACCCAGTCTGGATCATTCAACGCTTCGGAGACGGTGGAAGGTTCGATACGGCTGAGGAACGAAGAAAATAAGCAGTCGTTTGCAGTAGTAGATCGAGTCTGAACAGGTATCTTAGGATCACCAATGATCTGATGAAGGGGGTGTGCTCGAGTCCACTTGGTGGTGTGTGGAAGAGGTTGATATGTCTGTTGAGAGGTATCGGAGTCCACATAACCACCGGGGGGTAAATCCTGAATTGCTTCGAGTGAGGACGACCTGTGAGGTTGAAGTTCCTTAGTTGGAGTCGAGAGTGCAGCAGAGGACGACTCAGTAGGAGATGAAGGTGAAGCAGAATCCGGGATTGCCGGAATGGGAACTTCAGGAGTGCCTTCCACAGGTGTCGGTTCAGGAGGGCCTACTATTGCCGGTGCGACAGTAGGATCTTGGATAGGAGGAGTATCACTCGAGCTCGGGAATGCAGAATCATTGTCAGAAGATGATGGAGCACCAGGCGAGGATGGGCCATCGGAGTCGGTTGGACCAGTGACTTGTGTTTCTTCTGGTGCTTGAGGAGCATTCCTGTTACAAGACATAGTATTAGACTTAATATTAAATAAGTTATCATAGAAATACTCAAATAGTAAATCCAAATCAGAAAGGTGTGCTCTTGACGTAGACGCATGATTTGGATCTACTGGAGATTGTGTAGCTCCTGAACGAACTTGTCCAGAAGCTAACACACCAGTTAAAGCGGGTTCTGAACTGAGGTGTTCAGAAGCCATATCAGCGGCCTCGTCAAAAGTCACTTTCACACTCTCAACGACGGTCTTCGTTCGTTTGATGTAGACACGGTAAGCTTTGGCGTGCTGGGAATATCCAATGAACACTCCTTCATCCGATTTGGGGCTGAATTTGCCGAGATCATCCTTGTCATTCAATACGAAGCATGTGCACCCGAATGCATGAAAATAGTTGATGTTCGGGATGCGTTTGTTGATGATCTCATACGGTGTCTTGTTGAACCGCTTGTTGATTATAGTGCAGTTTTGAGTGTAGCAAGCGGTAGCAACTGCTTCTGCCCATAAAAATAGCGGTAGTTTGGACTGAGATAACATCGTGCGAGCTGCTTCGACAAGAGTTCGATTCCGACGCTTGACTACCCCGTTTTGCTGAGGAGTGCGAGCAGCTGAGAAAGTATGCGTTATGCCCACTGAAGTCAAGTAACCGGTGAGCACTTGATTCATGAACTCTGTGCCGTTATCCGTCCTTATGGTCTGGACTGATAGGTTGAGACTGACTTGAATACTCTTCAGGAGAGAGATAATCAATTCGGGAGTTTCATCCTTTGATCGGAGGAATCGGACCCATGTGTAGCGAGAAAAATCGTCAACCATCACCAGGACATACTTCTTATGATTGATGCTTTGGACGCGCATCGGTCCACATAAATCCATGTGAATGAGTTCAAGGGACCGGGAAGTACTAGGAGTGACTTTAGGCTTGTGAGACGCCTTCTTCATTTTGCCCATTTCGCAGGCGGCACACAAATGATCTTTTTCGAACTTAAGATCAGGCATGCCCTTGACGTGACTACCGAGCACCAACTTGTTGATAGTCTTGAAGTTCAGGTGCGAGAGTCTACGATGCCATATCCAGCTTTGTTCGGCAGAGGCTTTAGACATTAAACAAACTTCCTTATCTGCTTTCAGAGACGAGAGGTCAATCGTGTAGAGGTTGGAGCGACGCGTTCCAGCAAGGATTTCTTTTCCGTCTTCAGTCCGAATGCTGCACCGCTTGGCTTTGAAAGTGACCTATAGATCCTTGTCGCAGAATTGACCGATGCTGAAGAGATTGTGACCAAGGCCTTCGACATAGGACACTTTCTTAATCGTGAGATTATCCTTGACGATATCTCCGTAACCCCTGATGGGAGAATAATGATCATTCCCAAACCGTACATTCCCATAAAACTTCTCGGTGAAGTTTGTGAGTAGCTCCTTTCTTCCGGTCATGTTCTTGGAGAAGCCCGAATCTAGATACCACACATGACCGTCCTGCAAAACAAGTTATTTCTTTTTAGGTACCCATTCGTAAATGGGTCCTTTGGGGTTAGATTTAACACCCGTTTTGGATGCCCGTTTAGACTTGGGTGTTTTCCTATGACGGGTAATATCAAACTGAGAATGATAATTATCAACATGATACGAGCCAAACCAATCAGATGCAAAACGACGATCAACAAACTCATTCGATCCACAATAAGAGCAACAAATACAATCATGAGACAGTTGAAGTAAATGAGGAATAGAATAAACTTTTAAAGGTAAAGTTCCATTACATTCAACTAAAGGTTTAGAATTAAAAACATCATGATTGTTATTGTTTTTCCTAGACTTTAAAACTGGATCAACTAATTCTGCTGTTGTCGTGCTCTCTTTAGACTTCTTAGCTACCCAAGCATATCTTACTTCTTTGCACCGACCAAAAGTATTTGAAAGACCGTTAAACTTATAGTCAGAAGATGTGAAACGTGAAGATTGTTGTCTTTTGGAGCGACCGGTCTTTTTCTTCTTTTGTAAACGTTGTTTGGATTTTGACTTTGAAGAGTCGTTCACAAAAGGTTTTTGTGGGGCGGATGTGGAACATTCACCCTTATAAAGTTTTACCGGAGGCTCACAAGAAGAGTTTAGAAAATCAACGTGACTTGGTAGAGACGGATTAAAATCAAATTGGGTCAAATCACTGTCTAGACACACCTCAGAATTCAAGAATGCTGAAAATTCCAGTTCTTCATCAGAAAGGACCTTATCGCTTGAGGAATTTAGGACATCGGAAGAATTTGTTTGAATTGGATCATAGGCGGAAACATGTTTAAAATCAGAACAATGATCCGTTTCTAAAACATGAGGCTCTTTTCCTTTATTTGAAAATTTTGGTGACGAGTCACCCAAAAAGGCTTTACAGGAAGATGTGTCGGAGGCAGGATAAGAATTGTCAGACAGGGTAGGTTTCTCACTTTGAAGAATTGTAGGCTGAGTTTGAGGCTCAGCCTTGTGAAATTGTTCCTTCAGACGATTTGCTGCCAAGGCAGACAGTTGTGAGTTTAACTTCTTTATTTCTGTCTGAAAGAATTTTCTTTCCTTGTTAGACACAGATTCCTCTTTATTGGAAGTGAGGCACTCAATTTGAGATAAAAGGTCTTGTTTTTCCTTTTGAAAATTGTCCCTTTCCTGTTCAAATGACGTTTCTAGCTGAACAATTTTCTTTTCTAAAATCAGAGGTGGAACATAAACTTTATGATCTAGAGATTCTTCCTCAGTTTCAACTGTTTTAGCATCAAATTCAGCTTGAGTATAACTTCTAAAGTAGTCATTTGATAGGAAACAAGGTTTTTCTTCGTTGTACGATGCATTTAATGAATCATAAACAAAAGGAAGTTTCATTTTAGTAGAGTTCTCCCTTCTCAACTTATCCTCTTCCCAGTCCTCATCCTCAATTGGTTTGGTCTAATTGATCTTTTATTCTGGAAATGTCTTGTCTATTCCAAGAAATTCAGACGCATAAATCGTAGGAACTTTGGATAGGGCCTTTTTCAGATAATATGGGTTATCGTAACCGATACCCGTATTCGCATACTTGGGTTCCTTTGGTGCAATTAGATTTAGCGTTTGATGAGATTGACCAATTCTATAAAGCTTCTTTTCGATCTCCTTTAACTGATTAGATAATCTTTGATTTTCATTTTTATAAGCCACGTTTTGAGACACAATATCAATTTTTTCTTCTCGGACATGCGTAGCTCACTGGTCAGATCATCTACTTTGGTCTTTAGCTCTTGTGATTCTTTTGAACAACTCTCACACTCTTCTTTTAAATTAGAAATTGTGCACAGATTGCTTGAGATTTCTAAACTTTGATTTTCAATACATTCAGACTGTGCAATAACTCGTTTTTTTAGAGATGAGATGAGTTGTTATTTTTCTTTTATGAGTAGCTTGAAAGAGTCTAGTTTATTCATGGCAAGTTGCATCTGATCAATTAAAGCTTCGTGATAAGGAGCACATACCTGACATGGAGAGTTTCGATCTTCATCATCAGTGTCAGAAGGTGATGAATGCTTGCCCATGAAACACAAGTGTGCTTCGGCATCTTCAGGTTCTTCATCAGAGACTTGTAGCCAGTAGTCATCTTCAGCCATGAGAGCCTTACCTGCTTCTTTCTCTTTGGCCAGTAGAAGCTTGGCTCTGTAATAATCGGAATTGCGCACAACAGGCTTGCGACAATCCTTGGCAAAGTGGTCTAACCGACCACAGTTGTAGCATCTGATCGGCTCATCTTTTGGCTTTTCTTCGTGTCTCTTGTCAAACTTCTTTCCATCTTCAACACGTTTCTTACCTTCAGACTTCTCTTGATGGTCACGGCGAGTGGAAAACCTTTGCTTGTTGGAAGATTTGTTAAAGAACTTCCTTTTCTGGAATTGTTGAGTCAAGAATACCATAGCTTCTTTCATCTTAGTGAGTTCAGGATCCGAATCACTATCAGGATCTTCGGGTTCAGTCTCACTTTGCACTGGCTTCTTTTCAGACGAACGACTGACAGACTTCACTCTTTTCTCAGATACGAGTGCTAACGGATCAACTACCGGCTTTTCTTCAGCTTTCTGATTCCCCATTAGTTCCATAACTTCCTCTTCATCCTGGAGCAACATTTCATAAAGTTCATGTAGAAAAAGCTTCTCCAGGGTCTGAGTATGACGAATATGGGAGACAAACGACTTCCATTCAGGCTGGAGGTTGTTCATGAACTTGATGTTGTTCTCGGTGTTCGTCTTTGTGATCTTATTCTTCTGGAGATCATTCAGAAGCAAATTGAACCTTTCATATGTTTCTGTCAGTGTCTCACCTTTTCTTGCTTTGAAGCCATCATATCTGGTGATGCAGTTTGTCACCTTGAGCTGATTGTTGATGTGGCTCCCCATCATCATCTTCTCAATCTGGTCCCACATTTTCTTTGCAGACTCCTTATAACTGTCGATGCAAGCATAGATGTCGTTGGGTAGACTTTGTAGAAGATATGTCTTTGCTTGCTTTTCAGCATAATACAAATCCTTTTCTTGATTTGTAAAGTCACTGACAGATTTTGGAACATTGCGTGCAGGTCGACCTTCTTCTGTGTTTCCCGGTACAACTTTCATTGGCCAGTCTTGTGGCCCCTCTGTCAGACACTTATAAATGGCTTCATAGTTTGGTTTCGATTCAATGAAGTTCATGAAGCGATCGTGCCACTGAGGATATTCCCCTGGATAGAGAACCGGAGGCTTCTGATCCGAACCAATAGCTAATGCGTCTCTTGAATTCATCTTAAATCTCTTAACTTAAAAACACTGTAACGATCGTGAGACAAGTAGGATGATCCAAAAAATAATAATAACAATAATAAGCAGAAAAAGACAAGGATCCGGTCTAGCAAAAATCCGGTCGAACTGGGTACCGGTCAGGCAAAGGACCGGTAAAGGCAATGTACCGGTATTGACAATGTACCGGTCAAGCAAAGGACCGGTATTGACAACGTACCGGTCAAGCAAAGGACCGGTATTAACAACGTACCGGTCTAACAAATCCGGTCGAACCAAAGGACCGGAAGGGACAATATATCGGTCAAAGGTCAAAGACCGGTAATCAGGGTACCGATCGAATCAGTGTATCGGTCGAGTAAAAGACCGATATCAACAATACACCGGTCAAGTGAAAGACCGATAATGTCAAAGCACCGGTCGAGTACTATCGGTCGATTACAGAAACTTAACAAACAACAGATAAACCCAAAACAAACAATAGATAAGACCGATAAACTCGAAGAACCCACCGATGAACTCGATGATTTCTGGAACTCGATCGAGATCAAACCCAGAAATTTAAATCGATAAACCAAGTACCAATATGCAGATCAATTTCGACCCAGATCAATTTCGACCCAGATCAATATTAGACCGATAATAACCTTCAAACACAACCCAGATCAATATGAAGAACACTTCAAACACAACCCAGATCAATTTCGACCGATAAGCAATTAAACCCAGAATCAAACAATAATATTAGACCGATAATAACCTTTTCAGAAATCAATCGACCGATAAAACAAATCAACCCAGATTGTCAGAAATCAATTAGATCGATAAAACTCAGAAACAGATAATCACTTAAAACAGATAAAAGCGATTAACACAAATAAATGATTTTAGGGTTTTATACAAACCTTTTTATGGATCAACCCTTTAGTCTCTTTGCTCTGATACCAATTGTAGATCCCAGTACAGTGCAATCAGCAGCAAATAATATCAAAGATGAACAATTATATGGTCACAACTACTAGTCATATGATTAATATGAAATCAAAGGGTTACAGGTTTACAGAAAGAATTTCTGATCTGAGAGAGTAAACCTATAGACTAGTGTTATGAAAATAATGAGACTAACTTGTAAATGAAAGTAAATCAACCTTTATATACATAGGCTTTACAACCAATTGGGCTTATGGGCTTTTAGGCCCAATAAGCTAAAAACTATTGTTAACTTGACAAAATATACCCTGAACTTCTATTTAACAAATATTTAACCCTAACACTTCTCGAGCTACTTCCTTCTCTTTTAGTATCTAATTAGTTCGATCGACTTGTATATAGTACTCTTCTACCCTTTGATTCTTACCCACATCTGACTTCTGTTTGGGGTAATCCTCGGTCGACTTAAACTTACTTGAGCCATACATACTTTTATTTATTTTATTAAATTTAGACTCCAGATTAAGTGGCCCATCTTCACCATTTTGTTTTCCAGGCCAGTCATGCCCCAATCTTTTTCTTGGGCCTTGTTTTGAATTGATCCATTTCTTGAACCAATAATCTCCAATTGGACTGATCCATTTCCACATAGGCACACACATATCTCTCTATGCCCATCTAGATGTTGACCCTTCCTTTCATCGTGCAACATCGTTGCCTTAGCTGGCAGTTTCTCAATCCCCATATCATCATCACCTTCACCCTCGAAATTTGGAGTATTTTCAAAACCAGACTCTTCACCATCTTCAGGCTTGTTTTCCGGTATCGGAGACTGGATTCCGACCCCGTTTCCCCCTGGAGATTCTTCATGATTTTTTCGTCATCATTGCCTTCTGCTTCGTTTGGCTTCGAGTTTAACTTGTTACTCACTTTCGTGGAATCCTCCTCACCCACTTTTCGATTTTGAAGGACACTTTGTTTTACTACCCAATCTTCCTCATCGTGCTCCTCCACCATCCAATCCGATTCTCTAGAGTTTCCTGACCCGTCTTCCTCGCTATCGGTCTCTACAAATGCTGGTAACAACATCGTCCCGATACCTTCCTCTACCACTCACACTCGATAAAAGAGAGTGCCCACTTTTATACTACAGAGTTCGTCAATTCTGGACCGTAGAGATGTCTCAACCAAAATCTTTGCATATTTCAGATTATTACTATCTTCCCATTCAGAATTTACTCCTTTTAGAGAGTATCCCCAATTGTTCATGATATAAAAAAAATTCTTTTTTCCATGCATGCAACGGGACCCCATAAACTCTCAACCACGTGACCCTTTCCAATGAACAAAAGCCTTCCGACCACCGCCTCAAATTTTTTATCCAATAGTGTATCCCTTGTAGCTTATTCCTTAAAATAGTTGACATTGTTTTTTCGTTTTCGAACTTAATTAGTACATCCCTTCCCCCTAAATGTTTTAAAGAACAATCCGATAAATTCTCCGATTTGCATAGTCTTTGTACCACTTTTATGTTGTCTATCGACGATACATTCCAAACTACACAATTGGATAGCCGTTCTCTCGCTTCTTTATCGATCTGCCACGAACCGAGCACTTCCTTGAATACTGTTTTATTTGTTTCCCTCTTCCTCCCGATCCCGATCCCTATTTCAATCTTCTCTTTTGCAACCTCACAATAAATTTGGTGATCCACCTTGACTTCTGTCTTCAATCTATTCTTGTATTCACCCTCTCCCATTCTCGGTTTATTGATGTCATCTCCCTTGTATGTAATTATTTGCTCTAACATCTTGTTAGTTTTTGAATAAAATCTCGCCTATTGTTTAAAAAACATATATATAATTTTTTTAAATTTTATGGACAAAAACGAAAAACATAATAAATGACCACCAATGTAATCACTTTATAAATAATGATAAATTTAACTTTTATCCATTTAATTAGTCAATTAAAATAAAAAATAACGATAACCAAGAAATTATTTATGAATTATCGATATTATTAATTATTGAAAGATTGGCCTTTTGCAAGGTTGAGCATGTGTAAACAAACTTTGGTGCTTTTGGGGGTTGATGACTTTGGTTGTTTGTCACCACCATCAATCAATCAATCAATGCATTTGATTGATCCTTGTTTTAAGTAATTAGGGGTGTGCTAAACATATCTTTATCATTAATTATTTTTTTTACAATCATCACCATCATGACTATTTTTTTTATATTTTAAAGAGTAAACTACGATTTTTGTCCCTATGGTTTGTTATTTTTAACGGTTTTCGTCCCTAGACTTTAAAAACTGCTTTTTTGTCCCTTTGGTTTTCATGTTGTTTCACTTTTCGTCCTTGATGCTAACTCTGTTAAAAATGTCTGTTAAATTAGGGACATTGTAGTCTTTTCATAATTTCTGAACTTTATTTAATTATTAAATAATATAGGGTATATTATATAATGTATACATGTCTGTGTAAGGGGTTGTTCGGTAATGGCTTAATGGACTGTATAGCATGTATGGCTTATTTGCTAAGCCATATATAAGTGTTCGGAAGTGACTTAATGGGCCAGAAAGAGGCTTATTTGCTCAACCCAAAAAAGGTAGTCATATCCACTCAGCCAACTTTTTTACATTCTTACCCTTTGTAGATCATATCCCCAATTAAAAAAAAATCACGTTTTCTCCCATAGATCCAACATATTTTCATCTCCTTATCTCCCTAAATCCCTCAAACCTGTTCTCAAGCGGGCTTCATAGATCCGACGGTCTCTTGGTATCATCCTCCGGCCGGTCTCCAAGCCTCCTTCTTCGGCGATCTTCTGGTTCTCCGACGATCTCCTTCTTTCTCGACGATTTCTTGGTTCGCCGGTGATCTCCTGGTTTACGTCGGTGACTTCCTAGTTCCTCGTCAATCGTCCGACCGGTATCTAAGCCTCCTTCTTCGACAATCTCCTAGGTTACAAATCTTCATCTTTTCAGTTTTGGCTACAAGAGACCGTCAGATCTATGGAGGCCGACAAGTTTTAAGTTACAGATCTCTACAAGAGACCGTCGGATCTATGGAGGCTGACAAGTTTTCAGTTTTGGCTACAAGTTTTGAGTTACAGATCTCTTCTGTTCTTCATCTTTTCAGTTTTGGGTTACAGACATGTGTTCATCTTTTCAGTTTTGGGTTACAAATCTTATTTTAGGTTTTGGTTTGGTTACAGATCTTGTAAAGATTCAATTTTGTTAAGGATAGATTTCACATAATTTTAGGAAAGATTCAATTTGACAGTATCTTTTTGTTAGGATTGAATTTGTTATAATTGATAACCATTCAATTTGACAGCAACTGTTAAAACTAGAATTTTTGTTAAAGGATTCATTATAACCAAGAATGTATGCTGTTAATTCTTTTTTAATTTTTTATGAGGGTAAAATAGTCATTTTTGTTGTTCAGGCCGCTTATGCAGCACAACAATCGAACAACTATTTAGCTGTTATAGACAACTTTACCCATACAGGTCTTAATAGAAAATGAACCGAACGACCCCTAAGACATCCCCCAACTTCCCATCGTCCCCTCGATGACCTACATCATCGACATCCCTCTTCTCCGGTTATTTGCTTGTGTTTTAGGAGGGAAAGGAGTTACGAGGAAGTTAGAATCAAAGAAGCGAAGCTGTTTGAGAGTCACCTGCTTCTCTCGTTGGCTGAGAAGTCTATGGTCTGAATGCATCTCCAAGTGTCCCCCGGAGATTGTTCTAAAGATCAATGAAAAACTTGCAGGTTATCTTGGTCAACTGAACAAGCTACCTTGGAAAATGACGCTGCACTTTCTAACTATTTTAAACAAACTGTAATCAACGGCCGACATTAAATACAGTGAGCACTTTCTGATGGAAGAAGTTAGGGTTTTGGAAGAAGCCAAAGACATTGGACTTCCAAATTTCCTCCCATGAACTGCATTTCTGATCATTTTAAACGAAAAGGTAAACGATATTACATCGATGCCAGTTGAATTTTTTGAAAAACTGTGGCGTTACATGGAAGAAGTTCTAATAAAAGTCGTGATTTTCCATAAGGATAATTACCCGATGCTTCAATTTGATTGTGAAGATGAAGGATGATTCTGTTAACAGAGTGAGGGAGTTAATCCAGAGGGAAAAATTGACGGATTTACACTTGTGAATTGTGATCCACAATGTATAGGATGATTCTGTTTAATGGTTTTTTCATCCGAAAAAATAGTTGAGGGACTTAATCATTCAAAATGAGAAAGTTTAATGTTTTTTCATTCAAAAAAATAGTTCAAAGACTTAATCATTCAAAATGAGATAGTTTATTGAGTTTTTTTTAACTTTCCACATTTTTAAAACATAATTTAATCTATTTTTGACATAAATAGGGATACATATAACAACATCCAGGTTTTAAATAACCATCCCTTTGAATTGAATAAGTAAGGTTTTCACTATAGAAATATTTGCATCTGACATAGATCCCAATTTCGTGTATCCGTTTAAGCAAACAAAGACTAATATCTTAATTGAGTCGGTCAAGATCAAATTTATTTATCAAAGTGCTTCTCCGATTGCTTAAAATATCTCTTTTCAACGTAGAACAAAACAAGATCAATTCGTTTCATTCATAGTCAAATAAAAAATGATATTTGATTAGTGTTGTAAAAAAGGGATGGAGGGGATTCGTATATGTTGTTTAGGTTGATCAGAAGGTACATGAATAACTAACCGAATGCGGAAAGTATGGAAAAACATCTAGTAATATATTTAACCTGAAAATGGATTATGCTCATGCTAAAGTATCTACTCATCACAAAGGGTGTTGCCTATATATGCACCCCTATTAATGTCAGAATCAGGTCAAATCTTATATTAAAAATGTAAAAAGTAAACATTGATGTTGTCATGTTGTGTGTGAAGAGAAAATTAGTAGGTAACGGTGCATTTAGCAATATATAGTAGTGCATTTCGCCCACTCCTTTAACAAAAATGTCTAATTAGTTGTTAAAAAATATTGTCTTATGACAAATGAAAAGAAGAAAGCTATAAGTTTAAAAACGAGAAGTTATTACTATTATCTAACGGTTATTGATATATGAAAAAGATTTTGATCGAACATCCAAAAAAAAAAGGTTGTATTGATACAACTACAAACTAAGGGGTTGTTTGGCAGTTGTTGAATGGTTTAGTTTTGAATGATTAAGTGGTCTGAATGATTAAGAGGTTTTTATGATATAGTGTAAAATGAAATATGGTTGTTTGTTAATTGCTCATAATGAAATCAGAGCTCTTAATGGTTAAGGGAGGGTCAGGATACAAAATAATTAAGAGGATTTTGGAACCATTAAGAGACAACCCTTTTTTTTTGTCTAACAATATTTTCCTCTTAGCGATTTAGATGTTGCCTCTTAATGGAACCATTAACTATTAAGAGGTAAACAAACATCAAAGTTAATATTTTAATTTGATGTATGTTTTCTAAAATATTAGAAAATCATACATGGGATGGCAGCATGGAATTTTCATATAATTGATGTGTCCTTAATAATTCAAAAGCAATACCGAACACATATTATGTAGTTTTGTACTTAGAATCTGTAGTTGTTTAAAATAGGCGTCACCTTTTTATTTATTTATTTTTATTTTTTCTTATCAACCCAATCAACTGGGTTTGATACCATCTTGACATTTAATATGTGCTAACCCACTTTGTTGGGTAGCCTATTTTAATAATAGGTAAGGGAATCCTATTATAAGGCAACTTGGTTTTCCTCAGTTTGTTCTATGTGGGACAAACTAATAAGCAAATCCCAACACTTTTTTCGATTGATACATATTGGTATTGGTTTTTTTACCAACTTCAACTTACATATATGAGAATTAGGCATTTTCTTCAAATTTTGAGTGGCACTTTGAGCTTGCAAGTTGCAAGTAATACATGTCATGTTTAAGGGTTTTCTATTGCAAGGAATGAAACCTGCAAATATTCAAATGCTCAAACAAAAAAGTTAAAAGTTAAAATGTTTAATATACAAGTCGGTATCATGGTACAACCGTGATACGTGGCTTTCAATATCGTGTACCAACCAAGTTTGCATACTTGATATGACCAACGGACTGAAACTGGTACGGTTGATACACATGTTGATTGGTTTAGTTTGGTACAAAATTGCCAGCCATATTAACCATGACTTTGGGTGTTGTTGGATGGAAACGAAAAACAAACAAGTAGGGGGCAATGTTGGATGCCAACCAACATTGAATATGATTGAATACAGTGATGGTAAAAAGTTGATTGATTACTATGGCTGACGAATATACGTTTCATTTGGGGATAACGTATGAGAGGGATGCTTGGCTCTGCGAGAAATTAGAATGGTGATAGTTAAGTGCATTTTCTACATGTATTTATAATAGTTTATAACTGTATTTTGCATTTAGCTTAGTTGTTTGCATGTAAATTTTATTATATTTTTAGTTAATTCCGTTTAATCATCGTTGAGGATATTACTTTGGTAGTTTGTGGTTTTGTTGGATTTTTACAGGTACTTTGTTTTGAAACTTGGACATGAACGATGATAGATTTTAGAGTATTTAATCAATGTTGATGTGATGGATCAATTCAATAAATATGGCACAAAGTTGGACCAAGTGATTTAATCTTGGACTGAATCTGGGATGACGAAAATTTTCGGTTGAATATTAAGAAAAATCAAAAAGTCTTACCTTTGAAAAAGTTGCAAATCTTTAAGGAGGTGACTTGGAAAATTTCTTTATATATTGATTTGTTTTAGGTTTTGGCCCAAAAAAAGGGGTGTACGTTTTTTTTTTTTTTTCATTTTTCTGTTTTTCTATTCCATTATTTTTTTTTTATTTTTTAAATCCTTTTACTTTAGATTATAGGTTTAATTTAGTTTTTCACTTATTTGTAATTCCTTCTTGCTTGAGGCTATAAAGATGTCATGATTATGTAATATGGCGGATCGACGATGAAGTTAAATTCTCGTGGATTCTCACCTGTTGTATTGTGTTCTTCTCTTTTATCATTTTATTTTATGTTTTAGTTTAGTTTATTTCTTAAATGTTCATACTCAAGGTTTAAATTCTATTTTATTTTAGTTGTTATTTATTTCTCCGTATTTAATTTCATGCATCGTTCTTAAATTCATTTTACTGCTATCTTAGGTTTAGAAACGATTCTTGGAGAGTGAGACTCATTGGATCGATCTTTTCAATTTTCTTAGATTAAACTTATCGTGTTTTAAATTTATGTTTTATGTTTATTAATGTCGCTTTCGTTTGATTGGGTTGTGCGTTCTGGATAAAATGTTGGGATTAACTAATTGATTTTGAAACAATTATTAGATTTTAATTGATTGTTTTTTAATCAACGAAAGTTGTTACGTGGTTAATTGGTTTTTAAATCTAATGTTTGTTTGATTTATTAAATCGGAAATATGAACGAAAGTTTGATTTTCGACTTAAACCGAATTGGTTGATGACTACGGTTCTAACATGAAAATAGTTCGGGACATAGGATAAGAAAATATTTGTTTTTATCTAAATGCTTCTTTTTCAATATTTGTATCATGCGAAAGTATGTGGAAATATCGTTTTAGGAAGACTTTTCCACCTCGATAGAGGATTAAAATATTTTCACATAACAAATATTTACCATCATTAAAATCCGAGACTAACATTACCCGATCTTCGTTACCATTCGCTTTTTTGTCTCATCATTCTGTTTAGTTTTTTTTAAATAAAAAGTCATTATCAAATGATGATTTCCTGTAGCCAGGCCATAATCTAGAATAGATCCGTGTTTAGTCCATTGCCTCTTCGTGATCGACCTGTATACTACAATTCCCGTACGCTTGCGGTTTATAATATTTAAAACAATCAGTGACCAACGAGATGATGCAAAACATATCAAAGCTGACTAAAACGATGAAAAATGTGGTTGTATTTGATGGTTAAACAAATAACAAATCTTGGAACTATTGATGGAAAACATGGGATTCCTCTAGACGACCGACATTAAACTGGAATGCATATTCTTGGCTGCAAGTCGTCGAACGTATGAAACACACTTGGGCACAGATGAAGCCCAATGTCTAGTGTAGGCACGAGCCCAAAACAGACCCCTAGAGTAGCCGTTGGTGAAGCCTAAGAGGAGATAGCCATTTGAAGGGGCTTGACCAAGTTCTGGAACCATCAACCACCTGTACGACCAGATGTAAAGAGGAGTTGGGTGACATCATTTCAGGATAAACTAGCATTCTTGAGCACACTGACCTTCAAATACTATCATTACATTTATGCTTTGTTTCAATCAATCGTAATTTGAATTGTGTACTACCCAAGGTTCTAAATGATGTGAGGCGTGGCGTGGCCAGGAGTTCCAGCCTCAAGCCTTATGAGTTATGGCGAGACCATGACATTTTTCAAGATGTCAAGCGACTTTGGACGAGACCTAAAGTCGCATGCAAAGTCGCGTGAATCATATATAATTTTGTATGTACTAGGTTGTTCCCATATTTTCTTAAATATATATTGTTCTCTTATGAATCCACCTCTATAGTATATATATATAGAGAGAGAGAGAGGGGGGGGGGGAGGGAGGGAGGGAGAGAGAGAGAAAGAAAGGGATGTTATATTGTTAATTCATCAAATGATATTACTTTCACAAACCATTGTTGACCAATAGGAATTCATTTTCATTATTAGGTAGCTTGAACACATTTAATAAATATATAAGGATAGAATTGGTATTTCATGAAGTGGTTTTTTTTGTAGCCATATTAATTAGGAGTTACAAAAACTACCTCATCCATGATTCTAGCTCTAATTAATTTTTCAAAATTTACACTAGATGATTGTTTGATGTAGCTTTATTTAATTTTTCAAAATTTACACTAATTGAATAAGATTTTCATACGTGTTCAACATTCTTGTAAGAAAAAGGATTATCGATGTGAGCAAAACAACATTCAACCCGTTTTGTTGAACGATTCTATGAATTCCAGACGGTTGGACGATGTCGATGGAGGAGCCTATGTATATAATTATTCGTCAATGATAACTGCAACTACAGATATATTTGATGGAACACATCTCAATCCCAATGAAGAAGGTCTGACGCAAAATGGTAGCATGGGCAGCGCGAAAATAGTCGAGCCCAATACAAAAATCTATATCGAAAAGTATTTTTGTTCGTGTTGATGATAGTTGGAATAAATTTGAACAAACAACGTTTGAGTTCGTTGATTCATATGTTAGTTGATATTTTGTTAATGAGGGACATTTGTGCAGAACCATTAGTAACAGTTTATGCAGAATTGATCCAATGGTCAAGTGTGCACAGGTATGAACAATGGTCAATGAAATGACGTATTGAACATCAATGAACATACGTATTGAACATGAATGAACAAATATGTATTAAACATGAATGAACAATTACATAAAAATGAACATACTTATTGAACATGAATGTGTGTGTTCATCCATGTTCAATACATCAGTGAACATAGAGAACATATGCGATCTCATAGATGTATTGAACATATATATGAATGAACATAAATGAAAATGTGTCGGTTTTGATATGTACAACTAATTTTCGATTTCAATTTGCTTAAGAAAGAAGTTAATGGAGGGATGTTGGGGGTTATTTCTCAATTGACTCTGATCACTAATGTTCACATATCCAAAATATTTTTTAGTCTTCAATTAATGGGCTTTATGTCAATTGTTATCTCAACAGTATATTTTCAAAATCAATGGATAGGATCGGTTCATAAGGTTAATACAAAAATATGGGTTAACAAAATAACTTGCCCATATATATATATATATATATATATATATATAGACACACACACTCGTACACAAACACACTTGTGTGTATTAATGTTCTGAATAATACTATAGAATAAAGTAAATTCATATAAAGTAAGGAAACTTAAGAAGACATAAAAACCATTAATACCAAATATATAGAGCTAGCTTATAAAAAGTGATATCAAGAGTGCAAATTGGGATTAAATATCTTGAATATCTATTTAGTACTCACTACTTTCTTCAATTTTCAAAGAATCTGTGTTTGGTTGTACGTCTAGGGGAATGGGAGTAAGTATTTACCTATTTTGAGTCTAGTTTTGGGTTTCCTTTTAGTGTTTATTTAAGTCTTATGTTTCATACACAATTTTCATTTATTGCTCAATTTATATATTAAAAAACTCCATACCTTACAAAATAATGTGCCATAATGGGTCGTAACGGGCCATAATGTATTACAATGCAATCCAAGCCTTAGAGTTGAGCCACAGGGGTTAACGTGGCGGAGAAGCCAAGCCTTGACGCTAGCGCACCATAACAAGGCCATAACGAGTTACTTAGACCCATGGACTAGCTAAAACATAAACCTTGCAGTCAACAACGACATCTATCATTTTAATTGGACTAGTGGATCGGTGACTTTACATCGCCCTTGGTTTTTACCCGTTTTTGGATTCTCTGCGTCACCAACACGACATTTACTTTTCATGTAACACCCTAAAAAATAGAAGGAAGTTTCAACTGCAAAAAACCTTGGTATATAATTTCAAAATAAGAGCTTTACCCTCAAAAAGGGAACAAATGGTAGTTAATTACAAATTTGTAAGTAATGGTTAAATGATAGCAACCTCCTTATTTAACTCATATTAGAATTAGATTAGTGCCAGATGTTACTAAACCCCAAAAATCACTATACCCGACGACTTCGAAGACGCTCCAAAAATGCTAACCCAACTAGTGCCTTTATCGACATCCAACTCTTCATTCAAGCATCCTTAGCCTCGCCACTAAAAGAAACTGATATACGTGTCGATAAGAAAAAATGTTAGACTTAAAGCCTAATGATTTCAAATAGTTTATAGACAGGGGTTATAAAACAATAAATTAGAAGACATAGACTTTGCAAGAGTCAACATTAGAAATAATTGGTCCTCGTAAAAACGTATCCGTCAAACACATATTTTTATGACGGGGATACATGATTTCTATTAATAGTGACAGAACACAAAAGAAAACCATATATCTGTGTTCATGAGCCCCATTACATATCAATTGTCATCCATTTCAACCTTCCATAATCTATAGCTCAAGACCCTCAATTATCTAAGCTTATACTCGTTCATTAGAAAATTACACTATAATAGTCAATGATCAAAATCTGACTCATTAGAGTCATCATGACAATGCCTTTAACACCCCAAAATTTGGAAAAGAACGACTAATTTAAAACTTTCATAATATATAAAATAATAACTAAATTCCTTCATAACACTCAACACTCGGTTACTTAAAATAGCACACCAAGGTTTAACATGAATAAATTAAAGTACAATCTAAAACTTATTCAAAGTCTACGTTAGGGTCATGTGCCACTAAAAATCCATAATTGTCGCTATTTCCAAATACGAAAGACGTCCCCAAAAAGTTAATTCATTCTCGTGCCTTTAGCTATCACTCAACTTCTTCACAATGATGCTAGTACCATTTCCCAACAAGGACCTAATGCACATGCCGACAAAAAAAAGTGTAAGACTTAACACCTAGTAAGTTTAAAGGTTTTTATCCTTAATATAAAATGGTAAAACTGAAATAATGCTATTTAAATCATAATTTCCAAAATGAAATGTTGGGAAATGCCATAACCAATCGAAAAGATTTGTAACCCAAAGAAAACTCAAATTTTCATACTTAACATCGAGATTACAATTTCAACGTCTAAATTTAAGGTCGTAAAACTATGGAGTTACATGATAAGGGAGTTGGTTATGATAAATGAGTCGGTATGTAACAGATTATTGGTTATAACGACTTTACACTGTAAGTAGTGGAGGCTTTATATGATATAAATAGAGTCTGTATTGTAATAAAGACATTCAAAAAATTCCAATTACTTTGTCTCTCTGTTTTCTCTCTTTATCTTCAGTCTTCTCTCAAATTCTTCTTCTCTCAAGCAGAGAGCTCTGCTCTTGCAACATTGGTATCAGAGTTGTGATCCAACATTCTTTTGTGTTTCCCCAACGAATCAACCAAGTCTGGCTCCTCCGATAACAAGAAAATTGACAGGGATGGAGGAACAAATCAAAACCCTAGAAAAGAAAAGTGAAGATCAAAATAGAATATTTGAAGATCAAAGTAAGAAGTTTGAAGAAATGATTCAGATTATGCGTGAGATACGGTTTTTATCATAATCAAATTTTGATTCACGAAGGATTAAGAATATTGGAGGATCCAATTCAAATCGAACCATCGGGTATGTTCCGAAACTTGAATTTCCAAAATTTGATGTATCAAATCCAAGAATATGGGTTAAGAAGTGTTGCAAGTATTTCAATTTATGCAAGGTTCCAGAAGATCAACGGGTTGATCTTGCCTCTTTGAATATGATCGATAAAGCAGAAAACTGGATTTCTAGTTATTTGTCTGTTAGGCGGAACGTCGATTGGAATGATATTGTCATCGATCTTATGGATCGATTTAAAGATGAAACTATTGTTAATATGGTAGAGAAATTCAATAAGTTGCAACAACGTCACTCTCTTTAGGTTTATATAGATGAGTTCGAGAATTTGAGGGCAATTATGTTGCAAAATAATCATGTACTACTAGAACCTTATTTTCTTGACAATTTTATTGGGGGTCTGAAGCCTGCTGTCAAGCCGTTTGTTCGAGCCTTTAAACCCACATCGATTGCAGGAGTTGTGGAGATTGTGAGGTTGCAAGAAGAATCTTTGGGATGCATCACACAAAAAGGGGAATTTGTAGCAAAACCATTACAGCTAGTACCCATGAATACAGGTACTAAACCCCCCATTGTTACAAACACCTAAAGGAAAACCATTGTTATCTCTTCCGTCAAAGATAGGGTAGGAGGTTAACAAAAACTTCAAATACATTCCAGCTGATGTTAGAGCAGAAAAGATTGCTAAGGGTTTGTGTTATTATTATGATCAACCTTACGATAGGCAACACAAATGTCGATTCAAAGAGCCACAACTGTTTACGGTAGAGATTACTGGAAATGAAACTGAAGATAATGTGATTGGAGAGGAGGTTTTAGACGTTGATGCGGAGGAACCATGTATTTCAGTGAATGCACTTTCGGAAAATCAGAACTTCCATACCATGAGGGCTAAAGGAACGGTGACAGTAAGCTTCTGCATATTCTGATCGATCCGAAAAGTACCCATAATTTTCTGGATTTTGCAGTAGCAAAGAAGTTGGGTTGTTCAATGGAGAAAATGGCTCCACAAGTCGTGACAGTAGCTGACGGCAATCACATAGCTTGTCAATACAAGTGTAAATGTTTTTCATGGATAATGAATAAGAAGAACTTTATTACAGAAGTGATGTTCATTTCCTTAGGAAGTTGTGATATGGTGTTAGTAGTTCAATGGCTTAGCTCTTTGGGGAAATTTAGTTGGGATTTCAAGAAGTTGTTCATGAACTTTTTGTTGGAAGGAGAACCATTCTTTTTAAAAGGAATTCCACCACAAAAACTGAAATAATAGAAGGATAACCCTCTTGCAAGTTACTTGAAACAACAACCTAGTTATGTGTATTACAATTGATAGATGCACCGATCAGATAAAACCAATATTGCACCAAATCCAATGTTCTGATGACCAGTTGGAAGTCTTGAAAAAAAAGTTCAGCATGGTGTTTGACGATCCTTCTGAACTTTCACCGAGTAGAGATGTGTTTGATCATAAAATTCCATTAGAGAAGGGTTCATCAGCAGTGAATATCAGACCCTATAGATATCCGTTAAAGCAATGAGATATTATAGAGCAGATGGTGCAAAAAATGTATGACAGAGGAATAATATAGAATAGCAGTAGCCCTTTTGCATCTCATGTGGTATTAGTGGGAAAAAAGATGGTACTTAGAGACTTTGCGTGGATTACAAAGAACTGAATAAAAGAACAATCAAAAATAAATTTCCTATTCCTGTAATTGAGGAATTAATGGATGAGCTTGCTGGAGATTCAGTTTTTAGCAAATTGGATTTAAGAGTCAGTTACCACCATAGTACACCCATATGATGTGTTTAAAACAACGTTTAAAGCTCACTCCGGGCATTATGAATTTTTGGTGATGCCCTTTGGCCTCACTAATGCTCCCGCTTCATTTCAGGGTTAGATGAACAATGTGTTCAAACATTTATTAGGAAGATGCATATTGGTATTTTTTGATGACATATTGGTGTAAAGCATGAGCAAAGATGAACATTGGCGACACTTGGAAGAAGTTTTTGAGCTGATGAGGAAAAACTCGATGTTTGCTAAGTTGAGTAAATGTGCTTTTGTCATTGAAAAGGTGGAGTATTTAGGCCATTTAATTTCTACAGCCAAGGTAGAAACATATCCTAAGAAAATTGAAAGCCAATTCCTAATTCTATCAAGGAAGTTTGTGAAAAATTATGCTGTTATAAGTAATCCATTACATGAAGCACCGAAGAAAGGGAAACTTGGGTGGAGTGATGAAGCACAATTAGCATTAGAGACCTTAAAAAGAGCACCGGTTACAACCCCTGTCTTAGCACTTCTGATTTTTAATTCCAAAACCTTTGTTGTGGAGACTGATGCGTCTAACATGGGTATTGGAGCTGTTTTGATTCAAGCTCGACACCCACTTGCACTTATTAGTAGAACGTTGGGACCTAAGTGGAAGAAGCTTTTAGTTTATGAAAAATAACTTTTGGCTATTTTGTTTGCAGTGCAAAAATGGGAGCAATATCTCATGGGTAATCACTTTATTGTCAAGACTAATCAAAAGAGTCTCAAGTGGTTGTTACAACAGAAGGTTTCTACTCCTTTCCAGCAGTTTTGGTTATCTAAGTTTGATGGATTTTGGTTACGAAATTCAATACAGAAGTAGACAGGAGAATGTGGTAGAAGATGTTTTGTCTAGAGTTTCAGGAGCTACTGTATTATGTATGGCCATATCCATCATTTCCTCTGATTTTGCAAATGTAGTCAAGGCTAGTTATTAGTTGGATTCTAATTTGGCAGTTTGTTTAACTCAATTGCAACAACAACTTCAGCACCCGGTTTACAAATTGAAGGATGACAAAATGGCACCACTCTTCACCGGAAATTGGTCACTCAGGGAGGGATATAACTCTTAAAAAACTAAAGAGTATATTCTATTGGAAAAGGATGACAAAGGTTGTGAGACAGTTTTTAAGGAATGTCAAGTGTGTCAAGCTTCAAAGTATGATACAACGGCATTACATGGGCTGTTACAACCACTTTCAATTCCTGAAGAGGTGTGGCTGGACATCTCTATGGACTTTATCGTTGGGTTGCCGAAATCTTTGGGTAAAGATATAATCTTTGTAGTCGTTGACAGGCTCAGTAAGTATGCTCACTTCATAGCATTGGCACATCCGTTTACTGCTGTAAAAGTTGCTCGAGCTTATTTGGATAATGTATTCAAATTACACGAATGGCCGAGAAATATTGTTAGTGATAGGGATCCGATGTTTTTGAGACAATTTTGGAAAGGCTTATTTTTTTTACTTGGAACGGAGTTTACGTTATCATCAATATATCACCCAGAAACTGATGGGCAAATAGAGGCGGTGAACAGGTGTTTGGAGACATATTTGAGGTGAATGTGTGGGGGTAAACCTAAAGATTGGTGTTTATGGTTGCCTTTAGCTGCATGGTGGGATAATACTCACTTTCATTCAGCGATTCAATTGACAACATTTGAAGTAGTGTATAATCAACCACCTCCAGTGCATCTTCCCTACTTGGCTGGAGAATCATCGGTAGATACAGTCAATAGAAGTTTCTAGAGGAGAGAAGCAATGATAACTCAGTTGAAATTGCACCTGACAAGAGCTCAGTCAAGAATGAAATTTCAAGCTGATCAACACAGCTGAGAAAGAGTTTTCCAAAGTGGAGATTGGGTATGGCTCAAGTTATAGCCTTATAGACAAGTATTTGTCCAACATAGAAATAATCAAAAGTTGTCGTATAAATATTTTGGTCCTTTTCAAGTTCTAGCAGCTATGGGGAAAGTGGCTTATAAGTTGAAGTTGCCAGCGAATTCGCAGGTACATGATGTTCTTCCATGTATCCCAGTTAAAGAAATTTCATGGAATAGTGCCTGTTGTAGCCCATATTCCACCATGGATTCATGGAAAACATGATATAGTCAAATTACAACAAGCAGCTATACTGGAAAGGAGAGTAGTTAAATGTCAAAACCATGTAGAAGTCCAATATCTAGTCAGATGGGAAGGGTACTCAGATTCGGAAGCTTCATGGGAAAAAGCTAAGGAATTTGAAGCTAAGTAACCAGATTTTCAATTATAATAGACTTAAGGCAAGTCTTTTTAAAGGAGGAAGATATGATAAGTGAGTTGGTTATGATAAATGAGTCGGTATTGTAACATATTTTTTGTTATAACGACTTTACACTGTAAGTAGTGGAGACTTTATCTAATATAAATAGAGTCTATGTATTGTAATAAAGACATTTAGAAAATTCCCAATTACTTTCTCTCTCTATTTTCTCTCTTTCTCCTCACTTTTCTCTAAAATTCTTCTTCTCTCAAGCAGAGAGCTCTCTGCTCCTGCAACATACATTCCGCATTTACATTTGAAGTCTTTATTCGTTGTTTATGTGTTTTCTTATTCTTTTGATCATTGAGACCTAAAATCGGGTTTTTAATAAATTACTTAGATACGACCAAAACACACATAATGAATTTGAGATTTAGGGAGTATTTTTTGTGTTTTTTTTGGGTAACCGTAGGTTTCCGGGCCAGCTTACGCGCACCGACTAATCCCCGGGCGACCACGAATTGCCTGGAGTCATCGCAGGTGAACCTCCATGGCCACAAGAGCTTTGGCAACGCCTGTATTTGAACCCTGGATAGATGAGATCTTCCACTACATCCCCCAAAGGCTTTACCGGTGCGCCACAACCCAAGTGGTTGTATTTTGTTGTGTTGCAAATCTAATTATTATGATTTAAGGTGAAGGATCGTATGAGAAGTTGAGGTTAACGTGAGAATCGTGAGAAGTACATCTGAATCGTTCATCACTTTTAATCTCATGACCTCCCATGAATTGCCCCTTAGAAGGGAATTGATTCAGTACATCTTATATCTTGGTGCATCTTATCTCGGTGTATCTCATCCTAATGTAGTAATGTGCGTCCATTTTTCTCATCCAACAATTGATAACCACTTCTCACGCTTTTCATGTTAACCTCAAGTTTTCGCCGGAACCCAACCCTATGATTTAAAGTCGTAAAAATCCAGTTTCATAATATTATAATATCATATTGTATGGTCAAATGGAGTGCTTTATCGTAGTGATGGAGAGAATTAGCAAGTGCGGCACTCCCTTTCTTAAAGTTTTGGAATAAACAAAAAATAATAATACTTTTCTGAATATTTTTTTGAACAAAAAGAAAATTTAGTATTTTATAAACGTTAAAATCAATCTACATCCATCTATACATTTTTGGAGTCCCGAGACAAGGATCTATTGCCCCAATATCCAGTTTCATGGACCCACATGTCATCAATCCATTAAGGAGCTGTTTGGTAGTTGCTGAATGGTTTGATGCAGAATAATTGATATAATGTAAAATGAAATATGGTTGTTTGTTAATTGTTCAAGATGAAATTAGGGCTCTGAATGGTTAAGGGAAGGTCTAGATACAAAATCATTCAGAGGATTTTGAAACTATTAAGAGACAAACATTTTTTTGTCAAACAAGATTCAACTTTTAGCGATTCAGATGTTGCCTTTTAATAGAACCATTAAGAGGTAAACAAACAACCCCTATATTCCAATTAAGCATGTCGCTGGAACCCATTCTTACTTTTATAATTTCAGAAATACAACCACACAATCGTTACAAATCTAATCTCAATCCTTCATTTTAAATATATAGGTAATTATAAAATCAGTTAAAAATGTTGTTGAATGCAAATTCAGTAAATAATTTAATCTACACCGTTGATTATCTATACGTACATTTGAGATTGATTTATAAAATTTGTAACATTTACATGGTTTATATTTGTCACGTCTTTTGAATTTTTATACCTTAATGTTGTTTCAAATATTTTATAATTTCATTTATATATGAGTAAACTACGATTTTAGTCCCTATGGTTTCATGTTTATAATGATTTTCGTCTCTGGTCTTTCAAAATTGCTTTTTTAGTCCTTGTAGTTTCTATTTGCTTCCATTTTAGTCCCTCCTTCCAATTTTATTAAAATTAAATGTTAATTCATTTAAAAATAGAATAAGTAAATTACATATTTGGTCCTTATAATATATAAACTTTTACATTTTTATCTTAATTTACATTTTTTTACTTTTTATTTATTTATTGTATTTCATCAAGACATTTATTTTTCTATTAATTATATTGTATATTTTCATAATTATTATAAATTTAATTATAAAAAGAATCAAATAATTTCGTTAAAAATACTGCTAAATGCATGATATTTTTTTCAAACTATTAGGTTTAAATCTTCTAAAATTTATATTTTTTATCTATTGATTTATTAAAGTTTTTTCTTTATTTTAAATTACCATCGAAAAAGGTTTAATAAAATTCGAGAAAAAATAGTATTATTTTTATAACAACCGACTGTTTTTTGTTAAATGCAATTTACTCTCACTATTCTAAATTTTCATTTAATCCTTATTTTCTATTAATTAATCAAGTTTGTTTAATATTTAAATAAAACATACACACACACATACACACCATTTTAAATTAGGTTATATATTAAAAACAAAAAATAAGGCAATAAAAGGATAAGAAGATTTCAATATGGTGTTACAAGAAATCATGCAATAAGCAATGACGTGCCACAAAATTAACGTGACGTCAAACACAAAGGTTAAATCTCATGTTATTTAGAACATTGATGTATATATATATGTGCGTGTGTGTGTGTTTATGTTTATTTTAAATATTAAATAAATTTGATTAATTAATAAAAATAAAGTTTAATGAAAATATGAAATGGTGGAAGTAAAGTGAATTTAACAATAAACAACCGGTTGTTATAAAATAAAACTATTTTTTCTCGAATTTTATTAAATTTTTTTCAACGGTAATTTAAAATAAATAAAAACCTTTAATAAATCAACATATATAAAATATGAATTTTAAGTGATTTAATTAATAGAAAGTAAAAAAAATGTAAACTAGTATAAAAATGTAAAACTTTATATACCATTGGATTGAGGGATGAAAATGGAAGTAAATAGAAACCATAGAGACTAAAAAAGCAGTTTTAAAAGATCAAGGACGAAAATCGTTATAAACATGAAACCACAGGGACGAAAATCGTAGTTTACTCTTAATATATAGAGAAAGAAAGAATCAAACAAGAAGTACGAATTATACAAGGTGTTCGATCAAAACTTGATACTAATGGTGATATTTCTATAATTAAAATAAATAATTAAATGGAAAAGTTATGAATTAGTTAAATAGATTTAAGTGCTTCAAAAAAAAAAAAAAAAAGATTTAAGATGAATTTAACATCAAATAAAATTTGGAATACACACCTCTATACGTGCCCTTTTGGCTTTTGATTTTATTTAATAAAAATTAAATTATCTTATTATTTTTTAATGTGATATATATAATTATTATCTTAATTAAACATTACAAAAAAATTACTTTTATTCTTTTTAAATTAATATCATATGGTATAACTTTTTTCCGGTTTTTATCACTACTAGAAACCATACTTTCATTAACGGATGTACCGACGATGAAAATCCTTCAGTATTTCCAACGTATTCAAATAAAAAAAAAGTATAGAATAAAATATCCGTTGGTAATCAGTCGGTAATCCTTCACGGATTTGAAATCCGTCGATAATTACCAACGGATTGATTAATTAAAAAGTTATAAATTAAAAATAAATTATCCATCGACAGTCCGTCAGTTATTGCCGATGGATTATTTAATTATTATTTAAGCTTTTTCAAAACTCAAAAATAATAGAAATGAAAATAAAAATTAAATAAGCCGTCGGCAATCCGTTGGTAATTACCGAATGACCGACGGATTATTTAATTTTTACTTAAAAAATTCAATTATAGAAATTAAAATAAGAATTAATTAATCTGTCGGTAATTATTGAAGGATTATTTAATTTTTATTTTTAAAGACACAAAAATTATATGAAATAAAAAAATATTTAGTTTTAATTTATTTCTATTTTTTTTAATTTCTTTTCCAAAATGTAAACACAAATATATATTCAAAAAGTGCACATGTATTTTTTTAAGTTATTACGGGTTTATAACATTTTTTATGGTTCTCATTTGATTAACGTCCTACATATATATAGATTTCAAATGAGGAAGATCTAGATTTGATATGCTTGGGACGATTTCAAACGATATTTTTGACGTTTATTCCACCAGTTCTTTAAATCGGCAATATATAATCAACCAATCACTTCTAATTTTACTCGATACATACACATACATGCCTTAAGTTAAAACTTTAATAAAACTAAAATTTATTTTTTAAAATAATAAATCTATCATCTAGAAGTTATTTCTATAAAGAAATTTACTAAAAATTTGAACCTAATTAAACATTGTTATATACCTACTTAATTAGATAGATATACAAATAAATACACTTGTCATATAGTTAATTAACATCAACGAGTCCATTACGATCAAGGCCCAATACAGTACGTTACCACCTACGACAACCAATCAAGGCCCAATACAATTATTAATAGTCGTTGAGAGATATGTATGTCCAGTACAGTTTATTAACAACTACTAAATGCAATAGAACCCATCAAGGTCAGATCAAGTTCATTAAGAGTTATTGAAGCCCACAAAGGGCCAATAAGATTCATTACCAACCATTGAGTCAAATATGATCCGTCAAGACCCATTATAGTTCATTAAGAGCCACTAAAACTCGTCAAGTCCCGATCAAGTTCATTAAGAGTCTTTAAAGCCCATTAAGTTCCAATACACTTCATTACCACCCACTACAGTCCATGAAGGCTGATGTGCGTAGGAATTGTATTGCTGCAACATCACTTTCCTGACTGTTTTCTTTGTTTTTAAACTTCAAAGCCTATTAGGTTGAGTCTTTTTAGTTATAATTTGTTGTATTTTGGATTAGTATGGATTAACTAGGCCCAATGGGCCATCTAGTGCTTTTTTGGGCCTGGTTTTGTTGTTTAGCTTATCTTTTGCAGTTTAGTCATGCTACAGCATGTCGAAGACACAAATACTGAAGGAAATAGGACTGCTGCAGCATGGATACCGATTCTGAGGAAATTCCAGCAAGAAAAAGACTTTTTGATGATTGATTGGCCCCCAAGTTTCGTACAAATGGAGGCTAGAAGACCCTAGAAATGACTTGCTTAGTGCCCAAGCTTGAGAGTACCTTTTGGTCCTTTTAGCATGTGATGAAGATCTTTTGGTCAATAACCCTCCTCTCCAAGCTACCTTTCCCCTATTTAAGGAGAGCTTTGGTTTAGGGTTTTGACACCATCTACACACCGATTTCATATGGTCTCTTGCATTCTAGTTTGTGATAATTTCAGATACAATTAAAGCTTTGTAATTTGTTGTTTGTGTTCAAGTACTTTAAGCTTTCGGTTTAATTGCTTTCTAGTGTAAGTGCAAGTCTCTACTAAACTTCTAAGTGTTCAAGGTTTTTGGATCACAAGTAATTTGTACTGAAATCTTTTGAATGCGATTGAAATCTTATGGATGCTCTTGTTTCTTGCTTTTGATACTAGTTGCTTTCAAGTATTCTTCTTAACTTGCTTGTAACACCCACAATTTTCGGGAAGTAAATGTCACCCGGACGTCTCTGTGACTTATAAACGGTGGGGTTTTGTTGGGAAAATGCATTGTTTAAAGTCCCTCAGAGTATTGGAAGTTTTGGCGTTGAAAAAGTCGGATTTTTGGAGTTCGGGGGCACCCGGGCGACTATGCCAGCGATTGTTCCAGAGGGCACAATAGCTTGGCACAATAGCCAAGGCTGAGGGCCCGTGGTACATTCCTGGCGATTATGCCAGCGATTGTGCCACTGGCACAATAGCCTGACACTATAGCCTACGTGTACCAGATTGTTAAATGTTGCGATTTCAGCCATTTTTCTCACATTTTCATTTCTAATCTCTTCCTTTTCTCTCCCAAACTGATCCCACATCCTTTCCCACGAACCCTAACTCATTTTTGAGTGTTTTTGTCACAAGCCATGTGTCCCTTCATCTTCTAGTAAGGTTTGGAAGCTATAACTAAGATTCCTTCATCTCCACCTTCTTCACCCAAGTTTTCTAGGGTTTCATCCAACTTTCCTCCATTTTGAAGATTTGGAGTTTGTGGCTTGTGTTGGTGTCCTAGAAGTGTTTGATTGACGGATTTAAGTGGTGGTTGAGGTAATCACGTATTCTTTTCCTTTATGGAAGTTAGGGTTTTTACCTCATTTGGCGATTTTGGTATGTTATGTTTGGGGAATGATTCTAGGTGTTTGGTTATGTGTTTTGATGGTTGGAAATATATGGATCTAGGTTTTTGGAGGTCTTGACTTGGAGGATTCAAGTTTCTTCAAGAAAGGCTCAAGATGTGGTAAAATCTAGATTTAGCCTAAATCTAGCAAGGTGAGTTCAAGTTGATTTATGAAAACGGTGTACATGTCAAAATGTTTATTTTAAAATGTTTGTGTTTTACTTCAAATGGTTAACTGCTGATAAGTTTTAGTTAATTTGAATGTTTAGTTTTATAAACATGTTGAGACACCCATTTTGGGATCTTTGGGTATTTTGGTAAATAAATCATGTTGAAATGTTTCTTTGATGATTTTACATATATACTTGAAATTCAATTGACGTAAGCGTCATTTTGTGTATTTGATCGTAATGACTTTTTTAAGAAATGCATATTATTATATTATGAGGCGTTTTGAAAACATAAGGGTATAAGTACACTTGGAAAATGGTTTGTCTCGACCAGCGATGAGATTTGGGTTAATTACACTTTTAGTCATGTTTCCATAATAGTTGGTCAAACGTGCTTCCATGTTTATATCGGTTTTCATTTGGGTATTTACGTAAAGTGTTGGGCCTTTGGCCCGGTTTTGACTAAATGAGTCATGTGGACACTTGTCCGCATTTATAACCGTCGTGGGTTTTGAGTATGGTGGCGCATATTTGTGTCATTTGTGAATTACATGTTTTGGGAGCTTTGGTCTTTCAATTGGAGTCATGTAATTTTAGACAGTGTTGTATTGGATCCATAGGCACGTAAGTCTGTCGGTTTTTGTAAGGTCTGAGGTTTTGGGTTACATTTAGTGACCGCTCGGGTTTGCTAGCGAGTAGGAATATGTGGTTTGAGCCACAGAGTTGGAACTCGTCTAGATTGGATAGGCACCCGGGTCCGTAAGACCCCGGAGTGGAACTCGACGGAGTATGGCAAGGGGCAGCAACAGGTCTGAGGATTGTGATATCTTGTATGGCATGGGAACTAGGACCGGGGCACGTTGGTGAAATCCAATAACATCACGGGTGGCCCCATTCACGTGTTCTTGCCACCCTAGATGGAAACGTTTAGAGGATATGCAAGGAAGTCGCGTGAACGGCCTACTTGCGTGTTTCTCTATTCTCGGTATTTACGGATCTCCTCATCGTTGATTCGTGGTATTTTAATTGGTAATGTCGTATTTTACCAACTTTGATTTTTATGTGGTCGACGATAAATGATGGCTTTAATATTGGGTTTTCCCCACGTATATTAGGGTTTGAATGGAATGCGTCATTTCTACGTTTTCAGTATTTGGTTTCTTTCCATTTTATGGTTGCGTGAGTTTTGGGTCTATTGTCTGTATTCACGGCAATGTTATTTATATAGATTTTCACCTATGGTGTATGAGTTGTGCAACTTGTTCCACCCGTGTTGGGTATTTCGAGATATAACATTTACCCGCGTTTTATAAAAATTGGGAGCTCTCTCTCTATTCTCATTTTGAGTAAGTTTTGGTTTAAATCTAAGTTTATGAAAGAACGTTTTATATTGAAATCTTATTCTGTAAAATAGCTTGGTTTGGTTAGTGATCAACTTGGCGTCTCTTTCGTTTAAAATGCATGTTTATTGGTAAACGAGTCGTTTTAATAAGCAAAGCATATCATTTTGAAAGATTATGATTTTAATTGCATTCTTCCATTTTAAGCGATTTATTTATATATGTTGAAAACTCTTGAGCTCACTAGGCGTTAAGCCTAACCTTTTTATTTGTCGGCATGTGCATCAGGTTCCAGTTGGGGGTTTGGATTCTAGCAGATCCATGAAGAGTTGAGGCTTAGCTTTGCCTAAGGTTAAGTAGATGGTGAAGTCTTCCGCGGTTGGAGGTAGCGACAGTTATTGGGTTTTTAGTAGCACCCGTCCGTATTTTGACTGTATGTATAGAATGAAGTGCGTGTATTGAGGATAAACCTTAATTCGTGATTGTAGATGATTCGATTTTCGATGTATTTAGAAAAATTTAAATTAGTTGCTATTTCCAGATTCGAGGGTGTTACAAGTTGGTATCAGAGCTTAAGTTTGAGAGATTTAGGTATTGATTGTTGGATGCCTAGACTCAAACTAACGTTCTTATAAGTGATTGAAAATGAAGTTGCACATTAGGCACCTTAAGATAAGATATTTTGGAATTGATCGAGTCGCTAGAAACGAGAAAATTGTCAAGGGTCGCAAGGGTGATCATGTATGGTACGTTCATAATGGCACCTGGCCAGTGTTATGGTGAACCTACATATTACATGTGCATACTTGAACTACCTTGGTACAATGACCGTTGGGGCAGTGAGAAAGTTTCTAAGCAAGTAATTTAAGGAAATGTTGATGTCTATAGCAATGTTGCATTGAAGTGATAGTTAAGTGCGATGAATGCATTAAGTTGATCATCTCTTGTCAGAATTATTGGTTGGATTATAACTATAAGTTCGTTAGACCAATTTTATTTCGAGGAGAAATTGTAAGTTAACCGAATTAGTGGGTTTGTGGCTCTCAGATGTTTGATGCATCCGAATGACAATAGTATGTCGGGAAATGGAGGAGTATAGTCCTAAGATGCTGGGTGCCGACCAAATCTATGCACGAAATGTATTTCTAAAATGAGTTTGCATAAATTGTTTCTCATGTTCTCAAACATAAAGTGAGCTATATTACAAAGTCCCGATAAAACATTCATTACTCATCGGATTTTAAACCACGAGTTTGAGCATGCATAAGAGTGTTTTGTTGCATGCGATTGCATATTGTTGTTAAAAATCAATTTATCTTAGTTTTGTGTCTAACGCTATTTTTGGATATTTTGAGGTCCATTTTTTTTAATGTCATTTGAGGTACTGGGCAAGTAACTGTTGAATTTTTGACCTTGACATTGGATCTCCTCCACGTATGTTAAGGTTCTAAAGGAAGAGTTGTTCCCATGTTTTTGAGTCGGAGTTTTCTTGGAAATTTTAGTCTGTACGAGTCGCGTTGAGTTTTATGAGATATTGTTTTGCAACGTTTCGGGCGTGTGAGTGTACTTTGTGTAGCGTGGGTTTCAATTTTATTGCGTGTAAATTTACGAATTTTGAGCAGCGTATCTCATGAAAGTTTTGTTGAAAATGATCACTCTATCTTACGTTGCGATTTAGAATTTGACATTTTGGATTTATTTCCGTATTACGTTTTTATTTATTTATTATGTTGGGAAATAAAATTTTGACACCGTTTGATTTTAGCATTATTGAGTTTTATGAAAGTTCAGTTAGGTTTTATGGTGTCTTATCTTACGACATTTTGCGTCGCGTAGGTGAATTTTGGGACGTGTATATGTGCATTATTGTGTGCGTTGGTTTATAAGTTTTGGTAATAGATGTCATCTCATGCGTTGTTTTGGGAAAGTTTCATTTTCACGTGATTTATCTCTGGACTATATTTAAGTGTCAATCGTTTTATACTAACCTTATTTGGATTAAATTATACTGTTGGTGTGAGTAATCGTATAAAAGATTTATGTATTTCAGATAGAACTTTTGTTCTGAACATATTTCAGTTATTGATTTTATTGTTAGAAATTTTCCGCAGTGCATGAAATGAATTTCGGTTTGCATGTCATTGTAGTTACCGCTTTGGTCAAGTGTGTTTTATATGTGCGGCTCAAAGTTTTAAACTCGATTTGAAATTTATTTACGTTCCCATCGTTTTACCGAGTTTTGGGGAATAAAGTGATGCATGCAGGACTTGTCGAAAATTTATGCCACAACACCTTCTGATTAAAGGGGAAGAATGATAAAGTTCAAATTGTGAATTTCTCTTTTGGAGTTGTACAAACATTTATTGCACGTGTTGTGGTGCGAGAGCTTATTTTCATGCATATAGTGTAAATGGTTGCACATCTTTTATCATTACTCATGTTAACGTAAGTACTGACCAAATGGATTTCGGAAATGGTTTTGTATGCGTAGAGTTGGCAATAAATTTTGAAACCTACCGAATGAACGGTAGTGTATTTTTACCGCACGATTAATCGTTATAGAACTTGTGTATTTGAAAGTTTTATGAATTTCAGATTGGCATACTGGTTGAAAAACCTTGAACTCATTAGGCCTACAGATTTAAACCCCTGTCATGAAAGGAGTTGTAATTAGGGACTAAGGGAGTCCTTGGGATTTGAAGCGTCAGATGATCCGACTTGCGGTCAGTCTTGAATTTTGGGTTTTAGTTTTGAATCTGTGTGCGCATGATTAATGGAGGTAGTAGATTTAAGCCTTCCCAGTTAATTAAGGTGTGATTTTATACTTCGGTAAACATGTGGGATAAGATCTTATGTGATTACCTACGCGTAAATTGGGTTCGATTTGGTGGATTGCTCGTCGGTGTGACATCATGGTTTATGTTGATGGTGTACCGTCTTAGTGGGTTTCGCGATCAAAAGAAATTCTTGTGGTCTGTTTGTTAGAGATGTAATATTCGGAATTTTATCTTTCTGTTAGGTGTCAACCTTAGTGCGACAATCCGTTTGGAATGAAATTTTGGGCGGGATGTCCACGTTTTCGAGGTCACCGTTTAGTCCTAGGCGTCGACTTGTTTTCTTGAGGTCAATGGATCTTGGAATGTTTGGAAGTATCCCGGTTGGATCATGGGAAATATTGATCTTTCGGTGATGGAATTTGAAAGAATATTGGGTGTTCATGATTAAGTACCGATGTGTTTAAGCATTTCCGTGGTGATAAAGATTTTATTATAGGAATGTTGTGGGGTTGGGGTTGGAACGGAGTTGAGTGTTAGCCGAATCTGGGTTAACCAGTTTCTTGAAGGACGCATTGGTGCGTCTTGGGAGGACAACTTTATCAACAATAGGAATGGATCAGTTGGAATCTGAGGGTTTTGGGAGTTTGATGGCTATCTTTGGCTTTGGGTTCAAAATCATGTGAATGTGAGGTGAGTCGCCTGGTAAGATGTAGAGATTGCAAGCTACCGTGAGGTAGTACGTGTCACCCAAGGTTGGGAGACAACCGCAGTCGCACGGCTAAAAGCTACATTAGTAAGATAACTGTTCGTTCGGAAATAAGGGTGATGTGCCCAAGGGACATTTGTCGTAAGGACCGACATAAGATTATGGTGGTATTTCTGGAAAGCGGAGTAGAGGCAATCGATCCTGCAGGTAATGCTTCAGAGTGATCTAGATTTCGAGGACAAAATCTCTCTTAAGGTTGGGAGGATTGTAACACCCGCAATTTTCGGTAAGTAAATGTCACCCGGACGTCTCTGTGACTTATAAACGGTGGGGTTTTGTTGGGGAAATGCATTGTTTAAAGTCCGTCGGAGTATTGGGAGTTTTGGCGTTGAAAAAGTCGGATTTTTGGAGTTCGGGGGCACCCGGGCAACTATGCCAGCGATTGTGCCAGAGGGCACAATAGCTTGGCACAATCGCCAAGGCTGAGGGCCTGCGGTACATTCCTGGCGCTTGTGCTAGCGATTGTGCCACTGGCACAATAGCCTACGTGTACCAGATTGTTAAATGTTACGATTTCAGCCATTTTTCTCACCTTTTCATTTCTAATCTCTTCCTTTTCTCTCCCAAACTGATCCCTCATCCTTTCCCACGAACCCTAACTCATTTTTGAGTGTTTTTGTCACAAGCCATGTATCCCTTCGTCTAGCAAGGTTTGGAAGCTATAACTAAGACCCCTTCATCTCCACCTTCTTCACCCAAGTTTTCTTGGGTTTCATCCAACTTTCCTCCATTTTGAAGATTTGGAGTTTGTGGCTTGTGTTGGTGTCCTAGAAGTGTTTGATTGACGGATTTAAGTGGTGGTTGAGGTAATCACGTATTCTCTTCCTTTATGGAAGTTAGGGTGCGTTTGGTACAGAGAATGGAATTGCAGAGAAATGATTGCAGAGAATGGAATTGCAGAGAAAGAGAATTGGTCTGGAGAATAGGAATTGACTCTCCTGTTTGGTAGCACAGAGAATTCAACAGAGAAATGTAACAGGAAATCATTTCTCTTGTTTGGGATCACAGAGAAATGTAACAGAGAATTCACCGATATCACTGGCCATCTTCTCCGAAATAAATCTGAATAAACCTCATCTGATGAACATGATCGTAACCATCGTTGCTAAGAACAATAAAAAATATCAAGAAAATTAACAACAAATATTTGCTAATTAATCCAAAAAATTTGTAATACAAAACTATCAAATACCAAATCAAAAATCTAGATCAAACCTAAAAAAACCTAAATCAGTTTCAAACAAACAAAACACATTTCGGTAGCTGTTCTTCGAGTTCCAATCTTTTCCGCTTGTTGAAGTTAAACGTTAATCCTGGTTGATTTCTGATGGATAGATTTAAGATCGATTTCAGGCATATCAACGGGTAACTGTGACCATCCAGCAGAATGTTTTGCTTTAGTTTTTCTTCGCATAACCAGAAACGCGATTGCCAACAAGCAAACGACAGCAGTCAATGATAAATACAGATCTTGGAAGCAAAGAAAAAGGGGAAAAACAGAGAAATACAGATCTAGGTTAGGAAAAAAGTTTTGAAATTTATGAAGGTAAGGAAGCTACCTGCGCCGAGAGATCGCCGGAGAGGGAGAGCGACGAGGTGAGGGAGAGCGCCGGAGATGGAGAGCGCCGAGAGGAGAGCGCCGGAGATGGAGAGCGCCAAGAGGAGAGCGCCGGAGATGGAGAGCGCCAAGAGGAGAGCGCCGAGAGTGAGAGAGAGAGCGATAGGTGAGGGAAGCCGAGACCGAGAGATCGCCGGAGAGGAGAGCGTCGATAGTGATAGAGAGAGAGCGATATGTGAGGGAAGCCGAGACCAGAGAGATCGCCGGAGAGGAGATTGCCGGAGAGGAGAGCACCGAGAGTGAGAGAGAGAGCGACGAGGTGAATGAAGGGAATTGTCTTATTTCTCTGATTTCAATTCTCACTAATTCCCTTCTGATTGTGGAGAAATAAAAATAGGGAAAGGGAATTGTCTTATTTCTCAATTCTCTGAGTTACCAAACAAGCGAAATATGGTTCAATTCCTTTTCTCTGCCTCCAATTCTCTATACCAAACACACCCTTAGGGTTTTTACCTCATTTGGGTATTTTGGTATGTTATGTTTGGGGAATGATTCTAAGTGTTTGGTTATGTGTTTTGATGGTTGGAAATATATGGATCTAGGTTTTTGGAGGTCTTGACTTGGAGGATTCAAGTTTCTTCAAGAAAGGCTCAAGATGTTGTAAAATCTAGATTTAGCCTAAATCTAGCAAGGTGAGTTCATGTTGATTTGTGAAAACGGTGTACATGCCAAAATGTTTATTTTAAAATGTTTGTGTTTTACTTCAAATGGTTAACTGCTGATAAGTTTTAGTTAATTTGAAATGTTTAGTTTTATAAACATGTTGAGACACCCATTTTGGGATCTTTGGGTATTTTGGTAAATAAATCATGTTGAAATGTTTCTTTGATGATTTTACATATATACTTGGAATTCAATTGACGTAAGCGTCATTTTGTGTATTTGATCGTAATGACTTTTTTAAGAAATGCATATTATTGTATTATGAGGCGTTTTGAAAATATAAGGGTATAAGTACACTTGGAAAATGGTTTGTCTCGACCAGCGATGAGATTTGGGTTAATTACACTTTTAGTCATGTTTCCATAATAGTTGGTCAAACGTGCTTCCATGTTTATATCGGTTTTCATTTGGGTATTTACGTAAAGTGTTGGGCCTTTGGCCCGGTTTTGACTAAATGAGTCGTGTGGACACTTGTCCGCATTTATAACCGTCGTGGGTTTTGAGTATGGTGGCGCATATTTGCGTCATTTGTGAATTACATGTTTTGGGAGCTTTGGTCTTTCAATCGGAGTCATGTAATTTTAGGCAGTGTTGTATTGGATCCATAGGCACGTAAGTCTGTCGGTTTTTGTAAGGCCTGAGGTTTTGGGTTACGTTTAGTGACCGATCGGGTTTGCTAGCGAGTAGGAATATGTGGTTTGAGCCACAGAGTTGGAACTCGTCTAGATTGGATAAACACCCGGGTCCGTAAGACCCCGGAGTGGAACTCGACGGAGTATGGCAAGGGGCAGCAACAGGTCTGAGGATTGTGATGTCTTGTATGACATGGGAACTAGGACCGGGGCACGTTGGTGAAATCCAATAACATCACGGGTGGCCCCATTCACGTGTTCTCGCCACCTCAGATGGAAACGTTTAGAGGATATGCAAGGAAGTCGCGTGAACGGCCTACTTGCATGTTTCTCTATTCTCGGTATTTACGGATCTCCTCATCGTTGATTCGTGGTATTTTAATTGGTAATGTCATATTTTACCAATTTTGGTTTTTATGTGGTCGACGATAAATGATGGCTTTAATATTGGGTTTTCCCCACGTATATTAAGGTTTGAATGGAATGCGTCATTTCTACGTTTTCAGTATTTGGTTTCTTTCCATTTTATGGTTGCGTGAGTTTTGGGTCTATTGTCCGTATTCACGGCAATGTTATTTATATAGATTTTCACCTATGGTTTATGAGTTGTGCAACTTGTTCCACCTGCATTGGGTATTTCGAGATATAACATTTACCCGCGTTTTATAAAAATTGGGAGCTCTCTCTCTATTCTCATTTTGAGTAAGTTTTGGTTTAAATCTAAGTTTAGTGATCAACTTGGCGTCTCTTTCGTTTAAAATGCATGTTTATTGGTAAACGAGTCGTTTTCATAAGCAAAGCATATCATTTTGAAAGATTATGATTTTAATTGCATTCTTCCATTTTAAGCGATTTATTTATATATGTTGAAAACTCTTGAGCTCACTAGGCGTTAAGCCTAACCTTTTTATTTGTCGGCATGTGCATCAGGTTCCTGTTGGGGGTTTGGATTGTAGCAGATCCATGAAGAGTTGTGTCAGGATCGAATTCTCAACAAGAATTACTTTTCAGAAACAATATCAAAGAAGTTTGCGGAATAACACTTTGATATTCAATGAAACAGTAAATCAACACAGTAAATATGAAGAACAAACTGTAAACTTGTATTGAATGCTTTGAAGTTACAAGATTACACACTCAACCTCAATATTGATGAACAGGCTCACCAATACGAATTCTACTTCTCTAGAATTAGGATCTATGCCTTGAGGTTGATTTTCTCTCTAAAAGAATGAAAAACAAAAGTTCTATCGTCTATCTATTCTATACATTCTATACATATACTAGTCAAAAGATAATTACAATAATTAAACAAATCTTCAGTATATCTTCCATGTATATCTCAAAGCTTCCATAATCTTTAGATTATCCAGCTGTCATTCTTTCCATCTGAATCTCTTAAGCAGCACTAACCATGATTAGCAGCATTAACTTCTTCTAGCAGCATTAACTACTAAGCAGCACTAACTACTAGCAGTACTAACTAGCTAAGCAGTACTAACTTTGTTCAAGCAGCACTAACTTTGACTAGCAGTATTAACTACTAGCAGTAGTAATACTCAGCAGTATTAACCTTAAAGTCTTCTAGCAGTATTAACTCTGAACCAGCAGCATTAACCATACTTGAGTTTTTCTTCAGTTCCCAACAAGTTGAGGCTTAGCTTTGCCTAAGGTTAAGTAGATGGTGAAGTCTTCCACGGTTGGAGGTAGCGACAATTATTGGGTTTTTAGTAGCACTCGTCCGTATTTTGACTGTATGTATAGAATGAAGTGTGTGTATTGAGGATAAACCTTAATTCGTGATTGTAGATGGTTCGATTTTCGATGTATTTAGAAAAATTTAAATTAGTTGCTATTTCCAGATTCGAGGGTGTTACATTGCTCCCTACTCAAGCACTTTTATTGAAGTCATCTCATCCTTGTTTTTTGGTAACCGTGGGTTTCTAGTCATCCCATCCTTGTTCTTGATTGAGTTGATTTTCCTTTTGAATACATCTTTGTTACTTGTTTACATGCAAAGCACCATTTTCAACATGCAAAAACACCAAGAGATGATGGCTAATCCCTTAGCTTGGGTGTGAAGGGATGTTGATGTCTAAAAACAAACATGAAGTGGATATTGCTTAAGGATTGATGTTTTCTCCAACTTTTCATTCAAGTTTATAATGATCTAACATCTTCTTGACAAGTGGCCACTTGCTAAAAGTGTTAAAGTGTGATGGACTTGAGACCCCGAGCCATTAGACACACCTCACTTGAATGACATGGAAGTAAACTTTTTTTCAAAAAGATACTAAAAAATGAATATCTATTCCTACACCATGAAATCTAAGAGGAGATGACCGGCCGTTCGGCCCATATCACAAGCGTGACACTAGAGATATGTGGAGCAGTGCTTGTCAAAACCTTGACCCGAGTGACTCTTAGTTGATGGTTGGATGTTAAACTTATTTCCTGAGCTACTGGATCTTATGTTGCATCATCACTTTTGTTTGAAATATGCTGCAACACACATCCACCAGATTGTTTGTAGGAAGCCTCAATTGAACTTTACACTTTGCATTTTTCTCACTCTTGTTTAACTGCTTACTTACTACTTTTCATCTATTTTTACTGCAACCCAATCTCAAAAACATTTTATTCCAAATTCATCCTCTGAAGTTAACTTTTCTTCTTTGACCTGATAAGACTTCTAACTTCCTTCCCTATGGATTGATACTTGGTTCTTACCATTTTATTACTTGTGAACAAAGATAGTGTCTAGAGGTGTATACTTGCACCACTATTCATTGTTTTTGTCTGTCTAATTTGTGTTCATTCACATTAGGCCATAGCAAGTTTTTGGCGCCGTTGCCTGGGAAGGCAAAGCTTTAGAATTTTAAAGACTTAAAATTGCAAAATTTGATTTTTCTAGCACCTGTTTTCAAAAGGAAGTATTGTATGCCACGATTGTCACACGTATACCTTTTTAAACTTGATCCTGACATTGAACAAACCTTTAGGAGAAGAAGGAGAGAACAAAGAGGTGAAACATCTACTCCAAACATGGTAAGAGAAGCAAACCCACCACCTAATGAACCACCTTTGTTACCACCACCACCATTCATAAACCAACCAACTCCAAATCAATCTCCACCAATTAACCAACATCCACCTTTTAATCAACCACCTCCTAATGACCAACAACCACCACTCAACCAACAACCACAATTTCAACAACCACCTGTTAATCAACAATTTGATGAGACTCAAAACACCATACATATTGCAGACTCAAAAGATAGGGGTATTATGGACTATGCTATACCTGTAGTTGACCAGTTTCAGTTGAATTCAGCAGACCACATTTTACTACTCACCATTTTGAACCAAAACCTGTCATGTTCCAAATGTTACAAACAAATGGCGAATTTAGCAGTTTGCCATCAGAGGATACACATTCTCATTTGAGATCCTTTATGGAGATCACTAATTCATTTTTAATTCCAGGAGTATCTGAGGATACCTTAAGACTTACTTTGTTTCCTTTTTCTTTAAGGGATAGGGCTAAGGCTTGGTTAAACTCACTTCAACCTGACTCTGTAACCTCTTGGAATAACTTGGCTGAGAAATTTTTGAAAAAGTATTTCCCACCCTCCAGGAATGCTAAATCTAGAAATGAGATATGTCTGTTTAGACAACTGGATGATGAAGTTGTCCCTGATGCTTGGGAAAGATTTAAGGAATTATTGAGAAAATTCCCTCACAATGGCATTCCCTACTTAATTCAACTAGAAACATTTTACAATGGTTTAGCAACCAGTGCAAAACAAATGCTAGATGTTACTGCAGGATGGGCTTTTACATCAAGCACATATAATGATGGATATGACATTTTGGAAAAGATTTCAAATAATAATGGACACTGGTCTGATCCAAGAGCAATAGTACCCAAGAAGGTAGTAGGAGTTCATGAACTTGACCCATATACTGCTATGCAAGAACAACTTACATCCATGGCTAATATGATTAAAAATCTGACTGCCAACCCTGGTGTGCAAGCTGTGAATGATGTAGCAGAACCTTCTGAATTACCTGTGCAACGTGTGTGTTGTGGAGATAGTCATTTATATGAAAATTGTCTACAAAATTCAGAGAGTGTGTTTTATGTCAATAATAGGGGTAATGCTTACTCTCAGACATATAACTCTAGATGAAGACAACACCCTAACTTTTCATGGAATAGCCCATCTCTGAATCCTCAAACAGGTAAGTAGGCTGCATCCACATGACATCAACAGCCTCAACAAGGTCATCAACAATAGTACCAACAACAGTACCAAGCTCAATAGAATCATTCAACTCAGTACCATAACAGTCAACATCATACTAACCAAAATTCTTTTCAGGGAAATAAACCAACTCCTCAAGCTGAACCATCTTTGGAATCCATGATGAAAAATTTCATGAACCAAACCCAAGCTTCCATAAGATGTCTTGACACTCAAATGGGCCAACTAGCTTTAGAAGTGAGAAGTAGACCTAGTGGATCCCTCCCTAGTGATACTGAAACACCCAAAAATCTAGGGAAGGAACATGTAAAAGTTGTGACTGAACCTCATTCTGACCAAAGTGTTGTAGCATCACTCCCTATTAGTAATGCTGCAACATCTTCATCTGAACCCGTGAAAATCCTACCAATTGTCATGAACACACCAACTCCACTCTCTGATGATAGGACTACTGCACCCACTCCACAAATAGCTCAAAGATATCACTTTCCAATGTTATTTCCTGAAAATAGCAAGAATGGAGAATCTGTGCATGTAGAACCCATTAGAGAAAGGCCACCTTCAAGGACTTTAGCTACTGTACCCCTGTGTCCAGCAGCTAAGGATCCTCAACCATCCATCATTCATACCTATTCTACTCTTCCACCCCAAAAGAAAGGTTGTCATACCTCCTATACCACCATATGTACCATTTGCTCAAAGACAGAGAAACCAAAGGGAGGAGGAACAATTCAAGAAATTCCTTGATGTGTTCAAGCAACTTCATATCAATATTCCATTGGTTGAAGTTATTGAACAAATGCCTAGCTATGCTAAATTCCTTAAGGATATTTTGAGTAAAAAGAAAAAGCTAAGTGAATATGAAACTGTGTCTCTGACTGAAGAATGTAGTTTCCTTTTGTCTAACAAGATTCCACCTAAACTGAAGGACCTTGGTAGTTTCACCATTCCATGTTCTATAGGAGGAAAGGAGATAGGCAAACCTCTATGTGATCTTGGAGCTAGTATCAACCTGATGCCTTTATCTGTGTTTAACACCTTAGGTACAGGGGAGGCTAGACCAACCAGTGTCACTCTTCAGTTAGCTGATAAGTCTATTGCTCATCCTAGGGGAAAGATAGAATATGTCCTTGTGCAAGTTGATAAGTTCATATTCCCTGCTGACTTTATAATCCTAGATTTTGAAGCAGACACAGATATTCCAAAAGACCACTTTTAGCAACGGGAAGGACTTTGATAGATGTACAAAAAGGAGAGTTGACAATGAGAGTTCAGGACCAAAATGTTACTTTTAATGTTTTCAAGTCCATGAAATACCCTGAGGAAAAAGAGGATTGTTCTACCATAAGTGTCATAGAGTCTTGGTGTCATGATGAGGGATTGGAAGAAGTTTTGAATGTTGGGAACTGAAGAATTCATCAAGTATGGTTAATGCTGCTAGTTCAGAGTTAATACTGCTAGAAGATTTAAAGGTTAGTACTGCTGAGTGTTACTACTGCTAGTACTATTAATACTGCTAGTTAAAGGTTAGTACTATTAATGCTGCTGAAGATTAATACTGCTTATATGATGAAGATTCGTATGAAAGGATATACATGGAAGCTTAGAGATATACATAGAAGATATACTGAAGATATTTTATTAATTGTAATTATCTTTGTATTCAGTATATATATATTGTATTGTTTAGAATAGTAAGATAACTTTTAACTTTAAGTTTTCATTCTTTTAGAGAAAAACAACCTCAAGGCATAGATCCTAATTCTAGAGAAGTAGAATTCGTATTGGTGAGCCTGTTCATCAATATTGAGGTTGAGTGAGTAATCTTGTAACTTCAAAGAATCAAATAAAAGCTTACAGTTTGTTATTCATATTTACTGTGTTGATTTACTGTTTCATTGAATATCAAAGTGTTATTCCGCAAACTTCTTTGATATTGTTTCTGAGAGTTAATTCTTGTTGAGAATTCGATCCTGACAAGTGGTATCAGAGCTTGATTTCTCAGAAACAACTATTCATCATGGAAAATCTTACAGAATCAAGCAGTACTTTGGTCTCAAAAGTTCCAATGCTTAGATCCAATGAATTTGACATGTGGAAGATCAGAATCAAGCAATATATTCTCCTCACAGATTACTCTATGTGGGACATCATTGAGAATGGCCCATCTGATGAAGGAAAGATTGGTGAAGATGGCAAAAGAACCCCTCCAAAGACAGATGCAGACAGGAAGACAAGGCAGACAGAGATGAAAGCCTTGAGCACACTGCTCTTGGCCATTCCAAATGAGTATCAACACCAATTCTGCAATTGCACTGATGCACAGATGCTCTGGAATGCTCTAGAGAAGAGATTCTCAGGTACCAAAAGTACCAAGAGAAATCAAAAGGCAATCTTAAAGCAACAGTATGAAAACTTCATCTCAACTAAGAATGAGTCCATGACTCAAACTTTTGACAGGTTTAATAAACTAATTGGTGAACTAGCTACTATGGGAGTACAGATTGATCAAGATGATGTGAACAGAAAGTTCTTAAGGTCCCTTGGAGATGAATGGACCATGTACACTGTGTCATTCAGACAGAATGATCAGTTGGAAGAAAAAGAACTTGATGATCTGTACAATGATCTTAGAGTATTTGAAGCTGAGGTGGAGGCAAAGAAGAAACCTTCTGGATATATTCATAATGCTGCACTCCTATCAGCATCAATTGATTCTACTGCTAACCCTGAATCAGTTAATGCTGCTAATGGAACAAACCAAGAGAAAGGCACTGAAACTGTGTTTGAGGCCTTTCTGGCAAGTCATGGAAACTCTTCTCTCATTAATGATGACTTGGAACAACTCAATCCAGATGATCTTGAAGAGATGGATATTAAATGGCAAATGGCCATGCTCTCCATGAGAGTTAAAAAGTTCATCAAAAGAACTGGGAGGAACAACTTCTCCCAAAGAAGAGAAGATGGAGCAGGATTTGACAAGTCCAAAGTGGAATGTTACAAATGCCATCAAAAGGGACATTTTGCTAGAGAATGCAGAAGTGGAATGTCTCACAACAACAACCATCAACAAGCTCAATCTGGAAGCTTCAACAAAAACTCTGCACAAGCCCTTGTATCTCAACAAGGTATGGGGTTTGATTGGAGTGATCAAGCTGAAGAGGCTATTCAGAATCAAGCTCTAATGGCTAAAGTATCTGATCTCCCATCTGAGGTAAGTTCTAATCTCTGTTCTAAAACTTGCATAGACACTGTTAAAAGGTACAGGGATCACAATCAGAAGATGAGTGATGACCTTAAGAGATTAGAAAAAGATATAAAAGACTATGTAAGGATTGTAGAGAGATTTGAAGATCAGATCAAAGGTTTTCAAGCCAATGAACTACAACACTCATATGACACAAATTACTGGCAGTGGGAGAAAAAGGATTTAGAACTTAAACTGACCAAATCTAAAGAGGAGAGTGAAAAACTGAAAGAGGAGCTAACCAAGGTTAAGCTTGATGTAGAAAAGTTTTCAAATGCTTCTAAAGCAATGGACTCTTTACTACAAAATCAGATTCATGATAAGCTGAGAAGAGGAATTGGGTACAATGCAACACCTCCACCATATAACAACAATTACATTCCTCCTACTTCAGACCTGTTAGACACCAAAGATAGGAAGGACTTGCCTGAGGGAGCCACTGAAATAGATCCCTTAGATAAGGTAGTTGTTGAGGATAAGACTAAGAAAGAGGTTGGCAAGAGTAAGGAGATCAAGGTGAGTGGTAAGATTCCTCTAGAGAGTAACATTATCACCAATGATGATTGTGGAAGGGCTTGGATCAAATCCAAGGACATAGAGAAGACAGAGGGAAAGTCTGGTAAGGTCCATTACAAACAGACCATGGTTGTGAATCCAGGTCCTTGCAAACAGTGTGATTGCAATAAAGCCAAGAGCCTAAATTCTGGTTTAAAAAGAGGAAATCAAAGAAACTGGAATAATCAATGGGCTCAGAAACAAGGGGTTGATCTGAGTAAAATCAATAGACCAAAACCTTGTTTTATCTGTGGCAAATTGAATCATCTTGCAAAATTCTGTTATTTCAATCCTATGAAACAAAGGATGAATTTCCAAAGATCCATGCAAAAACCCTTTGGTTATAAGAAAATTGAAAAGAACCATGTGGCTAAGAAAACTGTTAAAACTAAAAGCCACATGAAGAAAAAGTCTGAAAGTGTCAATATGTGGATTCCTAAAAGCACTAAAACTGTTAGTACTGCTACCACAAATAGTGTTGCTGACAATGATAGTGCTGCTAGAAGTAATACTACTGCTAACAATGTTAATGCTGCTAACAAGGTTAGTACTGCTAAATCTGTTAGTACTGCTAACTCTGTTAGTACTTCTAAGGTTAGTACTGCTTCTAGTGTTGGTTCTGCTAAGCCAATAACATTGACAAAGTACTCTAATAAAGAGTGCTCTGAGTTTAAAAACCTCATTAAAAAGGAATGTAAATACTTTGATGAGAAAGGGAGACCCAAGACAACTGTTGCGTGGGTCCCCAATCATACTAATTGATTTATCTAATGTGCAGGGCAACCAACAGCTCAAGGGAAAGAGCATTTGGCATGTTGATAGTGGTTGCTCTAGGCACATGACAGGCAACATGTCATGTCTTCAGGATTTCAAACATATCAATGGAGGACATGTTGCATTTGGAGACAATCTTACTGGTGGTAAGATAAGTGGAAAAGGTAATGTCACCAAAGGTAAGATGACATTTGAGGATGTCTACTATGTTGATCAATTAAAGTACAACCTGTTAAGTGTATCACAGGTTTGTGACAAACAACATAGTATATTATTTACTAATACTGAGTGTATGATCCTTGCTCCAGGGTTCAAGGTAGTTGATGAAAGCATGATACTACTTAGAACTCCAAGGAAGGACAATGTTTACTGTCTTGATTTGGACAATGTTGATAGTGATTCATCTTTAAATTGTCTTGTTTCAAAAGCTTCTATAGATGAATCCTCCCTTTGGCACAGAAGGATGTGTCACATGAATTTCAAGACTATGAACAATCTTGTTAAAAATAACCTTGTAAGAGGTTTACCCTCAAAAGTCTTTTTATGTGATGATCATTGTGTTGCTTGTCTTAAAGGCAAACAACACAAAACTTCACATAAGACCAAAGAGTTAAATTCTGTCTCTACTTGTCTCCAGTTATTGCATATGGATCTGTTTGGTCCTACAAATGTTATGAGTATAGGCAAGAAATCTTACTGCTTAGTTATTGTTGATGATTACTCCAGATTTACTTGGGTATATTTTCTAAGGACTAAGGATGAAACAAGTGATCTTATCAAATCCTTTATTCTAAGAATTGAAAACCAAACTAATCAAAGAGTAAAAGTCATTAGATCAGATAATGGAACTGAGTTTAAAAATCATGATCTAAACACCTTTTGTGAAGAAAAAGGCATTGAGAGACAATATAGTGCTCCTAGAACTCCTCAACATAATGGTGTTGCTGAAAGGAGAAATAGGACACTAATAGAGGCTGCTAGATCTCTGTTGGCTGATTCAAAATTACCTATTACCTTCTGGGCTGAAGCAGTTAATACTGCTTGTTATGTCCAAAACAGAGTTCTAGTGGTCAAGCAAAAGAACAAGACCCCATATGAAATTTTAAATAAAAGAAAACCTTTTATTGGTTTCTTCAAACCTTTTGGGTGTCCTTGTACAATTCTAAATACCAAATCTCACTTAGGTAAGTTTGATAGCAAAGCAGATGATGGATTTCTTGTGGGATATTCATCTCAGAGTAAGGCCTACAGAGTTTTTAACTCTTCTTCTAGAATAATTGAAGAAAGTGACAATGTCAAATGCAATGAGAACACACCAAATCCTGTTGGGTCTGGACCTCAGTGGCTATTTGACATTGACTCACTAACTAACTCTTTTGGTTTCAGTAATGAGTTTACAGGAACAGGTAGTGGAGAATCAGAGATCACACAAGTTCAAGAAAGTATATCTAAATCTGTGATTTTTCCCATACCCACAGTAAATGAAGACTGTGAAAAGGAATCATTTACTGAACCAAGTCAGAGTGAAGAAGACACTAGAGATGAGGAGACTCAAGAATCAGAAGTGGCATCTGAAAACACTTCAGTTGAATTGCATGACTCTAATCTAGAGGCTGGACTGAATGAAGAACCTAGTCATAACACAAGAGTTCAAAAGAATCACCCTCCACAGCTGGTAATAGGAGATATCTCTTCTCCTATGATGACTAGACATCAAAGCAGGCTTCAAGAAATGCAAGATCAACAGCATACAGTCCTTTCTTGCTTTTTATCCCAGCTTGAGCCTAAAAAGGCACATGATGCTATGAAAGAATCTAGCTGGATAGAAGCAATGCAAGAAGAACTGTTACAGTTCAAGCTACAAGATGTATGGGATCTAGTAGACCTTCCTAAAGGTCACAGAGCAATTGGCACAAAGTGGATTTTCAGAAACAAGAGAGATGAAAGAGGTATTGTCATAAGGAACAAAGCAAGGCTGGTGGCTCAAGGCTATACTCAAGAAGAGGGTATAGATTATGAAGAAGTGTTTGCACCTGTGGCTAGGATAGAAGCAATCAGACTATTCCTAGCCTATGCTTCTTACATGAATTTCAAAGTCTATCAAATGGATGTAAAAAGTGCTTTTCTCTATGGATCAATTGAAGAAGAAGTATATGTCTGTCAACCACCAGGGTTTGAAAACCCAAGCTATCCAGACAGGGTATACAAATTAAAGAAAGCACTGTATGGACTACATCAAGCCCCAAGAGCATGGTATGACACTCTGTCATCCTATCTCTTGGAAAATGACTTTGAAAGAGGAGTCATTGATAAGACTCTATTTATCAAAAGAAAGAAGAAGGATATCTTGCTGGTCCAAATCTATGTTGATGACATTATCTTTGGATCTACAAGAAACAACATGTGCAAGGAATTTGAGGATTTAATGCATCAAAGGTTCAAAATGAGTTCCATGGGGGAACTTACTTTCTTCCTTGGACTCCAAGTTCAACAGAAGTCAGATGGCATTTTCATATGTCAATCCAAGTATGTGCAGGATATTCTAACCAAGTTTGGTTTCTCAGAATCAAAACCTGCCAGCACACCTATGGAAACACACAAGCAGATCACAGCAGATCTTGAGGGGGAGGACATGGATGTGCATCATTATAGATCCATGATTGGCTCTCTCATGTATCTCACAGCATCAAGGCCAGATATAATGTTTCCAGTCTGTGTATGTGCAAGATTTCAAGTTAGGCCAAAGCAATCTCACTTTCAAGCTGTTAAGAGGATATTCAGATATCTCAAAGGGCAACCCAGATTGGGACTTTGGTATCCTCATAACTCACCATTTGACCTAATAGCATACTCAGACAGTGATTTAGGTGGGGCAAACTTGGACAGAAAATCTACTTCTGGAGGATGTCAGTTTTTGGGTGCTAGACTAGTCTCATGGCAGTGCAAGAAACAAACCACAGTATCCACATCTACAACAGAGGCAGAGTACATAGCAGCTGCAAGTTGCTGTTCTCAAGTCTTATGGATTCAGAATCAAATGTTGGATTATGGGGTAACCTTTCTACACACTCCAATCTTTATTGACAACAGCAGTGCTATTAGCATTGTAAATAATCCAGTCAAGCACTCAAAGACAAAGCACATTGAAATCAGGTATCACTTTATAAGAGATTGTAATGTAAAGAAACTTATTCAAGTTGTCAAAGTTCACACTGATAATCAGTTTGCTGATCTATTCACTAAAGCTTTTGATGTGGGTAGATTCACTTTCTTGGTAACAAGTGTGGGAATGATAAACTCTGAATAATCTTCTTCTCAAAAAGTGGTTTTATACCTGTATACTTTTATTCTTGGTGTTACTAATCTTCTTTTTCAGGATATGCATAGCAGTACTCAGTGTTTAGCAAGTTTAAAAGGAGTAAGTATAGTTAATACTGCTTTCAGTTAATACTGCTAGTAGTTAATACTGCTTTCAGTTAATACTGCTAGTGGTTAATACTGCTTTCAGTTAATACTGCTAGTAGTTAATACTGCTTTCAGTTAATACTGCTAGTAGCTAATACTGCTTTCAGTTAATACTGCTAGTGGTTAATTCTGCTTTCAGTTAATACTGCTAGTAGTTAATACTGCTTTCAGTTAATACTGCTAGTGGTTAATACTGCTTTCAGTTAATACTGCTAGTGGTTAATACTGCTTTCAGTTAATACTGCTAGTAGTTAATACTGCTTTCAGTTAATACTGCTAGTGGTTAATACTGCTTTCAGTTAATACTGCTAGTGGTTAATACTGCTTTCAGTTAATACTACTAGTAGTTAATACTGCTTTCAGTTAATACTGCTAGTAGTTAATACTGCTCTAAGTTAATACTGCTTATATTCCGAATACTATAAATACCCTTTGCCCGCCTAAAAGTTCATAACGACTCTTTGCATACTGTTCTCTTGCGCTCAAAACCTTTTCTCTCTCAAGTTCGAAGTTTTCAGGCACGTTTTCACTAAGATCAATGGCATCCATGACTTTCATCGACGAGCACAACGAGATTGCGATGCTACAAAAGCCAAAGCCAGCTTCAAGATTTCATCAGATTGTGGATTTCCTCAAGACAAGCCACATTGCTCATGCTCTCATTGTATCACCTACAATCTACATTGAGCATCAAAGGCAGTTCTGGGCCAATGCAACCATTGTTGTGGAAAATGGTGTGCAAATGATCAAGACAAGAATCTGTGATCAACCACTAACAGTTACTGAAGAGGTTATTCGCATCAGTCTACGTCTAGACGATGCCTCTGGTATAACTTCTATCCCTAATGATGAACTGTTTTCTACTCTGACAAAAATGGGGTATGGAGGCCCATTGGGTGTTTTTAAGTTCTCAAAAGCTAAATTCTCACCTCAATGGCGTTTTCTTGTTCATACCTTGATGCACTGCATTTCTAAAAAGACCACTGGATGGAGTGAGTTCAGCAGTCCCATTGCTTATGCTTTGGTCTGTTTGGCCACTGCCAGAAGGTACAATTTTTCACAAATGATTTTCAATGATCTTGTATCAAACATGGGAAACAAAAAGAGTTTTTTTATGTATCCCAGGTTTGTTCAAGCAGTTATCAACCATGAATTGACGGATATACCTCAACCTGTTGGGGTATATGTACCTAAACCCCCCAAAGGCAAGGTTTTCTCAAATATGAGAAGATCTGCTGGGGACTCTGAAGGAGTTGACACCCATTGTTCTCTACAATGATGGTGGTGTCCCAAACCAATGAAGGTATGGCAGCAGGGTCAAGGCCCCCATTAGACCAACCCACTGCTAGCCAAGCCCAACCTTCCCTCTCAAAATCAATTCCCCAGTCCCTTCTTGAAAAACCAACCTCTCCCATCACCCAAACCTACAAGAGAAAACAGGTAAAGAAGGCTCCTTCCCTTCTTGTACCACTACCCACTAAGCCTATAAGCCCTCTAAGGGAGAATTCTCCCCTAGAGAATATCCAAAGGGAAACCACAAGGGTGTCTCCCAACCCAAAGGAGGTGCTCTCTGAGGAGGAGGTAGAGCATATGGGTGATGAGGCTGCCACTACTCCTGCTAGCACTGAGGAGGAAAGTGGTAACATCAATAAGACCTCCCCCATGGCAACTTTGAATGAGCAATCATTTGAAGGACCCTGGTGCCAAGAAACCACAGGGGTGGATAGTGCTTCTGCTAGGCAGAAGACATCTACTAATAAAAGATCCAATGATCCTTCAATAGGGGGTAACACTCCTGGAGAAGGTGAGGACAGATATAACTATGATGAATTGATGGAGACCATGGGAAACATCAACCAGGATGTCATCAAGCAAGGAAAAGAAATAGAGGAGATGAAGCTGATTATTCTATCTCAACAAGTTCAGATCACCAAACTGAAGAAAATGGTGACAAGATTGTTACAGAAAAGGAGAAGGAAGCAGTTTGTGCTAAAGAGGAGGACAAGTGTTGAAGATGATTTCAACAAGGGGGAGAATTCAGAGGCTGAAGCAGAAAAAGAAAGTATTTCTGAGATGGGATTTGATGTTAAGGGGGAGAAAGCTGCAGAAACAGAAGCACAAGAAGTAGAAACAGATAATGTTCAAGCAGTAACAGGGCTATCTGTTGAAGAATTGGAAATAGCTGAAACCTTAGTAAAAGCAAAGAATGACACTCCTAAGGCTACTCAAAAGGCTAAGGGAGTGGTCATCAATGAAGGAGGCCTTGAAAAGAAGACATAAGAAAGAAGTGAGGCAGGGTTGAAGGATACAAAGGGGAAAGCTAAGATGATTGAACCTGAACAACCTGCAAAGAAGAAAATTCAGATAGAACTGGATGAAGAAGTGGCAAAGCAGCTTCAGGCAGAAATGGAAAGGGAGGAACAACTTCAATCTGAGAAGGATAGAGAGCTTGCACTGAATATGGCCAGAAAACTAAATGAAGAGTATCAGAAGAGCATGAAAACAGCAGCTCAGGCCAAGCAAGTACAAGTAAAAAGAATGCCATTCAAAAAGCAGAAAAGACAACCCTCCAAGACCTTTTTGGCCAATCAGGAAAGAAGAAAGATGATAAACTTCCTGAAAGGTGCAATTGGTGTTAAGGGGGAGATGTTTACTCATATGGCATACTCTCAGGTTGAAGAGCTATACAGGAAGGAAATGACAAAGCTCCAAGGGGATTCCTCTCAAAGGGAAGAAGCAGAAAGAAGGATGAAAGAGAGACATGATCTCAACATCCAACAACCATTCCCTGAGAAAACCACACCTTCCAAAGAAGAAGCAGAAGAGAAGAAGGAAGAACCTGGAAATGTTGGTAGAGAAGCCAAGTCTGGAAAAAGAGTGAAAACAATTGCTCCAAAAAGGCAGTTGAAAAGGCCTAGGGTGGAAGAAACTGAAAAGGAAGCAGAACCTTCAGTCACATCCTCAACAGAACCAGTACAGAGTTCAGAGCAGGTCACTAAGCAAACTGATGAAAGCATGGATCCGTACATGACAATAGTGGAACCTTTGAAAGCTGTTCCAATCTCTATGCAAGCTCCAGAGATCATCTTCTGGGATATTCTGAGAGACAATGGAAAGAATTTCTTCAGAATCAAGAGAGCTGATGGTTCATTTGAAGCTTATTCAACATGGGGGAAAGTCATCAGAAGTTGTTCAAGAGCTGATATGGAAGAACTATATAAAGTTGGGATGAAACTTTATGAACCTGTGTTGAAAGGTACTGAAGAGAATCTTCTCAAAGTGACATTGGAATACTTGTGCATGATGTTTGAGCCTGCAAGAGTGCACCATAGGATTAAAGATCATATGCATGAGTTCATATTCAAGAAGATTGACAAATGGATACTGTTTGAAAACTGTGGAGTATACATGATTACTATTGACAATTGTTATCATGAATACTACCTGGTGGACAAAATATATGAGCATAGCAAGGAGAAGTTAGAAGGGATGCTTAAAGCTACACTGGTTTGTACAAAGGATTCAGAAATGGCCAAGATTGTGGTGAGAAGAACTGTAAATCAAAGCTTGGGCCTAGATCCAAATTTGGGAAATTGAATCAGAGGTGTTGAAAGCATCTTGAAGAAGATCTGAAGAACTTGACTTCTTTTCCTAAAAGTCAAGTTAGGGGGAGATTGTTGGGAACTGAAGAATTCATCAAGTATGGTTAATGCTGCTAGTTCAGAGTTAATACTGCTAGAAGATTTAAAGGTTAGTACTGCTGAGTGTTACTACTGCTAGTACTATTAATACTGCTAGTCAAAGGTTAGTACTATTAATGCTGCTGAAGATTAATACTGCTTATATGATGAAGATTCGTATGAAAGGATATACATGGAAGCTTAGAGATATACATAGAAGATATACTGAAGATATTTTATTAATTGTAATTATCTTTGTATTCAGTATATATATATTGTATTGTTTAGAATAGTAAGATAACTTTTAACTTTAAGTTTTCATTCTTTTAGAGAAAAACAACCTCAAGGCATAGATCCTAATTCTAGAGAAGTAGAATTCGTATTGGTGAGCCTGTTCATCAATATTGAGGTTGAGTGAGTAATCTTGTAACTTCAAAGAATCAAATAAAAGCTTACAGTTTGTTATTCATATTTACTGTGTTGATTTACTGTTTCATTGAATATCAAAGTGTTATTCCGCAAACTTCTTTGATATTGTTTCTGAGAGTTAATTCTTGTTGAGAATTCGATCCTGACATTGAACTTAGACAAAAAGACCTAGAGGACATAGAAAAACCTAAGGACTTTGATGAATTAGAGGACATTCATGATACTGTACTGATATAAGCTGCCTATGTTGAACCACTTGACAGGACCGATTTTTCCATCTGTGTACCATTTGTTGAAACACCACCTGACTTGGAGTTGAAGCAACTCCTACCCCATCTGAAATATGCATTCTTGGGAGAAGGAAATAAATTACCTGTTATCATTTCATCTTCTTTAGAAACCACACAAGAAGAACAGTTAATTAACATGCTGAAATCCCACACAAAAGCCTTGGGATGGACTATTGTTGACCTCAAGGGCATAAGCCCATCAATCTGTCAGCATAAGATCATCCGGAAGACAAAAAGTTCACATCCATTGAACCTCAAAGAAGTTTGAATCCCATCATGAAAGAAGTTGTAAAGAAAGAAATCCTCAAATGGTTGGATGCAGGTATTATCTACCCTATAACAAGCAGCTCATGGGTAAGCCTTGTCCAGTGTGTCCCCAAGAAAGGGGGTGTTACTATGATATCCAATGACAAAAAGGAACTCATTCCTACTCGGACTGTGACTGGTTGGAGGATATGTATGGTTTACTGTAGACTTAATAATGCTACTCAAAAGGACCATTTTTCTCTACCATTCATTGACCAAATGTTAGATAGGCTAGCAGGGAAGGAGTACTACTGTTTTCGGGATGGATATTCTGGCTACGACCAGATTGCTATAGCACCTGAGGACCAAGACAAGACCACCTTCACATGTCCTTTTGGTACTTTTGCATTTAGGAGGATGCCTTTTGGCTTGTGCAATGCACCAACCACATTTCAAAGGTGTATGATGTCCATATTATCTGACATGTTAGAAAACTCCATGGAAATCTTCATGGATGACTTTTCTGTTTATGGGACCTCCTACAAAAAAATGTTTAAAGAACTTGGAACAAAGCCTTAAAAGATGTGAGGAGAATAACTTGGTGTTGAACTGGGAAAAATGACATTTCATGGTAAAAGAAGGTATTGTGTTGTGTCATCTGATTTCAAAAAGAGGGATTGAGGTTGATAAGGCAAAGCTTGAAGTTATTGAAAAACTTCCAGAACCAACAATTGTAAAAGGAATAAGAAGTTTTCTTGGGCATGCAAGATTCTATAGAAGGTTCATAAAAGACTTTTCAAAAATTTCTAAACCCCTATGTTTACTACTGCAACAAGAACAAAAGTTTGATTTTAATAAGGAATGTAGAGGTCCATTCAATTTTTTGAAAAAAGGCCTTAATTTCTGCTCCTGTAGTTGTCTCACCTGATTGGTCTGAACCATTTGAATTAATGTGTGATGCCAGTGATTAGGCTGTAGGAGAAGTATTGGGCCAGAAAAAGAACAAAAATTTTCATCCTGTGTATTATGCAAGTAGAACATTGAAGGAAGCTCAGATTAACTACACCACAACTAAAAAAGAGCTTCTAGCTGTAGTCTTTGCATTTGAAAAATTCAGAGCCTACTTGATGGGAACTAAGGTCATAGTTCACACTGACCATGCTGCCATCAAGTACCTTATCTCAAAAAAGGATGCCAAACCAAGACGGTTAAGATGGATTCTTTTGTTATAGGAATTTGATTTGGAAATTTTGGACAGGAAAAGAACAGAGAACCAAGTTGCTGACCACTTATCCAGACTTGAAAAACATGATAGCAAATCAGAACTTACTGATATAAATGAAACTTTCCCTGATGAGAAACTTTTAGTCCTACAACAAGTTTCTGAACCATGGTTTGTTGACATAACTAATTACTTAGCTACTGGAATCACACCACATGGGGTCTCTAGACCTCAACTTAAGAAATTTTATCATGATTGTAAATTCTACTTATGGGATGATCCATTCTTGTTCAGGATTGGAGGAGATCAAGTGCTTAGAAGATGCATACCTGAATCTGAAGTATCTGTTGTGCTGCTGCACTGCCATTTTGTAGTATATGGATGTCATCATGGAAAGCAAAGAACTGCTGCCAAGGTATTGCAATATGGATTCTTTTGGCTCACTCTATTTCAAGATGCCCATAACTTTGTACAAAGGTGCAATGAGTGTCAAAGAACTGGCTCCATTTCCCAAAGGAATGAGATACCCCTATAAATGGCATTTTGGAAGTAGAGTTGTTTGATGTATGGGGCATTGACTTTATGGGACCATTTCCCTTGTCAAATAATTGCTAATATATCATTGTGGCTGTTGATTATGTAAGTAAATGGGTTGAAGCTTCAGCTTGTCACTCTAATGATGCCAAAACAGTTATCAAGTTCCTTCAAAAACAGATCTTTACCAGATTTGGTACCCCCCGTGCACTAATTAGTGATGAGGGTACCCATTTTGTTAATAATCCACTTAAAGGGCTGCTTGAGAAGTACAACATAAATCATAGAGTAGCAACAACCTATCACCCACAAACCAATGGATTGGCAGAATTGTCAAATAGAGAAATAAAAAGCATTCTAGAAAAGGTAGTTAAGCCACATAGAAAAGATTGGGCATCCAAGCTTGATGATGCATTGTGGGCTTACAGGACTGCTTTCAAGACTCCCATTGGGATGTCTCCATATCGTTTAGTATTTGGTAAAGTGTTTCACCTACCTCTAGAACTTGAACATAAGGCCTATTGGGACATAAAAGAGTTAAATATGGACTTACATGTTGCTGGTCAATCAAGAAATCTCCAACTATGCGAAATGGAAGAGCATAGGAACCAATCCTATGAAAATGCTAAACTGTACAAAAAAAACTAAAAGATGGCATGATAAGCATATCCTTCCAAGAGAATTCACAAAAGGACAAAAAATGTTGTTATTTAATTCTAGACTGAAACTCTTCCCTGGAAAGCTTAAGTCTAGATGGACTGGTCCTTTTGAAATTAGCAGAGTCTAGAGATATGGAGTTGTGGATTTGATCAATTCTGATAATGGAGAAGTATTGAAGGTAAATGGCCAGCAAATCAAAGCATTTTATAATACTGCAGCATGTCCAACAGAGTCTGGTGAGACCAAACCAATGTCTCAAGGCCCATCTATCCAAACCCATGATAAATCAGTTAATGCAGGCCCATCTGTCCAAAGGCTAAATAAATCATTTCATGCAGGCCCATCCATTCGAAGCCCAAACAATTCATATGATCCAGGCCCGTCTTTTCAAGGCCCGGGTGAATTTCTTCAACTAGACCCATCTTCCCAAGGCCCAACACAACCATTTGAGGCTGGCCCATTGACATGAAAGACCAACATTCATGAAAATAGACTTTTGATAGTCCACCTATCTTGTAAATACTTAATTAGGTTTATTTTCAGTAATTAGAGCAAGTATTTTTAAATACTTTTAGTTTTGTCTTTTCAAATTCCAAGAAGAATGTTGTAGCAGGTTTGTGTATGCTGTAGCATTGATGATTGTAGAAGAATTTGAGAGAAAACCATGTCGCAACATCACTTACTTCGGTGATGTGACAGATCTGACACGGCAGGGCCCACCTTTTGAAAATAAAAGAAATCAAATAAATCAGTTGCAGGCCTATTTTTGTAGGCTATCATTTCTTTTCCAAGCCATTTCTCTTCTCCATAAACATTTAGTACATTTTTTTTCAAAGATACCGTTCTTATCTATACGCCTAAATCAGTTTCTTTTGCAACTCCCTTTGCAAAAACGTACGAAGAAGAAGGTTTCCCCCTATTTTGTGTCACCACAATCCAATCGATCGTACACTTGATCGCTTCTTAAGAACCCATCCTCGGATTGATTCCTTAAGCAAACAAACAAGTGTTCCTCTGAAAGTTTCTTTCAAAAATTCCTTTCCTGGCGAAAATTAAGTAGGTTGCTCGACGAAGGGTTAGCACACCCAATCCACTACCGAACCTGCACAAGGAAGACACTGCTGCAGTAGGCACTTCTAAGGCCAATGCAGCAGTAGGCAAAGGGAAAGGAGTGATGGTGGATGAGGAGACCAACATCAACAATGATGATGATGACATTATCATGGAGGAGGCTGCTAGTGAAGCCAAATAGAACAACACTGAAGATGCCACCAAGAAAACCATGGCTGATGATGCTGAGAAAATCACTGATGATGCTGCAACAAAGGAAATTGATAAAGGAAGAAAGGAAACCAATGATGTTGTAGCACAGAACTTGGAGGAAGAAGAAAGGGCAAAAGACTTATCCATGGCTGAGGATAGTCTAGAAGAAGAGGAAAGGAGTCACACACCACAGTTTAATGAAAATGATCCCATTGGCATGCTAAGTTGCAAGGAGGCCAGAGAGAAATATGCTTTCTTTGACAACAAGATCACACACTCATCAAAAAGTTTTTCCAATCGAACTCTAGCTAACTATCCATTGATTGATGATGTTGTTAAAGAGCTAAACTGGCAGAAATTAGTTGATGTCCCTAAAACAATCATTTTGGATTGAGTGAGGGAGTTTTATTATGAAGTTGTTGTCACTAGTGGATGCAAGATCAAGGTAAGAGGTACTGAGCTCTCTTACTCTCCAGAAACAATCAACAAGTTGTATGGAGTAAAACCTCCAAAGCATTCTGAATATGCTAGGCTGATGCATGAGGCTTGTAAGGATGACTTCAACACCATCCTTACAACTGTGACCAAACCTAGAAGTCTGTGGAAAAAACTGCAAGAACCAAGAAAAGGACCATCTTTGCTCAATGTTTGAATGCCGAAGCAAACATTTGGTTCCATTTTTTGAGGCATACAATAGCACCCACCTCTCATGACACCACAATTTGTCTTGAGAGGATGATTTTGATTTATTGCATCCTTACTAGAAAACCTTTTAATGTTGGTGATGTGATAAGCCAGTCTATCAGATAATGTGCTGATAGATCCATTGACCCACTGTTTGTTCTTGGACTCATAAACACCCTGATGGCCAAATCCAAGGTGAGGAGATTACCTACTAACCAAATGTTCAATGATACGGCTACTGTTAAAGCCAAGACCATCCATAGGCTGCTCACAAATAGTGAGAAGCATTCTAAGAAAACAGCCACGATGGAAGCTGTTGTTGCTGCTGCAACAGAGACAAAGGGTATGATGGAGTTGCAACATAACTTGCTGAAGGATCTTGTGGAGCAAAACAAGGATTTACTGACCAATATGGAGGAAGAGGAGAGGGATTTGCAGGATAAGATGGTAAGGCAGAGGGAGAAGCTGGGAAAGAAGCTGGAAAAGATGGAAAGAAGGTTAATGAAAAGGTTCAACCGGCTGGAAGCAAGTCTTTGTTGTTTTCTTTTTCACAAAATTTGCATTGCACATAGTCACTATAGTTTGAGTTTGAGAGATGTGTTTTTGGATCTACTTGTCAAAATGTATTCATAGCTTGAGTAATTTGAAGTTGATTGATCATTTTTGCACTACTTGGATAATGTTAGTGTTAGCTAATGGAATTCTGGAACACTTGTGCACACTTGTCTCACTTTTTGGGAGAAGATGTAGGCCATCTTTCCTCAAACACATGGGCAAAGCCCAAATAACACACACCATTTGTACCCCACTTACCTATGCCTAAATATGTCCAAACAATGAGGACATTGTTGATTGTGAGTTTGGGGGAGGGAACATCATACCTATGGGAATGCACAAAAAACACAAAATGCTGTAGAACTTAAAAAGGCTACATGCATGTACAAAAGAGCAAAGCTCAAAAATCCCCCATAGGTTGTGCATCCAACTGTTGTAGCGAGCAAAGAAAGAAAAAAAATCAAAGGATGCAACAGTGAAAAAATAGATAAAATTGAAATTTCAGGTATGCTGTAGAACTGTGAAACAGGCTGCAACATACATTGGTAAAAGGAAAAATGTTTGAGAGAGGAAAAAGCCAAACAGAGAAACCTAAAAACTCCTATTGATCTCAAGAGTGAGCAAGTGTGTAATGAGACTAAGGAAGGACAGAGGTTAGCACTTGACATGGTTTTGGGTAGTCTAGAATGTGTCTCACTTTGATTTATGAAAAGCTGTGGACAACATGGAAATAAGTAGTTGTCAATGCACTCAATCACTCTCATCTATGACTACGCATATTCTGTGATTTTTTTTTCAAAATATTGAGTCTTTTTATTGTCGTTACTTGGGGACAAGCAATAGTTTGAGTTTGGGGGTGTAATGTGTGTAGGAATTGTATTGTTGCAGCATCACTTTACTGACTGTTTTCTTTGTTTTTAAACTTCAAAGCCCATTAGGTTGAGTCTTTTTGGTTATTTATTTGCTGTATTTTGGGTTAGTATAGATTAACTAGGCCCAGTGGGCCATCTAGTGCTTTTTTGGGGCTGATTTTATTGTTTAGCCTATCTTTTGCAGTTTAGTCATGCTACAACAGGTCGAAGACACAACTACTGAAGGAAATAGGACTGCTGCAGCATCGATGCCGATTCTGAGGAAATTCCAGCGAGAAAAAGACTTTTTGATGATTGCTTGGCCCCCAAGTTTTGTACAAATGGAGGCTAGAAGACCCTGGAAATGACTAGTTTCTTAGTGCCTAAGCTTGAGAGTACCTTTTGGTCCTTTTAGCATGTGATGAAGATCTTTTGGTCAATAACCCTCATCTCCAAACTACATGTCCCCTATTTAAGCAGAGCTTTGGTTTAGGGTTTTGACACCATCTACACACCGATTTCATATGTTCTTTTGCTTTCTAGTTTGTGATAATTTTAGATACAATTAAGATTTGTAATTTGCTGTTTGTGTTCAACTACTTTAAGCTTTTGCTTTAATTGCTTTCTAGTGTAAGTGCAAGTCTCTACTAAACTTCTAAGTGTTCAAGGTTTTTGGATCACAAGTAATTTGTACTGAAATCTTTTGAATGCGATTGAAATCTTGTGGATGTTCTTGTTTCTTGCCTTTGATACTAGTTGCTTTCAAGTATTCTTGTTAACTTGCTCCCTACTCAAGCACTTTTATTGAAGTCATCTCATCCTTGTGCTTGATTGAGTTGGTTTTCCTTTTGAATACATCTTGGTTACTTGTTTACATGCAAATCACCATTTTCAACATGCATGAACACCAAACGATGATAAGTTAATCCCTTAGCTTGGGTGTAAAGGGATGTTGAGGTCTAAAAACAAACATGAAGTGGATATTGCTTAAGGATTGATGTTTTCTCCAACTTTTCGTTCAAGTTTATAATGATCTAACATCTTCTTGACAAGTGGCCACTTGCTAAAAGTGTTAAAGTGTGATGGATTTGAGACTCCGAGCCATTAGACACACCCCACTTGAATGACATGGAAGTAAACTTTTTCTCAAAAAGATACTAAAAGTGGATATCTATTCCTACACATTGCAATCTAAGAGGAGATGAACGGTCGTTCGACCCATATCACAAGCATGACACTTGAGATATGTGGAGCAGTGCTTGTCAAAACCTTGATCCGAGTGACTCTTAGTTGATGGTTAGATGTTAAACTTATTTCCACTGGATCTTATGTTGTAGCATCATTTTTGTTTGAAATATGCTGCAGCACACGTCCACCAGATTGTTTGTTGGAAGCCTCAATTAAACTTTACACCCTTGCATTTTTCTCACTCTTGTTTAACTGCTTACTTACTGCTTTCATTTACTGCTTTTCATTTATTTTTACTGCAACCCAATCTCAAAAACATTTTATTCCAAATTCATCCTCTAAAGTTAACTTTTCTGCTTTGACTTGATAAGACTTCTAACTTCCTTCCATATGGAACGATACTTGGTTCTTACCATTTTATTACTTGTGAACAACGATAGTGTCTAGAGGTGTATACTTGCACCACTATTCATTGTTTTTGTCTATCTAATTTGTGTTCATTCACATTAGGCCATAGCAAAGGCCCAATTAGGTTCGTTAACAACTTTTGAGTCCTATACGACCATAGACCCAACACAGTTGGTTAAGAGTCACTAAAGCCTATGAAGGCTAAATATAGGTCATTAATGGCCACTAAAGTCCATAAAGGCCCAGTTTAGTTCATTAACAGTTACTACAACCTATGAAGATCTAATACAGTTTATTAAAGCCATTGAAGCCCATGAAGATCTCACACAATTTATTAAGAGCCATTGAAGCTCGTAAATACCCAATAGAGTTCATTAAATCCACTGAGTCCATCAATCCTAGTACAGTTCATTAACAGTATACAACGTGTACATTAACAGACATGCATATGCAACTGGGTTTTTCGAGCCATCAATGCCATAAAGCCACTGAAGACTATAAAGGCCCAATACATTTCTTTAAGAGCAACTAAAATCCATGAATGCCCAATATAGTTAACTAAGAGTCATTGAAGTACATGAAAACCCAATGAGGTTAATTAACAGTCATTGAAGCCAATACAAACTGTTAAGTCCAAATATTGTATCCAAGATTTAATTAGGAAGTCAAAGTTGGAAGTCAACAATGTCAAAGTCTTGTAAAAGTCAAAGCTAGTTTTGTTTCCTTTGTAGTTAAGTTTTAGTTTAAGCTTTAGGTATAAATAGAGTTTGCTTTGTATTCTTTAGGTAAGGAACTAAATTGTAAATCAGATTAGTGAGATATATGACAAGAGCTTTCAAGATTAACTCTCTCTCTCTAGCTTTCTCTCTCTAGCTTTCTCTCTCTAGAATCTTTAGATCTTGAGTTCACAATTGGTATCATTCCAGCCACTGCTAATACTGAACAATCCACAATACTAAAGCCAGTTGATGAGTACAATGAAGAAGAATCTTTAAAGTACAACGGAGAAAGAATTGCTAAGTCTAATCTCATTCTTGCATTGCCAAATCACATATACAATCGTTTAGATTGTTACAAGAACAATCTAATGCTCATGTGGACTCATTTGGAGAAAATCATGCTTGGCTCAGTGGTTAAGAAAACTATAATTCAGCAGACAGTCTCTGTTGAGAGCAATGAGCAGAAAGTTAAGAAATTGGAATCTGAGAACTTTGAGCTTAAAAGGAATTTATCTGATTTGGAAAAACAGCTTGTTGCAAACAAAGCTGAGTTTGAAAGTGAAAAGAAAATATTTTCCAAAAAGTTCTCAGATTTTTCCAAGAAATGCTATGAAGAGAAGAAGTCGTTTGAGCTTAAATGCATAAAACTTTCTCAACAAATCTCTGATTTTGAGAAAGTACTGATTTTAGAAAGAGAGAAGTTTGAAAAAGAGAAAAAGGCCATAGAACAAAAGAATGTAGGATTTTTTAAAGAATTATCTGGCCAGAGAACAGATTCAGAAAAAGAGTTTGAAGAAGAACGTTTAATCTTTGAGAATGAAATTAAGAAACTGACTTCAAAATTGTCTGAACTGTCTGCTACAGGGCTGAAAGAGCAAAAGACGAAGTCTGAATTCAAGACAAAGATTGATCTGCTTGAGAAAGAAAGAGACATCTTTGCGTCAAAGATCAAAGAGCTTGAAAAATCTGTTTCAAGTTCAAATCATAAATATGTCTTTTCAAAAAGGTCAATCAATTCATTCAATCAGATTCGTCGCACTAACTTGTTCTTTGATGAATATTTAGATGGTTCAGATTATTATCCAAGGAGAAAAAGTTTTAAGAACGAGAAACTGGTCTGGATGAAGAAATCAGTCAAAGATGACAAGACTGATGAGCTGAAAGAGAAGAATTCATGTGTACATGTACACAAAGCAAAGAAGAACAAAACACCCAATGGTAAGAAATATTATTGTTCTATTTGTTGTACACATGATCATTTTCATAAAACAAATGACCATTTCTGGTATGGTTCTTACTCTGTGTCCCCCACACGCACTGCAACTAACATTTCTGGACCCAAATATCAGTGGGTACCAAAACCGAAACTTGAATCTGTGTTGCAGGCACCTCAATCCAAGGGGGAGTAAGAAAGAAAATGGTTCTTGAGTAAATCAGCTCAAGACTCGGACTTCAATTTCATAATGGCTTCTAAGCACAACAGCTTAGGACCCGTATTTCAACGATCAAAAAGACCTTACTCCTGTATGCTTGCATCCGATGGATATTGATGGTCTCCGTCCCAAGTGAATTGATCTGATCTCTATCCTAAATTTTTTTCTTTGCTAAATTTTTCTGATATTGATGGTCTAACAATTCTAAGGGAGTGTTTGATCTCTATCCTGTGTTAACTGACATATTTCAGATGCTTAATTTAAGGGGGAGTAAAGGTGATGACTTCTGATTACTTCAGATCAGAACTCATTCTATAATCGTTTTACTGCTTTTTGTTCTTTTATTTTTGAATAAATAATATGAATAAAGTGGCTTCTGATCACATGACAGATTAGGACCCGTTCATCAATGATCAAAGAAGGATATTATGCTAATATCCAGGGGGAGCTAAAAAAAAAAAAAAAAAAAAAAAAAAAAAAAAAAAAATCATATTATCATGATTTGAGGGGGAACCGAAAAGGTAAAAATCTTCTGATCCTAGATCTCTGATTGTTTGAAAGAAGGACAACTTTCAAACATGAAAAACAATTTTTGAAATGTTCAAACCAGTTCTTATTCTCAAAACGATTTCATGAATTTAGATGTGTGATTTTTAAATGTTTTTCAATTTTTGCGCTTTATTGTTTAACTGACCGTGTGTTTCCAAAGATCAATACTTGTGTATTATCTTGTCCATATACTGTCAAGTATTCACACACAACGGTTCAGTATTTTATTTGAAATTGTTATTACCATGTCTCAAATTCAAACAATTTTTCGATGGTAATACCCCCGTTTATATTTTTTCATATTTTTCGATGTTTGAAATTCAAAGTTGATGAGCATCATTCATTTTTTTCATATTTGTGCTTTCATTGATAAATTGTTTATATTTGTTCATATAAACAAAATATCCAATTTTTTGATACCCTAACCATTTGATTTGATCTGATTGATTCATTGTCAGATTCTCAAAACAATTCTCTTGACTTCATATTCATTCATTCAATATCCTTGTTTTGAGAAATCTTCAAAGAACAAATGCTCAAATTTCATTCATATTTTTCAATGAGCATACATACTCTGACATATGATTTCTTGTGCTTTACATGTCAAGAAAATCATTGACCAGCATGTACTTTTAGGAACATGGGATTCTGTGTGAGTGCTTAATAGATCTTCCATGGATTCACGATAACCAGTGTTTCCTACCCCGGAAGAAATCCTTTGAGTGATTGAGGGGAGAGGGGTCTAAAAAGAATTGAGTGTGGGAATGAGCAGAGGTAAAATGGAAATGAGAGACTGGTTAGATGTGAGCTTATATGTTTAAAAGAAAGAGGGTGTGAGAACAGAGTTAAAAGAATATCAGAACTCTGCACCAAACATCTTTCTGAGTCGGGCAGCCACATTACTGATTGGTTCACATTTCTTTGGTGACCATCATTGAAATAGGCAAATAGCCCATGCCATCTCTTGTATACAACCCCATCAGCTACTCATTCTTTTCTTAAAAAGAGAATGTTTCACATTTTCTGGGGAAGCAGCACATAATCTATCGGATCTTCTCTTGGAAGAATACTGATATTGAAAAAGAAGGAAAGTTGCCCCACCTTCGACCCTTTCTCATGCACATTAAGTCCATGTACAATCATTGTTGTCTCAGTGATTTACATACTTTGAGCCTTTATGAAACACAATCATTGTGCTAAATTCTTTCATACACAAGCACGAGCACACAGAAAATCTGTTTTTCTGTCAGAACATTCATAGATAAACCTTGTGTTTTTCGATGATTGAATGGAAGTCCTGGGGAGTCAACATCAAACCAACTCCTTAAATTGTACATTCGTTGTACACAGTAACTTTGTGTTACTGACAGGCACTTCTAACTATTTCATTTGTTGAATCAGGGTTACACGCTCATTATGTCTGAATTTGCAAAGATTCGGATATATACTGTTCATGATTCGGCTCTTCAGATCAAAGTTCGCCAATTATCAAAAGGGAGATTGTTTGTTGATCACAAAGGGGGAAATCAAAGCTTATGCCGAAATTGATGTAATTTTGATGATATTGATGCTCACATCATCACAAAGGGGGAAATCAAAGCTTATGCCGAAATTGATGTAATTTTGATGATATTGATGCTCATATCATCAAAAAGGGGGAGAATTATTCAAAGATCAATTTCAAGAGTTCAAGTTCAAAGTTCATGTCAGAATTTCAATTTGCTTCCGCTGTTGTTTTCAAAGTTCAAGTCTGATAAAGAATGTTCAAAGTCAAATCAAGATGATTCGTGAAAGTTTGTTTCTTCCGAAGTCGATTCAGTGATCAAAGTGATGAAGATACAATTTTGATTGAAGACGAAAGATTTTTCAGAAATGAAAATTCATGTTTCAAAGATGTTTTAAGTTTTCAATGTTTCATGTTCAAGGCATGTTGACTTTCCAAAGCTTCAAAGTTTAAAAAGACTTTCCAAGTTTCTTCAAAAGCTGCAAAAGAGCAAAGTTTTTGAAAGCTTCAAGAGACAAAAGATGAAGAATCAAGAGTTGAAGATCTGCATCAAATTTTTATTAAATCTTGAATACAAAGGGGGAGATTGTTAAGTCCAAATATTGTATCCAAGATTTAATTAGGAAGTCAAAGTTGGAAGTCAACAATGTCAAAGTCTTGTAAAAGTCAAAGCTAGTTTTGTTTCCTTTGTAGTTAAGTTTTAGTTTAAGCTTTAGGTATAAATAGAGTTTGCTTTGTATTCTTTAGGTAAGGAACTAAATTGTAAATCAGATTAGTGAGATATATGACAAGAGCTTTCAAGATTAACTCTCTCTCTCTAGCTTTCTCTCTCTAGAATCTTTAGATCTTGAGTTCACACAAACCATCGAGACCCGTTAGAGTTCAATAAGAGACGTTAAAGCTCATAAAGGCCCAATTAAGTTCATTAAGAACCACTAAAGTCCTTGATGGCCCAGTAGTTCATAAAGAGTCACTATAATCCATCAAAACTCGATGCATTTTCTTAAGAGCCATTGAAATCCATGAAGACCCAATATATTTCGTCAAGTGCCAGTTAACCCCATGAAAACCCATTTATAGTTCATTAAGAGCCAATTAGTTAAAGTAATATATCTATTATTTAAAAGTTATGTCAGGATCGAATTCTTAACAAGAATTAATACTCAGAAACTAATATCAAAGAAGTTGCGGAAAAACACTTTGATATTTGATAAAACAGTAATCAAAAACAGTATATAATTATCAAACAGTAACCTTGTATTTAATGCTTAAAACTACAAGATTACACACTCAACCTCAATATTGATGAACAGACTCACCAATACGAATTCTACTTCTCTAGAATTAGGATCTATGCCTTGAGGTTGATTTTTCTCTCTTGAAAAACGATTATCAAAAGTTATTTCTATCTATTCTAAACATTCTATACATATACTGATAAAAAGATAATTACAAAGAATAAACAAATCTTTAGTATATCTTCCATGTATATCTTCTAAGTATATCTTCAGTATATCCAGCTGTAGTACATTCCATCCGGATCTCTTTAGCAGCACTAATAATGCTCAGCAACATTAACTTCAACTAGCAGCATTAACTTCAAGCAGTACTAACTACTAGCAGTACTAACTAGCTAAGCAGTACTAACTTTGTTCAAGCAGTACTAACTTTAACTAGCAGTAGTAATTCTACTAGCAGTAGTAACACTTAGCAGTATTAATCTTCAACTTGTTCTGGCAGTAGTAACTACTCTTGTACTAGCAGTAGTAACTACACTTAGTAGAATCTTCAGTTCCCAACAATCTCCCCCTAACTTGACTTTTAGAAGAGAAGTCAAGTTCTTCAGATATTCTTCCAGATGCTCTTTTTAATGCTCCCAAAACTTCCAAGATCATGCTCCTAAGTCTGGATTCAGTCCCAAACTCTGATTGATTATCCTCTGAATTAAATACTTGGCCATTTCTGAATTTGGTGCACAACCCAACTTCTTCTTTAGCATAGCATGAACCTTCAGTCTGGTGTGATTATATACTCTATCCACTAGGAAGTATTCTGTGTGATTTCTATCCAAAGTCACTGCATATACTCCACTAGTTTCATATAGAGTCCAACTTGTGACTTCTTTAAACACACTCTTGATGACCTGGTCCACTTCTTCAGGTTTGAACATCATGCATAGATACTCCATCACCAGTTTTGTAAGAGAAATTCCTGGAGTATTCAGATGATCTGCATACAGCTTAATTCCTATGTCAAACATCTCTTCTATATCAGATCTAGAGCATGTTCTGACAATCTTGACCCAAGTGTTGAATACTTCATACTTATCACCCTTCCTCTTGAGTCTGATGTAATCTTTCCCATCCATTGTCAGTACATCCCAGTGAATGATCTCAGGTGGCTTAACTCCAACAGGTTCTGCAGAAATTGGTTCAGGCACTTTGTCCATCACTACCATATATAAGCTTACATCATCTTTGATTGATGACCCTTGCTGGCTTGATGACTCAGGTGCCACTTCTTCTTCAGCAACATTTTGTTCTTCTTCTACTCTAGGTTTCTTATCTTTCTTTCTTTTGGCCATCATCTTGGTTCTTTTCAAAGTCTTTTGAACCTGTACTAGAGTAACTTCCTTCTTCTTTTCTTCCTTTTCCCTTGCCATTTCTTTGATAGGAGTTCCCTCTTCACTTTCAGGGAATGGTTGATTCATATCTATATCATTACTCTCCTTGGCCTTCTTTTCAAACTCTACTCTTTTCTTTTCATTTCTCTTCAGATTCCCCATTTCTTTTTCATAGAGCTCTCTGATTTGATCAAAACTCATCTTCACAAACATTTCTTTCTTTACCCCAATTGCACTCCTCAAGAAAGTTACCATTTTGTTTCTTTCCTGAGTGGCAAGGTAAGTTTGTGAAGGTCTTCTTTTCTTTGCACTTGTATTAGCCATCATAGCCTTTCTCAGACTTATAGCCCTTTGTTTAGCCTTTTCAGTTTCAAGCCCCTTTTGATAGGCTTTATTTAGCTCAGCAGCTAAAGCCTTTGCCATTTCCCTGTCCTTCTCCACCTGAGCTCTTTCTTCTTTTTCCATCTCCTTCTGCATTTTCCTTGCTAAAGCTTCATCTGATTCAACCAACCTTTGCTTCTTGATTGGTTGATCAGATTCCACTATCTTTTCTTTTCCCTTATTCTTTGATTCTGCAGCTTTGTCTTTCTGTTCTGATTTTCTGTCTCTCCCTTCATTTATGACCACTCCCTTTGCTTTGGGAGTGTCATTCTTAGCTTTGATTAGCACTTCAGCTACTTCAATTTCTGTTGGTGTTAACTCTGTTACTGCTGCTTGTGAGGTTTCAGCAGCATTAACAGTTTCTGCTTCTTTTTGTACTGAACCTCTTTCTGTTTTTGCTTCTTTCTCCCCCTCAACTTCAACTCTCTCTTTATCAATCTCCCCTTCCCTTGATGCTTCTTCCATGTTGATCTCCCCCTTTTTGGGAGCATCAGTCACTGGTTTCCTCCTTCTGAGCACAAATTGTTTCTTCTTCTTTTGCAGAATCAGTTTCCTTACCATTTGCTTCAACTTGATGATTTGTTCTTGTTGTGACAGTACTATGAGTTTTAGCTCTTCTATATCGTTGCCCTGTTTGAGTACATCCATGTTGATGTTGCCCATTGCCTCCATCAATTCATCATAGTTATATCTGTCCTCACCTTCTCCAGGAGTGTTACCCCCTATTGAAGGATCATTGGATCTTTTAGTAGTGGAAGTCTTCTGCCTAGCAGAAGCACTATCCACCCCTGTGGTTTCTTGGCACCAGGGACCTTCAAATGATTGCTCATTCAAAGTTGCCATGGGGGAGGTCTTATTGATGTTACCACTTTCCTCCTCTGTGCTAGCAGGAGTAGTGGCAGCCTCATCACCCATATGCTCTACCTCCTCCTCAGAGAGCACCTCCTTTGGGTTGGGAGATACCCTTATGGTTTCCCTTTGGATATTCTCTAGGGGAGAATTCTCCCTTAGAGGGCTTAAAGGCTTAGTTGGTGATGGTACAAGAAGGGAAGGAGCCTTCTTTACCTGTTTTCTTTGATAAGTTTGGGTAATTGTAGAAGTGGGCTTATTCAGAAGGGACTGTGGAATTGATTTTGAGAGGGAAGGTTGGGCTTGGCTAGCAGTGGGATGGTCTAATGAGGGCCTTGACCCTGCTGCCATACCTTCAGTGTTTTGGGACACCACCATCATTGTAGAGAACAATGGGGTGTCAACTCCTTCCGAGTCCCCAGCAGATCTTCTCATATTTGAGAAAACCTTGCCTTTTGGGGGTTTAGGTACATATACTCCAACAGGTTGAGGTATATCCGTCAATTCATGGTTAATTACTTCCTGAACAAATCTGGGATACATAAAGAAACTCTTTTTGTTTCCCATATTTGATACAAGATCACTGAAAATCATCTTTGAGAAATTGTACCTTCTGGATGTAGCCAAGCATACCAAAGCATATGCAATTGGACTGCTGAACTCACTCCATCCAGTGGTCTTTTTGGAGATGCAATGCATCAGGGTATGAACAAGAAAACGCCATTGGGGTGAAAACTTTGCTTTTGAGAATTTGAAAACACCCAATGGGCCTCCATACCCCATTCTATTAAGATTAGAAAACAGTTCATCATTAGAGATAGACGTTATACCAGAGGCATCGTCTAGACGTAGACTGATGCGTATAACCTCTTCAGTAACTGTTAGTGGTTGATCACAGATTCTTGTCTTGATCATTTGCACACCATTTTCCACAACAATGGTTGCATTGGCCCAGAACTGCCTTTGATGCTCAATGTAGATTGTAGGGGATACAGTAAGAGCATGAGCAATGTGGCTTGACTTGAGGAAATCCACAATCTGATGAAAGCCTTCTGCTTGTTTTGGCTTTTGGAGCATTGCGATTTCATTGTGCTCGTCAATGAACGCCATAGATGCCATTGACCTTGAAGATTTTTGCCTAAAAACTTTGAACTTTGAGAGAGAAAGGGTTTAGAGCGCAAGAGAACAGTATGCAAAGAGTCGTTATGAACTTTTAGGCGGGCAAAGAGTATTTATAGTATTCGGAATATAAGCAGTATTAACCTAGAGCAGTATTAACTACTAGCAGTAGTAACGGCTAGCAGTATTAACTAACTAGCAGTATTAACTGAAAGCAGTATTAACCACTAGCAGTATTAACTACTAGCAGTAGTAACGGCTAGCAGTATTAACTAACTAGCAGTATTAACTGAAAGCAGTATTAACCACTAGCAGTATTAACTACTAGCAGTAGTAACGGCTAGCAGTATAAACTAACTAGCAGTATTAACTGAAAGCAGTATTAACCACTAGCAGTATTAACTACTAGCAGTATTAACTACTAGCAGTATTAACTGAAAGCAGTATTAACTACTAGCAGTATTAACTACTAGCAGTATTAACCATTAGCAGTATTAACTACTAGCAGTATTGGCTACTAGCAGTATTAACTATACTTACTCCTTTTAAACTTGCTAACACTGAGTACTGCTATGTATATCCTGAAAAAGAAGATTAGTAACACCAAGAATAAAAATATACAGGTATAAAACCACTTTTTGAGAAGAAGATTATTCAGAGTTTATCATGCCCACACCTGTGACCAAGAAAGTGAATCTACCCACATCAAAAGCTTTAGTGAATAGATCAGCAAACTGATTATCAGTGTGGACTTTGACAACTTGAATAAGTTTCTTTTCATTACAATCTCTTATAAAGTGATACCTGATTTCAATGTGCTTTGTCTTTGAGTGCTTGACTGGATTATTTACAATGCTAATAGCACTGCTGTTGTCAATAAAGATTGGAGTGTGTAGAAAGGTTACCCCATAGTCCAACATTTGATTCTGAATCCATAAGACTTGAGAACAGCAACTTGCAGCTGCTATGTACTCTGCCTCTGTTGTAGATGTGGATACTGTGGTTTGTTTCTTGCACTGCCATGAGACTAGTCTAGCACCCAAGAACTGACATCCTCCAGAAGTAGATTTTCTGTCCAAGTTTGCCCCACCTAGATCACTGTCTGAGTATGCTATTAGGTCAAAAGGGGAGTTATGAGGATACCAAAGTCCCAATCTGGGTTGCCCTTTGAGATATCTGAATATCCTCTTAACAGCTTGAAAGTGAGATTGCTTTGGCCTAACTTGAAATCTTGCACAGACACAGACTGGAAACATTATATCTGGCCTAGATGCTGTGAGATACATGAGAGAGCCAATCATGGATCTATAATAATGCACATCCATGTCCTCCCCCTCAAGATCTGCTGTGATCTGCTTGTGTGTTTCCATAGGTGTGCTGGCAGGTTTTGATTCTGAGAAACCAAACTTGGTTAGAATATCCTGCACATACTTGGATTGACATATGAAAATGCCATCTGTCTTCTGTTGAACTTGGAGTCCAAGGAAGAAAGTAAGTTCCCCCATGGAACTCATTTTGAACCTTTGATGCATTAAATTCTCAAATTCCTTGCACATGTTGTTTCTTGTAGATCCAAAGATAATGTCATCAACATAGATTTGGACCAGCAAGATATCCTTCTTCTTTCTTTTGATAAAAAGAGTCTTATCAATGACTCCTCTTTCAAAGTCATTTTCCAAGAGATAGGATGACAGAGTGTCATACCATGCTCTTGGGGCTTGATGTAGTCCATAAAGTGCTTTCTTTAATTTGTATACCCTGTCTGGATAGCTTGGGTTTTCAAACCCTGGTGGTTGACAGACATATACTTCTTCTTCAATTGATCCATAGAGAAAAGCACTTTTTACATCCATTTGATAGACTTTGAAGTTCATGTAAGAAGCATAGGCTAGGAATAGTCTGATTGCTTCTATCCTAGCCACAGGTGAAAAAACATCTTCATAATCTATACCCTCTTCTTGAGTATAGCCTTGAGCCACCAGCCTTGCTTTGTTCCTTATGACAATACCTCTTTCATCTCTCTTGTTTCTGAAAATCCACTTTGTGCCAATTGCTCTGTGACCTTTAGGAAGGTCTACTAGATCCCATACATCTTGTAGCTTGAACTGTAACAGTTCTTCTTGCATTGCTTCTATCCAGCTAGATTCTTTCATAGCATCATGTGTCTTTTTAGGCTCAAGCTGGGATAAAAAGCAAGAAAGGACTGTATGCTGTTGATCTTGCATTTCTTGAAGCCTGCTTTGATGTCTAGTCATCATAGGAGAAGAGATATCTCCTATTATCAGCTGTGGAGGATGATTCTTTTGAACTCTGGTGGTATGACTGGGTTCTTCATTCAGTCCAGCCTCTAGATTAGAGTCATGCAACTCAACTGAAGTGTCTTCAGATGTCACTTCTGATTCTTGAGTCTCCTCATCTCTAGTGTCTTCTTCACTCTGACTTGGTTCAGTAAATGATTCCTTTTCACAGTCTTCATTTACTGTGGGTATGGGAAAAATCACAGATTTAGATATACTTTCTTGAACTTGTGTGATCTCTGATTCTCCACCATCTGTTCCTGTATACTCATTACTGAAACCAAAAGAGTTAGTTAGTGAATCAATGTCAAATAGCCATTGAGGTCCAGACCCAACAGGATTTGGTGTGTTCTCATTGCATTTGACATTGTCACTTTCTTCAATTATTCTAGAAGAAGAGTTAAAAACTCTGTAGGCCCTACTCTGAGATGAATATCCAACAAGAAATCCATCATCTGCTTTGCTATCAAACTTACCTAAGTGAGATTTGGTATTTAGAATTGTACAAGGACACCCAAAAGGTTTGAAGAAACCAATAAAAGGTTTTCTTTGATTTAAAAGCTCATATGGGGTCTTGTTCTTTTGCTTGACCACTAGAACTCTGTTTTGGACATAACAAGCAGTATTAACTGCTTCAGCCCAGAATGTAATTGGCAATTTTGAATCAGCCAACAGAGATCTAGCAGCCTCTATTAGTGTCCTATTTCTCCTTTCAGCAACACCATTCTGTTGAGGAGTCCTAGGAGCACTATATTGTCTCTCAATACCTTTTCCTTCACAAAAAGTGTTTAAATCATGATTTTTAAATTCAGTTCCATTATCTGATCTAATGACTTTTACTCTTTGATTAGTTTGGTTTTCAATTCTTAGAATAAAGGATTTGATAAGACCACTTGTTTCATCCTTAGTCCTTAGAAAATATACCCAAGTAAATCTGGAGTAATCATCAACAATAACCAAGCAGTAAGATTTCTTTCCTATACTCATAACATTTGTAGGACCAAACAGATCCATATGCAATAACTGGAGACAAGAAGAAACAGAATTTAACTCTTTGGTCTTATGAGAAGTTTTGTGTTGTTTGCCTTTAAGACAAGCAACACAATGATCATCACATGAAAAGACTTTTGAAGGTAAACCTCTTACAAGGTTATTTTTAACAAGATTGTTCATAGTCTTGAAATTCATGTGACACATCCTTCTGTGCCAAAGGGAGGATTCATCTATAGAAGCTTTTGAAACAAGACAATTTAAAGATGAATCACTATCAACATTGTCCAAATCAAGACAGTAAACATTGTCCTTCCTAGGAGTTCTAAGTAGTATCATGTTTTCATCAACTACCTTGAACCCTGGAGCAAGGATCATACACTCAGTATTAGTAAATAATATACTATGTTGTTTGTCACAAACCTGTGATACACTTAACAGGTTGTACTTTAATTGATCAACATAGTAGACATCCTCAAATGTCATCTTACCTTTGGTGACATTACCTTTTCCACTTATCTTACCACCAGTAAGATTGTCTCCAAATGCAACATGTCCTCCATTGATATGTGTGAAATCCTGAAGACATGATATGTTGCCTGTCATGTGCCTAGAGCAACCACTATCAACATGCCAAATGCTCTTTCTCTTGAGCTGTTGGTTGCCCTGCACATTAGATAAATCAATTAGTATGATTGGGGACCCAAGCCAAAGTGATCTTGGGTCTTCCTTTCTCATCAAAGTATTTACATTCCTTTTTAATGAGGTTTTTAAACTCAGAGCACTCTTTATTAGAGTACTTTGTCAATATGATTGGCTTAGCAGAATCAACACTAGAAGCAGCACTAACCTTAGAAGTACTAACAGAGTTAGCAGTACTAACAGGTGTAGCAGTACTAACAGGTTTAGCAGTACTAACCTTGTTAGCAGTATTAACATTGTTAGCAGTAGTATTACTTCTAGCAGCACTATCATTGTCAGCAGCACTATTTGTGATAGCAGTACTAACAGTTTTAGTGCTTTTAGGAATCCACATATTGACACTTTCTTTAACAGAATACTTTTTCTTCATATGGCTTTTAGTTTTAACAGTTTTCTTAGCCACATGGTTCTTTTCAATTTTCTTATAACCAAAGGGTTTTTGCATGGATCTTTGGAAATTCATTCTTTGGTTCATAGGATTGAAATAACATAATTTTGCAAGATGATTCAATTTGCCACAGATAAAACAAGGTTTTGGTCTATTGATTTTACTCAGATCAACCCCTTGTTTATGTGCCCATTGATTATTCCAGTTTCTTTGATTTCCTCTCTTTTTGTCCTGTTTTTGGGGCTCATTCTTCTTACAAGCACACTGTTTGCAAGGACCTGGATTCACAACTGTGGTCTGTTTATAATGGACCTTACCAAACTTTTTCTCTTTCTTCTCTATGTTCTTGGATTTGATCCAAGCCCTTCCACAATCCTCATTGGTGATAATGTTGTTTTCTATAGAAATCTCACCACTCACCTTGTTCTCCTTACTCTTGCCAACCTCTTTCTCAGTCTTATCCTCAACAATTACCTCATCTAAGGGATCTATTTCAGTGGCTCCCTCAGGCAAGTCCTTCCTATCTTTGGTGTCTAACAGGTCTGAAGTAGGAGGAATGTAATTGTTGTTATATGGTGGAGGTGTGGCATTATACCCAATTCCTCTTCTCAACTTATCATGAATCTGATTTTGCAGTAAGGAGTCCATTGCTTTAGAAGCATTGGAAAACTTTTCCACATCAAGCTTAACCTTGGTTAACTCCTCTTTCAGTTTTTCACTCTCCTCTTTAGATTTGGTCAGTTTAAGTTCTAAATCCTTTTTCTCCCACTGCCAGTAATTAGTGTCATATGAGTGTTGTAGTTCATTGGCTTGAAAACCTTTGATTTGATCTTCAAATCTCTCTACTATCCTCACATAGTCTTTTATATCCTTTTCTAGTCTCTTCAGGTCATCACTCATCTTCTGATTGTGATCCCTGTACCTTTTAACAGTGTCTATGCAAGTTTTAGAGCAGAGATTAGAACTTACCTCAGATGGGAGATCAGATACTTTAGCCATAAGAGCTTGATTCTGAATAGCTTCTTCTGCTTGATCACTCCAATCAAACCCCATTCCTTGTTGAGAAACAAGGGCTTGAGCAGAGTTTCTGTTGTTATTGAAGCTTCCAGATTGAGCTTGTTGATGGTTGTTGTTGTGAGACATTCCACTTCTGCATTCTCTAGCAAAATGTCCCTTCAGATGGCATTTGTAGCATTCTACCTTTGATTTATCAAACCCTGCTCCATCTTCTCTTCTTTGTGAGAAGTTGTTTCTTCCAGTCCTCTTTATAAACTTTTTAACCCTCATGGAGAGCATGGCCATCTGCCATTTAATATCCATCTCTTCCAGATCATCAGGATGAAGTTGTTCTAAGTCATCATTGATCAAAGAAGAATTTCCATTATTAGAAAGAAGAGCTTCAAATACATAATCAGTGCCTTTATCTAAATTTGATCCATTAGCAGCATTAACTGATTCAGTATTAGCAGTAGAATCAATTGATGCTGATAGGAGTGCAGCATTATGAACATATCCAGAAGGCTTCTTCTTTGCCTCCACCTCAGCTTCAAATACTCTAAGATCATTGTACAGATCATCAAGTTCTTTGTCTTCCAACTGATCATTCTGTCTGAATGACACAGTGTACATGGTCCATTCATCTCCAAGGGACCTTAAGAACTTTCTGTTCACATCATCTTGATCAATCTGTACTCCCATAGTGGCTAGTTCACCAATTAGTTTATTAAACCTGTCAAAAGTTTGAGTCATGGACTCATTCTTAGTTGAGATGAAGTTTTCATACTGTTGTTTTAAGATTGCCTTTTGATTTCTCTTGGTACTTTTAGTACCTGAGAATCTCTTCTCTAGAGCATTCCAGAGCATCTGTGCATCAGTACAATTGCAGAATTGGTGTTGATACTCATTTGGAATGGCCAAGAGCAGTGTGCTCAAGGCTTTCATCTCTGTCTGTCTTGATTTCCTGTCTGTATCTGTCTTTGGAGGAGTTCTTTTGCCATCTTCACCAATCTTTCCTCCATCAGATGGGCCATTCTCAATGATGTCCCACATAGAGTAATCTGTGAGGAGAATATATTGCTTGATTCTGATTTTCCACATGTCAAATTCATTGGATCTGAGCATTGGAACTTTTGAGACCAAAGTACTGCTTGATTCTGTAAGATTTTCCATGATGAATAACTGTTTCTGAGAGAATTTGGCTCTGATACCACTTGTCAGGATCGAATTCTTAACAAGAATTAATACTCAGAAACTAATATCAAAGAAGTTGCGGAAAAACACTTTGATATTTGATAAAACAGTAATCAAAAACAGTATATAATTATCAAACAGTAACCTTGTATTTAATGCTTAAAACTACAAGATTACACACTCAACCTCAATATTGATGAACAGGCTCACCAATACGAATTCTACTTCTCTAGAATTAGGATCTATGCCTTGAGGTTGATTTTTCTCTCTTGAAAAACGATTATCAAAAGTTATTTCTATCTATTCTAAACATTCTATACATATACTGATAAAAAGATAATTACAAAGAATAAACAAATCTTTAGTATATCTTCCATGTATATCTTCTAAGTATATCTTCAGTATATCCAGCTGTAGTACATTCCATCCGGATCTCTTTAGCAGCACTAATAATGCTCAGCAACATTAACTTCAACTAGCAGCATTAACTTCAAGCAGTACTAACTACTAGCAGTACTAACTAGCTAAGCAGTACTAACTTTGTTCAAGCAGTACTAACTTTAACTAGCAGTAGTAATTCTACTAGCAGTAGTAACACTTAGCAGTATTAATCTTCAACTTGTTCTGGCAGTAGTAACTACTCTTGTACTAGCAGTAGTAACTACACTTAGTAGAATCTTCAGTTCCCAACAAGTTATTATTGTAAATAAAAATTTAAACCTAATTAGTTATATATCAGATATAAAATATTGTAGCTAGATGTATCACATAGGTAAATAACTGGTATATACACATACATACATGCATACATACATAAATACATACATACATACACACACATAAGTATACACACACATATATGTGTATATATACATATTAAAATTTGATAAATAAGATAAAATTATAATAAAAAACTTTTACAATTTTGTTCCCTTTATATTTTGTTTTCCATTACCCTCTCCTTCCCCCCTCATTTTCATTTCCCTCCCTATTTTACAATCTTACCATATATAGATCGGATCTCGTATCCTTCAATACCCTCACCTCCCATGCATTCCTCCCCATCTCACTGGAGCCTCTTTATTCCTTTTCATCATCACCCTCCTCTCTATTTCTTAGCACTGGTATGGTCTCCCCTTGTTGCAACATTTATTACTGAATAAATCTCTCGGATAATCAGTAATGGAGACTAGCGCAAGTATACAAGTATCAACCCACCGTCGTCTCTTACAAGTAGTAAAAATGGTAAAATATCGAGTATCGATCCACAGGGAAAAAGGTATAAGAAGTCTTTATAAAAGTCCAGTAGAAGAAATGATTTTAGATGTCGGATTCGAAGAAATCTTTTTTTGAAGGGGGTGTTTTAACATCTACTAGTTTGAACAATTAATTAAAAAGGAGCAACATGTCGAGATCCATTAAGATTTTAAAGAAAATAAATCAGGCAAAAATTGTTAAAAATAAATCATTCTATCTAACCATTAACTTGTGTAAGGCACTCTCTCGAGGTTAAAAAGGGCACGCGTCCAAGGACTAATCTTATGTTTCCAAAATAAAGTGCAGTCCTGGCAATGGCATAATTTTTCCTTGTATAAGTTGTACGGAATAAAAACAAGTTTCCTTAGTTTTGAGTAACTTTCTCGAGTATACCTTCATATCATTCAAGTTGATGTGTTCGAGATGGCTTATCTGTAACACCCGGAATTTCTAAAAATAGAACTCCTCATTAATCTTAGTGTAACACTCTAGTTGTTTATTGTATTTGGATTATCGTGTTTGAACCTACGAGTGGTAAAACATCTTTATAGGTTTGGTTAACCCTTTGGGGCAAAAGTTGCATTTTTTTGGTCTCGGTACAGTCCATGCAACTGTGCCCGTGACTATGACAAGGGGCACAATGGCCTATCCCAATCGGATAGGTGCATGGAGTCTCGGTACATTGGTTGTGATAGTGCCATGCGATAGTGACATGAGCACAATCACCTGGAGGAGGGTGGTTTCGGTATACCCGAAGTGAGTGTGCATTGCGATAGTACCATGGCACAATCGCTTGGCCAGGTTGCTCGACACTGTCTGGGTATATAAACTTTGATTCCGAATTTATTACTTTACAAACCAAAATCAGTATTCTCAAAGACGATTTTTCACTTCTATGGACGATTTTTCTCTTCCCACTTCTCTCCCCTCATACAGGGCTTTTAATTCCCAATCTAGTGGTGGTTGAAGGAATTGATGAGCATTTAGAGCAAGACTCAAGGGTGGATTTGTGAAGCTTCAAGAAAAAAACAAGTGTTTCTTATATATTCTAGGGTTTTGGTGATTTCTATGCTTTCATCCAAAACCTAGTATTGTGAGTTATTCTCCTTTTCCAAACATTATAAATGCCAAAATATGTAGGTTTGACTACTTATATGCCTTTGTTTATACATTGTGAACATTGTGAAGATTTGGACCATTTAGGTTAAAACTTGATATATTAGGCATCTTGGTATGCTATGAAGGAAATGTGAAGTCCTATGAATTTTATACAAATAGTTTATCAAGGCTCATGAAATGTATTGGGGGAAACCTAAAATCAAGAGTTCAATGAAATGTCCTGTTGGAAGATAAATATGGTGATTTTACTTTTATGGTTACACTTGGGATATAAATGTTATGGTTTTGGTTTTGAACGAACAAATCTAGATGATTGTCTATACTATACTAAATACAAGAGATCCATAGACATAGGAGTCGATTTGTGTGTGGGAAGACCATTCCCGTTTTGTAACATGAAATAGGCATGGGGTCTTGATGGATAATAAGATGTGTGCTCTTTGGGTAGGGCATCGACCAATGACTAATAATTGTAATTTCTCGTGAACGAGTGAAATCTAGGATCATCGAGAGTCTTATGCCATGAACCTCAAGAGGTTGAATGGGATGACTATTGAACCGTAATGGGGCTCATTGAACATAGATACATGGCTTATTTTTGTGTTCCATCACTATCAATGGTAAACCGGGTCTCTCCCGTCATCGCAAGATGTACTTGTCATATGCTTTGCTAGAAAAATGAAAATGGTCTATTGATTTCGATTACATGTTTGTATTTCCGGATTTATACCCTTATTTGAGTAAACTCCAATTTTGGTCCTTGACGTTTGGTGATTTCTTTGAAAGCGGGACTTGTGGTTTCATAATTCATGTTTTGGTCCTCATAGTTTGAATTTTGCTCTGAAAGAAGAACCTGGCTACTAACTTCGTTAAAAATCTCCATTAAAGGCAAGGGCAAATTTGTCCAACCATATTTTTGTCATCTTTTTGCACTTTTTTTTATTTTCCCTTATAATTGTAAAAGCAATCAAAACACAGGGACAACTAAGTAATTAACTCTAATATATATATATATATATATATATGTGTGTGTGTGTGTGTGTGTGTGTGTGTGTGTGATATGTATGTCTATATATATCTATGGTATGTATGTATGTATGTATATATATATATGTATAAAACGAGGACCATCATCAAGATGATGATGACGACAGTCAGTGGTTTTCCTTCCCTTGTTTCCTCGGAACATTCTTTTCCTTCTTTGGAGAGGACCACAAACAACCAAATTCGATTTCGAATCCCTTTGTTTACAAACCTTGGCGTGTGAATTTGTATTCAATTTCAAATTCGATTTCGATTTTGATTCCAAACCTTGTCTCTCATCGCGGTTTCCATCAGATTGCTCTTCTTGACTTTTGGTAGAAGGAGGCGATTCTAAACCCTTTTCCCCATTTGGTATTCTTTCAAAATCAATAGAATCGCATAACCCTGGATGTCCTTCGTCAAATTTCAAATCATCTCCGGATCGGGGCCTGAACGACCTGGATTTCGATGGAGGAAAACAATAAGCGGTGGTGGTGGCGATGATAGGGAGGGATTTAAGCTTTCGAAATCGGGTTTCAAGGTGATAAGGTAGATTGTTGTTTGTAGACAAAGAGCAATCCAATCGGGTTTCAGAATCGGGTTTCAAGCGGTGGTTGCTTTTTTTTCCGTTCTCTATGTTTTGGGGATGTTGGGTTTGAGTTAGCCGGCGTTTAGGATGCAGGTGGGGTGGGGAATAGCGAAGAGGGATTCATAGTCACTTCATCGACATTTCGTCCATGTAAGATTTTGTCCTGGTGAGAAGTTTTTGTCCTTGTGAGAAGACACGTCGGAGAAAATGACCAACGAATATGATAGGAGGGGGTTCAGGTTATGTGAGATTTCATCCCTGGAACCGTGTTTGTATATATCATATACACACATTACACACACACACACACACATATATATATATATATATATGTGTGTGTGTGTGTGTGTGTGTATTAGAGTTAAAATGCATAACAGGACCTGAGTTTAATGTTTTTTTATAAAACTAAGGGAAAACAAAAAAGAAGTACAAAAAGAGGACCAAAACTTGAATTATGAAACCATAGGTCCCACTTTCAAAGAAATCACCAAGCATCAAGGACCAAAATTGGAATTTATTCCTTATTTTATTAGATATAAATTGTTTGATCTCTCTAGGCTTTAGTCTAACACTTTTTCTTAAACTGACATTTATATCAGGTCCTCAAGGTAGCAGGGCGACAAATGTTTGAGTGGAGAGCCTATTGCCATTGAGGCAACTTTTAATATAAGAATGTATAAAGTCGACGAAAATTCATTAATTGAGAATTGTGATAAATAGTAACAAGAATTATGTATAATGTGTTCATAATTTCACTTAGATAATGTTATTATGAATGTATTGCTACAGGGGCGTGCTTGACTCTATTACTATTTTGATGATTTATGAATGTAGTAATACATTTCTTTGTTGTTAATTCTTCTGTTATATTTCTTACTCCCGCTCTCCTATGTCTAGAAATATGAGATGGTAAGCAGTCGGAGTAAAACACCGAATATGAGGTTCGTGAAGTCAATGTAGCGGCTCCTGGACAGGAAAGGCAAGACACTATCCCAGAGCCCCCCAATTCCTCAAATGTTGGTAGGAGGGGTTGAAATAGTGCCCAGAGTGAGCTTGGCTACTGACAACCCTATTATTAAGTAGTGGATCCCCAATCTGTGATGATGGTTACTTTTCTTCAAATGATAAAGTCAACCATGGACAAGATGGATGAGAGGTTGATGAAGATACTTGAAGACAGGGATGCCACCGAATGTAGAGTTGCAATTGAGGATATTTGGGTGTTTCAATTGATGCAGACACTACCAAAAAAAATCCGACGTCCTGATCCGTCGGTTATGGGTAAGATCCATCGGTAATCCGTCAGTAATCGCCATCAGAAATTATCTGGTAGGCATTTGATTTACCGAAGGATCACCGGCGGATTTTAGCGACGGATTACCGACGACCATGATTACTGAAGGATTAACGACGAATAAGTGACGACGGCGTTTACCGATGGATTACCTACGGATCATTATTTCCTGACGGATTACCGACGACTTGATTTACCGATGGCTTACCAACGGACTTACTTAACTGATGGATTACCGACAGACTTATTTTACCTACGGATTATCGACGGACATATGTGCCGACGGATTAGCCGTCGGTAAATTTATTTAAATTAAATTAAAATGAAATTATTTTAAATATTAAATTATATTATTTAAACATTACCGACGAATTATCCGTCGGTAATTTTTATTTTAATTGAAAAAATAATTAAAAATACCGAAAAAACTATACAAAAACCCTGTGGAGAAACGTTGTTAATTCTTGTGCAAAAAACATTACAAAACACTATTGTATTTAATACAATATCATCCCAAATCCGTAAACTAAATTCAATGTTAGTTAGCCCAATAAAAAACAAACTAAATCGGGGGAGGAGAAAGGGGGGAGCGGGGAAACTTCCAAACTGTTTCATAAAGGCTTCAAACTGTTTCATTTTCTCCTCCAATGCTTTCCTTGCTTCTCTGTCTTGTCTCGCTACCTTCTCCATTTTGAGCCTCACTTCTCTTTCTTATCGTACCTCCCCTTTAAGCGCATCCCACTGAAATTCAACATTTGACAAACATAAAACAATGTTAGACGACGTTTGACAACCCTATAACTATTATACACATTTGACAAACATACATACCTATTCTTCGTGATGAAAGCTCCCGCTCTTAGCGGCACCTGAATCACCGGACATAGCATATTCGGGATCCTGAGTCCCGAATCCAAAAATGCGGCCCTTATGTTGTCCTCTGACTACGCTTCCACAACTCTGTGTCATTGGGTGGAACGACGTCGGGAGTTAAGTCGAAGTACTCCTCCGCCCTAATATGTCCTTAGTTACCCTATAGTTTTACCAAAACAATTTGTTAACATGTAGAAAAATCAGCATCACTTCGACTGTAATTAGAACATATCCATTATCTGTGTAGTATCAAAACAATCATATCGTCTGCCCAACAATGGCAACCCAAACTAAATGAATCAAATTACACAACTCTGTAACAAAGTTTGTTATCATTTCTATCTATCTTGTAAAGCAAACAAATATATACATAAGCAATACATGTACATATGTATATATATACACACACACATACATACATACAAACATTCATGAAAGACCCTTGCTTTGTTTCTAACGATTCTCTTCAAAGACCCAAGCTTCCTAAACAACGATTGAAAATACATGTTAGTAAATAAATGAGTGATATACAAAATTTAATGGAAAGTGTTTGAATGAAAGGTTCATCTAGCTCTCATAAAATTACATCCACCTATATTGGACTGACCCACCATTTATGGCCTCTCGTGTCAGATGTATCACTAAGTGTTCCATCGAATCAAAGAATCTGGGCGGGAAGACTTTTTCCAACTTACAAATTGTTTGAACGATACTTGTTTGCAACGGAATCAAATATTCTAAGTGTAAAACCCTTGAGCATATTGCACGAAGAGTGTGCACAACTCCGTTATCACATCCCATATTGGAGTCGGTATCATCCCTCTTAAAGCAATAGGGAGTAATCGTTAGATAAACACATGACAATCATGACTCTTGAAGCTATAAAAGTTATAGTCTGCAATGTTTACACCCCCCAATATTCAAAGTATACCCATCCAGAAACTTCAGCATCTTCAACCATTTACATACTTTTATTACCTGTTGTTTGCTCAAAGTGTACGATGCCTTCGGTTTCACTACTTTATTGCCTGACGTGGCAATGTGCAAAACCGGTCGGTTGCAATAAATCTCTACATCCCTCCTTAATTTTATATTCTCTTTAGTCTTCGACGTGTCAATGATAGTGTTAAAGAGATTCTCAAAAACGTTCTTCTCAATGTGCATGTCATCCAGGTTGTGTCAGATTAACAATGTCTTCCAATATGGAAACTCCCAAAAGATGTTTCTCTTCACCCAATTATGAGTGATTCCGAAGCCGATAATATTTTTATTGGTTGATCTAAATGGGGAGCCCTCATAAACAGTTGGAAGATGGTAGACCTGCTCCCATATTTCTTGACCGGTTAACTCAGGTGGTGGACCGACTGACACCGTAGATCCATCCTTGAATCCTTTTCGATCACGTCAGAAGGGGTGTGTAGTAGGTAACCATCTCCGATGACAATCAAACCAACAAGATTTTCCTCCATTTCTTAACTGAAACGAATTGACTGCGCCCATGCAGTACGGGCAGGCTAACTTGCCATGCGTGCTCTAACTCGACAACATTGCATAGGTAGGGAAGTCGCTGACGGTCCATAGTAGTATATCCCTCATCTCAAAATTATTCTTACGATAAGCATCATACGTAAGAGCGCCCTCGATATACAACATCTTAAGATCATCTATTAGCGGCCTAAGAAACACATCTAAATTCTGGCTGGGGCTCTTTCTACCAGGAATGACCAAAACAAGTTTAACATATGCATCTTTCAAACTCGTCCAAGGAGGTAAATTGTAGATGGTAAGAAAGACCGGCCATAGTGAATACTGATTCGTATTAGAATTACTCGGGCTGAAACTATCGGTGCATAAGCCAAGACGCACATTACGGGGATCAAAAGCAAAGTCAGGATGCACCATGTGAAAAGGTTTCCAAGACGCACCATCATTGGGATGTACCATCACATTCGGTTCTATCTGATGATCCATGTGCCAAGTCATCTCTTTAGACGTCTTCTTTGACATATACAATCTTTGAAGTCTAGGAACAATAGGCAAGTACGTCAACATCAAGTTTGGAACCTTGCTTCATCCACTAATCTTGTAACGACTTTCATTGCAATATAGACAATGGGTTAACTTAGAATCAAGCTTTTAAAATAAAATGCAATGGTTTTTGCAAGCGTCGATATTTACTTTTGGTAGAGCAAGATTTTTCAAACTCTTCTTCGTCTCGTAGAAGTTACTGGGTAGGTTGTCACCCTCGGGTAGCATCTCTTTAATTATGGGAACAACTCGGTTATAAGTCGTCTCGGGTACATTACATTTTGCCTCCTAATTCATCATCGCTTCGATCTTGGATGGGTCCACTTTCACTCCGTCGCGGTTGACTACATGACCCAAGAATTGGACTTCCTCTAGCCAAAAGTCGCATTTATAGAATTTTGTGTACAACTTCTCCCTTCTCAAAACCTCCAAAACCTCCCGAAAGTGTTTCCGTGTTGCGCCTCATCCTTGGAGTAGACAAGTATATCGTCGATGAACACTATCACCGAATTGTCGAGGAACGGTCGACAGACCCGGTTCATCAAATCCAATGACACTGACGGCGGGTTTGTTAACCCGAATGGCATTACTAAAAATTGGTAATGACCCTATCATGTTCTAAAGGCGGTCTTCGCCACGTCCTCATCCTTCACTTTAACCTGATGGTACCCCGAACGAAGATCGATCATTGAAATATACCCTGCCCCTTGAAGTTGATCAAATAGGTCATCGATTCTTGGGAGCGGGTACTTGTTCTTCACAATCACCTTGTTCAGTTCTTGGTAGTTTATACACATTCTCATCGTTCCGTCTTTCTTCTTCACGAATAGGACAGGAGCTCCCCAAGGCGACGAGCTCGGTCTCACAAATCCCTTCTCTAAGAGATCTTGTAATTGCAACATCATTTCTTGCATTTTATATGATGCCAATCGGTAAGGCACTCTAGCGATTGGAGCAGCCCCCAGAATTAAGTCTATTCGGAGCTCCACTTTCCAGTCAGGTGGTAATCCGGGCAAGTCGTTGGGAAATGCATCCGAAAATTCACAAACGACTTTGACGTCTTCAAGCTTCTTCTTTTCCAACTTGGCATCCACTGCGTATGCCAAGTAAGAATAACACCCCTTCACCAAGCACTTGTGTGCCTTTGCCATAGAAATGACCACCACATCATCACCCGCGAAAGGGATTCAGACTAATTTTCTTTGAACATATAATTTCGGCTCGATTCTCTCCTAACTAGTCCATCCCGACTATCAAGTCAAATCCACCGATAAAGGAAATTTTGCAAGGCTGAGGAGATTGGATCCGACCTCAAGGAATTTGTATAGAGACTACATCGTTGAGAGCTTGAGGCGATAGACGAAAGGTGAAGATTGTACCATACAAACTCTAAGGAATAAATAGTTTAATGTATTCTATTTTTTTCAATATAATTTGTTTGATTAGATGTATTCATAAATTTGTTTGGTTCTTTTTGGTTCATATTAATCGTATACACAATGATTTTGTTTGATGAAGGCAAATTTGTAGAATTTATCAATTCATAATAATAATTGTCTTGCTCATGCTATCAATTTTAGTATGATTAGTAGGGGTGTCAAATTTGTATCATGACAAACCAACCAATTGCATTACCAACCGTACCAATTAAATTGGTACAAACTAAATTAGTACCAATTAAATTGGTTGGTAGTACCATACCAACTTCATAAACGTGGTTGGTATGTGGTATTGAAAATCGCCTACCACGGTTATACCGTACCGTACCGACTTTTATATATATAATTATTTATAAAGTAAAAAAATCAATTAAGTGAATTATATTTAATTATTAATTCTTTTTCTTAGAGAAACTTACCAATTTAACATTTTATTATTTATTGTTTAGTATATTAACTCCATACCTCCTCATAGCAACCCAACTCCTCGACTCTTCCTCTCCTCAACGCATGCCTCCAACCTTCATAATCCGCGCTTCCACCGTTCGACGACCAAACGACCACACCTCTACACGAGTACACGCCCACATGAATCTGCAATCGATACTCGGAGACACTCTAATGAATTTTATATATCTATTCGTTAACCTATTGGAGTCGATTGTAACTTCAACATTTGACATGTTGGTACAAAACCGTACCAACATGTACCAATCGAAAAAAGTTGGTACCAAGTAGAGTTGGTTGGTACGTGGTATAAATAATTGCGTACCAATTATAATTGGTTGGTACACGGTATCGAGAAAAAAAAAACATGGTACCGTACCATGTTCACCCCTAATAATTAGAATAAATTAGTTTGTGACTTATAATTGCAAATTAAATTTTTTTTTGACCTATAGCGATGACATTGTCGTTGTAATAGGTATATAATTATTTGTTTATTTTTGGCCTATAACGACGACATGTTGTCGCAGTAGATAGAAAGTCAAAATGTTTATTTTTTACCTACTGCGACGACATGTTGTCGCTATAAGGACCTACAGCTATGGGCTAATAGTGACAAAACCTACAGCGACGACTGTCGTCGCAATACCTCTATAGCGACGATAATTGGGAGCATTAGCGACGACATTTGTTGTCGCAATAGAGTAGATTTGTTGTAGTGAATTCGTTTAGTAAGATGCTAAACGAACGTAAAAGAACGAACACAAATGAACGATAAACAACTACCATTAATGATCATTTTGTTTATAAAATTAACATAACAAAATGAAAAATCGGGTAAAATTAGGAGGGATAAAAAATGAATTCTAAAAATTTAATTTAATTAATTATTTTTATATATTAATGTCATGATATATATAAATATACTTATATAGGGGAGCGATCAAATGGAAACCACTCTAATTTTGAAAATCGTGAAAACCCTTGATTTCATTGGTTAAGTTAATGAAATTGTTTTATGAAATTGTTTAATTTGATGAAATTGTTTCATATAATTCTTTTATTGATGAAATCGTTGCACATATTTGTGTTTTTTATGTAAAAATGAAAATGTTTCATCGGACTGCGAAAATACATGAAACAATTTATCAGAATGAGAAAAATAAATGAAACTACATAAAAAACACAAATATATGAAACAATTTCATTAACAGAAGAATTACATAAAACAACTTGATCATATTAAACAACTTTATGAACCAATTTCATTAATTTAACTAATGAAATTGACGGTTTCCAAAGTTTCCAATCTAATATGGTTTCCAATTGAAACCACCTCTATATATATATATAAACAAATGTAAACGAAAATAAATGGACGAACGTTCACGAACGTAAATGAATTAACAAACAAGAATATTGTTCATATATGTTCGTTCATTTAACTAAACGAACTAAAAAATGTGTTTTAGTTGTCGAACAATTCACGAACAGGTCGATGAACGTTCGATTCGTTTACAACCCTAACCTTTTCCATTGAAAAACGGGTACTCTTTATACGATGAACATGGACAAAGTGGACCCATTGTTATCGATGTTAGACGTTCAGAGTGGTGAATAGTGATGTCTAAAGAGTCAAATATCACATCCCTCGTTAATTAGGTCTTGTCCTCTTAATGACTTGTGTTACTAGGAACTTGTGGGCAAGAACCTCTCATCCTACAATACCATTTAATTTAATTTTGTAGGATTAAATGTGTTTGGTGGTTGATATAATTGGCTCCCCAATTCTAAAAAAATTTTCGGTTTTTATTTGAACTTTTTCTCTCTAGCTTTCTATGTATAGAGATGTGTGTATTCCTTACCATTTTTAGTTGTTTATATAATAAGATATCATTTTCGACTATAATAAACGGTATAACCTTTTGTTCTATACCGTTTATATTGTTGTTTTTCCTTCTTGCATCTTTTATACGTTTGCAAGTTGCAACAAAGTCAAATGAAACAATTCCATTTTTTTTAACCAAATTAATGTTAATTAGTAATACACAAACACATAACATATACGAAAACTGAAACTGTATAATTTCATAATTCTTGACCGTTTCAACGAAAAATCATTTTCATTTGGAGATCTTGATGGTTGGTTCTCTTTAAATCCCTAAATTGTAAATAACTCTGTTTGCATAAGCAATTGTCTTACAGACTTAAATGTCATACCTAAGGTAGTTGGGGTACTTAAATAAGCTTTAACAATAACTATAAAGACTTTTGACCAAATCGTATTAGACATACAACATATTCTTGGTATACAAATTCAATGTTATATGCATTGACTATATTGTAAAGAAGTAATGATCTATAATGATGGTAATAAAACCAATACTTTAGGTTGTAGGTTCAAATCTTTTGATAAAAATATCGAGTCCAAGTTTGAGTTTTTGTAAAAGTTAAAATGCTTACAAAATCGGTGGTTTGAAATCTTTGCTAAAGAAACAACTACCGAAAGAATGGACAACGTATAAACTTCCATCTTTTTATGCCATTGCTTCAAACATGTTTCACTTCCATCGTTGAGATAAATCCTCTTTGACCGGTGTCTCCTCAATCTTCTCCCACGGCATCTTGCGCTTGGCCATTTCTCGTTTCTTTGCAGCCACTCCAATGGTATCTCCAGATTTCTGAAATTATTAAAAAGAATAAGCAATTAAAAAACAAAAAAATCCAATTCATTATATGGTTTTTGTATACTTGATCATACCTTAAAGCAATATCCATCATATATGTCGCAAATTGGATAATCGCTAGGACAACAATACGAAGACCCCTTGCAACACACGGCATTGGAGTAACCACAACAACCGTAAAGTAGACAGTAGTTATAGAACTCAAAGATGCAACAACATGTCTGGCCTGCAGCACAATAGGAAGAGTCCCCACATTTGCTCGATGGAGAAGGCGGAGGAGGTGGAGGAGATGGCGGTGATGGTGGACTAGGTGGAGGCGGGGTGGAAGAATGTGAGTAAGACGGTTGTAGATTGATCCCACACACCCCGTTTTTTACACTAGTATTTCTTTTAATAAGAATCCATCCATCCATGCCCCAATACGTACCCCACGAGTTCTTCACAATCCAGTAGTCTTCGCCATTTTGTGAACCGTAACCAACAACAAGCACCGCATGGTCTATGTCATACGGGCTGCTCGAGCATTCCCCGTCATATATACCCTACGAAAATCCAACATAGAAAATATACACAAAGTAAGCAAAAGAATCAACATTTAACTATGATATTTTTAAAAAAGTTAAGAAGACTTACCCCAGTGTATAGTTGGAAATCATAAGCAGAGCCAACTATACCAACTGTAACAGGCTGCTTTGCCACAGCACAAAGCAATGCATTTTCATTTGGTTCCACATCTGTGTAGCTATCAATTGATACCACTATATTGTTCTCCTGTTCAAAAATGTTTAAATAATTTTATTTATGGGGTATAAACTATAGTTTTATGATGGAGATGTAAATCATCTGTCTCTATGTTCATCTCTGTCCCACCAATTAACTCCTGACACATTATTATATTTTCATTCTCTTTTCTCAATAAAAAGATGATGTGTCAGAGGTTATTGGTGGATATGAATGGGATATCGAGTTTGGAGACGAGTGATTTGTATTCTTAACTTAAGGTATAGGATTAGACCTTTGAGACGATGCATTTACCACCATAACCATTTGCACTGGTATATGGGTAATCTGCTTCGGTATCAATCCCACCGTTTTTGATAACCCACCTAAAGGCGGTGTCCATGTTTCCGCCATCACATCCGTAGTCATAATTGTCACAGTCAACGAGTTCTTGTTCCGAGAGTCTAATGAGTTCACCAGTGTCCAATGCATGCGCACTCTCGATGGATCCAACCACAGAAAATGCCCAACAACTTCCTGCAAACCAGAAAATTCAATAGGAAAGATGAGATCTTTATGCCATAGCTGACGATGATCCAATTAAATCGAAACTCTTACGACTATGACAATACCTAACTGACACTTATGTTACCGGGGTCTGTTTGTTTTTTACTTAATGAGCTTAATAGCTTATTTGCTAAGTAATTTAACAAAATCTGCTTTTGATTGGTATTTAAGTAACAACTGAAAATAATTAAATTAGATAAATTACCTTTATATTAAAGTTATTTCAGACAATTGTGGAAAATAAAAAACATAAGCCTTGAACAAAAGTGACGGGCTAATAAAGCCCATTTCAAGCCCATTGATTTAGCCATAGTACCATACTGCCATAGTGCATGCCAGAAACACATCAATAAGTTGTATAAATTTTGGGTAAATATATTTAAATATATTAGTTTCTTTTAAAGGAATATTTAAATGATATTAGTTGTGTATCTATATCATGCATTAGGGTTGAATTTTGTATTATAAATTGAGAATAAAAAATTAATACAACCTTTTTGTTGAAAATAAAGAAGTCCAAAATTTATGAAGTATTGTTATGTATTAATATCATTCATCGTTATCATGTATTTCATTTTAACTTGTTTATTAATTGATTATTAATAATAAATTTTAAAAACATGAGTTTATACTTATTTAAATGTATTTCTAGCCCATTTTTAATAAAATATATTTTGTAATGACACATAAGTGAAAGCTATCAACAATCAAAGAGTTGAATTATTTAAGGCATTGTTTACATAAACTAACTTATAAGTTAGCTTAATATCTGAATTTTTGTTTAGACAGACATAAATTAGCGTATTGAAACATTAGTTAAATTATGCATTATATATCATTTAAAACTATTATGAATCATATCAATTATTTTTATATTTATTATTATTTTAATTATTATTCAATATATCTAGTTATCAAAAAGTAAATATAACAATTTTAAATATATTTATGTAAGTTATATAAAAAATAAAGTTATATTTATTTTGTTTCATGGAAATAAAGATGTGATAAATGATTTTAGTAAAGTATTCAATTTAATTATTAATTATTAATTATATTTTTTGAAAAATTATTAATTAATTAATTATGATACCAATTTTTTTTATTCATATTATATATATTTAATAATTAATTTAAGGTTATAGATTAAAGTAGATTTTTTTAGAATCCAAAATTTGTAATATATATAATAATAATAATTAATTTAAAATTATTTTAATTAACATATTATATTATTTAATTTTTTTTTACTATCTTATTTGTATTAGTTAACATATTATATTACTTGGGATTTGCTTTAATTATATTATGAAATGTTATAATTTACTAATAATACAAGATGTCATTTTTGATCATTTTACATTTTTTATCTAGTTTATCACCTAGTTTACTAAACGTGATTTGTTAATCAACTAGCTGATAGTCGAACATAGTCTAAATACATATATGCAAACACATACATACATACGTATATACACACATACATATGTATAATATTTAGAAAAATTGAAATACTATAGTTAATGGAAATTACCACACTGTCCTTGGTCTTTAATTGGAGTGACGACTCCTTTTTCTCTCCAATCCAAAGAAGCAGGAGCATCGCAGGAACCCACACCTGCTGCTGTAATCTTCTTTATTCCATCACCCCTCATCTTTAATTTATTCGAATTCGACCCCTTAACTTTTGATAGATAAGTCTCTTTAAACTCTTCGTTACTCAAATCAGCAAATTTGTTCAACCCTACCATGTGTTCCGTCTCTGATTTCCGCTTCGAGTTTTTCTCCAACACGTATATCAAGCTCTTCTGAAAGTTCACTAACCTGCTCTCCTCCTCTTGTGCGTGCTCGTATGTTTTTCCATGCATCTCTTTCCATTTTTGGAACAGTTCCAACATTTTTTCTCCCGATAAAGCCTCGGTTTCTTGATCGTTCAGTATCGAGATCTCGATTGGAAAACTCGATGCTGCGATTTTCGATGAAACATGGATGATGAAGAAAAGAAGAGTGAATAGGGTTTTTGAGGTACCCATTTGATCAAAAGCTTGTCTTTCTCAATAAAAGTGAGTCTAGAAAATTTTCTTGATATATATGGTTACCCTTTTTATGCATCACTATAGCTTTTATCACTAATTATCTTGGATGATTGGTTTTGATAAAGTCCAATATGACCTTCAAATGGTGGCAGGAAGTCAAAACCAATAAGAGTATTTTAGTCATTTAAACGGTTAAAAAAAGAAAATATTCTTTGTTTTTTATGTTATTTACAATTCAAAAACGTCACGACTCTTTGGCTTGTAACATCTTTTTGTTATTTTTTGACTTTTTGTTTATTCATTGGAAATATGGCCTAAAGGTGATGGTAACTTGCCTTGGATCAGAATGAATAGAATGACATTATTGATTTTCTTAAAGCTATTGTAAATAAATAATTGTTTTTAGTAAAAAATAATATCATATTTTATGATAACAAACATCGATCTTAGAGCATCTCCAATGCAAGATTCTTATAAGCAAAAAGTGCAATGACTTATAAGAACTAACATTGTTGAGAGCTCTTATAAGAAGCTAAAGCCCTCTAGGTTCTTAAATAAGAACCTTGGTTCTTACCATGAAGTTTGTGTGAAATGACAATTTCTTCATTTTTATTGGTAGTTAAATTAAATATTTGATATTTATTTATAAATAAATAATAATTATTGATATTGACATGAGATTCTGATAAGAACTACCATTGTGAACTTTTAGATAAAATTTTAAATTGATGAGTTGAAAATTAGAAGACACCAAAAAATGTAAAAATAAGGTTCTTACAAGAACCTCCATTGAAGATGCTCTTATATTATTATTACTTTGTACAGTGGTTCTTTTTTTTCTTTTTCTTTCCTATTGTTCAGAATTACTCATTCTGACAAATTATAAAAAATAAATTAAATTCAGAAAAATGTAGGAGTAGTGTATATGTTACATATCATTGTTTGAGAAGTTTGATGGTAGACTAAAAGCTATTATACAAATGTAATAATTAAACAACATTAAAACACAAAAAAACTAGTTATAATATATACTATCAAAATTTAAACTTGAAAATTTGAAGGGTCAACTTAACTCACAAATAAGCTCTAAACTTTGAGATTTTTGTCTTTAGGTCGTTCATTCGAGTCTCCTTGGAGTTATTGAAGATTTTTCTAATTGTTTTCTTTAGGGCTACATGAGATTAGTCCAGTTGGTACAAGTTGGTTAAACACACACAGTTATAGTTTTTTTTTTTTTTGAAACTAAGGGAGCGTTTGGTTTGCAGGATTCCAACGGAATTCGAAAGAATTAGAATGATTAATTCCATTGACTAAATTCCGTTCAGGTGTTTGGTTTACCTATGGAATGTAATTGAATTCCATACATCCCACTATATATGAATTTGGTCATTTTATCACAATTGAAAAGGAATTCAATTTCATTTCATATCATTTTCTCAAAAAGACAAAATTATCCCTATCTTCCCTACTTGATTCACCCAGACCACCGTCGTCGACAACCAACGATATAAACTGTCGTCGACCACCGCTGATCTGAACTACCACCGACCACCACTGATCTGAACCACCTCCGATCTAAAATGCCGCCAACCTGAATCGCCGCTGACCACCACCAATTTGAACCACCGCTAACCACCGCTGACCACCAACGATTTGAACCACCGCCGACCACCACCGATATAAACCATCGTTCTGAACCACCGTGGACTACTACCGATCTGAACCACCGTGGACTACTACCGATCTGAACCATCGCGGACCACCATCGATCTGAACAACCGTCGAACACCACTGATATGAACCAGTGTCGAACACTGATCTGAACCACCACCGAACACCACTGATCTACACCACCACCGACCACCATCGTCGACCCCCATTGATATGAACCACCTCCAACCACCACCGATCTGAACAACCGCCGACCATCATAGTTCCAAACCACCGCTTTAAACCATCACCGACCACTATTGATCTGAACCACCTATCTATAGCTGGATTTCAGTTTCAGTTTTGAAAATAAGGTATTTTGGTCATTTACCAATATTTTATTCCAATTCCAAAACTACATTATGTGAACCAAACAGACAGATTCCAATTACTTTAACATATTTCATTCCATTGTCTGTAAACCAAACAAATGGTCAAATCTGATAACATTCAATTCCAATTCCTTCAAAGTCAAATTGTTTTGACAAATTCTATTTCATCCAAAAAATTCTACGAACCAAACTCCCTACGATGTTTAACAACATATATATTTTAATTAGTTAATGCATAATTGATAATTTTTATCCTATATCCAAATATATGATCAAGTCATGTTTGACAGAACATAAGTTATCTTATTTATTATTATTTTATTTCAAAAGTCTCGTTTGGATAAACAAAAAGTAGCTTATAAGAGCATCTCCAACCATAACACAAAAAAAACACCAAAAACATCAAATGGTGGGCCCTAAAAACCAAAAAAAAAACTCTCAATTCCAACCATACTCTAAAAACTGGTGGGACTTTGAGATTTGTCGTGCATTTACCTTTCACACTGCATATTTGTTCGGTGACTACCTGCACCAGCCAAAAATATCTCTTTATCATGCGATAGGAGAGAAGAAAATGGCAAATTTGAGAAATTATCGTGTGGTTGGAGAAAGGTCTAAGCTAGCTTATTGAAATGCTTCCAGGAGCTTTTTGCCATTTTCTTCCAATTATACATCTGATTAATATTAATTATGAATAAACATTACGTATACATTATTTGTAATGCCCTCAAAATTGATAAGAGCAACTAATTTAAAATTTTCAATATTAAATCAAATAAAAGATAAAATTTCTTCTTACAAATCAAACTCGAAATACCTCAAAATAAATTATATAATTAACCTCAACAATTATTAACTCAAATCTTATCCAAAGACTAAATCGAGGTCGGATGTTACTAAACCTCATATTAGTCGCTATCTCTGAATGCTGAAACATCATCAATGGCTACATCCTTCTCGTGTATCTAACTAGCACTCAACTCTTCACGGTGCCTCTAGTACCGTTTCCCCAACAAAGTCCTAATGCACATGCCGAAAAATAAAAAAGTTAGGCTTAACACCTAGTGAGTTCAAGAGTTTTCATCACTATATAATCAATAAAACGGAAAGAATATTATTTAAATCACAATTTCTAATATGCAAAATGTTTAGAATAAATAGTTATGTCTTTTCCAAAAATCCCATCTTTCGTGATAAAGCGCTTAAATAGAAATACTCCGAAAACATGGAACTAAACCCAATACTCACGCGGAACATAAATAGGATAAAAATTCAAATACCAAAGCATGGAAATAACTACTTCATTCAAACCTTAATATATATGGAGGGGATCCATTATTAAAGTCATCAATCGCAATTACTCTCACAAGACCAAACGATATTGAAACATGGATATTACAATATCCGAAAACAATGTTTGACAACAACGGGGGAGACTCGTATCTGTTGAGAGTGAAGGGAACACATTAATATGTCACTCGTACAACGTTAATCGTATAACACTTCGCAACTAGACGTCCAAATGTTCCTACGACTCCTTAGCAAGTTTCACCTCAAGAGTCGGTTTATCTTAGTGTATATTCCCACGAATTCCACCTTAAGGCCCGATACACTTAAGGACTACCTCCAAGGCATTACCTTCAAGTGACGGAGGTCCTAGTGCCTACCTCCAAGGTAGCACCTCTAGACTCAGCCCTCCTAGTGCCTACTTGAAAAGTATAAGGTCACAAAACATGGGTCCCGGAGTCCAACACCACAGTACCCATCGACCATCAAATAAAGATTGACTTACGTGCCTATGGATCCAATGCAACACAGTCTAAAATTACATGACTCTAAAAGAATGTCCAACATCATCAAAACATGTAATTTACAAATAAGATGTAATAAATGCAATTCATAACTGGGCTCTACTTTGAGCTATTAAAACCAGACAAATATACTCAAGAATCTTTTAAGTCAAAACCGAGATAAAATGTTCAAAACTCATTTGACCATCAAATAAAGGTCCTCGAATAATAAAATGCATTTAACCGGCGTTTATGCAAACACATATCTCAAAGATATGATTAACCCAAAAAAAATCATCATTGGTCGAGACAAACCATAATGAACTCGTACCCTTGTGTTTCTAAAAATGCTTCATAACACGATATTGTACATTTTCCAAATGGTTTATAAAATCAAATACACCAAAATGCGCAAATCATCAAGTAGATTGCCTTTGTATAATAAGTCACCAAAATCACACATTTATGAGATTTATTCGTCAAAATATCCAAAATCCAAATATATGCATTTCCTGAGATCTATCAACCCAATTTACCAAATATGAAATCTTCATAAAATACTCAACACATTGATAATTACTAAATAATCACATTCTTTTACTTCAAAATACACATTTTGGCATGTACATAGTTTTCACAAAACAACTTGAACTCACCTTGCTAGGTTAGGTTAAACTTAGGTTCCAAACTCCATCTCTAGCTTCAAAAGATGAAGACTTTAGATCTCCATGCTAACTTCTAGATATATGGTTTAAACCTTCTCAAGAACATCTCCTTTAATCCCCAAACATATACAAACAAACCCAAGAGATGAAATGAGGTTGATGTGAAAAGAACCAAACCCTAGGTTAAAAAATGGTTGATTATAGGCTTACCTTTTGACTTCTAGGAACCCAAATCTTCAAGGAAACCTTCATCCTTCTTTTTCCGACCTTGAAAAGCTTAGAAATACGAATACATAGCATCTGAAATCTCCTCAATCGGGTTAGAAATGAGAAAGTTATGACCAAATGAAGAACAACCCGAAAATCAGATTTTATGTCTGGAACACGTTCGCGACTATGCCATGCTACAATGCCAATGGCATTGTCGCCTGGGATGTACCGAATCTGGTACATTACCCGCGACATTGCCCTACGACTATGACATTGGGCATTGTTGTCGGGCATTGTAGCCTCAACCGTACCGACCGTTCTCCCGATCATTCCTCGACCGTTCCTCGATCGTTTCCCCGCCGTTCACAAACCATTTTCCTGGTCGTTCCTCGACCGTTTCCCGACCGTTCACAAATCATTTTCCTGGTCGTTCCTCGACCATTTCCTGACCGTTCACTACAAGAAAAAAACCAATTAGTGACAAAATCAAATTTGTCACTAACTACCTAAAATTGGTCACTAAAATCGTTTAGTGACCAAAATTTTGGTGGTCACTTTTCGTCACTAAAGGTCCGTCACTGATTTATGATAGTGACCAAAAATAAAAATGGTCACTAATTAGTGACAAAATCAAGGTGGTCACTGTGTTTGTGACGACTATTTTGGCCACTAAAAATCGTCACTAAATCACTAAAAGTCGTCACTATTCTTCAAGATAACGGCTCCATTAACGTCCATTAACTTCCATTAGTGACCAAAAAAAGTGGTCACTAATTAAGGAAGCATGAAAATGGAAAAGAAAAAAATGTCACTAATTTCTACTATGATTGTTTACACAATAAAACTAAAACATGCTAATTTGTATATATAGAAATCTAAAGCGTTAATTCCATTTCGTAACGTATAAAATTCTTGATCCAAACATAAAACAAGTATGTGATCGTCATGTCTACTTCTTATCACTAAAAACACTTGATAAACACTTAATGACTAACGAAAAGTTAACATACGATTCTTAGTCTTCAAATCCCAATGGATAAAACTTTGACATTTGTGCCATCATCATGTTCATATTGTCCTTCATTTGGTTTTGCTCCTCTTGAAACTTCACTTGATCTTCTGTTGGGAACTGAAGATGTGACCAAGTCATTAATGCTGCTAGTTCAGAGTTAGTACTTCCAGAGGATCTCAAAGTTAATACTGCTAGGTATTACTACTTCTAGTAGAATTAATACTGCTAGTCAAAGTTAGTGCTGCTTGAACAAAGTTAGTACTGCTTAGCTAGTTAGTACTGCTAGTGGTTAGTGCTGCTTAGTAGTTAATACTGCCAAGACTCAGTTAATGCTTCCAAGGTGATTAATGCTGCTTCTGAGATAATTTGAAGATAATGTTGAAGAGATCGCATCTGGAGATAAACATGGAAAACTTGAAGATAATTATGAAGATTATTTTGAAGATCTTTTTATGTTTAGTAATTATTTTTTATTATTCAATGATATATAGAATAGAATTAAAAAAAAGATACAATTGAATAATTCTGAGTTTTTTGTTCTAGAGAGAGAATCAACCTCAAGGCATCGTTCCTAATTCTAGAGAAGTAGAATTCGTCTTGAAAGAGCCTGTTCTTCAAGATTGAGGTTGTGAGTGAAAAGCTTGTAACTTGAATCATTAAGTAAAGTTTGCAAGTTGTGATTCATACTGTTTTTCTGTTTATTGAATATTAAAGTGTTTTTCCGCAACTTCTTTAATATTGTTTCTGAGTGTTCATAATTCTTGTTGAGAATTCGATCCTGACAAGTGGTATCAGAGCCTGTTCTCTCAGAAACATTCATTCATTCATCATGGAAAACTTTGAAGAATCAAACAATACTCTTGTCTCTAAGGTTCCAATGCTCAAACCCAAAGAGTTTGACATGTGGAAGATCAGAATCAGGCAATACATTCTCCTCACTGACTACTCAATGTGGGATGTCATTGAGAATGGCCCCTCTACTGAAGGTCAGATTGGACCAGATGGTAAAAGACCTCCACCAAAGACAGATGGTGAGAGGAAGATCAGGCAGACAGAGATGAAGGCCTTGAGCACTCTGCTCTTGGCCATCCCCAATGAATATCAACATCAATTCTGCAACTGCACTGATGCTCAGATTCTCTGGAATGCTCTAGAGAAAAGATTTGCTGGAACTAAGAGCACCAAAAGAAATCAAAGGGATGTTCTGAAGCAGCAGTATGAGAACTTCACTTCTTCAAAGAATGAGTCTATGACTCAAACTTTTGACAGGTTCAACAAGCTTATTGGTGAACTGGCTACTGTTGGAGTGAAGATGGAGCAAGATGATATCAACAGGAAGTTCCTCAGATCTTTTGGGGATGAATGGACTATGTACACTGTCTCATATAGACAGAGTGACAATCTGGAAGAGAAGGAACTAGATGATATGTATAATGATCTAAGAGTTTTTGAATCTGAGGTAGAAGCTAAGAAGAAGCCCACCGGGTATATTCATAATGCTGCACTTCTATCAGCATCCACTGATACTACTGCCAACCCTGAAGCAGTTAGTGCTGCTAGTGGAGTGAATTCAGAAAAAGGCACTGAAACTGTCTTTGAAGCCTTTTTGTCCAGTCACAGCAACAACTCCTTGATTAATGATGATCTGGAACAACTTCACCCTGATGATCTGGAGGAGATGGACATTAAATGGCAGATGGTCATGTTATCTATGAGGGTGAAGAAGTTTATTAAAAGAACTGGGAGGAACAACTTCTCTCAAAGAAGAGAAGATGGAGCTGGTTTTGACAAGACAAAGGTGGAATGCTATAAGTGCCACATGAAGGGACACTTTGCTAGAGAGTGCAGAAGTGGTGTGCCAAATAACAACCACCAACAAGCTCAGAATGGAGGCTACAATCAAAACAAGAACTCTGCTCAAGCCCTTGTTTCTCAACAAGGAATGGGGTTTGACTGGAGTGACCAAGCTGAGGAAGCCATTCAGAATCAAGCTCTTATGGCAGAGGTGTCTGATCTCCCCTCTGAGGTAATTTCTAATCTTTGTACTCAATCTTGCATAGACACTGTCAAAAGGTACAGGGATCACAACCAAAACATGCGTGATGACCTCAAAAGATTAGAAAAGGACAGAAGAGATTATGTGTTGATAGTTGAGAGGTTTGAAGAACAAATCAAAGGCTTCCAAGCCAATGAACTTCAACACTTTTATGACACAAACTACTGGAAGTGGGAAAAGAATGAGTTAGAGACCAAACTGTCTAAGTCCAAAGAAGAGAATGATAAGTTGAAAGAAGAACTAGCTAAGGTTAAGCTTGATGTAGAAAAGTTTTCATATGCTTCAAAAGCAATGGATTCTCTTCTAAAGGCTCAGATTCATGATAAGATGAAGCCTGGTGTTGGATACAACAACACAGCCCCTCCTTACAACAACAACTACATCCCTCCTACATCAGACTTGTTAGAGACCAAGGAGAAAAAGGACTTGTCTGAGGAAGCCTTTAAGATAGATCCTTTGGATGAGGTGGTTGTTGAGGATATGACTGAGAAAGAAGCCAGTGAGAATAGGAACAATGCTGTGAGTAAAGAGATACCCTTAGAAAACAACATTGTTACCAATGAGGGTGGTGGAAGGATCTGGGTCAAGTCTAAAGAGATAGAGAAGACCAAAGGAAAGGCCAACAAGGTCCATTACAAACAGACCACTGTTGTGAATCCTGGCCCTTGTAAACAGTGTGCTTGCAATAAAACTGAGAGCCTAAATTCTGGTACAAAGAGGGGTAATCAAAGAAACTGGAATAATCAATGGGCTCAGAAACAAGGAGTTGATCTGAGTAAAATAATCAGACCAAAACCTTGTTTCATATGTGGCAAGTTGAATCATTTGGCTAAGCACTGTTTCTTTAACCCTATTAACCAAAAGATGAACTTTCAAAGATTTGTGCAAAAACCTGTTGGTTATAGGAAGGCTGGAAAGAAACATGTGGCTAAGAAATCTGTTGAAACCAAAGGCCACATGAAGAAAAAGGTTTTAAAAGAGAGTATTAAAATGTGGGTGCCTAGAAGCACCAAAACTGTTAGTACTGTTACATCAAATAGTACTGCTAACAGGGATAGTGCTGCCAGAAGCAATACTGTTGCTACCAGTGTTAGTACTGCTGAGAATATTAATGCTTCTAACACTGTTAGTACTTCTTCAAAGGTTACTACTGCTAACACAGTTACTGCTGCTGACACAGTTACTACTTCTAACAAGGTTAGTACTGCTAAGCATGCAAGTGCTGCTAATGCAGTTAGTACTTCTAAAACCAGTACTGCTTCTAGCAAATGTGCATCCAAACCCATTATTGTGACAAAGTACTCCAGCAATGAGGATTCAAAGTTTAAAAATCTTGTCAAGAAGGAATGTAAATATTTTGATGAGAAAGGGGTACCCAAGACCACTTTGGCTTGGGTTCCTAATCAATACTAACTGATTTATCTTATGTGCAGGGCAACCAACAACTTAAGGGGAAGAGCATCTGGCATGTTGGTAGTGGTTGCTCTAGGCACATGACAGGCAACCTGTCATGCCTTCAGGATTTCAAGCATATCAATGGAGGACATGTTGCATTTGGAGACAATCTTGCAGGTGGAAAAATAAGTGGAAAAGGTAATGTTACAAAAGGTAAGATGACATTTGAGGATGTCTACTATGTTGATCAGTTAAAGTACAACCTGTTAAGTGTATCACAGGTTTGTGACAAACAACATAGTATATTATTTACCAATACAGAATGTATGATCCTTGCTCCAGGATTCAAGGTAGTTGATGAAAGCATGATACTACTTAGAACTCCAAGAAAGGACAATGTTTATTGTCTCGATGTGGACAATGTTTCAAGTGATTCATCCCTGAACTGTCTTGTTTCAAAAGCTTCTGTGGATGAATCCTCTCTTTGGCACAGAAGGATGTGTCACATGAACTTCAAGACAATGAACAAACTTGTTAAAAACAACCTTGTAAGAGGTTTACCATCAAAAGTCTTTTCATGTGATGATCATTGTATTGCTTGTCTTAAAGGCAAACAACACAAAACTTCTCATAAGTCCAAAGAGTTAAATACAATTTCTTCTTGTCTCCAGTTATTACATATGGATCTGTTTGGTCCTACAAATGTTATGAGTATAGGTAAGAAACCATACTGCTTAGTTATTGTTGATGATTACTCTAGATTTACTTGGGTATATTTTCTAAGGACTAAGGATGAGACAAGTGGACTGATAAAATCCTTTATCCTAAGAATTGAAAACCAAACAAATCAAAAAGTAAAAGTCATTAGATCAGACAATGGAACTGAGTTTAAAAATCTTGATCTAAACACCTTTTGTGAAGAAAAAGGCATTGAGAGACAATATAGTGCCCCTAGGACTCCTCAACAGAATGGAGTTGCTGAGAGGAGGAATAGGACACTAATAGAGGCTGCTAGATCTCTGTTGGCTGATTCAAAACTGCCAATTACTTTCTGGGCTGAAGCAGTTAATACTGCCTGTTATGTCCAAAACAGAGTTCTAGTGGTCAAGCCAAAGAACAAGACCCCATATGAGCTTTTAAACAATAGAAAACCATTTATTGGTTTCCTTAAACCTTTTGGGTGTCCTTGTACTATTCTCGATATCAAAACTCACTTAGGAAAGTTTGATAGCAAAGCAGATGATGGTTTTCTTGTTGGGTATTCATCTCAGAGTAAGGCTTACAGAGTTTTTAATTCTTCTACTAGAATAATTGAAGAAAGTGACAATGTCAAATGCAATGAGAATACACCAAATCCAATTGGTTCAGGTCCTCAGTGGTTGTTTGACATTGATTCACTAACTAACTCTTTGGGTTTCAGTAGTGATAATAATGCAGGATCAGGAAGCTCAGATTCAGGAATTACACAATCACACAACATCATACCTCAGTCTGTGATTTTTCCCATACCTACAGTGGATCCTGTTGAAGACTGTGAAAAGGAGCCATCTACTGAACCAAATCAGAGTGAATAAGAAAGAAGAGATGAGGAGAGTCAAGAAAATAAAGAACCAGAAGTAGCTGCTGAAATCACCTCAGTTGAGTTGAATGACTCCAATCTAGAGGTGGGACTCAATGAAGAACCTAGTCATCAAACAAGAACACAAAAGAATCATCCTCCTCAACTGGTAATAGGAGATATCTCTTATCCTATTATGACTAGAAATCAAAGCAGGCTGCAAGATATGCAAGACCAACATCATACAGTGCTTTCTTGCTTTCTATCCCATCTTGAGCCTAAGAAGGCTTATGATGCTATGAAAGATTCCAGTTGGATAGAAGCCATGCAAGAAGAGCTGCTACAATTCAAGATGCAAGATGTTTGGGATCTGGTAGACCTTCCTAAAGGTCAAAGAGCAATAGGCACAAAATGGGTCTTCAGGAATAAGAGAGATGAGAGAGGAATAGTAATAAAGAACAAAGCAAGGTTGGTGGCACAAGGGTATACACAAGAAGAAGGAATAGATTATGAAGAAGTATTTGCACCAGTGGCTAGGATAGAAGCAATTAGATTGTTCCTGGCCTATGCTTCTTATATGAAGTTCAAAGTCTATCAAATGGATGTAAAAAGTGCATTTCTATATGGCTCAATTGAAGAAGAAGTATATGTCTGTCAACCACCAGGGTTTGAAAACCCAAGCTATCCAGATAGAGTATACAAACTGAAGAAAGCACTTTATGGACTGCATCAAGCACCAAGAGCATGGTATGACACTCTGTCATCCTATCTCTTGGAAAATGGCTTTGAAAGAGGAGTCATTGATAAGACTCTGTTCATCAAGAGAAAGAAGAAGGACATCTTGCTGGTCCAAATCTATGTGGATGATATCATCTTTGGATCCACAAGAGACAATATGTGCAAGGAGTTTGAGGAACTAATGCATCAAAGGTTCAAAATGAGTTCCATGGGAGAACTTACTTTCTTCCTTGGAATCCAAGTCCAACAGAAGTCAGATGGTATATTTATCTGTCAGTCCAAGTATGTGCAGGACATTCTAACCAAGTTTGGTTTCTCAGACTCAAAGCCTGCCAGCACACCTATGGAGACACACAAGCAGATAACAGCAGATCTTGAGGGGGAGGATATGGATGTTCATCACTATAGATCCATGATTGGCTCTCTCATGTATCTTACAGCCTCTAGGCCAGATATAATGTTTCCAGTCTGTGTGTGTGCAAGATTTCAAGTTAGGCGAAAGCATTCACACTATCAAGCTGTTAAGAGGATATTCAGATATCTCAAAGGGCAACCTAGATTGGGACTTTGGTATCCTCATGACTCATCATTTGACCTAATTGCATACTCAGACAGTGACCTAGGTGGAGCAAACTTGGACAGAAAATCTACTTCTGGAGGATGTCAGTTTTTGGGTGCAAGACTAGTATCATGGCAGTGCAAGAAACAAACCACAATGTCCACATCTACAACAGAAGCAGAGTACATAGCAGCTGCAAGTTGCTTTTCTCAAGTCTTATGGATTCAGAATCAAATGCTGGACTATGGGGTAACCGTTCTACACACTCCAATCTTTATTGATAATAGCAGTGCTATTAGCATTGTTAATAATCCTGTCAAGCACTCAAAGACAAAGCACATTGAGATCAGGTATCACTTTATAAGAGACTGCAATGAAAAGAAGCTTATTCAAGTTGTAAAAGTTCATACTGATAACCAGTTTGCTGATCTATTCATCAAAGCCTTTGATGTGGGTAGATTCACTTTCTTGGTAACAAGTGTGGGAATGATCAACTCTGAATAAGCTCCTACTTAAAAAGTGGTTCAATACCTGTATATAGTTTATGCTTGGTGTTACTAATATTCTTTCTCAGGAAATGTATAGCAGTACTCAGTTCATCACAAGCTTAAAAGTGTAAGTATGGTTAATACTGCCAGTACAGTTTTAGTACTGCCCGTACAATTTTACTACTGCCAGTGTTCAGTTAATACTGCTTTCAGTTAATACTGCTCTCAGTTAACACTGCTCTCAGTTAACACTGCTCTCAGTTAACACTGCTCTCAGTTAACACTGCTCTCAGTTAACACTGCTCTCAGTTAACACTGCTCTCAGTTAACACTGCTCTCAGTTAACACTGCTCTCAGTTAACACTGCTCTCAGTTAACACTGCTCTCAGTTAACACTGCTCTCAGTTAACACTGCTCTCAGTTAACACTGCTCTCAGTTAACACTGCTCTCAGTTAACACTGCTCTCAGTTAATACTGTTTTCAGTTAACACTGCTCTCAGTTAATACTGCTCACTTTTAATACTGCTTTCACTAAATTTTTAGGGTTAATACTGCTTATAATCCACAAGCTATAAATACCCTTTCCCCGCCTAAAATATCATAACGACTCTTTGTCTACTGTTCATCTTCTCTCTCACTCTTTTCTCTCACGTATCCAGTGCTCGCTAGTCAAGAATCCTTGCGTACAGATGGCTTCAATGGTGTTTATTGATGAGCACAACGAGATAGCCATGCTCCAAAAGCCAAAACAAGCCGAAGGTTTTTACCAGATAGTCGATTTTCTGAGGTCAAGCCACATCGCTCATGCTCTCACTGTGTCTCCTACCATCTACATAGAGCATCAAAGGCAATTCTGGGCCAATGCCACTACTAGCACTGAAAACGGAGTGTCGTGCATCAAAACAAGGGTTTGTGACAAACCCTTGACAGTTACTGAGGAGACCATTCGCATCTGTCTACGTCTAGACGATGCTTCAGGTATATCTTCTATTCCAAATAAGGATTTGTTTTCAAACCTCACCATAATGGGGTATGAAGGCCAAATGGGGATTTTCAAGTTTTTCAAAGCTCAATTTTCACCCAATGGAGGTTCTTTGTTCATACCCTGATGCACTATATTTCCAAGAAAACTACTGGCTGGAGCCAATTTAGCAGTACCATTGCCTATGCTTTGGTATGCTTATCTACTGCTCGAAAATATAACTTTTCTCTGATGATCTTCAATGATCTTGTCTCAAACCTGGACAACAAGAAGAGTTTCTTCATGTATCCCAGGTTTGTACAGGCAGTTATAACGAATGAATTGAAGGATATACCTCACTTTGATGAGGTATATGTATCTAAACCCCCTAAAGGCAAGGTCTTCTCAAACATGAGAAGATCTGCTAGGTACTCGGAAGGAGTTGACACCCCATTGTTCTCAACAATGATGGTGGTGTCCCAACCACAAGAAGGTATGGCCTCAGGGTCAAGGCCCTCATTAGACCAACCCACTGAGAGCCAATCCCAACCTTCCCTCTCTCAAATTTTTCCTCAGTCCTTTGCTGCTAAACCCACTCCTATGATATCCAAGACTTATGTCAAGAGAAAGGTACACAAGGCTCCTTCCCTTGTTGTACCTACTATTAACCAAGAGCCTCAAAGCCCTCTATTGGAGCATTCTCCAATAGAGAATATCCAAAGGAAAACCACTAGGGTGTCTCCCAACCCTGAGGAGGTGCTCTCCAAGGAGATGAATGAGCATATGGGTGAGAAGGCTGCCACTACTTCTGCTAGCACAGAGAAGGACAGTGGTAACATCTCTAAGACCTTCCCCATGGCAACTTTGGGTGATAAATCAACCAAAGAACCCTGACGCCAAGAAACCAAGGGGGTAGTTGGTGCTTCTGTTAGGCAGAAGGCCACTACTAAAAGATCCAAGGATCCCTCAAGGATGGGCAAAACATCCAAAAAGGGTGAGGACAGAACTGAAACTGATGAATTGATGGTAAAAGGTTCCAATGATCCTTCAAGGGTGGGTAAAACACCTAAAGAAGGTGAGGATAGCTATACTTACTTGGAATTGATGGAAACAATAGCCAACATCAATGTTGATGTGGTTAATCAAGGAAAGGAAATCAAGGCATTGCAGCAAGTGGTCATCTCCCAACAAGAGCAGATTTCAAAACTCAAGCAATTGGTGGGAAAACTCATTGCCAAGAAAAGAAGAAAGCAGTTTGTTCTAAGGAGGAGAGAGGGTGCAAACAAAAAGGAGGAGGAGAATGCTTCCAAAAAGGGGGAGAGTTCAAGCTCAGAAAAGATGGATCAACAGATTGAGGGGGAGAATGTTGAAGCAAAGGGAGAGTTTGTTGAAGAGAGGGCTGAAGAAAAAGCTGAAGGTGTGATAGAAATAGAAATATTTGTTGAAGCAGCAGAAATTGGCAAAGCAGCAGTAAATAAGGCTGAAGCAGCAGAAACAACACCAGCAGCAGTAACAACCCCAGCAGTAGAAACTGTTACTACTGCTGAGTCAAAAGGAGCAGCAGAAACTGTTAGTGCTGCTGAAACTACACAAGCAGCAGTAACAGGGTTAACACCTGAAGAGTTTGAAGTAGCAGAGATGCTTGTAAAAGCAAAGAATGACACTCCCAAAGCAAAGGGAGTGGTCATAAATGAAGGGGGAGCAAAGAGAACAGAAAAGAAAGACATGGTTGCAGATGCAAAGAGAAAAGGGAAAGAAAAGATGATAGAATCTGATCAACCAACCAAAAAGCAAAAGATGGTTGAGTCAGATGAAGCATTAGCCAAGAAACTGCAAGCAGAGAAAGAGCAGGTTGAGAAAGACGGAGAGATAGCCAGAGCACTATCTAATGAATTAAATGAAGCATTTCAGAAAGGTTTGGAAACAGAGAAAGCAAAGCAAAGGGCAATAAGCATGAGAAAGGCTATGATGGCCAGATCAAGTGCAAAGAAGAGAAGGCCTTCACAAACTTACCTTGCAACTCAGGAAAGAAACAAGATGATAACTTTCTTGAGGAGTGCAATTGGTGTGAAGAAAGAAATGTTTATAAAGATGACTTTTGATCAAGTCAAGGGCTTATATGAGAAAGAAATGGGAAAACTGCAGAGTAATGAAAAGGCCAGAGTGGAGTTTGAAAGGAAAGCCAAGGAGAGGCATGATGTGAACATTAATCAACCCTTCCCTGAAAGTGAAGAGGGAACTCCAACAAAAGAAAAGGCAGAGATTAAGGAAGAAGAGACTTTAGCTCAGAAGATCAAGAAAATAAAAAGAGTTAAGTCTATTGCTTCTAAAGGTCCTAGATCAGAGGAAAGGAAAAAGGAAGAAAAGAAGAAGGAAGCTACTATAGGGCAAAGTCAAAGGATTCTGAAGAGAACCAAGATGATGGCCAAAAGAAAGAAAATTGACAAGAAGCCTAGAGTAGAAGAAGAGAAAAAGGGTTGCTGAAGAAGAAGAGGCACCTAAGAATGAAGAAAAGAGAGCTGAATCTCAGGAAGTACCACAGAGTTCAGATGTAAATATGTACATGGTGGTAATGGATAAAATTCCAAAGCCTATCACAGTTGAACCTGTTGGATTCAAACCTCCTGAAGTTATCCACTGGGATACTATGGAGGTGGATGGTAAGGAGTATATCAGGCTGAAAAGAAAGGATGAGAAGTATTATGTGTTTTCAACATGGAATAAAATTGTCAGAGAATGTTCAAGATCTGATTTAGAAGAGATGTTTGAAGTTGGTATGAAATTACAAGCAGATCAGTTGAAAGCTCCAGGGTTACCAATTGTGAAGTTGGTTATGGAGTATTTGTGTATGTTATTCAATCCAGAAGCAGTAAAGCATATAATCAGAGATGTGTTTGAAGCTGTTAGAAGATGGACTTTGTATGAAAGGAGCGGAGTCTATGAATTGGCCATGGATACTTTTCACATGGAGTATTACTTGGTGGATAGGGTCTACAATCACACAAGTCTGAAGCTTCATGCCATGTTAAATAAGAAGCTAGGTTGTGCACCAAATTCAGAAATGGCAAAGTATCTAATTCAGAGAACTATCAATCAGAGTATGGGACTGGATCCTAACACTGGATTGAATCAATGAAAGTTTGGAAGCATCTGAAGAACTTGACTTCTCTTTCTAAAAGTCAAGTTAGGGGGAGATTGTTGGGAACTGAAGATGTGACCAAGTCATTAATGCTGCTAGTTCAGAGTTAGTACTGCCAGAGGATCTCAAAGTTAATACTACTAGGTATTACTACTTCTAGTAGAATTAATACTGCTAGTCAAAGTTAGTGGTGCTTGAACAAAGTTAGTACTGCTTAGCTAGTTAGTACTGCTAGTGGTTAGTGTTGCTTAGTAGTTAATACTGCCAAGACTCAGTTAATGCTTCCAAGGTGATTAATGCTGCTTCTGAGATAATTTGAAGATAATGTTGAAGAGATCGCGTCTGGAGATAAACATGGAAAACTTGAAGATAATTATGAAGATTATTTTGAAGATCTTTTTATGTTTAGTAATTATCTTTTATTATTCAATGATATATAGAATAGAATTAAAAAAAAGATACAATTGAATAATTCTGAGTTTTTTGTTCTAGAGAGAGAATCAACCTCAAGGCATCGTTCCTAATTCTAGAGAAGTAGAATTCGTCTTGAAAGAGCCTGTTCTTCAAGATTGAGGTTGTGAGTGAAAAGCTTGTAACTTGAATCATTAAGTAAAGTTTGCAAGTTGTGATTCATACTGTTTTTCTGTTTATTGAATATTAAAGTGTTTTTCCGCAACTTCTTTAATATTGTTTCTGAGTGTTCATAATTCTTGTTGAGAATTCGATCCTGACATCTTCTTTAATTCTCTTAACTTCTTCCTCTAAAGCCTTTGATTTCTTCTTTTCCAATTCCAACTCCATTCGTAGATTTTCTGTAGCTAAAATTTGTTTTGTCGAAGCGACACGTCCCTTTATATGTCCAGGAATACGATGCAACTTTTTCAAACAAATTTCTGCCGGTGAACAAGAAGAAGCAGCTTCCTCACTTAGTAATTCATTCTGCATATCAAAACAAAACCAAATCATTATTCAAAGGTGACATGGATATTGTTATTTTTCATCAAAGCAGTATGGATCAGTTTAGTATAGGGATGCAGTTGGAGTTGATGTTATCTGCTTCTGATAATTCTCTAATAATAACAAAAACCGTTTAGCCTCCTAGTTCTCTAATAATATTAAACTTGCAGCTTCTTGGGACCCAGATAAAGGCAATGGTGCTTGTCCTCAACTGAAAGGGGCAAGATCTTTCACATTTGAAGAGCTTAAAACATGCACAAATAATTTTACAGCAACAACCAATATAGGGGCTGGTGGCTATGGGATGGTTAGTAGGTCTACAGAGGGACTCTTCCATCTCTTGGATACGCTAGCTAGCTTTGTCACAAGATTTTGAACGCATTATTCCAGACAGAAAAGTAAAACAGTAGTTCATACTGCTAAAAACTATTTCTGCATCACTCAAAACAAACAACGATTAATCTTACTTCATATAATAAAGAAACTTTATAGAAAGACAAAGCAAACAGCCCCTATGCCAATTGGTATTCTACTTAATCATTAAGTCATAAACCTAAATCAAACCAAACGAGCCCACCAGAAGATGGGATCTAGAAGGGTGAAATGCATGCAACAGTTACTTTTGTAAAGACCCTCATCTTGTCTATATTGATTTCTTAAAAAGCACAATCTCTTGGCAATAAACCATATTTAAATGCAAAGTAAAGAGTAGTGAAAAATGACCAATCTTGTGTTGTTCAATTGCTGATACTTGTTCTCCTTCTCTCCTTCTCTATTTCAAATAGAAATCATAATACAAATAAGATAAATATGCGGAAAGAAATGAAAGATTTAAGTTCCAAAAAGCTAAGCTACTTACCATAAAACTTGATCATATTCCCCTTCTCATCATCGTACGTAAAACAATCTTTCTATAGCATAACGCTAACTAATATCCGCCACCCACCCACCCACCAGAAAAACTACATTCATCCTAAACACATATACAAGACTAGCACCAACCGCCACTTCAATCTCGCTCTGTCACGCTTCTGCCATTAAGATTCCCATCAGCAGCATACGTCCATAGCTTGTCCAGGTCACCAGGCTTCACAATTTCCAATTTATGGCTCTCTGCTTCAATAATGTCGTTGATAGGGGTCGTAGGTGCTCTACCTGGGCTACGAATCAAAATTGGCGACGAACAAAATGTTGGAGTGGCAAATGGGGAGGAATAGGGGGTGTGTTGAATCGAGAATGGACTTGGAGACATTTTCTTTTGGATTGGACGTCCACCAAGCCCTCCTCTCTTGAATGTAGATAAACATTCTGAACGTTTGGTGGCATCATCTACAAACATTACATCATCAATCCTTGCCATTATGTTAAAATCCAAGCTCTCCATTACCCTTGAGTAGCTTTCAAGAATCGACTGCCCAACATCCTGCAAATTCATTCGACAAACATCTCAATACTCCAGACCATTCATAATGAATTCACATCATAACAAGCAAAGAAAGCATTCGTAGATTTTAATCTGTAATCATCTACTTGCCCATGGCCATTATTATTATATTGATTTGTACAAATAGATGAAGACGGTGAATATCTTGTTATATTGAATTTTGCTCATATCTAATGAAGTTTGTGGAAGGCCAGGAAATCGAAGTCTCAAGCTATGTAGCAGGGTCTCTGCTCTTTGCACATCTGGATGTTGAGATCATTGGTATATAATGTAAATCACATGAACATAAGTTTAAAAAAAAAAACTAACTATACTTCAACATGTATCTCATTTTTGTAAAAGTGTCATGAAACTCACCTTGCCTGATGTCGATACTTAATTGCCTGTTAAAGTGTTAACCATCTCAATCTTTCCTACAATTTCGATAAATAACCTTTATTAATCCATTGATTCTCAATATCCCTAATTGTCTCTTTGTCTACCATTTCAAGTCCCAATATTTACATTGATTATCACAGTTGATTTTACCAAACAATTGATGTTGTAATTGACGATATATTATGTGTGATCTATGTTTTACAAATTAACATCTCATATTAATTCAATCTTATCTTAATTAAATCACAAACTTTAAATCATATATATTAATCAACCAATAATTCTTTACATTAAAAATATCAAATGAATGGTGGGTTGGTTGATTTCAAAGTGAAACCAACAGAAGCATTTTTGCACAGCAAGTCACTGCTCTGTTGTTACTACTTCTTTCACTCCTCTACACACAGCCCTATCATGAAACAAAAATTTGTAGCAAGCTTCACTCTTACCCGATTCAATAACAGGAAACTCAAAGAGTCTAAAAGAATCAACTCGAAACCCTCTTTTGACCCAAAACAGAGCAGGGGGAGATGCTCGATTTATGGCCGATTTGTTCAATTTTGGAGTTTGAATTTCATATGATGACACATGCATTAACGTATTCATCATATTGACCTCAAAATCAAGTAGTAATCTATGTTATTTTGAACAAATTTTAACAACTTATGGCTAGTGTTTTTTACCCGATTATCACCATTCTTGGACAATAAGATCAAAAATCAAGCTTGCATGTGCATATGACTAAAACTAGTAACAACCATCATATTAAAAACTTAAAGTCATTAAAACCAAGAGAAGAATCCAAAGATTGAGTAAAGATTTATATATTTTTCATACTTACCCCAATTAGGCATTTACTTCTAACGCTTGGTTATGCATTGAAAAGTTTAATCACTTAGTTTGTTACTTCAAACATATGTTTCCTCTCCACATTTGCCATAATCATAATTGTGATTTGTTTTATGAACTCCCGAGGGTTCTCTAAAAGATTTTATTCTAATGGTTGTCACTCATTGTAGTCTTTCGACAGTATAAAAGGAAACCTAAATACAAAGTAACCTTTACTAGTTGAATGAACAAAAATCATATGGCAAATTTGATAGGAATTTGTCCTTGAACTGACTTGAACAAATAAAATCAAAATGCAACTCAACCATTAAATCAAAAGCATAGGGCATTGTAAGTGTTCAATGTGCTTAACTGGGAGTTCTAATTCTATAATGATCAAACAATTGTAAAATATGATGCACATTTGGTTTTGGCTGACAGTTTTGCATAATATAAAACCACGCCATACAAGTCCCTTGAAAAAACATATCTGCACTGCAGTAGAACTGAACTGATCTCTTGCTCATGTGCACCAAAAAGGCCAAAAGTGCAATCATCCATATTTCAAATATAGTATTACAGAAATCAATCTCATTTCAAAGCTTTGAAATACATACATATATAGAGTAAAATATCTAATATACAGTTCCATCTATACACCACTTATTACAGAACTAGGTAACTTACCTGGAATCAAACCAAAAAAACAGAACTAGGGCTGGAAATCGTTGTGATTTGAGGGGTGCAGGAGCCGAATCTGGAAATCGCTGTGATAGCGGTGTGATTGAGGGAAGGAAATCGTAGGAAATTGATGGAATTCGATGTCTGATACTTCGATCTCTCATGAATCAACTCGATAAGTCTGGACTCGACTCGATTAGTTCCTGGTGTAAATGTGTAGGCTAATTGGGCTTGATGCATAGTAAAGTTACCTTAAATAGTAGGAAATGGATAATTGGGCTCGATAATTAACTTAAATAAATAAAGTTAATTAAAATATTTTTTTTCTTAAAATATATAATAATATTTTATCTTAAATTATTAAAAACTGTGAATTTATTGATTTATTATATTATAGTCACAAACACTTGTAATTTAGTGACCATAATGTCTTCCTCACTATTCTTTCTAATTAACACCAACTACTATTTAGTTACAACTATTTTTGGTCACTAATAATTTCAAATTAGTGACAACTTATTTATTGATCACTAAAACTTCCAACTTAGTGACCATCATTTTTTTGTCACTAACACTCCTAAGTAATACCAACTAGTTAGTGACCACATTTTTTTTTGTCACTAATATTCCTAAGTAACACCAACTAGTTTGTGACCACTATGTTTTGGTCACTAATCATTTCAAACTTGTGACTATTTATGTTAAAACTTACAACTTAGTGACCATCATTTTTAGTCACTAAATCTTTTCAAATAACATGAACTATTAAACACAATCTAGTGACAACTATTTGTTTACTCACTAACTCTTTCAAATTAGTGACCACCATTGGTTTGTCATTAAAATTCTTAAATAACACCAACTAGTTAGTGACCACTAGTTTTGGTCATTAATCATTTCAAAATTGTGACTACTTATTTTTTGGTCACTAAAACTTCCAACTTAGTGACTATTATTGTTTTGGTCACTAAATCTTACAACTTAGTGACCACTTAGTGACCAAATTTATTTTTTGTCAATAAAAAATCATATCAGTGACTAAAAATTAATGACGACGTTTTTTATTGTCACTAACGTCATAGTTAGTGACTAAAATATAAGTTGTCACTAAATTTTTGGTCACTAAAGTCACATTTTCTTGTAGTGCGTTCACAAACAATTTTCTCGACCATTCACCGACCGTTTTCCCGGCTGTTGATTGACCGTTTTCCCCGGTCGTTCACTGACCGTTTGTACAAAATTTGTGGTGTTACATTATTAAATAATATAAATTATTAATTAACATTATTTTCAAACTTGTAATTAACTGTAATTGTAAATCATTCGTTAGTATTAACTATTAATTAATATTATTTTCAAAAAATTACTTAGAATTGTTAATAATTTTATCAATGAATTTTATATTATTATAATTATTACTTTTATAGTAATTCTTAAAAAACAAATATAAACATTTAAACAAATGTTTTTATAAATTACATAAAAATTAAATTTCTATTTATTTTATTTCATAGATAATAAAACTTTGATAAATGTTTTAATAAAATACCTAATTTAGTTATTATTATTTTTTTGAGATATTTTAATTAATTAAGATATATAAGATTCCCAACTTTATTTTTATTAGTATTATATATAATGGTTAAGTTATTTAAAAGCATCATTTAACGTAGATATTTTTTTAAAGTTCATATTTGGTTAAACAAATTGAAATTCTATTAATTAACATATTTTAGTATATAATTTTCTTTATCATTTGGTTGGTATTAACTAACATATTATAATATTGATTTATTGTTAAAAATATATCATGAAATGTTAAAATTTACTAATTTTAACTTGTCTTTTTTGGTCATTTTACAATTTCAATTAGCTTATCAACTAAGCTCGGCCCTCGCGTTTTGAGGCTTTCTCTACCTACATCTCTATGTGCCCAAAACACTTCCATATGGAGAAAGATAAGCTTACCATGTTCAAATAATAGCACCTAACCTATGCCGATTTTGGCGAACCGTGTTCCACCCTGATGAACTTATGCGGTTCCAACGTGCTTCGATTAAAATACAATAAGATCTTATTATCATAGCACGAATAGGATAATAAGTTATCAAAACACCATAATCTAAATGAACAGAGTCAATGGAAACTTTCATTTATACGTGACTAGTCAAATGCCTAGTTTCATCATCGGAATTTGGGTTTAGATCGCAACTTTGAAATCTCAGGTTTTCAAATCGATTCAGATAGAAAAAAAAGCTCTTTTCTTCATCAGACTCAACCTAATTTCCGACCTCTTGCATTGCATTACCATAACAAAAAGGGAAAATCATTCAAAAAAAGAAAAAAAGATTGTTCTTTTTTTATTAAAGGTAAGATGGGATCTTTACATTCTCAATAAAAATGCCTATCTATAAAGCGCCGAGTTGAAGAGGGAACAAGTCCCACAGAGAGATGATAAGTGGAGGAAAGAGTAGTGAAATTACAACCTCGAAGACCTCCCGTCCACTTGACAGTCAGCTAAGTGGTGCCTTAGTTCATCAGTAGCTTATTAGCTACCAACTGGGTTTATTAGCTAATAACTAACTTATCAACTAATTTGCTAAAAGTATCCAAAAACTCTACATTTTTAAATTATCCCAAAGTGACATGAACAATCGTCTTAATGACACCATCGTAAATAATTAATAATCCCCTAAACAGCAATTAGCTCCATAGTTAGGTTAAACCAGTTCAGAATATTTACAAAAATCAATCAACTACCAAATACTAATTAGCCAATGCAAACCCAAAATATCAGAAAATAAAGCAAAGTAATAGATCGATGACACCGGAAATTTTTACGCAAAAATCTGAAAAAGGAAAAACCACAGGCAGAAGACACCAATCCACCATCGACTTGATGATGTTACACTTGAGAGATCATAACCACAATCAATGGTCAATAAATATTTTGGTGCGTTGGTTCGTATAAGGAAGAGCAAGTATAAAAGAGATGAGAAGGCAATAAACAAAGCCCTCAAACAAGGTTTAAAACCCGTCAACTAACTTTTGCTAGCTTGATAGCGAGCCCATACTCACTTTGTCTTGCTCTCCTGAATTCTAAATGCATACGGGTATCTTTAATGCGATAGGTAGGTTTCGAACACTACCTCGCAAAACTTGTATTGGAACCTCCTAATTCTATGCGATCTATTAAACAATAAACATGATGAGGTCCCATACATTGAAAAGAGCGCCATTTAGGTTGGACCTAACATACGAAATCACACAGAGAATATATCACCAACTATTGCATTTTTGTAACCATAAATAATATTTTAGTTCAAAAAAAAAAATGAGAACGATTAGATTATGAGCAATGAAATTTGGGAAATTAAAAAAACTCTCATGAATATCTCCCAAATACGTATTACCAAATAGAAAAAAAAAATTAAGTTCATATATTAAGAATTATACAATATGTTTAATGTCAGAGAAATAGATGGTCCAATTTCAATCTATTTATATAAATAATTATGAGTCTATTCATATCCTATTAAAATTAAATAAAACTAGCCATAAAAAAAAACTATGTCTAACAATCGCCAAGTCGTCCAAAGTATATAATTAGTTTATATATTATAGAGTTTTTGAGAAAAAACTTTTAAAAATTATTTTTTATGCATCAACTACTACTTATTGATGCGTATTATTTAAAAATAAAGATTACACGTACACGATACATGAGTACAACTTTTTAAAGTTGTATGTTTAAATTCATATATAGGGGAACGATTAAATGTAAACCACTCTAATTTTGAAAACCGTTGAAACCCTCGATTACATTGGTTAAGTTAATGAAATTGTTTCATATAATACTTTTATTGATGAAATCGTTGCATATATTTGTGTGTTTTATGTAAAAATGAAAAAGTTTCATCAGACTGCGAAAATACATGAAACAATTTCATCAGAATGAGAAAAATAGATGAAACTAGATAAAATACACAAATATATGAAACAATTTCATTAACAAAAGAATTATATGAAACAACTTTATGAACCAATTTTATTAATTTAACCAATGAAATTGACGGTTTCCAAAGTTTCCAATCTAATATGGTTTCCAATTGAAACCACCTATATATATATATTCAAGGGAAAACCTCAAAAAACGAAAAACTGAGGAACACCCTGATAGCCGTTAATCTGGATGGTATGCACTTGTGCATACAAGTAATTTGTAACATGCACACGTGCATATAATGCACAAGTGCATAAAACCAAAAAACACCTTAATTTACTTGTATGCACAAGTGCATACCGTCCAGATGAATGACTACCAGGGTGTTCCTCAGTTTTTCATTTTTTTAGGTTTTCCTTTGAACCTCTCTCTCTCTCTCTCTCTCTCTCTATATATATATATATATATCAAGGTTCTAAATGGTGTGAGACGTGGCGTGGCGGCGAGGCCAAACCTCAAGCCTTAGGTGCCACGGCGAAACCTAGCATTTTCAAGGCGTGACTTATGGCGTCATTTTTCAAATTCATATATATCATTATATACAAAAACATATGTTTTATAGTGTTACTCAATAAATCAATAGTAATAAGTAAGTGAAATTATGACATATATTAAAAACTTGCAAATACGACATAAAAAGCGTAAACAAAAATCAAATATTGCATTACGAAATTGTGCATTAGGCCATGGCGTGCCACGGGCTTAACGTGGCGTGAGACACAAGCCTTGGTGCCATGGCGCGCCATGGCGGCTGTGGGACGAGTTTTTTAGAACATTGATATATAGGGTGCATTTCATTTGAAAACCAAATAATTTGTGGAAACTTTGCAAACCACTATTTTAGGAAACATTTTGTTAAGTTTCCTAATCTAAAGTATATATATATATATATATATATATATATATATATATATATATATATATATATATACACACACACACTAAAAGCGTACTCGCGCAATGCAACGAGATACATCACGATTTTAATGTTTCATTTTATTTTTTTGTGGATCTACAATACGATTTTGTATGGTTTTAAGAAAGTGATAATGTTTTTTTATAAATTTGTTTAATTTAGGCTAAATAATATAATGTTTTTTATATAAAAAAATTAAATATTTTGTTAGAATTCAATGATTATCTTATATATTTTAATGACATCTAGAAAAAATAACCAATTACATATTTAATAATATAATTAAAACAAATTTATAGTAATATAATATATTAATTAAAAGAGATAAATGGAAATGTGTGCATAAAAGGAAGGTCCTGCACATACCAAATTGGTGGGTGTTAGAAGCCTCCAGTAGTAATATGTATTTTGTGTTTTGATACTTGTAAATTAAGAGATTTTTAAAATATTGCATAAAATGATGGTACCTTGTGCCTAATAATTTGTATTTAAGAGTTTTTTATCCGTGCTTTATAATATAATATAGATAGAGGTCCATTCATTTGCTAACCACGACATTGGTGCTAACCGTGCTAACCAATCTCAACCGTAGATTGATGAGATCAATGGTCCACAATTAATTGATTTTTAATTAAATTAAAATATTCAAAACGGTTGTAAAAAATACATTGCATGTATGCACATGGGTACTTTGGTAAAAATACAATACCTTTAATTTGGGAAACATGCGCCTACTAAATAAAAAACCCAAATAATTAGGAATTTGATCCCCCAAAATCGTTTTATCCAACAAAACACGCACGAATACCCTGTTGTTGAAATCGACTCCAACAATCCTCTCTATCACGACGAATCAGGAGGAATCCGAGTAAAATCCTATCGATATTCACGATCATCGTCAAACTCGGGATCAAGAAATCGATTTGGAGAAAACGATCTGAAGAATCGATCAAGAAATCGATTTTCAGGATTTCGATCTGAAAATCGATTTGGAGAAAACAATTTCAAGAAATCTGTTGTTTTCGATGTGAAGAAATCGATTTCAAAAAATTGTTCTACTCACCTAATGATCTCTTTAATAGTGCATATGTGCAAACTAGCATACAGTGCATATATACATATATTTGCTGAAATATTATAGCATATATCTAATATACATATGTGCATATTAAGTACATACATATGTGCACCTTTTATGCCCAAATTTAAAATTTTAACCCTTTTGTTTAATTAACACAAACATCTTACCATCTATAAATAAAAATAATGAATTTTATCACAACTTCAATTAGTTCTGCCCTACCAAATAAGCACATCACATTGATGGGTCGTATAGATCACTCGTGGCGTACTTTAAGCGGTACACTTGGTTTCCGAATTGTGGGAGTGGAGCATGCCCATCTTTGATAGTTGAAAAGATTTAATTTTCCGAAAATAACACGTTAAGTTACAACAAAATTAATGAATTTAGATTTATATACACCAATAAAATAATTATGAATATTATATAAATAATATAATAAGTTGCTAAGACCGAAATTAATAAAATACCAAATTCTGTCCTTAGAAAATAATATGTTTTTAAGATGAAATTCGACAACCTAATATGAATTAAGAAGTAAATCATTTATATATATAAAAGGAAGAACCACATGTAATGACGTGGCAAATTGAGAGAGCATGCTTCTAAACATTTTTTATAACTTTTGATTTTAAAAGATGATTATTTTGTTAAAGACTTTTGGGTCCCTATATGAAAACTTTATGATACATTACGTGTGGGGATCTTTTAGTAATTTTACCAACATCATGTAACATTCCACCTATCAATCTTCACCCTACCTATTCATCTTCGTCTTCCTCACCTTTTCAAATTCTATCTCTATCCTATACATCTCTAAATTTCTTCATTTCAATTTATTTCTTTCTCTTTGGTTTATCTTCTATTTATTTTTGATATTCTTTATTTTTACATAGTTTTTTTTTGTTTTTTTCACTTTTCCCATAATTTTATGTATGTTCGTATCGTTATTTAGATTTGAAGAAGTCTTCAAGTTCAGTGTATCATTTTTTGGTTGCAATATTCTATATATGTTCGTTTCGTGATTTTGATCGCATTATAGTTTTATGTATGTCTATATCGTAATTTTGTAATTATTATGTATTAGATGAAGATTTGAAGTCTTCAAGTTCAGTATGTGATTTTTTAGTTATGTTGAGCGCTTTTTGGTTTTGAGGCTTCCTGGTTCTTTAACTTATATATTAATTCATGAAGATTTGAAGGTTTAAAGTTTGGGTTGTGGGAATTTGTGGTCATGATCTAAGGCAAGGACTTTGTGTAAGTTTGTTTTGTGATTTAGATTGTATTATAACGTTATGTATGTTTGTATCATGATGATGAATGCCTTATATTTTTTAAGCATGTCCTTATCGTAATCTTGATCGCATGGTAATTTTATGTGTGTTTATGTTGTGATTTTTATTGCATTGTAATTTTTTTATCTATCAGGTCATGAAGATTGAAGGCTACAAGTCTGATATGTAATTTTTACTTATTGTTACATGGTTTGTCTACTCACTATTGTGTTTTTAAAGTCTAGGTGTGTGTTGAGGATGAACCAATGATACATGTACACCATCATTCATGGTGCTTATAAAATGTAATCATCATCATACAAAACTGAGTTTTTGTCGCCAAAGTTATGGCAATAATAATGCCCTGTCTTTGGTGAATCCAATTTAAAATTTTCATTGAAGTTGTTCGGTTTTTCACCAACAATAATTAGCTATTGCTTATAACAACCGGTATGTCATTAATATAACACATGGTATTGCTTATATACCTTGCATTGTACAATTAGGATATTACATTTCATTTCAACAATTAAAAAAATATACTCTTATTTTATTTCATATTGTTTAATTACATTATAAATTTAGTTATAGCACTTCTTTTATTGTGATTGCATATCTAATTATTCGAATGACTACATGTTTTGCACACACTCACCATAATGCTAATTGAAATCTTTTCCCAAAAAAAAAAAAATAATAATGCTAAGTGAAAATATTAATTTTGCATACTCCCACCATAATGCTTCATATGAAGCATATACATGCGGTAACAATGTTTATACAAATTGAACTTCAATATCAAATCATCGTTTTATAACCAAAAAATGTAAAAATGTATGAAGTTCTTTGGTTACAAACAAAATATCAATGAAAATACTTTGCATCAAAAACACCTCAACACAATCATCGTTTTATATTATAATTTGTTATGAAATTACGTTTTGTCTTAACTTAATTACGTATTTTCTAACAAAATAAATTTTGTCACCACGCAAGGAGGGATGTCACACACTAGTTGTTTTATTAAACAAGCAACTATATATATTGTGTAAGACATCTTGCTTCTTGTTGTATTTTGTTACTTTTATGAATGATAATAGACTTATCATTAAAAAAGGAAAAAAAAAAACATTCCATTGTTATTAATTTGTGTCGTTTTTGTTAAAGATAGGATCACAAATTAATTTTAATTCAAACTGAAAAGCAATAGTGACGACAATGAATCTCCTTTAGAATATATGTGAGGTCCCTCTATAAAAGACACAAAAGTTTGTTGTAAGAAAAAAATCTCTTAACACAAGAATAGTACAAACCTCCAAATCACAATCACCAGACTTGGAACCAAAAAGTTATACCTGCACTACCAACCACCCACCCACATCTACTCCCATTACCATTACCATTACCATTACCATTACCATTACCACCACAACCACACAAACACAAACCATCCAAATTGACAAGGCTCACTTGCTTTCAACATTATTAATACATTGCATGCACCTACCACACCCATGAAAATTCTAAAGAGCTATTGAAAGCTCTACCCACAACGGATCGACGAAAAATAAACACATTGAAACATCAACACAACTTCATATATGTCCCAAAAACGCATATGGTCATCAAAACCATTGAAAAAACTGAGTAAACCAGCCTTTAAAGCCATTCAATATTGTAACATCCCAAAATTTCACATACTTCAATATTTCAAAATAGTACCCCCAAGATCAAATACTTACATTGCAGTGGAAATAAAATCTCTAACGTTATAACTTTTACAAACATAATTTTGCCCTATTTATCAGTGTCTTGAACTGCACATATTATTCTTCTGGATGTCACACTCAGCCGTAGAGCTTTATCCCACATTTCTTTTCAATCTAATAGTCGCCTGGGTTGCAACAATTTTAAAAGAGTTTGGGTGAGCCTAAGGCCCAGTGGATTCACGGTTATCATGCACGAACAACAAGTTTATATTTTTCACAAATCTCTAACAATTACGCATGTATTTAATAAAAATAGCACATTTCACAAAACGATGGCATTATAGTGGGTGTCTACATCACACAACGTTACCTAACGAACTCACACAACATGTCCGTTATTTTGGTAAAAAATTGACAACTAGGCAGACTCACACAGCATGTTGCCCTACAGACTCACACAACATGTCTGTTATCGTAGTACACCCACATTGCCACCCAAGTATTGAAATATGTACATGATCATGTATGTTCAAAATATCATGCATGTGCCCATATGCAACATATCACAAATAAATAGCAAGCTTGCATAAAAATATAAGTAACACATGCAACCCATTTTAAAAAGTCACGTGTAACTCACAGTATAAGTCGTAGCCCAAACCAATCTTCGAAGTGGCTAGCATCTCCCCTATACAAATCCAAGGCCAACATTTTAATTATAATATAAAATACGACACTACTCCCTACGATAATATTAAACTACCCATGAACCGGTACCTTCGATTACGTCTTAACATAAACATCCATTATATACATATATATAGGGTTGGGTTCACGTGAGACCAACCTGTTTTCGTGAGACCGGTGAGACCAAAAATAACACTAAAACTTCACAGTGATTCATTGTGAAGGAACGAAAAACAGCAAATCTTCACAACAAAAACACTGTGAAGGTTTACCTTTACAATACCTTCACAGTCTTTTGCTGTGAAGGTTTAGTGTTATTTTTGTGGTTTCACGGGTCTCATGAAAATAGTCTGGTCTCACATGATCTCAAGTCTATATATATATATATACACCAACTCTTCTTCCAAATTTTGGCTTGGATTACGCATGCATGAAGTAGTCTATATATATATACGTTAATAGGTCATGCCACATGTGTGTGTATACACCAACCTTGACGGAATTATGCATGCATGGAGTATATATATATATATATATATATATATATATATACCAATTTCAATTTCTTATAAAAATCAGTACACTTAGGTGCCGTTTGTTTTTTAAGAGGTCTAATGTCTGAAGTCTTATTTTAGTTATGATTAATAAGAGATGGTGTGTAAAAAGGTCTGAACGAATCAGACTTAAGAGCCAATAAGAGGTTTTTTTAAAAAAACAAACAACCCCTTACTGTTTCAATCTCTATTGTTTCTTTCTTTCAAATGCTATGAAAGAAAGCTTATGACAAGAATGATCTTGCCTATGAAGCATCTAATCATAAAGAGTTTTCAACCTTTTGATCCACTGCAACGACAAAAATGTTGGGCCAACTATTGTATATAGCAATCGACACCCACAAGAACCATAAGTCTATCTTTTAGAACCGAAACGAGAGTGACAGTTTGACAACCCGATGTCACGAAGATTTCCGTTGTGATGATCAGTAGAGGTGCTAGCAGTGACCGTTAGCCACCATTGCCCTACGGGAACCCACCCGAATCATTGAACGACTAGAGTAGTTATCTAGAAAACCATACTTCGAGTTGAGAGATATTGGCTTACCGATTCACATCGAACTACATGTGTCATAGCAAACCTTAAACTTCTTCTCCGACGTCCACTAGCTCCTCTTCTCGATCAACCTTTTTTTACACGAAATTACCATTCATGCACCGCCCCCTTTTATATAAGGTCATCATCGGTTTCAAAGCACATGATCATCCCAACATTTAAGCCGGTGGTTAATGGCCAGGAAGGTTTCAAAACCGTTTGATTGCTAGATCATTGAATCAAATTAAAACTTTAGGGTCTAAAGCCTTCACTTTCTTTGCATTTACACAACAGGTCCTATAAATTGACAACTAACATTTTTTTTTGGTTATTACAAATATCTAAGCTTCACTGCATTTTAAAGTGAAAAAAATAATGATGCAAATATAGATAAAAACCATCCATTGTACGGGAGAACAAGATAGCAAAATGCAGTGTTCGATCTGTTGCGAATAAGAGGCCATCAAAAAACATTCCATTAGACTGCTCTATATTCATATGACTGATTTGCCCATTCTGTCAAACAAGTTATTGGGTGAAGATATTGGTTTATAACTTGAATTGAACACTAAGCCCAGATAAAAAGTCAAGAAACATACAACATTAGGTTTATCCATCAAGAAAAGAAAAAAAAAACAGAAGATCTCCATCACTAAACCTAATCATAGACAATTTATAATTCTCAGTCCTTAACCATCACTAAGCATATCCAAACTAAAATAATTATGATGTTACGAAATAAATTAAAGAAATTCTTCAAAACTTCTCAGGGTATTAGACTAAGATATTAATTTGTAAAGTTCGTAGTACCAAAGTGTAAATATTATCATTATATATACCGGTGAATGTAAATGAATAGGGACACGGTTTTCTGACCATATTCTTACATGGTATCAGAGCGTACCTAAACCCTAGCCGCAAACACCTAATAAACCCTAGCCGTCGTCTTCTGCTGTCCCTTCTGCCATCGAGCTTCTGATGCTCCAGTCTTCCCACTGCTGCTCCAGTCTTCTGCCATCATTTTCTGCCATCCTCCGGCGTGAACAGTGCTCCGTGAACAGTGCTTCCGGCGTGAACAGTACTTCCGGCAGATCGACCCAGATTTCTGCCGTTCTCACCACAGGATCGATCCAGAAATCCCGGTTTCTACTTCTGACTCATGGCCTCCCTGCATCCCGCTGTCACTGTCACCAACATCCGGAACTTCATCCCGATCATTCTGGAGATGGACGACGGACAGTATACGTCATGGGTCGAACTATTCAAGATCCACTGTCGTGCACATGATGTCATCTATCACATTCTTCCCGACGAATCTTCTTCATCCAAACCTGTGCCCGGCAAAGACAAAGAGAAAACAGATGATGTGGCTCTCTTCAAACGTCTGGATTCCATTGTCCTTCAATGGATCTACGGTACGATTTCTAAAGACTTGTTAATTACTATTCTAAAACCAAATTCAACAGCCGCTCAAGCTTGGACATCGTTGGAAAACATTTTCATCGATAGCAAACCCTCACGGGCTCTGTATCTAGAAAACAGATTCAATAATGTCAAGCTAGAGTCTTTCTCTAATGTTTCTGCTTACTGTCAAGAGCTTAAGACTTTATCCGATAAACTCACCAATGTTGATGCCCCTGTTTCTAACGACCGTCTGGTTCTTCAACTCATCAACGGACTTGGCGAGAAATACGAAAGCCTCGCCACCTTACTCCAACAATCCACCCCTCTTCCAGATTTCTACACTGCCCGATCCAAACTGATCTTGGAAGAAACTCGCAAGAATCAAAACTCCAAGGCCACGACTGAAGCGACAACCATGAATGCTCAAACAACCGCCACTAACGAGGATCGACGTTCATCAACCGAAACCTCGTACCGTGGCGGTGGGCGTGGACAGTTTGAGTCTCTTGACTACGGCGACAGAGGGCGCCATACTGGTAGAGGGGGTCGGGGACGCGGTCGTGGTCGCGGACGTGCCTCACACTCTCAGTCGGGCTACTATCCACAGCCACCATCTATCGGGTGGAATGCTCCATGGCCAACACAACCATGGAACACCCCTCCTGCATCATTCCTTACGACACCGGCCAACAGGTACCGTACTATTCCCAGAAACCCTAATTTTGCAGGTATCCTTGGCGCTAATCCGTACGGCAATCCGGGTTCCGAGCACTCATACAGCCCGACCAACATCGAGCAAGCAATGCACACGATGACATTAAATCCGGACCAGAACTGGTACCTTGACTCCGGCACCACGAACCACATGTCACACACCACAGGTAACATTTCCAATTATGTCTATAATGGTATACAAAACAACATCGTCGTTGGCAATGGTTCTCAAATACCTATCCTCGGAACCGGTCACACCACCCTCCAACCACCTTACCCACCTTTAAAACTCAACAATATCCTTCACGCACCTAAACTTATCAAAAACCTTCTTTATGTTCGCCGACTAACCACTGATAATCCTATTTCCATTTAATTTGATCGTTTTGGTTTTCTTGTGAAGGATTTTCAGACACGGATTCCTATCATCCGATGTGACAGCACTGGCGATCTCTATCCTCTTTCATTACCTTCCGCTCAAGTTACACCACCTACTACTTTTGTTGCTTTGACGCAAGATCTTTGGCACAAGCGTCGGGGCCACCCCAGTTCCTCTCTGTTACGAGTATTAAATAAACGCAATTTTATTTCTGTTAAGACTTTTTCGGATAAACAGTTATGTCAATCGTGTGTTTTTGGCAAGCATATTAAATTACCTTTCTATGATTCTACTTCTGTTACGCGTTTACCCTTTGATATTGTGCATAGTGACTTATGGACCTCCCCGGTTCTAAGCTCCGGGGGTCACCGTTATTATATCTTGTTTTTGGATGACCACACCAACTATCTATGGACTTACCCTCTCACACATAAATCCCATACACATTCCACCTTCCTATCCTTCCACACACTCATCCGCACCCAATTTGAACGTGCAATTAAAAGCTTCCAATGCGATAATGGAACCGAGTACAACAATAAATCGTTTCACGATTTCTGTGCTCAACACGGAATGGTTTTCCGATTCTCATGTCCCCACACTTCTTCTCAAAATGGGAAAGCCGAACAAAAAATTCGTTCCATAAACAACATCATCCGCACTCTTCTCACCCACGCATCCCTACCGCCAACCTTCTGGCATCACGCCCTACAAATGGCCACCAACATACTTAACATACTTCCCTCCAAAACCAAAAACAACGCCACCCCCACACTTCTTCTATACAACAAACACCCCACATACACTCATCTTCGAACTTTCGGCTGTCTCTGCTATCCCCTCATCCCATCTCCATCTATTAACAAACTTGAAAACAGGTCCACCCTGTGCGTCTTTCTCGGTTACCCCTCCAATCATAGGGGGTATAAATGATACGAACTCTCCACCAGAAAAATCATCCTCTCTCGTCACGTCGTGTTCGATGAGACCGTGTTTCCGTTTGCCAGACTTCACTCCTCCCCCCTTCCTACGACTTTCTTCACTCCCACCAATCCAGTGAGCTCCATCCGTATGTCTGGGAATCCGTCACTTCCACAAACCAATCCACATCCCCAAATGAACCTCTTACCCCTTCCCCCATCCTCCACAAGCCGAAACCCCCCCTCCCTCGCCGTCCCCAACTTCACCTCAACCGACTCCCATCTTCCAAACCTACTCACGTCGACCCAAACCACGCAAAAACCCACACCCCACCGACACACACCAACCGCCTCCCCCACCCGCCACAACCTCACCTATCCAAGACCCACCACCACCACCCACCCGCACCATGCACACACGTAGCATGACCAGCATTTCAAAACCAAAACAACCTTTCAATCTCCATACCTCTGCCCCATTTGAGCCTTTGCCCCGCTCCCCTACCGAGGCACTCAAAACTCCCGTTTGGAACCAAGCCATGACTGATGAGTTTAATGCCCTTATTGACAATAATACATGGGAATTGGTACCTCCCCAACCGGCGATGAATATCATCCGGTGCATATGGATTTTCAAACATAAGACCAAATCTGACGGATCTCTTGAGCGCTACAAAGCACGCTTAGTTTGTGATGGCAGGTCACAGCAGGTTGGCGTCGACTGCGACGAAACGTTTAGCCCGGTGGTCAAACCGGCAACCATATTCGCACGGTCCTCAACATTGCGTTATCCCACCAGTGGGAAATCAACCAACTGGATGTTAAAAACGCGTTTCTCCATGGACACTTAGCGGAAACAGTGTACATGCATCAACCCATGGGATTCCGGCATCCGTCTTATCCTAACCATGTTTGCAAGTTAAAGACGTCTCTCTACGGCCTCAAACAGGCACCTCGTGCATGGTATCAACGCTTCACTGACTATGTCACTAAGCTTGGCTTTCGACATAGTGCCTGCGATCACTCCCTATTTATCTACAGACACGGCCGAGATACGACCTATCTTCTTCTCTACGTTGACGATATCGTTCTCACTACATCATCATCGGATCTTAAACTCCACATCCTAACTCATTTGTCCAATGAGTTCGTTATGAAGGACTTGGGCCATCTTAGCTACTTCTTGGGTATCTCGGTCAAGCGTGACCCCACTGGCCTATTCCTATCTCAACATAAATATGTTGCTGACATTCTTACTCGGGCAAACATGACTGAATGCAATCATGTCCACACTCCAGTTGACACCGACGGGAAGCTCAGCCACAACTCTGGGGAATTGATCGATGATCCCACCACCTACCGCAGGCTCGCAGGTGCCCTACAGTATCTCACATTCACACGTCCTGATATCTCCTACGCCGTCCAACAAGTTTGCAAATTCCTTTGGATCAACCGGTATGTCTGAAAAAGGTAAATCATCAACGAAAGTTGATAAATCAGCTTCTGTGAAAGCTAAGAATGCAAAAGGTAAGAAGAAATCTCAGCATTCATAGAAAACGATCACTACTGGTAACCCAAAGAAGATGCATTCAGTTGTTGCTCAAAAGTTTAACTCACAAGTTTCAAATGTTTTAGATCTGAGCCAGAAAAGGCAGGGAGTTAAGTCTGAATGGCAACCAAAACAGAAGATAGACGAGAATGCAAAATCTTTTTCAAGTGTTAATTGTAATAAGACTATGCCTAGTAAAGATGTTTTGAATGCGAATGTTGCTACTATTTTGAAACCAAAACTTGTCGTTTATTGCAAGAAATATTCTATGAAACAATTATTCGAGTTATCTTTATCTGCTAGAAAGTTTTCTAATTATGATAGACATGCTTATGATTCTCGTAAAGATTCTGCTGTTTGGTTTGGAACTTATCATGTGCACTCTTATCATTCTACTGCTTCCAATGAATTTCAAATGAAAAACGGACCCAAGTTTCAATGGGTACCAAAATCTTATGCTAACACAGTTGGACCCAAATTCCAATAGGTACCAAAAGCTAAATCTATGTTGCAGGAACTCAAAGTTTAAGAGGGAGCATAGACAATAGGCTTTTGAACAAATCAGTTCAAAACCCAGACTTAAATGTCAAGATGGAGGCTTCTAAGTAATTCAACTTAGAACCCGTACTTCAACGAAGTATGACTTCTAGACAAAACAGTCTAGGACTTGTACCTCAACGAACAATGGCTCTTGAATACAACAGTTCAAGACCCACACTTCAATGCTCAAAAGTCTTTACTCCAATTTTGTTTTATGGATATCTAAATCTCTTGTTTCGTAATTTCTCTTGTGCAGATCCGTCATATGTGGTACTTGGATAGCGGATGTTCCAAGCATATGACTGGACAGAAAGGGATGTTGACCAACTTTAAAGAGAAATACTGCGGAACAGTTAGATTCGGGAATGATCAGTTTTCACCAATACTGGGTTATGGTGATATGGTACATGACAAAGTCACGATCAAGAAGGTGAGCTATGTTGAAGGCTTAGGACACAACCTGTTCAGTATAGGCCAGTTATGTGACAAAGGCTTAGAGGTCAATTTCAAAGCCAAGAGGTGTTCTGTTCGCACTGAAGAAGGCAACGAACTCTTGGTCGGCACTCGAAAGTCCGACCTCTACACAATTAATTATGAAAAAGGAACACCTTTGTGCAGCGTGTGAAAAAGGAAAGATGAAGAAGGCTCCACATAAACCAAAGCCTGAACCGAGTACAAGCTCTCCGTTAGAGATGTTGCATATGGACTTATGCGGTCCGATACGAATGCAAAGTCTAGGCGGAAAGAAGTACATACTAGTTATCGTGGACGATTACTCGCGATACACTTGGGTCAAATTTCTACATTCAAAAGATGAGACACCTGATGTTCTCATTACATTCCTGAAGACGACCCAGGTAAATCTGCAGAAACCGGTCAAGCTTCTAAGAACAGACAACTGCACAGAGTTCAAGAACAAAATAGTTCAAGATTATCTCGAATCGGTCGAGATATCACATCAATACTCTGATGCTCGTACGCCTCAACAGAATGGAGTGGTCGAAAGAAGAAGTCGTATGCTAGTCGAGGCTGCTCGTACTATGTTAAGTCAATCAGACTTACCTCTATTTCTGTGGACTGAAGCCGTATCGACTGCGTGCTACACTCAGAATCGATCCATGATACACCGCAGATTCAAGAAGACTCCTTATGCGTTAATCAACAACCGAACACCAACAATTAAATATTTCCATATATTTGGGTGTAAGTGTTTTGTTCTAAACGATAGAGAGAGTCTAAACAAGTTCAGTGCCAAGGCGGACGAAGGCATCTTCATTGGTTATTCATCTACATCTACTGCATACCGTGTTTACTTGAAGAAGTCAAATAATGTTGTCGAAAGCGTCAACGTTACGTTTGATGAAGAAATGGCTTCTGAACAACTCAGTTCAGAACCCGTGATAACCGGAGTACTAGCTTCTGGGCAAATCAGTCCAAAACCTGCGTCTCAAGCGAACAAATCAGATGAAGCATCAACGTCTACTAATCATTTATCTGACTTAGACTTATTATTTGAATTGTTTTATGATGAATTTCTTGGATCTAATGTGAAGAAATCTGTTGTGGTTGACAGGATGGAAGACTCAACGACTAGTCATCCAACCAGTTCAGATATCTCTAATGAATCCAACTCCTCGATTCAGCAAGAAATTCCAGTTCAAATGCCGACTCCAACAATTGAAGCTGTGATCAATAATGAAGAGACAGAAGTTGCTGAACGAGCTGTACCTGCTGAGCCTTCTGCATCTACTACTTCAACTGCAACCATCATTCCTCCTGACCAACCTGAAGAAGGTACCAGTGGATTCATAGATGATAATATTGATATATATTCATATAATCCACTCCCTCATGAACACAAATGGACCAAAGAGCACCCGATAAGCCAGATCATTAGCGATCCAACAAAACTGGTGCAAACTAGGTCTGCGTCAATGAATATGTGTATGCATGAATCCTTTCTGAGCAAGATCGAGCCTACTAGCGTATCAGAGACTCTTGCCGATTCAGACTGGGTGACTGCAATGCAAGAAGAGCTGAATCAGTTCGACGCACTTAAAGTCTGGAGACTTGTACCAAAACCTCAAGGTAAAACCATTATAGGTACGAAATGGGTTTTCAAGATCAAGAAAGATGAAGATGGTACCATTATCAGAAACAAAGCAAGACTTGTAGCCAAAGGATACAGGCAAGAGTAAGGAATAGACTACGATGAGACTTATGCTCCTGTGGCGCGTTTAGAGGCAATTCAAATATTTCTAGCCTACGCTGCTCACAAGAACTTCACTGTCTTTCAAATGGACGTGAAGACCGCCTTTCTGAATGGCATTCTAAAGGAAGAAGTCTACGTCTCGCAGCCAGAAGGCTTTGTCAATCAAGAGAAACCGAATCATGTCTACATTCTCGACAAAGCACTCTATGGACTGAAACAAGCTCCTCGCGCCTGGTATGATGTCCTATCTCAATTTTTAGTCAAGTCTGTTTTTTCAAAAGGTACGGTAGATACCACTTTGTTTATTAAAAAGGAAAAGGCCGATATCATTCTTATTCAAATCTATGTCGATGATATTATTTTTGGCTCTACAAATCCTAAGTACTGTAAGAATTTTTCAAACCTTATGGTGTCAAGATTTCAGATGAATATGATGGGAGAGATGAATTTATTTCTCGGATTACAAGTCAAACAATTTTCATCGGAGATTTTTATCAATCAATCAAAATACATTCTTGATATTCTTCGGAAGTTCAAAATGGAAAATTCTAAACCGATTGGTACCCCAATGGCACCAGGTACTAAGATTGGCACCGATCCTTCTAGAAGGGCTGTTGATGTTAGGACTTACAGAGGAATGATAGGTTCTTTGATGTATCTCACTTCCAGTAGGCTAGATATAATGTTTTCAACATGTTTATGTGCTAGATATCAGGCCAATCCCAAAGAATCCCATTTGTCTGCAGTTAAGCGCATTTTTAGGTATCTGAAAGGGACTGCAGATCTTGGTCTGTGGTATCCTAAAGATACTAGCTTTGAACTAACAGCATATACAGATGTAGATCATGCTGGTTGTATGCTAGACAGGAATAGCACGTCAGGTCATATACAGTTCCTCGGTGATAAACTCGTAAGTTAGGCATCGTAGAAGCAACTTTGTGTTTCAACTTCAACGGCCGAAGCAGAATATGTAGCTGCTGCTAGCTGCTGTTCTTAGGTCTTATGGGTGAGAACACAACTGCGTGACTACGGTTTTCACTTCAACATCCCGATATACTGTGACTCAAAGAGCGCCATCGCGATAACAGCGAATCCTGTTCAGTACACCAAGACCAAACACATAGATGTCAGGTATCATTTTATCAAAGATAATGTCGAAAAAGGAACAATTGAACTTTTCTTTGTAAAAACTGATTATCAGCTTGCAGATTTGTTTACCAAACCTTTAGACGAAAAGAGGTTCACCTTTCTTGTCTCTAAGCTTGGTACGCTAAATCTTAAGACATAATCAGTAGTTACCTATCAAAGTTTTCTAATTGTATACTTTTTCATCATTTCTTCATTCTTATTTCTGAATGATATATGCACTTCAAATAGTCTGTTCATGATCCAAGGGGGAGTATGAGAAGAAATTGACAGTTGGTCAATATTATTTTGAGGAGAAGACTCACTAATTTATGCATTTACCTTTTTAATGTCAAATTTTTGTGATGCATGATTTTAGGGGGAGTTTTGCAAATCAAAGGAGTTAGGATATGACTTCTGATTATTTCTGATCAGAACTCGTACTTTCATTGTTTTTCTGCCTTTTGTCATTTTTAATTTAAGTGAATAAATTTGCTTTGACTATGACATAAGACTTTTGCAGTTTTTGAGAGATGCTTACATGTTCATATCTTTATGACTTTAAGTTTAGCTTCATGAGATGTAAGATCGAACGTAAAGGTATAATCTTTTATCTTAATCTCATATATGGTTGAAATAAGGTCAACTTTCAATCATTGAAAACATGTTCTTAAATGTTCAAATCACTTTCCGATTCTTCAACAGATTTTATAATTTGAAAGTGTAATTTTCAATGTTTTCTTATTAATCTATTTGAGCTATAACTGAAATAGTTAAACCAAATTGAACATCATATGCATCATAGGAAAACATGATTTCTTTGTGCTAGGACTTACTTGAACTTCTATGGAATCACGTTAACCAGTGATTTCTATCCAAGAAGTTAATCCATAGTGATGGAGTGTGAGAAGTCAAAAGAAATGAGTGTGGATTGTGTGATGAGGTATACAGAAAAGAGAGTAAGCTAAATGTTTAAAAGAAAGAGGGTGTGAGAACAGGGTTAAAAGAATATCAGAACTCTGCACCATCTTTTTCTGAGTCGAGCAGACACATTTCTAGTGTTTCACATTTCTTTGGTGAACATTATTGAAACAGGCAACTAGCCCATGCCAACTCTTGATCAAACCTCACCAACTACTCATTTTCTTCTCAAAAGGAAAGTGTTTCACATTTTCAAAGGGGACGCAACACATTTGCTATCTGATTTTCATTTGGAGAATCTGGATATTGAAAAGAAGAAAGTCTTCCCCACCTTCGCACTTCAATCATGCACATTGAGTCTGTGTTTAACTTACTATTGTCTCAGTGGTTTACACAATTTGAGCCTTAAAAGCAATCATCAAAGTGCTTAATTCTTTCTATCACTAGCACGAACACACAAGGAATTTGTTTCTTTGTCATAACGTTTATAGAAATTGCCTTTGTGGTGTTTCGATGATTGAATGGAAGCCCTGGGGGAGTGAACATCACAAAGCTCCTTTCCAATGTGTATTTGTTACACACAGTGACTTAATGTTACTGACAGGCATTTTAACTGATTCATTTGTTGATTCAGGTGTTACACGATTATTTTGTCTGGATTTGCAAAGATCTGGATGAATATCTTTTGAATTGACGGATCAGATGCTCCAAATGAAAGACATTTCTTGACCTAAAAGTTTTGATGAAGTCGTTGCACTTTTCATCAAAAAGGGGGAGAAGAGCTACACAAGAAATGGGGAACAACACAAGTTTAGAGCAAGTATTCTGAAGACATGCTGAAATGAGAGAATTTTTCTTTGAAGATACTTTGCTACAACATTCTGAGATAAATCTGAAGATAATTTCTTCCCATAATTTGAAAGAGAGTTTATCTACATCGTTTGGGAAGATTGCTACTTGTTGAAGACTAAGAAGGAGATTGCATCTTCTGAGCTAAAAGAGAAGACTGAATTGCTAAATCTTTTTAGTAATGATCTTGATCCAAAGGGGAGATTGTTAGCACACAGATCTATTGGATTCAAGATCATCAAATCTGAAGATCCAATCTGAAGCTAAAGCTAAAAAGTCGCTCTCGATATTAAGTCTAAAGTTAGTTTGTAATAATATGTCAAAGTTGTTTATTGTATTTTATTTTTTTTCCTAAATATCTTTTAATAGATATTAGGATATTAGTTTAAATATCTAGATATTAGTTTAGATATTATGTTTTGATAATATCTTAGTTAGATATTATGTTAGTAGTTGTTAGGTGAGATATTAGAAAATATCTCTAACACTCTTAACAACTTAGAAATCAATCAAACACTGTTCATCAGAGGGAAACAGTGAGAGCTTAAACAGAGAACAATATCAACCTTTGTAATCCGCATTTGTAATCTAAACAGGTTGGTAAATCATAATGTTGTGATTGTTTATTATTGAGAAGAACTGGTTCAACGATTAAAGTGGACACACAATTGTGTATATTTTAGTCCAACAGAATAGTCATTCTTGGTAGATGGAATCATCCTTAAATTCTCTGTAGATACAGGTTTAAGATAAAGCGAGATGGAATTATCATTTGCTAATTACTTATTCTCAAGTCTACGTGATTTGCCAAATACATCCTTATATCTTAAGTAAAAATCTTAAGTGGCAGCCACACGTTCTGAATAACACTAAAGATAACCATCAGGACCTATAAGAAGTAAAAATTCAAACCATTCACTCTATTCAACGGAGTCCATATATAATGGTAGGTTGATAACATGTTTATTCTTAAAAAACAAAAAGCAGGTGGAAGCAATGGTTGCCGAAGTTCTCAGATACCTTGCATTTTATGGAAACGAGTATCTCAATAGGCAACAAAAAAGACACTTTGATTTTTGAGGTCAAACTTATGTGTTCAAAATTAATGAGTAATGCCTTTCTAAAAGATCTACTGCCATTATGCCTTTTATTAGTATCATTTGTTAGGAAGTTTGATATAGTTCTCCAAATCTTCAAAAAAACTGAATTGAACTAATCAATTCAAAGCTGAAAATAGACACTTACAACTGAAACCCCAACTCAGTTCTCCAAATGGTGTTCCCTTGCATTGATCCATCATATGACCATCATACAAATGAGGTAACTTTGAAACGGATTGATTACAATTAGAATGTTCCCAATGCAAGTTTGTCATGACTTGGAATAGGTAAAGATTGACTTTGTAGTAGATCTCCATCAAGAGAAAAAACAAAACAACCTTAGATTTTAACATGATAAAGAAACTTACATAAATTTCATTGAGTTCACATCTGATTCTTAAGTTTTGCAAGACTCCTACTTTGCAAATACTTTGGGTATACTTTTTGATAACATTACAACAACCTGAATGACAAATAAAGATGATTTTCCAATGAAGATAACCCGTAATAATTTAAAAATGTATTAAAATTTGCAACATCAAATACATCCATTGGAAAAGGTTGTGATGATCGATTGAAAACAAACATTTACGGGTGTGTTTGAGGAGTTCACAAAATGTGGCAAGTAGTTCTTAGCTATGAAGCATAACTCAAACCAACTATATTGTTGAAGATCCAAATATAGACTACTATATTGTTGAAGAATTGTGATTTGGATAGACTATTATAATGTATGGAAAAGTTAAACAAAAAACTTGACTTGATTGTTTCATTAAACACTTACTTGATAAACAAGATATGTTAGTGCTCATAAACAATATATAACATCAACCATTAAATATTTAAAATTAGAACCGAGCAATTTCAATGGTGGGAATTACGAACATTTAAGATTAGCACAAAGCAATTTCAATTGAGCATTCTTTTCAGCAACTGAAATGGACATAACATCAAAGCTATATGCTTGTCCATTTTAGCATTGAGCAATTTCAAATCAGAACTAGGGGTGTATGTGGGTTGGGTTGGGCAGTTTTTGACATTTTTACAACCTAACTTAATTATGGCGGCTTGGAAAATCTTAACCCAACCCAAACCATTCAAAAGTATGACCCAACCCAACCCTTGCGGGGTAAGACGGGTTGGAGGGTTAGTAATATACATAAAGTTGGCAAATGAAATAGGATAAATAATACTAAAAATATATCGAACAAGGTTATTGTTAGAGCAAAATATATTGTATGTGAGATCACAATATATTGAAGATTAAAAGATGAATATGATGTCAACGCATAATGTCAATGTCAACATTGAAAGTCAATGTTAGCTTTTGTAGTTTAGTTCCTTGTAATTGTAAAGGTATAAATAGTGTGTCCCTTGTAATCTTGTAGGTAGATGTTGTAAGATTTGTAAGAAGTAAGATTTTGAGAATTTGAGAGTTCATATTGTAGAGATATTCTAGAGAGAGAATCTAGAGAGAGAAAGTGGATCTCAATCCATTCTTGTATATTTCTCTCAAGATCAATAAGAAAGACTTTGTGATTCATTGCTATATAATCATAGATGAAACAAGTGGTATTAGAGCTTAATCAGATTGAATTGTTCGAATTTCTTGGAAATTTTTTAAGATTGGAAGATTTTTGAGTTTCTTGAAATTTTCTTGAAAAAATTTCAAATCTTCAAATTTTTGTTTGGATTCATGATGTAAATAATGAATTGATCGTTGTTGATCATTAATAAATCGGTTTCTCATATTGATTTCGTTTGTTGAATCGAATTTTGATCAAATCTTGGATTTTTGAAAAAGTTTGTGTTCTTCGAATTTTGATCGATTTTTGGAAGATTAAATGTTTGTTTGATGAAATGGAGTTCACATATCTGTATTTTTATAGCTTTCTAATGATTTTCATCAATTTGGATCAAGAAATTGGAAGTTTTTTGGTGATTTTGGTTTGAAGGTTGTCGACAGAAGCCTAAGTTTGATTGTGTTCAAGTTTGTCACCTAATTCCCTGTGTATCTTCATATTTGTCGCCCAGTTTTCATATACATCTTCAAAGTTGTCGCCTAAGTATGATTCATTGTTATATGATTTATTGTTAATGGGTTTCATTGTTATCGCAGACAGTGTTTGGTAATCACGATTGTCATATGAGTTTGTGCCTCACAGTCACCAGATTCTGAGTTTGGTTTTATGTTTGTCGCCTGAGTTTTGAATATCAACGTTGTTACTGAGTTTTACTTTAATCATGTTTATCGCCTACTTTTTCCTTTGGATCTGCAATGTTATCACCTAGCGTTTACATGAATGTTCAAACTTGTCGCCTGAATGTTCATTCTCGTCGCCTATTGCATGGTTTTATGTTTATCGACTAATGCACACTTCAAGTTTATCGCCTTATTTGAATTCTTGTCGCCTACTGAATGAACTAATTTTTATCGCCTACCACTATTGTATTATTATCGCCTAAGCATAGTCAATGTTATCGCCTGATGCATATGTTCCTGTTTGTCGTCGGATTTCTAGTTTGTCCCTGATTTCATGCATGAATTCTATATTTGTCGCCTACTACTAGTTCATATTATCGCTGAATGTTGTGGTCAACGAGGTTTTCAATAAAGTCCAATATGGAGGCTTCAAGTTGTCGTATAAGATGTTGGCTAGAGGTTGAAGATGACAGTTAGTGTCGTTAGTGTTTGTTACATTTTTGGTCCTTTTTCCGTTAAGTACATTGATTTTTTTTTCAATTTTAGTCCTTTTTCTGTTAAGTCTAGTTATCTTAGTTAGGATTAACTTTTTGTTCATTTCTTTTTCAAAGTTAGTCCTTTTCCGTCATCTTAATTAGTTTCACTTTCAGGTTTGTCATTTTTAGTCTCTAGACTTTCACGTTTCATATATTGTCAATTTTAACCCCTAGACTTTTAAGTTTCAACTTTTGTCATTTTTGGCCCTTGCACTTAAAGTTTAAATTTTTGTCAATTTTAGTCCCTGGACTTGTTGGAATTTGTACACTTCCAGTCCTTGCTCAATTCTACTTCTAATCGATGTTTCTGTTAACGGGCATTCGTTTTAGGTAACAATATTTTTGCACGAAGAAAATATTACTCTCAAAGAACATATTGCAGATCTTAAAGCAACAATAGCACACCAATTAAAGAATTATAATGTTTGTATTAGACTTGTTGGTGAGAAAAAGTTGCTGGAAGAAGAGAACAGCGCTCTAGAGAAAACCAATCAAGATCTCCAGCATCAGATTTCTGATTTAAAGCAAGGACATGTTACCAAGAAGATTGAAGAGAAAACACAAGCATTAGAAACTAAAAATTTTAAGCAGAAAAAGAAGATCTTATTTTGAACAAGAGATGATAAAAACAGAGAAGAATTACAAAAAGAAATATATGATTCTTCAAATGAAAAGACAAATTCTTCATCTTTCAAAGAGGATTGTTGATGAAAGAAAGGTTTTTAAAAATGAAATAAAATCTTGTGAGATTAAAAGTATTAATATTTCAAAACAAGTTTATGACTTTGAGAAAGTTAGTGCTTGACAAAGATAACTTTGAGAAAGAGAGAAAAGATTTTGAGACAAAATCTGCTGAATTTTCTTTCAAAATATCTGAGTTGGAGAAACTTCTGGAAATAGAAAGGATTTTAACAGTAAGAAAAATATTCTTGAGAAAGAAAAGAAGATGTTTGAAAAGAAGAATGTTGAGATTTTTAATGAGATATCAAATAAAAGAAAGAATTTGGAAAAATATTTGAGAATGAAAGAAAAATCTTTGAGGCTGAAATTTTGAAACTTACAAGAAAGTTATCTGGATTAGCAATAGATGTGATGAAAGAGCAGAAGATCAAATTTGAATTACAAAAGCAATTTGATTTGATTTTTCAAGAAAGAAATGTTTTGTCCGAAAAAGTTCAGAAATTAGAAGCAATAAATTTCAAAGTTGAATTGTCTGAACAACTTAGTGGTGATACTATTGTTTAATCTCCGTATGATGATTTAACTTATTCTGTTTGTTCTTTCAAAACTTCTTCTAGTTTAATTCATCAACATGTTTCTTTGAAGAATTCTGCAAATCAAATATATTTTTCAAAATATCAGATTCGTCCTTCTAATTTTTTCTATAATCACTCTGTTAATTGTTTAGATAAAAATATTTTTAAGCCTGTGAAGATGGTCTGGAGGAGAAAATCATCTAGAGATGAGAGTGTTGGAAATAAGTCTCATAACAAAATCATTAATTACCAAGATATATTTACCTCGTCATGTCTATTCTACAAGTAAATTGATCAGTCTGAGCCATAAGAATGATTTTGTTCCTCAAAGGTATATCAACAATTGGTATGGTGCATATATACAGTATCCCTGGTTCTCAATCTAAATCTAAGCTAAGGCAATTAACCAACAAAGATCCATCAAAGCATGGATCCCAAAATCTTTCTGATTTATTTTATAGGAATGTCATGTGTGAGTTTATTCAGAAGAATCATGTCACATGATTGTCACTCAAAGGTTATGCCATATTTGAGAGGGAGTACCATATTTTGAAAATCAAATGGTTTTTTAAGTGAATTTCAAAAGAACCGTGGTAGTTTAATCCGAAAAAACTTACTCGTGTTTGTTTTTCTCCGATGATATCAATTCCAAATTCCCACATGTTATATTTTCTTGACAAAGTTATTTCCACGTCTCAAATTGTAACATCCCACAAATTGGGACAAACAAAAATTTCCGGAATTGGAAATGTGGTATATAAAAATATGCCATAGCATGAGCTTTTCCCAAAAGGGGAAACAATATACGCCTGTTATAATTACAAGTTTGTAATAAATAAGCAATGAGGGAAAACAACCATTTAATCTATATCTTATCTAGGAAAAATATTATCTTAAGTTGTCATCCAAAACTCCAAAATGTGTCTTCTATACTTGGTGTCCCAAAATTCTCCCAACCTAACATCTAAGGTCTACTAACCCTTCTTGGCGGTCGCACCGCTAGAATCTGAGATACACACCAAACCAATCAAGTGTTAGGCCAAACGAGCCTAGTGAGTTGAATAATAACATGGCATACTCATTTAAATCAATTATAGACAATAAGAGCTATAAATGAATAAATGGGGGAGACCCATCACACCAATGAGTTTTACCTCAAGTCAATGTACCTTGATGTTCACTCACATGAGCAATATCTCGAAGGCCCGACATAATTGAAGACTACCTCCCATGCATTACTCCAAATGGTGGAGGTCTAGGTGCATACCGTCAAGGTGACACCCTAAGACTACATCCTCCTAGTGCCTACTCATGGTTCATCCAATACATACCATATCCATCATTATACATATTCCACGTCAAGTAAAATACATGTATAAGACCTCAAATAATTCCAATCCCAATTTAGGTCAAAACCCTAAATCATGTGCATTTACCGACAATTTCCATCAACCATATATCAACATATGTACATATCTCAACTATTACCAACAAAGTATACCCATCAAATCTGACATAATGATTATCGACCAAAAACTCCATTACATACCAAATATAGAATTGTGACCCAAACTTATCAAGTGATTAACATGTATAAGGAGATATGAAATAATAGCAAGAACATATTAAGAGGTGTCTCATTTAAAATATTTAGAAGAACTTACTATCTAGGTTTTATAGAAAACCCTAGAAACTTAGATAGGATTGAGAGAAGATGAAGACTTGGTTTAGGCTCTTAAATGCTCCACTTAATGTTCCTCCAAGATCTTTGTTTGCCAATAAATGCTTCCAACTAGAACTTGGGTTTTAATAAATGTGGGAAGGGTTGTGATGGTGGAAAATTGCCCTAAGAGCTCTCCAATTCGGTCCCAAAACGAGTGAGGTGATAAACTGAAGTCAAAATGGTCAAGGGTCAGATTTTATATTCTCAGCCCCCGCCGGCGACAATGCCCTTGGCACTGTCGCAGGGGCATAGTCGCGTGCTTCCCATGAGTTACGGTACATTCCAAGCGATAGTGACCGGCGATTGTGCCCGTGTCACTATCGCGATGTCACTATCGTGCCACTCTCCTAATCTACGGTATAAAGTCAGCGATTGTGACCAATGATTGTGCCCATGGGCACTGTCGCACCGTACCCCCGAGGCCCGAAACTCTTGATCTGATTCATCATTGGTCGCATGGTTAGACATTACAAATAAAGTTTAGTATAATCTAACTCCATAGATAATATCTACATGCTAATGGATTCCGTGTTTACGAATTTTGTACAATATTTAAATTACGAGAAGTGAATACTTACCTTAAATTTTCGGGTGTTACAATCCTCCCCACTTGATAAGGATTTCGTCCCCGAAATCTCATTCACCAAACAAATAGGGATAACTTTTCTCCATGTCTTCTTCCGATTCCCACGTCACATTGGCACCCCGATGGTGCCTCCATTGGACCTTAACCATGGTCACTTCCTTGTGTCTTAACTTCTTCGTCTTCGACTCCAATATGGCTTCCGGTTCTTCTATACAACGATTTTTGTTATCCACTCGAATTTCCGTCAATGTAATGACGCTTTCTTCCTCGGCTAGGCACTTGCGAAGGTAGCAAACATGAAATGTAGGGTGAATCCCGTCTATCTCCGGTGGTAAGTCCAACCTATAAGCTTGAAGCCCAATCTTCTCTAATATTGTGAAGGGTCCAAGGAAACGGGGACTAAGCTTCCCGCGCTTTCCAAAACAAATGATTCCCTTCCACGATGATACTTTCAACATAACCCGATTTTCCACCTAGAACTCGACCGACCTTCGCTTTTTGTCCGCATAGCTCTTTTGTCGATCTTGAGCCGCTCCCAGATACCTTTCACCTTGTCTGCCGTTTCTTGTATGATTTCCGGCCCCGTAAATTGCTTTTCCCCACCTCGAACCAAGACACCGGTGTCCTACACTTTCGTCCGTATAGCGCATCGAACGGTGCCATCCCGATGCTTGAGTGATAACTATTATTGTATGCAAATTCCACCAACGGTAAATATGAGTCCCAATTTCCCCCAAAGTCTATGACACATGAACGAAGCATGTCCTCGAGAGTTTGTATGGTCCTTTCACTTTGACCGTCCGTTTGGGGGTGATAGGCAGTACTCAATTTGACTCTCGTGCCCAACTCCTTTTGTAGACCATCCCAAAACTTGGAAGTGAACCGACTATCCTGATCCGAAACTATGGATAGTGGAACACCATGACCTGATACCACCTCATCAATGTAGAGCTTAGCTAGTTTGTCCATCGGTAACGTCTCTCGCATCGCCAAAAAGTGTGCGCTCTTCGTAAGTCGATCCACCACTACCCAAATAGTATCATGACCCCTCAAGGTCTTCGGTAGTTTGGTGACGAAGTACATCGTGATATACTCCCACTTCCATTCCGGAATGGCCAATGGTTGCAAACTTCCATAAGGTCTTTGATGTTCCGCTTTGACTTGAAGGCAAGTGACGCATCGTTCCACATAGTTGGCCACGTCAAGCTTCATCACCGACCACCAATAGTGCAATTTCAAATCCCTATACATCTTAGTGCTACTGGGATGTATAGAGTACTTGGACTTGTGAGCTTAAAAGTAACTCGCGGATCCATCCAATCTTCGGTACCAAAATTCTCCCTTGAAATAACTTGAGGCTGCGACTATCTTCCGTTAGTAGCTCTCGTTGCTTCACCATGAACTCGGCTTTAAGGTTCCCTTCACGAAGTGCTTCGACTTCACTCACCTTGATGTCCTCCACTAGGCTTGATATTACGTCGATCCTCGAAAGAGTTACTTTGATTTCGCTCCCATAACTCTTCCGGCTCAAAGCATCTGCCACTAAGTTGGCTTTACCGAGGTGGTAAAGCAACTTACAATTAATCCTTCAAAAGCTCCAACCATCTCCTTTGCCCCATGTTGAGATCCTTTTGGTCGAATATATACTTCAATCTTTTATGGTCGGTGAATAGTGTACACTTTGTCCAATAGAGGTAGTGTCACCATAGCTTCAAGGAAAATACCACCGCCGCTAGCTCCAAGTCGTGCGTAGAATAATTCTTCTCGTGATCTTCGAGTTGTCGCGACGCATAGGCTATGACTTTTCCCCTTTGCATCAAAACACACCCAAGACCCAATTTGGAGGCGTCGCTACAAACCACAAAATCGTTGGATCCTTCGGGTAAGGACAGAATTGGTGCCTCGCACAGTTTCTTTTGAAGGGTCCGAAAAGCTTTCTCTTGAGTCTCGGTCCATAAGAATTTAACGTTCTTCCTTGTCAACGATGTGAGTGGAGAGTCGCACTTGGAAAAGTCTTGTACAAATCGTCAGTAGTAGCTGGCTAAACCCAAGAGACTCCTTATCTCCATTGGACTCGTCAATGGCTCCCAATTCATCATCGCTACGATTTTCGTCGGGTCTACTTTCACCCCTTCCTTGGATACCACGTGACCCAAGAGTTGGACCTCTTGTAGCCAAAACTCGCATTTTGAAAAATTCGCGAACAACTTATCTTTCCGAAGAATCTCCAACACCTCCCGTAGATGTTGACGGTATTCGAATTCTTCCCGCGAGTAGATCAGAATATCATCGATGAAGACTATAACGGATTTGTCCAAAAGGGGTCGACACACACGGTTCATCAAATCCATGAATACGGCCGAAGCGTTAGTCAACCCGAATGGCATGACTAGGAACTCGTAATGACTGTACCTCATCCAAAACGCCGTCTTCGGAATGTCGCTTTCCTTCACCCGCACTTGATGGTAACCGGACCGCAAATCTATTTTGGAGAAACATCGTATCCCACACCTTGCAATTGGTCGAAGAGGTCGTCGATTCGAGGAAGCGGGTACTTGTTCTTCACGGTGACCTTGTTGAGTTCACGGTAGTCGATACACATCCGCATTGACCCGTCCATCTTTTTCACGAACAAAACTGGAGCTCCCCATGGCGACGAGCTCGGTCAAATGAATCCCTTCTCGAGAAGTTCTTGTAGTTGCAGCATCATTTCTTGCATCTCCGTCGGGGCTAGACGATAAGGAGCGCAAGCAATTGGAGCAGCACCCGGAGTGACGTCGATGTGGAACTCCACTTGACGTTCCGGCGGTAGTCCGGGTAGATCTTCCGGAAAGACATACGGGTAGTCACGCACTATGTCCACATCTTCCACCTTCTTCTTCTCTAGTTTCGCGTTGATCACGTAGGCTAATTATGATGTACACCCCATGGCTAGGCTCTTTCGTGCTTTGTTTGACGAGATGATCGTGTGGGTCCTTTGATTCTTCTCCTCGTAGATTATCACTTCTCCACCCTTCGGCAAGGGTACTCTAATCATCTTCTTGGAACAAAATATACCGGCATCGAGCTTAGCTAACCAATCCATTCCTACAATCACGTCGAATCCCCCGATGTCCGCCAGTAGCAAGTCTACTACAAAGGACTCCCCACCTAAGTCTAAGGTACACCCAACGAAGCATTCCCAAACTAACGTATGCTCCCCATTGGCTACCTCTACCACTAGAACATCAATCAACAAGGTAACAGGGGTAGTGAAATTCTTGCAGAAAGAGGTAGACACAAAGGAACATTTCACACCAGAATCAAACAAAACGCGGGTAGGTAGAGAGTTCACTAGAAACGTACCCGACACAACATCCGTCGTTGCTCTCGCTTCATCCGTCTTCATTTGGAAGGCCTGAGTTGGCGCCTTCGGTGGAATCTCTTTCCTTGACACACTCCCACTCGGAGCCCCTTGATGTCCCCTTTCTAACTTGGGACAATCCCTCTTGATGTGCCCCGGCTCCCGGCACTCATAACAAACTCCCTGGAAGGGGCAATCTCTACTCATATGGTCATTCCGCCCACATTTGAAGCACTCGGTAGGGTTAGAGAAAGGTTTCGGATTACAAGGCCGAAATGTTACTCTTACACTTCAGGCACCACCTCGCCTCACGTCGTGGCTCCATGTTCCTTCACCTGTTGAAGGGTTGGGGTGGTCGCGTGGGCCCGGTTGGCCCTTCCCATTTCCGCTTCTCCCTCTATTGTTTTTTCTCTTCTCTCTCTTGAATGATGTCATCCTCTACCAGTTGGGACTCCTCCATGACCTCTTGTAAAGTATTCACCCGGGCATTCCTCACACCCGTCTTCATTTCCGTCGACAGACCTCTCAAATATGCCTTTATCTTTGACTTCTCATTGGTTGCCAAATCCTCAACCAGACTAAGCTTCTCCATGAATTGTTTCGAATAGTCAGCGATAGACAAGCTACCTTTTTTCAGGTTTCGGAACTCCTCATCAATAACTCTTTCATTGCAATACTTTTCTATTATCTTCTTTTTGAAGGTTGGCCAAGTAAGCTTGCCCAAAACCTCCGGAGTGAGCGCCACTCGGCTGATGTTCCACCAACTCAATGCCTCTCCTCTAAGCAATTGGGATGCAAATTTGACTCTCCGGGAGTCGCCGCATTCACTCGACTCAAATGCCATCTCCACTTCTTGTATCCGGCTCATATACGCCACTGGATTGGTTGTATCCAGCTCATAAGAAGGTCTTTTAAGAACAACCCCCTTCCTTTTGCTTCTCAACTCTTATCGCTTGCTCTTCTGTCCTGATCGCGTTATTCGTACCACCCGACCCAATCACCGCATTGTCTCCTACCACTTCATGCCTCCTATTGCTTGTATCACGATCTTCTAGCATCTTCATAAATTTTTCATCCCGCTTGTCCATCGCAGAGTTCATCATTTGCATGATGCTAGCCCATAAAGCCGATTGAGGGTCTACCTCTTGAACTACCGGATTCTCGATCTCTAGGTTCACTCGAGGAACCTCGTCAATAATTCCCTCCAGCATAGTAGGAATGGGCGGATTAACCTGATTAGCCGTTGGGTTTGCACGTCTTGAGGGTTCCGGGGCGGTTACGCTCGCCTCAATAGATTCTTCGGGAGCCCCAACTCGACTCCTCGTGTTTACCATTGAGAACTGTCACACACGATAAGGATCATACAGGTTAATTCTTTTAAAGATAATCGGTTTGGTACGTACTACTACAAGGATCAATCATCATAATAACAATCTCAAGCACGCTCACGTATTTATAAATTCATAATAGCACTGACCAAGTGAAATCGTGAATGTACATTACAAAAGAATTCTTGCTACGATCATCATAATTTTTTAATCAGTGCATTTCCGTAGCCCTAATACTCTCCCCACCTAGGGATGCTCTACCCGTATGGACAGTGATACTATTGGCTCAACAACTTAAGTCTAGGTATACTAGAGTCAACACCTAGTTCGCTTAAACTAAAGCTCTGATACCAACTTGTAACACCCCAAAAATTAGGACAAACAAAAATTTCCGGAATTGGAAATGTGGTATATAAAAATATGCCATAGCACGAGCTTTTCCCAAAAGGGGAAACAATATACGCCTGTTAAAATTACAAGTTTGTAATAAATAAGCAATGAGGGAAAACAACCCTTTAATCTAAATCCTATCTAGGAAAAATATTATCTCAAGTTGTCGTCCAAAACTCCAAAATGTGTCTTCTATACTTGGCGTCCCAAAATGCTCCCAAGCTCACATCTAAGGTCTACTAAGCCTTCTTGGCGGTCGCTCTGCTAGAACCTGAGATACACATCAAACTAATCAAGTGTTAGACCAAACGAGCCTAGTGAGTTGAATAATAACATGGTATACTCATTTAAATCAATTATAGACAATAAGAGATATAAAGGAATCAATGGGGGAGACCCATCACACCAATGAGTTTCACCTCAAGTCAATGTACCTTGATGTTCACTCGCATGAGCAACATCCTGAAGGCCCGACACAATTGAAGACTACCTCCCATGCATTACTCCAAATGGCAGAGGTGTAGGTGCATACCGTCAAGGTGGCACCCTAAGACTACATCCTCCTAGTGCCTACTCATGGTTCATCCAATACATACCATATCCATCATTATACATATTCCACGTCAAGTAAAATACATGTATAAGACCTCAAATAATTCCAATCCCAATTTATGTAATCATGTGCATTTACCGACAATGTCCATCAACCATTTATCAACGTATGTACATATCTCAACTATTACCACACTACAAGAAATGATAGCTACAACGACGATTTTTGGTTTGTAGCTGTAAATATCTATAGCGACGACTATTAGTTGCTAAAAGATAAAAAACATTTCCATGTTTGTTGGATTTTTTGCGGCAAGAACGTTGTTGTTGTAGATGAAATTTCGGATGAAATTTTTGGTGGGAAAAAAAGGCGCAAGAATGAAAATTTTTGGAGGGTTATAGCGACGACATGTCGTTGCTGTAGGTATTTAATAGTTTATTCCAAACTTTAATTTTTTGCTGATTTTCTAATTACCCTATAGAGACGAAATGTCATCTTTGTAAATATTATATAAATGTTTTAAAAAATTAGCTAATAAACCAGTAGTTTATAGCAACGACATATCAATATCATTGTTATAGATCAAATTTTCGATAAAAAATTTAGTGGCAAGTTTTGATGAGCTATAGGGACAACTTGTCATCGCTATAGGTATTTAATGAATTTGTTAGAATTTTTTTTAGTAAAATGTGTTTTTCTGATTAAAAAATTATAGAGAATTAAATAAGATATAAATGTTTCAATTAAATGATAATAATAATTAAATAGAAGATAAACACATTATTTTAAAGTATATACGATTAATATATGAAAAATACATCATGTTTATCTTTTACTTATATTATTTTTCTTAATTTTTAAACATAAAATTATTTCATTTAAAAAGGTATAAAATTTGTAAGTATAATTAATTATTATAAGTGAATGAAATGTCGTAGATATATGTATTTAATAATTAAAAAAAACGTTTTAAAGAAGATAAGACTCTAACTGAGAAGTCATCGGCATTAAAAAATAAATTAACTCATTTATAAACGTTTGATAATCTCTAAATTAACAATATACCAGATAATTCTAACCTAAAATCTTTAAAGATGCTCTAACTTATCATTAAAAGTAAAACCTGGAGAGGGGAGAGGGCAGTTCATAAAAAGTCTCTCTCTTGCCTCTGTGATTGTACTCCGGGAGCCCGTCAATCGCATTCTTCCCATGTCATTCTTGAGCTTTTGGTCCTTCTAATACAGATTTGATCTTCTTATGTGTTTTGTTCAGTTTTTGTTCTATAATCGATGATATTCTTGTTGCCACATCCCACAATTTCTGCTTTGTTTTTGCTCCCATGGTTGTTCTTATGAATACAATTTATTTGCTCTGTTATTGCTCCTAAATCAAAGATTTCAAAAGGGCTTTATTTGGTTTTGTTTGTGATTTAATGAGTAGAAAGGTTATGTTTGTGGTTTCAAGTGATTTCAAAAGGTTATTTGGTTTCAAGTGATTTCAAAAGGCCAAACCTAAATTGAATCTAATACATTACAGGAGATTATTTGTGCCACTTCTGTAATCTAACAAACAAAACGAAACCAGGCCTTCTATAATGTCATAAGAAATCAATTGCATTGTCCTGAGTTCCGTTTTCTTGATTTTAGCCTCATAACCATATGCAAATTAAAATCCAACTGATTCCCATTACAAACAAGTCCTATAACTTCCCCAAAATCAGTTATGTTGCTCCAATGTGATATTTTGGTGATTCAAGATTTAGTACTGTAACTAGGAATTGAACTTCAAAAATAAAGGAGCTTTATACTTTTTGAAACATGTGCCTTCTCATAGTTATTGGCCAAAAACACACTATAATTTGTAAAAAAAAATGGTTTTGAACAAATTGCAAAAACAACAAGAACAACCACTACTCTTTTTGACCAAAATAGCTCATTTTGACTATTTTTTTTTCATTTTGGCAATAAATATTGTTCGTTTCGGAACAAAAAACAAAGTAATTCAACCTGAAATAATCACTTGCATTGTCAAAATCAAGTGGTTAATACCTTTTGAAATCTTTGATTTAGGTGTTTGCTTGAAGTCACTATGAGACGGCCATACCTTAAAGTTGTATAAAATTGTTTTTAATGTTTTCATCTTCGACCCTCAAGAGAGTCCTCTAAAACTTTTGTGTAAAAAGGTGTCCATCTTAGCTCCCTTGATTCTACACATGGACCTTATAGTGATCTATCATGTTCCCTTGCATGTCTGCACTATTTTCAATGAATCAACTTATCAAAATAATCCCTCTTAAGTAGTCTAATTTCATCATATTTGATCAAGAGTTGTTGGTTCTTGTTCTTAGTTGTTTTGATGTGATCACCATTCTTTTTCTTTTTTTATTTTAGCCAACTTGTATAGATCCTTTTATCTCATTTTGTCTCTTGTTTCTTTAAGGTTCTTCATATGTTGTTACTCTAGTTATGCATATTGCTTTCAAGGTTCCTTGTGGCTAGTTTTTTGTTCCATAAACATATATATATATATATATATATATATTCATGCATTTATGTATATGAGCGCCATATATACGTACATGTGGGTGTATAACGATAGAGGAAGAATAAATGAATGGGTGTGCATAGGGGTGTAAACGAGCTGAATCGAGTCGAGCATTAGGTTATTCGAACTAGGCTCAAAGGAACTTTGCTTCATTTTTTCGTATATAAAAGCTATGAATGAAAAAATTATCTATCTTCAATTGTTGTACAAAACATAATGTTAAAATCTGGACAAACCATATAGAAAAGTAGATTAGTTGGTAAATGGATATATATCACATTATTAACGTCCATATGTCAAGCAACTTACTAGATGATTATGCTTTTTTGGCTTAATTAGAAGTTGGGCAAATAAACCATCTATGTAGGTGCAAGAAACGAAACCTTCCCATATTGGAACATCATATCATTTTATTATAATTTAAAATGCTAAAACTTACAAAATCAAACTTTTATAAGAATTACCAAACTTCCTACATTACGAAATCAAACTTTTATAAGAACTCTTCACTCCCCCAAGCTACTGTAGCTTCTAGTTGGCTACCTAGTCATTATAATCAACATGATATACAATAAATGTCTTTAAAAGTTCCTCACCGCTAGGATCGCATAACTCAAACCCATCATCAGTTTGATGAATAAACAACATTAAAAAACTTAAGTCCTCAAGGAGTTCACCTTGGTTTATCTCTTATCTTTCTTAAGCAGTTATGACAATTGATAAGAGTTAGATTACGTGTAGAAGACGTAGCTCTATTGAGTTTTTGAATGGTCTTCAAGAATTTTTGGCGATGGCAAAGGAACACGTTGATTGTGATGGAAAAGTGAAATGTCCGTGCAACAAGTATGTGAACTTTTTAAATCAGGAGTTGAATGTGATTGAGGCTCACACACATAGTTATGGGTTTGACGTCGATTATCAAAAATGGATTTATCACGGTGAAGTAGATCCTCTTTCAGATGTAAACGACGGAGCTCCAAGGACAGATGAGATGTTTGATGTCCTCAATGACATTATCGGGGAGATATAGTAATGAAGAAGACTTAGATGAGGGAATATGGGAAGGAGTAAGTGGAACAGACAATGAATTTGCTGAATTGTTTAAAGAGGTTGAAGTTGAGTTATACCCAGATTGTACTTGGTTGTCTTCCCTAAGTTTTTTAGCAAAAATGTTGCACATGAAGGTTATGAATAAATAGACTGATAGTTTATTTGACCAACTATTAGAGTTTATGAAGTTTGCCTTCCCAAAAGAAAATAAGATTCCAACCTCATACTATGATGCTAAGAAAAAAATGAGAAAGATAGGGTTAGGGTATCAACCGATCCATGTTTACAAGAATGATTGTTGTCTTTTTTGGAAGGATAATGAGTCGATGCATAACTGTCCAATTTGTTGTGAAAGTAGATGGATCGAGAAAAATACAAAAAGTAAAAAAGTTGCTCATAAAGTATTGTGTTACTTCCCTTTGACTCCTAGGTTAAAATGTATGTATAGTTCCAGACATATTGCAAAAGATATGACTTGGCATAGTACTGGACGATCAACAGAAGATGGTACGATGCATCACCCGGTTGATGGTAGTGCATGTAAAGATTTTGATACGAGATATCCGGAGTTTGCCAAAGAACCTAGGAACGTCCACTTAGGGTTGGCTGCCGATGGTTTTAATCCATTTGGTAACATGAGTCTGGCTTACAGCATGTGGCCGGTCATATTGACAACATACAACACTCCTCCGTGGTTATGTATGAAAGAGTCTTCTTTCATGTTGACATTGTTAATACCTGGCCCTAAATCACCAGGGAAGGGCATGGATGTTTTCTTGAGGCCTTTAGTGGATGAATTAAAAATGTTATGGGTTGAAGGAGTTAAAGCAAGAGATGCCTCAACAAATACTGTGTTCACAATGCGTGCAACATTATTGTGGACTATCAATGACTTTCCTGCTCGTAGTAGTTTGTCAGGTTAGAGTGGTCAAGGATATAAAACATGCCCTACTTGTAACGAAGACACTCCTTCATGTCGTGTAATTGAATTACACGACATCGTATGTTGGTCACAGAAGGTTCTTACCATCTAATCATTGTTGGCGTAAGAGTAAACTATTTGATGGTAAGAATGAGAAAAGAAATCCTCCTAGACGATTTAATAGTGAGTCTATTTTACAACTAGATTGTTTTCCATCTCGTATGTAACACCCCGGATTTCCGTTCTGTAACCTTGTTATTCTTGTGTTTAAGCGTTGTCGTTAGCATCGCGTTTGGTTTGATGTTCGAGTTTCGATTTTGGTAGTTTTGGATTAACCACAGTGAACCACGCGAGTTGCACCGCGACTTGAAGTCGCAGAACAACCCGCGTAACCCTCTGTTTGTTTGGGTTTTATGAAACTATGGGAGTTGCACCGCGACTTGAGGTCGCGGCACAACCCGCGAAACCCACTGGAGTTTTGGGTTTGTGGGACACGGGCGAGTTATGCCGACTTAGTCAACTTTCAGTCCAAAATATCTCATTTTGGAGTTATCTTTCTCTGTCTCTCTCAAGTTATCTCTCTTTCTAGATCTCAGTGGTACCAAGCTTGGTTGCTAGATTTCGTGTTACTAGCAAGGTTTCGGTGTTAAAAGCTTCACCTCTTCGTCGGGGTCGATATCTGGTTTTCCGGGTTTTATTCTAAAACCTGTTTGGTGAGTTCCTACTACCTTTTTCTAAATTTTATACATGTCAAAACTTATATTTTTGAAATCCAAAGTATTTCTACGGTATGGATTTAAGTTCTCTACATTTTGACATAACTTGAGTTTTTGATGATTTCGGGGTTCCCGATCAGTTTTGACTAAAATGATGGGTTTCGCCTTATTTGAAGTAAAAGGAGGTTTTACTTGCACATTTATGTGGGTTACTTGAAAGAATGTTTATAAGTTTATTTTGATGATTTTCATTCCTACCAGAAGTTAAACTTGAAAAGGCATTTCTGTTTATAAATGTTGTTTTATACCATATGACTATCTATGGTTGGTCACATATGTTGTTGTGCCGAGTCTGTACCATTACTAGTGGATCCCTAGGTATTGAGTCGACTTATATTTGGGATGTCTTTTCCCCTCTTTGTAAATGGATGTATATGATCCTCGAGGTCCATTTGGTACGGTTTTGCAAGACCGATTACTAGCCATGGATCATATTTCCCCTTATTTGTAGCTATGGATGCATATAATCCTCGGGGGCAATTTGGTACGATTATGTGAGATCGGTTACTAGCTAAGGGTCATATGGCAGTCCTAGTGAACGAGTTTGACTTGGTTTCCTCGAGGGCCCTCCCTCACATCGTAGTACGGACCTTTGTAGTTCGTGGCCATGGATTCCAAGTGTTTTGACTCATAACTTGGATTGTGATCTACTTTGTGTTACGCTACAATCCTTGTTAAAACTGGTTATCTTTGTCATCGTATGATGAGTTTACATTTAAAAGGCCCGGTTGTGGCAAAGGTTTCATTTGAAATTAAACCTTATTGAAAAGATTTCCTTATGATAGAATTGTTTATATCTCTTGAAATTTATAAACTGTATGTTCTCACTAGGCTTTAAGCCTAACACTTTTTCTCAAATGATGTGTATAACAGGTTCCCGTTAGCGGTGGGTTGCTAAGGGCTTGAGTGACGAGCTTGGTCTCGGGGATTTTTGAGATGACTAGTATTGATGTTGGGCAATTGTTTAAGTCTCATTCTTTTGGTGATATTGGATTAACAACTGATGTAATCTAGATAGTTTATGTTTAGATTAGTTTGTTTTTGAATTCCATATCAGTATTCAGGTTTGTAAAGGTTAAGTACATTTTCCCTTTTTTTTGGGAGGTTTATACCAAGAGTTGATGCTTATTTGTCCAGTTTCCGCGTTTTAAATTCACTCTGTATTTTTGGGTGTTACAAGTTGGTATCAGAGCTCTAGTTTAAGTGATCTAGGCATGAATGTAAGATGTCTAGACTTAGACTGAGTATGTTAAGCATTGATTCGTGAGCTTGGGTAGAATTTCTAAGATTGGTTGGTCTTAGAGTCGACGGAAATTATAGTCATCGAACGTTGTAGCGATGGTATTAAGAACCTTTATGTATTGTATGTTCATAATTTCACTTAGCTAATGTTATTATGAGAATATTTATACGTGATTGTGCTTAATGTACCGTTACTATGACAATTGGTAATGTGGTATTCGTTCTTTCGTGTTCATTCTGTTGATCTGTCTCTTATTCTTTTCGTGCTTGAGTGGCAACCATTTTTAGGATGGTGAATACACGCAGTCGACCGTTAGTCGATGGAGATTTGCGTGACGATAGCTCGCCCAAGCGAGATCTAGTGGTTAGGGAGGCGACTATCATTCCTTCGGGCATGCCACCGTTGCTTACTGGGAAGTGGAGCTAGGACCAAGAGTGGTTCTGACGTCCACCAGTCCCGTTGTTCAGTTAGCTAGCCCTCAAGCTGATATGATGGCCAGCGTCATGCAAATGGTGACGTCGGCCATGGAAAAACAGCAAGAGGTTTTTCAGAAAATGTTGGAAGACCGAGACGCGAGCCTCAGAAGGCATGGGGCAGTGGATGAGAATGTGCTGACTGGCTCTGGGGGCTCTGGGAGCGGAGTCAGAACTGAAGAGCACAGAGTTGTTGGTGCTCTGAGAGGTGGGAAGAGTTGTTCCTACAAATCTTTTCTGGGTTGCGGACCACCAGAGTTCTCTGGTTCCGAAGACCCAATTGCATGTGTTAAATGGATCCGAGCGGTCGAGAAGGCTTTCGGTTCATCCGAGTGTGGGGATGACCAAAGGGTGAGATTCGGTACGCAACTGCTCAGAGATACGGCGCTGACGTGGTGGAATGTTATCCAGTCCACTCTCTCTCCTACTGTCTTGGCCCAACTGACTTGGGGCGATTTCAAGGTAAAATTGTTGGAAGAATACTGCAATGAGAGGGTTGTGGATTGGATCGAGGCAGAGTTCCGAGCGCTTGAGAAAGGGAATTTGACGGTGATAGAGTATACCTGTCAATTCATGGAAAAGCTTGGTTTAGTGGGGTATGTGGCCTCAACTGAGAAGGAGAAGATTAAGGCCTATCTGAAGGGTCTACCGTCGGACATGATGACTATGGTGCGAAACTCGAAGGCTTCTAACCTTCGGGAGACTATCGAAGAGGCACAGTTTATGGAAGAGGTTTACGCGAGAGGTAAACCGGAAAAGGCTGTGGCAGTTATTGAGAAGAGGAAATGGGAGAGCAGTTCAGTACCTCCCAAGAGAACCCGACCATCTGTCGGAAACCGAAATTTCAGCAGTTATCAAGAAGCTAGGTGGTGCCAGAAGTGCAGAACCAAGCACCACGGTAATTGTAACACCACTCCTTAATCTTGCTACAAGTGTGGTAAACCTGATCACATCGCTCGTGACTGTCCGATCAGAGGTCTTGTTTGTTATGAGTGAAAGACACCGGGGCACATGAAGAGAGATTGCCCGAAGCTCATGTCGGGTAGCACGCCAGTGAAGAAAGAGAATCCATCTAGGGTTCCGGGTCGAGCGTTTCAGATGACGGCCGATGAGGCCAAGGCATCAGCTGATGTGGTATCGGGTACATTTCTTATAAACTCTGTACCTGCTCGTGTTTTATTCGATACGGGTGCCAGTTTCTCTTTTATATCTGAGTTGTTCTGTCCAAAGATTGATATACCCACTACTAGTCTTGAGGATGCGTTAGTAGTTGAGATAGCAAATTGTAGTCAAGTTCTGATACGCGATGTTCTGAAGAAGTGTACTCTAGGAATCGAAGGGAGAGATTTCCCAATCGATTTGTTGCCGATGTTAATCGGGGGTTTTGATGTCGTGGTCGGAATGGATTGGTTAGCTAACAATCATGTCGAGTTCGTATGTTCCAAGAAATTAATTCGACTTCCCAGTCCCAGTGGCGAAGTTGTTGTGATTTATGGTGAGAAGAGGAAGGGAGATGTGGCAATAATCACCATGACTACAACACGCAGATGTTTGGTGAAAAGATGCTCGTCTTTCTTAGCCTACGTGATCGATGCCAAGCTTGAGAAGTTAAAGCTTGAAGATGTGAAGATTGTGCGTGAGTTTCCAGATGTCTTTCCGGACGACTTGCCCGGGTTACCACCCGATCTCCAAGTAGAGTTTCGGATTGATCTCGTACCGGGAGCAGCTCCTGTTGCTAGAGCCCCTTATCGGTTAGCGCCAGCGGAGATGCAAGAGATGATGGACCAACTCCAAGAGCTTTTGGAGAAGGGATTCATAAGACCGAGCTCGTCGCCGTAGGGAGCTCCGGTCTTGTTCGTCAAGAAGAAGGATCGCACAATGAGAATGTACATCGACTATCGTGAGTTGAACAAAGATACGCTAAAGAACAAGTATCCGCTTCCCAGGATTGATGACTTTTTCGATCAACTCCAAGGAGTGGGGTGCTTTTCCAAAATCAACTTACGTTCGGGTTACCACCAAGTGAAGGTAAGAGAAGAAGACATGCCGAAGACAACTTTCAGAACGCGTTACGGCCATTATGAGTTTCTTGTAATGCCTTTTGGCCTAACGAACGCACCAGCGGTATTTATGGATCTGATGAATAGGGTGTGCCGACCTTTCCTCGACAAGTCGGTCATCGTAGTCATTGATGACATACTCGTGTACTCTAAGAGCGAGTTAGAGCACGAGCAACACCTACACGAAGTTCTCGATGTGTTGAGAAAAGAAAGATTGTACGCTAAGTTTTCCAAATGCGACTTTTGGCTTGAAGAAGTGCAACTTCACTCGAGACGGAGTGAAAGTGGACCCCTCCAAGATTGAAGTTATGATGAATTGGGAACCTCCCAAGAGTCCGTCAGAGATCCGCAGTTTCTTGGGTCTGGCGGGGTACTACCGGAGATTCATTCAAGACTTTTCGAAGATCGCTTCTTCCTTGACAGTTTTAACTCGAAAGAATGTGAAATTTGATTGGACCGAAACGCAAGAGAAGGCGTTCCGAATTCTACAAAAGAAGTTGTGTGAAGCTCCAATCTTGTCGTTGCCGGAAGGGTCAGAAGACTTCGTGGCCTATAGTGACGCTTCGAAGATGGGATTAGGATGTGTGTTGATGCAAAGAGGCAAAGTAATCGCTTACGCCTCGAGGCAACTTAAGATACACGAGAAGAACTATCATACCCACGATTTGGAGTTAGCAGCGGTGGTGTTCGCCTTGAAGCTTTGGCGACATTACCTCTATGGCACAAAATGTACGCTCTACACAAATCATAAGAGTTTGAAATACGTCTTTGATCAAAAGGAGTTGAACATGAGGCAAAGGCGGTGGTTCGAGTTGCTCAAGGATTACGATTGTGAATTGCTTTACCATCCCGGTAAGGCTAACGTTGTAGCCGATGCGTTTAAGTCGGAAGGACTATAGGGGAAGTATTCGGACTACACTTTCGAGAATCGAGTTAGTGTCTAATCTTGTTGAGAAGATCAAGACATCGCAGGTTGAAGCTTTGTTGGAAGAAAATCTTAAGGAGGAAGTCATGACGAAACAACGTTTGCTCTTAACGGAAGATAGCCGTGGGGTGAAACTGTTTAGCGGTCGTGTGTGGGTGCCCAAAGTTGGGGGTAGCCGTGATCTATTGCTTGAGGATGCTCACAAGTCCAAGTATTCCATTCATCCGGGAAGTACAAAGATGTACAGGGACTTGAAATTGCATTATTGGTGTCCGGTAATGAAGCTTGATGTGGCGCGTTATGTGGCGCGTTGTGTTACGTGCTCGCAAGTTAAGGCCGAACATCAACAACTGTATGGGAGTCTTCAGTCTCTAGAGATTCCCGAGTGGAAGTGGGAGCATATCACCATGGACTTCGTGACGAAGTTGCCTAAAACTCTTCGAGGTCACGATACCATCTGGTAATAGTCGATAGATTGACTAAGAGCGCTCACTTCTTGGCTATGCACGAGACTTTACCGATGGACAAGTTAGCAAAACTTTACATCGATGAAGTGGTCTCGAGGCATGGAATACCCTTGTCGATCGTGTCGGATCGCGACAGTCGGTTCACTTCGAACTTTTGGGATGGGTTTCAGAAAGAACTTGGTACGCGAGTTAAGTTGAGTACGACTTACCATCCATAGACCGACGGGCAAAGCGAGAGAACGATCCAAACTTTGGAAGACATGTTGAGGTCTTGTGTCATCGATTTCGGGGGTAGTTAGGACTCTCACCTACCTTTGGTGGAGTTTGCTTACAACAATAGCTACCACTCGAGTATTGGAATGACACCTTTTGAGGCATTGTATGGTCGAAAGTGCCGAACTCCCGTGTGTTGGCTTGAAGCAGGAGAAAAGCAGTTCGTCGGACCTGAAATCGTGCAAGAGACGGCCGATAAAGTCAAGAGCATTCGTGAAAGATTGAAAGCGGCTCAGGATCGGCAGAAGAGTTATGCCGATAAGAAGAGGCGGCCGATGGAATTCCAAGTGGGAGACCGTGTGTTGCTTAAGGTATCGCCGTGGAAGGAAATTATACGGTTCGAAAAACGTGGGAAGCTGAGTCCCCGTTTCCTTGGACCTTTTAAAGTGCTTAAACGGGTAGGCTTGCAAGCCTACCAATTGGAACTGCCACCGGAGTTGAGCAGAATCCACAACACGTTCCATATTTGTTACCTTCGGAAGTGTTTGGCGGAGGAAGAAAGCGTCATTCCCCTCTTAGAGTTAAGAGTAGACAAGAGTAACCGTTGTGTAGAAGAACCTGATGCTATCTTAGAGAGAAAGTCTAAGAAGTTGCGTCACAAAGAGGTCACTATGGTCAAGGTGCAGTGGAAGCATCATCGGGGAGCCAACGTGACGTGGGAAGCTGAGGAGGATATGAAGCGAAGATATCCTCGTCTTTTCGAGTAGTTAGATTTCGGGGACGAAATCATTCCCAAGTTGGGGAGGATTGTAACACCCCGAATTTCCGTTCTGTAATCTTGTTATTCTTGTGTTTAAGCGTTGTCGTTAGCACCGCGTTTGGTTTGATGTTCGAGTTTGGATTTTGGTGGTTTTGGATTAACCACAGTGAACCACGCGAGTTGCACCGCGACTTAAAGTCGCGGCACAACCCGCGTAACCCTCTGTTTGTTTGGGTTTTATGAAGCTACGCGAGTTGCACCGCGACTTGAGGTCGCGACACAACCCGTGAAACCCACTGGAGTTTTAGGTTTGTGGGACACGGGCGAGTTATGCCGCGAGTTGAAGTCGCGGCATAACCCGCGAGAAAGCCTGGCCGACATAGTCAAGTTTCAGTCCAAAATATCTCTTTTTGGAGTTATCTTTCTTTGTCTCTCTCAAGTTCTCTCTCTTTCTAGATCTCAGTGGTACCATGTTTGGTTGCTAGATTTCGTGTTACTAGCAAGGGTTCGGTGTTAAAAGCTTCACCTCTTAGTCGGGGTCGATATCTGGTTTTCCGGGTTTTATTCTAAAACCTGTTTGGTGAGTTCTTACTACCTTTTTCTAAACTTTATACGTGTCAAAACTTATATTTTTGAAATCCAAAGTATTTCTACGGTATGGATTTAAGTTCTCTACATTTTGACATAACTTGAGTTTTTGGTGATTTAGGGGTTCCCAATCAGTTTTGACTAAAATGATGGGTGCCGCCTTATTTGAAGTAAAAAGAGGTTTTACTTGCACATTTATGTGGGTTACTTGAAAGAATGTTTATAAGTTTATTTTGATGATTTTCATTCCTACCAGAAGTTAAACTTGAAAAGGCATTTCTGTTTATAAATGTTGTTTTATACCATATGACTATCTATGGTTGGTCACATATGTTGTTGTGACGAGTCTGTACCATTACTAGTGGATCCCTAGGTATTGAGTCGACTTATATTTGGGATGTCTTTTCCCCTCTTTGTAAATGGATGTATATGATCCTCGAGGGCCATTTGGTACGGTTTTGCAAGACCGATTACTAGCCATGGATCATATTTCCCCTTATTTGTAGCTATGGATGCATATGATCCTCGGGGGCAATTTGGTACGATTATGTGAGATCGGTTACTAGCTAAGGGTCATATGGCATTCCTAGTGAACGAGTTTGACTTGGTTTCCTCGAGGGCCTTCCCTCACATCGTAGTACGGACCTTTGTAGTTCGTGGCCATGGATTCCAAGTGTTTCGACTCATAACTTGGATTGTGACCTACTTTGTGTTACGCTACAATCCTTGGTAAAACTGGTTATCTTTGTCATCGTATGATGAGTTTACATTTAAAAGGCCCGGTTGTGGCAAAGGTTTCATTTGAAATTAAACCTTATTGAAAAGATTTCCTTATGATAGAATTGTTTATATCTCTTGAAATTTATAAACTGTATGTTCTCACTAGGCTTTAAGCCTAACACTTTTTCTCAAATGATGTGTATAACAGGTTCCCGTTAGCGGTGGGTTGCTAAGGGCTTGAGTGACGAGTTTGGTCTTGGGGATTTTTGAGATGACTAGTATTGATGTTGGGCAATTGTTTAAGTCCCATTCTTTTGGTGATATTGGATTAACAACTGATGTAATCTAGATAGTTTATGTTTAGATTAGTTTGTTGTTGAATTCCATATCAGTATTCAGGTTTGTAAAGGTTAAGTACATTTTCCCTTTTTTTTGGGGAGGTTTATACCAAGTGTTGATGTTTATTTGTCCAGTTTCCGCGTTTTAAATTCACTCTGGATTTTAGGGTGTTACATCGTATGGCAGGAAAACATCCAAGCTTTGGAGGTGTGAAGAGAAAACGCGATCCAAAGGAATTGAACTTGAACTGGACAAAGCGGAGTATTTTCTTCGAGCTTGAGTAATGGTCGTCTCTTGAGCTAAAACATAATTTGGATGTTATGCATGTTGAGAAAAATGTTTGTGAAAGTTTGTTGGGTACTTTATTGACGAATGATAAATCTAAATACACTGTCAATTCCAGAGTCGACTGAAAGGGTGGGGTATTCGAAAAGAGTTGTGGCTTCAGGAGTAAGACAACAAAATCGTAAATCCACATCCAAAGTACTCACTCACAACTGATGATAGGCGACACTTTTGTCAATTCATAAAGGGGATTAAACTACCTGATGGCTTTGGATCAAACTTTAGGCAAAAAGTGACCGATAATGATAGCAACATTACTGGGCTAAAGTCACATGATTGTCACATTGTTATGAAACGCTTGCTACCGGTTGGAGTTCGAGGGTACTTTGATGCAAGTATTTCAACCCCAATAATTGAAATCTGCTCTTTTTTTAAACAAATATGTGCTCGAACTTTGGTAGTGGAAGATATGAAGAAAGCTGAAGATCAGTTGATTAAGATCTTGTGCAACTTGGAGTTAATATTTCCTCCAACGTTTTTTGACATAATGATTCATTTGGTTCTTCATTTACCAGAAGAGTTTATTCTTGGAGGTCTTGTCTACATAAGGTGGATGTATCCGTTTGAAAGATACATGAAGAAGTGGAAAAATTATGTCAGGAACAAAGCTAAACCTGAAGGTTCCATAGCTGAGGGTTATGTTACAGATGAAGCTTTGACATTTTGTTCTATGTATCTTGAGGGTGTACAAACTAAGTTTAATCGCCCTGACAGAAATGAAGATGTTATCATTCCGAAAAGGCAATTGTCTGTGTTTGAATCACAATGTCGACCAATTAGCAAACAAACAATCATATTTGTAGAAGAAAAAGTACGAAAAGCAGTAGAATGGTTCGTTCTCAACAATTGCCCTGAAATTGAAGTGTACATGGAGTACGTATCTCTATCTTCAATTATTATTTATTAAATTTTGGGTTTTATGATGATACTAATTTGTAGTTTTTATAGTCAATTTAAGTCTGAGATGCAAGGAAGTAATCAACAAAAAGAATTTCTACCATGGTTTAAAGACAAGGTAAATATGTTATATATATATATATATATATATATATATATATTAGACCGCAAAATAGTGTACACTACTTAAACTTAAACAATTATTCTTTTTTATAGACGTGTAGCTTGCGACTAGCAGGGTCCGCAGAGTGTACAGACGAATTATTTTCTTTGGCACATGGTTCAGATTTCAATGCATACTCTTACACCGCTTGCATAGTCAATGGTGTAAGATTCGTAGTACATAGTCGTGACATTCGACGCACCACTCAAAATAGCAGAGTTGCAGTACCAGGGTACGACGGTTTTACATTTTATGGTCAACTATCTAGAAGATATTGTGGAGCTATGTTATCTAAGTGGTTACTCGGTTGTGCTATTTCGATGTAAATGGTTCAACACCGATCCGAACAAGAAGCGACGTGTCACAAAAAATAACATCACCAGTATCACCATCAATTCTGAATGGTACAAAGATGACCAGTACATTCTGTTAATTACATCAAACAATTAACAGGATCAATCTCATGATTTCAAGTGAGATATAAGATTATAGATACATACTTGAAGGCAAGTTCATAAGATGTTGATTTGTAGAAGATGAAGAAGCCATTGATTATCCTTCAATAGTCCTCTTAATTGCCCTTGATGATGATGGATTAATGATCATAAATGTTCTTGATGATCTCCCAATTTGGTTTGTAATAGGCGCTCGTGAGTTTTTGGGAGAGAGAGAGATTAAGAGAATTTAGGGCAATAGAGAAATAAAAGAATTGATAACCACCATATTTATAATTAATACACAGGGACCAATATTGACCATCACAATAAATTGGAGGACCTGCATGTAGATGTGGGAATAATTAATACTAAGAAAATAATCATGGATTAATAAACTTATATATTAATGGCTTCATTATATGAGGTTGGATCTTCAATTTGACCTAAATCATAATCGACCTCATTTAAACAGGTGATGAAGTCATCATCATTTACGGGTCGTATTTGTCTTTGTGACCTTCTTAATGGTTGTTGAGCTTCTTTAACGGCCTCGTCATTATGTGAAATTTGATGATGTAATGGTTCATTTCCCCTTGGAACAACAACATCCTCATTTTGGGGTGTTGATGTTGATGTCGACTCTTGATTAGATACAGGTATCGGCACCAAGATATTTGATGTTTGATTAGGTGTCGTTTGCTCATTAAGTTCAAGAATCTTTGAACCATTGCTCCCACTATTGTCGTCGTTCTCTAGAAACTCGGCGCATCGGGTTTCCACTATTCTAGTGGTATGTGAGGGGGCATAAAACCGGTAACCCTTAGACCTCTCGAGATAACCCACAAAATAACAAGATATTATCTTTGAGTCTAATTTCTTAATTTGTGGGTTATAGACCTTAGCCTCAGCCGGACAACCCCAAACCCTTAAATAGTTTAGTTTGGGTTTCCTACCCGTCCATATTTCATAAGGTGTTTTAGGGACGGATTTTGAGGGAACACGGTTTAAGATGTGTACGACTGTTTTTAACGCCTCGGTCCATAGAAATTGTGGAAGACTTGAATTTGCAATCATACCACGTACCATATCCATAAGGGTGCGATTGCGTATTTCCGCAACTCCATTTTGTTGAGGTGTTCCTGGCATGGTACATTGATTGACTATTCCATGAGATTTACAAAACTCAACAAATGGTCCAGGGCTTTGACCAACATCCGTGTGTCGGCCATAATATTCTCCACCCCGATCCGACCTCACTATTTTTATTTTACGACTGAGTTGATTTTCAACTTCAGCTTTAAAGGTTTTAAACATCTCTAGTGATTCGGATTTCTCGTTAATTAAGTACAAGTAGGTATATCGTGAATAATCATCAATAAAGGTAATGAAAGATTTATATCCTCCTAAGCCAGAAGGGAAAGGACCACAAATGTCTGTATGAATTATTTCAAGCAAACTTGAACTACGGTTTGCACCTTTCTTATTCTTATTAGTCATCTTACCTTTTATGCAATTCACACATGGATCAAAGTCCGAGAAATCAAGATTTTCAATAATGCCATCTTTAACAAGACGTGTCATCCTCTCTTTAGATATATGACCTAGACGTTTATGCCATAATCAGGATGATTTTTCATTATCTCTCTTTCTGACGCAGCGTAGGTTTGCGGAAGGATCGACAAGCATCTAAACTTTTTACGGTTGAGAATTACGACGCGTAAAACTCAAAATTAAGAGAAAACTCTCTAAAAAAACTAAACTTTTATTGATTGAAACTTGATTAACAAAGAAGCCTAGCTATCCTATTTATAACCTAAACTAAGGAAAAGATAAATACTAAAATAAATCTAATCTTAACCTAACTAGAAAAGATAATTATGAAATTAATTAAACTGACTCTAATCCTAATTTGCTAGCTAATATAATTATTAATTAAACTAAAACTAATAAAAAGCAAAAAGAATTAGAAATAGAATGGAAGTAGGATTTGATATGCCACGTGATGAGAATTCCATGGATGAGAGAATTGGGATGAGAATTGTGGTGGAAAAAATAGTGGACAATGTGGCTTACATATGGGTGTAAGTCGCTTAACAAGTCGCCTGGTACACTGTCATGTGGTTGTCATGCGGCTCAAGTCGCTTGGCACTCGCATTCGTTTCTGTTTACGATTCTCGACTCGTTCTTCAATCTGTATGGCAATCTTCTTTATATTTGGTGCTTTATGTTTGCCTCTTTTTTGATGTCAAATCCCGAGCATCTTTCGATCTCGCTTTTTCTCTCCGTGCTCGTTTCTCTTTTTCCCAATTATTCCCGAAAACCATTATTAACTATCGAATTCTCCCTGTATCACTTTCTCTTATTTTTATTACTACATTCACAAATATTCACATTCATAGGTAATAATGATTCTGAAAATTTATTATCAAGGTTTAGTTTATAGAGGCCACCCTCCAATCTACCAAAACCAACAACCAATTTATGACGATATATAATAACATCGTCATCATCGTAATTAAAATTAAAGCTATATCCATCATATTTAAGTTTAGATACAGATATTCAGTTGCGAGTTATAGTAGGTACATATAAAGTGTCTTGAAGGACCATTTCATGTCCTCCATATAATAACAACACCATACTACCAACAGCTTCAACCTTCTTTTCATTTCCGTCCCCGACTTTAATGGTCCATTGGTTGTTTTCCAGTATTTTCTTTGTATGGAATCCCTGCAATGAATTAGTAATGTGAATCATTGATCCCGTGTCAATCCACCAAGTATTAGAAGGCACACTAATTGAAAAAGATTCACAAATCATGTGATTAATAGGTGTACCTTTCTTTGCCAACCACTCCTTAAATTTTGGGCAGTCGTGCTGAGTGTGACCAAGTTTCTTGCAGAATTTACACTTAGCCTCCCTCTTAGTTCCACTTGTACTAGGACCAGTTTTCTGAGACTTGTTTGGGCCAGTATTCGATTTATTTCCCTTGTATAAACCCTTTGCGCCATCATTGAACTTCCTTTTGTTGGAATTAGTGGTGGTAAGATGAGCAACGTCGGGTTTTTCTATTTTTAGACGTTCATCTTCTTGAACACAGATAGCTATTAGTTCACTCATCTTCCATTTTTCTTTTTGAGTATTATAGTTAATTTTAAAAGGCCCGAATTGAGCCGGAAGGGAAGTCATAATTAAGTGAACTAAGAAGCCTTCGGAAATTTCCATGTCCATATTTTTAAGTTTGTTGGCCATGTCGTTCATTATCATTATGTGTTCACGTACACCACTAACTCCATCGTACTTAGTTGTGAGCATTTTGAGGATAAGTGTACTAGCATGGGCTTTAGAGGAACCCTTGAATTGTTCCTCAACTGAGTCAAGATATCCTTTGGCCGTTTTCGAATCAGGGATTGCTCCACGAATGGCCAAGGATATGGAGTTCTTGATAATCATTAGAGACATGCGGTTTGATCGTTCCCACTGATCAGTAACACGTTTTTCCTCAACCGTAGATTTATCGGTTAAGGGACGGGGACGATCAACCCTTAATGCAAAGTCTAATTCCATCACTCCAAGTGCTATTCTAATTTGCTCAATCCAAGAGGAATAGTTCATCCCATTAAAGGGTTCAATGGAGGAAAGTAAGCCGGTATGACCGACCAAAGGGGCAGAAATTTCAGTATCAGTGTAATTAGGCTCTTTAACAATTAAGATCAAAAGCAAGTAAGGGGTACAATACGGACAATAATAATATATAAGTTAATTAGAATACATAATGAAGTTATTGGTAAATTCATAATTTAATTGCTAACCTAACGTTGGTCAAGTAAAAAAAAACAATTAAATTATTAGATACCTATAATCATATCAATGCGTACATATGAATCACATATCACTGTTGTTGGGCAGAAAATATGACAAATATGCAAATAATGCTAATACTTCTTTGTTCAAATTGTTACTCAACTTTCCGTTGGGTTCATTGAATGACAATTCAAACAATTATATACAATAGCATGATTAAACTTTTACATTAACTTAGAACAACTATTCGTTGGACTAGTTATCTAAATTAACATAAAAGTTGCTACTTGTTAAAATTAATTCGATTGAAACAAAACCAAAAAATAACGATTTAGTCTTAAATAAAAGTATTGTTTCAATCATTAATTTAGAGTTCTTAAATTAGGGTTCTATTATTTAAGAACCCTAATTTCACATAGAATTGATATTCAAAAAATTACGCATGCGGTATCAATTTTCAATTAAGCATTAAGAAAGAAGCTTGAATTTCAAACATGAGTTACGTATTAAGATTACACATATGTGAAAAATTAGGTTTAAAATAAAAATAAATAAATAAATTCTTTTCATTATCGTCATCGGAAAAATGAAAAACAGAGATGTGGGGAAAACAAATTTACTCCACTCATTTATGAAATGCATCAATTTAATGAAATGACCAATTAAATAATGATTTAATGTCCAACACCAATTGTTTTGGTATTGCAATAATTGTATTATTAATATCCAGTGCATTTCGATGGAACAGAAGAAAACATAAAAGTGTTTGAGAAATTAGGGTTCTTTCTTATTAGAACAAATTATGCATAAACATAAAACCGTAATTTGATACCACATGTTAATTACATCAAACAATTAACAGGATCAATCTTATGATTTCAAGTGAGATATAAGATTAGAGATACATACTTGAAGGCAAGTTGTCAGGATCTTAATTTTAAACAAGAATAAACACTCAGAAACAATATCAAAAAAGTTTGCGGAATAACACTTTGATATTCAATAATTAATTGAACACAGTAAATCAGAATAAGAACTTGCAAACTTTATTGAATGATTATAAAGTTACAAGATTCAACACACAACCTCAATATTGATGAACAGGCTCATTAATACGAATTTTACTTCTCTAGAATTAGGATTACAAACCTTGAGGTTGATTCTCTCTATCAAAACAAAAACTCAGAATGCTAAAAGTTATTTTCTATCAAGTCTAAACTATTCTATATATACTGAAGATAAAAGATAATTACAAATAATAAAAGATCTTCAAAATAATCTTCTATCTTTATCTTCAAGCTTTCCTTAATCTTCAAACTTGATCTGCACGAATCTTGATTATCTCATAAGCAGCACTAAGTCTTCAGCAGTATTAATACTTTGAGCAGTATTAACATTCAGCAGTACTAACTACTAGCAGTACTAAAATTGCTTAGCAGTAGTAATCTCCTCTAGCAATATTAACCTTGACTTAGCAGCATTAATCTTGTTCAGCAGCATTAACTTCAGAAGTAGTAATCTTCAGAAGTAGTAACCAAGTTCTTCTAGCAGTTAATACTGTACTTGTGAAATTCTGAATTTCCCAACACAAGTTCATAAGATGTTGATTTGTAGAAGATGAAGAAGCTATTGATTATCCTTCAATAGTCCTCTTAATTGCCCTTGATGATGATGGATTAATGATCATAAATGTTCTTGATGATCTCCTAATTCGGTTTGTAATAGGCGCTCGTGAGTTTTTGGGAGAGAGAGAGATTAAGAGAATTTAGGGCAATAGAGAAATAAAAGAATTGATAACCACCATTTTTATAATTAATACACAGGGACCAATATTGACCATCACAATAAATTGGAGGACCTACATGTAAATGTGGGAATAATTAATACTAAGAAAATAATCATGGATTAATAAACTTATATATTAATGATATTAATAGTTTAGGCCACATTATAAATAAATCTTACACATTCTAGCTACGCAAGCAAAACAAGTGTTTTACAAACTTTCAGCGATGACATCTATAGCGACGACAATCGTTGCTATAGGTCTATTGCGACGAGTTGTTAACCTTTAGCGAAGACTTTTGTCGTTGCTATAGCTTTGGTTTTTATTAGTGCCAACAAAGTATACCCATCAAATCTCACATAATGATTATTGACCAAAAACTCCATTACATACCAAATATAGAATTGTGACCCAAACTTATCAGGTGATTAACATGTAAAAGGAGATATGAAATAATAGCAAGAACATATTAAGAGGTGTATCTCATTTAAAATATTTAGAAGAAACTCAATATCTAGGTTTTATAGAAAACTTGGGATCTTAAATGCTCCACTTAATGTTCCTCCATGATCTTTGTTTGCCAATAAATGCTTCCAACTAGAACTAGGGTTTTAATAAATGTGGGAAGGGTTGTGATGGTGGAAAATCGCCCTAAGAGCTCTCCAATTCGATCCCAAAACGAGTGAGGTGATAAAGTGAAGTCAAAATGGTCAAGGGTCAGATTTTATATTCCCAGCCCCCGCCGGCGACAGTGCCTGACGACAGTGCCTGGCGACAATGCCCTTAGAACTGTCGCAGGGGCATAGTCGTGCGCTTCCCCTGAGGTACGATACATTCCAAGCGATAGTGATCGACGATTGTGCCTGTGCCACTATCGTGGTGTCACTGTCTGTCGGTCCAACAATACTTTATAAGTTTATAGAATAACAACACAATTCGATTACCAACCTGTTTGATATATAAAATAACGATTACAGGATTGATCTATGAAGCTTGGATTTGTGTTCTCTATGTTTTCTCTCTTTTTCACCTTGATGTGTGTGTTTGTATGTGTGATAAGTGATCTGATCTTGAGAGACTAGAGATACACTTAATCTACCAAGTGTGTTGAACACACAATCTAAGTTAATATCTAGATATTTGATCTAGATATTAAATCTAATATAAACTAGAATCTAACTAATAATTAATAAAGCTAACTAATAACTTTATCTAACTATTACAATATTATAACTTAGATATTAAATCTTAGTAAACTAAAACAATTACATTGACATTTATTACAAATAGACATAGACTTTTATATCGAGAGTCGACGTTCCGGCTTTAGCTTCAAATTGCGATCTTCAGTTTGGATGATCTGGAATCCAATGAGACTGTGGTCTAACACTGTCGCGCCACTCTCCTAAGCTACGGTATAAAGTCAGCGATTGTGACCAGCAACTGTGCCCATGGCCACTGTTGCGTGGCACTGTCGCACCGTACCCCCGAGTCTCGAAACTCTTGATCTGATTCGTCATTGGTCACCTGGTTAGACATTCCAAATAAATTTTAGTATAATCTAACTCCAAAGATAACTTCTACATGCTAATGGATTCCACGTTTACGAATTTAGTACAATATTTAAATTACGAGAAGTGAATACTTACCTTAAATTTTCGGGTGTACACAAATATTCGTTGAATCTTTGGTGGAAATACACTCGTTTGAATTTTAGTTTTTTCTAATGAACGTCATTTCATTTCAATGATTCAATTCTTATTCAGATTAATAATTGTGATTTGTTCTTCATAATTAATCTTTCTAATCATTGATTCATTTGTTTCAAACACTGCACTTATTGAGTCCTTCTATGTAGCGTTTGCATTTTCGTCATTGAAATTCTATTTCTTCAGAAGTATGACTTCTGAACAAAGTTGTAACACCCCAAAAACGAGGTAAGTAATTATTTATGAAAATAAAGGGAAATGGAAAATAAATGACTAAGAAAAGAAAAGAAGAAAGTGTAAGAGAAGGAGTTGACAAATATTTAAAGGGGAGAAATCAGGGGATGAAATGTATGTGGCTAAAGCTAGAGGGGCATGTTTTGCCAAATAGGCAAACTTTTGAATATTAATGGGGATTTATGATAATTAAAATTCCTTCGTGAGAATTTTTGGGGGTATAAATATGTTGAAAGAGTGTAAAACTAAACTCAATTTTTTTGACAAATCAAGTTTGGAACAAGTGAGGAACATTGGGTGGAAGTAATATAAGATTCGGCGTTTCGTCGTTTTGAGGTAGTTTTTCGTAAACTTATTCATGAAGTTAATTTCATGGGGGTATTTAGTAATTTGTGTTTTCTGTTCATGATAAGTTCGAGATTTGCGGATGGATGGAAGGTTGTCATTTTGATCAGAAACTTTTAGTTTCGAAAAACTAAAGGTAAAATGAGACTTTATACTTGTTTTTGGGAGGGACTTTAGTCGTTAAATTTATAATTTTAATCTTAGTATTGGGTTATATTGTGATGGATTATTTCGTAAAAAGCGTAAGAAATGAGAGAAAACAAAGTAAAAACATGAAAAGGGGTCTAATTTCGTTTTTCTGGCGACCGGCGACCGGAGTTCGACGATTTGCCTAGACTGGGACGTGCATTAGGCCGTTGTTGGTCTTGCCTGATCGGTTACTGGGCCGAATTTCCTGGTGGGCCATAAGCATAAAAGAAGTTCATATTATTATTTAATTGTTCGACTTGCATAATTTTTGGGCTTTTAGCTAATTGGGTGTTTAATTTAATTATTTGGGGTTTTAATTAGAGATTTATTCATTTTTAGGTGATATTTAATTAAGGGGGCGTTTGGTTCATTATAAGGAATGAGAATGAAAATGTAAATGGGAATGTAGGTGAATGAGCATAAGAATGGGCATTGCATTGATACTATTTGGTTAAACCAATATAATTAATAAAAAAAATGTTTTATATAATATTTTTAATACAAATATGTGATATCCAACATGAAAATAAAAAATATTTTACATTCAACATCGACTAATGAAGGAACGCATGAGTAAAAATGACTGAGCGGGAATAAAATTTCCATTCCCCCCCAATTTGGTCAGGAATGGAAATTAATGGGTTTGAAGTAATGTGCTCATTATATTATATCAAACCAAACAACAGTTTTCATTATCATTCTCATTCCTTACCCCTCAATACCCTCAACCAAACACCCCTAAGTAATTTAATTTCTAATATAGTTAATATATTAAATTGAATTCTTATTTAATTAATATGTTAATTTATTTTTGACAATTTTTAATTAATTATTTCCTATGGGAGGTTATTAAATTATTTAGTTTATATTAAATGATTTAATAATAATATTTATTGACGTAATTTGGAATTCTCGAATTATTCGAGACGGTTTTAGTTAGGACGATGAGAGCGTCTAATTATAAATATTTGATTAGATGTTTACGGGGCGTTATAAACTTAATAGTTTGAGGTTGACCAAGGTTGATCGTAAGTTGACTTTTAATTGACTTCGGGGAGTTTAAAACCATTAATTAAATATTATGATATGAATTGTAGGTTTATCGGTCGGGTGTTGATTATAATCGACCTACACGAACAGGTGAGTCTTCATGACACTTTAACTGGGATGTATGCTTACGTATAAATTACTTGAGCATTATGCTATTTTTTATGCACATATTTTTGGGCTTGATACATGTATATGAATTATTATTATTATTATTATTATTATGTGTTGCATGCTATCTGTTGACGTGTTTTAAACATTAATTGGCATGTGTATAAATGGGATATGATTTTCAAACGGGTATGGGAATGGGTTGATACGTCGTAAGGGATGGCACTTCCAAGGGATGGGTGATCGGACAAGGGAGAGTCGTATAAACCGGGAAAATGCCGACGATGGTAAGGCCTTAATCGACGGTTCATTTTAATAGATCTCATTATTACTTAAAGGGTTTTTGAAACAAATTTGCATATAAGTTTATTTGGGTGTTTGTTTGTTATTATGCATGATGGAACATGTATGATTTGTGCACAAAAACCATGAACTCACTGAGCTTTGTAAAGTTGACTATTAGTATGCATCTCAGGAGCAAAAGGTTCAAGGATGCACAAGGGAAAGATTATCGCTTAGATACTGATTAGATTTTGGATGTTTAGAGTTTATGTTTGAACTCATTTTGTAACGTAACCCGGTATGGGACAGGTTAGATTTGGGTTATTAATTATATTTAAATTTAGTAAGACTTCCGCTGTGAAATGACTTTATTAGCCGTTATGTTTTGTGTTATTTATTGTTATTTAATGAGATTGACATGACACAACTCATGGCAAAAATAAGGGTGTTACAAGATGGTATCAGAGCCGGGAGCCGGACTAGTGTGCCAATGAGGACACTGGGCTCCCATGGGGGGTGGATTGTAAGATCCGACATTGGTTGGGGAGAGGAACGAAAGTTGTCTTATAAGGGACTGGATACCTCCTCTATCAGACGCATTTTAAAACCGTGACTCCGGGTGTGTGGACAAAGCGGACAATATCTGGTACGGTTGACCTGGGATGTTACAAAAGCAGTTCAGGACTCAGTCTTCAGTTTGTATGACTTCTAATCTTATCAGATCAGGACTCGATCTTCAGATATTTTGACTTCTAAACACATCAGTTTAGACTCGTTCTTTAAAGATTTTTAGCTTCTAAATACAACAATTCAGAACCTGTTATATTTGTTACATTGCAAGGAGTGTTAGGTCATTTTTTAATGTTTCTATGGTCAATCCAGAACCGGAAGGACCTACCCAAGAAACACATAACTTTCATAGATATCAGCGAGGAGTTAAAATGAAAAGAAAGAGTTCGGAGTAAAAAGAATACATTGGTGAGGTTGTGAGAGGACTTAAAAAGATTTGTGATCTATATGGAGAAATCAGTGGCCTTATGCCAAAATGTCCTGAAGAATTCGATTATAATTGTTGTAGAAGCTTGTAGCATGTGGTGTGGTTATGTATAAGCTTTCTCAATTCCTAGTATTCTATCCATTATCTTGTTATACCTCTTTATTCGTGGTACTTGTTCATAAAAAAAAATCCCTAGCCTTTCTCTTTGCATAGTCTAACATTCTTACACGTTTGGTTACCTACTTAGTACTTTCTTATTGTTTTAATTTCTTTTGCTTATAGCATAGGTTAGTCGAACTTTTGGAACTAATTCATGTTAGCCTAGCTTTAATGACTACTACTTACATTTTATATTCATAATTATAGACATCCTCAAGTGAGATCGATTTTTGTTGGACTTTAAGAAGAGTTACAAAAAAGTCAAATGGTTGTATCTCAACCAGAAATAGAATAGAGATGCAAGTAAATAATAGTTCATGCCACGACCTTCAATTTAATATAGATTACATATTACTTGGATATATTTTGCGTAACTTTTGGTAACTTTTGGTGTATATTTTGGTATATTTTGATGCATATTTTGGCACAACTTTTGGTAGACGTAATTTTTGTATATATATAAATATATATTTTATGCTTTAGGTACAACCTTTGTAAGTCAAAATCTCAAAAAAAAAAAATTACATTCATCTCTAATAGATTCCCCATTTTGAAGATATATCATTGATTATATTATTGAAATATTCTATATATGTAATAAAATATTATTTATCTCATCTAAACCTTTCATTTCAAAGTTTCTCATTTGTGGGATATAATAAAAAATAATTTTATCTCTCTTGGTAACCATTTTTGGGGATATCTCCAAATTTAGAGAAAGTTTTGGAGAAGCTGGTGGAGGAAAAAAATGCACAAAATCTTCATTTTCTCCATTTTTCATTTATATATACCATAAAAAAACATAAAACTGGATCAATTCAAATTTGAAGAAAACTACTACACCAAAAGTTGAAGTCTATGGGAATGATTCAATATGGAAAAAAGGTAAAGCAACCCAGAATTCAGGATGCCATTGGCATTATTTTAATATATATATATATATATATATATATATTCAATCAACCAATCATCATTTCAATGTCTATGGAGAACAAAGTCCTTTGCGTTAAGACATGCCCACTTGCTAGTGAAAGTGGCCTAAAGCTTTGTGGGGACTATCATTCATCAACCTTAAAGTAATCATCTTCTTTTTATTTTAATGAACATATATAGTCGAATTTTATCGGTCAAGGAAAAATATAAATTAAATTTGAGTTTCTTTTACGTTTAAATTTTTTAAATTCAATCATATGGTTATTTTCTTAGATTATTAATTAGTTACTAAATTAATTATTCAAGAAATTGAGATATTTTTTACGATCTTTTAAAAATCCCAGAATCCAAATCTAATAATTGAATAACATCAAATATGTTATTAAAAGGGCAAATTGCATTAAAAGGTAATGTACTTTGCCTTAATTCCTATTTTAGGTAATGTACTTTCAAAACATTCGTTTTGGTACCTAAGATGTGAAGTTTTAAACATTTAAGTACCTGCATAACCGGTTTAAGCATTAACCGACTACCATCCTGATGTGGCGAGTGATTTGACATCCAACTCAATATTATTTGGTGACGTGGCTAGTGACTTAGATTTTTAATCTAAAATTAGTTTTAAATTTATCCTCAGTCTTGATATTTCAATTATATATATATATATATATATATATATATAAATTAATTAATTTATTACTAATTTGAGATTAAAAATCTATATCATTAGTCACGTTAGCAAATAATATTGAGTTGTATGCCACATCACTCCCCACATCTGCATGGTAACTGGTTAATGTTTAAACTGGTTACTTAGGTACTCAAATGTTTGAAACTTCACATCATAGGTACCAAAACAGACATTTTGAAAGTACGTTACCCAAAATAGGAACTGAGGCAAAGTACGTTACCTTTTCATGCAATTTGCCCTTATTAAAACTATCACTTTTTAACGTTTGAGCTTCCAAACTTTTTTCAAAAATTTACTTAATTTGCAAAGATTTTATTTTCTGTTCTTTACTTCTTACTTCACCAATAATCGTAGCTTTTTAGGACTATTAATTTTAGGGAGGTAGCACTTACATATTATTTAATTAAATTACAGGAGATGTAAGTATATACAGATGTATAATTAGAGTTATTATACATCATCAAATAATAGGAAAAAAAGATACGAAGATATAATCTAGGAAATTCATTGTTATTTTGATTTAAACCGTTTAGAAGGGATTGAGAGATGATCTACAAAAATCATTGGATAAAAAAGAGACAGCATTTGATCATTACATGTTATCACTTGTTTTTCCCTTTCTTGTATATACAAAAGTTTCCGAAAAAGAAAAGAACAAGAATAACAGGAATTATGCTTCATATTTACGAATACGATACGAAAAATGAATTCGAATTTTTCAAAAAAAGGGTTGAATTCAAAAAAAAAAAAAGAAAACCAGCATCATTAATTGATGCCATCGCTTGTAGCCTCAGAAATGCTCTCTAAATGAGGTCTCCACACACCAACACGACCTCTCCTCCGATCCTTCACCTTCTCCGATAAAATCTCAGTTAAGTAGCGATCGGAGACAAGAAGGTTTGTCAATAAATTGTTATTATGGTCATTGTTGTTTGCAACATTCTTTTTCTTTCTTGTAGTTGAGGAGGCCTTGGGACGAGTCTTTTCCGGCATGGAAGAAGGAGGAACCGGCATGAGGAAGTAAATCTGGCCACGCTTGAGCTCGGCATCTGGCGGGAGGATGATGATCTTCGGACAACTGACGGTGCCTTCATCGGTGTAGGACGGAGAAGGAGGTTTCTTGAGCACATGTTTAGGGTATAGTTTCATGATCTCGGCTGCTCGGATGCTACCACTGATTTCCTCCACGTGTCCATTCGAGTGAATGATCCGAATTACATCAAGTGCACCACAGGGAAGAATGCATGAGATACAACATCTTATGGTGTTCTTCATCTCTTTGATATGATCCTTCTTGATCTATACTTCTTTCATGGAGAGAGAGATAGAGAGAGAAGAAAGGAGAAAGAGAAGGCTATTTTAGGGGTGGGCAATGGGCATGTAAATATAATTGTTTTTGTTACCAAAATCATGATAATATTATATATATAGTACTAGCTAGCTTTTCTAAAGGGGCCCCTCTAAATTATCTTCTCTTTTCATCCTTCTTTTATGAGAAAAATTTAAAGATGGTTTCCAATTAATATTACCAAATTCATCCGGTTAAATAACATAAATATAAGATGATCGTAATTTGGTTCTTGATGTCAACACGATGCGTCTATATACATATTTTCTTGTTGCGAATATAACAATAAGCAAGAATTTAGTTGTTATTTGAATTAAATAATGACGAGTTCAAGATTTATTGCCAACAAAAACATTTGTATTTTCTTTGTTGATTGTAAAATGAATATATATATATATATATATATATTTATATATATATATATATATATTTCTTTGTGAGTTGTTTGGAATGAAATGGGGAATGAATAATTGCACCTCATTCTGTACTTTTGCTTTTGGAAGCATCATTGAGGGTTGTCTTTGCTACTGTCACCATTACCATTAGGTTCAATAATTTTAGGGTTTTGGGGATGGATTGGAAAGGGTTGGAGTCCATGATTGAAGTTTTTCCATGTAGGCAGGCATGAAATGGGCCTTCTATCTAAGGGTTAGTTTATGCCACGTAGATAAATGATTAGGTGACAAGTGTTACCACTTGGTTGAACCACGATCAATGGGCCAATTGAGAGTGGGTGAAGCAATGGTTGGGTGGTTGAAATGTGGCAAAATTGAATTATCCATCTCCTTTTGAGAAGAGTGTGTGTATGGTCTTTTTGAATATCTTTAAAGCAAGATCATGTGGGTTGAAAGTAAATGACCCTCTTTTGCTTTGCTTTTCTTTTAACATAATTTTAGGCCAATTCTAATTGCACACTTTATTTTTTGTTTGATTTTAGTGGATAAAATGCACATTGATTGTGGCATGTTATGTTAGGTCTTGAGTCACATTGTTGGTACCCAAAAAACATGATGATCAAAATCTATCATTCGTACCGCCAATCAAATAAAAAGATCAAGCATATAATTTTAAAGTACTGTTTCAATCGATCAATCTTGATCCTCTTGAAATTTTTGATATTAAAAGCTCTGTAACCGTTAGTTTGAAATATGTCCTAGGGCGGTCGATATATCCAAAATCCAAACTCCAAGATACACTATAATAGACAAAATTCCACCAAAGATACATACATTCAGGGTATAATAGCTTAGTCATAAGCTCAAATGCAGGTTTAGTGAGTAGCCTCCATTTGGATCATGCTAGAATGCTAGCTAGTGTCATCACTTAAGCCAAATATAAAAAACATGTCAAAAATACAAATTATAGTAACTGAAAACATATACCATGATGTAGATAAAATTTATTCTACCTGCAAGAACACACACAAGTACAGATACCCAATGTTACACATGATATGAGAGAATATATTATAATTCAATACTATCAAAATTACAAAATTCAGTCTTTAAAAGATAGATTTATTATTGGCAAGTGACCAAAAATTACTATAATAACCCTTGTCTCTAAATTTGTTTTTAATGAAAGCTTAAGATTTAATCATGCTTTCTTCTTGAATCTTTGATTTTAATGCATCCATCAAGATTTTTGTGGTTTAATTAGTTTGCAAAAAGGGGATGATCCATGATTTTTTTACGGGGAATATTGGGTTAACATTGAGTTTGATGGTTGAAATGAATTAGAGATCATTTGGGAGGCTTAGATGAGTTGATTATATGTTGGACTGGTCTTTGATTCGAGTTGATGATTGAGAAATGGGATTTGTGGCTTGAGCATGTTTTTGAAAGGTAACAACTTGAATAGAAGGTGGCACAACTTGTTCCGCGACGATGGCGCAACTTGTTCTGTGACCTGACTTAGTTTGCATGAGCCACTGTTTCGACACGTTTTCGACCTTTTCATTTCTTGTTTCGTGGGCCGTTTGGGGTATTGTTTAAAGGGTTACTTAGAGGGTTATAGAAGGCGCTTATTGGCATAATTGAGAATGTATAACACCTCTCATAATCTGGTGAATTTAGTTGTTCGGTTTGGGATTTCTAGCCGTTAGAGTATCGGGTGGCAGGTGAGTTCTCTTACTAGTTTGTGAGCCTTTTAAAGTGCTGATTATGGTTCTTATGACTTGTTCTCTATATCTTATCTATTTAATGTCATCCATATAAGTTGAGAGATATGGGTCATAAGTGAACGTGGTTCGGAATTTCACATACTAGGGGAGTAGGGTATTTGACTAAGATCTCATGGGAGTGATATTTTCATGTGTCTTGGATGTGTTTGATGTGCACATTATACTGGCATCTATTAGGGGCCATATTTGATTATGTTGCGGTGAGTGTCGAGTGTGTCTACAAAATGTTATGCAAAGTTATGGGCAAAATGGTTATTACCTTTTACTCAACTGTCGTGTCGTGAAGGTAAGATAATTCCCTTTTAATCAACTGTCGTGAAGGTAAGATAATTCATTAAACCTTTCGTTCTAACCATGTTTCTTTTAAAACTAAACCATTTTAAAGTAAGTTTCATGTGGAGAGTTTTTCTAAGGGAAAGGGAAGTTGTGATTCTCCTCTTAGATAAGGCTTAGTTGTTTAGGCATAGACTTACCTTTAGTTCTGCAATAAATCTTAGTTTTGGATGTTATTTTCCCGTTGCTACTCATGAGATGTAACAGATGAGTTATGTTCACTAGTTAATTTTTAGTGCCCATTTTGCAAGTTATGTTTTTTTGTTGTTATTCAAGTTTCAGGTTGTTACAATTACAAAATAGAAAATTAAACATAATTTATTCTTGTCTAAATATAGGACGTGAAAAAACTGAAAATGTTCATTTCATGCAATTTGTTTGATTTAATTGAAATAAATAAAAACACAATCACGAAGAAAAAAAATCTCCGAAACCAGATTCGAGGCTCTAGATGAAGGATTTTTTGTTGAAAGTTTTCTACGCATTTTTTGGGGCCTCACAACTCCAAAAGATCAAAAGTTATGACATTTTAAGTCCGACATTTTTTGTAACACCCTCGAATTTGGTAAGAGCAACTAATTAAAATTTTAAATATAACATCACGTGTAACACCCCAATAATTGGGACTAACAAGAATTTCCGAAAAAGGAAATGTGGTATAACAGTTAATGCCAAAGCACAAACTTTCCCAAAAGGGAACAATACACGCCTGTTTTAATTACAAGTTTGTAATAAGTAAACAATGAGAGGTAACAACCCTTTAATCTAAATCTTATCTAGGATAGAGATTATATCAAGTTGTCAACCAAATATCCCAAAAGGTGTATCTTCTATACTTGGTGTCTCAAAAATGCTCCCGAGCTCACATCTAAGGTATACTAAACCTCCTTGGCGGTCGTGCCGCTAGAACCTGACACACATATCAAACAAATCAAGTGTTTGGCCAAATGAGCCTAGTGAGTTGAATAATTACATGGTATAATCTCTAAACAATTACAAGCAACAAGAGCCATAAAGGAATCAATTGGGGAGACCCATCACACCAATAAGTTTCACCTCAAATCAATGTACCTTGATGTTCACTCGCATGAGCAACATCCCGAAGGCCCGACACATTTGAAGACTACCTCCCAAGTATTACTCTAAATGGCGGAGGTCTAGGTGCATACCGTCATGGTGGCACTTTAAGACTACATCCTTCAAGTTCCTACTCATGGTTCATCCAATACATACAACATCCATCACTATACATATCCCACATCAAGTAATGATACATGTGTAAGACCCCATATAATTCCAATCCCAATTTAGGTCTAAAAACCCTAAATCATATGAGTTTACCAACAATATCCATCAACCTCATGTTATCATAGAAACATAACCCAAATCTTGCCAACAATAACCTTAACAAAGCCCATATAATGAATGGTGACCAAAACTCCAATAATTACCAAATATAGAAATATAGGTCAAACTTATCAGCTGATTAACATGATGAGAAGCAACAAGATATGATAATAGAAAGCATATAAAGACATGTATCTCATTTTAAAATGGTTAGAAAACTCACAATCTAGGTTTTATAGAAAAACCCTAGAAACTTGCAAAAACCCTAGAAATAAGGATGGAGGAAGAAGATGATCTTGAGACTTGAGATCCTTGGTTGAAATCTTTGATTGAAGAAGCTTGATTCTTGCAATAAATGTGGTGGATGATGGTTTGGATGCTTTTTGGATTGATCTTGAGGAGTATTTAGTGAGGAGAGAATTTTGAGAGAAAGTAGATGGAAGAAGTAAATGAGAAAGAGACTGATTTCCCTTTTTAAAACGTCAGGGGTTGCGCGTGGATGGTGGTGCGGTTGAATCCGCGCGGGGAGGCATTCCAGCCTCTGGAGTCGCGAGGGAACAGTGCTCCATGCGGCTCTTGGTGTGGCTTCACTCGCGCAGCCACCCGCGCGGGACACTATCCGTTCCACCCTTTTTCCTTGATCAAAAGTCGGGGTGTTACATCACGTAAGGGATAAAACTTCCTCTTACGATCCAAAACTCTATATGCTTCAAATACGAATTCTATAATTAGCCTTGACAATTATAAAACTCCAATAATATATATAGACTAAATTGAAGTCGTGTGTTACTTAACACAAATACAAGTTGCTCTCTTTAACCTAATGCGGAAGACTTCATCAAGCTATTTACTCCTCGGGCGCACAAATAACACTCCTCTCTTCACTATTACTAGAACTATTCCCAACCGGAATCTGTTGCATATGCCGACAAATAAAAAGGTTAGGCTAACGCCTTGTGAGTTCATGAGTTTTTACATGAATAAATATATCTTTAAAAAGAATGAACTTCACTTATAATCATGATCTTTCAAATGATTTAAGTATGAAAAATACTCATTTTCAATATCATGCATTTTCAAAGATGGACACCTCACTACAAATCATTCTTTATAAAATGATGCAACCCAAAACTTACTCAAACATGAATAGAAATCGACTTCTAATTTACAAAAAACGTGAATAAAACTCTATATTCTGAAACACCCAAAACGCGGATGGGGCAGAATACTCAACCCATAATTTATGGTTAAAAACTACATATACCATACGTCACCGAAAACATGGACACTAGGCCCAATACTCACGCGACCAATAAAATGGAAGGAATTCGATCATCAAAATATGGGAAAGACATATTTCGTTCAAACCTTAATATATGCGGGGGTCATCATGTACAGTCGTCCACACAAATCCAACGATAAATAAATAAGGCGCTAACAGTTAAAGTACTGTTGGCCGACGACGGGGGAGACCCGTATCTGTTGAGGGTGGAGGAACACAAAAGAATGACACCCTCGCAATGTTAATCGCATGACACCTCACGACATAAAACACCCAAGTGTCCCTACGACTTCTTGACAAATTTCACCTCAAGATACAGTTGACCTTGGTGAACATTACAAAGAACTCCACCCCGAAGGCCCGACACACTTAAAGACTACCTCTCAGGTATTACCTCAAGCGACGGAGGTGCTAGTGCTTATCTCCTAGGTAGCACCTCCAGACTCAACCCTCCTAGTGCCTACTTGTAAAGTTTCTGGTCGTAAAACATGGGTACCGGAGTCCAACCCCAATATACCCAATTGACCATCCAAACCAGACTGACTTACATGCCTATGGATCCAATGCAACACAGTCTAACATTACATGACTACACATGAATGACCAACGCACTCGAGCATGTAATTAACATCAATATGTGTTAGGATCTAAATTCAAAACAAGAATTTAATAAACATTCAGAAACTTATGTTAAAGAAGTCGCGGAAAAACACTTTGACAGTAAATCAATCAAACGGTGTATGAACTCAAATCAGAAGTTATATTGATTTAACTTAATGATTACAAACAAAACCTTAATCTGTTGAACAAGTTCAACAAACGTTCAATACTTCTCTATTGAAAGGACTATAAAGAACCTTGAGGTTAATTCTCTCTAAACAAACGTATTCTGTCTGTATGATAAACTATCTCTAGACTATATATATATATACAGAACTAATTACAAGATAATTATCAAAACAAAATTGATCTTCATAATCCATTCCATAATTATCTTCATCTTTATCTCCAACTCCTAGTCTTTCGCTTTAAGCATCCTTATCTTCATAAGCAGTATTAATCATCCTCAGCAGTACTAACCATGCTTGCAGTAGTAATTCTTCTATTGCAGTAGTAACCTGCAAGAAGTACTAACTACTAGCAGTACTAACTCTCCAAGCAGTACTAACTATTCTTCTAGCAGTACTAACTCTTCAAGCAGTAGTAATTCTACTAGCAGTAGTAATTCTTTCATCTTGCAGTATTAATGTAATCAGCAGTATTAATCTTTAAGTCTAGCAGTAGTATCCATCCTTAGCACATTTCAGACCCAACAATCTCCCCCTAACTTAACTTTTCAAATTGAGAAGTTAAGTTCTTCAGCATAGGGTCTTCATGATGCTTTCAAAACTCCAATTCAATTCCCAAGATTTGGATCCAGTCCCAGACTTTGATTAATGGTTCTTCTGACCACAATCCTTGCCATTTCAGAACCTGTAGGGCAGACCAACTTTGCATTCAGCATCCCTTGCAGCTTTGCCTTGCTGTGGTCGTACACCTTGTCAACCAGGTAATACTCATGATAGCTTTTATCAATAGTGATGGCATAGACTCCACATCTTTCAAATAACATCCAATTATCTATTCTTTTAAATTTATTCTCAAGATGCAAGTCTTTGATAACATACTGCACTCTTTCAGAATCAAACATCATGCACAAGTATTCCATAACCATCTTTGTTAGACTCATCCCAGCTTCTTTCAACACTTTACCATATAAGCTCAACCCAACTTTGTGCATTTCTTCCAAATCAGACCTGGAACAACTTCTGATAATTTTACCCCATGTAGCATACACTTTATAATGATCACCCATTCTCTTGATCCTGAAGTATTCTTTGCCTTGGTCTACCAAAATATCCCAATGAATGATTTCAAGAGCATTCACTGAAATAGGATCAACCTTCAGAGGTTCTTTATCAGATACTGTCATGTACAAATCAAATTGCACATCAGATTGTAGATCATACTGCTTTTGACTCTTCTTTTGAGTTTCAACCTGTTCACCCTGTTTCTACTGCTCTGATGGTTTTGTTTCCATTTTCTCACTTTCCTGTTCTTTCTTTCCTTCTTCAGTTCTAGACCTTTTTGCCTTTGGCTTGGAAGCTATGGACTTCTTTCTTTTAATAGCTCCAATCTTTTGAGCTAAGGTGTCTTCTTTCTTCACTTCTGCCTTGTCTTTGATAGGAGTGCATTCTTCACTGTCAGGGAAAGGTTGTTGGATGTTGAGATCATGTCTTTCTTTCAACTTTCTTTCAACCTCAACCCTTTGAGTGAAGTCCCCTTTCAGCTTGGCCATCTCCTTCTTGTATAGCTCTTCTATCCTTCCAAATGACATACTGGTAAACATTCCTTCAGGAACTCTAATAGCTCATTTCAGAAAGTTTATCATTTTCCTTCTTTCTTGATTGGCTAGGAATGTTTTAGATGGTTGTCTTTGTCTTGTATTTAATAGCAGCCTTTGCCTTGATGCCTTCTTTGTAACTTTCTTAGCAGCAACAGCAGTCTTCAAACTCCTTTGAAATTCCTCATTAAGCTTAGTAGACAAATCTAAAGCAATCTCTCTGTCTTTTGCAGATTGGATTTCTTCCTCCTTTTCCATCTCTTCTTGCAGCTTCTTTGCTAACTCTTCATCCAGGGCTATTTGTGATGATTTCTTTGATGTCTTCACAGATTCAACCACCTTTTCTTTCCCTTTCCTCTTAATCTCTGTCTCACTAACTTCCTTTCTTTTCTTCTCTAAACCACCTTCTTTGATTACCACTCCCTTAGCCTTTTGAGTAGCCTTGAGAGTGTCAGTCTTTGCCTTCACTAGAGTCTCTGCAATTTCTATTTCCTCTGCAGACATACCTGTTTCAACTGCAACTTTCTCTGTTTCTACTGCTGTTGTTACAACTTCTTGTTCAGTTTCTGCTTCTGCCTCATTTACTGCTGCTTTCACAATAGTTTCTGCTGCAGACTCAGTTACTACTGCTTTCACAAAAGTTTCTGCTGCTGATGTGGTTTCTACTTCTTTCTCAGTTTCTACTGCTTTTGTTGTTTCTGTTTCTGCTGCTTGTTTCTTTTCTGCTTCAGTATTCAACTCCCCCTCAAAATGAGATTCTATGCCAACAGGGCTTTGCTTTTCTTCTTCAGCTTAACTCTCCCCCTTTTTGGAAGCATCATGTACACCTCCGCTTTTCTTCAATACATACTGTTTTCTCTTCTTTTTGTGCACCAACCTTAGAACCATCTTCTTTAGTTTGCTTATCTGCACTTGTTGTGAAAGGATCACCATTTTCAACTCCTCTATTTCAGACCCCTGTTTGAGTACATCCAGGTTTATATTACCAATTGTTTCCATCAATTCATCGTAGTTATATATGTCCTCACCTCCTTTAGGTGTTTTTACCACCCTTGAAGGATCCTTGGATCTTTTAGTAGAGGCCTTCTGCCTAGCAGAAGCACCTTCTACCCCCGTGGTTTCTTAGCACGTGGGACCTTTAGATGATTGCTCATCTAAAGTTGCCGTGAGGAAGGTCTTAGAGATGTTCACACTATCCTGACCTTCACCTTGTGCAAACTCAGTAGTGTGAGCCTTGCTTCCCACATGCTCTTCCTTCTCCTTAGAGAGCACCTTGTTGGGGTTGGGAGACACCCCTGTGGTTTCCCTTTCGATATTCTCTGATGGAGAATGCTCCATCAGAGGGCTTATAGGCTTTGAGGGTGAAGATACAAGAAGGTAAGGAACCTTCTGTACCTTTTTCCTTATATATGTTTTGGTGATGGGGATTTTGGCTTGACAATAGGGATCTGAGGAGTATTAATAGAATTGAATGGTGTGGGTAGGTCATCAGTTGGGTGGTCAGATGTGGGCTGTGACCCTGATGCCTCACCATGGGAATGAGACATAACCATCATTGTAGAGAACAATGGTGTCTCTTGTCCAAAAAAGTCCTTACTTGGTCTTTTCATGTTGAAGAATACCTTCCCTTTGGGAGGTTTTGGTACATACACCTCATTAAAAGAGGGTAAATCCGTCAATTCATTATTTAGTAGTTCTTGCACAAACCTTGGATACATATAAAAGCTTTTGGTTTTGGTATCCAGGTTTGACATTAAATCATTGAAAATCATTTGAGAAAAATTAAACTTTCTAGAGGTAGCTAAGCAGACTAGAGCATAAGCTAAGGTACTGCTGAACTCACTCCATCCAGTTGTTTTTCTAGAAATACAATGTTGAAGGGTATGAACAAAAAATCTCCATTGAGGTGAAAATTTGATTTTAAAGAACTTATACACCTCAGTGGGACCTTCATACCCCATTCGACTAATTGATTGGAAGAGATCTTCCTTGGACAGAGAGGTAATACCTGAGGCATCATCTAGTCGTAGATGAGTGCGTATGCAATCCTCTGTGATGGTGATGGTTTTATCACAAACCCTTGAGTGAATGACCTGATTTCCTTCCTCATTCTGGATGGACACATTTGCCCAGAACTGTCGCATGAGTTCCACATAGATTGTGGGATTAACAGTTAATGCGTAGGCGATGTGTGAGGATTTTAGGAAATCCACAATCTGATGAAAACCCTCTGCTTGCTTGGGTTTCTGTAGCATTGTCAACTCATTGTGATCATCAACGAACATCAGTCCTGCCATCTTCTTGATCGATTAGTCGAAACTAGGGTTACGCACTGGTAAGTAAGAATTCGAGGGAAAGAGAGAGAAAGAACACTCGTAGGAAATTCAAAGAGCCGTTTGGATTTTGGCGGTCAAAGAGGGTATTTATAGGTGGAGGGTTTCAGTTAGAAGCAGTACTAAGTACCCTAGCACTATTAACAAGCCCGCAGTATTAACTCATATTAGCAGTAGTAACGCATACTGACAGTATTAACACAGACTAGCAGTATTAACACATACATGCAGTAGTAACACTGATTAGCAGTAGAAATAAGGCAAGCAGTAGTAACTTTCACTAGCAGTATAAACCACCTAGCAGTAGTAACCATACTTAACTATATTTGAACTGACATCATGAGTAATATAGAGAGCAGTATTAATTGAACTAGAAGTACCAAGTATCCAATTCAGCAAAGTAATCTGAAACCATACCTTTGCTAGTAAACATCTTCAAAAGACATCTTACCTTTTGAAACCATACATTTGCCACTTATCTTACCTCCTACTGGATTGTCACTAAAAGCAACATGTCCTCCATCAAACCTTTTGAAGTTTTGAAGGCAGTCCATGTTACTTGTCATGTGCCTAGAGAAACCACTATCTACATGTCAAATGCTCTTCTTCTTGAGCTGTTGGTTGCCCTGCACACTAGATAAAACAGTTAGTTTCTAGGGGGAACCCAAGCCAAAGTGGTCTTGGGTTGCCCTTTCTCATCAACATATTTATAATCAGTAATCTTAGTCTGGATGAGATGATCAGATTTAGGAATCTCATGACTGAAATACTTTGTCAAAATTATGGGCTTGGCAGCATTAACACTGGTAGCAGCACTATCCTTGTTAGCAGTACTAACTTGGTTAGCAGTACTAACTTGGTTAGCAGTACTAACTTGGTCAGCAGTAGTATTGCTATCAGCAGCACTATTTCTGTTAGCAGTATTATTTGAGGTAGCAGTACTAACAGGTTTCTTGACTTTCGGAACCCAAATCTTGATAGAGATGTTTGCTTTCTTGTTCTGTGAGTTACTCCTTGACATGCTTGGAGTATTTTCTTTTGATTTAGCAAACTTATTCTGGATATGAGATTTTGCCATCCTAGTTTTCATTGGTACTGTTCTCATATTAGCAGCCATGTGATTTCTTGATTGCTTCCTATAACCAAAGGAATTTTGTGTTTGTCTTTGAAAAGTAACTCTTTGGTTAATAGGATTGAAATAACAGTATTTGGCTAGATGATTCAATTTGCCACAAATAAAACAGGGCTTTGGTCTATTGATTTTGCTAATATCAATTCCCTATTTTTGAGCCCACTGATTATTTCTGTTTCTATGATTTCCCCTTATTTTATTATGTTTATGGGGCTTGTTCTATTGACAAGTACAGGGATTTATAACAGATGTTTGCATGTAGTGAATTCCCTGTACCTTTTCCTTTCCTGGAGGTCTCAGCTTTCTCACTCTTAACAGTCTCTTTCTCTGTCTTGGACATCTCCACTTTATCACTCTTAATAAATGGTTTACCCCCTCTCTCATTTGTAAGAATATGGTTTTCTAAGGGAATATCTTTATGGTCTTCCTTATTCTTACACTCAGAGTTCTCTTCTTCAGAATCTGCCTCAACCACTACTTTGTCTAATGGATCTACTTCAGTGGCTCCTGCAGGTAAGTCATTCTTATTCTGTTTTTCTAAGAGGTCTGAGGTGGGAGGAATATAGTTATTATTGTAAGGTGGAGGGGTGTTGTTGTAGCCTATACCTCTCTTTAGTTTGTCATGAATTTGAGATTTAAGTAAAGAGTCCATTGCTTTAGAAGCATTGGAATATTTCTCAATGTCTAGTTTGGCCTTCTCAAATTCATTCTTAACTTTTTCACACTCCTCTCTAGACTTCTCTAGCTGAATCTCTAACTCATTCTTCTCCCACTTCCAATAGTTGAGATCATATGAATGTTGAAGTTCATTGGCTTGATATGCCTTTATTTGTTCTTCAAACTTCTCAACGATCACAACATACTCTCTTATATCTTTCTCTAACCTTTTAAGGTCATCACACATGCTCTGATTGTGATCCCTGTACTTTTTAACAGTTTCAAGACAGGTTTTAGAGCAAATGTTAGATTTTACCTCTGTGGGGATTGCAGTGTTTGAAGATTCTGAAACCTCAGCCATCAATGATTGATTATGGATTCTGTTTTGTGATGATTGTTGATTTCTGAGTTCCTTAGGCTTTGATACCACTTGCCAGGATCGAAATTCAAAACAAGAATTTAATAAACACTCAGAAACTTATGTTAAAGAAGTCGCGGAAAAACACTTTAACAGTAAATCAATCAAACAGTGTATGAACTCAAATCACAAGTTATATTGATTTAACTTAATGATTACAAACAAAACCTCAATCTGTTGAACAAGCTCAACAGACGTTCAATACTTCTCTATTGAAAGGACTACAAAGAACCTTGAGGTTAATTCTCTCTAAACAAACGTATTCTGTCTGTATGATAAACTATCTCTAGACTATATATATATATACAGAACTAATTACAAGATAATTATCAAAACAAAATTGATCTTCATAATCCATTCCATAATTATCTTCATCTTTATCTCCAACTCCTAGTCTTTCGCTTTAAGCATCCTTATCTTCATAAGCAGTATTAATCATCCTCAGCAGTACTAACCATGCTTGCAGTAGTAATTCTTCTCTTGCAGTAGTAACCTGCAAGCAGTACTAACTACTAGCAGTACTAACTCTCCAAGCAATACTAACTATTCTTCTAGCAGTACTAACTCTTCAAGCAGTAGTAATTCTACTAGCAGTAGTAATTATTTCATCTTGCGGTATTAATGTAATCAACAGTATTAATCTTTAAGTCTATCAGTAGTATCCATACTTAGCACATTTTAGACCCAACAATATGCAACACGGTGCATTAGTATGTAAACTAAAATTGGGCTCTATATTGAGCCATTAAAATCGGACAAGTGTCCCCAAGACTTTTTTGTGTTCAACATTGAGCTAAAATGCCCAAAACCCTTTTTGACCAACGATTAACGATCTCCAAATAATAAAATCAATCGACTCACGTCATGCAAACGCATTCCAGAATACATGTATAGACTCCAAAACAACGATTGGGACAAATAGTTTTCCAAATGGATTTATTACTCTTATTCCTTTCAAAACGCCCCATAACATAAAACCAAGCCTTTTTCCCAAATAAACACTAAAAGTGTCTTTTACCAAATAATTTTTATTTATGCAAAAAATCGTCTAAACACTTTAAAATGACTTATTTGTTAAGATGCACAAAAATCCCAATGCGGGGTTTTCACGAGGGTTAAAAAGACAAACATTTCAAGTAATCAAAACCCACCAAATAACTCAACATGTGATAATTTAATATAAAACACATAAACACTTTGAAATAAACATTTTGGCATGTACAACGTTTTCACAAATCAACTTGAACTCACCTTGCTAGATTTAGACTAAATCTAGATTTTACCCCACTTTGAGCTTTCTTGAAGAAACTTGAATCCACAAGCAAATCCTTCCAAAAACCTAGATTCACAAGTTTTCAACCATATATATTCTCATTCAACCATTTAGAATCACTCTCCAAACATTTTACATCAAAATCCCTAATTTGGTCAAAACCCTAATTTATCCAAAATCATCAAACCCAAAATTTGAGAAACTAAACACTAGGAAATCATCAAGAGAGAATTTATATTTTATAATAAGGTTTAGAAATGGGAAGGATGCACTTACCACTTAGGTTTTGATGAGAACCTAGAAAACTCCAAATTTCTTGAAGATGGAGGTGATGATGATGAGCTCTTGACCTTTGTTTCCAATCCACCACCAATTATTCTTGGATATTCCCAAAACTAACAATCTAACCTTGAAAATCTCTAAAAAAACGAAACCATAACAACTTGAATCACCAAAAACGGAGTTGAAATGAGAAAGTTATGACCAAATGAAGAAAAACCCGATTTTATGCACTACATGTCTGGCGCAATTGTGACATGCGACTGTGCCATGTTACAATCGCATGGCAGGATCGCCGAAATATACCAAAAGTCATTTACCCCCTTGGCGACCTTGACATGCTATAGTTCCACTGGCACAGTCTCCGGGAACTATAGCCTGGTCTGTACCGCGAGTTTTTCGACCGTTCTTTGACCGTTTTCTCAACCGCTTCCCCAATCCTTTTACCGGCCGTTCCTCGACCGTTCTCTCGGAACATTTGATGCTATTATGCCATTTATTGTGCCATTGTCATAATTTCATGGCACATTCGCTGAGACGACCGAACACTCGGTAACGTCGGTGCTATTGTGACATATGTCACAACTGCATGGCACTGTAGTCGGGACTACCCCACTTTCAGTACCATTAGTGCTATTGCGACAGATGTCACAACCACATGTCAGTATAGCTGAGACAACCATACTCCTATTACCATTGGTGTTATTGTGACAAGTGTCACAACCATATGGCACTATAGTCATACTCCATACTTGGTTCTTCTTTTTCCTATTCATCCAGTTCAGCATTTTTCCTTAATTGAGATGAAAATCAGGATGTTACATCTTTCTAACTTGTTTCTCTTTCTCTTTTATGGTGGTGCACAAGTATACAATATGCATTATTATCTATGTAGAAAAAGATCAAACATAAGAAGAGAAGAGAATAGAAAAAAAAGATCACACTAGTAGAATAAGATTTTTCTTGGCTAATGTAACTTGTAGGCTAAAAGAAGGCTATAGGAACTCTTGTAGGATGCATATATTACACAAAATAAAAATCTTCCCCATCAGTATAGTTAAAAAAGTGATAGCTACCGATATGACGATATAGATGCGACAATAATTTCTTTGTAAATATAACGACAAGAAAAAAGAAAGGGAAAAATAACTAGTGGTTGACAAAAGGGGAAATTGATATGATGAAAGAAAGTAGAACTATCACTTTCTTCAAGAAAAAAAAAAGACGAAAACATAACAATCGAACAAAAGTCCATGGCCAAATATATAACAACGATTGGAAATCCAAACAAGATATGTTTTGTCAATTATCATTTGCTTTACGAATCAAATTTTTATTATCAATCATACAATTTTAACAATTAACAAAACTAATATGAGCTAAGAGAGGGTTTGCTTCGAGATTGACGTGTCACTATTACCATATATGATATACAATCACCTAAAATCATTACGTTGTAATGTTCCTAGTTTCTAGTCGATCCTTTGCCGTTAGAATATCTTAATTGCTAGTTTGATTGGAGGGATGAATTTCTCATGATTAGATTGGCCGCACTATACTATTTCTATATGAGAGTGATAGACATGTTTCTGACATTTATTAGGCATTGGATGTATGTAAAATCAGGGGCTCTCAATAAATACGATAATTTGTTCAATACATTTTTTTCAAATAAATCTTATTTTTCTTTAAATTAGATAAGAGATGACTTAAGATTTACGTATAATGTATTATCAACAAGGACAGTTTAGAAGTCTTAAAATAAAGATACGAGTTTGACCATCAGCTATGATTGGTAAGTATTTTAAAATGTAAAAATTTTCTTCGGTCAAAACAAGAAATATGTGTAATATATTTTGATATAAAGAGAGAACTATAATTTGGAGGAAATAATCAAGAGAGTCAATGAAAGATCAATGATAGAGAAAATTATCAAAGGTTTACTAGACAAATAGACAAAAGAGAATCAATTAGAATGTGGAAGAAAATTAAAAATGATTCGTTGAGATCCAATAAAAATAAATAATGAATGAGACATATAATCTAAATGAATGGTTGTTTGAGCACTTAAAATAGAATCTTGTGGTGTATATTGTATAGTGTTATCATAATAAAAGATGAAGAAGTCAAAACATTAAAGAAACAATAAATATAACTTATGGCAAATTAATTGTTTTTCATTTTCATCTTCAATATAATTAATTATTATATTTTTAGATCCTTATTATCTACTAAAATCTTTTGTCTCTTATTATATGTTACAATTTTTTAGGTCACTTTAATATATTAAACTTTTTAGACTACTGTTATATAGTGAAGATAAAAATGTGACCGCTAATATTTTTGGACTCTTGACATGCGTTTATACCGCCCTCGCTTGAGAATGACCTTGGAGAGTGGTTATCAAAGGTGTTTGACTTATCTCCTAGATGATATTATTAATTTTTATAATAAATAACATACATTTTAATCTGACAATTCTTTTTATAAGAATTTGATATTAGCTACCGTAAAAAATATCATATCGAACTACTCCAACGTAAATTTCACTAACCTATCCACAATCTCATTAATTTATGTTATTTAAATATTAATTATTTTATTAAACTATGACAAGTGAAAATGTATTCGAAAAAAATGCTTCTAGCACCTTATACAAATATATGGAGAGTAGTGATGGCCAAATGGGTCCGGCCCGACCCGATCGATTAACCGAAGCCCGGTCCGCACAAAGTCCGGCCCGGCCCGGTAGTAAGCCGGTTTGAAGCCCGAAAAGCCGGGTCGGTTCATGTTTTTGGAGGATTTGCCGGTTCGGCCCGAGCCCGGTTCACGACCCGGTTTTTGGCTCGGCCCGGCCCGATTCGTGCTTTTCAAAAAAAAAACGTTATGTTACCGTTTATATACGTTTTTTTGACCTTTTTTGTATTTTTTACCCCCCAAAACCCCTATAAATACTTGTATTGTAAGTTTGTAACTTAAAATTATATATAAAACGTATTTTTAAAGTTTATTTTACTGATTTGTTATAAATAAAACGTATTTTTAAAGTTTATTTTAGTGATCCAATCCAATTTTTATTTTTTAAAGCTTAGTAATTAATTATATAAAGATTTTTTTTTAAATATGGAAAAATGCTCGGCCCGATCACGGCCCGGTTTTGGGCCCGTCCTAGCCCGGTTTTCCTATAACCGGCTTTTTCCAACATTAAACGGGCCACACATATTCGGGTGAAACCCGGCCCGGCCCAAAGCCCGATTGGCCCGGTTTTTGGGTTTACTGTCTGGGCGCGAAGCCCGTTTTGGCCCGTCCCGATCCCGATTTTTGGCCATCACTAATGGAGAGATCCAAAATTGAAACTAGATTTCGACCATTTGACTAAAAGTTGGCCTAACCACTTAGACACGCCCAAGAGTGTTGATACCCGATACATGTAATCTAAAGGAGTAAACTTGAATACATTATGTCACTTTATGCTCTCTCTTTCTATTGACTCGTCTTTATTGGAAGTATATAATAATTATTTATGACAAAACTAACATCAACTCTCATCTTTAGTGATGTGATTTCGCCCAACAAGTGAGAGTTTGAACATGTGTTGCCCGATCGTTCTATTTGTTGCTAAGATTGTTGTGGTGGAACTGCAACCCATTATCTATAATTACAGAGACAAGAAACTTGGTATAAACTATGCCATAATCACCTACCAAGTTGATTGATAAGTATTGAACGTCTCAAACTACATAATCAGGGGTGGCTCTTGTGCTGAGCGAGATGGGCAATCGCCTAGGGCATCAGAGGCCCAAGGGCATTAGAGCCCAATCCTTTTATATGTGTTACGAGGCTGCATTTTCTAATTTGTTTACCCAAATCTGCTCTTGGTCTCGATCTGATCTGTGACGCTCTCGCTCTCCTCTCTCAACTCCTGCATCTGCTCTCGGCCTTTCGCTCTGCCCCTCAACCTCAGCCTCACGATCTCACGAGTCACGATCTGTGACCCTCTTGCTCTCGGTTATACTTCCCCTTCACCACCTGGGTTCTGCTTTATTGCCCTTTCACTCTTTCAGGCCTACACGCACCAAAAGGTGCTTCCAGGTTTTTTCTTTCTGGTTAGATTTAGGTTATTTGGTTATTAGGTTATTTGTTATTAGCTAATTTGTTGATTGTAATAATTTGTTCAAAATCTTATACAAATTTAGTACATACATGCCAATATTGCTCTTCAAATCACAGTCATCGTCGTCATCTCAACGACTTATGAAGCCTTAATCATTTCAGAAAATAATTACAAATTGCATAAACACGCATAATACAAACACCCAAAAAAAATTCTACAAGTTTGATTCTAGAAAAAATTACCTTATTATATTCACCCTTGAGAAGCTCCCTTATTAGTTAATTGTCCCTGAAAATGCCACAAAACATCCATAAATACATAATAGAAATACAATTGGAAAGAAATCACAAGAGAAATCATCAAATCACATTTGGAACTTACTGATAAAGGGTAGAGTTGGCATAGATACTAGCATAGTCAATATTAAGTTGACTTTCAACTAAAGAAGAAGTCACATCCAACACCTATGTATCATGATTATCACCATTCTTGATCTTTCGTAATCCTAAAATAGTCTGTAGGAAATATGCATTTCTTCAACTATAACATCCAACCAGGATACAACCTGTTAGTTAGGATGGTTGGCATTGACACCATCAACATTCATCTCACCATATCCAATTGGGGGATAATAGGGGATGGATTGTGCCCCATCCCACATTTGCCTAACTGGAAACACTTTTGAGCACTTTCTTCCAACTGTAAATAAGATCTTTTAAGTCAGACTTATTTTTTTCCCTCTAGAAATAGACTACAACATATATTCGTATTATAAACAAGTGATTTTACATTCACAAATAGAACTTTTGTTACATATATAAAGTGATCATTTTTTGGGTGTAATATGTTTCGCTCCTTTTTTTTGTATTTTGCTGATTTTCTTGAATTTGGGGCATATTTTTGACTCTCCGTCCAAGGCATCCAAAACCATAGGACCGACCCTGTACATAATAACTTGATAAGTTCATAAGAGATAACAAACTCAACCAAAATTATGTATATCTTCTTCTTGGATTCTTATTCTTCCAAATGATTACAAGAGCAACCTTATTTACATGATACAAAAGACAAATCAAAAGACTCAATTAAATTCTAGACTTTATTCTTCAATCAACTTAAATTCTTGAATCTAGATATGCTTCATATCTTGCATTCATATAACCTACGTCGCTTTTGTCCATCAAATCATTTATTTTGGCCCAACAAACGAACTTTACGATTAATTAATTTTCTTGGGCTCAAATATGACTAACATAAGAAGAAAAGCTCAAATTAGCCTATCAAAATGATGACCACAAAATGCTCCTTTAGATTGGCGCAGTATGTGACACTACTAGAAAACTGAGAAACACCGACTGCAATTACCGACGACAACCACAGTCGGTCGTTACCGACGGTTTATCGGCAATATCTTTTTTATTATATTTTTTATTTATTTTTAATAAATCGTCGGAAAACCGTCGGAAAAGTTATTGATATGTCAACGACTTATCGATGGTATGTTTTCTTATTTTAATTGTAACTTATTTTTAATATGTCGTCGGAAAACCATTGGAATTTTTGATGATATACCGACGGCTTGCTGACGGTAAAACTTTTTTATTTTTTATTTTATTTATTTTCTATAAATAATCGAAAAACCAGAGGAAAATATTAAATAGTTAATAAATTAAAATGTTATAAAGCCATTTTGTGATCAGTTTTGAGCCCAAAAAAAAGTCAGAAGTTTCTTTCGCCCTAAAAATGTCGGCCTCTCAAAATCGAAACAGAAATCACCAAATTGAACCGCCCTCTCGAAATCGAGCTGGAAGTCAATTGAAATCACCTTGTCCTCTCGAAATCGAAGCATCTAATCTCTCGAAATAGAAGAAAAAGTATTGGGATTACGAGTCGCTTACTGTCCAATGGGGGTTAGGGCTCTATTTTGCAATCTATTGATTAATTTGAATCGTGCTTTCGTTTTGTTAATTCTAGTTTTGTTCATGTCACAGGGAACAAAACCATTATGAGGTGTCGAGGAAGGTTGGAAGAGGAAAATATTGCGAGGTTTTGAGGGATTTCATATTACAAATAACGAAAATTGCATCATCAAGATCCTTAAACCACTGAAGAAGAAGAAGGTTAGGCCGTTTTCTTGCCCGTATTCCTGATTATATCATCTGTGGATCATATTCATGTTTTGACTCGTTTTTCATACAATACATGAACAACTCAGAACATATTAATGTATTATTGGCTCAACTATTTTGCCTAGATATCTTCTGTTCTATGTTGACGGATTGGATTTGTATTGCTTTGCCTCAGATTCCACATGATGGTTGATTTTCATTACTAGCAATGCCAGTTGCTTTCAATCCTTCTTAACACCATCATTACTGTTATGTTGAGTCTTCAAAGTAGGATTTTGTCCCATAGGAAGAATGATACAATTTTCCTAACTTTAGAAGGTCTATTTTACGTAAGGGACTGTTTAAGTAATTAGATGGGTTAAAGGAGAGTGGGCGACTTAGGTCACAGTAAAACACACTAAGTATCTGGAGTCCAATTTTTGACAGTTTAACAGTTTCTTTTATTGTATTGTGTAGGAGTAAATTTAAACTGTTATCTGGTTACAAACAATTGTCAAGAGAAACCTATATATATATGTATATGTGTGGGTGTGTGTATAATGATTTCATCATTGAGATATAATATTCCCTCCTCTTTATAGAAATAATTGTTTCCTACGCAATAGATGCTAATGGTAAATGAATAATTGGCATCTAAGATCACCATCCAAGCAAGGTTAATATGTTCAAGAACAAGTTCAACTAAGATTTTTATTGTATACCATTCTCATCGATTCTAGCAAAGAATAGTTAGCAGAATTTCATTTCTGTTGTTAACAACAGTCAACATCATCTGTTGACTTGGAAGTCAGATTGTAACGTACCCGAGTCAACCTTCAATCGACTACTTCCCATCATTAAGGATATGCTACCCAACGGACATCAACTAGTTCCAAACTTCTATAAGACGAAGAAGATGTTGAAGAAACTTAGTTTCCCACAAAAAAAGATTGATGCATGCAAAAATCATTGCATGTTATTCTACAAGGGTGATTCTGACTTGACCAACTGTCGAGTGTGTGGAGAATATTCGCTACAAAAATAGTGGAGGAAACAAGGTCCCTAATTTGGTCTTGACATACATACCCCTTGCTCCTAGACTTTAAAGGTTATTTATGTCAAGAAAGACGACCAAAGAGATGACGTGGCACTATGATCATCAAACAGAATCGGGGTTGATGGTACATCTAAGTGATGGTGAGGCTTGGAAGCATTTCGACTTGAAAGACCCTAGATTTGCAGAAGAGATCCATAATGTTCGCCTTGGGCTTTGTATCGATGGTTTCAAACAAAACAACTCCAACTCTAATTCGTATTCTTTGTGGACCATTTTTATTACCATCTATAATTTACCTCATTTGATGTGTTTGGAAGAGTCATACGTTAAACTTGCCTTGGTCATTCCGGGAAGAAAGAGCCCCGGTCAGAATCTAGATGTATTTCTTAGGCCGTTAATAGATGAGTTGAAGATGTTGTATGAGGAGGGAGTTGTTACCTATGATGTTTATGGTAGGAATAATTTCACCATGAGAGCCATACTAGTATGGACAGTCAGTGACTTTCCTGCTTATGCAATGTTGTTAGGTTGAAGCACACATGGAAAGTTAGCTTGCCCATATTGCTGGGATAAGGTAGGTTCATTTCAGTTGCAATAGAGGGAAATCATGTTGGTTTGACTGTCATCGAAAGCATTTACCTAGTTCACATCTCTTCCGCCGTGATAAAAAGGGCTTTCGAATTAGAACTGTTGTTTTCTTGGGACCACCAACGAATTTAGATCGCGATGAAATATGGGATCAAGTTCGTCACTTTCCAACTGTTTAAGATGGCACTCCGTACAGACCGATAAACAAAAAGATTAGTGGTTTTGGGGTAACCTATAACTGGGTGAAGAGAAGCATCTTTTGGGAGCTACCATATTGGCGCACTCTGTTAATCCGACACAACCTAGATGTCATGCATATTGAGAAAAATGTTTTCGAGAATCTCTTTAACACTGTCATGGACACGACAAAGACGAAAGATAATATCAAGGCGAGATTGGATGTGACATTTTATTGCAATCGACGAGAGTTGCATATTAACAAGGCAAGAAACAAGGTTATGAAACCAAAAGCATCATATACCTTAAACAAAATGCAAGTGCGGAAAGTTCGTGAATGGTTGAAGAGATTAAATTTTCCCGATGGTTATGCTGCAAACATAGGGGATGTGTCAACCTTGAAAACAATAGCGTTTATAGCTTCAAGAGTCATGATTGTCATGTGTTTATGCAACGATTGCTCCTATTGCCTTTAAAGGGAAGATAACTAATCCAATATTGGATGCGATTACAGAGTTGTGCAAGTTCTTTCGTGCCACATGCTCAACGGTGCTACACATCGATGACTTGATCCCACTACAAACACGTATTGTTGAAACCATTTGCAGGTTGGAAAAGGTCTTCTCACCAGGCTTCTTTGATTAAATGGAACACCTTTTAATTCATTTGACACACGAAGCTATTCTCGATGATCCTGTTCAGTACATATGGATGTATTTATACGAGAGAAAACTTGGCTCATTGAAAAGAACAGTTAGAAACAAAGCATGGGTTGAAGGGTCTATTGTCGAGGACCATCTTGTAAATGAACTTTCTAATTATTGATCCCTATATTTTGAGCCAACAACAGAAACACGTCTAAATCGCGAGCTTTGTAATTTTGCACCAGATATTCCAAGTTTTTTGAAGGTAGACTCTCGATTAAGCATCTTCAAAGTTCCGTCTCAGAGATTATTTGCAAAGGGTAGAACACGAAGAGCCTGTACCGATGAGGATGCACAAGGCCCATACCTATATTTTGCTTAATTGTGTGGAAGTTTGCCCTTTCATAAGGTTGTTTGATGAGTGGATCAGACATGAAGAACCCCATATTGAAGATGGAGAACTTGATAGGCGTAAGGAGTTGTTCTTTGCTAAGTGGTTTGAAACACATATGTTAGGGTCAGGCGATAGTAATACGTTATGCTTGGTCTCATAAGGGATATTTTGTTAACGGTTACAAGTTTCATACAAAAAAACATGATGATTGGGGGGGGGGTTACACATAATAGTGGAGTATGTGTGAAAGGGTCGTGTTATAACGACTATGAGTCCGACTATTATGGGTTATTGGATGACATTCTAGCATTCTAATATCCTGGAGAAGGGCGATGCGTTGTTGTGTTATTTAGTTGTACTTGATTTGATATTTTCAAAGGTATAACCTGGTAGATATCAAATACAAGTCTATATTAAGAATGGACGACCCATTTGTTTTAGCATCACAAGAAATACATGTTTATTATTCACCGTACCCTTCGAATATCAAGGACTTGAAAGATTGGTGGGCTGTTGTGAAGACGAATGCAAGGGGGATATATGATATGGGAGAACATGTTACAAAAGTAAGCAATGATGAAAATCTAGATAGGGAACATTTCTTTCAAGAGTACGAAAGGTTTAACTATATTGCATCCACAAGTATAGATGCATATGCGGAACCTGTTAGTCCTGTGTAACACCCTCAAATTTGGAAAGAGCGACTAATTTAAATCTTTCAATAATACCTCAAAAAGGATAAAATCTCTTATGACAAGTTCACACTAAACATACGATTCTAGATTTAACCGTTCACAAAATAAATAAAGTCTTACATAAAGACTAATTAAAGTTGGGTGTTACAAAAAACCCAAAGTGCGAAAGACTTCACCAAGCTATACACTTCTTTGAGCACACAATTAGCGCTCATCTCTTCACATTGTAGCTAGAACTAATCCCGAAACGGAATCTAATGAACATGCCGACAAATAAAAAGGTTAGGCTAATGCTTAGTGAGTTCAAGAGTTTTCATCATGATTATAGAAATCGTTAAAAGAAATGATACAATTTAAATCATAATCTTTCAAAATGATTTACTTTAAATATGAAACCGACTCGTTTCCAATAACATGCATTTTTAAGGACAAACGCCACAATACAAAACGTTCTTTATAAAGTGATGCAACAAAAGACTCACTCAAAGCACGAATACAAAACGGACTCCAAATTTATAAAAACGCGGATAACACTTTATACCCCGAAACACCCAAAACACGGGTGAGACATAATACTCATCTTATAAATCATGGGAAAACAATCCATATAAATATAATATGCCACTGAAACACATAGAACTAAAATTCAATACTCACACGACCATAAAATGGAATGAAATCTAAATGTTAAAGCATGGACAATTAAATATCCAAAATACTGTTGGCCGACAACGGGGGAGACCCATATCCATTGAGAGTGGAGGAGCATAAAAGTATGCCTCTCATACAACGTTAATCGTATGACACTTCACGACATAAAAGCCCAAGTATCCCTACGACTCCCTTCAAGCTACACCAAAAGAGACAACTGACCTTAGTGAATATTACCATGAATACTACCAAAGGCCCGACACAGTCGGGGGTTACAACCAAGGCATTGCCCCGACATGGCGGAGGCCCCAAACGCCCATCAACACGATAGCACAACCGGACTCAGCCTCCTAGTATACACTTGAAAGGTAAAAGTCATAAAACATGGGTTCCGGAGTCCAACCCCGTAATACCCAATTGACCATCAAATAAAGACTGACTTACGTGCCTATGGATCCAATGTAACACAGTCTAAGATTACATGACTACACAGGAATGACCAATGCATGCGAGCCTGTAATTATCATTAATATGTAACAAGAGGCATTAAGATGCAAATCATAAATGGGGCTCTACATTGAGCCATTAAAACTGGACAAATGTCCTCAAGACTCTTTTAAGTCAAAACCGAGCTAAAATGCTCAAAAATCCATTTGACCAACAAATAACGGACCCCAAATAATAAAATGCATTTAAACGGCGTTTATGCAGACACATACCTCAAAGATGTGATTAACCCAAAACTCAACACGGATTGGGACCAACGATTTTCCAAATGAGTTTATACCCTTATGTTTCCAAAATGTCTCATAACACGGAGACATGCATTTTCCAAATGGTTTATGAAATCAAATACACCAAAAATGCATAGATCATGAATTAGACTTTATTTGTACAAAAATCATCAAAAATGCATAAATCATAAAATAGGCTTTATTTGTACAAAATCACAAAAAATGCATAAATCATGCTATTACTTATCAAGATATCAAAATCCCAAATATGGGTATTTTATGGGACTAAAACAACCCAAGTATATCAAATATGAAAATTTATCCAAATACTCAACACATTGACAGTTACCAAGGAAAAACATATCATTACTTCAAAATACACATTTTGGCATGTACATAGTTTTCACAGAGCAACTTGAACTCACCTTGCTAGGTTATGTTAAACCTAGTTTTTATCCAACTTGCGCAAACTTCTTGCTACCTAGATCAACCATGCGTAATCACCAAATCAATGAAAGAACTCCATATAAAAATATTTAGACAACCTTTTGAACTTTCCAACTCATTAAGAGTCACCCCTAATAGATTAATAACCAATTTTATATGAATATTTGAAGACGGTTTACTTAATCCCGTCATGAAACAGTGTTGTCCTAAAAAAAACCCGATTTTTGGCATACTTATACTCTGAATAAGCTCTTCCTTAAAACTTACGATTTGTAAAGGACATCTCAACGGTTCCAAAGATGTATTACACGCCTTAAACCGATCTACAAGCGATTTATTATGTTTTTTTACAAGATTTGGACAAAACCTAAAATCAACCATGTCAATTTCAAATTATTTAAAAACCATTAATCCACACTACATATAGATTAATCCATCAAAACCCATCTAAAAACTATAAATTAAACTTTCATATTTGAAACACTTAGATCCCATATGAACTTATCAACATAAGTAAATTCCTTAATTTAATTCATTTCCAAAATACTAAACAAACTCAATATTTACTATAGGAGAGTTTACTTCGAAAAAAGAGCTTGAATAAACATCAAAATCATAATATTTCAAGAACCTTAAATTTGCAACCGATAATTACATAAACCTAAGATTAAAGGGTTAGAGTGTTCATACATTTCAACTTCTAGAAAGCACAAGTTATTGAGAAGATTTAATCCCCTTTAATCTCCCCCTTGAAAACTAGCTTTCCATCTTCTTTAAAATCCTTAACTTGAATCTTCAATGAACATTTGAAATATATATACGTTAAAAATAATTCCAACCTGAAAGAGACAGCAGCTCTTCGGCTGCCTTCCTCCAATCTCACTTTCTCCTTTCAAATAGAAACAACCCTACTTGAACTTTCAAATAAAAAAAAAACTACTTGAATATGGGAATTGGCCATGGGTGGATTGGCAACTTCCATGAATCAAACTTCACGCTGGGCCTGGGGCTGGTTAATAGATTGGGCGGAAATTAAAGCTATCTCATGTATAAAAAAATAAATCAAAAATGCAGCATATAGGATTTGATCTCATAACCACCACCACATAAGTGCATTGCCCTTGTCAGCCTACCACTGTTTCCTTTTTGTTTTTAATAGCCCAATTAATTCTTTTATTCTCTTTCCAGCCGATTCAACATTTAACCCAACTTCAACATTAGTTTCGGATCTTATGCGGCTCGAATTAATAAAAACTCAAAACACGAAGATTGTAGTTATGAGTGTTAATTTTCCAAAGAAACTTGAATCACTTAAATCGAGGCTAAGACGAGTGAGATATGATTCTTCTTATATATATATATATATATATATATATATATATATATATATATATATATATATATATATAGTGTTTGGTTCATTTGAGAAATGGTAAATATATGAGAAATAGAGAAGTAATCATAGCCATTCATATGGTCAAGATCGGATTTGACTAGTCAAATATTGCGGCTTTGACCGTTCAAAAGTTGCGGCTTTGACTGGTCAAAAGTTGCGGCAATCCCAAAAATAGAAGGACAATTTCGTAAATTTTACAAAACACACGGGTTGTGTTCATATATGAACATGTATAATTCACATATGAACTATATGTTCATATATGAACCAGTGCAATTCACAACTGAACTCTTTTAACTGATTCATATATGAACCTTTGTGATTCATATATGAATCAGTTGAACTAACTAACAGATTCATATATGAACCTTTGTGATTCATATATGAATCTGTATGAATCACAAAGATTCATATATGAATCAGTTGAACTAATTAACAGATTTATATATGAATCTTTGTGATTCATACAGATTCATATATGAACTCATCCCGTGTATTTTACGAAATTACCCCTCTACCTTCTATAGACCACACAAGAAATTATCCGGTGCTTCGCGGTCAAAGCCGCAAATGTTGACCAGATGAATGGCTAAGATTACTTCTCTATTTCTCATATATTTACCATTTCTCAAATGAACCTCTCCCTATATATATATATATATATATATATATATATATATATAGGGTGCGTTTCTTTTGCAAACCAAGCAATTTGTATATAGGGTGCATTTCTTTTGCAAACCAATCAATTTGTACAAAACTATGCAAACCAATCTTAGCCGTTAATCAAGTATAATGAATATATGATTTTATTATGTTTCCTAATTTAAAATCATGATTATAATGAATAAACTTAACATTTCCTAATTTAAAATCATGATTATAATGAATAAACTTAACATTTTCCATATATATCACAATCATTATTAATGAATCATAATCATTATCCATAAATATATCTATTGTTTCCTAATATAGTGGTTTGCATAGTTTGTACAAATTGATTGGTTTGCAAAAGAAATGCACCCTATATATATATATATATATATATATTGGAAGGATATTTTGCAACTTTTAAAAAGGTTGCAACCCTTGGAACCCACATCTTAACCGTTGGATTCATGATCGACGGTTATTTTATTTTTATTTTTCTTTTTTTTAATTAAAAATATTGGGTCCCATATCTATTGTAACCACTGATCATGAAATGACGGTTAAGATGTGGGTTGCAAGGTTTGCAACCTTTTTAAGCGTTGCAAATTAAACAACCCCTGTATATATATATATATAGATATATATATATATATATATATATATATATATATATATATATATATATATATATATATATATATATATATATATATATTTCGCTCCAAAGTGCTCCGAACAAAAATCCTAGTGTTACAATCCTCCCAGCCATAAAAGAGATTTCGTCCTCGAAATCTAAGTACTCGACAAAACATTTGATTTTTTTTTCTTCGGTGGAATTCTTAATTATACCGGTCGGGTTTGATACAATTTGAATATGCACTCCAAACCATTACAAAGCACGTCAACCGTAAGAATTTCCAAAAATTCCTTAATCAAACTATCATTGCCTTTAATCTAATGTTCCATCACAGAACGTACCAATAGACTATAAAGAGTCGATTATCCCCAAACTTATAGATTTCACAACCCCCATAATACATTCAAGTATCGATCATCCAATCGATAAAATTCTTACCAAACAAGAAAATACTTTATCATCAATACCTATTTATCAACATTTAATCTCTTTAGAGTTGTCACTTATATTGCAAACACACCAGATTCAACGGAAGTACACTGAAGCACAACAAATAGTTATTGTCCTCAAAATTGAGTGTCGAATATTTCAGTCCAGATTTGCATGTCGAATTAAAGTTGACACTTAACATGACACAAAATTTCCAATCTTACATTTCAAAAAACGAACCACAATATTTCCTTTATTCCTGAAGACTCACTCGGATGACACACTTCTAACACATACATGATGTTGAACAAATAACCCATCAGTTCATATCCAACCATAAGCAAGCAACCACGCAATTACGTGTTAGATCCTGAGAGAATGCATAAATCTAATACCTCAATTATTAATGCGTGCACCGAGTCATAAAACTGAAACCCAAAATTCAAAACTAACCACCAGTCAGTCATCCGACGCTTCAATTACGAATGACTCCTTTAGTTCTTAATTACAACTCGCTTCACAAAAAGGGTTTAAATCTATGGCTCCAATGAGTATAAGATTTTTCAACTATAAGACCCAACAAGTATGTCAATTCATAATTTTAAAAGTTTTGTGACAGGATCTAATTCTCAACAAGAATAATGAACTCAGAAACAATATTAAAGGAGTTGCGGAATAACACTTTAATATTCAACAATCAATGTAACAGTGAATCAGAAATCACAACTTGTAAACTTTATTGAATGATTAAAGTTACAAGATTTCAAACAAAACCTCAATATTGATGAACAGGCTCACCAATACGAATTCTACTTCTCTAGAACTAGGGTTCTAAACCTTGAGGTTAATTCTCCCTATGAAAACAGAAAATTCAGAATTATTATCTTCTGTCAAACTATTCTATACTATATATACAAGACATATTACAAGATAATTATCAAAATACAATTGATCTTTAGTCCATAATTATCTCCTTTACTTTAGCAAGTCTTCTATACAGCTGTCTTCCTTCCATTCTGAGTCTTCATCTCATAAGCAGCATTAACCTTTTTCAGCAGTATTAATCATCTTCAGCAGCATTAAACACCTCAGCAGTATTAATGATGTTAGCAGTAGTAATTCCTTAGCAGTACTAACTACTAGCAGTACTAACCATCCAAGCAGTACTAACTATTGAAATAGCAGCACTAACTTTTCAAGCAGTATTAAATCTACCAGCAGTAGTAATCATTATGTACTAGCAGCATTAACCATACTTGAACAAATCTCCAGTTCCCAACAATCTCCTCCTAACTTGACTTTTAGGAAGAGAATTCAAGTTCTTCAGATGTGGTCTTCAAGATGCTTTCAAAACTTCAGCCTAGTTGCCCAAATTTGGATCCAGCCCCAGACTTTGATTGATTGTCCTTCTTATCACAATTCTGGCCATTTCAGATCCTTTTGCACACACTAGCTTGGCTTTCAGCATTCCTTCTAGCTTCACCTTGCTATGATCATATACTTTATCCACTAGAAAATACTCATGATAGCAGTTGTCTATTGTAATCATGTATACACCACAGTTTTCAAATAACATCCACTTATCAATCTTCTTAAACCCATACTCATGATGTAGATCCTTTATCCTGTACACCACTTTTTCTGGTTCAAACATCATACACAAGTATTCCATTGCAATCTTGAGTAGACTTTCTTCAGTTCCTTTCATCATAGGATCATATAGCTTGATTCCCACCTTGTGCATTTCTTCTAAATCCTCCCTTGAACAACTTCTGATCACTTTACCCCAAGTTGAGTAGACTACAAACACATCACCAACTCTTTTGAGTCTGAAGTACTCCTTTCTGTTGTCCCTCAGAATATCCCAAAAGATGACTTCTGGTGCCTTCACAGAAACGGGAACAACCTGTACTGGTTCTATTACAGTCATGAACAAATCAACCTGCTCATTTGATTGCAGATTGGATGGTTCTGGATTTTGCTCTGGTTCTGCTGAAGGTGGAACAGAAGATTCTGCCTCTTTTTCTGCTTCTTCAATCCTTGGCTTATTGGATTATTTCTTGGAGGCTATGGTCTTTACTCTTTTTGCAGATTTGGCTTCCACAACAACATTCTCTTCTTTAGTGTCTTCAGCCTTTTCTTTTGTAGGAGTGGCTTCCTCAGGGAAGGGTTGTTAGATGTTGAGATCATGCCTCTCTTTCATCCTTCTTTCAGCTTCTTCCCTTTGAGAGGAGTCCCCTTGAAGCTTAGCCATTTCCTTCTTATATAGCTCCTCAACCTTGTTGTATGCCATGTTAGTGAACATCTCTCCTTTGACACCAATTGAGCCTTTCAGAAAGTTGATCATTTTTCTCTTTTCTTGATTGGCCAAAAAGGTCTTAGAAGGTTGTCTTTTCTGCTTCTTGACTGACATTCTTTTCTTGGATGCTTTCACTGATATTTTCTTGGCCTCAGTTGCAGTTTTCATGCTCTGTTGATACTCTTCATTTAGCTTTTTAGCCATCTCCAGTGCAAGCTCTCTGTCTTTTTCAGATTGGAGTTGTTCTTCCTTTTCCATCTCAGCTTGAAGTTGTTTTGCCACTTCTTCATCTAACTCCAACTGATTCTTCTTCTTTGAAAGTTGTTCAGGTTCAACCATCTTAGCCTTTCCCTTTGCATCCCTCAAACCTGTTGCACTGATTTCTTTTCTTTTCTTTTCAATACCTCCTTCCTTAATGACCACTCCCTTGGCCTTTTTAGTAGCCTTAGGAGTGTCATTCTTAGCTTTTACCAAAGTTTCTGCAATTTCTAACTCCTCAACAGATAGCCCTGTTGCTGCTGTTTCATTTATCTCAGCAGCTTGAGCAAATTCTGTTTCTGTGTCTACTGCTTTTGATTCTGTTTCTACTGCTTTTGATTCTGTTTCTACTGATTCTTGAACCTTATCTGTTTCTGCTGCTTTCTCCCCCTCAAACTCAAATCCCATCTCAGATATACTTTTCTTCTCTACTTCAGCCTCTTGATTCTCCCCCTTTTTGAAAGCATCTTTCCTTTTCTTCAGAACAAATTGCTTTCTCTTCTTTTTCTGTACCAATCTCCTCACCATCTTCTTCAATTTCGTAATCAGTACTTGTTGAGACAGAATCACCATTTTCATCTCCTCTATGTCTGCTCCCTGTTTGATAACATCCAGATTAATGTTTCCCATTGTATCCATCAATTCTTGGTAGTTATATCTATCCTCACCCTCTCCAGGAGTGTTACACCCTTTTGAAGGATCATTGGAACATTTAGTAGTGGAAGTCTTCTGCCTAGCAGAAGCACCCTCCACCCCCTTGGTTTCTTGGCACCTGGTACCTTTGAATGATTGCTCATTCAAAGTTGCCATGGGGGAGGTCTTATTGATGTTACCACTGTCCTCCTCTGTGCTAGCAGGAGTAGTGGCAGCCTGCTCACCCATATGCTCATGCATCTCCTCAGTGAGCACCTCCTTGGGGTTGGGAGACACCCTGTGGTTTCCCTATAGATATTCTCTAATGGAGAATTCTCCATTAGAGGGCTTAAAGGCTTTGTGGGTGAAGGTACAAGAAGGGAAGGAGCCTTCTTTACCTTTTTCCTTATATAAGTATTGGTGATTGGTGAAGTTGGTTTTTGAAGAAGGGACTGAGTGATTGATATACTGATAGAAGGTTAGGATTGGCTTTCAGTGGGATGGTCTAGTCAGGGCCTTGACCCTGAAGCCATACCTTCTTGATTGTGGGACACCACCATCATTGTAGAGAACAATGGGGTGTCAACTCCTTCCGAGTCCATGGCAGATCTCTTCATATTTAAAAAGACCTTGCCCTTGGGGATTTTAGGTACATATACCTCATCAAATTGAGGCATATCCGTCAATTCAGTGGTTATAACTACCTGGACAAATCTTGGGTACATATAAAAACTCTTTTTGTTTCCCAAGTTTGACACAAGGTCATTGAAAATCATTTTTGAAAAATTAAACTTTCTGGCAGTGGCCAAGCAGACCAAAGCATAAGCAATGGTACTACTGAACTCACTCCATCCAATAGTCTTTCTAGAGATACAATGCATAAGGGTATGGACAAAGAAACGCCATTGGGGAGAAAATTTAGCTTTGGAGAACTTGAAAACACCCAATGGGCCTCCATACCCCATTCTAGTAAGAGTGGAAAACAGATCATCATTAGGGATAGATGTGATACTTGAGGCATCGTCTAGACGTAGACTGATGCGAATTACCTCTTCAGAAACTGTCAAGGGTTTGTCACACACCCTTGTCTTGATTACCTTAACACCATTTTCAGTAATAATAGTGGCATTGGCCCAAAATTGCTTCTGGTGCTCAATGTAGATTGATGGTGACACTGTAAGAGCATGAGCGATATGGCTGGACTTGAGGAAATCGACTATTTGATGAAATCCAACAGCCTGCTTAGGCTTTTGAAGCATTGCTATCTCGTTGTGTTCATCAATAAACACCATTGAAGCCATCGAGCTTGAGTAAACTGCACTGAAATTCACTAGGTGCTTGAGAGAAAAAGGTTAGAGAGAAGATGAATAGTATTCAAAGATTCGTTATGAGCTTTTAGGCGGGCAAAGAGGGTATTTATATGATTCGGGAAAGAAGTAGTATTAACTAACTAGCAGTATTAACTGAGAGCAGTATTACCTACTAGCAGTATTAACTAACTAGCAGTATTAACTGAGAGCAGTATTAACCACTAGCAGTATTAACTAACTAGCAGTATTAACTTTGCCCTGGCAGCATTAAAACTGCACTAGCAGTAGTAACTATACTTACACTTTTTGAAGTTTGTGTTAGTCTTAGCAAGGTAATACACTTCCTGAGAAAGATGATTAGTAGCACTAAAAATAACCAAATAACAGGTATACAAGCACTTTTTAAACATGAGCTCATTCAGAGTTGATCAATGCCCACACTTGTGACCAAGAAGGTGAATCTACCCACATCAAAGGCTTTGGTGAATAGATCAGCAAACTGGTTGTCAGTATGAACTTTAGCAACTTAAATTAGCTTCTTTTCATTACAGTCTCTAATAAAGTGATACCTGATCTCAATGTGCTTTGTTTTGGAGTGCTTGACTGGATTGTTAACAATGCTGATAGCACTGCTATTGTCAATGAAGATTGGAGTGTGCAGAAAGGTTACCCCATAGTCTAGCATTTGATTCTGAATCCATAGAACCTAAGAGCAGCAACTTGCAACAGCAATGTACTCAACTTCTGTTGTGGATAAGGACACTGTGGTTTGCTTCTTACACTGCCAAGATACTAGTCTTGCACCCAAAAGTTGACATCCCCCTGAAGTAGACTTTCTATCCATATTAGCACCTCCCAAGTCACTGTCTGAATATGAAATCAAGTCAAAGTTGGATTCATAGGGATACCAAAGACCTAATCTAGGTTGCCCTTTTAAGTATATGAAAATCCTTTTAACTGCTTGAAGATGTGACTGCTTTGGCTTGACTTGGAATCTGGCACAAACATACACTGGAAACATGATATCTGGTCTTGAGGCTGTGAGATACATGAGAGATCCAATCATTGATCTATAAAGATAGACATCAACATCCTCCCCCTCAAGATCAACAGTGATCTGTTTGTGTGTTTCCATTGGTGTGCTTGCTGGCTTTGAGTCTGATAAACCATATTTGTTCAGGATGTCTTTCACATACTTTGATTGACTTATGAAAATCCCATCTTTCTGCTGTTTCACTTGAAGCCCAAGGAAGAAGGTGAGTTCACCTATTGCACTCATTTTGAAGCTATTGTGCATCAATTCTTCAAAGTCTCTACACATCTGTTCTTTTGTAGATCCAAAGATGATGTCATCCACATAGATCTGAACTAGTAGGATGTCCTTCTTTCTTCTTTGGATAAAAAGGGTCTTGTCAATTATTCCCCTTTCAAACCCATTTTCCAAGATATAGGTAGACAGAGTATCATACCATGCTCTTGGGGTTTGATGTAGACCATAAAGTGCTTTCTTAAGTTTGTATACTCTGTCAGGATATGATGGATTCTCAAATCCAGGGGGCTGACAGACATATACTTCTTCATCAATTGTTCCATAAAGAAAGGCACTCTTTACATCCATCTGATATACCTTGAACCGCATAAATGAAGCATAGGCTAGAAACAGCCTAATTGCCTCTACCCTTGCAACTGGAGCAAAGACTTCCTCATAGTCTATGCCTTCTTCCTGAGTGTACCCTTGTGCCACTAGCCTTGCTTTGTTTCTGATTACTATTCCTCTCTCATCCTTTTTATTTCTGAAAATCCACTTGGTGCCAATAGCTCTATGACCTTTTGGAAGGTCCACCAAGTCCCAAACATCTTGCAACTTAAACTGTAGCAACTCTTCTTGCATGGCTTCTATCCAACTTGAATCTTTCATTGCATCATAGGCCTTCTTAGGCTCAATCTGAGATAGAAAGCAAGAGAGTACTGTATGTTGCTGATCCTGCATCCCTTGAAGTCTGCTTTGATTCCTAGTTACCAAAGGAGAAGAGACGTCTCCTATTACCAGCTCTGGAGGATGATTCTTTTGAGTTCTTGTCTGGTGACTAGGTTCTTCATTAATTCCAACATCTAGATTGGAATCATTTAAGTCAGCTGAGGGGGTCTCATCAGCTGCTTCTGGATCTTCATGCTCTGAATTCTCATCATCTCTTCTTTCTTCTTCACTCTGAATTGGTTCAGTGACAGTTTCCTTTTCACATATTTCAACAGGGACCATTGTAGGTAATGGAAAGATCACAGACTGAGGAATACTATTATGTACTTGTTCTTCCCCTGATCCTCTACTTCCTGAACCTGCATGATCATCACTACTGAAACCAAAAGAGTTAGTGAGTGAATCAATGTCAAACAACCAGTGAGGACCAGAACCAATAGGGTTTGGTGTGTTCTCATTGCATTTGACATTGTCACTTTCCTCAATTATTCTAGAAGAATAATTAAATACTCTGTAGGCCTTACTCTGAGATGAGTAACCAACAAGAAAACCATCATCTGCCTTGCTATCAAACTTTCCTAAGTGAGTTTTGGTATTGAGAATGGTACAAGGACACCCAAAAGGTTTGAAAAATCCAATAAATGGTTTTCTTTTATTTAAAAGCTCATATGGTGTCTTGTTTTTAGGCTTGACTACTAGAACTCTGTTTTGGACATAACAAGCAGTATTAACTGCTTCAGCCCAGAAAGTAATTGGAAGTTTTGAATCAGCTAACAGAGATCTAGCAGCTTCAATCAGTGTCCTATTCCTTCTCTCAGCAACACCATTTTGTTGTGGAGTCCTAGGAGCACTGTATTGCCTTGTAAGAGGTTTTCCTTCAAAAGTTTTTTCATGTGATGATCACTGTGTTGCTTGTCTCAAAGGCAAACAACATAAAACTTCTCATAAGTCCAAAGAAGTGAACACAATTTCTTCTTCTCTTCAGTTGTTGCATATGGATCTGTTTGGACCTACAAATGTTATGAGTATAGGTAAGAAATCATACTGCTTAGTTATTGTTGATTCCTTTATCCTCACAAAAGGTGTTTAGGTCAAGATTTTTAAATTCAGTACCATTGTCTGACCTAATGACTTTTACTTTTTGATTTGTTTGGTTTTCAATTCTTAGAATAAAGGATTTGATCAGTCCACTTGTCTCATCCTTAGTCCTTAGAAAATATACCCAAGTAAATCTAGTTGTTTTTGACAAGTTTATTCATTGTTTTAAAGTTCATGTGACACATCCTTCTGTGCCAAAGTGATGATTCATCCAAAGATGCTTTTGAAACAAGACAGTTTAGGGATGAATCAGTTGACACATTTTCCATATCTAAACAATAGACATTATCCTTTCTGGGAGTTCTTAGTAGTATCATCTTTTCATGAACTACCTTGAATCCAGGGGCAAGGATAATGCATTCTGAATTAGTGAATAATATACTATGCTGTTTGTCACAAACCTGTGATACACTTAACAGGTTGTACCTTAACTGCTCAACATAGAAAACATCCTCAAAGGTCATCTTACCTTTTGTTACATCACCCTTACCACTAATCTTACCTCCATCTGGAGTATTACCAAAGGCAACATGTCCTCCATCAATTTTCTTGAAATTTTTGAGGCAAGTCATGTTCCCTGTCATGTGCCTAGAGCAACCACTATCAACATGCCAGATGTTCTTTCCTTTGAGCTGCTGATTGCCCTGCACATAAGATAAATCAATTAGTATTGATTGGGAACCCAAGCCAAAGTGGTCTTGGGTCTCCCTTTCTCATCAAAGTATTTACATTCCTTTTTGATGAGATTTTTAAAATCAGAGCACTCTTTACTGGAGTACTTTGTCAAGATGATTGGTCTAGCAGCACAAACACTAGAAGCAATACTAATTGTAGAAGTACTAACAGAGTTAGCAGCACTAACAGGTTTAGCAGTACTAACCTTGTTAGAAGTACTAACAGAGTTAGCAATATTAACATTTGAAGAGGTACTAACAATGTTAGTTTTAGAAGTACTAATACTCTCAGCAGCACTAACATTGGTAGCAGCAGTATTTCTTCTAGCAACACTATCTTTGTTAGTAGCACTATTTGTGGTAGCATTACTAACAGTTTTAGTGCTTTTAGGAACCCACATATTGACATTCTCTTTTATAGTCTTTTTGTTCATGTGGCTTTTAGATTTAACAGGTTTCTTAGCCACATGATTCCTTTCATTCTTCCTATAACCAAAGGGTTTTTGCATAGCTCTTTGAAAATTCATCATTTGGTTAATAGGATTAAAGTACTAGTACTTGGCAAGATGATTCAATTTGCCACATCTGAAACAAGGTTTTGGTCTGATGATTCTACTCAGATCAACTCCTTGTTTCTGAGCCCACTGATTATTCCAATTCCTTTGATTGCCCCTCCTTTTATCATGTTTTAGAGGCTCAGGCTTATTACATGCACACTGTTTGCAAGGAACAAGATTAACAACTGTAGTCTGCTTGTAATGGACCTTTTTAGACTTTCCCTCAGTCTTCTCTATGTCATTGGATTTGATCCAAGCCCTTCCACAATCCTCATTGGTGATAATGTTATTCTCTAAGGGAATCTCACCACTCACAGTATTGTCCTTACTCTTACTGGCCTCTTTCTCAGTCTTGTCCTCAACAACTACTTTATCTAAGCGATCTATCTTAGTGGCTCCCTCTTTCAAGTTCTTCCTATCCTTGGTCTCCAGTAAGTCTGATGTAGGAAGGATGTAGTTGTTGTTGTATGGTGTTGGTGTGGTATTGTACCCAATTCCTCTTCTCAGTTTGTCATGAAACTGGGTTTGTAGTAAAGAGTCCATTGCTCTAGAAGCATTGGAAAACTTTTCCACATCTAGCTTAACTTTGGCTAGCTCTCCTCTCAACTTTTCATTCTCCTCTTTAGACTTTGTCAGTTGGATTTCTAGATCATTTTTCTCCCACTTCCAGTAATTTGTATCATATGTGTGTTGCAGTTCATTGGCTTGGAAACTTTTAATTTGTTCCTCAAACCTCTCAACAATTTTCACATAGTATTTTATATCTTTTTCTAATCTCTGAAGGTCATCACTCATATTCTGGTTGTGATCCCTGTACCTTTTAACAGTATCTATGCAAGTTTGAGAACAGAGATTAGAAAGTACCTCAGTTGGAAGATCAGATACCTCTACCATGAGAGCTTAATTTTGAATAGCCTCTTCTGGTTGATCACTCCAGTCAAACCCCATTCCTTGTTGAGAAACAAGAGCTTGAGCAGAGTTTCTGTTCTGGTTGAAGCTTCCAGTCTGATTTTGTTGGTGGTTGTGAGACACTCCACTTTTGCATTCTCTGGCAAAGTGTCCCTTCAGATGACATTTATAGCACTCCACCTTTGACTTATCAAAGCCTACACCATCTTCTCTTCTTTGGGAGAAGTTGTTCCTCCCAGTCCTTTTGATGAACTTCTTCACCCTCATAGAAAGCATGGCCATCTGCCATTTAATATCCATCTCTTCAAGATCATCAGGATGAAGCTGTTCCAAGTCATCATTGATTAAAGAAGAGTTACCATGACTGGAAAGAAAGGCTTCAAAAACAGATTCATTGCCTTTTTCTTGATTTACTCCACTGGCAGCATTAACTGATTCAGGGTTAGCAGTAGAATCAATTGATGCTGATAGGAGTGCAGCATTATGAACACATCCAATAGGCTTCTTCTTTGCTTCCACCTCAGATTCAAACACTCTCAAATCATTGTACAGATCATCCAATTCCTTTTCTTCCAATTGTTTATTCTGTCTGAATGAAACAGTATACATGGTCCATTCATCTCCAAGGGACCTTAAGAACTTTCTGTTTACATCATCTTGATCAATCTGTACTCCCATAGTAGCTAGTTCACCTATCAGCTTGTTAAACCTGTCAAAAGTTTAAGTCATGGACTCATTCTTAGTTGACATAAAGTTTTCATACATTTGCTTCAATATTGCCTTCTGATTTCTCTTGGTACTTTTGGTACCAGAGAATCTCTTCTCTAAAGCATTCCAAAGCATCTGTGCATCAGTGCAATTGCAGAATTGGTGTTGATACTCATTAGGAATAGCCAAGAACAGTGTGCTCAAGGCTTTCATCTCTGTCTGCCTTGTCTTCCTTTCTGCATCCGTCTTTGGTGGGATTCTTTTTCCATCTGCACCAATATTTCCTTCATCAGATGGACCATTCTCAATGATGTCCCACATGGAGTAATCTGTGAGAAGAATGTATTGTTTGATCCTAATCTTCCACATGTCAAACTCATTAGATCTGAGCATTGGAACCTTTGAGACAAGAGTACTGTTTGATTCAACTGTGTTTTCCATGATGAATGAAGGTTTCTGAGAATACTTGCTCTGATACCACTTGACAGGATCTAATTCTCAACAAGAATAATGAACTCAGAAACAATATTAAAGGAGTTGCGGAATAAAACTTTAATATTCAACAATCAATGTAACAGTGAATCAGAAATCACAACTTGTAAACTTTATTGAATGATTAAAGTTACAAGATTTCAAACAAAACCTCAATATTGATGAACAGGCTCACCAATACGAATTCTACTTCTCTACAACTAGGGTTCTAAACCTTGAGGTTAATTCTCTCTATGAAAACAAAAAATTCAGAATTATTATCTTCTGTCAAACTATTCTATACTATATATACAAGACATATTACAAGATAATTATCAAAATACAATTGATCTTTAGTCCATAATTATCTCCTTTACTTTAGCAAGTCTTCTATACAGCTGTCTTCCTTCCATTCTGAGTCTTCATCTCATAAGCAACATTAACCTTCTTCAGCAGTATTAATCATCTTCAGCAACATTAAACACCTCAGCAGTATTAATGATGTTAGCAGTAGTAATTCCTTAGCAGTACTAACTACTAGCAGTACTAACCATCCAAGCAGTACTAACTATTGAAATAGCAGCACTAACTTTTCAAGCAGTATTAAATCTACTAGCAGTAGTAATCATTATGTACTAGCAGCATTAACCATACTTGAACAAATCTTCAGTTCCCAACATTTTGCCGAACACAAAATTTTACAATCAATTTTACACACGTACAAAGTCTTTAGCACAACTAGGAAATCATTTGAAGTGGCCGCAATTGTCACACACGTAAAACCAATCAATATAACGCATCTTTGTTGACCAATAGCAAAACAACAATAGACGAAGATGCACAAAATGAAACATGAATACGGACTATCTCAGTCCCATCATACGATTACTCATGCTATGGGTATAAGTTAATTCATGCACTAAACGGTGTATAACAAAATGTTTGCAGAAAACTCAAAACAAAATTTACATGATATCAAACTTTCAAGGTTTTCTCTCTTTTAGCCACAACACGACACTGAATAAGATTCCACAACAAAACTTGCATGCGTTAATTTATTTCACAAAACTAGTAAAGTGACATGTGCATGCGATTTAGTTAAAAACATGAAATAATTTATGTTGGCTTCAAGTTCAAAGCCAAATTAACAATATGCTTTCATCCTTCTAAAATGTTGGCTAAAATATTATGACAGAAATTCCAAATAAAACAGTATATGCAACAAAATTGTCGACACAAAACTCAAGGAAAAACAATACAACTGGACGCCATTAAAATCACCACATCAAATCCACAAAATCGCATGGAATAAAATTCTCAATAAAACTCAAGCACCAAAATGATGGAAGATAACTCTTCGTCCAAAGCCTTAACATATATGAAGGAGATCCAATGTTAAAGTCATAGGTCACAGTTAGTTGTTCTAGACCCTAAATAACATCAAAATACGGACATCACAATATCCGAAAATAGTGTTGGATAACAATTAGAATAAAGGAAGTCTTGACAAATTTTGCAACCACATGCAATAAAATAATTTTATGCATGTTTAAAATCGTGGTATAAATTCTTGTGCGTGCTAAACATTTATCCAAGATTTCGTAATATAATTCACATGATGATTTGGAGACATGAGAAATAACTGATGCAATTTATTTTAGAAATAAATTTCGTGCATAAATTTGATCGACACTCAACGTCTCGAAACCACGCTCCTCAATTTTTCAGTCACACTATCGTCATTAGGATGCTCAACATCTTAAGGCAACAATCGAATATTCCATCGGTTCAACTTACAATTTCTCATCAAACAATGTCGATTCCATAAGTCTATTGTTCTAATCCAACCAATAATTCCGACCCAAAACGGTCCACTTAATGCAATCAACATACTTACTATCACTCCTAGTGACGAATGTTAAAATCATCAACCTCTTCTAACGTGTTGGGGAATGTGTGCAGAAATCGATGGGTAGAGACAAAAGATGGTGAGATCGGAACTCAGATAAGAACATGAGATCACGTGAGAGCTCACTTTCCTTAAGTGATATTTCGACCCTATTATGCCTGGGTATCACGAAATTCACTCGAGGATAATCTCAAATTCACCTGTATCGATTCTATTTAAACACCAAGAGAATCGTAACCGAAGCTATATTAAAACCGATAATAATTACCTATTTAATGGTATTAATTGCAGGACATTATGGTGGGAGTTACAAAGAGATTTTGGGGGTTACAAAACAAAATCTGCAACAGTGCTCGGCGTAGGTAGCCGCGTGGGTTAACCCGCGCCATAACCCGTCTGGGTCATTGTTTCAACCCCACAAACAGTGCACGGTGCGGGTAGCCGCGTGGGTTAACTCACGACAGAACCCGTTCGGTGCACTGTTTTAACCCACAATCCAGTGCACGGCGCGGGTTAACCCGCGGCATAACCCGCCTGGTGCACTGTTTCAGTAACAAATTGATAAACCACCAAATGACCGTCCAACTATATCGGGTCATAGTTAGCTTACACGAGTGTGCACTCCACACCTCCTAACTCGTGTTATAGCTTAGCTATCAACCCCATTATTATCTTGTGAATCCAATTACACAAAATGACCGATGATTTCACTAAAATCACCAACATTCCTCCCCCATTTTAGTGTAATCCTTGATTCACAAACAAAATTAATATAGCAAAACAAACTCATGCATAAATGAAAATATCTAGAAGATTGAATTCTTATCTTAGTATATTACACATTTCAAATACTCGAGAATCCGGGTGTCCTATGGATTGAACCCTTCAACCCATTTGAGTACTAGAAAATAACATACACATGAATTTAAAAGATTCTCTAAAGTTTAAACTTGACACTATACAGGCCATGTGTCCTTATCCATTCGTGAGTGCATCAAAGCCAAGTCCAAACTTTTTGAAGCGGCCACACTTCGCACTCATATAGGTAGTTCCTTTCATCATGCACCTGCACATGCACTTTTACAAAAGAACTATTACCTCCTCGCTTGCAGTACCGAGCATATACCTTGGGATGATTATCTTGTGCTCCAATCCCTTAGAGTGAGTTTTCCCATTAAATTCCACTTCTGACGTTGTATAATAAGGGAATTGGGTATCTCACCGTTGGAGATTTAAATGGACTTTAATCCCATCCCTATCACCGACTTGTGAACCAAGTCCCTAGCTAACCCCTTCGTCAAGTGGTCCGCTAGATTTTGTTGCGACCGAACAAATTCAACCGAAATCACTCCATTCGTGATTAGCTCACGAATCATTCTATGTCTAACACCTAAGTGTCTAGACTTGCCATTATATACTTTACTATAAGCTTTAGCCAAAGTATCCGCACTATCACAACGGATAGAAATGGGTGATATTGGTTTCGGCCATAACGGAATTTCATGGACTAAATTCCTTAGCCACTCCACCTCTTTACCGGCAGCGGCTAATGCCACAAATTCCGACTCCATAGTCGAACTCGTGATGCAAGTTCGCTTCTTGGAAGCCCATGAGATGGCACCTACCCCAAGCAAGTATACCCAACCACTCGTAGAAGAGTGATCTTCTAAGTTGGTAATCCAACTTGCATCCGAATATCCCTCTAAAACCGAAGGAAACCCGACATATGACAAACCATAATCAATGGTTTTCTTCAAGTATTTAAATACTCGTCTTATCGCTTGCCAATGATGTATACTAGGATTATTAGTATACCTACTCAGCTTTTCTACGACAAAAGCGATATCCAGCCTAGTGCTTGTCATGGCATATATCAAGCATCCAATAGCCTTTGAGTACTCGAGTTGTGACACCGCTTCATCCGAATTGGACATAAGATTCACACTCGGATCAAATGGAGTACTCACCGGAGAACAATCAAAGCAATTAAATTTCTTTAATACTTTCTCAATGTAATGAGATTGCGTAATTGCAATCCCTTTGTTCTCACGCTTGATCCTTATTCCAAGGATCACCCCCGCCTCTCCCATATCTTTCATGGAGAAACTTGATGACAAAAACTCTTTGGTTTTATCAACTTGATTTTGGTCGGTGCCAAAGATCAACATGTCATCAACGTATAAGCAAATGATTACTCCGTTACCGGATGTGTCAAATTTGCTATACACACACTTGTCCGCTTGGTTTAACATAAAGCCATTGGACAAGATAACCTCATCAAATGTTTGATGCCATTATTTGGGTGCTTGTTTAAACCAATGCAATGATTTTACAAGCTTACATACCGTATGCTCCATCCCGGGCATAATAAAACCTTCCGGTTGTTTCAGGTAAACTTCTTCTTCCAAGTCACCATTCAAGAATGCCGTTTTGACATCCATTTGGTGAGTCACTAAATTGTGGATAACTCCTAAGGCTATCAACAATCTAATCGTGGAGATTCTTGCAACCGGGGCATAGGTATCAAAATAATCGATGCTTTCCCATTGCCTAAAGCCCTAGATTACTAATCAAGCTTTAAACTTGTCGATTAATCCATCGACTTTCATCTTCCTTTTGAAGATCCACTTGCATCCCAAAGGTTTACAACCCGGTGGCAAGTCCGATAATTCCCAAGTATTATTTCCCATGATGGAATCCATCTCATAATTTATTGCTTCTTTCTAGAAAGCAATATCTTGAGACTTCATAGCCTCATCAAATGATTTTGGATCTTCCTCAGTACTATAACAGTAAGAGAAATGTGATCCAATTTCATCTCTTGATCCTTCTACCAAGTATACCTGGAAATCGGGACCAAAGAATTTTTAAATCCTTCCTCTTTTGCTCCTTCAAAGCATCGGAGATTCGGTTGGAACAATTGTTTGTTCTTCAACATCACTAGTTACACTAGTATTTGGAACAAGATCCTTCGGCCTAGGTATTGAAGAGAATCTAGTCTCATCAAATAATGCATCTCTCGATTCTATAACGGTGTGAATCGCTATAGAATCATTAGGTTCAATAACATAGAACCTATATGCCTTGGAATGCTCGGCATATCCAACAAAGATGCAATCAATACCTTTCTCACCCAAAGTTTTCCTTTTGGGTTCGGGTAGTCAAACGACCTCCCGACAACCCCAAACTCAAATATAATTCAAGTTAGGCATTTTCTTGAACCAAAGTTCATATGGGGTAATCTTGTTCCTTTTATTAGGAACTCGATTTAATAAATAACAAGTCGTTAACATGGCTTCACCCCAAAATCCATTACTCAATGCCGAGTAGGATAACATAGAGTTCACCATTTCTTTGAGAACTCTATTTTTCCGTTCCGCCACACCATTTTGTTGTGGTGTATAAGGCGTCGTAGTCTCATGGATAATTCCTACGGATTGGAAAAACATGGGGTCATAAAATTCCCCACCACGATCGGTGCGTAAACATTTAATTAAACCGTTCATTTGCAATTCAACCTCCATTTTATAAATCTTAAAATTTTCTAACGCTTCATCTTTTGAGTGCAATAAATAAATATAACAAAATCGTGAAGCGTCGTCAATAAAAGTAACTACATAACTACATACTTTTTATTACCAAAAGACGGAGTTGAATGCAAATCACAAAGATCACTATGAATTAATTCAAGCACCGACGAATCCCTTTTCACATTGGGAAATGGTTGCCTAGTAATCTTCGTCAACATGGAAGTTTTACATTTTTCGGTTTTAACGTCAAAAGTCGGAATAAGACCGTCTTTTGACATTTCAACCATTCTTTTAAAATTAACATGACCAAGCCTTGCATGCCATAAACTAGAATCAACAAGAACTTCATTTGCAACATAAATAGAATTCGAAACAAAATTCTTTTTATTTAAACTTAACATGAACATATCATTCATCAAATAGCCAAATCCTACAAAAAAACCACCTTTTGACAAGGTAAACTTTCCGGACTAAAAAACTTGCCTATATCCTAACTTATTTAAGGTACTACCGGAAACCAAATTCTTTCGAATTTGTGGTACAAATAAAACGTCAATAAGTTCAATTATTTTACTAGAACTAAATTCTAGCCTAACTAAGCCGCGTCCAAGAATAGGAGCATTTGACTTGTTCCCCATGTGTAGCACAGATCCGTCTTCAACAGGTTCCAAAGAGGTGAACCAACGTCGATCCTTGCACACATGACTCAAGGCACCCGTGTCAATCAACTAAGCATCATCATCATCTTGTACATAAAATGATTCGGATATTAGTGGTACATAATTCAAATTTGAATTAACACCAAAGTCAAGAAACTGACCTTGCCGTGGGTTTTGATCATTGGATCTTTGCCGACCACCACTTGAGCTTGCTCCATTCTTATTCCTGACAACTCGACAATCCCGCTTGAGATGGTCGGTCATCCCACAAGTCCAACAGGTTAATTTAACCTTTTTGTTGGGACCTTTCTTGGTTTCATTGAACTTACGTTTTCCCTTGAAATTGTTGGATCTTTCCTCTTCCACCATGTTCACCGAAGGTGCAGAAACCTCTTTCATCTTAGGTTTCTCAGCCTCTTGCGCCCGAAGAGATTCCTCTATGCGCAAGTGACTACCAAGTTGTACAAGAGACAACTCTTCCTTCTTGTGTTTCAACATGTGTTTGAAATCTTTCCAAGAGGGAGGAAAGTTATCAATTATGCTCGATACGGAGATGGATTCGTCCATCTTCATATCATGTTGAGCATATTGGCCTAAAATGCGTAGGAGCTTATTATATTGCTCCATCACAGGCCTTGAATCCACCATTTTGTAATTATTGAAATTACTCACGAGGAACTTCTTACTAGAAGCATCCTCTGCCATGTATTTGGACTCAAGAGAGTCCCATAGCTCTTTAGCGGATTCAACGTTTTGATAAGTATCGAAGAGGGAGTCACACATACATTTAAGATATGGCCGCGACATATGTAGTCATTGTTTTCCCATTTTCCGCAATGTCGGGTCATCTTCAACGTCTCGTCCTCCATCACTTCCGGCATCGGCGTGCTTAACACGTACACGACCTTCAACGTGGTCAACAAGAAGTGCATCTTCTTTTGCCATCGCCGAAAGTCGACGCCTTCGAACTTCTCTAATTTCGTGAACTTGGTTGTCATGTCTCTCACGGATTGATCACTCGCCATCTCTCTCGAAGGAAATATCACTTAAGATTGTTGGGGAATGTCTGCAGAAATCGATGGGTAGAGAGAAAAGATGGTGAGATCGGAACTCGGATAAGAACGTGAGATCACGTGAGTGCTCGCTTTCCTTAAGTGATATTTCGACCATATTCTACCTCGGAATCATGAAATTCACTCGAGGATAATCTTAAATTCACCGGTATCGATTCTGACAGAAATCGATCCTATTTAAACACCAAGAGAATCGTAACCGAACCTATATTAAAACCGATAATAATGAACAATTTAATGGTATTAATGGCTTGACATTATGGTGGGAGTTACAAAGAGATTTTAGGGGTTAAAAAGAGATTTTGAGGGTTACAAAATGAAATCTGCAACAGTGCTCGGTGTGGGTAGCCGCGCGGGTTGACCCGCGCCATAACCCGCCCGGGTCACTGTTTCAACCCCACAAACAGTGCAAGGCGCGGGTAGCCGCGCGGGTTAACCCGCAGCAGAACCCGCCCGGTGCACTGTTTCAACCCACAATCCAGTGCATGACGCGGGTAGCCACGCAGGTTAACTCGCGGAATAACCCGCCCGGTGTACTGTTTCAGTAACAAATTGATAAACCACCAAATGACCATCCAACTATCCCAGGTCATAGTTAGCTTACACGAGTGTGCACTCCATACCTCCTAACTCGTGTTATAGCTTAGTTATCAACCCCATTATTATCTTGTGAATCCAATTACACAAAATGACCGATGATTTCACTAAAATCACCAACATAACGTACCCACTTAGAAACTTCTTCACTACCCCTAACGGTCGTCACATCAAAGTGGTCCAAGTATACACATGTTACTTGTAGGTTCACCATAACACTCGCCAGGTGCAATTATAGACGTACTGTACATGGTCATCCTCGCTACTATCGACGCGATTCCCATTCCTAGTGACTTCATCAACCTCAAAACATCCAATCTTAAAGTGCCTATTGGTGCAGTTTCTTTTTCATTCACTTAAAATAACGCTAGTTTAAGTCTCGGTATCCAAAATCAACACCTAAATCTCTCAAACTTAAGCTCTGATACCAATTTGTAAGACCCTCAAATTTGGAAAGAGCGACTAATTTAAAACTTTCAATAATACCTCAAAAAGGATAAAATCTCTTACGACAAGTTCACACTAGACATACGATTTTAAATTTAACCGTTAACAAAATAAATAAAGTCTTACATAAAGACTAATTAAAGTTGGGTGTTACTAAAAAGTAAAAACCCAATAATAGTCGCTACATCCAAAGTGCGGAAAACTTCACCAAGCTATACACTTCTTCGAGCACACAATTAGCGCTCATCTCTTCACAGTGTTGCTAGAACTAATCTCGAAACGAAACCTCATGCACATGCCGACAACTAAAAAGGTTAGACTAATGCCTAGTGAGTTCAAGAATTTTCATCATGATTATAAAAGTAGTTAAAAGAAAGGATACAATTTAAATCATAATCTTTCAAAATGATTTACTTTAAATATGAAAACGACTCCTTTCCAATGACTTGCATTTTTAAGGACGAACGCCCCAATACAAAACGTTCTTTATAAAGTGATGTAACACAAGACTCACTCAGAGCATGAATAGAAAACGGACTCCTAATTTATAAAAACGCGGATAACACTTTATACCCCGAAACACTGAAAACATGGGTGGGACATAATACTCATCTTATAAATCATGGGAAAACAATCCATATAAGTATAATATGCCACCGAAACACATAGAACTAAAATTCAATACTCACACGACCATAAAATGGAATGAATTCCAAATGTTAAAGCATGGACAATTAAATATCCAAAATATTGTTGGCCGACAGCGGGGAAGACCTGTATCCATTGAGAGTGGAGGAACACAAAAGTATGTCACTCATACAACGTTAATCGTATGACACTTCACGACATAAAAGCCCAAGTATCCCTACGACTCCCTTTAAGTTATACCAAAAGAGACAACTGACCTTATTGAATATTACCATAAATACCACCAAAGGCCCGACACAGTCGGGGGTTACAACCAAGGCATTGCCCCGACATGGCGGAGGCCCAAAACGCCCATCAACACGATAGGACAACCGGACTCAACCCTCCTAGTGTACACTTGAAAGGTAAAAGTCATAAAACATGGGTTCCGGAGTCCAACCCCGTAATACCCAATTGACCATTAAATAAAGACTGACTTACGTGCCTATGGATCCAATGCAACACAGTCTAAGATTACAGGACTACACACGAATGACCAATGCACTCGAACCTGTAATTATCATTAATATGTAACAAGAGGCATTAAGATGAAAATCATAAATGGGGCTCTACATTGAGCCATTAAAACTGGACAAATGTCCTCAAGACTCTTTTAAGTCAAAATCGTGCTAAAATGTTCAAAAATCCATTTGACCAACAAATAACGGACCCCAAATAATAAAACTCATTTAAACGGTGTTTATGCAGACACATACCTCAAAGATGTTATTAACCCAAAACTCAACACGGATTGGGACAAACGATTTTCCAAATGGGTTTATACCCTTATGTTTCCAAAATGTCTCATAACACAGAGATATGCATTTTCCAAATGGATTATGAAATCAAATACACAAAAAATGCATATATCATGAATTAGACTTCATTTGTACAAAAATCACCAAAAATGCATAAATCTTAAAATAGACTTTATCTGTAGAAAATCACAAAAAATGCATAAATCATGTTATTACTTATCAAGATATCCAAATCCCAAATATGGGCATTTTATGAGACTAAAACAACCCAAGTATATCAAATATGAAAACTTATCCAAATACTCAACACATTGACAGTTACCAAAGAAAAACATATCATTACTTCAAAATACACATTTTGGCATGTACATAGTTTTCACAAAGCAACTTGAACTCACCTTACTAAACAAACTCAATATTTACTATAAGAGAGTTTACTTCCAACAAAGAGCTTGAATAAACATCAAAATCATAATATTTCAAGAATCTTAAATTTGCACCCAATAATTACATAAACCTAAGATTAAAGGGTTAGAGTGCTCATACCTTTCAACTTCTAGAAAGCACAAGTTATTGATAAGATTTAATCCCCTTTAATCTCCCCCTTGAAAACTAACTTTCCATCTTCTTTAAAATCCTTAACTTGAATCTTCAATGAACATTTGAAATATATATACATTAAAAATAATTCCAACCTGAAAGAGACAGCAACTCTTCGTCTGCCTTCCTCCAATCTCACTTTCTCCTTTCAAATAAAAACAACCTTACTTGAACTTTCAAATAAAAAAAACCTACTTGAATATGGGAATGGGCCATGGGTGGATTGACATTGGTGGCTTGACAACTTCCATGAATCAATCTTCACGCTGGGCCTGGGGCTGGTTAATAGATTGGGCTGAAATTACAGCTATCTCATATATAAAAAAATAAATCAAAAATGCAGCCTACATTATTTGATCTCATGACCCACAGCATATAACTGCATCGCCATTGCCAACCTACTACGACTTCCTTTTTGTTTGCAATAACCTAATTAATCTCTTTCTAACCGATTCAACATTTAACCCAACTTCAACATTAGTTTCGGATCTTATGCGACTCGAATTAATAAAAACTCAGAACACGAAGATTGTAGTTATGAGTGTTAATTTTTCAAAGAAACTTGAATCACTTAAATCGAGGCTAAGACGAGTGAGATATGATCCTTCTTATGTATATATATATATATATATATATATATATATTTCACTCCAAAGTGCTCCGAACAAAAATCCAAGTGTTACATCCTGTCACACTAGGATCACTAATCGAACTTGATGTTGATGTGACTATTAATGATGATGAGGATGCAGATGACGAGGAACAAGAGTTTGAAGATACAGATGAAGATGATGAAGATGATGAAGAACCTATTTTATCCGACCACTCTTCTGATGATTAGTTTGTTCAAATCGGTGTGTGTTTATTTGATGTATGTTTATATATGTGTTATTTTAAAAGTATATTTGTAGTTAATTCATCATTATTTTACAGGCAATTTTATATGGGTCGTAGTTTGACGTTTACTGGTGGTCGAGGCAGAGGTAGAGGTATCTGCATTTTTCATCTGTTGGCGGTGCGGGTCCCAACAGTTCTACCGAGCAGGTTGACACCCTAGAGACCACGAGGATGTTGTTGCAGAGTCATCTCACATTCATCAGGGACTAATGTCTGCACGCGAGTACCCGATATACCTTCATAGAGGCCGAGGATTGTGATGTCGGAACTTGAGGACGTATATTAGATAAGTTTGTCAATATCATTTATCAAACTTTGTTGTAATACTAATATTAAATAAAATAGTTTTGCTGAACAAAAATTTGGTTGTTATGTCATCAAAATATTAAAGAAAATGTATATGAGTCCGTGGACATCCTAGAGAGATGTTGACTGCGAGTCACACACTATTTTGTTCCAACGATTTAAGGTTTGTAGTTATGATATTTAAATTCATAAACTATTCACTGATATCTTAAATTAATTGAGCATGTGATGTATGTATAAAGTAACTACATATGGGATGACAATATTGATGTACTTGTTCACACATCATGGGATGTATCGGTCCATAATATTATCAAGTTCTTATCGATACAAACACATAAAAGATTAACCAACCTGTTTGAATAATAACAAAGATTACAAGATTGATGTTTGTTTGGTTTGAAGCTCTCGACTTTTCTCTCTTGATGAACAGTAATACACCGTGAGTGTGTGTGTGTTGAATGTGATCTAATTCTTACAACTTGCTTGACACACTACACATTACATAATATCTAAACTAAGATATTATATTAACTAAACTAATATAATAACTAACTAAATATCTAAATTAATATAATATCTAGATATTTAGGAACTAATATAAAACACTAAAAACAATACTTTGACATTTTATTACAAACGACATTAGACTTATATTAAGAGTAGACTTTCCGGCTTTAGCTTTAGATTGCGATCTTCAGATTGGATGATCTTGAATCCAATAGATCTGTGCGCTAACAGGATGATGTGCTGAAGAGGCATTGGCCAAATATTATGTTTTATGTTAGGGAAGATGCCATTGAGAAGTCCCTTGATGCAGATGTAGTATTTAACTGGTCTAATTATAAAGCTTTGACCCCATTTAGCCCGTCATGGATTCCCCATGACTATTGGCGTGACATGATCAAGGTATGTAATATTTATGAATTACATTATATATACACACTTCTATTGTGTTTTTCTAATTAATTTTGTTTTATATAGAAATGGAATACAAACAAATGGAAGAAGAAGTCACGGGTTGCAAAACAGAATAGGAAAACAGTACATGAGGCAGTAGTGTCCAAGCATATTGTAAGTTAACATAATTTTAATCATCTTTTAGAACTTATTTTGTTTTATTAATGACTAAATTAATAAATCTATCGAACTCTGCAGGTGCAAGCAAACGGTCGCGATCCAACAACCATGGAGATGTTTGAATGACCCATAAGACCAAAGGGGTCGGGGGAGTCGTCAGGGTCGGGCACCGGACAATCTGTTACCTTGTGGGATGAAAAATTTGTGGTTAGTAATTACTCTTTCATTAGTTTGCAAGATGAATAAGTCATTTCAAATACTCGTGTAGTTTTAGGTTAGCACATTTATATGACATACAAATTAGTTTTATTGGATGGAGTTATCGAGTTCATTTATATGTTAAATGTTTAAAACAGGTTGTGCATGGATGGAAATGTTAAATTTACTGTTTTTATGCTCCCGAAATTTAAAAAAATGCTAAACGATTTTTAATTTCTAATTATTTATCATAGGATGACTATCAACGCGAAATGATTAAGAAGTACGGGCCTAAAACGAGCACCCATCGACTTGGAGATATTGAAGTTTGGAAGTGTTGTGCGGGAGGAAGGAAAAGGGGTCGGATGTTCGGTGTTGGTACGTATGGGGACCTGAGTTACATGGTAACTGGTTTGTCAAGCGGGTTGAGTATCGGTAGATCGTATGTCGGTTCAAGTTCAAGCGAGGTTAAGTTTTTGTTCCTTTTTATTTTCTTATTTAATTAAAACATGTCAATTTACTCATTATGTGTTTGATTTATGTAGGTGCAAGAATTAAAAGAGAAGCTTCAGAAAATAGAAGAGGAGCGAGCAGTTGAGAGAGAGGAGAACACTCGGTGTGAGGAGGATAATATATAGATGACATACAAACTAAAAGTTATCGAAGCGATGTTAGCTCGACAATATCCACCACCGCCTTCCGATGACCCCACTTCACGTGATCCCCCCTTTTCCGGTAGGATTTGATGATGGCATGGATTTGATATATGTACGGCTCCCCCATTTTCCGGTAGGATCTGACGATGGCATGGATTTGATATATGTAGAATTTTTATAGATATATGTATGGATTTGCATGAATATATGTACGGATTTTTATGTGAATTTTTGGAATATGTATGGATTTTGACATTTTGTATGCAGTATTATAATATATATATATATATATATATATATATATATATATATATAAATAGATTAAATTGCAGCAAATATGGTTTTTTTTAAACTTTAAATAAAAATTCAAAAAACCAACGGCTTACCAACGGGAAGACCGTCGGTAAAAGTTAAATAGTTTTTTAAACACAGTTGGAAAACCGTCAGTAATATTAGCCGTCGAAAACTTTATGAACAGTCGGAAAGCCGACGCTAATGGACCACATCGGAATGCCGTCGATAACTGAACCGTCGGTAAGTTGTCGTTGATAAACGTCACTAATTACTGACCAAATTTTTCCCGACGGTCTTTTCTCGTCGGAAAACCGTCGCTAAAGTCTGTTCCGATGGTTTAACGAATGTTTTTGCCATCGGTAATACGATTAATTTTAGTATGTGATAATCTTCAAGAAAATAGCTTTTTTTATGCTCCATGATTGGCCGAAGTTTTTCTCTTCATCATTTTAGCTCGCTTAAGTTTTCATTAACTCCATTAATTGAATACAAGCCTTGATGGATCATATCGTTTAGTAAGTCTTGAAGCTTTGCCCTTTATGAAGGTTGAGATCTACCAGTAACCCGAGAAATGACCATTTGATGACGCATCTTCTGCAAGCATATAGTGTCTAAATTCCAATAATCTCATTTATATGTCTATCAACTTCTCTTTGCCATACAATCATTCAATCTAAGGCATACTTCGATAGATCAAACTTCTATGCTAGATGGTCGTACTAACATCAAAATCGCCACAATGTTGGATATGGCGAATGCAATTTGCCTGGTTAATCTCATCTCCACACTTGATAATTCCCTACTACGAGCCCCTTGCTAAATCAAACTTTATGTTTATTAAAGTCTATTAAGCTGTTGGAAGCAACGAAGAGTACTAGAGTAACCGTTAGATTTCGTCCACATTATTGCAACAACATTCAATTCAAAGTGATATCAATTTCATCACAATCAAAGCTATAGTTTTTAAGTATATAATATTTATATATCTAACAAATGCAACAAAAGAACACACATATTTCTCACATTTGATGAGAATTGAATCCTCGATTTTCTGGAAGTCCAAAATTTAGGTACTGCTAGATCAGAAGCCAGTTGCTATATAACTATAGTTCATGTACGGAAAAGAAGTTAATGATTTTTGCAGGTTAATTCGATTTAAATTAGACAAAAGAGTAGCTGGTATAATTTTGAGAGTGTAAGTATATGAATGACAAATATTTTTATATGAATATAATAATATGTCTCGGTAGTTGATTGAAAGATAAAGACCAAAATTGCTTGAAACTTGACATATTATGTACAATAAAAATTAGACTAATAAACAACATGAGTTTTTGAGTAAATTTACTTTTGCCTCTTTGCTTTTAAAGGTAATGTTAACGTCACCGTATATTTGACCTTTAATTATACTCTACTTTACATTAAAATATAGGGAAAATTGCGTCAAAATGGAACTAACTTTACTCTAATTCCTATTTTGAGGAACCAATTTTCAAACCATTCATTTTAGGGCCTGAGATAAACTTTTTATTTATTTAAGGGACTCGTTAACCTGATGAACAGGTAACAGGTTACCTTAAAATATTTGGCTAAAAAGTAACAAAGAAAAAACTAAATTAAGTGGATATTCATTTCTACTTAAAAAAAAACCCTAAATAAAGAACCAACAACCATTTCTCTTTTGTTTTCCTTTTGCAACCTCTCCATCAATTTCCTTCAAGAACAGGGGAAAGTGATCATCATGCTCGTCGGCGGAGGGTCACCGTCGGGAAGAGGAGTTATGGGTTGTAATGAACGGTGTCGTTTACAAGCTTTGAGATCTCGACTGAAGAGGACTTCACCATGACGATTTCCAAGAGTTGAAGTCGCTTAACGACTTGGTGGAGGTCATTTGAACGGACCTTGTAGCCGGTGCCGGTGAGGAGGTGGTCCATCTGATCAGGGCATTAGGCAGTGAGGAGGCTTTCTGGAACTGGGACAAGCAGAGGAAGAAGAAAAAGGGCTTCCGACGCGAAGGTAGAAGAGAAAAGGCTTCCGACGGCCATGGAAATGGAAGAATCATGACGACCCATGAGATTTGGAAATGGAACTGTGGGTAATATATGAAATTTTCTTTTAACTAATGACTTGATTTTTAGTTAGTTTTAAAAAATAAAAGTGACACATCAGATATTAAAATGACACATCAGATTTTACCGGATCCACGTCATCATTTGTAGGTTATCGGGTTAACGAGTCCCTTAAATAAATGAAAAGTTTATCTGAGACCCCAAAATGAATGGTTTGAAAGTTGGTTCCCCAAAATAGGAATTAGAGTAAAGTTGGTTCCCCAAAATAGGAATTAGAGTAAAGTTGGTTCCATTTTGATGCAATTTTCCCTAAAATATACTAGAAACATTAGCTTCGATTTGGAAACTGGATATAAAATGTTGTGAAATAAAATATTTTATGTAAGAGATTTTGTTGGGTAGCAAATTTGAAAACGAATAATATAAATAGTAAGATGACCACTACAAAAATTTCGACCTTTTCCGACGGCCAAATCCGCCGGAAACACTGGTTTTCAGCGGATTTTCGGCGGATTTGGCCGGTTGGAAACGGGGGCGCTGCAAATCTTCGTTTTCGGCGGAATTTGCGGCGGAATAATCCGCCGAAAACAAATTCGAATTTTTTTTAAATTTTAACGATTTGTTTAATACAGAAAATTAATTTAATAGTTTTTGGCGGATTTTCGGCGGAATATTCCGCCGAAAATTGTTTTTTATTTTATTTTTATTAATTAATTAACTTATTTTTTTTATTTTTATTAAAAAAAAAATTGTCGAAATTTTGCGGCGGATTTTCGGCGGAATATTCCGCCGAAAATATTTATTTATTTATTTATTATTATTTTATTTTTTATTTTTTTATTTTTTTTCGGCGGAATATTCCGCCGAAAATCCGCCGAAAACCTTAAAAATGAAAACCAGAAAAACCATGTTTTTTCATTAAAAATCTTTTTACAAAACCTGCTAAAAACAGTAAAAACCTGTTGAAAGCTGTAAAAATTGCCAAAACTATAAAAAGCATAAAATACAACTAACATAAATAAAACATAAAATACAAGTAACCTAAACATAACATATATTGTTCAATTGTCAAAGTACTATTCCAAAATACATAATGGGTTGCGAAATCTTAAGCAAATATCATCACATGGGTGGTGGCGGTGGCGGTGCCCCTGACGACTGTGAATAATAGAATTGATTTACCAATTCACACATATGCTCGTACTGGGCATCACGTTCCCGCTGACGTGCCAATTCCTCCGCCCGACGTGCCTCTTCCTCCACCGCACGTCTCTCTTCCCGCTCCTTCAACTCCTGAAGTTGGGTCTTTAGATCCTCAATTTCCTAAAAAATAAAATAAAAAAAGACGTTAGAAGAAATTTAACATGAATTATAAAATAAATTGATAAACTCATATAATGAAATTTGGTACGCACCTGTCGGGAAGAAGGAGCACCACCACCCGAGGATGTCCCAGCCAAGATCGCGTTGGGATCTGTGTGGTACCCGAACCTAAACGTACGACCTTTCTTCACTCCTCCAGAAACCTCCTACCACAAGTCAGTATTAAAAGTCGGATGTTGGATGGGGTCCTCGCTGTACCTCTGGGTGACACTGGTCGAATACCCACTCTGTAGTTTACAAAACACATACAAGTCAATTTCGACAGCATAACGACTGTAATGGGGACATATCCAACTATGTTAAACAATCCTAATTTTTGCCCAACAAATGGCAACCTAAACTAGATAGATATATACATAAAGGCCCTAAATGCACATATTGGGCTATTTGAAACATAAACCATGCATATAGAACATAGAAGGTTGGGTTTGTGCGTATAAAGGCCCAAAATGCATATTTTGGGCTATTTGAAACCCAAACCATGCATATAGAACATATAAGGTTGGGTTTGTGCGCATAAAGGCCCTAAATGCACATACTGGGCTATTTGAAACACAAACCATGCATATAGAACATATAAGGTTAGGTTTGTGTGCATAAAGCCCCTAAATGCATATTTTGGGCTATTTGAAACCCAAACCATGCATATAGAACATATAAGGTTGGGTTTGTGCGCATAAAGGCCCTAAATGCACATTTTGCGCTATTTGAAACCCAAACCATGCATATAGAACATATAAGGTTGGGTTTGTGCACATAAAGGCCCTAAATGCACATATTGGGTTGTTTGAAACACAAACCATGCATATAGAACATATAAGGTTGGGTTTATGCGCATAAAGGCCCTAAATGCATATTTTGGGCTATTTGAAACCTAAACCATGCATATAGAACATATAAGGTTGGGTTTGTGTGCATAAAGGCCCTAAATGCACATATTGGGCTATTTGAAACACAAACCATGCATATAGAACATATAAGGTTGGGTTTGTGAGCATAAAGGCCCTAAATGCATATTTTGGGCTATTTGAAACCCAAACCATGCATATAGAACATATAAGGTTGGGTTTGTGCGCATAAAATCCCTAAATGCACATTTTGGGCTATTTGAAACCCAAACCATGCATATAGAACATATAAGGTTGGGTTTGTGCGCATAAAGGCCCTAAATTCATATTTTGGGATATTTGAAACCCAAACCATGCATATAGAACATATAAGGTTGGGTTTGTGCGCATAAAGGCCCTAACTGCACATATTGGGCTATTTGAAACACAAACCATACATATAGAACATATAAGGTTAGGTTTGTGCGCATAAAGGCCCTAAATGCATATTTTGGGCTATTTGAAACCCAAACCATGCATATAGAACATATAAGGTTGGGTTTGTGCGCATAAAGGCCCTAAATGCACATTTTGGGCTATTTGAAACCCAAACCATGCATATAGAACATATAAGGTTGGGTTTGTGCGCATAAAAACCCTAAATGCACATATTGGGATATTTGAAACACAAATCATGCATATAGAACATATAAGGTTGGTTTTGTGCGCATAAAGGCCCTAAATGCATATTTTGGGCTATTTGAAACCCAAACCATGCATATAGAACATATAAGGTTGGGTTTATGCGCATAAAGTCCCTAAATGCACATATTGGGCTATTTGAAACACAAACCATGCATATAGAACATATAAGGTTGGGTTTATGCGCATAAATGCCCTAAATGCATATTTTGGGCTAGTTGAAACCCAAACCATGCATATAGAACATATAAGGTTGGGTTTGTGCGCATAAAGGCCCTAAATGCACATTTTGGGCTATTTGAAACCCAAACCATGCATATAGAACATATAAGGTTGGGTTTGTGCGCATAAAGACCCTAAAAGCACATATTGGGCTATTTGAAACACAAACCATGCATATAGAACATATAAGGTTGGGTTTGTGTGCATAAAGGCCCTAAATGCACATAGAACATATATGGTTGGGTTCGATAGCATAACGACTGTAATGGGGACATACCCAACTATGTTAAACAATCCTAATGTTTGCCCAACAAATGGCAACCCAAACTAGATAGATATATACATAAAGGCCCTAAATGCACATATTGGGCTATTTGAAACACAAACCATGCATATAGAACATATAAGGTTGGGTTTGTGCGCATAAAGGCCCTAAATGCATATTTTGGGCTATTTGAAACCCAAACCATGCATATAGAACATATAAGGTTGGGTTTGTGCGCATAAAGGCCCTAAATGCACATATTGGGCTATTTGAAACACAAACCATGCATATAGAACATATAAGGTTGGGTTTGTCCGCCGAAAACAAATTTTTTAAAATTTCCGCCCTTTTTTAGAATAATTATGAAAAATTTTAAATTCTGATTTCGGCGGATTTCCGACGGATTTTTTTTATTCTTTTAAAAAATTAAATAATTAATTATTTCGACGGGTTAAAAGAATAGAATAAAAATAAAATTTCGACGGAAAGTCAAAGTGGGTTGACCCGTTTGACTACCGTTAAAGCCCAAGTGGATTCGTTAAAACCCCAACTGCATCCATTTAGGGGTGTGCATCGGTCGGGTCGGGTCGGATATCCAAAACCCAAACCCGATCAGATATTCGGGTGGTGGGAGAAGACCCGATCGGATATTCGGGTTGGATATCCAAAACCCAAATTAGAATTAGAATTATATAAATATACAATAAAAATGATTTTTTTTAATTTTTAAAAAAATTCGAATATTTCGGACGGGTCGGGTGGGGGTTATGGATACCCAACCCAATCCGTTAAAGCCTAACTAGATCCATTTATAAATTCTTTGGATTTTCGGCGGTCGTTTAAAAAACCAACTTGATCCATTAAAGCCAACTTAATCCATTTAACCCAACTTGATCCATTAAAGGCAACTTGATCCATTAAAGGCAACTGGATCTGTTAAAGCCCAACCGTATCCATTAAAGACCAACTGGATCCGTTAAAACTCAACTGTGTATGTTAAAGCCCAACTGGATTCGTTAAAGCCCCAACTGGATCCATAAGATCGACACCGGATCCATTAAAGCCTAACTAGATTCATTAAAGCCCAAATGGGTACGTTAAAGCCCAACCGGGTACGTTAAAGCCCCAACTGGATCCGTTAAAGCCCAATTGCATCCATTAGAGCCCCACTGGATCCATTAAAGCCCCATCGGATCCATTAAAGCCTAACTAGATTCGTTAAAGCCCAACTGGATCCGTTAAAGCCCAACTGGGTACGTTAAAGCCCAACGGGGTACGTTAAAGCTCCAACTGAATCCGTTAAAGCCCAATTGCATCCATTAAAGCCCAACCGTATCCATTAAAGACCAACTGGATCCGTTAGAACTCAACTGTGTATGTTAAAGCCCAAGTGGATTCGCTAAAGCCCCAATTGCATCCATTAGAGCCCCATCGGATCCATTAAAGCCTAACTAGATCCGACGGATGCCCAACTAGCTACGTTAAAGCCCATATGTGTATGTTAAAGCCTAAGTGGATTCGTTAAATCCCAAACTGCATCCATTAAAGCCCCAACGGATCCATTAAAGCCCCAACTGCATCCATTAAAGCCCCAACGGATCCATTAAATCCTAACTGGATGCATTAAATCCCAACTAGGTACCTTAAAGCCCAACCGAGTACGTTAAATTTTCAACTGGATCCATTAAAGCCCAATTGCATCCATTAGAGCCCTACCGGATCCATTAAAGCCCCAACGGATTCATTAAAGCCTAACTAGATCCGTTAAAGCCCAACTGCATCTGTTAAAGCCCAACTAGGTACGTTAAAGCCCAACCGGGTACATTAAAAGCTCCAACTGAATCCTTTAAAGCCCAAGTGGATTCGTTAAAGCCTGAACTGCATCCATTAGAGCCCCATCGGATCCCTTAAAGCCTAAATAGATCCGTTAAAGCCCAACTGGATCCGTTAAAGCCCAACTAGATCCGTTAAAGCCCAAATGGGTACGCTAAAGCCCAATTGCATCCATTAAAGCATAATTGGATACATTAAAGCCCAACCGTATCCATTAAAGACCAACTGGATCCGTTAGAACTCAATTGTGTATGTTAAAGCCCAACTGTGTATGTTAAAGCCCAAGTGGATTCGTTAAAGCCCCAATTGCATCCATTAGAGCCTAACTAGATCCGACGGATGGCCAACTAGGTACGTTAAAGCCCATATGTGTATGTTAAAGCCCAAGTGGATTCGTTAAAGCCCAAACTGCATCCATTAAAGCCCCAACGGATCCATTAAATCCCCAACTGCATCCATTAAAGCCCCAACGGATCCATTAAAGCCTAACTAGATCCATTAAAGCCCAACTGGGTACGTTAAATCCCCAACTGGATCTGTTAAAGCCCAATTGCATCCATTAGAGCCCTACCGGATCCATTAAAGCCCCATCGGATCCATTAAAGCCTAACTAGATCCGTTAAAGCCCAACTAGGTACGTTAAAGCCCAACCGGGTACGTTAAAAGCTCCAACTGAATCCTTTAAAGCCCAAGTGGATTCGTTAAAGCCTGAATTGCATCCATTAGGGCCCGATCGGATCCCTTAAAGCCTAACTAGATCCGTTAAAGCCCAACTGGGTACGTTAAAGCCCAACCGGGTACGTTAAAGCTCTAACTGAATCCGTTAAAGCCCAATTGCATCCATTAGAGCCCCATCGGATCCATTAAAGCCTAACTCGGTACGTTAAAGCCCAACCGGGTACGTTAATTCTTTTAAAAAAATAAATAATTAATTATTTCATAATGTTTTCGGCGGATTTCCGACGGATTTTTATTTTTTAATTCTTTTAAAAAAATAAATGATTAATTAATTTCAGCGGATTTCCGACGGATTTTTATTTTTATTTTTTTTAAAACCTTTTAAAAAAATAAATGATTAATTATTTTCGGCGGATTTCCGACGGATTTTTATTTTATTTTTTTTAATTCTTTTAAAAAAATAAATAATTAATTATTTCATAATGTTTTCGGCGGATTTCCGACGGATTTTTATTTTTATTTTTTTTAAAACCTTTTAAAAAAATAAATGATTAATTATTTTCGGCGAATTTCCGACGGAATTTTATTGTATTTTTTTAATTCTTTTAAAAAAATAAATAATTAATTATTTCCGACGGATTTCCGAAGGATTTTAATTAATTAATTTAATTAATTAAAATCCGCCGAAAATTAATAATTAATTATAATCAATAAAAAAAATTTTAAAAAAATTATTTTCCGTCGGAAATCCATCGGAAATCCGCCGGAAATAATTGATTTTTTAAAAAAATAAAATAAAAATAATTTTCCGACGGATTTCTGGCGGATTTCCGGCGAAAGTCAAAGTTGTTTGACCCGTTTGACTTCCGTCGGAAATCCGCCGAAAATTTCCGACGGAAAAATCCGCCGGAAAAAGTCTTTTATTTAGTAGTGGACAAAAATAGACTTATGATTAAAGTTTTTCTCTTCTACATTTGTGCATTGACTGTGTTTTCTTTTAACACCCCGAAATTTTTAATAACACAATATTCTATAAAAGTCATTTATAACCATGTCTTACATTACAATGAATAAAAATCTCAAATTTCAAAACAGAAATGATATATTAATCTTAGAGTTCCAACAATTAAAATTGTTGTCTACGGACCAATGTCTTGGTTTAATTGCACTTCATCTTCTTTATGTATTGATTCTAGTCCTTTTTTCGCCCTGTTCTTTTCCAGTCAAATACTAGTATGGTTTTATGTAATATTAACGTCAATCACTTTTAACATTAGTTCAAATATCATGTTTGAAATACCTTTGACAATAATCTTGGATACTTCACAAATCACATTTGTCTCCATTGACTATGCACAATGGTTGTGAACTGTCTAGCATGACCTATAAAATACACAAGTGTACAATAGAGTAGCATACGGGTCAAACACGATGATGCGATGAACTAAATACGAATTTGTTATACACTATGGCCTAGATAAGGGAATTCAATTGATGACTTGATTTTTATAAATACATAACACAAACAAACGAAATATGGAAAACAAGTGAATAAACAAACAAACGAACAAAACAAAACAAACTATAAACTAACGGACATTAAATGATGTCAACTTCGGATTTCAGTAATAGTGAAGATTGTTATGAAAAATTACTTAACCTCTGTAGAGGTCGAAAGGCTTTTCTAAACCAATAATCATATTTACTTTCGTAGTATGTGAACGTTGGAAAAATGGAGTGTTTGGTTCATTTTAAGGAGTGAGAATGAAAATGGGAATAGGAATATAGGAGAAGGTGAATAGGAATGAGGATTGCATTGATGTTGTTTGGTTAATACTTATAAAACACACCTGTAAACCACTTGGATTGTGGTGCACTGGTAAAGCCTTTGAGGGATGTAGTGGAAAATTTCATCTACCCAAGGTTCAAATCCATGCGCTGTCAAAGCCCTTGTGGCCATGGAGGTTCACCTGCGATGACTCAAGGCCATTTGTGGTCACACGGGGATTAGTCGGTGCGCGTAAGCTGGCCCAGAAACCCACGGTTACCAAAAAAAACTGTTAAGGTACAGAGAACATTTCGGTGAAGATGACTTTTCACGATCACCCATCACCAATCTTGGAGTGAAGAATCGGACCATCACCAATCTTGGACTAGTGAATGGATTAGTGAATTACCCATCTTGGACCATCATCCATCTCCATAACCCATCACCTCTGATATGAAGAATTGGTTTGAAGAAATTTGTTGTTTCGATCTGACGATTTGGAGAAAACGACTTGAAGAAATATGTTGTTTTCGATCTAAAGAAATTGATTTGAAGAAATTGTTCTACTCACCTCATCCATGGCAGCATCAGTTTGATGATGATGATGGAGGACATCCACCGATGAAATCTAAGAAAGCAAAAAAATCGATTCAAATTAGCAAATCCAGATGCCGCTAATCAGCAAACGTCGAACACCTTTGTGCTTATTCAAGACGACAATGTTGGAAATAAAGAATCAAAATGAACTCAAAGTGTTTATTGATCTGTGTTGATATCAAATACATAAAAGATAAACCTATTTATAGCAAAGAAACATAACAACCACACTACTAGAAAATGGCTTATTACCGACCAACAATTTCTGACGGACAATATCCGTCTGTAATTACCGACGGAACACCGACGAAAATATAATATTTGTGACAGATAGACCATCCGTCGGTAAATAAATATATTTCCGACGGATCACCGACAGATATAAAATTATTTTTTTAATTTTTTTTAATATTTACAACTGTCGGAAATCCGTCGGTAATTTTAATAATTTAATAAAAAATATTTTTTTCCTGATGTCCGTCGGTGATCCCTCGGAAATTACCGACGAATTACCGGCGGCATTTAGAATTCCGTCGGTAATAACGTTTGTGTATGTATGTATGTATGTACATCCTGTATATATGTATATGTATGTATATATGTATGTATGTACGTATGTGATCATGTATGTAATATGTATGTATGTACATGTACGTATGTGATCATGTATGTATGTATGTACATCATGTATAGTATGTATGTATGTATGTACGTATGTGATCATGTATATACATCATGTATAGTATGTATGCATGTATGTGATCATGTATGTATGTATATGATATGTAGTATGTATGTCTATAGATCATGTCTATGTCATGTGTGTATGTATGTATATATGTCTATGTATGTGTCTATATATGTATGTATGTATGTCTATAGATGTATTGTATACATATGTATTGCTTGTATGTATATAGCACATATACGTCTATATGATGCAAGTCTATGTATGTGTGTATGTATGTCTATAGATGTATTGTATACATATGTATTGCTTGTATGTATATGTGTATGTATGTCTGTAGATGTATTGTATACATATGTATTGCTTGTATGTATATAGCACATATATGTCTATATCATGCATGTCTATGTGTATGTGTACGTATATGTGTATGTATGTCTATAGATGTATTGTATACATATGTATTGCTTGTATGTATATTGCACATAGGTCTATAGCATGTCTATAAATGTATGTCTATATATATGTGTATAGTATGTATAAATATGTCATATATGCATGTATGAATGTATGTGTATAGATGTATGTATGTGTGTATAACACGTTTGGTCCTTGATCTAACTGGAATTAACGGGAAAAGATAACGACCGTTAACTGTTTCCGTTAAGTCTAGTTACTTTAGGTGTATATATATGTATGTATGTATATATGTATGTATGTATGTATGTGTGTGTATAACACATTTGGTCCCTGATCTAACTGGAATTAACGGGAAAAGATAACGGCTGTTAATTGTTTCCGTTAAGTCCAGTTACTTCAGGGGTATTTTAGTCAATTTAAATATATATTGATAAATTAATTAATAATTTTAAATATAATTTGATAAATTAATTAATAATTTATTTAATAAATTTAATATTAAAAGTAATTTATTTAATAAAAATAAAATCCGTCGGTAATCACCGACGGATAAAATCCGTCGGTAAATACCGACGAATTTTCCGTCGGAAATCCATCGGTGAATTTCCGAAATTTCTAAAAAAAATAAGCGGGCATATAGCCCTAATTTCAGTCTTTCCCCTCAATCTGTCGATCTCAGCTCCCTCTCGATCTCCCCCTCTCAATCTCTCGATCTCTCCCTCCATCCCTCCCTTTCAACGACCTCTCAATCTCTCCATCTCTCCCTCTCGATCTCACCACCTCTCCCTCCCTCTCTCGACGACCTCTCACTCTCCACGGTCCCTCTCACCGGCGACGACCTATCACCGGCGACCACCTCTCACCGACGACCGCCTCTCCCTCTCGATCTCTCTCCACAGTCCCTCTCAGGTATTGTGTGTATATAAATTTGTGTGTGTATAAATCTCAGGTATTTTGTGTATATAAATTTGTTTGATATTTCAAAAATTATATACAAATTATCATATATGTTTCATCTATGGAGATATGTCCCCAACACCGTCTGGAAAGTATATACCTATGATCAATATCTAATTTCAGCCCCTGCTATATATACCTTTGTAATACATGTATATATATATATATATATTATACACACTGGCTTAAATGGCTATATGTTCATTATATATCAAAATTTGGAATTTTCATGCATATGTTAATGGCTATGAAGAGGTACTTGTTGGATAAGTTCATTATATATCAAAATCTTTAATTTCTTATATATATGGCCTAAGTTCAGGTCTTCTTTCTATGCCCCAACTGGATAAATCATTATTAAATTATTAAATTTGTGTATATAAATTTTTAACATATTCAAAACATTATCACATACAAATCCTACAAAATCTTATGAAATACTAACCTATCCTGTGAGATTTCAAAATTATATGTTTGTGGGATTTCAAATTATATGTTTCTAAGTCACTAGTAATTAACCTCATCAAGTTTTTAGTATTTGATGTTTTGTTTACAAATACACAGATGCTTAGACGATGTTTGATTAGATATTTAGGATTTTTGGTTTATATCATTAATCGTTATCTTTGTAAGTTTAGGAAATAAAGACTAAAACTTTTATGTAGGTTTAGTGGTTTTCAAGGGGCATGTGCACTTCCACATCTGTGTGTGTATGTTTGTTAATAATCTTTGTCTATTGAGTAACTTATCATATATTTAAAGTACTGACACTTGTTTTAGTTTAGGTGTAACTGTTATGAGGTAGGCAAGTTGATATGGCTTGGCGACAATCATTTGGCCACGAACAATTGAAATTTAAATGTGCATATTGTATATTCAAATTGATATGAGTTTTTTTAGCTTATTAAAACGCCATTTTTGGTTTGATAAACTTGTGATAATGTTTTTGTATGAGTTTAGCTTATGATTTGGTTTTTGTGAAAATGTTTTGGTATTTTGTTTTAGTTGGGTTGTCAATTATTGGACAAACATTAGGTTGATAAATGGAAACATTTTGTATGATTTAGGATTTGATTATACTTGATTTTATTTATTTATTTTAGTTGGGTTGCCAATTGTTGGGCAAACATTAGATTGATATACGGAAATATCATTTTATAGCCGTTATGCCGCGAAAATTTTAAAAAACATGTAGTGTTCAATAGATTTCTAACTTCGTTGACACCTACGGTTTGACTTTTAAATAGTCAAACCATTACACGTAGGGTTTTAAACATTCCAAAACACCTTTCTTTGATTGTAACCTACAGTTTTGACTTTCCAATAGTCAAACCATTACACTTAGAGTTCTAGAGTCATCCAAAACTCCTCTACACCTATGGTCTGACTTTCAAGAAGGCAAACCATTACATGTAGTGTTCAATAGACTTATAACTTCGTTGACACTTATGGTTTGACTTTTAAATAATCAAACCATTACACGTAGTGTTTTAAACTTTCCAAAACACCTTTCTTTGATTGTAACCTACGGTTTTGATTTTCCAATAGTCAAACCATTACACTTAGAGTTTTAGAGTCATCTAAAACTCCTCTACACCTATGGTTTGACTTTTAAGAAGGCAAACCATTACATGTAGTGTTCAATAGACTTCTAACTTCGTTGACACCTACGGTGTTGATCTTTGGGTCGGGTGTTGATCATCGGGATACAGATCCAAAATCATGTTGAATTGGTACAGATTTGTCAGAGAGAGGTTGAGGTCACAACGTTGAGGTAGTACGTGTCACCCAAGGTTGGGAGACAACCGTAATTTTGTGGTTAGAATCTACTATAGTAAGTTAAGCGTTTACTCGGGAATAAGTATAAATGCCTAAGGGAAAAGTTGTCGGAAGTATCAACATAAGGTTTATCGTGGATGTTCTGGAAAGTGGATTAGAGGCAATTACTCGTAAACAGAGACAAGCTATCATGAGGGCAACGTTAATCGAAAAGCTAGATTTCGAGGACGAAATCTCTTTTAAGGTTGGGAGGATTGTAACACCCTGAATTTTTATCCTAATTGGAGAAGAGTGTTGAATTGGGTGAATCGGTAAAAGAAGAAACACATATGGTCGTCTCGACTATAGTGCCATGTTTTTGTGATATTTGTCACAATAGCACCAATGGTACTAAGAGTATGGTCGTCTCGGCTATAGTGACATGTGGTTGTGACACCTGTCATAATAGCACCAATGGTACTGAAAGTGTGGTAATCTCGGATATAGTGCCATAAAGTTGTGACATATGTCACAATAGAAACGGAGATTACCAAGTGGTTGGTCGTCCCAACGAATGTGCCATGTAATTATGTCAATGGTGTAACACCCGTAATTTTTGGGTAAGTAATATTCCAAGTTAATAGGAATCGATCTTTTGAGAGAAATAAAGGAAATGGGATTTTGGGATTAAATTCTAGATTTTATAGTCTTGCTATATGAGGAATTCAATAATGAGAACAACGGTTCTTTTCGGAGCAAAAACGGAGCTAAAACGAAGAAGTTATGACCAAAACAACGGTCGGTACAAGTACGGCTAAAGTGCCTAGCGAAAGTGACATGTGTCACTTTAGCTTGGCACTATCGCTGAGAGTATAAAACTCTCAGTACGTGTGGCGCGAGAGTGGCTAGCGAAAGTGACATATGTCAATTTAGCCAAGCACTATCGCAGAGCGGGTCTGGAGGTTAAAAATCCGATTTTTGGGGCTTTTCTTCATTTGCTCATATCTCCTTCACCATAACTCTGTTTGAGACGATTCTTTTTGCTATGGATTCGTATTTGAGATATTTTAAAGGTTTGATTGTTAGTTTTGGGAATATTCAAGAGTATTAGGTGGTGGATTGGAAGCAAATGTCAAGAGCTCATCATCATCATCACCTCCACCTACAAGAAATTTGGGGTTTTCTAGGTTTTCACCAAAACCTAAGTGGTAAGCTTATCCTCTCCATTTCTAAACCTTATTGGGTGATATAAATGCTTTATTGATGATTTCCTAGTGATTGGTTTCTCTAATTTTGGTTTGTAAGATTTTGGAGGATTTAGGTCAAAAATTAGGGTTTTGGCCAAAATGGAGATTTTGATGTAAAATCATTGGGGAACTATTCTAAAGGGTTGAATAAGTATATTTATGGTTGAAATTTATGGATCTAGCTTTTGGAAGGATTTTTCTCATGGATTCAGATTTCTTCAAGAAAGCTCAAGTTAGGGTAAAATCTAGATTTAGCCTAAATCTAGCAAGGTGAGTTCAAGTTGATTTGTGAAAACATTGTACATGCCAAAATGTCCATTTTAAAGTATTTATGTGTCTTACATGAAATCATCAATTGTTGAGTTATTTGGTAACTTTTGATTATTTGGGAAAAGATGTATTTTGGTTTATGGAACCCTGTTGGCTTATGTATTTTAGCCAAACGTGTATATTGCATTTGGGGGCTTGGTTTACACTCAGATGAGTCTTTGGAACGTTTGTTCATTTTTGATAGTTCACTATAGAGTAAATTCATCTCTCCATTTTCTGTGAAAAGGGGGGGGGGACAAAGAGATTTGTATCATTGCATTTTATTTTAGAATTACATGTTTTGGATGCGCTAGTTCATTCATTTGGAGTCATGTGAGGTTTTAGGCTGTAATGCAAATGGATCCATAGGCATAAGAGTCAGTTTTAGTGGGATAAATATCCCTGTTTTGTAATTTGAAATAGGCATGGGGTCTTCTGACCAATAATTGCAATTTTCTTGTGAACGAGCTTAATTGGGATGTTTTGGAATTCCAAGGTATAGACCCAGAGAGGTTGAACTTGATGAATGCACGAATATTTCCAAGGTACAAGCCTAGAGGGGTTGAACTTGATGATTATCCAAGGAATAGACATGGAGTTGTTGAGTTTGTTGGTTTGTTAGCTATAGACCCAGAAAGGTTGATGTTAACGAGTGTTTTATCCCTAAGTGATGCCCATATAACATTGATAAGTGGCCTAACTTTCTGTGCCCGCCACATTCGATGGAATTCGGGTCTCCCCCGTCACCGAAAGGTGTTGTTTTGGGTATTGAATTTTATTATCCAAGTTTTCGGTGATGTTTCGTATATATGGATCTTATCCATGATTTTTGGGTTGAATATTATGCCACATCCGTGTTTTTGGGTGTTTCAGGATATAAAGTTTCATCCGCATTTCATAATTGGGAGTTCAATTTCTATTCACGTTTGAGTGAGTTTTTGGGTTGAATTTAATTTACGAAAGAACGTTTATATTGGTGTTTCTTTGCCTAAAATGCATATTGTTGGAAAACGAGTCATTTTCGTATTTGAGACCTATCAAATTGAAAGATTATGATTTAGATTGCATTACTTCTTTTCAACGATATCTTCATTCATATGGAAAACTCTTGATCTCACCAGGTATTAGCCTAACCTTTTATTTGTCGGCATGTGCAACATGTTCCGGTTGGGAATAGTCTTAGTGACGTTGTGAAGCGATGAGTGCTAGTTGTGTGCTCGAGGAGGGTTTAGCTTGTCTAAGTCTTCCGCAATTGTTTTGGGAAGAGCAACTTGCGTTTGGGGATTAAGTAGCACTCGACTTTGGTTTAGTCTTTTTGTATTATTGGAGTTTGTATTTGTTGAGGTTATTTATCGAATTTCATAATTGAAAGGTAATGAGTTTTGAATTGTAGGAAGATGTGTCGATTTATTTGATGTTACATCGAAAATTTTCATTAGTTTCTCTTACCAAATTTGAAGGTGCTACAAGTTGGTATCAGAGCTTAAGTTCGAGAGAATTAGGTGTTGATTTTGGATGCCTAGACTCGAACTAGCGTTATTTTAAGTGATTGAAAGTGAAGTTGCACTAATAACCACTTTAAGATTGGATGATTCGAGGTGGTTGGAGTCACTAGGAACGGGAAACACGCCGAAGGTGGCAAGGATGATCATGTACAGTATGTTCATAATAGCACCTGGCCAGTGTTATGGTGAACCTACGAATTGCATGTGTATGCTTGAACTGCCTTGGTATTATGACCGTTGGGGTAGTGAAGAAGTTTCTAAATGAGTAGCTATTAGAAGGAGTTGATGATTTTAGTATTCGTCACTTGGAGTGACGGTAAACATGGTGATTGCATTAAGTGGACCGTGTTGGTTCAGATTGATTGGTTGGATTAGAACCATAGACTTTTGGAACCGATGTTATTTCGAGGAGAAATTAGGAGGTAAACCTATGAAGTCCGTGATATCTGCCTTAAGATGTTGAGCATCTAGATGATGATAGTGTAACTAAGAAATCTAGGAGCGTGGTTTCGAGGTGTTGAGTGCCAATCAAATTCATGCACGAAAATTTACTTCTAAAATAAATTGCATCAATTATTTCTCATGTTTCCAAGTTAGCATGTGGATAACATTACGAAGTATTGGGAAAACGTTTAGCACAGAGAAGATTTTAAACCATGATTTTAATCTTGCATGAAATTGTTTTATTTCTCATGGTTGCAAACTTGGTAGAGATTTTCTCTATCCCTGTTTTATCGAACATTATTTTCGGATATTGTGATGTCCATATTTTGATGTTGTTTAGATTATTGGACAAGTAACTGTGACGTATGACTTTAACATTGGATCTTCTCCACGTATGTTAAGGTTTTGGGACAAAAAGTTATTCTCATGTTTTGGTGTTCGAGTTTTATTGGAAACTTTATTCCGTGTGAGTTTTATCGAAATTTATGAAAAATTATTTTACGAGGTTTTGCTATGCTTGAGTGTGCTATAAAATGCGTAGGCTTTCATTTTGAATGTATATGAATTTAGGAGTTTTATTGAAGCCTTATATCTTATGTGAGTTACGTTGAAAAGTGTCGTTTTATATCATAAATGCGATAAAAGATAAATTTTTGGAATTATGACGTTTTAGTCATAATTTTGTTTCATGCTATTTGATCTTTGGGAACGAAGATTTTGGCACCATTCGATTTTGAGTGTTGTTGGGTTTGATTGAGTTTAGGAAAAATTTTGCTGGGTCTTATGGAATTATATTTTACGACATTATGCGTCATGCAGTTGAACTTTGAGAGGTGTACACTTGCATTATTGTGTGCGTTAACTTATGAATTTTTATTTAATATTTTTGTCTCATGCGAGTTTCGCGCTGGTGTTTTCGCAACCGTAAGGGACGTCTTGAGAGTTTTGCTAGTAGATGTTATCCCATACGTTATTTTGGGAAGTTTCATTATCATGTGATTTTTCTTTTGGGTTTCGTACAAGTGTTATTCGTTGGATGCTATTAAGTATTCGAATTAATTTATACTGTTAGTGTGAGTAGCATATGAAAGATGTATGTTGCCTCGTATTGAACTTTCACTCTGAACATGCTTCAGTTATTGATTTTATGGTCATAAATTTTCCGCAATGTCTTAAATGAGTTATCGATATACATGTCCTTGTAACTTCCATTTTCGGACAAGTGCATTTTACATGTGCGGCCCAAGGTTCGAACTCGATTTAAAATTTATTTGCGTTTGACCAAATCACACACTCCTATTGTTATACTAAGTCTTGGAAACTAAACTGAGGTATATGTGTCTTGTTCGAAAATTTTATTCCACGACGTATGCGGTTTAAAGGAAGCAACTTTGAAGTAAAATTGTGTAAGTCCCTTTTTGGAGTTGTACAAACATTTCTTGCACATGTTATAGTACAGAAAACTATTTTCACGTATATATACTGTACGTTGATGCATGCTAGGACCATGGTAGTCCATCTGGAAATTTTGTTGTGCATCTTTTGTTATCCCCATTATTAATGTAAGTGAGAACCAAACGAATTTTGAAACTGCTTTATATGTGTGACTATGATGACCATTTTGCACATCTATCAAGAAATCGGTAGTGGATTTTACTCATACGATTAATTGTTATAAAGCTTGAGTATTTGAAAGTTTTATAAAATTTCAATTGGCATATTACTTGAAAAACCTTGTGAAACACCCTCAAAATTTGAAATAGCGGCTAATTAAAAATTTCCAAGTACAACGATAACTAAATCAACTACAACAACAATTAAGGTTTAACCTCAATAAACACCATTCAATTCCTATACACGATCTATAATAGGTACGTATGTTACTACAACCCAAATACAGTCACTATCTCCAACTGTGGAAGACTTCATCTAACAACTTACCCTCGTGTAAATCTAGAGCACATCTCCTCAAGCACCACTAGAACCAAATCCCAACTGGACCTGATGCACATGCCAACAAATAAAAATGTTAGGCTTAACGCCTAGTGAGCTCAAGAGTTTCAACATGAAAGAAATATCTTTAAAAGAAAGGAATTCAGTTCGAATCAAGATATTTCAAAATGGTTTACTTTAGAAAAGGGAAACGACTCGTTTTCCATAATATGTATCTTTAAAGACAACGATCCAATACAAACATTCTTTATAAAACGATGCAACCCATAACTCACTCAAAACGTGATTATAATTCGACACCCAATTTGTGAAAATGTGAATAACACTTCATATCCCAAAACACCAAAAAACACGGGTGGACATAATACTCGACCCTTACATAAAGGAAAACAATCCGTATAAATATAATATGCAATCGAAAACATGGAACTAAAATTCAATACTCACGCAACCATAAAATGGTATGAAATCCAAATATTAAAGCATGGACAATTAAATATCCAAAATACTACTGGCCGACAACGGGGGAGACCCGTATCCATTGGGAGTGGAGGAACACAAAAGTATGTCACTCATACAATGTTAGTCGTATGACACTTCACGACACGGAAGCCCAAGTGCCCCTACGACACCCTTCAAGCTACACCAAAAAAGACAGCTAACCTTAGCAAATATTACCATGAATACCACCAAATGCCCAACAACATTCGAGGACTACAACCATGGCATTACCCCGAATGGCGGAGGTCCAAAACGCCCATCATCATAATAGCACAACCGGACGTAGCCCTCCTAGTGTACACTTGAAAGTTAAGGTCATATGACATAAGTTCCGGAGTCCAACCCCAAAATACCCAGTTGACTAGCAACTAAAGACTGACTTATGTGCCTATGGATCCAATGCAACACAGTCTAACATTACATGACTACACAGGAGTGACCACGCACCCAAGCATGTAAGTATTATCAAAATGCAACACAGTGCGTTAGTATGTAATTCATAAACGGATTCTACATCGATCCATTAAAACCGGACAAATGTCCTCAAGACTCTTTTAAGTCAACACCGAGCTATAATGCTCAAAATCTATTTAACCAACAAATAACGGTCCCCCAAATAATGTAATGCATTTAAATGGCGTTTATGCAGACGCATACCTCAAAGATGTGATTAACCCAAAACTCATCACAGATTGGGACAAAAGATTTTCCAAATGATTTATGAAATAAAATACACAAAAAATGCATAAATCATAGATTAGACTTCATTTGTACAAAATCACCAAAGATATATAAATAATAAAATGGACTTTATTTGCACAAAATCACCAAAAATGCATAAACCATGCTAATACTTATCAAGACATCCAAATCCCAAATAGGGGCATTTTGTGAGGCTAAAATAACCCAAGTTTATCAAATATGAAAACTTATCAAACTACCCAACACATTGACAAATACCAAGTAAAGCATATTTTCACTTCAAAATACTCAAAACTTATCAGCAGTTAACAATTTCATGTAAAACACAAAACACTTTAAAATAAACATTTTGACATGTACACCGTTTTCACAAATCAACTTGAACTCACCTTGCTAGATTTAGGCTAAATCTAGATTTTACCCCAACTTTAGCCTTCTTAAAGAAATCCGAATCCACTAGCAAAATCATTTCAAAACCTAGATTCACAAGTTCCACCCATAAATAATCACATTCAACCATTTAGAATCGATTCCCAAACATATTACACCAAAATCTACATTTTGGTCCAACCCCTAATTTTTACCCAAATCTTCCAAAATCTTACAAACCGAAATTGGAGTAATAAAACACTAGGAAGTCATCCATGAAGCATTTACAAATCTTAAATAAGTTTAGAAATGGAGGGAATGAACTTACCACTTAGGTTTTAGTGAAAACCTAGAAAACTCTAAAATGGAGCTTGAGGTTGAAGATGAAGATGGAAATGGTGAACCCTTGATCATAGCTTCCAATCCTACCACTTGATGATGTTTTACCTCCATAATACCCAAGCATTTGAGCCAAGGAATCGACATATATGATTTAGGTTAGTTCTAGAGAGTGTTTGGGAAGAAGTGGAAGTGAAGAAATGGAGAAATGAGCTGAAACCCGCACTTAACAGCCCGCTGCCCCTTATGTGCGACATTGCCATGCGACAATGCCCTGGGCATTGTCGCTGGTCATTGTCGTTCGATGCCCCACTGCTTCTGTTTCATGCTGCGACTTTGCCCGGTGCGACTATGACACCGTCATAGTCGCCGGACATTGTAGTCAAGCCCGAACCAAGCTCTGAAACTCGACTTTTTCAACGCCAATACCCCCGATACTCTAAGGAACTTCAAACAATGATTTCCCAACAAAAGTCCCGCCGTTCATAAGTTCCAAAAATGTCTGGGTGTCCTTTATTTACCGAAAATTATGGGTGTTACATTCCTCCCAACCTTAAAAGAGATTTCGTCCTCGAAATATAGATTCCCAAGAAACGTTGACCACTTGATAGATTATCTCTACACCGCTTGCCAGAACTACCACCATAACCTTATGCTGGCCATTACGATAAATGTACCCTTGGGCACATCCCACTTATATCCGAATGAATAATAATCTTACTAACGAGGCCTTTAACCATGAGACTGCGGTTGTCTCCCAACCTTGGGTGACACGTACTACCTCAAGGGTAGTTTGTGGTCTCAACTTCTCACCGGCCATTCATCTCAAATCCACATGTTTTTGAACCCAAAACCAACGATCGACATCAAATCCTAATGAATTCTCATTTTTTTTTCTTAATGATCCATTCATGATTTTTGGTAAGGTCGTCCTTCCAAGGGCGCACCAATACGCTCTCCGGGTAACTGGTTAATGCAGATCCGACTAACAACCAACTCCGTTCTACTCCCAACCTCAAACATTCCCTTAATAAAATATTTACCATAACGGGAAAACTTATACACATCGATACATAATCACCAACATCTAACCTTCTTTTAAATTCCCCCACGAGAGGTCAACATTCTCTTGACCCAACGGGGATACTTCCAACCTTCCAACGATTTGTTGACTTCAAAAGGGCAAGTCGACGCCTAAACCAAATGGTAGCACCGAAAATATAGATATCTCGCCCAATATTTCATTCCGAAAGTATTGTCGCGTTAAAGTTGACACCTAATAGGGTATTAAGATCCCCAATCTTACGTTTCTAACCGACATACCACAATATTTCCCTTGCTCACGCAAGCCCATCAAGACAATACGCTAGAAACGTATAACATGATGTCTAACGGACCATCAACCCGTCAAATCCAATCCAGCCATATCCAGAATCATACAAGACCTTATCCCGCAGGTTTGCCAAAGCATAAAGATCACCCCTTAGTTAACTGGGAAGGCATGAATCTATTACCTCAACTATTCATGCATGAACCGATTCATAAACCAAAATCTGAAGTTCCAAGGCTGACCACGATTCAAATCATCCGACGCTTCAATTCCCAAGGACTCCTTAGTTCCTTAATTACAACTCTTTTCATGACAAGGGTTTAAATCTATAGGCCTAATGAGTTCAAGGTTTTCAACTAATACGCCAATTTAAACTTTTATAAAACTTTCAAATACACAAGCTTTACAACAATTAATCATGCGGTAAAAAAAATCCCTTACCGTTCACTTGATAGGTTTTAAAATTGATCACCGACGCTACGCATATAAAACCATTTTCTAGAATTCGTTTGATCAGTACTTACGTTAATAAGGACAATAACAAAAGATGCGCCACAATTTATACTATAAAGATGAAAATAATTTTCTGCACCCCAACACGTGCAATAAATGTTTGTACAACTCCAAAAGAGAACTTTACGATTTTAACCTTAAAATTCTTTCTTTTTAACCGCAAGACGTCGTGGCATAAAATTTTCAACAAGTCCTATATGCATCAGTTTATTCCCCAAAACTTGGGAAAACGATGGGAACGTAAACAAATTTCAAATCGAATTTAAAACTTTGAGTCGCACAGACAAAACACACTTAACCAAAATAGTAACTACAACGACATGAATACCGATAACTCATTTAATGCATTGCGGAAAATTTCTAACGGTAAAATCAACAACTGAAACATGTTCTGAGCAAAAGTTCTATCTGAAACAATATAAATCTTTTATACGTTTACTCACACCAACAATATAATTTAATCCGAACACGAATAGTGTACAACGATTACACTTGTATAAAGCCCAAAGGTAAATCGCATGATATTGAAACTTCTCCAAAATAACATATGGGGTGACATCTATTAACAAAACCCATAAATTAACGCACACAACAATGCATGTACACACGTTCCAAAATTTATCTACGTGACGCAAAGGTCGTACGATAAGACACCATAAAACCCAACTGAATTTTCATAAAACTCATTAACGCTAAAATGAAGAGGTGTCAAAATTTTCATTTCCCAACATAAAGCATAAAACAATAACAAGTCTAAAAATGCTAAAATTCTAAAACCACAACGTACGAATAAGTGACCCTTTTCAACAAAACTTTCATGAGATACGACGCCCAAAACGTCGCAAAACTATACTCCATAAAATTCATCACGACTTATACAGATCAAAATTCCCAAGAAAATTCCGACTCAAGAATATGGGAAGAACTCTTCCTTTAAGACATTAACATACATGGAGGAGATCCAATGTCAAGGTTAAAAATTCCACAGTTATTTGTCCAATATCCCAAATGACATTAAAACACATATCTTATATTATCCAAAAATAGCGTTAAACACAAAACGGGGACGAAGAGATTTTCAATATAAATTTGCAACCGTGTGTAACAAAACAGTTTCATACATGCTTAAACTCACGGTTTAAAGATTTGATGAGTGCTAAATATTTTGCCAAGACTTTAAAATGTAACCCACTTTATGTTTTGAGAACATGAGAAACAATTTATGCAAACTCATTTTTGAAGTAAATTTAGTGCATGAATTTGGTCGGTTCTCGGCATCCTAGGACCACGCTTCTCAATTTCCTGACATACTACCGTCATCCGGATGCATCAAACATCTTAGAGCAACAATCACACTAATTTGGTCAACTTACGATTTCTCCTTGAAATGGAGTCAATTCAACCAATAACTCCGACTCTAGATGATCAACTTAATGTATTCCTCACGCTTAACTATCACTCCAAAGTGACATTACTATGAACATCAACCCTTCTTTAGATCACTCGCTTAGAAACTTTTTCACTACCCCAACGGTCATCATACCAAGGTAATTCAAGTATACACATGTAGCATGTAGGTTCACCATAACACTGGCCAGGTGCCATTATGAACGTGCCGTACATGATCATCCTTGCGACCCTCGACAAGTTTCCCGTTTCTAGCGACTCGGTCAATCCCCAAAATATCTTATCTTAAGGTACCTAATGTGCAATTTCACTTACAATCACTTATAAGATCGCTAGTTTGAGTTTAGGCATCCAAAAATCAATACCTAATTCTCTCAAACTTAAGCTCTGATACCAACTTGAAACACCCTCAAAACTTGAAATAACGACTAATTAAAGTTTTCAAAGTACAACGATAACTAAATCAACTACAACAACAATTAAGGTTTAACTTCAATAAACACCATTCAATTCCTATACACGATCTATAATAGGTACATATGTTACTACAACCCAAATACAGTCACTATCTTCAACTGCGGAAGACTTCATCAAATAACTTACCCTCGTGTAAATCTAGAGCTCATCTCCTCAAGCACCGCTAGAACCAAATCCCAACAGGAACCTGATGCACATGCCGACAAATAAAAAGGTTAGGCTTAATGCCTAGTGAGCTCAAGAGTTTCAACATGAAAGAATATATTGTCGGTCCAACAATACTATATCAAGTTCTTAGATTTAAACAACACAAAATCGATTACCAAACTGTATTGATTATAACAACGGTTACAAGGTTGATCAGATTTAAGCTTGGATTGTGTTCTCTGTTTTCTCTCTATTACACCGTTAAGTGTGTGTTTGTATGTGTTAATTCTTATCTAATCCTGTTAGAGAGATTGAGAGATATCACTTAACTAATCTAGTGTGTCTTACACACTACCTAACATAATATCTAGATACTTTAATATCTAGATATTATCCTAGATAATATCAAACAAACTAGATATTAAAACTAATAACTAACTAAGTTACCTAATATAACTAATAACAATAAACATGGATTACATTGATTACTTTGACATTTATTACAAATAGACATAGACTTTAATATCGAGAGTCGACTTTTCGGCTTTAGCTTCAGATTGCGATCTTCAGATTGGATGATCTTGAATCCAATGAGACTGTGTCTTAACATATATCTTTAAAAGAAAGGAATTCAGTTCGAATCAAGATCTTTCGAAATGGTTTACTTTAGAAAAGGGAAACGACTCGTTTTCCATAATATGTATCTTTAAAGACAACGATCCAATACAAACATTCTTTATCAAATGATGCAACCCATAACTCACTCAAAACGTGATTATAATTCGACACCCAATTTGTGAAAATGTGAATAACACTTCATATCCCAAAACACCCAAAAACACGGGTGGGCATAATACTCGACCCTTACATAATGGAAAACAATCCGTATAAATATAATATGCAATCGAAAACATGGAACTAAAATTCAATACGCACGCGACCATAAAACGGAATGAAATCCAAATATTAAAGCATGGACAATTAAATATCCAAAATACTACTGGCCGACAACGGGGGAGACCTGTATCCATTGAGAGTGGAGGAACACAAAAGTATGTCACTCATACAATGTTAGTCGTATGACACCTCACGACATGGAAGCCCAAGTGCTTCTACGACACCCTTCAAGCTACACCAAAAGAGACAACTAACCTTAGCGAATATTACCATGAATAACACCAAAGGCCCAACAACATTCGAGGACTACAACCATGGCATTACCCCGAATGACGGAGGTCCAAAACACCCATCATCATAATAGCACAAACGGACTTAGCCCTCCTAGTGTACACTTGAAACGTTAAGGTCATATGAAATAAGTTCCGGAGTCCAACCCTTAAATAACCAGTTGACCATCAATTAAAGACTGCCTATGGATCTAATGCAACATAGTCTAACATTACATGACTACACAGTAGTGACCACGCACCCAAACATGTAAGTATCATCAAAATGCAACACATTGCGTTAGTATGTAATTCATATATGGATTCTACATCGATCCATTAAAACCGGACAAATGTCCTCAAGACTCTTTTAAGTCAACACCGAGCTAGAATGCTCAAAATCCATTTGACCAATAAATAACGGTCCCCCAAATAATGTAATGCATTTAAATGGCGTTTATGCAGACACATACCTCAAAGATGTGATTAACCCAAAACTCATCACAGATTGGGACAAAAGATTTTCCAAATGATTTATGAAATCAAATACACCAAAAATGCATAAATCATAGATTAGACTTCATTTGTACAAAATCACCAAAGATGTATAAATCATAAAATGGACTTTATTTGCACAAAATCACCAAAAATGCATAAACCATGCTAATACTTATCAAGACATCCAAATCCCAAATAGGGGAATTTTGTGAGGCTAAAACAACCCAAGTTTATCAAATATGAAAACTTATCAAAATACCCAACACATTGACAAATACCAAGTAAATCATATTTTCACTTCAAAATACTCAAAACTTATCAGCAGTTAACAATTTCATGTAAAACACAAAACACTTTAAAATAAACATTTTGGCATGTACACCGTTTTCACGAATCAACTTGAACTCACCTTGCTAGATTTAGGCTAAATCTAGATTTTACCCCACCTTGAGCCTTCTTGAAGAGGTCCGAATCCACGAGCAAAATCCTTTCAAAACCTAGATTCACAAGTTCCACCTATAAATAATCACATTCAACCATTTAGAATCGATCCTCAAACATATTACACCAAAATCTCGATTTTGGTCCAAACCCTAATTTTTACGCAAATCTTCCAAAATCTTACAAAACGAAATTAGAGTAATAAAACACTAGGAAGTCATCCAGGAAGCATTTACAACTCTTAAATAAGTTTAGAAATGGAGGGGATGAATTTACCACTTAGGTTTTAGTGAAAATCTAGAAAACTCTAAAATGGAGCTTGACGTTGAAGATAAAGATGGAAATGGTGAACCCTTGATCATAGCTTCCAATCCTACCACTTGATGATGTTTTACCTCCATAATACCCAAGCATTTGAGCCAAGGATGACCTAAAATCGACATATATGATTTAGGTTAGTTTTAGAGAATGTTTGGGAAGAACTGGAAGTGAAGAAATGGAGAAATGAGCCGAAACCCGCACTTAACAGCCCTCTGCCCCTCATGTGCGATAATGCCCTGGGCATTGTCGCTGGTCATTGTCGCTGGATGCCCAACTGCTTCTGTTTCATGCTGCGACTTTGCCCGATGCGACTATGACACTGTCATAGTCACCGGGCATTGTAGCCAAGCCCGAACCAAGCTCCAAAACTCGAATTTTTTAACGCCAATACCCCCGATACACTAAGGAACTTCAAACAATGATATCCCAACAAAAGTCTCATCGTTCATAAGTTCCAAAAATGTCCGGGTGTCCTTTACTTACCGAAAATTACGGGTATTACACCTTGAACTCATTAGGGCTATGGATTTAAAACCCTATCTTGAAAAGAGTTTTAATTAGGGACTAGAGGAGTACATGGGAATTGAAGCGTTGGATGATATGACTTGTGGTCAGTCTTGAATTTTGGATTTCAGTTTTCGAATCTGTGCACGCATGGATAATGGAAGTATTAGATTTATGTCATCCCAGTTAATTAAGGGGTGATCTTTATGCTTTGGTAAACCTGGGGGATGAGGTCTTGTGTGATTATCTGCACCTTGTTGGGTTCGGTTTGATGGGTTGCTTGTCTGTTTGACATCATGTTATATGTTGACGGTGTACTGTCTTAATGGGTTTCCGTGAACAAGGGAATTATTGTGGTCCGTTTATTAGGGATGTAAGAGTGGGAATATTAGTCCTCCGTTAGGTGTCAACCTTAATGCGACTATGCTTCTGGAATGAAATATTGGGCGGGATGTCCACGTTTTTGATATCACCATTTTGATTACAGACGTCGACTTGTCCTCTTGAAGTCAATGAATCTTGGAATGTTTGGAAGCATCCCCGTTTGATCATGAGAATTGTTGACCTCTCGGTGGTGGGATTTAAAGGAATATTAGATATTGGTCATTAAGTATTGATGTGCATAGGTTTTCTGTTGCGGTAAAGATCTTATTGAGTGAATGTTTTGAGATTTGAGGGTAGATCGGAGTTGAGTGATAGCCAGATTTGCATTAACCTGCTACCCGGAGAGCGTTTTGGCACGTCCTTGGAAGGATGACTCTACCAATAACAAAGGATAAAGATTAAGGTATTTTGGGGATTCTTTGGGTCGGGTGTTGATCATCGGGATACGGATCCAAAATTATATTGAATTGGTACCGATTTGTCAGAGAGAGGTTGAGGTCACAAGCAACCTTGAGGTAGTACGTGTCACCCAAGGTTGGGAGACAACCGTAGTTTTGTGGTTAGAATCTACTATAGTAAGTTAAGCGTTCACTCGAGAATAAGTATAAATGCCTAAAGGAACAGTTGTCGGAAGTATCAACATAAGGTTTATCGTGGTTGTTCTGGAAAGTGGATTAGAGGCAATTACTCGTAAAGAGAGATAAGCTATCATGAGGGCAACGTTAATCGAGAAGCTAGATTTCGAGGACGAAATCTCTTTTAAGTTTGGGAGGATTGTAACACCCTGAATTTTTATCCTAATCGGAGAAGAGTGTTGAATTGGGTGAATCGATAAAGGAAGAAACACATATGGTCGTCTCGACTATAGTGACATGTTGTTGTGATATTTGTCACAATAGCACCAATGGTACTACGAGTATGGTCGTCTCGGCTATAGTGACATGTGGTTGTGACACCTGTCACAATAGCACCAATGGTACTGAAAGTGGGGTAATCTCGGCTATAGTACCATGCAGTTGTGACATATGTCACAATAGCAACGGAGATTACCAAGTGGTTGGTCGTATCAACGAATGTGCCATGTAATTATGTCAATGGTGTAACACCCGTAATTTTTGGGTAAGTAATATTCCAAGTTAATAGGATTCGATCTTTGGAGAGAAATAAAGGAAATGGGATTTTGGGATTAAATTCTAGATTTTATAGTCTTGCTATATGAGGAATTCAATAATGAGAACAACGGTTCTTTTCGGAGCAAAAACGAAGAAGTTATGGCCAAAACAACAGTCGATACAAGTACGGCTAAAGTGCCTAGCGAAAGTGACATGTGTCACTTTAGCTTGGCACTATCGCTGAGAGTATAAAACTCTCAGTACGTGTGGCGCGAGAGTGCCTAGCGAAAGTGACATATGTCAATTTATCCAAGAACTATCGCAGAGCGGGTCTGGAGTTTAAAATCCGATTTTTGGGGCTTTTCTTCATTTCCTCATATCTCCTTCACAGTAACTCTGTTTGAGACGATTCTTTTTGCTATGGATTCATATTTGAGATATGTTAAAGGTTTGATTGTTAGTTTTGGGAATATTCAAAAGATTATTAGGTGGTGGATTGGAAGCAAATGTCAAGAGCTCATCATCATCATCACCTCCACCTTCAAGAAATTTGGGGTTTTCTAGGTTTTCACCAAAACCTAAGTGGTAAGCTTATCCTCTCCATTTCTAAACCTTATTGGGTGATATAAATGCTTTATTGATGATTTCCTAGTGTTTGATTTCTCTAATTTTGGTTTGTAAGATTTTGGAGGATTTAGGTCAAAAATTAGGGTTTTGGCCAAAATGGAGATTTTGATGTAAAATGATTGGGGAACTATTCTAAAGGGTTGAATAAGTATATTTATGGTTGAAATTTATGGATCTAGCTTTTGGAAGGATTTTTCTCATGGATTCAGATTTCTTCAAGAAAGCTCAAGTTGTGTTAAAATCTAGATTTAGCCTAAATCTAGCAAGGTGAGTTCAAGTTGATTTGTGAAAATGTTGTACATGCCAAAATGTCCATTTTAAAGTATTTATGTGTTATACATGAAATCGTCAATTGTTGAGTTATTTGGTAACTTTTGATTATTTGAAGTGTTTGGCTTATTAAACTTTGTAAAACACCCACATTTGGGATTTTTGGACATTTTGATAAATGTGTCATAAATGAATGTGTTTTGATGATTTATTGCACAAATAGATATTTGGTCAAAAATGCGTTTTTAGTGTTTGATGGAAACATGCATCATTTATGTAATGGGAAGTTTGGAAGTTTTGAAGGTACGAATGTATGAGTCGTTTGATTTTGATCATTCCAGACCTTGGGAACATTTTGGAAATGGTAAACCTTTTAATTTTGGGCCGAAGGCCAATTGTGATTTGGGAGACAAAGATTTTTGGGAAAAGATGTATTTTGGTTTATGGAACCCTGTTGGCTCATGTATTTTTGCCAAACGTGTATATTGCATTTGGGGGCTTGGTTTACACTCATATGAGTCTTTGGAACGTTTGTTCAGTTTTGATAGCTCACTATAGAGCTTTGGTTACGATTTATATCATTGAATTTTATTTGAGAATTACATGTTTTGGATGCGCTAGTTCACTCATTTGGAGTCATGTGAGGTTTTAGGCTGTAATGCAAATGGATCCATAGGCATAAGAGTCGGTTTGAGTGTGATAAATATCCCCGTTTTGTAACTTGAAATAGGCATGGGGTCTTCTGACCAATAATTGCAATTTTCTTGTGAACGAGCTTAATTGGGATGTTTTGGAATTCCAAGGTATAGACCCAGAGGGGTTGAACTTGATGAGTGCACGAAGATTTCCAAGGTACAAATCTAGAGGGGTTGAACTTGATGATTATCCAAGCAATAGACATGGAGTTGGTGAGCTTGTTGGTTTATTAGCTACAGACCCGGAGAGGTTTATGTTAACGAGTGTTTTATCCCTAAGTGACGCTCATATAACATTGATAAGTGGCCTAACTTTGTGTGCCCGCCACATTCGATGGAATTCGGGTCTCCCTCGTCACCGAAAAGTGTTGTTTTGGGTATTGAATTTTATTATCCAAGTTTTTAGTGACGTTTTATATATATGAATCTTATCCATGATTTCTGGGTTGAGTATTATGCCACATCCGTGTTTTTGGGTGTTTCGGGATATAAAGTTTTATCTGCATTTCATAATTGGGAGTTCAATTTCTATTCACGTTTTAGTGAGTTTTTGGGTTGAATTTAATTTACGAAAGAACGTTTATATTGGTGTTTCTTTGCCTAAATTGCATATTATTAGAAAACGAGTCGTTTTCGTATTTGAGACCTATCAAATTGAAAGATTATGATTTAGATTGCATTTCTTCTTTTCAACTATATCTTCATTCATATGGAAAACTCTTGAACTCACTAGGCGTTAGCCTAACCTTTTATTTGTCAGCATATACAATAGGTTCCGGTTGGTAATAGTCTTAGTGATGCTATGAAGCGATGAGTGCTAGCTAGTTGTGTGCTCGAGGAGGGTTTAGCTTGTCGAAGTCTTCCGCAATTGTTTTGGGAAGAGCAACTTGTGTTTGGGGATTAAGTAGCACCCGACTTTGCTTTAGTCTTTTTGTATTATTGGAGTTTGTATTTGTTGAGGTTATTTATCGAATTTCATAATTGAAACGTAATGAGTTTTGAATTGTAGGAAGATGTGTCAATTTATTTGATGTTACATCGAAAATTTTCATTAGTTGCTCTTACCATATTTGAGGGTGTTACAAGTTGGTATCAGAGCTTAAGTTCGAGATAACTAGGTGTTGATTTTGGATGCCTGGACTCGAACTAGCGTTATTTTAAGTAACTGAAAGTGAAGTTGTACTAATAAGCACTTTAAGATTGGATGATTCGCGGTGGTTGGAGTCACTAGGAACGGGAAACACGCCGAAGGTGGCAATGATGATCATGTACAGTACATTCATAATAACACTTGGCCAGTGTTATGGTGAACCTACGAATTGCATGTGTATGCTTGAACTACCTTGGTATGATGACCGTTGGGGTAGTGAAGAAGTTTCTAAATGAGTAGCCATTAGAAGGAGTTGATGATTTTAGTATTCGTCACTTGGAGTGACGGTAAGCATGGTAATTGAATTAAGTGGACCATTTCGGGTCAGATTGATTGGTTGGATTAGAACCATAGACTTTTGGAACTGATTTTATTTCGAGGAGAAATTGGGAGATGAACCTATGAAGTTCGTGATCTCGACCTTAAGATGTTGAGCTTCTGGATGACGATAGTGTAACTAAGAAATCGAGGAGCGTGGTTTCGAGGTATTGACTGCCGATCAAATTCATACACGAAAATTTACTTCTAAAATAAATTGCATCAATTATTTCTCATGTTTTCGAATTAGCATGTGGATAACATTACGAAGTATTGGGAAAACGTTTAGCACACACAAGATTTTAAACCATGATTTTAAACTTGCATGAAATTGTTTTATTTTTCATGGTTGCAAACTTGGTAGAGATTTTATTTATCTCTGTTTTATCGAACATTATTTTCGGATATTGTGATGTCCATATTTTGATGTTGTTTAGGGTATTGGACAAGTAACTGTGACCTATGACTTTAACATTGGATCTCCTTCACCTATGTTAAGGTTTTGGGACGAAAAATTATTCTCATGTTTTGGTGGTTGAGTTTTATTGGAAACTATATTTCGTGTGAGTTTTATCTAAATTTATGAAATATTATTTTACGAGGTTTTGCTATGCATGAGTGTGCTTTGAAATGCGTATGCTTTCATTTTGAATGTATATGAATTTAGGAGTTTTATTGAAGCCTTATATCTTATGTGAGTTACGTTGAAAAGTGTCGTTTTATATCATAATTATGCGATAAAAGATAAATTTTTGGAATAATGACGTTTTAGTCATAACTTTCTTTCATGCTATTTGATCTTTGGGAACGAAGATTTTGGCACCATTCGATTTTGAGTGTTGTTGGGTTTGATTGATTTTAGGAAAAATTTTGCTGGGTCTTATGGAATTATATTTTACGACATTTTGCGTCGTGCAGTTGAACTTTGAGAGGTGTACACTTGCATTATTGTGTGCGTTAACTTATGAATTTTTGTTTAATATTTTTGTCTCATGCGAGTTTCGCGCTGGTGTTTTCGCAACCGTAAGGGACGTCTTGAGAGTTTTGCTAGTAGATGTTATCACATACGTTATTTTGGGAAGTTTCATTATCATGTGATTTTTCTTTTGGGTTTCGTACAAGTGTTATTCGTTGGATGCTATTAAGTATTCGAATTAATTTATAATGTTAGTGTGAGTAGCATATGAAAGATGTATGTTGCCTCGTATTGAACTTTCACTCTGAACATGCTTCAGTTATTGATTTTATCATCATAAATTTTCTGCAATGTCTTAAATGAGTTATCGGTATACATGTCCATGTAACTTCCATTTTCGGACAAGTGCATTTTATTTGTGCGGCCCAAGGTTCGAACTCGATATAAAATTTATTTGCGTTTGACCAAATCACACACTCCTATTATTTTACTAAGTCTTGGAAACTAAACTGAGGTATATGTGCCTTGTTGGAAAATTTTATTCTACGACGTATGCGGTTTAAAGGAAGGAACTTTGAAGTAAAATTGTGTAAGTCCCTTTTTGGAGTTGTACAAAATTTGTTGCACATGTTATAGTACAGAAAACTATTTTCACGTATATACTGTACGTTGATGAATGCTAGGACCATGGTAGTCCATCTGGAAATTTTGTTGTGTATCTTTTGTTATCGCCATTATTAATGTGAGTGAGAACCAAACGAATTTCGAAATTGCTTTATATGTGTGACTTTGATGACCATTTTGCACACCTATCGAGAAATCGGTAGTGGATTTTACTCATACGATTAATTGTTATAAAGCTTGAGTATTTGAAAGTTTTATAAAATTTCAATTGGCATATTAGTTGAAAAACCTTGAACTTATTAGGGCTATGGATTTAAAACCCTATCTTGAAAAAAGTTGTAATTAGGGACTAGAGGAGTCATTGGGAATTGAAGCGTCGAATGAACCGACTTTTGGTCAGTCTTGAATTTTGGATTTCTGTTTTCGAATCTGTGCACGCATGGATAATGGAGGTATTAGATTTATGTATTCCCAGTTAATTAAGGGGTGATCTTTATGCTTCGGTAAACCTGCGGGATGAGGTCTTGTGTGATTATCTGCACCTGATTGGGTTCGGTTTGATGGGTTGCTTGTCTGTTTGACATCATGTTATATGTTGATGGTGTACTATCTTAATGGGTTTCCGTGAACAAGGGAATTATTGTGGTGCGTTTGTTAGGGATGTAAGAGTGGGAATATTAGTCCTCCGTTAGGTGTCAACCTTAATGCGACTATGCTTCTGGAATGAAATATTGGGCGGGATGTCCACGTTTTTGATATCACCATTTTGATTTCAGACGTCGACTTGTCCTCTTGAAGTCAATGAATCTTGGAATGTTTGGAAGCATCCCCGTTTGATCATGAGAATTGTTGACCTCTCGGTGGTGGGATTTAAAGGAAGATTAGATATTGGTAATTAAGTATTAATGTGTATAGGTTTTCCTGTTGCGGTAAAGATCTTATTGAGTGAATGTTTTGAGATTTGAGGGTAGATCGGAGTTAAGTGATAGCCGGATCTGCATTAACCAGCTACCCGGAGAACGTTTTGGCACGTCCCTGGAAGTATGACTCTACCAATAACAAGGGAGAATGATTAAGGGATTTTGGGGATTCTTTGGGTCGGGTGTTGATCATCGGGATACGAATCCAAAGTCATGTTGAATTGGTACAGATTTGTCAGAGAGAGGTTGAGGTCACAAGCTACCTTGACGTAGTACGTGTCACCTAAGGTTGAGAGACAACCGTAGTTTTGTGGTTATAATCTACTATAGTAAGTTAAGCGTTCACACGGGTATAAGTATAAATGCCTAAGGGAACAGTTGTCGGAAGTATCAACATAAGGTTTATCGTGGTTGTTTTGGAAAGTGGATTAGAGGCAATTACTCGTAAACAGAGACAAACTATCATGAGGGCAACGTTAATCGGGAAGCTAGATTTCGAGGACGAAATCTCTTTTATGGTTGGGAGGATTGTAACACCCTGAATTTTTATCCTAACTGGAGAAGAGTGTTGAATTGGTTGAATCGGTAAAGGAAGAAACACATATGGTCGTCTCGACTATAGTGCCATGTGGTTGTGATATTTGTCACAATAGCACCAATGGTACTAAGAGTATGGTCGTTTCGACTATAATGACATGTGGTTGTGACACCTATCACAATAGCACGAATGGTACTGAAAGTGTGGTAGTTTTGACTATAGTGCCATGCATTTGTGACATATGTCACAATAGAAACGGAGATTACCAAGTGGTTGGTCGTCCCAACGAATGTGCCATGTAATTATGTCAATGGTGTAACACCCGTAATTTTTGGGTAAGTACTATTTCAAGTTAATAGGAATCGATCTTTTGAGAGAAATAAAGGAAATGGGATTTTGGGATTAAATTCTAGATTTTATAGTCTTGCTAGATGAGGAATTCAATTACGAGATCTACAACTACCTTCTCCATAATTGTCGATTGTCACCACCACCACTGTCCACCATCTTCATATCATCCACAATCATCGTTGTCCACCAATTTTACCACCGCCTCTCCTGCCCCTACCACCATTATCGCTACAACAACCTCCACCGAGCATCTGCCAGTTCATAAGTTTTCCAAACCGATAATTAACTAAAGGATGATTTTTTCACTTTGCTCAATACGACACAACACCATAAAACTAAAAATTAATAGAAACGACTAATAGGAGCATGAAACATGATTAAATGTCTGAATTAATAACTTTATGATCGAGATTGAACAATGTTGCATTCATGGGTACACTACTAATTAATGTATACATACATATTTGATCAATGGATGCATACATACATACATATATACATACAAATATACATATATATATATATATATATATTGCCATAGATTCAAATGAGAAATGTTAAGTATGTGAGAAATAGAGAAGTAATTCTAGCCATCATATAGTCAAGATTGGATTTGACTGGTCAAGAATTACGACCATTCCAAAAATAGAAGGACAATTTCGTAACTTTTACAAATACGAGGGACGAGTTCATATATGAACCTATGTGATTCATACATGAACTATATGTTCATATGCGAACCCGTGTAATTCACATATAAACTCTTTTTTAACAGATTTACATATGAACTAATTAAGTGATTCTAATATTTACTAATTAACTGGTTCATATATGAACGTATCTTTACTATATTATAAAGCACTGATAAAAAACTCTTAAATACAAATTATTAAGCACAAGGTACCATCATTTTATGCAATATTTTAAAAATGTCTTAATTTACAAGTATCAAAACACAAGATACATATTACTACTGCAGGCTTCTAGCACCCACCAATTTGGTATATGCAGGACCTTCCTTTTATGCAGACATTTCCATGTATCACTATTAATTAATATATTACTAGAATGGTACTCGCGCAATGCAGCGAGATACATCACGATTTTAATGTTTTATTTTATTTTTTTTGTTAATTTACAGTACGATTTTGGATGGTTTGAGAAAGTGATAATGTTTTTTTTATAAATTTGTTTAATTTAGGCTTAATAGTATAATGTTTGTTATATAAAAAAATTAAGTATTTTGTTAGAATTCAATGATTATCTTATATATTTTAATCACATCTAAAAAAATAACCAATTACATATTTAATAATATAATTAAAACAAATTCATAGTAATATAATATATTAATTAATAGTGATACATAGAAAGGTCTGCATAAAAGGAAGGTCCTGCACATACCAAATTGGAATGTGTTATCTTGTGTTTTGATACTTGTAAATTAAGAGAGTTTTAAAATCTTGCATAAAATGATGGTACCTTATGCCTAATAATTTGTATTCAAGATTTTTTTATTCGTGTTTTATAATACTAGAAGCGTACTCGTGCAATGCAGCGAGATACATCACGATTTTAATGTTTCATTTTATTTTTTTGTCGATTTACAGTACGATTTTGAATGGTTTTGAGAAAGTGATGATGTTTTTTTTATAAATTTGTTTAATTTAGACTTAATAATATAATATTTTTTATATATAAAAAAATTAAGTATTTTGTTATAATTCAATGATTATTTTATATATTTTAATAACATCTAGAAAAAAATAACCAATTACATATTTAATAATATAATTAAAAAAAATTATAGTAATATAATATATTAATTAATAGTGATAAATGGAAAAGTCCTGCATATATCAAATTGGTAGGTGTTAGAAGTCTGCAATTGTAATATGTATCTAGTGCTTTGATACTTGTAAATTAAGAGATTTTTAAAAATCTTTCATAAAATGATGGTACCTTGTGCCTAATAATTTGTATTTAAGAGTTTTTTATCCGTGTTTTATAATATAGTATAGATATTACTATAAATTTGTTTTAATTATATTATTAAATATGTAATTGGTTATTTTTCTAGATGTCATTAAATATATAAGATAATCATAGAATTCTAACAAAATATTTTTTTTATATAAAAAACATTATATTATTAAGTCTAAATTAAACAAATTTATAAAAAAAAAACATTATCACTTTCTCAAAACAATCCAAAATCGTACTGTAAATCGACAAAAAAATAAAATAAAACAATAAAATCGTGATGTATCTCGCTGCATTGCACGAGTACGCTTCTAGTATATATATAATTTTTTTTTCAATAATTGTTCAATAATAATGAAATATTAAGTTGACGTTCTCATAAAAGAAAATCTTAAAATTTATTATTTCAAATATTTTTTTTAAAATTTAAGAGTTTATATTCTAAATAAAAGTTTTGTAAAAATATACATTAATTTAAAATTTATTATTTTAAATGAGATTATATATATATATATATATATATTCATTTTAATTAAAAAATATCTCAATGTTGTAGAACAATCGATATAGAGAGAATATAAAAGCTGTAAATTCTCATTAATCATAAACCATTTATATAGGGATGGATTAGAAGTAGATAACTACTAGATATTCTAACTCTGATATATTTTATCTTTTATCTCTATCACTATCCCTATCTCTATCTCTATCGTCATATCCTTTACACGATGACACAATTATCCTATAACACTCCCCCTTGTGCCGAGTCAAATGAGTGATGGTGCAATATCGTTGCCTCGTTAAAACCTTGCGTCAAAATAAAAACCCAATGGGAAAAAAACGAAGGAAAGAGTACAACGCACCTTGTGTATAGACTATTCCTTTAGTCTATTTTTCCCTCAGATTTGTACATCAATCATGGGAGTTATATAAACTGTTGCCTCACTAAAACCTTACACCAAGGAACAAAACCCTTTAGGAAAAATAAAACCTTGGGTGAAGGAAAGAGCACAACATACTAATATCATATGTATAGTAGACTCCCCCTTTTGTCTACTACTCCCCCTGATGCATACGTTAATCAAGGGAGTTTGGAAAGTCTCCGCATTCCAATTCTTTCCACATGTTTTTCAAATGTAGCCTTAGGCAATGATTTGGTAAACAAATCAGCCACATTCTCCTCAGATCTTACTTGATTCACTTGAATCTTAAGGAGAGTGTTGTTGTTGATTATAGAAAACTTTGACGAAATATATTTTGTATTATCACCCTTGATATATCCTACTTTCATTTGTTCAATACAAGCTGCATTATCTTCATATATGCATGTAGGATTTTTAGTGGTTGAACTTAAAGCACTTGTTCCTCTAATATGTGTAATGACAGATCTTAGCTATATACACTCTCGAACCGCCTCATGTAAAGTAATAATTTCTGAATGGTTCGACGAGGTAGCTACAAGGGTTTGCTTGATAGATTTCCAAGAAATCGTTGTGTTCCCAATTGTAAAAACATATCCTGTTTGGGAATGACCTTTATGTGGGTCAGAGAGGTATCAGCATCAGCAAAGCCTACTAATATATCATTTGGGGTTTCACTGTAGGGGATATCACTTTCTTTGTTAATATCTTTAACATGTATTGTAACCCCATTTTTCTCTTTGTAGGGAAAGAATAAGCCCATGTCGATGGATCCTTTTAGGTATCAAAAGATATTTTTGATACCATTCCAATGACGTTGCGTTGGCTCCGAGCTAAATCTAGCTAACAAGTTCACTGAGAATGCAATATCAGGTCGAGTACTGAGTACATTGTGCTAAGTACAATAATGCGCCTATTGCACTTAGATAGGGAATTTCAGCTCCCAACACTTTTAAATCATCATCCTTTGGACGAAATGGATCTTTCATTATATCCAAACTTCGACCTATCATGGGAGTGCTAGCCGTATGCGCTTTATCCATATTAAATCACCTGAGCATTTTCTGGATGTAAGTGGATTGATGGATTAGAATTCCACAAGCTCGGTGTTCTAGTTTTATACCTAGACAAAACCGAGTTTTCCCAAGATCTTTCATCTCAAATTCAGATTTCAAATAGCTTGCAGTATCTCTTATTTCATCAAGAGTACCTATTATGTTCATATCATCAACATACACAACTATGATTGAAAATCCAGAACTTGTCTTCTATATAAAAACACAAGGGCACAGTTCATCGTTCTTATATCCCTTTCCAACCAAGTATTCACTCAGACGGTTATACCACATCCGTCCGGATTGTTTTAATCCATAGAGTGAACGCCTTAGTTTAATTGCAAACACACGTCGTGGTTTACTCGAATCGGGTAGTGGAAGGCCATTTGGCACTTTCATGTATATCTTTGAATCCAGATCCCCATAGAGATATGCAGTAACCACATCCATAAGGTGTATTTCCAGTCCTTCGGAAACTACTAGACTAATTAGATAGAGGAACGTTATTACGTCTATTACAGGGGAGTATGTCTCCTCAAAGTCAATCCCAGGGCGTTGTGAGAAACCTTGCGCCACAAGGCGAGCCTTATATCTTATGACTTCATTTTTCTCATTACGCTTTCTGACAAAGACCCATTTATGTTATACAGGTTTTACACTTGGTGGGGTTAGCACTACCGGACCAAATACCTGTCTCTTTGCCAAAGAATCTAGTTCTGTCTGGATTGCTTCTTTCCATTTAGGCCAGTCTGCTCTTTGTTGACATTCTTCAACTGAGCGTGGTTCGATGTCATCATGCTCTATGATCTCATGAACAACAATATATGCAAATATATCATCAATGAGTATGGATGATCTTTCCATCAACTCATGTGCATTATCATAATTCATTGAGATTTCTTTGTTCTATGGAATCAATATTGACTTCGAAGCGTCCTCCAGTAATGATTCATGGACATAACTGTAATCAGAGACAATCTCATGAGAAGGGTTTTCAGTATTGATGATAAGTAGATCAGATTGTGCCTTACTCTCCCTTTTCTTTCTTGGATGAGTATCTATCGAACCAAGTGGCCTTCCCCTTTCCCTTTTGGGAGCCACGGTCTCAACCACACTTCCACAGTGTGTGGTTGCAACACTCTTTCCGATGGTGTTGTGCCCCTGTTTGGGGACTTCTAACCTTACGGGTACATTTGCAGCCGGTATGTGTGATCTTGTCACTTTTGTAATATCAGTGAACGCATCAAGTATCGAGTCTGATACGTTTTGAAGATATAGTATTCGTTTGACTTCTCTTTCATATTGTGAAGTGTGGTGATCAAAATGACACAGGGTGGGAACAACATTCCATGACAATTCCTGTCATTCCCTTGGAAAATCCTTTTTCCTATCTCCCCCTAACGATAGGAAGACTGTCTCATCAAAGTGACAATCCGCAAATCTTGCGGTAAATAGATTACCCGTCAAGGGTTCTAAATAGCGGATAATTGTTGGATATTCATATATAACATATATATTTAATCGTCTTTGAGGATCCATTTTGGTGCGCTGTAGGGGCGCAATTGGCACATATACTGCACAACCAAATATGCGTAAATGTGAAATATCAGACTCATGTCCAGTTACCAACTGGTACGCATAAAATGGTTGGCTAGTAGTGGGTCTAAAGCGAATAAGTAAAGTTGCATGTAATATTGCATAACCTCATGCAGAAGTGGGTAAATTGGTGCGCATAACCAATGCCTTGGCTATCATCTGTATCCTTTTGATGGTAGCTTCTACGAGACCATTTTGTGTATGCACATGGGGTACAGGATACTATACATCCATCCCAATAGACATGCAATAATCATCAAATGCTTGCGATGTAAATTCTCCAGCATTATCAAGTCGTATAGACTTGATAGGATAATCAGGGTGGTGAGCCCTCAGACATATAATTTGTTCTAGGAGTTTTGCAAATGCAGCGTTTCGTGTGGACAATAGTGCGACATGTGTCCATCGTGTTGAAGCATCAACCAGAACCATAAAATACTTGAATGGCCCACACTCTGGATGTATAGGTCCACAAATATCACCTTGTATGCGTTATAAGAATGGAATGTTTTGCTTTGTGTCTTTAGCATAGGATGGTCTCGAACCTGTTTTAGCTAAGGAACATGCTTTTCAAAAGCTAGGGTTATTCAAGGAGGCATATTGTGATGATGTTGTTGCTTCTTGTGCTTCATAAATCAACGATTGCAATTTCGTTGATTCAGGTAATTGCTTGATCTTGCCTTTCATTCGAAAGAAAGGGTGTCCATGTGTGTTTTTCAACACACGTATCATCATATCACGGCCAGGGTGCCCCAGGCGGTCATGCCAAATCTTGTATATGTCACTATTCCAAATTCCATTATTGATAACATAATATGATTCAATAACCCAAATTGTGGTAAGATATAACCCACTATTTTGACATATTAATTTCTCTAATATACGTTTCCTTCCGTATTCGTTAGAGGTGATGTACATATATTCATTTCCATTATCACTGTGTGTTTCAATATGATAGCCGTTGGGGTGTATATCTTTGAAACTTAACAAGGTTCGTTTAGCTTTAGGGGCATACACTGCTTCTGTGATTGTTATTTTAGTGCCATTAGGAAACAAGAAAATGGTAGTTCCTCGACCAAGTATTAGGTTGGATGATCCAATCATTGTGGTCATTGAGGATTTATAATCACTTATTTCATTGAATAGTAATATGTTTCTTAGTATTGTGTGGGTAGTCCCACAGTCGACTAAGTACTCCAGTTCTCCTCGATACATTCCTACAAGGAACGGAGAATATTTAATTGCTTTGACGTATTCCTTTACATCAATGGTTTAGATAGACACAAAGTAAAATTTATTTAATCATCAATTCAATCAATAAATTAAGTCCGCTAAATAATAATAATATTAATAACAAATAGTGTCTCAATAACTATGAATGAAAAAGGTTGAAAAGTTAGTCAATCTGGGAGCTCTAGCGATGAATTATTGCTTTTGTTATTGGTGAAATTTGCAATGGTTAAGTTGACTTCTGGGAGATCACTTGTTTCTTCAAGGTAGTGAGATTCCTTTTCTTTGGATCCCCTATATCTCTTGTAGGTGGCGGCAATGTTGTCGCTTGCTCGATAATTTTTATACCAGTGCCCAATGATGCCACATCTATAGCAAGGTTCATTACCTTCTCTTGCTCTTTTAGCAGAATCGACCATTGGTGCTTTTCCTTTAGAGTGACCTTCATTACTTGGTCCAGTAGTTGCATCTCTGTGCCATGAATTGGAAAATCCACCACGACTATTGTCGCTCCCCTGTCCACGACCAAGCCCATGGCCCTGCATATGAACCTGTCCACGACCACGTCCACATGATGAATAGTTTCCACGTGTGTGTGATTCAGTATGTTTAACTCCCCGTCCTTTGGAGTTCTTTCCACCTCTAACGCTTGCATGATTGGATTCAGGAATTTTCTTTGTCCCCACAGGTCTAGCGTTGTTATTCAAAAGAACCTCATTGTGTCTTTCAGCTACTTGCAGTAGGTTGATAAGTTTGTTAAAGGTTGTGATTCTTTTACTATCATACTCCAATCGATACTGATTCATTAGTATGATTGCTAATGTAGGGAAAGTGGAAAGTGTTTTCTGAATCATGTCGTCTTCTGTGAGTTCTTTTCCACAAAATTTTAAACGTGCTTTGAGACGCAACATTTCTTTGTTGAAATCATTTACCTTTTTGTAATCGAGTAGGAAGATTTCATTCCACTGTACGATTAGTTCAGGAAGTAAATAGTCACGAATATTCCTGAATCTTCCTTTCAGTGCATCCCACAGTTCTTTGGGGGTTTTCAGTTGAAGGTACTCCCATCGAAGACTGGGATCGATGTGTCATCTCAAGAACATTAAGGCATTTGCTTGTACCTTTTCTGACGGTTTGTTTTTAGGGTCAGTAGGGAGGTTGATTGTGTAGCTATAGTCCTTTCCAATGAAGGTGGTTTCTACATCGGATACCCATCTGTGGTATTCAAGTCCTTCTGAATCCAGGTGTTAGAGCACAGATTTATTGGATTCAAGATCATAAGGATTGAAGATGAAAGTTCAAGAAGTCAAATGCTGAAAAGTCAACTCTCACTAAAAGTCAAAGTCTTTTGTTAATAAAGTCAAAGTCAGTTGTATTGTGTCTTAGTATAAATAGTTCTCATTTGTAATCTTTGTAAGTAGTAGCAAGTCATTCAAGCGTGTGGGAGCATATCAGAGAATAACTGATTAGAACATCATTCTAGAGAGAGTAGAGAGAGAAAGTTGAGTTTGTAATTGTTTGAGATTTAATCAAAGACTTGTGATTACGATTTTAATCTTGAATTCTGTTGTTACGATTAGAACTTGAGAGATTTGGGAATAACAATTGGTATCAAAGCAGATAGAAATTCAGAAATGAATCGAATTGAAAGTTTTTAGTCGACATTTTGGAAGAACTCGCTAGTTACTATTTGGATTTAATTTGTGCATCATTGTACTCGTTTATACATCTAGAACATAGTTGTAGTATCATATTTAGTCAAATTTTCAGCAGATCGATTGAATTTTGGATTTTTGTTCGATTTTTGGACTTGACTCTGTACGAATTGTTATAGGATTATAGTCCATCGATTTGTGTTTGTTTTGATATTTCATGTATTGTAATCGATTCGTATATCATTTTCGAGGACAATTGCAAAGAATTGAATCAATTGGTCGAGTGGTTAATCGAATCAGAGGGAAAAATCGTTCAAACTGAAGAACTCGCTAGATCTTCAGTTCGCGCAAAGGAAGAACTCGCAGATCGAAGAACTTGCAAGTGAAAAACTCTCTAGAAAGGTTGTGTGCGAAGCTAAAACTCGCACATAACTAAGTGCGCGTTTCTACTGTTCATTTAAGGGGTTTTGCGCGAAGTGTTTTTGAAATTTTCCTAAGTCCAGAACTCGCAAGATGCTATTCTTGCGCGTTTACAAATAGCGCGAAGTGGAATTCAAAATTTGACTAAGTATTGAACGCGCAAAGAGTCAAGTTTGCGCGAGCTTCAGTTAGCGTGAAATTCAGAAACTCGCAAGCTTCAGTTAGCGCAAAATTCAGAAACTCGCAAGCTTCAGTTAGCGCGAAATTCAGAAACTCGCAAGCTTCAGTTAGCGCGAAATTCAAAAACTCGCAAGCTTCGGTTAGCGCGAACCTCGAACTCACACGAGTCTGTTAGCGCGAATCTCAGAACTCACATCTTTGTTGTGCGTGAACTTCAAAACGCGCAAATTACTGTGTTAGCGCGAAGTTGGTATTCTTTGGTTTGAGAGTTTCATACTTAGAATTTTTCTGAGTTTTTTCTGAAATTTGTCCAAGTTTGATTTTTACTAATCCATTTCATTTTTCTGAATTTCTAACGATTATTTCAAGTTTCTTTTTGTTAACAGATATTCAAGATGAGTTTTTCAGCTGAAGAGGGAAAGATTTCACTGTAAATGATTTCATGACCACAATGGAAGCTATGATGGTTAAAGTTGAAGACCTTCAAGATAAATTGATAAAAGAAAAAGACAGAGTTGCTAGAAGAAATGAAAAGATCTTTGAGCTTAATAAGTCTGTTATTGGAAACAAAGATCTGATTGACTCTCTACGTAAATCTGCTTCTGATTTTAAACATGAAAAGGATTGTTTTGAAAACAAGATTTTTGATGTTGAATCTAAACTTTCAAAGTCTGATTTAGAAAAGAAAAAATTTGTACTAATTGTTTATAAATTGCAGGTTGAGAACGAGAGCCTAACGAAAAAGGTAAATGATTTGGAAGCTAAACTTCATGCGATAGGTCAAACAGATCACACAATTTTTCTAAATGCACCCATTGAAGAGGCTGATGTTAAAGAGAAATGGGGATTAGGTTATGATAATCCTCATTACTTAGAAAAAGCTATCAGAAAACAACCTGGTCTATATAATGAAAATTATATGTATGCGGCTGATGAATATCATCATTTGAAACCCAAATTTGTTACCAAATTACCAGAAGAAGTTGAGGCCAAAGAAACTGAGAAGAGAAAGAATGGAAAGAAAATGCAACTACCATTTCGCTATGAAAAGCTAAATAATAGTTACCGTTCTGACACACCAAAATTTCTTTCAGATGACTATTTTGTTAGCTATTCTGTTACTGAGATGGAGGCAAAACCTGCAACTGCAAAAGTTTATGTTCCTCCACTCATCCTAGAAAGCAAAATAGTTGAACTTGAAAATGTTTTATTTGAAGAAAGAATTTTGGTTGATATTGAACAAAATGTGTTTTCTATTGTTATAAAGAACATTGTTTGTCAATTTAAATCTAAAATGTGCTCTAAAGTTTTGAAGGCACCTCAAACTTCGACTGATAACTTTGATGACTTATTTGAGTCTTCAAATGATTTTCTAAATTCTGATGCGGATTGTATAGAGGAAATTGATATGTTTGACTTCAATGCTCGACTTCCAGATCATTCTTCTTCTATCATTAATGATGAAAGCTTTGAAGACAAGGAACAAAGTCTGATAATTGAGAACACTAAGCTTCAGAAGAAAATATCAGATTTGGAAATAAAAATGGCTAAGGAGAAAGTTGAGTTTGAAACGAAGCTTTCAGAACTTTCCAAGAAGAGTTTTGAAGAAAAGAAGACTCTTGAGCTTAAGTGTATAAAGCTTTCTCAGCAAGTTACTGATTTTGAGAAAGTAATAATCTTGGAAAGAGAAAAGTTTGCCAAAGAGAAGAAGGCCATTGAACAAAAGAATGTGGGATTTTTCAAAGGAATATCCGGCCAGAGAAACAATGTCGAGAAGGACTTTGAGGAAGAAAGGAATATTTTTGAGGAAGAGATAAAGAGGCTGACTGTCAAGTTATCTGAACTATCTGAAAGTGCGCTAAAAGAGCAGAAAACGAAGTCTGAATTCGAAACGAAGATTGACCAACTCGTCAAAGAAAGAGACAGTTACTCTTCAAAGGTAAAAGAGCTTGAAGATATCATTTCCAAGGTGGTGGTGACTGAGCACACGACTCTAGAGTCAATTATCCACTCACCTAGAGATGATTCAGCTGAATCTGAATGTTTATTTAAGACAGCTGCAAGCTCACTTCATAAGAATGTTTCTTCAAAAAAAGTAAGTCAAATCTTCTAGTCAGATTCGTTCTACTAACCTTTTCTATGATAGAAAAATAGATGGTTTAGGTACACATAGAAGAAGAAGGAGATATAAAGAAGAAAAACTGGTCTGGAGAAAGAAACCAGTTGAAGAAGAGAAGAAAGATGGAAAGAAGAAAGAAGAGCTGAAAGGAAAGAAGTCATGTGTACATACACATAAAGCCAAGAAGAACAATGCGCGTAAAGGTAAACCTGATCATATATACACGAAAGATCAATTAATCAGGTTGTCAGGTAAGAAATATTATTGTTCTTATTGTCGTACACATGATCCTGTTCACAAAACAAGTGATCATTTCTGGTATGGTTCTTATTCAGTTACTCCCATAAGAACTGCAACTAACATTCATGGACCCAAATACCAATGGGTACCAAAACCGAAATTTGATTCTGTGTTGCAGGCACCTATTATCAAGGGGGAGTAAGAGAATCATGGCTTCTAAGTAAATTATCTTAGGACCCGTACTTCAACGACGTTTGACTTCTAAACACAACAGTTTAGGACTCGTACTTCAACGATGAAAAAGTGACCTTACTCCTATGCTGAGAAGAGAATTGTACTCCGATACTCAAATGAGGAAATCAACCTTCAAGGGGAGTACATATTTTTTCTGAAATATGGATTCGAGAGATATGACGAACTACATTCCAGAAGAGAATTGTAGATCTCTATCATGTGCTTTTTCATTGATAAATTTTAAATGCATGATTTCAGGGGGAGTAAAATATAATGACTTCTGATTACTTCTGATCAGAACTCGTACATTCAACGTTTTACTGCTTTATGTCTTTTATTTTTGAATAAATTTGTGAATAAAGTTGCTTTGACATGACTTTAAGACATTTGCAGAACGAGAGAAGCTTACAAGATCATATCTTTATGACTTTAGCAGACTTCATGAGAATTAAGATTGAACGAAAAGGTAAATTTCTTATCTTAATCTCATATGTATCTGAAAGAAGGACAACTTTCAGATATGAAAACATGATTTTCTTAAATGTTCAAACCACTTCCCGATTCTTAATCAGATTTTATAATTTGGAAGTGTGATTTTAAATGTTTTCATTTTATTTTGTGCTTAAACGTTTCTACAAACCGTGTGTTTCTAAATATAATTACTTGTGTATTGTCTTTTCTATATACTTTTCAAGTATTCACACACACCGGTTTGACATTTTGTTCAAATTGTTCTTACCATGTCTCATAATAGAAACATATTGTTCGATGGTAAGACACCCCTTTTGTAATTCAATATTTTTTAGCGTCATTTCATTTCGAAACGTTCATTTCAAGACTTGTCTATATCTTGGTTCGTATAGACGCATATCTGTTATTCTTGACCATAAGCTTTGATTGCTAAATCATATCATTTCTGATCATTTTCATACAATGTCAGATTTTCAAACAAGTTTCTTGCATTCATGTTCATTCTTTCAATATACTTGTTTGAAAAATACTTCAATGTTTAAAAATGCTCATTTTTTTCATGATTACATCTATGAGCATACACATATCTGACCCATGTTTTCCATATCTTAAATGTTCAAGATAAACCATATTGAGCAACATATGCTTCATAGGAAATTCCGAGTTCTTTGTGCTAGGACTTAAATGAACTTCTATGGATTCACATTAACCAGTGTTTCCTACCCAAGAAGTTATTCCATAGTGATTGAGTGTGAGGAGTCTAAAAGAAATGAGTGTGGGATGTGCGTTGAGGTAAAATGGAAAAGAGAGTTTGGTTAGATGTGATCTTAATGATTAAAAAGAAAGAGGGTGTGAGATCGGAGTAAAAGAATATCAAACTCTGCACCAACTACTTTCTGAGTCGGGCAGCCACATTACTAATGTTTCACAATTATTTGGTGAACATTATTGAAACAGGAAATTAGCCCATGCCAACTCTTTACCACTCATTTTCTTCTCAAAAAGAAAATGTTTCATATTTTTTAAGGGGATGCAACACATAATCTATCTGATTTTCATTTGGAAAATCTGGATATTGAAAAAGAAGAAAGTCTGCCCCACCTTCTTACTTCAATCATGCACATTGAGTCTGTGTTTATCTACTGTTGTCTCAGTGGTTTACACAATTTTGAGCCTTTATAAGCATATGATGACTTAATTCTTTCAACACTTGCACGAACACACAAGGAATTTGTTTTCTTGTCATAACGTTCATAGAAATTGACTTTGTGGTGTTTCGATGATTGGATGGAAGCCCTGGGGGAGTGAACATATAAAAGCTCCTTTCCTATGTGTATTCGTTACACACAGTGACTTCGTGTTACTGACAGACATATTAACTGATCCATTTGTTGATTTAGGTGTTACATTCCTATTTTGTCTAGATTTGAAAAGATCTGGATGAATACATTGTTCGAATTGGCAACGAATCAGAGGCTCAGTTTGAAAGATCAGTGGTCAGAAAGATTTCAAAAACATTTATTGGTGAAAGTTTTGATGATATTGATGCTCTAATCATCAAAAAGGGAGAGAAGATAAAGTTTGAAGAAATGTATATTACAAGTATTTGTTTCAAGAGATGTTTGAAATGGAAAGTTTAATTCAGAAATGGGAAGATAAAGAAATAGAAATGTTCGAAATTCAAGATATGGGAAAGACGTTTAAGATTTGATTGAACTGAAAGACTTTGAAGATTTCCTGAAATTTTATTTGTGAAAGAGGTTTTATAACTTTGGGAGAGAATTTTCTGAGCTTATCAAAGATGAATTTCGTAGTGTTAAGGGGGAGATTGTAAATCATGTTTGTATCAAAGGGGAGATTACAAGAGAAGATAAAGGTTGATCAAAGGGGGAGTTTATTTCAATCGAGCTTAAAGAGAAAATATCGCATTACGATTTTAATCTTGAATTCTGTTGTTACGATTAGAACTTGAGAGATTTGGGAATAACACCAGGATATCAAATTCAAGGCGAGTTGGTTCAGCCATCTACATAAACAAGAGATAAGGTATTCTTATTTTATGAGGGGGGAAAAAGAATGCACATGAATTATCATGGCAATATAAGATTGTATTTCAAACATTTCTGTTAAGTCAAAATATTGTATCCAAGATTTAATAGGAAAGTCAAAGTTGTAAGGTCAACATTGTCAAAGTCAAGATATGTCAAAGTCTTGTTTAGTTTTCTTAGCCTTTAAGTCTTTGTTTACTTAGTGGGTATAAATAGGTTTTTAGTCTTGTGTTTTTGTAAGAATGTAGAAGAGCTTCATTGTTGTAATTCATAAATGTGTGATATTTCAAGATCTAGTTTCTCTCTCTACTTTCTCTCTCTAGTTCTTGATTGTTACATTTTGTATGAGATTATGCTTGATTGATAGGGATTTTACATTCACAATTGGTATCAGAGCTATACCAAACTTTTTCAGAAAAGATTATCACAAGAAAAGATGAATTGATTTTCTGGATTTTGGATCAAAAAGTTGATTTTCTGGAAAATTTTCAAGAAATGCAGATCGTTTTAATTTTTCCTGATTGAATCAAATTTTTTATTGATAATATTTGATTGAGTGAATAAATAATCAAAGTGTGATCGAATTTAGCATAGAATCATTGTCATTCACACAATTTTACAGTTTAATCTCAAAATTAGATTCAATTTCAGATTCTTGGTTTTTGTTGATAAAAGATATCGAACTCTGGTTACTTTGTGATTTCGTGTTATTAGTTAAATTTTTTGCTTTGAAAGATGTTTCAATCTGTATTTCGATCATATTGATACATTTTTGAGAATCATTTTGCAGTTTTTGATGAAATTTTCGATTGATTCACGTTTCATCTCTTGCACCAACTTCAATCAAGTTTGCGGTAGTTCATTAAAATTTTGCGCCAGCCATGTTCAAGTCGTTGAAGGTTTGCGCCAGCCACATCATAAAAATAGCATCCAAGTGTTAGTGGTTGCAGATTGAACCTTACAAGGAGTGCAGATTAATGAGATTATTCTTTTGCGCCACTTATTCTCATTAGTGGAATTATTTTATAATTGTTAGTGGGTTTGTGGTGAATAAACAAAACAAGGATATTGAATTCATGTGAGGCGGTGGATTCTACAAGTTCAAATAATTCTGCAAGTTCAAATTCAAGATTAATGGCAGTAAAGTGGTCTGCATTTTCACAATTGATAGTGATTGGTAGCTTAATTTGAGTGGGGCGGTGGTTTTCAATTTCACCGGTTTTAATGTTTTGCGCAAACCATCATTCTGCGCAAACCATCATTCTGCGCCTCCTTCTTCAAACTTTTGTGCCACCTATCTCATTGAGTTTTGCGCCATTGGATTTGTGTCAAGAAAATTGTGCCACTCATTAAAAACATCATCTTGCGCCACTTTCTATAAGCGCAAAACAATAACTTGCGCCACCTTATTTTCGCGAAAAACTCAAGTTTGCTCCATATACTTCTCGCGCAAAACAAGGATTGAAATCTAAAACTCACAATCTGAAAATAGTTTTGCGCCACAAGTTTCTCGCGCAAAATTCTTTCTTGCGCCACCATCAGTTCGCGCAAAACAAGTGTTATTCAAGTTTCTATTTTGCGCCAGATTTCAATTGATCTGATTTTTGACTTTCTGATTTGCAGGTTTTGAATTAATTTGATCTGCAAGTTTAAGTGATTTGAAGAGTTCCAGAAATTGAATTTTTTCTGAGATTATTTTGTTTGTGATCTAAGTTTGACTTTGAGTCAAATTTTTCTGAATTGTTTGGGAACGATCATTCTTATCAAGCTGATTTCTCATTCAATATTTTCTGAGAGAGGAAATATTGTACTTTCAGTTAGATTGTCTGAATTTTGTATTTGAATTCATTTCAACTAACGATCATTTTGTCAAATTCTTTTTGAAACAGGATGAATTCACCAATATTACTCAAAGGAAGATACGAGCAGTGGAAAGTTGATTTTTTCAACTTTGTAGATAAACATGAGCTGAGTTGCTATATCAGATTATCATTGACTGAAGGAGAGATGAAACCTCAAACTCCAACAAAAGATTGTACTGAGGAACAGGAGAAAAGAAAGAGTGCTGATAGTTTAGCTCAAAGTTTTTTGTTGAAGAGTATTTTTCATGATATTTCTGGTCACGTAAATAACTACAAGTCGACAGGAAAAGATTTATTCAAGTCGACAGGAAAAGAGTTATGGGACTATCTTGAATGGACGATGTTAGGGCTAAAGGTTGTGTCTGAGCTAAAAGAAAAGATTTCTGTGTTGGAAGATAAAATTCAGCAAGCCGTATCTGTTGAGAGTTATGAAGAAAAGATTAGAAGTTTGGAAGATTCTAATGTTGAGCTTCTAAAGAAAATATCTGATTTTGAACAAAAGATGGTCAAAGAAAGATCTGATTTTGAGAGTAAAAAGAAAGAGTTTGCTAAAAAGTTTTCAGAGTTTTCCAAGAAGAGTTTTGAAGAAAAGAAGAATGTTGAGCTTAAATGCATAAAACTTTCTCAACAAGTTTCTGATTTTGAGAAAGTACTTATCTTGGAAAGAGAGAAGTTTGTCAAGGAAAAGAAGGCCATTGAACAGAAGAACGTTGGATTCTTTAAAGAAATATCCGGCCAAAGAAAGGATGCTGAGAAGGGATTTAAAGAAGAACGAAGCATGTTTGAGGCTGAGATCAAAAAGCTTACTGTGAAGCTATCTAAACTATCTGAAAGTGCACTGAAAGAGCAGAAAGTGAAGTCTGAATGCAAGATGAAGATTGACCTTATCATCAAAGAAAGAGACAGCTTTGCTTCAAAGATTAAAGAGCTTGAAAAAACAACTTCAAGTTCAAATCAGAGAACTGTTTCTTTCAAGAGGTCAGTTAAATCTTCTGATCAGATTCGTAGTACTAACCTTTTCTATGATAGAAATATAGATGGTTCAGGTACACATCAAAGAAGAAGAAGATATAAAGAAGAGGAACTGGTCTGGAAGAAGAAACCAGTTAAAGATGAGAAGAAAGATGAGCTGAAAGGAAAGAAATCATGTGTACATACATACAAAGCCAAGAAGAACAATGCACGTAAAGGTAAACCTGATCATATCTACATGAGAGATCAATTAATCAGGTTATCAGGAAAGAAAAATTATTGTTCTTATTGTTGTACACATGATCATGTTCACAAGACTAGTGATCATTTCTGATATGGTTCTTACTCGATTACCCCCACAAGAACTGCAACTAACATTCATGGACCCAAATACCAGTGGGTACCAAAGCCGAAAACTGATTATGTGTTGCATGCACCGCAAGTAAAGGGGGAGTAAGAGAACCAAGGCTTTTGAACAAAGAAGTTCAAAACCTGGACTTCAAAGTTAAAAGACTAAGGCTTCTAAGCAAATCAGCTTAGGACCCGTACTTTAACGGAGTTTGACTTCTAAACACAACAGTTTAGGACTCGTACTTCAGTGATCAAAAGACCTTACTCCTGTACGTTGCATCCGATAAGATATGACGATCTACAATTCACAAAGGAGTTGCATTGATATCTATCATGTGCTTTTTCATTGACAATATATTTGGAAGATATGACGGTCTACAATTCAAAAGGGAGTTGTATCTGATCTCTATCTTGTACTGTTGCATTGACATATTTCAGATGCATAATTTAAGGGGGAGTAAAGGTGATGGCTTCTGATCACATGACAGATCAGGACCCGTTCTTCAATGTTCAGACATGGATATTTTGCAAATATCCAGGGGGAGCTTAATAGATCTATATCTTTCTATCATGATTTAAGGGGGAGCCTAAAAGGTAAATATCTTCTGATCTAGATCTCTGATTGTTTGAAAGAAGAACAACTTTCAGGCATGAAAAATGTTTTCTGAAATGTTCAAACCACTTCTGGTTCTCAAAAGGTTTCATGAATTTAGAAGTGTGATTTTAAATGTTTTTCAATTTTGAGCTTTAATGTTTAATTGACCGTGTGTTTCCAAAGATCAATACTTGCGTATTATCTTGTCTTTATACTGTAAAGGATTTATACACACCGGTTCAGTACTTCATTTGAATTTGTTATTACCATGTCTCATAGCGAACAAATTTTTCGATGGTAATACCCTCGTTTGAATTTCAATGTTGTTGAGCATCAATCAGTATTTCTAATTTTGTGCTTTCATTGCTAAATTGTTTATATTTGTTCATATAGACAAAATATCCAGTTCTTTGATACCCTAACCATTTCATTTGATCTGATTGATACATTGTCAGATTCTCAAAACAATTCTCTTGATTTCATTTCATTCATTCAATATCTTTGTTTTGAGAAATCTTCAAAGTTCAATTGCTCAAATATCATGAGTATACATTTTGATAATGTTATCATTTTGTGCTTAACTGTTCAAGTTAAACTGTTGAGCATCTATTCTTTATAGGACTTACATGGGATTCGTGTGTGAGCTTAAACAGAACTTCCATGGATTCACGTCAACCAATGTTTCCTACCTAGGAAGTTATCCTTGAGTGATTGAGGGGTGAGGGGTCATAAATCAAAGAGTGGGGGAGATAACTCATCCGGTTGAGTTTTTCTCAGTGTGTGGAGGGGTAAAATGGAAATGAGAGTTTGGTTAGAACTGAGCTTTAATGATAAAAAGAAAGAGGGTATGAGAACAGAGTTAAAAGAATATCAGAACTCTGCACCAACCACTTTCTGAGCCGGGAAGCCACATCTACTGACTGGTTCACATTCTTTGGTGACCATCATTGTAAAAGGCAGTGAGCCCATGCCAACTCTTGCAATTACCCCACCAACCACTCGTTTCTTTCTTAACAAAGAAATGTTTCATTTTTTTGGGGATGCTGCATATCTGCTATCTAGTCTTCTCTCGGAAGATTTAGATATTGAAAAAGAAGGAAAGTTGCCCCACCTTCGCACCTCTTTCATGTACATTGAGTCCGTGTAATATCTGTTGCTGTCTCAACAGTTTACATAATTTAAGCCTGATCAAGCTAAGTAGCTTCAATCATTCTACACTTACACGTACACACACGGAATAAGTTTTCTTGTCATAACATTCATAGAAAATTCCTTTGTGGTTTTTCGATGATTGAATGGAAGCCCTGGGGGAGTGAACATTACTAAAACTCCTTTCCAATTTACATCCGTTGTACAAAGTGGCTCCGTGCTACTTACAGACATTTTAACTGTATCATTTGTTGATTCAGGGTTACCACGTTCATTATGTCTGAATTTGAAAAGATTCGGATATATACATTTCATGAATTGACGGATACTCAGATCAAAGGGCGGAGATTGTCAAATTATTATGACGGGGAGATTGTAAAAGAGGTAAATCAAAGAAAGTGCTGAAATTGATGACGAGTTTTGATGATCATGATGCTCACAATCATCAAAAAGGGGGAGAAGTTTACAAAGTTCAATTTCAAAGTAGAGATGTCAAAATTGGGAAGAAATTTCTGAAAGTCCAGCCAGATGAAAGTTTTGTTAAAGAGCTTAAAATTTTCTGAAAAAGATTCGTGAAAGTCTGTTTTTCCAAAGATGGTCCAGAGATTACAAGAGATGAAGATACAATATCAGAAACTCCTCAAACTTTCAAAGTTTTCAAAGAAATTTCAAAAGTTTCAAGAATTTTGTTTCCTGTTCAAGACATGTTGACTTTCAAAGCTACAAAGTGCAAAAGACTTTTCAAGATTCTTCAAAAGGCTGAAAGACTGAAGATCGTTAAAGCTTCAAAGTTCAAAGTTGTTAGAGACAAATGCTGAAGAATCAAGAGCTGAAGATTAGTGTCAAATTTTTATTAAATCTTGAATACAAAGAGGGAGATTGTTAAGTCAAAATATTGTATCCAAGATTTAATAGGAAAGTCAAAGTTTTTTTTTAAAAGGGTATCATGGGCCTATGGCCCAGACTAATCCTTGACAATTAGGGCCTTTGGCCCAGCTGCTAAAGCGTGCAACCCTGAGATTATCCTCAGTGGGCACAAGTGCTGCTAGTGGGTATAAATAGGTTTTTAGTCTTGTGTTTTTGTAAGAATGTAGAAGAGCTTCATTGTTGTAATTCATAGACATGTGATATTTCAAGATCTACTTTCTCTCTCTACTTTCTCTCTCTAGTTCTTGATTGTTACATTTTGTATGAGATTATGCTTGATTGATAGGGATTTTACATTCACAATTTCTTTTCAAACATTTCTTTTGCTGAAAATGTTATCTTAGCATCTCAATATTCAAAAAATAAATCGTAAAAACACTTTTGGATTTCCAGGTAAGGCGGGAAATCACGTGGATTACTTAAATCCCTGCAAACCTTTACGGCTATTTACACCCGTTTTGACAAAATCTTTCAATGCAATGCGATTACTTTTGTTTATGAAATACATGAATAACTTTTCTGAAATGTTTGAAGTTTTAGAAAACATTAATTTTCTTTTGATAATGTTTGGAAAAAAAAAGTTTTAAAAGTTTTATTCAAAAAACGGTTGGATTTTGATATGTATATCAAAATTTTAAAATATCATTAGTTATCGAATAAAATTTATTTTCGCTTTTTTTCATTTGCTTTTATTTTAAAATCGTTTGCATTTATCGTAACATAATAAAAGCAATTAAATAAAAAACAAGCACATGATAAACAATCACAACAATTGATAATATATGGTTTTGCACCCCTAAAGTGGTGTTGTGAGACAACCACCATGGTTAGTCTAAGGACATCTTGAAGCTTCCATGGACCTCGTCATTTTGGTGAACTCCAAGGACTCCGTCTTGATTCTTGGAACTCCGTCTTAGGATGATTACAATTTTTTTAATAGGAAACAACAATATATATTATATTTACATTTGTCCCTATCTAAAAAAAAATTAAAATTACAACTGTTAATACTGATTTTGTAGTAATCATTGTAATTATTTTCCTAGTCTATACTGTGCTTAATGTGCTTATCTGTTTTGGTTAAGACCTGGGGTATTTAAGTCCCTTAGGTGCTTTGTTTTTGTAACTTTGCTCTCATTTTGAATAGAACGTACACATTTGGAGCTCTCTACTTTCTCTCTCTAGAGATTTAGTGATTCTTGGACTTTCAATTGGTATCAGAGCAATCTGAATCTTGAGAGGATTGAGAGATTTTGTTTTAGATTCTGAATTTGTGGATTGAAGCAGAAAATTTGATCGATTTTCTTGATTTTTTTCAAGAAAATCTCGTTTTTTGCTTTTTCATCAAATTTGGATAGGTTTCTGGACTTTTTGTGTTGAATTTGGATTCATTAGATTCGATTTTAGTAATCGATCATATTTGCTTCATATACTTTTACATGAAATTCAGTATTTGATCTTCGATTTTGTGATTTTGTGATTTTCTGGAAAAACTCGTGTCGGATACTGTTTCATCATCGAATTTGAGATATTGTAGTTTTTAATCGAATTTGTTGGTTGAAATGTGTAAGAAAATTGTTTTCGTTCATCATTGTGTGAATTACTTGCATTAATTGCATTGTTTTAATTGATCTTGCGAATATTTCTTGATTTACTTCGGTTTGCGCAAGTTCTTGTTGGTTTGCGCAAGTTCTTATTGGTTTGCGCAAGTTCATACTACTTTGCGTAAGCTCATATTGTGATCTAATGTGTTAGTATTTCAGGTTTGCGCATTGGTCTATTCACGCAAAGCATAGTTTGCGTATCCAGTGATTTCCGAAAAGCTGCTTTTCGTATTTCTCAGTTAAAGAAGTCTAGTTCACGTTCCAAGCTTATTACGCAAAGTATCGTTTGCGTATCCTTCTTCTTGAGAGAACTTCTGTTTGCGTATCAAGTGTCTTAAGCAAAGTTCATTTTGTGCATCTCTTGGCTTACGCAAAGCTCAGTTTGCGCAACCTTCTTGTCCCAAAAAGTTCAGTTCTCACATCACTCAAGTTACGCAAAGTTCTGTTAGCGTATCATTTGGCTTACGCAAAGTTCAATTTGCGGATCTCACTACTTACGCAAACCATCTGTTTGCGTGTGTTCCAGACTTGGAATTTTTTCTGATCTTCTGATTTTCTCAAAATGTCTTTGCAAGCTCAAGTTTACAAGAATGACCTGATGATGTCATTGGGGTCTGACACTCGACCTCCCATACTGATCAACGAAAATGAATTTGAACAGTGGCAGGATCGATTCATTAACTTCATAGAAAGACAACCGAATGGGGATAACATGATGAAATCTCTGACTGAGGTTCTTATGGAGAGGCCGATGAAAGTTATACCAGTTACTGCAACTACTCTGGCTTCAACTGTTGAGAAAGCTTTATGGGAGTATGATGCTGATGAATTGTTAAGATATCAAGCTGATAACCAAGCCAAATCTAATCTGATTCTAGCACTGCCCAATTCGATCTATAACAGAATTGACTGTTTCAAACAGAATCCTATGCTTATGTGGACTCAATTGGAAAAGATCATGCTTGGTACAGCTGTGTCAACTCAACTGTGTCAGACCAGATACATGAATAATTTTGAGGAGTTCAAAGCTAAGGATGGAGAAAGTCTGAAAAGCGTATTTGATAGATTGTGGGCAGTCATTAATGATCTGTACAAGATCAAAGTGACAAAGACTGAGTTAGAAGCCAATCTGAAGTTTCTGAATGCACTACAACCAGAGTGGAGTAAATCATGTCACAGGATGAGGAATGATGTCAGAATCTCCACTATGCCAATTCAAGAATTATATGAAATCCTGATGACTGATGAGAACATGGTTCTGGAGAAGAAAGCAAAGTTGGATAAAAAGAATAAGCCAAAGATCGTGGATCCAATTGCACTCTTAGCAAGTCAGTTAGCCGAACAAGCCTTGACAGATGATGCTTATGATGGTTCCACAGAAGATGATGGTGAAGCCTTGGAGAAAGCAATGATACTTCTCTCGCAACACTATCAGAAAAAGTTTCAACGTAGAACTGGATCCAACAATATCCATTTCACTTCCGGCTCAAAGAAAGTTGAACCTGGTGCACCATCAAAGGCATACACTCCAAAGTATGAACCGGTTAAGGTGGCAGAACCGAAAAAGGAAGAGAAAAAAGTGATGAACTGCTTCAATTGTGGCAAACCGGGTCATATAGCAAAGGATTGTAGAGTGAAGGTTGTTAAGGACTCAGCTTTCTACAGAAAAACGATGGAACTGGCTGAGAAGAGAGAAAACGGAACTATTATGCTGGCTGAAGAGGAGTACTGGTTGGATCATTCTGATAACGAGGCTGAGAATGAAGAGACTGCTGCAATGTGCTTCATTGGAGATGACAAGAGTGATGATGAAGAAGATGATACCTCCACTGATGACTCTGAGGTAATTTCTGAGCTTCATGTTAACTTTGTTTCTTCTCAATTGAACGTTATTGTCAATGCTTTACATGATTTTCGTTCCAAGTTCATATCTGAAAAGCTTGAAAATAAAGAAAAGTCTGTTTTGATTGAAAAACTGAAGATTTCTCTGAAAGATGAAAAGATCATTTTAAATGACACAAAAGAGAAATTTCAAAAGAATTTGAATGACTTAGAATTATCAAATCAGACTTATCATGATTCGTTGACTGAATTGACTGATTTGAACAAAAGTTTATCTGATAAAATAATTGTGTTAGAAGAAAAATTGTATAAGAGAAATCAAACTGAGCAGACTATATATATGAATAAACCTAGGAGTGACGAGGCTATTAAAGAAAGGTGGGGACTTGGTTTTGAAAATCCTCATTGTCTAAACAATGTTATTTCAAAAACCCCAACCTTATATAATTTTGATTATCTAACTCTTGTGAATTATGCTCCTCAATTTAAAATTGACTGGTTGAATGAAAAGCAAGTTTTAGAAATTGAAAATCAAAAGAGGATGCATAACAAGAAAATGGAAATGCCATTTGTTTATACGTCTGAAAATGCCAAGTACTTTCCTGAGAAAACGAAGAAATCTAGAAATTCCAAAAATGTTTTAAATGTCAAATCTTCCAATAAATCTTCATTACCAACTGAATTTGTTGATATATATGCTAACACTAATAAGGAAAATGCATCTCCGGTGTCGTATGATTCTAGGAGATGCATTCCCCCATTAGTGTTAGAAGGCAAGATAGTTGATCTTGAAGATAAATTGGAAGAACAAAGTCTTCAAACTGATTTAGAAAACGATTTTTTTTTTTTTTATAATGAAAACAAGTTTTGAAGACAAAATTTCTACTGGATTTTCTAAAGATTCTAAGGAAAATACTCAAGTTCTTAAAAATAATGTGCATTTGCGCAACCAGTTGGTTACGCAAACTGATACCTTGCGCAAGCCGTTGATTGCGCAAAGTTCAGTTTGCGACATCAATGCGTTGCGCAAACCTCCTCCTGACTTGTGCATTTTTCAAAATTCTCACTCCAAGGTAGGGATGGCAGAAAACCCCGAACCCGACGGGGAAACCCGAAACCCGACTAAGTTCGGGTCGGGTCGGGTAACGGGGAATTTTTCGAGGATTTTATCGGGTTCGGGGACGGGGCAAGGTATCCCCGTCCCGCCCCGCCCCGATATATATATTTATATTATTAAAAAAATTATATATATATTATAATAAAATTATATATATATTATATAAAATTTATATATATTATATATAAAATTATTTATATATATATTATATAAAATTATATATATTATGAAATTATATATATAATTATATAAATAAAATATTAAATTATCGGGTCGGGTTCGGGGATCGGGGATTCCCCATCGGGTCGGGTTCGGGGACGGGGCATAAAAAATCCCCGACGGGGCGCCCCGAATAAAAACCCGACGGGGAACGGGGTGGGGACGGGGATGGGTTTCGGTTTCGGGGACGAGGACGGGGGACGGCAAACCCGCCCCGAACCCGCCCCGTTGCCATTCCTACTCCAAGGCTAGTTCTTCAATATCAAATGCTCAGGCTGATTTCTTAGATAAAGTTTCTTCTTCTTATTCAATTATTGATGATTCTTTAACGCTAAATGTTCAATATTATAAAAAGAAGCGTAAAAGAAGAAGATCAAAGAAGTCAAGGAAACATGATAGTGTCTTGTCTGAAAATTCTAATTCTTCTGATTTTTCTGTTTCAGATCGGACTGTGAAGAAATCTCCAAAGCTGATATGGAGGGTTAAACAGCAAACACCAGAATCTGAACTGTTAGGAGATAAATGTGTAGAAAATCTTTGTGATATTGATACATTTGCTTCTTGTAATAAAACCTCAAAATATTCAACTCAGCAAATGATTCACATAGCAAAGAATGTCTCATATGCTTCTTCTAGTTCTGATTCTGATGATTGTGTTTCTTCCTCTATTGATGATTGCTTTCATGATTGTTTGCATAATAAATCTGTGAAAAATAAAAGACACAAATCTAACAAGAAGGGACCCATAAGCATATGGGTACCTAAATCTGTGTAGTTTATGTTTATGCAGCTTAGTCAATTATGGTATCTGGATTCGGGGTGTTCTAAACACATGACGGGCAATAAATCTCTTCTTTCAAATTTTAAAGAAAAATGTTGCGGTCGTGTTAAGTTTGGAAACTGTGAGACGGCTCCGATTCTTGGTTATGGTGATCTTGTTCAAGATAATATAATTGTCAAGAGAGTCAGCTACGTCGAAGGTCTAAGCCACAACTTATTCAACATCGGACAGTTCTGTGATAAAGATCTTGAAGTTAGCTTCAAATCTAAAAGAGTTGCTGTGAAGAATGATAGTGGCCGAGATCTACTAGTTGGAAAGAGAAGATCCAATCTGTATACTATTGATCTTTCCAAAGTCAACATCCCATCAGACATCTGTCTACTTTCTAAAGCTTCTGTTCATGAAAGTTGGATTTGGCATCGTCGACTAGCTCATCTCAACTTTAAATATATGGATCGCTTGGTCAAGAATGATTCAGTGAGAGGTCTTCCAGTACTTCGTTTTTAGAAAGACCATCTTTGTCAGGATTGTGAGAAAGGAAAGATGAAGAAAGCTTCTCACAAGCCAAAGCCTGAACCCTGCACTTCAGACATACTTGACTTACTGCATGTTGATTTATGTGGACCGATGAAGACAAAGAGTATTGGTAAGAAAAGGTATGTATTGGTGGTTGTTGATGATTACTCAAGATATACATGGGTGAAGTTTCTCAAATCCAAAGATGAAACCCCAGACATTCTCATCAATCTCATCAAAACAATTCAGACCAACAAGCAAAAGAACATCAAGGTTGTCAGATAAGACAATGGCACTGAATTCAAGAACAGTACTCTTCAAGCTTTTTATGAGGATCAAGGAATTCAACAACAATTTTCTGCTGCTAGAACACCGCAACAGTATATGGATCGCTTGGTCAAGAATGATTCAGTGAGAGGTCTTCCAGTACTTCGTTTTCAGAAAGACCATCTTTGTCAGGATTGTGAGAAAGGAAAGATAAAGAAAGCTTCTCAGAAGCCAAAGCCTGAACCCTGCACTTCAGACATACTTGACTTACTGCATGTTGATTTATGTGGACCGATGAAGACAAAGAGTATTGGTAAGAAAAGGTATGTATTGGTGGTTGTTGATGATTACTCAAGATATACATGGGTGAAATTTCTCAAATCCAAAGATGAAACCCCAGACATTCTCATCAATCTCATCAAAACAATTCAGACCAACAAGCAAAAGAACATCAAGGTTGTCAGATAAGACAATGGCACTGAATTCAAGAACAATACTCTTTAAGCTTTTTACGAGAATCAAGGAATTCAACAACAATTTTCTGCTGCTAGAACACCGCAACAATATATGGATCACTTGGTCAAGAATGATTCAATGAGAGGTCTTCCAGTACTTCGCTTTCAGAAAGACCATCTTTGTCAGGATTGTGAGAAAGGAAAGATGAAGAAAACTTCTCACAAGCCAAAGCCTGAACCCTGCACTTTAAATATACTTGACTTACTGCATGTTGATTTATGTGGACCGATGAAGACAAAGAGTATTGGTAAGAAAAGGTATGTATTGGTGGTTGTTGATGATTACTCAAGATATACATGGGTGAAGTTTCTCAAATCCAAAGATGAAACCCCAGACATTCTCATCAAAACAATTCAGACCAACAAGCAAAAGAACGTCAAGGTTTTCAGATCAGACAATGGCACTGAATTCAAGAACAGTACTCTTCAAGCTTTTTACGAGGATCAAGGAATTCAACAACAATTTTCTGCTGCTAGAACACCGCAACAGAATGGGTTGTTGAACGTCGAAATAGAACGCTTGTTGAGGCTGCAAGATCTATGCTTGCTTATTCTGGTCTTCCTTTGTCTCATTGGGCTGAAGTTGTTTCAACTGCATGCCATACTCAGAACCGATCAATTCTACATCGCCGATTCAACAAAACACCATATGAGTTGATGAACGGTATCAAACCGAATGTCAAATATTTCAAGTCTTTTGGGTGTAAGTGTTACATTCTAAATGACAGGGATAATCTAAACAAGTTTAGTCCGAAGGCAGATGAGGGTATTTTTCAGGGTTATTCTTCTAACTCTGCAGCTTACAAAGTCTTTCTTATCTCAGCAAGAAAAGTGACAGAGAGTGTAAATGTCAAATTTGACGAAGTTGCTGATTTGGTTTCTGGTCAACTAGGATCAAAACCCGTTCTTACAGGGAATTCAGATTCTGAACAACACAGTTCAGAACCTTCGCTACAACCAACAAATCAGGATTCTTCTACTTCTTCACTTAATCTTTCCGATCTTGATTTTCTGTTTGAAAATGTTTATGATGATGTGCCTAGATCTAACTCTGAAAATATTTCAAATATTTTGAATCACGAAACTGTGAGCACATCTGCTACAAATTCCACTGCATCTATCTCTGAACCTGATGTTGCTCCTGTTCCTCCTGTTGGTCGGACACAATCAGAATCTGAGCCTATTCATGAAGAACCTATTCAAGAAGAATCTGTACAAGAACAACCTGTTCAAGAGGAATCAGTTCAGGAAGAAGATCAAACTGTTATTATTCAACCAACTCTTCCAGAATCTGATTCAGAGATTGTTGAGCCACCTCCTCCTCCAGTTGAAACTGTTTCTATCTCTTCAACTGACTTAGAAGCTCCTGAACCTCCCTCTCAACAATTAGAAGTGGTTCAAGATGTAATTGATCCTCTCCCTCATACCACAAAATGGAAAAGATCTCATCCAATTCATCAAATTATTGGAGATTCTCAAGCCAGTGTGTCTACACGTTCCAGGACGGCTACTTCCAACGAATGTCTCTTCACTTGCTTTCTAAGCAAGATTGAACCAACAAAAGTTTCTGAAGCGTTGGAGGATCCGGATTGGATTATAGCTATGCAAGAGGAGCTCAATCTATTTGACGCGCTGAAAGTTTGGAGACTTGTACCACGGCCGAAAGGAAAGAGCATAATTGGAACAAAGTGGATATTCAAGAACAAGAAAGACAAAGATGGTATCGTTATTCGACACAAAGATAGATTGGAAGCCAAGGGATATCGATAAGAAGAAGGAATTGACTACGATGAAACTTTCGCGCCAGTTGCAAGATTAGAAGCTATCCGCATGTTTCTCGCCTTTGCTGCTTATCACAACTTTACTGTGTATCAGATGGATGTCAAGACAACCTTCCTCAACGGGAAATTGAAAGAAGAAGTCTATGTATCTCAACCACAGGGGTTTGTTGACAAAGACCGTCATGATCACGTATACTTTCTCGATAAAGCATTGTATGGCCTGAAACAAGCACCGAGAGCGTGGTATGATGAGCTGTCAGCCTTCTTGATCAAATATGGCTTCACCAAAGGATCCATCGATACCACTCTTTTCATTTATAGATCAAACTTGGATATTTTCTTAGTTCAAATATATGTAGATGATATTATTTTTGGTGGGACTAACAAATCTTTATGTACTTGGTTTTCTGATCTAATGACTTCTAGGTTTCAAATGAGCATGATGGGAGAAATCAATTTCTTTCTCGGCTTACAAGTGAAACAACTTCCAGATGGAATCTTCATCAACCAGTTAAAGTATGTATTTGACATCTTGAAGAAATTCAAGATGGACAAATCTACTTCAATCGGTACGCCTATGGCACATGGAGCCAAAATCGGACTTGATCCAGATGGAAAAGTTGTGGATCAAAAGACATATAGAGGGATGATCGGATCATTGATGTATCTAACTGCCAGTCGCCTGGACATAATGTTCTTTACATGCTTGTGTGCCAGATTCCAAGCCAAGCCTAAAGAATCTCATCTATTAGCAGTCAAACGCATTTTTAGATATATTAAAGGAACTCCTTATTTAGGTTTATGGTATCCTAAGAGTTCTGAATATAAGTTGATTGCTTATTCTGATGCAGATTTTGGTGGTAATCAATTGGACCGGAAGAGTACTTCAGGTCACCTTCAATTTTTGGGTGACAGACGGATAAGTTGGGCGTCGAAAAAGCAAAACTGTGTGTCTATATCAATAGCCGAAGCTGAATATGTCACCGCAGCTAGTTGTTGTGCTCAAGTGCTTTGGATGAAAACGCAACTTCGCGATTACGGAATGTTATACAAGACAGTGCCTATCTATTGTGACAGTAAATCCGCAATCGTGATATCAGTCAATCCGGTCCAGCACACAAAGACCAAGCACATAGATATGTGGTACCATTTCATAAAGCATCATGTGGAAGAAGGTACTATTGAATTATATTTTGTACCAACTGAATATCAACTTGCGGATATCTTTACAAAAGGTTTAGATGAAAAACGTTTTAATTTTCTGCTTTCAAAACTTGGCATGTTGAATTTAAAAGTTTAAATCTTTACAAATTTTATTCTATAAAGTAGAATTTTACAGGTTTTCTTTCTTTTGAATAAAATGTGTGTCTAAGATCTTTTACAAGTTCTTTGTTTATATTAAAGTTTTATATGTTCAACTTTCAAGTCTTACAAAAGTCGAAAAGTCAGCAACATGTTTGTAGCTTTTGATACTGCTTTAAAGATATGTGAGTCGGAATTTTTATAGTTTACTTTACTTAGACTACCTAAATAATCAGAATTATAGATCGGAATGAAAATATGGGCTAAACACTTAGATGTTGACCTGAGTGATTGAGATGAATTATAATTTCATAAAATACAGAAATCTCTGAGTTTAAAAGTTTGTACCTGTGACCTTTCTGGTTTGGGAAAGTAAGTTCCGTGGGATGCTTGTCATCTGGTCCCCTAAGGTCATTTGGTCTGGGAGTGATCGAACCCAAATCCTTCTATAGAATCAGATCTAAAGTCATGTTCTACTGGTATGAATAGGTTTAGGATGTGTCGATGTAGCCTTTCTGATCCGGGAAAGTAAGTTCCAAGGGGTGCTTGACACCTAGTCCCCTAAGACCAACTGGTCTGGGAGCGGTTGACCCAAATCCTGCAATAGGGTCAGATAGAAAGTTACGTTTAAGGCATGTTCTTTACTTACCGAACTCTTTGATTAAAAGATGCCAAAGTGCACAAGCTTAAAAGATGCCAAAGAGCACACTCATGTGAAGATGCCAATGTGCACAATGCTAAAAGATGCCAATGAGCACACATCTCATGATACTTGGTGATATGTTTGAGTTGCGATAAACCTGTAAATTTGTGAAAATCTTAATTTTTGATGGCTTAGTGTTAGTACATGCAAAGTTCTCTATAATATTTTTAGAATTGCATTTTTCTTGAAGCTAATAGAAGTTCGCATGCGAGCACGCTGAATAGATAGCTGGAAGTTTTTGAAACTGAACATGTCTTAACTTGATATGCAATGAAACATGTTCTTGTATCCAACAACATATGCTTGATTTCAACTGATTGATAAATCTGTGAAATTTTACTGAGTAGACTTTAATTTGCTTAGTGTTTAAAATTTTATATTTTCAGTTGTTTCAAAATTTATATTCAGTATCATTTTCTTTTTACACTGATGTCTTAATGTTTGTGTATCATATTTTTGTCAAATCTGCTATGTGCAATTTTCGAGGGGGAGAGAACATCTAACTGCCAATTTGAACAATAGTCTGTTTTTTAGGGGGAGTGAAAATAGATGATAATTTACTTCACATGCTGATAATTTCTGAAATTTCTATGCAAATGCTGATCTGATTTGATAAATTCTGTGCATTTGTGTAGGGGGAGTAAAAGAGGTTGACAGATATGTGTCTGATTTTTTTTATATAGTATTAAGTTTTCTAATTTTTTTAGAGTATTTTTTTTAGTATTTTTTTAATTTAGTATATATAGGGTTAGATATGTTTTTTTCTATTTTTTCGCTCCATCTCATATTTGAACGATCAACTGTTCATCTTCCTCTTCTCTCTCTCGCCGATTGTTTCTTGTGATCTCAGTATTGTGCTTCGATCAAGTTTGTATTTCATTTTAGATTTTTTGATTGTTTTGTAGTTAATGTTTAGATTAGCATTGTTTGTTGAGTTTGATTTCCTATCGATTTCTTACTGTGCGTTTTTCACTGTTCATTGTCTTCAACCTCAGTTTGAGTTGTTTCTGCTAAAACCGAGTCTTGGGTTTCGTTTAGAATTGTTTTTCGAACCTCAGGTATGTTTCCTTTCACTTTGATTTAGTGTTTATTGCTTTAATTTTTGATGTTTTGTGTTTTTCGGATAAGAACTCACGAAAACCCTAGTTTTCGTATCAAGGATGGATTACGCAAAGTTAAGTTTGCGTAACCAACAGGACACACAAAGTCCAGTTTGCGTAACCTGTTGGTCACGCAAAGTGTACTTTGCGTAACATACTTGATACGCAAACTTCGTCGTTTTTGTGTTAGTCTTTTGTTAAGAGTAGTTTGCGTAACACGTTGATTACACAAAGTCTACTTTGCGTAACCTGTTGGTCACGCAAAGTCTACTTTGCGTAACCTACGTGACCTGCAAACCTTATGTTCTTGTGTGTTTGTTTCAAGTTTAGTTTGCGTAACACTTAAGTCACGCAAAGTATACTTTGCGTAACCTTCGTGTCCCGCAAACCTTGTGGTTTTGTGATGAAAATTTTCAGGTCAGGTTTTCGTAACAAGTTAATCACGCAAACCTCGGTTTGCGTGATGAACTGAATACGTAAACTTCAGTTTGCGTATCATGCCTGTCACGCAAACTGTCCTTGGTGTATCACGTTCATTGCGCAAACCTCACTTTGCGTTTCTAATTTGTTGCCCAAACCAGACTTAGAAAATTTTTTCATTTTTTTTTCAGTTTTCTTACTTTGTCTAATTCTTTTTCGTTTTTGTTTTCCAGGTCTTTAAATGTCTTCTAAAACCCATACTGATCCCATGATCCAAGACGAGAATGTCATTCTTGATGATCCGTCTGATCAAGCTTCACACGAGACGCCGATGCCGTCTGTTCCTTCAGTAGGGGCCAATCTATCTCATCTCATCTCGCCGAACGCCGAATGATGTTTTTCCAATTATGTTGTACATTCTGCCATACAAGCCGAACAATTACTTTGTGTATTTTGACAGAATCAAGATACATCCGGTGATTCGAGCGATTCTCAGAGGTCATCCACTTGCACAGGCTCTTACTTCATGTGCTGAAGTTCCGGAAGTCTATATTCAGCAGGCCTGGCATACAATTACAAAGAATGAGCTTGCTCGATCGCACAAATTTGATATGCAGATTGATCAATATGATTCATTTCTTTCATACAAGCGTCTACGTCTCATTCTGGAGCTTCCTGAGCCCAACTCCAGACCAGACAGAACTTCTTATGACAACTTTCCTTCTGAAGAGGATGTTCTTGACGGAATTAGAAATCTTGGATATACTGGCAGATTGAACAGAGTTAGTGATTTTGACAAGTCACATCTTCCTCCAGTTTGGTATGCTCTCTTCTCAGTTCTCATCAGATATCTTACGGCAAAGCATTCTAGAACGGACAGTGCTAGTCTTCTGTACCTCCGATTGTTCCATGCAGTCATCTATGACTTGCATGTCGACTATACTTATATATTCTGGACTGAACTCTCGGAGAGGGTACAAGACAAGGTTACAAACAAGAAGCGCAAATTCATTCCATTTATCAGATTCTTGAAGCTGATTATTCGAAGTGTGCTCAGAAGCAATTCAGCTATTCCACGCAGATTATCTTGGCCACAGGTTCCGGATACAGAAATGCTCTACATTCAGAAATACTCCATGACCATTCCATATGCTTTAATTGCGAACTACGCTGATATGACCGATGATAGCGTCATTGAGTACTGCATGGAGAATGAGTTTGTGGAAGCTGCACAAGATGAGCCATCTCATGACATACAAGTTGCTGCTGTTCAAGCGGTTGAAGTTGAAGAAGTTGTTGCTGATAAAGAGATTGAAATTGAAACAGCTGTTGAGCAAGAAGTTGAAGTATCGCATGATTGAAATGTAATTAATAGCTACGTTTTAGTTAATTTGTGTGACCAAAAGGTAATCAATTAGCTATCGTTTATATAAAATTTACATGGCTATAAGTACTTTATGGTCACGTTGTAGTTATTTTGTGTGACCAAAAGTTAATCAATAATCACGTTTCTAACAAATTTGTGTAACCAAATGTTATGAATTGGCCATATTAATATGAAATTTGTGTAGCTATAAGTAGCTTATGACTTTGGTCTTAGTTATTTCGTGTGACCAAAATATATTCAATAACCACAATTCTAGTAATTTAATGTAACCACATGTAATTTATTTGCCACAATTAATAAGAAATTTGCACTTGCACGACTATAAGCTGTTTATAACCACACTTCTTACAATTCAACGTAACCATATGTTATGAATTGGTGACAACTTATACAAAATTTATGTGGCTATAAGTAGTATATTGTCATGGTTTTTAGTTATATCATGTGATCAGAAGTTAGTCAATAGCCACATTTCTAACAATTTAGCGTAACCAAATGTTATGATGACAACGGTTAGTATGAAATTTGCATGACAATAACTAGTTTATGACCATGGTTTTAGTTATTTCATGTGACTAAAATACAATCAATAGCCACGATTCTAACAATTCAGCGTAACCATATGCTATGAATTTGCCACGGTTAATATGAAATTTACATGGCTATAAGTAGTTTATGGCCACGGTTGATACAAATATACGTGGTTATAAAGTAATCATTGGCCACCTTAAAAACAAATTGTGTGGTCGTAAGTAGTTTATTGCCATGGTTTTTTTATTTTGTTTGACCAAAAGGTAACTAATAGCCACGTTTATATAAATTCTAGCATATATATGTAATAAATTGGCCACGATTAATATAAATTTGTGTGGCAATAAGTAGTTTATGGCCACAGTTAAAGGAAAAATGCTCCAATACCAAATAAATTGGATTACCTTTATGGTCACGATTTTTAGGCTATGGCTACGGTTTTTCATATGATATGGTGACACATTTTAAACGTGGCTATATAGGTATCAAAAGTCACGGCAGAATAGGCTACGGTTTGAATGAAGAAAAAAACTGTGGCTAAAAACCGTGGCCAATGTGACTTTTTGTACTAGTACACTCTATGAACATTGCTACAGTGCTACAATGATACAATGTGATTTCATGATTTTTAGCTTTAGTGATACATTCTTTTGCATATTATGATATCTTTTTTTAGTAGTATTAGAAGAGACTTAAAATTTGTTACTGTAATCAAGAAGATTAATATTTGAAATTTTTAATTACATGAGATAATAATGAAGTTTTATATAATAATGGTAATTAATTTATTTCGTTGTTATCCAAATCCCAAAATCACTAATTTCACCTTTTATTATATAATTAATAAATATACATAATTATCTCAAATGAGTGGCTCACAATAGATCTCACGGTTATCACAAATTAGGCAATTCTCATTTGATTAGGCCCCTATATATATATATATATATATATATATATATATATATATATATATATATATATATATATATATATATGTGTGTGTGTGTGTGTGTGTATGTAGATGAAGGATCGTGTGAGAATGTGACAAGAGATCTGGATCATTGATCACTTTTAATCACAAACCCACCCATGAATCACGCTTGATACGGGAATTGATCCGGTGCATCTAATCTCGATGCATCATATCTCATCCTAATGTTCATCCAAGAGTGGAGATCCCTTCTTACCCTTCTTATCATAACTTTCATTCTCATCAGAACCCAACTCATATAGACGAAGGATCATGTGAGAAAAAGAGTTAAGGTGTTTTATGTATCCATCAAATATGCAAGTATGTACATATATATATATATATATATATATTTATGTATGTATGTATGTGTTTTATGTATGTATGTAAGGGTTGTATTACTTACAATGGATTATATTGGTTAGAATGGTCTTGTTGGATTGGATTACATTTGGACATGTTGGGTTAGAATTCATGTTTGTTTATGTGACACCCAGTGTAATACCCCAAAAATTGGGACAAACAAAATTTTCTGGAAAAAGAAATGTGGTATATAAAGCAATACCAAAGCACGAGCTTTCCCCAAAAAGGGAACAATGCACGCCTGTTATAATTACAGGTTTGTAATGATAAAGAAATGAGGGATAACAACCATTTAATCTAATTCCTATATAGAAAAGAGATTATGGCAAGTTGTTATCTAAGTCCCAAAAATAATTCATGTCTTCTATTGGCGTCCCAAAATGCTCCCTAAGCTCTCGTCTAAGGCTTGCTAAACCTTCCTAACGGTCGCGCCGCTAGAACGTGAGATACACGTCAAACCAATCAATTGTTAGGCCAAACGAGCCTAGTGAGTTGAACAATAACATGACATAATCATTTAATAGTTTATAAACAACAAGAACCATAAAGGAATCAATGGGGGAGACCCATCACACCAATGAGTTTCACCTCAAGAGTCGATGTATCTTGATGTTCACTCACATGAGCAACATCCCGAAGGCCTGACACATTTGAAGACTACCTCCAAAGCATTACTCCAAATGGCGGAGATCTAGCCACATACCGTTAAGGTGGCACCCCAAGACTACATCCTCCTAGTGCCTACTCGTGGTTCATCCAATATACAATCCATCATTATACATACTTCACATCAAGTAAAATACATGTATAAGATCCCAAATAGTTCAAATTCCAATTTAGGTCAAAAACCCTAAATCATATAATTTCACAAACAATATCCATCAATCACATGTTATCACATAAACATATCCCAACTCTTACCAACAATTAATCTCAATTAAACCCACACATAGTGATTTGTGACCAAAAACCCCAACACTTACAAAATATAGAAATATGGTCAAACTTATCAGGTGATTAGCATATGTAAGAAAATATGAAATGATGGCATAAAACTTGTTAAGAGGTGTATCTCATTTAAAATAGTTTGGAGAAAACTCACAATTTAGGTTTTGTAGAAAACCCTAGAAACTTGAAACCCTAGATAGAGAAGTAGTTGGTGAAAGGTGATCTTGACTAGTTGCTCTTCACTAAATGCTCTCCAAAGTGTCTTTGAGGAACAATAAACGCTTCTACTATGCTCCCACCAAGAATTAAATGAAAGGATGATACTAGGGTTCCAAAATCACTTCCCAAGCTTCTCCCACGAGTTACCAAAAAGAGTTTTTAGAAAATAATGGGTTAAAATCGGGTAAAGACACAATTTATAATCTCAGGGCTCGTCGTCGACAGTGCCCGGAGACAATGCCCTTGGCACTATCGTGGGGCATAATCACGCCTTTCCCCCGAGTCTCGGTACAAACCAAGCGATTATGACAGGACGACAGTGCCCTTGTCACTCTCGCTGGCACTATCATGGGGGATGTACCGAGACCATCCCCCGGCTCGCGACCATGACACGTGTTGGATCATAAATTGTATTCAAGATTAAAGTTAATAAGGGGGTCTAATTTGTATTTATTTTATAGTTAGTTTGTTGATGGGCCTCAAGTCCATTAGGCCTATACGACTTAATATATATATATAGGTTTTAATTATTAGGTTTTAGGTTAATCCTTAATCATAATCATAATTATAGTTTAGAAGGCAGCCGTACATTTTTCTTTGTAATTGTGTGCATCAAGGTACCAAGAACACACACAAGGTTTTCATTGATTAATCAAGGGACCGTGGTATGTTATTCTGATTTATTCATATCTTGATCTGTATTGTGTTGTGTGATTGTTTATCAACTAGTACTCTGGGTTTAACAAGTAGTATCAGAGCCAAAGAATCAAACTTTTTGAATTAAACAGTATTTTTCGAGATAATATTGTGTGAAAATCGATTGGCTGATTTACTGTGTTTTTAAGCTTAAAGTTGATTTGATTAGATGCGTTTTATGCTATTGAACATTATCTGATTGTTTAATTGCACTCAAAATCATCAATTGATTGGTTAATTTTTGTTACTGGGTTCATATAACTATTGAGTACTGTACCTTTCAAATTAAGTGATAAAAAGTTATTTTTAATCATTGTTTTTGATTGGGTATTGGTCGATACATGTTTATGGAGATATAGTATGATTTTTACATTGCATATCTATCGATTGGAGTATTTTCTGGGTTTAACAATCGATCACAGGGCCGAATTGTGATGAACTAGCGCGTTTTTCACTTTTGCGCCAGTTCATAGTATTTTTCTGCGCCAGACCCTCTTAGCGCAAAAGTGTATTTTGCGCCACCGTCTGATAGCGCAAAATTTTATTTTGCACCACGTACTACACTGGTCGATACCGGTCGCAGCAACACCCCGGGAAGAACACCGGTCCACCCCGGTCGATACCTCGGTCCGGTCGCATACTCCGGTCGCACCATACCGGTCGCGGGACACCGGTCCATACACTGGTCCGATCGACGGACTCCGGTCAGACACCGGTCGATACTCAGTCCGGTCGATACTAAGGTCCGGTCGTTACATTGGTCCGGTCAACAAGACACCGGTTGCATGCAGCTCACCTCGATCGAGCGAGACACCGGTCAAGCAAGACACCGGTCGCAACACTTAATTTCTTTTGCGCCATCAGTTACTCGCGAAAATCTCACTTTTGCGCCATTGCCTATTCGCGCAAACCTTACTTTGCGCTACCTTCTCTTCGCGCAAAGTTTTACTTCGCGCCACCTACTATTCGCGCAAAGCTTCTCTGTTTCAATACTTTTGCGCCAGATTCTTTTAGCGCAAAACTTTCTTTGCGCCAGGTTCTCTTAGCGCACAGTTGTCTTCTTGCGCCACCTCCTTGTAGCGCAATCTTTACTTTTGCGCCAGATTTTCTATGTTTAATTTATTTGAGTTTTATACTGTTTGCAAATTCTGCATTTGATTATTTTTGGAAATTTTTTTCTGAAAATTTTTTAGTGTAGCTTTTATCCAATTCTTGATTCTAAGATATTACGAGTTGATTCAAGTGGTACAGATATCATCATGCCTTACATAGACGAAAAGGGAAATATAGTGCTGACCAAGAGAGACTGTGCTTTAGCATACATGCCAGAGATTCCAGCACTAGAAGCTGAGAATGAAAAACTAAAGATTTAGAACTCATCTCTTCTTGAACAGATTGATAAGTTGCAAGATGATAAATGCCTAAAGAAAGATTTTGTTTGCTCAGAATGCATTAATGATTCTAAAATTAATTTTGCAGGAATTATTGAGTCAAAAGAGAAAGAGATTCTAAATCTTCAAGATAAATTAAAAGAATCTGAAAGTCTTAATTCAAGGTTTACATGGTCAAAGAAGGAGTTAATGCAAAAAGAGCTTGATGAGCTAAGAAGAAGAGCAAACATTGCTAATGAGACATCTGAAGCGCTTAAAAAGACAAACTCTCGAATTTTTGCTGAAAGGGATTCTTTGAAAGATAAAGTCTTCAGTCTTGAGGTTGAGATTAATATGCTGAAAGAAAAGGCAATCCAAGACAGAGACAACACAAAAGTCTAAAATGAGATGATGAAGATTGAGAAAGAAAGAAAAGAATTTGCTAAGAAATTCTCTGATTTCTCAAGAAAAGCCTTTGAAGAGAAGAAATCTTTAGAGCTAAAATGTGTTAAACTTTCTCAACAAGTTTCAGACTTTGAGAAAGTTATCATTCTTGAGAAAGAAAAGGTTGAGAAAGAGAAAAAGATAGTTGAGCAGAAGAATGTAAATATAGACTCTTCTAAAGAAAAGAAAGATCTAGAAACTGAGATAGCTAAGCTGACAAAAGAGCTATCTGAGTTATCAACAAACATTCAGAAGGAAAAGAAGACGAAATCTGAATTGCAAAAGAAGTTTGATCTGATTGAAAAGGAAAGAAACAGTTTGTCGTCAAAGATAAAGGAACTTGAAGAGATCGTATTCAAGGTGAAGCTGACTTAGCACAAGACGCCAGAGTCAATAGCTCAATCACCGAGAGATGATCAAGCTGATTCAGATTGTTCACTCAAAAAGGCTTCAAGTTCACATTTTTCAAATGTTTCTTATAATCCTCTATTTGATTTAGATGATGGTCTTACTTCTAAATCTACTGATCAGATTCGTCCTTCTAACCTTTTCTTTGACAAAAATGTTGATGGTTCAGGTAACTTAAAGAAGACTAAGTCTCAGAAGAAAAGATTCTGGAGAAAGGAAGATGGAGAAAAAGATAGAGAAAATTGGATCTGGAAAGTTAAAGGATCCTCAGAGGAGGAGAAGACCGATAAATCATTTGTGCATACATCAAATGCTAAAAGGAACAATGCTCCGAAAGGTAAAACTTTTGACAAACCTGATATGGTTTACACTATCAATCAATTGATCAGGTTAGCACAAAAGAAAATTAGTTGTTCCTACTGTGGCTCAAATGATTTTGTAAGAAAAGATTATGTGAATAACCGGTATGGTTCTTATTTTATATCTCCCACTAGAACTGCAACTAACCCATTAGGACCCAATTACCAGTGGGTACCAAAAGCTAAATCTGTGTTGCAGGCACCCAAGGTTTAAGGGGGAGAAAGAACGATGCCTTCTGATTACTACAGATCAGGACTCTTGCCTCATTGTCAAAACAATGACTTCTAAGTATAACAGCTTAGAACTCGTTCTTCATTGTTATAAAGAGGGAGAACACTTAAATGAAAATATTCATTTCTGGGGGAGTTAAGGATTCTAATTTACAGGTATATCTTTCTAATCCTTACACTCTATCACTTGTTGAAAGATGAACAACTTTCACTTGTGAAAAATGGTTTCTTAAATGTTCAAACCACTTCCTATTCTTCAAAGATTTTCATGAATTGTGAAGTGTGATTTTAAATGATTTTTGGGAGCTTAATTGTCAAAGAGCTTAATTGACAAACTCTTTTTGTTTGAGGGGGAGAATAGCATTGTCAAACATACAAATGTTTTTGATTTCTCCAACATTTTATTCTTCATATTTGTATTCCTTTGTGCTTACATGTACAAAAGGTTGTTGAGCAACACGTTCTTTTAGGAAAATACAAGGGATTCAGTGTGTGAGCTTAACAGAACTTCCATGAATTCACGATAACCAGTGTTTCCTACCCAGGAAGTATTCCCTGAGTGACTGACAGGAGAGGGGTCAAAAGATTTGAGTGTTGGTGTCTAAAGAGGTAAAATGGAAAAGAGAGATTGGTTAGAAGTGAGATTTAACAGTTTAAAAGAAAGAGGGTGAGAGAACAGAGTAAAAGAATATCAAACTCTGCACCAAAATTCTTTCTGAGCCGGGCAGCCACATTATCTGTTGTTTCACATTTCTTCGTGAATGACATTGAAAAAGGCACCTAGCCCATGCCATCTCTTGCATACAACCCCACCAGCTACTCATTCTTTTCTTAAAAAGAGAATGTTTCACATTTTCTGGGGAAGCAACACATATTCTATTGGTTCTTCATTTGGAAGATACTAATATTGAAAAAGAAGGAAAATTGCCCCACCTTCGAACCCTTTCTCATGCACATTGAGTCTTTGTATAATTTGTTGTTGTCTCAACAAGTTTACATACTTTGAGCCTAAATTGAAAAGCAAATATCGGTGCTTAATTCTTTCATACACATGCACGAGCATACAGAAATTTATTTTCTATCAGAACGTTCATAGATAACCATGTGTTATTCGATGATTGAATGGAAGTCCTAGGGAGTCAACATCAAAACCAACTCCTTATATAGTAACTTTGTGTTACTCAGTGACTTTGTGTCACTGACAGGCATTCCAAACTGAGTCATTTGTTGATTCAGGGTTATTTTATTTGAATCTGAAAAGATTAAAATAATCACTTTCTCCATTTGGAGAGACTGCTCTTATTTCCACACAGAGATCTATACATGAAGACAACGCTTAATTGATGACTATAAAAACAAGGGGGAGATTGTTTTGCTATGTTTTGATGATGATGATTCTCACCACTCATCAAAACGAGGGAGAATTCAAAGAGAAAGAAGATACAAGAATTTTCAAGATTTTTACTCAAGACTGCTAAAGAATTCAAAGATATCTGAAGTTTTTCAAGAGAAGTGAAGACCCGAAGCAAATTGCCAAATTTTTTAATCTTGAATCCAAAGGGGGAGATTGTTGGATCATAAATTGTATTCAAGATTAAAGTTAATAAGGGGGTCTAATTTGTATTTATTTTATAGTTAGTTTGTTGATGGGCCTCAAGCCCATTAGGCCTATACGGATTAATATATATATAGGTTTTAATTATTAGGTTTTAGGTTAATCCTTAATCATAATCATAATTATAGTTTAGAAGGCAGCCGTACATTTTCTCTGTAATTGTGCGCATCAAGGTACCAAGAACACACACAAGGTTTTCATTGATTAATTAAGGGATCGTGGTATGTTATTCTGATTTATTCATCTCTTGATCTGTATTGTGTTGTGTGATTGTTTATCAACTAGTACTCTGGGTTTAACAACACGCGACTATGACCATGGTCATAGTGCTGGCACTATCGCCCCAGCACCCGAACCCGGCAAAAATTCCGACGAACTTGACTCGATGCAACACGTATAGATTTCATAGCTCGAGACTCAATCAAACATAACTGTAAAGCTTTATCTAAAACTAAATTTAAGGATTTGAGAGTTGAATTCCCTATGTTACCTAATTCAATTTTTCGGGCGTTACAATCCTCCCCACCTTGAGAACGATTTTGTCCTCGAAATCTCGCTCTACCCAAATAAGTTATGGTATCATTTCCTCATGTCCTCTTCCGACTCCCACGTCCCGTTTGCACCCCGGTGGTGCTTCCATTGAACCTTTACCATTGTCACCTCCTTATGTCGCAAATGTTTTGTCTTCGACTCCAAAATGGCATTCGGCTCCTACACACATCGGTTTCCGTTGTCCACCCAGATTTCCGTCAAAGGAATAATGTTTTCCTCTTCGGCTAAACACTTGAGTAGATAGCATACATGAAATGTAGGGTGAATCCCGTCCATTTCCGACGGTAAGTCCAATTTATAGGGCTTGGAGTCCGATATTTTCTAATATTGTAAAGGGTCCAAGGAAACTGGGACTAAGTTTCCCGTGCTTCCCGAAATGGATGATTCCCTTCCATGGTTACACCTTCAACATGACCCGCTCTCCCACTTGGAACTTGATCGGTCTTCGCTTCTTGTCCGCATAACTCTTCTGTCGATCTTGAGACGCCTTCAAACTCTCTCGGATACCTTTCACCTTGTCCGCCGTTTCTTGCACGATTTTCGGTCCCGCAAAATACTTTTCTCTCACCTCAAGCCAACACATCGGTGTTCTACTTTTTCCGTCCGTATAATGACTCAAATGGTGACATCCCAATACTCGAGTGGTAACTGTTGTTGTAGGCAAATTCCACTAAGGGTAGATGTGAATCCCAATTACCCCCAAAGTATATACCACAAGACCGTAGCATATCCTCTAGGGTTTGGATTGTCCTCTCTTTTGATCGTCTGTTTGAGGGTGATACGGCATGCTCAACTTGACCTTCGTGCCCAATTCTTTTTGTGGATCATCCCAAAACTTGGAAGTGAACCGACTATCCTGAACTGAAACGATAGATATTGGAACACCATGTCGCAATACCACTTCATCAATATAGAGCTTGGCTAACTTGTCCATCGGTAATGTCTATCGCATCGCCAAGAAGTGCGTGTTCTTCGTGAGTCGATCCACAACCACCCAAGTAGTATCATGACCCTTCAGGGTCCTTGGTAGTTTGGTGACGAAGTTCATCGTGATGTGTTCCCACTTCCAGTCCGGAATGGCCAATGGTTGTAAACTTTCATAAGGCCTTTGATGTTCCGCTTTAACTTGAAGGCAAGTGACGCTCCTTTCCACATAGTTGACCGCATCGAGCATCATTACCAGCCACCAGTAGTGCAACTTCAAATACCTATACATCTTAGTGCTACCGAGATATATAGAATACTTGGACTTGTGAGCTTCCGCCAAGAGCAACTCACGGATTCCTCCAATCTTCGGTACCCAAATCCTACCTTGGAAAATCTTAAGACCACGGCTATCCACCATTATAGTTCTTTTTGCTTAACCATTACTTCGGCCTTGAGATTTCCTTCCCGGAGCGCTTCGGCTTGACTTGTCTTGATGTCTTCCACTAGACTTGATATCACATCGATCCGAGAAAGGGTTACTTTGACTTCGCTCCCATAGTTCTTCTGACTCAGAGCATCTGAAACCACGTTGGCTTTACCGAGGTGGTAAATTAATTCGTAGTCATAGTCCTTCAAAAGCTCCAACCACCTTCTTTGTCGCATGTTGAGATCCTTTTGGTCAAATATGTACTTCAAGCTTTTGTGGTCAGTGAATAGTGTACACTTTGTCTCGTAGGGGTAGTGTCGTCATAGCTTCAAGGCCAATACTACTGCCGCAAGCTCCAAGTCGTGAGTGGGGTAGTTCTTCTCGTGGTCCTTGAGTTGTCACGACGCGTACGGTATCACCTTCCCCCTTTGCATCAAAACACACCCAAGACCCAATTTGGAGGCGTCGCTATAGACCATAAAGTCGTCGGATCCTTCAGGTAAGGATAGGATTGGTGACTCGTACAGTTTCTTTTGAAGGGTCCGAAAGGCTTTCTCTTGGGCCTCGGTCCATAAGAACTTAATGTTATTCCTTGTCAACGATGTGAGCAGAGAGGTGACCTTTGAAATGCCTTGAATAAACCATCGGTAGTAGCCGGCCAAACCCAAGAAACTTCTTATCTCCGTTGGACTCGTCGGCGACTCCCAATTTATCATTGCTTCAATCTTCGTCGGGTCTACCTTTACCCCGTTCTTTGATACCACATGGCCAAAGAATTGGACCTCTTGCAACCAAAATTCGCACTTTGAAAATTTTGCGAATGGTTTATCTTTCTGAAGAATCTCCAATACTTCTCGTAGATGTTGAGCGTGCTCGGCCTCATCTCGCGAGTATATTAGAATGTCGTCGATGAAGACTATAACATATTTGTCCAAGAAAGGTCGACACACGTGATTCACAAGTCCATGAATACGGCCGGAGCGTTAGTCAACCCAAATGGCATGACTAAAAGCTCATAATGATCGTACCTTGTCCGAAACGTTGTCTTCGGGATATCTCTATCCTTCACCCGCACTTGATGGTAACCGGACCGGAAGTCTATCTTGGAAAAACATCCCTCTCCTTGCAATTGGTCGAAGTGATCGTCGATTCGAGGAAGTGGATATTTATTCTTTACGGTGACCTTGGTGAGCTCACGGTAGTCGATACACATCCGTATGGAACCATCCTTTTTCTTCACAAACAAAACTGGAGCTCCTCACGCCGACGAGCTCGGTCGTATGCCCTAGCTCGAAACAGCCAACTCACTTCGCCTACGCAACAAAGAGAAGTAGTTTACTTGCTTAGCTCGAACATGCCAACAGCATTCCGTTCATCCCTTCTCGAGGAATTCTTGTAATTGCATCATCATCTCTTGCATCTCTGTCGGGGCTAGACGATAAGGAGCACGGGCGATCGGAGCGGCACCTAGAGTAAGGTCAATATGGAACTCCACTTGGCGTTCTGGTGGTAGTCCGGGTAGGTCCACCAGGATGACATCCAGGTAGTCGCGTACCACCTCCACATCTTCTATCTTATTCTTCTCGAGTTTCACATCGATTACGTAGGCCAAGTATGAAGTACACCCCTTGGCCAAGCTCTTGCGTGCTTTGAGTGACGATCTAATCATGTTGGCCTTCTGATTCCTCTCCCCGTAAACTGTCACTTCTCCACCCTTCGACAAGGGCACTCTAATCATATTTTTGGAGCAAAAGATACCAACGTCATGCTTGGCTAACCAGTCCATACCTATGATCACATCGAACTCCCCAATGTCCGCTGGCAACAATTCCACCATAAAGGTTTCTCCATTTAAATCAAAAGTACATCCCTCAAAACGTTTCCGAACTAACATATGCTCCCCATTTGCCACTTCTACTACTAGTGCATCGGACAACATACAAATAGGAGTAGTGAAATTCTTGCAGAAAGTGGTAGACAAAAACGAACGGTTCGCACCATAATCAAACAATACACGTGCCGGTAGAGAGTTTAATAGAAACATACCCGACACGACATCCGTCATCACTCTAGCCTCCTCCGTCGTCATTTGGAAGGCCCGACTTGGTGACTTCGGTGGGACCTCTTTCTTCGGCACAACCCCGCTTGAAACCCCTTGATGTCCCCTTGTTAACATGGGACAATCCCTCTTGATGTGCCCCGACTCCCGACATTCATAACAAACCGACCCCCGGGAGGGGCAGTCCCGACTCATATGGTCCTTCTTTCTGCACTTGAAGCACTCAGTAGTGTTAGAGAAAGGTCTCGGATTACAAGGCCCGAAGTACCTACTCTTACACTTGAGGCACCACCTCGCCTCACGTTGTGGTTCTGTGTCCCCCCCCCCCCCCGTTAAAGGGATTGGATGATCGTGCGGCCCCGGTTAGCCTTCCCACTTTCGCTGGTCACCTTGTTCACTCCTCTTTTCTCTTCCTTAAATGATGTCATACTCCACCAGTTGGGACTCCTCAATGACTTCTTGTAATGTATTCACCTGAGCGTTCCTCACACCCGTCTTCATCTCCGCCAGCAAACGCCTTAAATAACCTTTTATCTTCGACCTTTCATCGGTCAATAAATGCTCAACCAGACTGAGCTTCTCCACAAATTGTCTTAAATAGTCGACAATAGACAGATTGCCCTTTTTCAGATTCCGGAACTCCTCCTCTATCTTGTCAAGATCCCTTTCGTTGCAGTACTTGTCTATTATCTTCTTCTTGAAGGTTGGCCAAGTGAGCTTGGTCAGAACCTCCAGAGTAAGGATCGTGCGAGTAAGGTTCCACCATCTTAAAGCTTCTCCTCTAAATAATTGAGATGCGAACTTGACTCTTTGGGAGTCGTCACATTCGCTTGATTCAAAATTCATCTCTACTTCCCTAATCCAATTCATGCAAGCTATTGGATTCGTCGTTCCGGAAAATTCTGGAGGCTTGCTACATAAAAAGGTCTTGTAGGAGAAACCCTTTTCCTGCCTCTTCTCAACCCTTATCGCTTGCTCCTCAGTCCAAGTGGCATTACCGGTACTACCTGATCCATTTTCTGCCACCGCCTCGTGCCTTCAATTTCTTGCATCCCGATCCTCTAAAACTTTCATGAATCTCTCATCCTGCTTGTCCATCACATAATTCATCATCTACATAATGCTGGCCAATAAGACCGATTGGGGGTCCATTTCTTGAATCACTGGGCTTTCGGTCACTAGGTTCACTCGAGGAACCTCATCGACAATTCCCTCCAGCATAGTGGGGATCGGCAAAATTACTTGATTCACCGTGGGGTTTTCCCGTCTCGGTGTTTCCGGGGCAGTTACACTTGCCTCATTAGCATCTTCAAAAGCCCCAACTCGACTTCTCGTGTTTACCATTGTGAACTATCACACACGATAAGGATAATACCGGTTAATTCTTTATAAGACAATCGACTTGGTACGTACTACTACAACGATCAGTCATCATAACAACAATTGCAAGCACGCTCACGTATTTATAAATTCATAATAGCACTGGCCAAGTGAAATCGTGAACGTACATTACATAAGAGTTCTTGTTACCATCATCACAATTTTTTAATCAATGCATTTACGTAGTCCTAATGCTCTACCCGTATGGACAGTGATTCTATAGGCATAAACAGCTTAAGTCTAGGTATACTAAAGTCAACACCTAGTTCACTTAAACTAAAGCTCTGATACCAACTTGAAACACCATAACAATTGGGACAAACAAAAATTTCTAGAAAAGGAAATGTGGTATATAAAGCAATGCCAAAGCACGAGCTTTCCCCAAAAAAGGAACAATGCACGCATGTTATAATTACAAGTTTGTAATGATAAAGAAATGAGGGATAACAACCCTATAATCTAATTCCTATCTAGAAAAAAGATTATGACAAGTTGCTATCTAAGTCCCAAAAATAATGCACGTCTTCTATTGGCGTCCCAAAATGCTCCCCAAGCTCTCGTCTAAGGCTTGCTAAACCTTCCTAACGGTCGCACCGCTAGAACCTGAGATACACGTCAAACCAATCAAGTGTTAGGCCAAACGAGCCTAGTGAGTTGAACAATAGCATGGCATAATCATTCAATAGTTTATAAACAACAAGGACCATAAATGAATCAATAGGGGAAACCCATCACACCAACGAGTTTCACCTCAAGAGTCGATGTACCTTGATATTCACTCACATGAGCAACATCCCAAAGGCCCGACAAATTTGAAGACTACCTCCAAGGCATTACTCCAAATGGCGTAGATCTAGGCACATACTGTTAAGGTTGCATTGCACCCCAAGACTACATCCTCCTAGTGCCTACTCGTGGTTCATCCAATATACAATCCAGCATTATACATACTTCACATTAAGTAAAATACATGTATAAGATCCCAAATAGTTCAAATTCCAATTTAGGTCAAAAACCCTAAATCATATAATTTCACAAACAATATCCATCAATCACTGTTATCATATAAACATATCCCAACTCCTACCAACAATTAATCTCATTAAAACCCACACGTAGTGATTTTTGACCAAAAACCCCAACACTTACCAATTATAGAAATATGGTCAAACTTATCTGGTGATTAGCATATGTAAGAAAATATGAAATGATGACATGAAACATGTTAAGAGGTGTATCTAATTTAAAATAGTTAGGAGAATACTCACAATCTAGGTTTTGTAGAAAACCCTAGAAACTTGAAACCCTAGATAGATAAGTAGTTGGTGAAAGGTGATCTTGACTAGTTCCTCTTCACTAAATGTTCTCCAAAGTGTCTTTGAGGAACAATAAATGATTCTACTATACTCCCACCAAGAATTAAATGAAAGGATGATACTAGGGTTCCAAAATTGTCTCCCAAGATTCTCCCACGAGTTACCAAAAATAGTTTTTAGGAAATAATGGGTTAAAATCGGGCAAATGCACAATTTATACTCTCAGGGCCCGTCGGCGACAGTGCCCTTGGCACTGTCGCGGGGCATAATCGCGCCCTTCCCCCGAGTCTTGGTACAAACCAAGTGATTGTGATAGGGCGACAATGCCCTTGTCACTCTCGCTGGCACTATCACTGGGGATGTACCGAGACCATCCCCCGGCTCGCGACCATGATACACGACTATGATCATGGTCATAGTCGCTGGCACTATCGCCCTAGCGCCTGAACTCGAACAAAATTCCGACGAAGTCTACTTGATGCAACATGTATAGATTTCACAACTCGAGACTCAATCAAACATAACTATAAGGCTTTATCTAAAATTAAATTTAAGGATTTGAGAGTTGAATTCCCTATGTTACCTAATTCAATTTTTCGGGCGTTACACCCGGGGGGACCAACTAAGGACCGAGCAGGGGCCCGTGTACCCACTCAATTGATTACTATAAAGGAAAAAAAATGTAGGCGGCTTAGAGGTGTACCCACTTGATTTTGAAGGTGCTCTGAAGTATTTTAAAACTAAAATTATAACACAAAAAGGGTAGTTGGCATGATGGATATTGTGTCTTGACTTAGAGCTCCTCATAGAGGAAGTTTGGGTTCTATCCCAACTCTCTACATATATTTTTATTTTTAACAACTGAAAAGTCAATGCTTCTATATTTTCTAATTTACTTTTATTTATTGATTTGATTATTGTTACTTAAAATTCTATATGCATAAGGAAGAGAAATAAGATGCATAGTTAATTTTGATTTGCAAACATCCTATTTATTACAAGGAGATCTAGATTGATAAGGAAACGAAATTGAAAGTCTAGAAAAAAAAACAGTAAACAATCAATATCAAATACTAAAAATTGGAAAATTTTATGAAAACAACCTAAACAAACAAAAAAAATCCCGAAACGGTGTAATTTAGCTAAAAACACGTCGGGGGTAAAACGTGGTGTTGTGTTTTGCTCAAAAGGTCAAGGTCGATTCAAATTGAAAAATTGTACTATTCCCAAAATCGACATAATAGACTTTTCTTCGGGTCAAACCACGTTGAATTTTCCCTCCGATCAAACCCACGACTTTTCGGGACTTTGATCCACCTTAAAGGTGCACCCGCTCAAAAAAAAATCATGGCCACTGTTGACACCCCCCTTTCCGGTTCGCCACTTACACCATAACATAACAAGAAACCATAATATAATTTGATCTTAAGATCGAAACTTTACATTGCAGCAAAATCAATTTAATTTATATACCTTTCGTCCCTTCTTAAATCATAGCTACATGGAGAACTTCAACTTTTGGACCAATCTTTCTAATATTGCTACACTAACTTAAATCTAAATTTATGAAAATATACACTACCCCCTTAACTTTACATTTATTTTTATTTTAGGTATTTCTAAAATTTGGGATCTTACTTTTCAAATTGAAGCATATTGGGTGGACTTACACGAGGTCATGATGGGATATATCAGATCATATTGTTCACAATAAGTCAAGTTCGGTCATATAGGTTACAATGAGTCATATTGTCAAAATAGGTCTTGTTTGGTTATATTACATCATATCGGGTGTAGTTGCACAATGTCATAATGGGTTTTACGCTGAATGGTATTGGTCATGATAGGTTACACAGGATCGTATTGGTTACATTAGGTGATAATGTCCCTGATTCAAGTTCTTACTGATTCAATTACAAACAAACAAGATCAATATGATTACAGATTTTATTATCCAACCTGTTGATTTAATTCAATTCAAGATCTTGTACAGAACACTTTCTCTCACTAACTTTCTCTCTCTAATGCTCTGCGTACAATCTCAGTTACAAGTTACTTCTCTCTGATTCTACTACAACTAACAACTACAAGTCTATTAAAATAAAATCAAACTTACTACACGCTTACAAGACAAAACAACTAACAAGACTTTGACGTTTACATTGACTTTGACTTTTAACTAAAAGAGTTGACTCTCAGCTTTGACTTCTTGAACTTTGTGTCAGGATCGAATTCTCAACAAGAATTATGAATACTCAGAAACAATATTAAAGAAGTTGCGGAAAAACACTTTAATATTCAATAAACAGAAAAACAGTATGAATCACAACTTGCAAACTTTATTTAATGAATCAAGTTACAAGCTTTTCACCCACAACCTCAATCTTGAAGAACAGGCTCTATCAAGACGAATTCTACTTCTCTATAATTAGGAACTATGCCTTGAGGTTGATTCTCTCTAGAACAAAAAAACTCAGAATTAATTCTATATGTAACTATTCTAAACAATTCTATACATATACTGAAAATAAAGATAATTACAAAACTTAAAAAGATCTTCAAAATAATCTTCATAATTATCTTCAAGCTTTCCATGTTTATCTTCAGACGCTATCTCTTCAGTATTATCTTCACATTATCTTTGAAGCAGCATTAATCACCTTGATCACCTTAGAAGCATTAACTGAGTCTTGGCAGCATTAACTACTAAGCAGCACTAACTACTAGCAGTACTAACTAGCTAAGCAGTACTGACTTTGTTCAAGCAGCACTAACTTTGACTAGCAGTATTAATTCTACTAGAAGTAGTAATAGCTAGCAGTATTAACTTTAAGATCATCTGGCAGTACTAACTCTGAAATAGCAGCATTAATGACTTGGTTACATCTTCAGTTCCCAACAATCTCCCCCTAACTTGACTTTTAGAAAGAGAAGTCAAGTTCTTCAGATGCTTCCAAAACTTTCATTGATCCAGTCCCATGTTAGGATCCAATCCCATGCTCTGATTGATAGTTATCTGAATTAGATACTTTGCCATTTCTGAATTTGATGCACAACCCAGCTTCTTCTTTAACATGGCATGAAGCTTCAGACGTGTGTGATTGTAGACCCTATCCACCAAGTAATACTCCATGTGAAAAGTATCCAAGGCCAATTCATAGACTCCACTCCTTTCATACAGAGTCCATCCTCTAACAGTTTTGAACACATCTCTGATTAAATGCTTCACTGCTTCTGGATTGAATAACATGCACAAATACTCCATGACCAGCTTCACAATTGGTAACCCTGGAGCTTTCAACTGATCTGCATGTAGCTTCATACCAACTTCATACATTTCTTCCAAATCAGATCTTGAACATTCTCTGACAATTTTGTTCCATGTTGCAAACACATAGTACTTATCATCCTTTCTTTTCAATCTGATATACTCTTTACCATCCACCTCCATAGTATCCCAGTGGATAACTTCAGGAGGTTTGAATCCAACAGGTTCAGCTGTGATAGGCTTTGGAATTTTATCCATTACCACCATGTACAAATTTACATCTGAACTTTGTGGTACTTCCTGAGATTCAGTTCTCTTTTCTTCATTCTTTGGTGCCTCTTCTTCTTCAGCAACCTTTTTCTCTTCTTCTACTCTGGGCTTCTTTTCAGTTTTCTTTCTTCTAGCCATCATCTTAGTTCTCTTCAGAATCCTTTGACTTTGCCCTATAGCAGCTTCCTTCTTCTTTTCTTCCTTTATCTCTACCTTTTCTTTTGTAGGAGTTCCCTCTTCACTTTCAGGGAAGGGTTGATTGATATTCACATCATGCCTCTCCTTGGTTTTCTTTTCAAACTCCACTCTGTCCTTTTCATTACCTTTCAGTTTTTCCATTTCTTTCTCATATAATCCCTTGACTTGATCAAAAGTCATCTTCACAAACATTTCTTTCTTTACACCAATTGCACTCCTCAAGAAAGTTATCATCTTGTTTCTTTCCTGAGTTGCAAGGTAAGTTTGTGAAGGCCTTCTCTTTTTTGCACTTGATCTGGCCATGATAGCCTTTCTCAAGCTTATTGCTCTTTGCTTTGCTTTTTCTGTTTCCAACCCTTTCTGAAATGCTTCATTTAATTCATTGGCAAGTGCTCTGGCTATTTCTCTGTCTTTCTCAACCTGCTATTTCTCTGCTTGATCTAACTCTTCTTGCATTTTCTTAGCTAATGCTTCATCTGACTCAACCATCTTTTGCTTTTTGGATGGTTGATCAGATTCTATCATCTTTTCTTTCCCCTTTTTCATTGCATCTGCAGCCTTGTCTTTCTTTTCTGTTTTCTTTGCTCCCCCTTCATTTATGACCACTCCCTTTGCTTTGGGAGTGTCATTCTTTGCTTTGACAAGCATCTCTGCTATTTCAATCTCTGCTTGTGTTAACCCTGTTACTGCTACTTTTGAAGTTTCAGCAGCACTAACAGTTTCTGCTGCTGGGGTTGTTTCTGCTGCTGGTGTTGTTTCTGCTGCTTTGGCACTTTCTGCTTCTATTACACCTTCAGCTTTTTCTTCAACAAACTCTCCCCTGGCTTCAACATTCTCCCCCTCAATTTGTTGATCCAACTGTTCTGAGCTTGAACTCTCCCCCTTTTTGGAAGCATTCTCATTATCCTTTTTGGTTGCCCCCTTTCTCCTCCTTAGAACAAACTGACTTGTTCTTTTCTTGGACATGAGCTTTCCCACCAGTTGCTTGAGTTTTGAAATTTTCTGTTGTTGGGAGATGACCACTTGCTGCAATGCTTTGATTTCCTTACCTTGATTAACCACATCAACATTGATGTTGCCTATTGTTTCCATCAATTCCAAGTAAGTATAGCTATCCTCACCTTCTTTAGGTGTTTTACCCACCCTTGAAGGATCATTGGAATCTTTTTCCATCAATTCATCAGTTTCAGTTCTGTCCTCACCCTTTTTGGATGTTTTGCCCATCCTTGAGGGATCCTTGGATCTTGTAGTAGTGACCTTCTGCCTAGCAGAAGCATCAACTACCCCCTTGGTTTCTTGGCACCGGGGTCCTTTGGTTGATTTCTCACCCAAAGTTGCCATGGGGAAGGTCTTAGAAATGTTACCACTGTCCTTCTCTGTGCTAGCAGAAGTAGTGGCAGCCTTCTCACCCATATGCTCATTCAACTCCTTAGAGAGCACCTCCTCAGGGTTGGGAGACACGCTATTGGATTCCCTTTGGATATTCTCTATTGGAGAATGCTCCAATAGAGGGCTTTGAGGCTCTTGGTTAATAGTAGGTACAACAAGGGAAAGAGCCTTGTGTACCTTTCTCTTGACATAAGTCTTGGAAACTTGAGGAGTGGGTTTAGCAGCAAAGGACTGAGGAAAAATGTGAGAGAGGGAAGGTTGGGATTGGCTCTCAGTGGGTTGGTCTAATGAGGGCCTTGACCCTGAGGCCATACCTTCTTGTGGTTGGGACACCACCATCATTGTTGAGAACAATGGGGTGTCAACTCTAGCAGATCTTCTCATGTTTGAGAAGACCTTGCCTTTAGGGGGTTTAGGTACATATACCCCATCAAAGTGAGGTATATCCGTTAATTCGTTGGTTATAACTGCCTGTACAAACCTGGGATACATGAAGAAACTCTTTTTGTTGTCCAGGTTTGAGACAAGATCATTGAAGATCATCAGTGAAAAATTATATTTTCTAGCAGTAGATAAACATACCAAAGCATAGGCAATGGGACTGCTAAATTGGCTCCAGCCAGTAGTTTTCTTAGAAATACAGTGCATCAGGGTATGAACAAAGAACCTCCATTGGGGTGTAAATTGAGCTTTGAAAAACTTGAAAATCCCCATTTGGCCTTCATACCCCATTCTGGTGAGGTTTGAAAACAAATCCTCATTTGGAATAGAAGATATACCTGAAGCATCGTCTAGACGTAGACAGATACGAATGGTTTCCTCAGTAACTGTCAAGGGTTTGTCACAAACCCTTGTTTTGATGCACGACACTCCGTTTTCAGTGCTAGTAGTGGCATTGGTCCAGAATTGCCTTTGATGCTCTATGTAGATGGTAGGAGACACAGTGAGAGCATGAGCGATGTGGCTTGTCCTCAGAAAATCGATTATTTGGTGAAAACCTTCGGCTTGTTTTGGCTTTTGGAGCATGGCTATCTCATTGTGCTCATCAATAAACACCATTGAAGCCATCTGTACGCAAGGATTCTTGACTAGCGAGCACTGGATACTTGAGAGACAATAGTGAGAGAGAAGATGAACAATAGACAAAGAGTCGTTATGATCTTTTAGGCGGGGAAAGGGTATTTATAGCTTTTTGGATTATAAGCAGTATTAACCTTAAAAAGATAGTGAAAGCAGTATTAACAGTGAGCAGTATTAACTGAGAGCAGTATTAACCACTAGCAGTATTAACTAACTAGCAGTATTAACTGAGAGCAGTATTAACCACTAGCAGTATTAACTAACTAGCAGTATTAACTGAGAGCAGTATTAACCACTAGCAGTATTAACTAACTAGCAGTATTAACTGAGAGCAGTATTAACCACTAGCAGTATTAACTAACTAGCAGTATTAACTGAGAGCAGTATTAACTACTAGCAGTATTAACTAACTAGCAGTATTAACTGAGAGCAGTATTAACTACTAGCAGTATTAACTAACTAGCAGTATTAACTGTGCATTGGCAGTAGTAAAATTTTACTGGCAGTACTAAAACTGTACTGGCAGTATTAACCATACTTACACTTTTAAGCTTGTGATGAACTGAGTACTGCTATACATTTCCTGAGAAAGAAAATTAGTAACACCAAGCATAAACTATATACAGGTATTGAATCACTTTTTAAGTAGGAGTTTATTCAGAGCTGATCATTCCCACACTTGTTACCAAGAAAGTGAATCTACCCACATCAAAGGCTTTGGTGAATAGATCAGCAAACTGGTTATCAGTATGAACTTTTACAACCTGAATAAGCTTCTTTTCATTGCAGTCTCTTATAAAGTGATACCTGATCTCAATGTGCTTTGTCTTTGAGTGCTTGACAGGGTTATTAACAATGCTAATAGCACTGCTATTATCAATAAAGATTGGAGTGTGTAGAAAGGTTACCCCATAGTCCAACATTTGATTCTGAATCCATAAGACTTGAGAACAGCAACTTGCAGCTGCTATGTACTCTGCTTCTGTTGTAGATGTGGACACTGTGGTTTGTTTCTTGCACTTCCATGATACTAGTCTGGCACCCAAAAACTGGCATCCTCCAGAAGTAGATTTTATGTCCAAGTTTGCTCCACCTAAGTCACTGTCTGAGTATGCAAGTAGGTCAAATGATGAGTCATAAGGATACCAAAGTCCCAATCTAGGTTGCCCTTTGAGATATCTGAATATCCTCTTAACAGCTTGATAGTGTGATTGCTTTGGCCTAACTTGAAATCTTGCACACACACAGACTGGAAACATTATATCTGGCCTAGAGGCTGTAAGATACATGAGAGAGCCAATCATGGATCTATAGTGATGAACATCCATATCCTCCCCCTCAAGATCTGCTGTTATCTGCTTGTGTGTCTCCATAGGTGTGCTGGCAGGCTTTGAGTCTGAGAAACCAAACTTGGTTAGAATGTCCTGCACATACTTGGACTGACAAATAGAAATACCATCTGACTTCTGTTGGACTTGGAGTCCAAGGAAGAAAGTAAGCTCTCCCATGGAACTCATTTTGAACCTTTGATGCATTAGGTCCTCAAACTCCTTGCACATATTGTCTCTTGTAGATCCAAAGATGATATCATTCACATAGATTTGGACCAGCAAGATGTCCTTCTTCTTTCTCTTGATGAACAGAGTTTTATCAATGACTCCTCTTTCAAAACCATTTTCCAAGAGATAGGATGACAGAGTGTCATACCATGCTCTTGGTGCTTGATGTAGTCCATAAAGTGCTTTCTTCAGTTTGTATACTCTGTCTGGATAGCTTGGGTTTTCAAACCCTGGTGGTTGACAGACATATACTTCTTCTTCAATTGAGCCATATAGAAATGCACTTTTTACATCTATTTGATAGACTTTGAACTTCATATAAGAAGCATAGGCCAGGAACAATCTGATTGCTTCTATCCTAGCCACTGGTGCAAATACTTCATAATCTATTCCTTCTTCTTGTGTATACCCTTGTGCCACCAACCTTGCTTTGTTCTTTATTACTATTCCTCTCTCATCTCTCTTATTCCTGAAGACCCATTTTGTGCCTATTGCTCTTTGACCTTTAGGAAGGTCTACCAGATCCCAAACATCTTGCAGCTGGAATTGTAGCAGCTCTTCTTGCATGGCTTCTATCCAACTGGAATCTTTCATAGCATCATAAGCCTTCTTAGGCTCAAGCTGGGATAGAAAGCAAGAAAGCACTGTATGCTGTTGGTCTTGCATATCTTGCAGCCTGCTTTGATTTCTAGTCATCATAGGAGAAGAGATATCTCCTATTACCAGCTGAGGAGGATGATTCTTTTGAGTTCTTGTTTGATGACTAGGTTCTTCATTGAGTCTCACCTCTAGATTAGTGTCATTCAACTCAACTGAAGTGATTTCAGCAGCTACTTCTGGTTCTGTATTTTCTTGACTCTCCTCATCTCTTGTTTCTTCTTCACTCTGATTTGGTTCAGTAGATGGCTCCTTTTCACAGTCTTCAACAGGAGCCACTGTAGGTATGGGAAAAATCACAGACTGAGGTATGTTTTCTTGAACTTGTGTAGTCCCTGATCCTCCATTACCTGAACCTGCATAATCATCACTACTGAAACCAAAAGAGTTAGTTAGTGAATCAATGTCAAACAACCACTGAGGACCTGACCCAATAGGATTTGGTGTGTTCTCATTGCATTTGACATTGTCACTTTCCTCAATTATTCTAGAAGAAGAATTAAAAACTCTGTAGGCCTTACTTTGAGATGAGTAACCCACAAGAAATCCATCATCTGCCTTGCTATCAAACTTTCCTAAGTGAGATTTGGTATTGAGAATTGTACAAGGACACCCAAATGGTTTAAAAAATCCAATAAAGGGTTTTCTTTTATTTAAGAGCTCATAAGGTGTCTTGTTCTTTGGCTTAACCACTAGAACTCTGTTTTTGACATAACAGGCAGTATTAACTGCTTCAGCCCAAAAAGTAATTGGCAATTTTGAATCAGCTAACAGAGATCTAGCAGCCTCAATTAGTGTCCTATTCCTTCTCTCAGCAACTCCATTTTGTTGTGGAGTCTTAGGAGCACTATATTGTCTCTCAATGCCTTTTTCTTCACAAAAGGTGTTTAGATTAAGATTTTTAAATTCAGTTCCATTGTCTGATCTAATGACTTTTACTTTTTGATTAGTTTGGTTTTCAATTCTTAGAATAAAGGATTTGATCAGTCCACTTGTCTCATCCTTAGTCCTTAGAAAATATACCCAAGTAAATCTAGAGTAATCATCAACAATAACTAGGCAATATGATTTCTTCCCTATGCTCATCACATTTGTAGGACCAAACAGATCCATATGTAATAACTGGAGACAAGAAGAAATTGTATTTAACTCTTTGGTCTTATGAGAAGTTTTGTGTTGTTTGCCTTTAAGACAAGCAACACAATGATTATCACATGAAAAGACTTTTGATGGTAAACCTCTTACAAGGTTGTTTTTAACGAGTTTGTTCATTGTCTTGAAGTTCATGTGACACATCCTTCTGTGCCAAAGAGAGGATTCATCCACAGAAGTTTTTGAAACAAGACAGTTCAGGGATGAATCACTTGAAACATTGTCCATGTCTAGACAATAAACATTGTCCTTTCTTGGAGTTCTAAGTAGTATCATGCTTTCATCAACTACCTTGAATCCTGGAGCAAGGATCATACATTCTGTATTGGTAAATAATATACTATGTTGTTTGTCACAAACCTGTGATACACTTAACAGGTTGTACTTTAACTGATCAACATAGTAGACATCCTCAAATGTCATCTTACCTTTTGTGACATTACCTTTTCCACTTATTTTTCCACCTGTAAGATTGTCTCCAAATGCAACATGTCCTCCATTGATATGCTTGAAATTCTAAAGACATGACATGTTGCCTGTCATGTGCCTAGAGCAACCGCTATCCACATGCCAAATGCTCTTCCCCTTGAGCTGTTGGTTGCCCTGCACATAAGATAAATCAGTTAGTATTGATTAGGAACCCAAGCCAAAGTGGTCTTGGGTACCCCTTTCTCATCAAAATATTTGCATTCCTTCTTGACAAGATTTTTAAACTTTGACTCCTCATTGCTGGAGTACTTTGTCACAATAATGGGTTTGGCTGCACATTTGCTAGAAGCAGTACTGGTTTTAGAAGAACTAACTGCATTAGCAGCACTTGCATGCTTAGCAGTACTAACCTTGTTGGAAGTAGTAACTGTGTCAGCAGCAGTAACTGTGTTAGCAGTAGTAACCTTTGAAGAAGTATTAACAGTGTTAGAAGCATTAATATTCTCAGCAGTACTAACACTGGTAGCAGCAGTATTGCTACTGGCAGCACTATCTCTGTCAGCAGTACTATTTGTTGTAGCAGTACTAACAGTTTTAGTGCTTCTAGGCACCCACATTTTAATACTCTCTTTCAAAACCTTTTTCTTCATTTGGCCTTTGGTTTCAACAGATTTCTTAGCCACATGTTTCTTTCCAGCCTTCCTATAACCAACAGGTTTTTGCACAAATATTTGAAAGTTCATCCTTTGGTTAATAGGGTTAAAGAAACAGTACTTACCTCTCTTTGTACCAGAATTTGGGCTCTCAGTTTTATTGCAAGCACACTGTTTACAAGGGCCAGGATTCACAACGGTGGTCTGTTTGTAATGGACCTTGTTAGCCTTTCCTTTGGTCTTCTCTATCTCTTTAGACTTGACCCAGATTTTTTCACATCCCTCATTGGTGATAATGTTGTTTTCTAAGGGTATCTCTTTACTCACAGCATTATTCCTATTCTCACTGGCTTCTTTCTCAGTCATATCCTCAACAACCACCTCATCCAATGGATCTATCTTAAATGCTTCCTCAGACAAGTTCTTTTTCTCCTTGGTCTCTAACAAGTCTGATGTAGGAGGGATGTAGTTGTTGTTGTAAGGAGGGGGTGTGTTGTTGTATCCAACACCAGGCTTCATCTTATCATGAATCTGAGCCTTCAGAAGAGAATCCATTGCTTTTGAAGCGTATGAAAACTTTTCTACATCAAGCTTGACCTTAGCTAGTTTGGTCTCTAACTCATTCTTTTCCCACTTCCAGTAGTTTGTGTCATAAGAGTGTTGAAGTTCATTGACTTGGAAACCTTTGATTTGTTCTTCAAACCTCTCAACTATCAACACATAATCTCTTCTTTCCTTTTCTAATCTTTTGAGGTCATCACACATGTTTTGGTTATGATCCCTGTACCTTTTGACAGTGTCTATGCAAGATTGAGTACAAAGATTAGAAATTACCTCAGAAGTGAGATCAGACACCTCTGCCATAAGAGCTTGATTCTGAATGGCTTCCTCAGCTTGGTCACTCCAGTCAAATCCCATTCCTTGTTGAGAAACAAGGGCTTGAGCAGAGTTCTTGTTTTGATTGTAGCCTCCATTCTGAGCTTGTTGGTGGTTGTTATTTGGCACACCACTTCTGCACTCTCTAGCAAAGTGTCCCTTCATATGGCACTTATAGCATTCCACCTTTGTTTTGTCAAAACCAGCTCCATCTTCTCTTCTTTGAGAGAAGTTGTTCCTCCCAGTTCTTTTAATGAACTTCTTCACTCTCATAGATAACATGGCCATTTGCCATTTAATGTCCATCTCCTCCAGATCATCAGGGTGAAGTTGTTCCAGATCATCATTAATCAAGGAGTTGTTACTGTGACTGGACAAAAAGGCTTCAAACACAGTTTCAGTGCCTTTTTCTGAATTCACTCCACTAGCAGCACTAACTGCTTCAGGGTTGGCAGTAGTATCAGTAGATGTTGATAGAAGTGTTGCATTATGAATATACCCAGTGGGATTCTTCTTAGCTTCTACTTCTGATTCAAAAACTCTTAGATCATTATATAGATCATCTAGTTCCTTCTCTTCCAGATTGTCACTCTGTCTATATGAGACAGTGTACATAGTCCATTCATCCCCAAGAGATCTGAGGAACTTCCTGTTGATATCATCTTGCTCCATCTTCACTCCAACAGTAGCCAGTTCACCAATAAGCTTGTTGAACCTGTCAAAAGTTTGAGTCATAGACTCATTCTTTGAAGAAGTGAAGTTCTCATACTGCTGCTTCAAAACATCCCTTTGATTTCTTTTGGTGCTCTTAGTTCCAGCAAATCTTTTCTCTAGAGCATTCCAGAGAATCTGAGCATCAGTGCAGTTGCAGAATTGATGCTGATATTCATTGGGGATGGCCAAGAGCAGAGTGCTCAAGGCCTTCATCTCTGTCTGCCGGATCTTCCTCTCACCATCTGTCTTTGGTGGAGATCTTTTCCCATCTGGTCCAATTTGACCTTCAGTAGAGGGGCCATTCTCAATGACATCCCACATTGAGTAGTCAGTGAGGAGAATGTATTGCCTGATTCTGATCTTCCACATGTCAAACTCATTGGGTTTGAGCATTGGAACCTTAGAGACAAGAGTACTGTTTGATTCTGCAAAGTTTTCCATGATGAATGAATGAATGTTTCTGAGAGCACAGGCTCTGATACCACTTGTCAGGATCGAATTCTCAACAAGAATTATGAATACTCAGAAACAATATTAAAGAAGTTGCGGAAAAACACTTTAATATTCAATAAACAGAAAAACAGTATGAATCACAACTTGCAAACTTTATTTAATGAATCAAGTTACAAGGTTTTCACCCACAACCTCAATCTTGAAGAACAGGCTCTATCAAGACGAATTCTACTTCTCTAGAATTAGGAACTATGCCTTGAGGTTGATTCTCTCTAGAACAAAAAAACTCAGAATTAATTATATATGTAACTATTCTAAACAATTCTATACATATACTGAAAATAAAGATAATTACAAAACTTAAAAAGATCTTCAAAATAATCTTCATAATTATCTTCAAGCTTTCCATGTTTATCTTCAGACGCTATCTCTTCAGTATTATCTTCACATTATCTTTGAAGCAGCATTAATCACCTTGATCACCTTAGAAGCATTAACTGAGTCTTGGCAGCATTAACTACTAAGCAGCACTAACTACTAGCAGTACTAACTAGCTAAGCAGTACTGACTTTGTTCAAGCAGCACTAACTTTGACTAGCAGTATTAATTCTACTAGAAGTAGTAATAGCTAGCAGTATTAACTTTAAGATCATCTGGCAGTACTAACTCTGAAATAGCAGCATTAATGACTTGGTTACATCTTCAGTTCCCAACACTTTGACCTTCAGTCTTCTATGATCGTGCATCCAACATATTTATGCTCTAACATTCTCCCCCTTTGGATCAAGATCATCATTAAAAGATTTGGCAATTCGATCTTCTCTCTTTAAGCTCAATTTGTATAATATCCTCTTTCTTTGATAAGAACTATCTTCAAAACTTTCAGCACTCTTTCCAAAGTCTGTTCTTCAAAAGTAATAGCATTCTCCCCAAGGTTGATATAAACCTCTTTCAGACACTGGAAATAAAATATCTTCAATTTCAGCTCGATTTTCTTCAGCAAACTTTTCTTCAAAAAAAATTTCAGGAAAATCAGCTCATCTTCAGAAATCTTTGAACTTTCTTTTTTATCTTCCAATAATCTTTCTCAAATCAACAAATCTTGAACATTTTCCAAATAACTTTCTTAATCTTCTCCCCATCTATAACATTTCTGAATCATACATTTCTTTAACTCTTCTCCCATATCTGATACAAACTTTTCTTTTCAGACATTTCGTAAACTTTATCTTCTCCCCCTTTTTGATGAATGAAGCATGAAATCATCAAAACTTTCACCAACATAATGAGCCTCTGACCATTGATGTGTCATAATGAGCCTCTGACCATTTGCCGATCCAACGAATATATTCATCCGAATCTTTGCAAATTCAGAGAAATTATTTGTGTAACACCTGAATCAACAAATGAATCATTTAAAATTGCCTGTCAGTAATACGAAGTCACTATGTGTAACGAATACACATTGGAAAGGAGCTTTTGTGATGTTCACTCCCCCAGGTCTTCCATTCAATCATCTAAACACCACAAAGATATTTCTATGAACGTTATGACAAGAAAAACAAATTTCCTTGTGTGTTTGTGCAAGTGTTAGAAAGAATTAAGCACATGATGATTGCTTTTAATATAAGGCTCAAAATTGTGTAAACCACTAACACAACAGTAATTAAACACAGACTCTATTGTGCATGATCGAAGTGCGAAGGTGGGGCAGACTTCCTTCTTTTTCAATATCCAGATTTTCTAAATAAAATCAGATAGATTATGTGTTGCGTCCCCTTGAAATATGAAACATTTTCTTGTTGAGAAGAAAATGAGTAGCTTGTGGGGTTTTTAGCAGGAGTTGGCATGGGATAGTTGTCTGTTTCAATAATGTTCACGAAAATTTGTGAAACACTAGAAATGTGGTTGCCCAACTTAGAAAAATTTGGTGCAAAGTTTGATATTATTTTACTCTGATCTCACACCCTCTTTTTTTTAATCTTTGAGCTCGCTTCTAACCAAACTCTCTTTTTTATTTTACCTCACCACCCAACCCACACTCAGTTATGTATGTTTCCTCACACATTCAATCACTCAAGGATTAACTTCTTGGGTAGGAAACACTGGTTATCGTGAATCCATAGAAGTTTCATTTAAGTCCTCACAAAAGAAACCCATGTTGTCCTAAAAGAATATGTTCCTCAACTGGTTTAACTTTTCAGTTAAAGCACAAAAGATACAAATCAGATGTATGTATGCTCAATGAGATATAATCATGAATATATAAGCATTTTAAACATTGAAGATATTTCAAACAAGTATATTGAAAGAATGAAATGAATACAAGAGACTTGTTTGAAAATCTGACTTTGTATGATAAAGATCAAATAGAAGGATGTATCGATTAAGGCTTAGGTCAGCAATAATTGGATAATGTCTATACGAAACAAGATATAGACATGCTTGAAAGAACGTTTCAAAATGAAATCACACTCAAAATTCAATGAAATTCAATCGGGGTGTCTTACCATCAAAAAATTTGTTTCAATTTAGAGACATGGTAAGAACATATCCAACAAAGATTAAACGGTGTGTGTGAATACTTGACAATATATGGAAAAGATAGTACGCAAGTATATATCTTTGGAAACACACAGTTTGTATATCATTTAAAACACAAATAATGATGAAAACATTTAAAATCACACTTCTATATTCATGAAATCGTTTAAGAATCAGAAGTGGTTTGAACATTGAAAAACATGTTTTCATACCTGAAAGTTGTCCTTCTTTCAGATACGTATGAGATTAAGATTTAGAAAATAAACCTTTTCGTGCAGTCTTAAATCTCATGAAGTCAGCTCTAAGTCATAAAGATATGATCATTTAAGCTCACTCTCAATTATGCAAAAAGTCACAAAGTCGTCAACGCAACTTTATTCACAACATTTATTGAAAAATAAAATGACATAAAGCAGTAAAACATTGAATATACGAGTTCTGATCTGAAGTAATCAAAAGTCATAATTCATACTCCTTACTCTTAGCTCTAATTCTAACTCCCCCTACATTTATGCATCAGAAAAAAATTAATCAGTGATTAGCATAAACAAAAATCATAAACTCCCTCTCAAATGATTGTACATCATCTTTTCATCTTCTCTCACTCCTCCTGAAATCATGAATACCTTTCAGTGTAGATATCTTTTCAAAATAGTAATAAATAAATGACAAAGAATAACAATAAGAAAAACTTTAGTAGGTAATCACAGATTAAGTCTTGAGATTTAGCATACCAAGTTTCGAGATAAGAAAATTAAATCTCTTTTCATCGAGAGGTTTGGTAAACAAATCAGCAAGCTGATAATCAGTGTTTACAAAATAAAGTTCTATTGTACCTTTTTCGACATTGTCTTTTATAAAATGATATCGTACATCTATGTGTTTGGTATTTGTATGCTGTACAGGATTTGATGATATTGCAATGACGCTCTTAGAGTCACAGTATATCGGGATCTTGTCGAATTTGAAGCCATAATCTCATAGTTGTGTTCTCATCTACAAGACTTTAGAGCAGCAGCTTGCAGCAGCAACATACTCTGCCTCAGCCGTTGATGTGGAAACACAAAGTTGTTTCTTTGATGCCCAACTTACGAGTTTATCTCCAAGAAACTGTATATGACCCGATGTACTTTTATCTAACATACAACCTGCATGATCTGCATCTGAGTAGGCTGTCATTTCAAAACTAATATCTTTAGGATACCACAGACCAAGATCTGCAGTCCCCTTCAGATATCTAAATATGCGCTTAACTGCAGACATATGGGATTCTTTTGGATTAGCCTGATATCTTGCACATAAACATGTAGAGAACGTAATATCCGGCCTACTTGAAGTTAAATACATCAAAGAACCAATCATTCCTCTATAGGTTCTAACATCGACAGGTTTTCCCGAAGGATCCATGCCAATCTTAGTTCCCGGTGCCATCGGGGTTCCAATTGTTGTACAATTTTCCATTTTGAATTTTCTCATAATATAAAAAATGTTCTTGCATTGATTTATGAAAATCCCCGTTGAAAATTGTTTGACTTGTAATCCGAGAAAGAAGTTTATCTCTCCCATCATACTCATCTGAAAATGTGACACCATGCGGTTTGAAAAATTCTTACAGTATTTAGGATTTGTTGAGCCAAATATAATGTCATCCACATATATCTGAATAAGAATGATATCGGCTTTTTCCTTTTTAATGAACAAAGTAGTATCGATTTTACCTTTCGTGAAGCCCGACTTGACCAAAAACTTTGATAATACCTCGTACCAGGCTCGAGGCGCTTGTTTTAGACCATAAAGTGTTTTATCCAAGATGTAGACATGATCCGGTTTATCTGGATTCACAAAGCCTTCAGGTTGTGACACGTAGACTTCCTCCTTTAATATGCCATTAAGAAAGGTAGTCTTCACGTTCATCTAGTAGACGATGAAGTTTTTATCAGCAGCATACGCAAGAAACATTATGATCGCTTCAATGCGTGCCACTGGAGCGTAAGTCTCGTCATAATCAATGCCTTCCTCTTGTTGGTAGCCTTTTGCAACAAGTCGTGCTTTGTTTCTGATTACGATACCATCTTCGTCCTTTTTATTCTTGAATGCCCATTTTGTACCAATTACAGATTTTTGTTCAGGTCTTGGTACAAGTCTCCAGAATTTTAAAGCTTTGAACTGATTCAGCTCCTCTTGCATGGCAGTCACCCAATCTGAGTCAGCTAGAGCTTCTGATACGCGAGTAGGCTCTATCTTACTCAGGAATGAGTCATGCATACACATGTTCAAAGTAGCAGACCTAGTTTGCACCGGTAAAGTTGGATCTCCAATTATCTGGCTTATCGGGTTCTCTTTGGTCCACTTATGTTCGTGAGGGAGTGGATTCGATGTAGATTGATCATAATAATCATCTAAGTATCCACTGTCTTCATCTTTTTGTTCAGCATTTGTTGGGGGTACAGTTGAAGTTTCTTGTACAAAAGTTTCAGTTGGGACAACTTGTTCAGTCTGTTGATTATCTATCACAGTGCAGCCAACTGAAGTAGTAACTTCTGGTTCAACAGTTTCTTGTACATCTTCAACCATAGAAGTATTTGTTTGAACCTGAGTTTCTATCTGAACCGGGGGAACGAGTTCAGTTGATACATGTGGGTCCAACAATACTATATCAAGTTCTTAGATTAACAACACAATAAGATTACCAACTTGTATTGATTATAACAAATGGTTACAAGGTTGATCTGATTCAAGCTATAGATGTGTGTTCTCTGTTTTCTCTCTATTACACCTTTTTGTGTGTGTTTGTATGTGTTTATAATATCTGATATATTGAGAGAGTGAGAGATATCACCTAATATCTAATCTAGTGTGTATTACACACTTCCTAACAACTTGCAATATTAAACAATAAAACTAAATAATATCTAACATTTAGATATTATACCTAACTAACTAATATTATAACTAAACTAACTAAGTTAAACTAATATCTAACAAACTAGATATTAATTTAACTAGTACAATAATAAACAAATACATTGACATTTATTACAAACGACATAGACTTTAATATCGAGAGTCGACGTTTCGGCTTTAGCTTCAGATTGCGATCTTCAGTTTGGATGATCTTGAATCCAATGAGACTGTGTCTTAACAATCTCCCTCTTTGGATCAAGATCATTACGAAAATGATTTTAGCAATTCCGTCTTCTTGTTCAGCTCGGAAGATGCAATCTCTTTCCCTAGCTCTTAAATCAGCATGTCTTTTTCTAACAATCTCCCCCTTTGAAGAGTGGACGTGATTCTTGAAACATGTGATCTTTGCCATTTCTTGTGTAGTCATTCTCCCCCTTTTTGATGTTAAGTGCAACGACTTCATCAAAATTAATTGTAAGAAATGTCTATCTTGCGGTTAGAGCCTCTGATTCGTCAATTCATAAGATATTCATCCAGATCTTTGCAAATCTAGACAAAATAGTCATGTAACACCTGAATCAACTAATGAATCAGTTAACATGCCTGTCAGTAACACTAAGTCACTGTGTGTAACGAATACACATTGGAAAGGAGTTGTTTGATGTTGACTCCCCCAGGGCTTCCATTTAATCATCGAAACACCACAAAGGTAATTTCTATAAACATTATGACAAAGAAACTAATTCCTTGTGTGTTCGTGCTTGTGTTGAAAGAATTAAGCACTTGATGATTGTTTATAGGCTCAAAACTGTGTAAACCACTGAGACAATAGTAAGTTAAACACAGACTCAATGTGTATGATTGAAGTGCGAAGGTGGGGCAGACTTCCTTCTTTTCAATATCCAGATTTTCCAAATGAAAATCAGATAGCATATGTGTTGCGTCCCCTTTGAAAATGTGAAACACTTTCTTGTTGAGAAGAAAATGAGTAGATAGTGAGGTTTGATCAAGAGTTGGCATGGATTAGTTGCCTGTTTCAATAATGTTCACCACAGAATTGTGAAACACTAGTAATGTGGCTACTCGGCTCAGAAAAAGTTGGTGCAGAGTTGTGATATTCTTTGAACTCTGTTCTTACACGCTCTTTCTTTTAAACAGTTTGCTTACTCTAATCACACTCATTTCTTTTCGCTTCTCACACTCAATCACTAAGGATTAACTTCTTGGGTAGAAATCACTGGTTAAGGTGATTCCATAGAAGTTGTGTTAATTCCTAGCACAATGATTCTTGTTTTCCTATGATGCATGTGATGCTCAGATTGGTTTAACTATTTTAGTTAAAGCAAAATTTAGATCATGAAAACATTTAAAATTACACTCCCAAAATATAAAATCTGTTGAAAAATCGGGAAGTGGTTTGAACATTAAAAACAATGTTTTCCAATGATTGAAAGTTGTCCTTCTTTCAATCATATATGAGATGAAGATTTAGAATTATACCTTGACGTACGATCTTCAATCTCATGAAGCTAAGCTTTAAGTCATAAACATATGAAGTTGTAAGCATCTCTCAAAAATTCTGCAACAGTCTTATGTCAAGTCAAAGTAAAATTTATTCACTTAAAATGAAAAGATAAAAAGCAGTAAAACTTTTTAAAGTACGAGTTCTGATCAGAAATAATCAGAAGTCATATCCGTACTCCTTGACTTGAAGAGCTCCCCCTAAATTCTTGCATTACAAAAAAAAAATTGGCATTAAAAGGCACATGCAAAATTTTATGAGCTCCCCCTCGAAGTAATATTGACCACTTGTCAATTTCTTCTCATTCTCCCCCTTGGATTATGAACATTATATAGAAGTGCAGATATCAATCAGAGTTAAGAATTTAGAAAACTTTTATAGGTAACTACTGATTAGATTTTAAGATTTAGCATACCAAGCTTAGAGATAAGAAAGTTGAACCTCTTTTCGTCTAAGGGTTTGGTGAACAAATCGGCAAGTTGATAATCAGTTTTTACAAAGAAAAGTTCAATTGTTCCCTTTTCAACATGATCTTTAATAAAGTGATACCTGGCGTCTATGTGCTTAGTCTGGGTGTGTTGAACAGGATTCGCTGATATTGCGATGGCGCTCTTGGAGTCACAGTATATCGGGATTTTGTTGAAGTGGAAACCGTAGTCGCGCAATTGAGTTCTCATCCATAAGACCTGAGAACAGCAGCTAGCAGCAGCTACATATTCTGCTTCGGCCGTGGAGGTTGAAACACAAAGTTGCTTCTTCGATGCCCAACTTACTAGTTTGTCACCGAGGAACTGTACATGTCCCGACGTGCTCTTCCTGTCTAACATACAACCTGCATGATCTGCATCTGTGTAGGCTGTTAGTTCAAAACTAGTATCTTTAGGATACCACAGACCAAGATCTGCAGTGCCCTTTAGATACCTAAATATGCGCTTTACAGCAGACATATGGATTTCTTTAGGATTGGCCTGATATCGTGCACATAAGCATGTTGAAAACATTATATATGGCCTACTAGAAGTAAGATACATTAAAGAACCTATCATCCCTCGATAAGTCCTAACATCAACAGCCTTTCCCGAAGGATCGGTGCCAATTTTAGTACCTGGTGCCATTAGGGTACCAATCAGTTTTGAATTTTCCATTTGGAACTTCCGAAGAATATCCCTAATGTATTTTGATTGATTGATAAAAATACCCGATGAAAATTGTTTTACTTGTAAACCGAGGAAGAAATTCATCTCTCCCATCAAGTTCATCTGAAATCTAGACACCATAAGGTTTGCAAAATTCTTACAGTACTTAGTATTTGTAGAAACAAAGATAATATCATCTACATAAATTTGAATTAAAATGATATCGCCTTTTTCCTTTTTGATAAACAAAGTGGTATCCACCGTTCCTTTTGAAAACCCAGACTTGACTAGAAAAGTGGAAAGGACATCATACCAGGGTCGAGGTGCTTGTTTCAGACCGTAGAGTGCTTTGTCGAGAATGTAAACATGATTCGACTTCTCTTGATTGACAAAACCTTCGGGCTGAGAGACGTAGACTTACTCCTTCAGAATTCCATTTAGGAATGTTGTCTTCACGTCCATTTGAAAGACAGTGAAGTTCTTGTGGGCTGCGTAGGCTAGAAACATTCTGATTGCCTCTAATCGCACCACAGGAGCATATGTTTCGTCATAGTCAATTCCTTCCTCTTGTCTGTATCCTTTGGCTACTAGTCTTGCCTTGTTTCGGATAACGGTACCATCTTTGTCTTTCTTTATCTTGAAAACCCATTTTGTACCTATAATGGTTTTATCTTTAGGCTTTGGTACGAGTCTCCATACTTGAAGTGCATCGAATTGATTCAGCTCTTCTTGCATTGAGACCACCCATTCTGGATCAGCAAGTGCCTCTGATACACGTGTTGGCTCGAACTTGCTCAGAAAGGAGTCATACATGCACATGTTCATTGATGTTGACCTAGTTTGCACCGGTTTTGATGGATCGCCAATGATCTGGCTTAGCGGGTGCTCTTTGGTCCATTTATGTTCATGAGGCAGTGGATTAGATGATTGTATGTCGGTTGTATCATCTACAAATCCACTTGTACCTTCTTCTGATTGTTCAGGAGGATTGATGGTTTCAGTTGAAGTGGCAGGTTCAGAAGGCTCAACAGGTACAGCTTGTTCTGGTTGTAGATTGATCTGTATAGTATCTCCTACTGTTTCAGCTACTTCTGTCTCTTTATCAGTTGTCACTTCTTCAACTGTTGGAGTCGGCATTTGAATTGTAATCTCTTGTTGAATCAGGGCATTTGATTCAATAGGAATATCTGAACTGGTTGGATGAGTAGTCGTTAAGTCTTCCATCCTGTCAACCACAACAGATTTCTTTACATTAGATCCAAGAAATTCATCATAAAACAATTCAAATATTAAATCTAAATCAGATAAATGGTTAGTAGAAGTTGATGCTTCATCTGATTTATTCTGTTGAGACGTAGGTCCTGAACTGAGTTACCCAGAAGCTAGTATTCCTGTTATAACGGGTTCTGAACGTTGTTGTTCGGAAGCCATTTCTTCATCAAACGAGACGTTGATGCTTTCAATCACCGTCTTTGACTTCTTTAGATAAACACGGAATGCAGTTGATGTCGAGGAATAGCCAATGAAGATTCCTTCATCCTCTTTAGCACTGAACTTATTTAGACTCTCCCTATCGTTTAGAACGAAACACTTACACCCAAATATATGGAAATATTTGATTGTCGGTGTTCGGTTGTTGATTAACGCATAAGGAGTCTTCTTGAATCTTCGATGTACCATGGAGCGATTTTCTGTGTAGCACGCGGTCGATACAGCTTCTGTCCACAAAAATTGAGGTAAGTCTGATTGACTTAGCATAGTACGAGCAGCCTCGACTAGCGTCCGATTTCTTCTTTCAACCACTCCATTTTGTTGAGGCGTTCGAGCAGCAGAGTATTGATGTGAAATCCCGATAGATTCGAGATATTCTTCAACTTTGTTGTTTTTGAACTCTGTGTCGTTGTCTGTTCGTAGAAACTTGACCGGTTTCTGCAGATTCACCTGGGTCGTCTTTAGGAAAGTGATGAGTACATCTGGTGTCTCATCCTTTGAACGTAGAAACTTGACCCATGTGTATCGCGAGTAATCGTCCACGATCACGAGTATATACTTCTTGCCGCCTAGACTCTGAGTTCGCATCGGACCGCATAGATCCATATGCAATAACTCTAACGGAGCGCTTGTACTTGGTTCAGGCTTTGGTTTACGAGGTGCCCTCTTCATCTTGCCCTTTTCACAAGCTGCACAAAGAAGTTCTCTTTCATACTTGAGTTCTGGAAGTCCTTTGACGAGCTTTCCACTGACCAGATTGTTGATGTACCGGAAGTTGAGGTGAGAGAGCCTTCGATGCCATAACCAACTTTGTTGCATCGATGCTTTCGTCAGTAGACAAACTTGCTTGTCAGTCTGGACATTTGATAAATTGATTGTGTAGAGGTCGGATTCTCGAGTACCGACCAAGAGTTCTTCGCCTTCTTCATTGCGAACTAAACATCTCTTGGCTTTGAAGTTGACCTCTAAGTCTTTGTCACAGAACTGGCCTATACTGAACAAGTTGTGTCGTAAGCCTTCTACATAGCTCACCTTCTTGATTGTGACATTGTCATGTTGTACATCACCATATCCCATGATTGATGAAAACTGGTCATTGCCGAACCTGACTGTTCCGCAATATTTGTCTTTAAAATTGGACAGTATCTCTTTTTGCCCTGTCATGTGCTTGGAACATCCGCTGTCCAAGAACCATGTATGACTAGTCTGCATAAGAGAAATTACAAATTTAGATATTTATACGACAACATTGGAATATTCACTTTGATTATCGAAGTGCGGGTCTTGAACTGATTTGTTCAAAAGCCTGTTTTGACTTTGATGTTCGGGTTTTGAATTGCATTATCCAAAAACCTATTTTGACATTTAAGAACGAGTCCTGATCTGTACATAATCAGAATTCGATTTCTCTCTAAGTTTTGTGTGCCTGCAACACAGATTTAGCCTTAGGTACCCACTGGAATTTGGGTCCTGCTGTGTTAACACAAGATTTTCGTACCCATTTCAAATTGGGTCCTCTTTTCTTTTGAAATGTATGAGAAGGATTAGTATGAGATGAATGCACATGGTAATTTTCAAACCAATCTCCAGAATCTTGACAAGAGATAGAAACATGTTTATCATAAATAGAAGACTTTCTAGCAGATAAAGATAACTGAAATAATTGCTTCATTGTATATTGTTTACGAGAAACAGCAAATTTTGAGTTCAAAAGAGCAACATCAGCAATTAAGTCATCTTTACTAAGCGAAGTCTTACTACAATTAACACTATTAAACGATAAAACGGTCTTGTCAAGCTTCCATTTGGGTTGCCATTGAGAATTTACTTCTGGCCTTTGCTTGCTCAGATCTGAAACATGTGAAACCGGGGAGTTAGACCTTTGAGCAACAAGCGAATGCTTCTTCTTAGAATTACCAGTAATGTTCGGTTTCTGTGAATGTTGAGATATATTCTTACCTTTAGCATTTTTAGCTTTCACAGAGACTGAGTTATCAACTTTCGTTGATTTTGCTCTTGTCAGGATCGAATTCTCAACAAGAATTAATTCTCAGAAACAATATCAAAGAAGTTTGCGGAATAACACTTTGATATTTAATCAAAACAGTAAATCAACACAGCAGATATGAAGAACAAACTGTAAACTTGTATTGAATGCTTTGAAGTTACAAGATTACACACTCAACCTCAATATTGATGAACAGGCTCACCAATACGAATTCTACTTCTCTAGAATTAGGATCTATGCCTTGAGGTTGATTTTCTCTCTAAAAGAATGAAAAACAAAAGTTAACTCACTATTCTAAACTATACAATATATATACTGAATACAAAGATAATTACAATAAATAAAATATCTTCAGTATATCTTCCATGTATATCTCTAAGCTTCCATGTATATCCTTTCATACGAATCTTCATCATATAAGCAGTATTAATCTTCAGCAGCATTAAATTCCTTCTAGCAGCATTAACTACTAAGCAGCACTAACTACTAGCAGTACTAACTAGCTAAGCAGTACTAACTTTGTTCAAGCAGCACTAACTTTGACTAGCAGTATTAATTCCACTAGCAGTAGTAACACTCAGCAGTATTAACCTTTAAGTCTTCTAGCAGTAGTAACTTTGAACCAGCAGCATTAACCATACTTGATGAATTCTTCAGTTCCCAACAATCTCCCCCTAACTTGACTTTTAGGAAGAGAAGTCAAGTTCTTCAAATTTTCTTCAAGATGCTCCCAAAATTCTATCATGGCCTAAATTCCAGTGTTTGCATCTAATCCCAAACTCTGATTGATGGTTCTTTGAATCAAGTATTTAGCCATTTCTGAATCTGGAACACATCTTAACTTTTTCTTCAGCATGGCATGTAGCTTCAATCTGCTATGATTATACACTCTATCCACTAGGAAGTATTCAGTGTGATTTAAATACAAAGTCACTGTATATACTCCACTAATTTCATATAGAGTCCAACTGTTGACTGACTTGAAGACATCCTTGATCAAATGCTCTACTTCTTCAGGTTTGAACATCATACACAGATACTCCATTACCAGTTTTGTAATAGAAATCCCTGGAGCCTTTAGAATATCTGCATACAACTTCATTCCTATCTCAAACATCTCTTCAAGATCTGATCTAGAGCATGTTCTGACAATTTTTGCCCATGTGTTGAACACTTCATACTTTTCATCCTTTCTTTTCAGCCTTATATATTCCTTTCCATCCACTGTCAATGTATCCCAGTGAATGACCTCAGGAGGCTTAACTCCTACAGGTTCTGCTGAAATTGGTTCAGGCACTTTGTCCATCACTACCATATACAAATTTACATCATCAGTGTTAGATGGCTCTTTCTGTTTAGATGACTCAGGTGCCCCTTCTTCTTCAGCAACCTTCTCAGCCTCTTCTTCAGATACTCTAGGCTTTTTGATTGGCTTTCTCCTTGCCATCATCTTTGTTCTCTTTAAAGTCCTTAGACTTTCTCCCAGAGTGGACTCTTTCTTAGGAGGTGTTTCTTGCTCATCTGGAAATGGCTTTTGACAATCAAAGTCATTACTTTCTTTTATCCTCTTCTCCATCTCCACCCTAGCAGTTTCATTTCCCTGAAGCTTCAACCTCTCTGAATCATACAGCTCTTTGATCTTCTCAAAAGACATTTTGGAGAACATCTCCTTTTTGACTCCTACAGCACCTTTGAGAAATATAATCATCTTGTTTCTCTCTTGGGTACCTAGGAATGTCTTTGAGGGTTTTCTTTTCTTTGCAACTATTTTCACCACTGATTTCTTCATACTTGCAGCTTTCTTCTGTGCAATTTCAGTTGCCATACTCAGTTGATAAGCTTCATTCAGTTCAGCAGCTAGAGCTTTTGCCATTTCCCTGTCCTTTTCCATCTGAACTCTTTCTTCCTTTTCAATGTCATCTTGCATCTTTCTAGCTAGGGCTTCATCTGATTCAACCAACCTTTGCTTTTTGATTGGTTGATCAGATTCCACCATCTTTGCTTTTCCTTTGTCTTTGCTCATTTCCTTCTTACTGTTATCTTTCTTGATCACTTCTCCTTGTTCTTTGATGATTACTCCTTTGGTCTTTGAAGTGACCTTGGGAGTATCATTCTTGGCTTTAAGTAAGGTTTCTGCAATCTCAAGATCTGTTAAAACTTCTTTCACAGTTTCTGTTGCTTTATTAATGTCAGCAGTAGTAACTGTTTCTGCTTGCTGCTCCCCCTCAACATCAAGTTTCTCTCCATCAAGCTCCCCCTTTCTTGTGGCTTCTTCCATGTTGATCTCCCCCTTTTTGGGAGCATCATTCTCAGTGGTCCTTCTCCTTATTTGGAATTGCTTTCTCTTCTTCCTCTGTACCAGACTTAGCACCATCTTCTTCAGCTTAGCAATCTGTACTTGTTGGGACAGAATGACCAGCTTCATCTCCTCTATTTCTTTTCCTTGTTTCATAACATCTAGGTTGATGTTTCCCATGGTTTCCATCAATTCCTGGTAACTATATCTGTCCTCACCTTCTCTAGAAGTGTTACCCTCCTTTGAAGGATCATTGGATCTTTTAGTAATGGAAGTCTTCTGCCTAGCAGAAGCACTATCCACCCCTGTGGTTTCTTGGCACCAGGGACCTTCAAATGATTGCTCATTCAAAGTTGCCATGGGGGAGGTCTTATTGATGTTACCACTTTCCTCCTCTGTGCTAGCAGGAGTAGTGGCAGCCTCATCACCCATATGCTCTACCTCCTCCTCAGAGAGCACCTCCTTTGGGTTGGGAGACACCCTTGTGGATTCCCTTTGAATATTCTCTACTGGAGAATGCTCCAATAGAGGGCTTAAAGGCTTGGGGGATGATGGTACAAGAAGGGAAGGAGCCTTCTTTACCTGTTTCCTCTTGTAAGTTTGGGTGATAGGAGAGGTTGGTTTTTCAAGAAGGGACTGGGGAATAGATTTTAAGAGGGAAGGTTGGGATTGGCTAGCAGTGGGTTGGTCTAATGGGGGCCTTGACCCTGCTGCCATACCTTCATTGGTTTGGGACACCACCATCATTGTAGAGAACAATGGGGTGTCAACTCCTTCAGAGTCCCCAGCAGATCTTCTCATATTTGAGAAAACCTTGCCTTTGGGGGGTTTAGGTACATATACCCCAACAGGTTGAGGTATATCCGTCAATTCATGAGTAATAACTTCTTGAACAAACCTGGGATACATAAAGAAGCTCTTTTTGTTTCCCATGTTTGAGACAAGATCACTGAAAATCATTTTAGAAAAATTATACTTTCTGGCAGTGGCCAAGCACACCAAAGCATAAGCAATAGTGTTGCTGAACTCACTCCATCCAGTAGTCTTTTTGGAGATACAATGCATAAAAGTATGGACTAAGAAACGCCATTGGGGTGAAAATTTGGCTTTAGAGAATTTGAAAACACCTAATGGGCCTCCATACCCCATTCTTGTAAGATTGGAAAACAGTTCATCGTTTGGGATAGAAGTTATACCAGAGGCATCGTCTAGACGTAGACTGATGCGAATAACCTCTTCAGTAACTGTTAGTGATTGATCACAGATTCTTGTCTTGATCATTTGCACACCATTCTCAACAACAATGGTGGCATTAGCCCAGAACTGCCTTTGATGCTCGATATAGATTATAGGGGATACAATAAGAGCATGAGCAATGTGGCTTGACTTGAGGAAATCCACAATCTGATGAAATCCTGCAGCTTGCTTTGGCTTTTGTAGCATCGCAATCTCATTGTGCTCGTCGATGAATGTCATGGATGCCATTGATCTTAGTGAAAAGCTTGCCTGAAAACTTCGAACTGATCTCAATGTGCTTTGTCTTTGAGTGCTTGACTGGATTATTCACAATGCTAATAGCACTGCTGTTGTCAATAAAAATTGGAGTGTGTAGAAAGGTTACCCCATAATCCAACATTTGATTCTGAATCCATAAGACTTGAGAACAGCAACTTGCAGCTGCTATGTACTCTGCCTCTGTTGTAGATGTGGATATTGTGGTTTGTTTCTTGCACTGCCATGAGACTAGTCTAGCACCCAAAAACTGACATCCTCCAGAAGTAGATTTTCTGTCCAAGTTTGCCCCACCTAGATCACTGTCTGAGTATGCTATTAGGTCAAAGGGTGAGTCATGAGGATACCAAAGTCCCAATCTGGGTTGCCCTTTGAGATATCTGAATATCCTCTTAACAGCTTGAAAGTGAGATTGCTTTGGCCTAACTTGGAATCTTGCACATACACAGACTGGAAACATTATATCTGGCCTTGATGCTGTGAGATACATGAGAGAGCCAATCATGGATCTGTAATGATGCACATCTATATCCTCCCCCTCAAGATCTGCTGTTATTTGCTTGTGTGTTTCCATAGGTGTGCTGGCAGGTTTTGACTCTGAGAAACCAAACTTGGTTAGAATGTCCTGCACATACTTGGATTGACAGATGAAGATTCCATCTGACTTCTGTTGAACTTGGAGTCCAAGGAAGAAAGTAAGTTCCCCCATGGAACTCATTTTGAACCTTTGATGCATTAAATCCTCAAACTCCTTGCACATGTTGTTTCTTGTAGATCCAAAGATAATGTCATCAACATAGATTTGGAACAGCAAGATATCCTTCTTCTTTCTCTTGATAAATAGAGTCTTATCAATGACTCCTCTTTCAAAGTCATTTTCCAAGAGATAGGATGACAGAGTGTCATACCATGCTCTTGGAGCTTGATGTAGTCCATAAAGTGATTTCTTTAATTTGTATACCCTGTCTGGATAGCTTGGGTTTTCAAACCCTGGTGGTTGACAGACATATACTTCTTCTTCAATTGAGCCATAGAGAAAAGCACTTTTTACATCCATTTGATAGACTTTGAAATTCATGTAAGAAGCATAGGCTAGGAATAGTCTAATTGCTTCTATCCTAGCCACAGGTGCAAAAACTTCTTCATAATCTATACCCTCTTCTTGAGTATATCCTTGAGCCACCAGCCTTGCTTTGTTTCTTATGACAATACCTCTTTCATCTCTCTTGTTTCTGAAAATCCATTTTGTGCCAATTGCTCTGTGACCTTTAGGAAGGTCTACTAGATCCCATACATCTTGTAGCTTGAACTGTAACAGTTCTTCTTGCATTACTTCTATCCAGCTAGATTCTTTCATAGCATCATGTGCCTTTTTAGGCTCAAGCTGAGATAGAAAACAAGAAAGCACTGTATGCTGTTGATCTTGCATTTCCTGAAGCCTGCTTTGATGTCTAGTCATCATAGGAGAAGAGATATCTCCTATTACCAGCTGTGGAGGATGATTCTTTTGAACTCTGGTGTTATGACTAGGTTCGTCATTCAGTCCAGCCTCTAGATTAGAGTCATGCAACTCAACTGAAGTGTTTTCAGAGGCCACTTCATTATTTTCTTGAGTCTCCTCATCTCTAGTTTCTTCTTCACTCTGACTTGGTCCAGTAAATGATTCCTTTTCACAGTCTTCAACAGAATTTACTGTGGGTATGGGAAAAATCACAGATTTAGATATACTTTCTTGAACTTGTGTGATCCCTGATCTTCCACTTCCTGAACCTGCATTCTCATTACTGAAACCAAAAGAGTTAGTTAGTGAATCAATGTCAAATAGCCACTGAGGTCCAGACCCAACAGGATTTGGTGTGTTCTCATTGCATTTGACATTGTCACTTTCTTCAATTATTCTAGAAGATGAGTTAAAAACTCTGTAGGCCTTACTCTGAGATGAATATCCAACAAGAAATTCATCATCTGCTTTGCTATCAAACTTACCTAAGTGAGATTTGGTATTTAGAATTGTACAAGGACACCTAAAAGGTTTGAAGAAACCAATGAAAGGTTTTCTTTTATTTAAAAGCTCATATGGGGTCTTGTTCTTTTGTTTGACCACTAGAACTCTGTTTTGGACATAACAAGCAGTATTAACTGCTTCAGCCCAGAAGGTAATTGGCAATTTTGAATCAGCCAACAGAGATCTAGCAGCCTCTATTAGTGTTCTATTTCTCCTTTCAGCAACACCATTCTGTTGAGGAGTCCTAGGAGCACTATATTGCCTCTCAATACCTTTTTCTTCACAAAAGATGTTTAGATCATGATTTTTAAACTCAGTTCCATTATCTGATCTAATGACTTTTACTCTTTGATTAGTTTGGTTTTCAATTCTTAGAATAAAGGATTTGATAAGTCCACTTGTCTCATCCTTAGTCCTTAGAAAATATACCCAAGTAAATCTGGAGTAATCATCAACAATAACCAAGCAGTAAGATTTCTTGCCTATACTCATAACATTTGTAGGACCAAACAGATCCATATGCAGTAACTGGAGACAAGAAGAAACAGAATTTAACTCTTTGGTCTTATGAGAACTTTTGTGTTGTTTGCCTTTAAGACACGCAACACAATGATCATCACATGAAAAGACTTTTGAAGGTAAACCTCTTACAAGGTTGTTTTTAACAAGATTGTTCATAGTCTTGAAATTCATGTGACACATCCTTCTGTGCCATAGAGAGGATTCATCTACAGAAGCTTTTGAAACAAGACAATTTAGAGATGAATCACTATCAACATTGTCCATATCCAGACAGTAAACATTGTCCTTTCTTGGAGTTCTAAGTAGTATCATGCTTTCATCAACTACCTTGAACCCTGGAGCAAGGATCATACACTCATTATTAGTAAATAATATACTATGTTGTTTGTCACAAACCTGTGATACACTTAACAGGTTGTACTTTAATTGATCAACATAGTAGACATCCTCAAATGTCATCTTACCTTTGGTGACATTACCTTTTCCACTTATCTTACCACCAGTAAGATTATCTCCAAATGCAACATGTCCTCCATTGATATGCTTGAAATCCTGAAGGCATGACATGTTGCCTGTCATGTGCCTAGAGCAACCACTATCAACATGCCAAATGCTCTTTCCCTTGAGCTGTTGGTTGCCCTGCACATTAGATAAATCAATTAGTATGAAATAGGAACCCAAGCCAAAGTGGTCTTGGGTACCCCTTTCTCATCAAAATACTTGCATTCTTTCTTGACAAGATTTTTGAACTTCAACTCCTCATTCTTGGAGTATTTTGTTACAATAATAGGCTTGGAAATATTTTTGCTAGAATCAGTACTGGTTTTAGAAGTACCAACTGCCTTAGCAGCACTTGCATGCTTAGCAGTACTAACTTTGTTAGCAGTAGTAACTGTGTTAGCAGCAGTAACTGTGTTGGCAGTATTAACCTTTGAAGAGGTACTAACAGTATTAGCAGCATTAATTTTTTCAGCAGTACTAACACTGTTAGCAGTAGTAACTGTGTTAGCAGTACTAATATTGTTAGCAGTACTAACACTGTTAGTACTTCTAGGTACCCACATTTTGACACTTTCTTTTAAAATCTTTTTCTTCATGGGGCCTTTCCTTTCATCATGTTTCTTTATCACATGTTTCTTTCCAGCCTTCCTATAACCAACAGGTTTTTGCACAAATCTTTGAAAGTTCATCTGTTGGTTAATAGGGTTAAAGTAACAATACTTAGCCAAATGATTCAACTTGCCACATATAAAACAAGGTTTTGGTCTATTGATTTTATTCAGATCAACTCCTTGTTTCTGAGCCCATTGATTTTTCCAGTTTCTTTGATTTCCTCTTTTTAAACCAGAATTTAGGCTCTTGGCTTTATTGCAATTACACTGTTTACAAGATCCAGGATTCACAACTGTGGTTTGTTTGTAATGGACCTTGTTATCCTTTCCTTTAGTCTTCTCTATCTCCTTGGACTTGACCCAGATTTTCCCACATCCCTCATTGGTGATAATATTGTTTTCTAATGGTATCTTTTTACTCACAGTATTATCCCTGTTCTCACTGGCTTCTTTCTCAGTCAAATCCTTAACTACTACCTCATCCAAAGGATCTATCTTAAAAGCTTCTTCAGACAAGTCCTTTTTCTCCTTAGTTTCTAACAAGTCTGATGTAGGAGAAATATAGTTGTTATTGTAAGGAGGGGGTGTATTGTTGTATCCAATACCAGGCTTCATCTTATCATGTATCTGAGCCTTTAGAAGAGAATCCATTGCTTTTGAAGCATAAGAAAACTTTTCTATGTCAAGCTTAACTTTTGATAGTTCCTCTTTCAGCTTATCATTCTCTTCTAATGACTTAGACAGTTTGGTTTCTAACTCATTCTTTTCCCACTTCCAATAGTTTGTGTCATAAGAATGTTGAAGTTCATTAGCTTGAAAGCCTTTGATTTGCTCTTCAAATCTCTCTACTATCAACACATAATCTCTTCTGTCCTTTTCTAATCTTTTGAGGTCATCACACATACTTTGATTGTGATCCCTGTATCTTGTAACAGTGTCAATGCAAGATTTAGTGCAAAGATTAGAACTTACCTCAGTGGGGAGATCAGACACTTCTGCCATAAGAGCTTGGTTCTGAATGGCTTCCTCAGCTTGATCACTCCAGTCAAATCCCATTCCTTGTTGAGAAACAAGGGCTTGAGCAGGATTCTTGTTCAGATTGTATCCTTCATTCTGAGCTTGTTGATAGTGGTTGTTGTTTGGAACAGCACTCCTGCATTCTCTAGCAAAGTGTCCTTTCTTGTGACACTTATAACATTCCACCTTGGTTTTGTCAAAACCAGCTCCATCTTCTCTTCTTTGAGAGAAGTTATTTCTTCCAGTTCTTTTAATGAACTTCTTCACCCTCATGGATAACATGGCCATCTGCCATTTAATATCCATCTCCTCCAGATCATCAGGGTGAATTTGATCCAGATCATCATTAATCAAAGAATTGCTGCTATGACTGGACAAAAAGGCTTCAAAGATAGTTTCAGTGCCTTTTTCTGAACTTACTCCACTGGCAGTACTAACTGCTTCAGGGTTGGCAGTAGTATCAGTGGATGCTGAAAGAAGTACAGCATTGTGAATATAACCAGAGGGCTTCTTCTTGGTTTCTACCTCAGTTTCAAAAACTCTTAGATCATTGTATAGATCATCAAGTTCTTTCTCTTCCAGATTGTCACTCTGTCTATATGAGACAGTGTACATAGTCCATTCATCCCCAAGAGATCTGAGGAACTTTCTGTTGATATCATCTTGTTCCATCTTCACCCCTACAGTAGCCAGTTCACCTATGAGTTTGTTGAACCTATCAAAAGTTTGAGTCATAGACTCATTCTTTGTGGAAGTGAAGTTCTCATACTGCTGCTTTAGAACATCTCTTTGATTTCTTTTGATGCTCTTAGTTCCAGCAAATCTTTTCTCTAGAGCATTCCAGAGAATCTGAGCATCAGTGCAGTTGCAAAATTGATGTTGGTATTCATTGGGAATGGCCAAGAGCAGAGTGCTCAAGGCCTTCATCTCTGTTTGTCTGATCTTCCTCTCACCATCTGTCTTTGGTGGAGGTCTTTTCCCATCTGGTCCTATCCTTCCAGCTTCAGAAGGACCATTCTCAATGATATCCCACATTGAGTAGTCAGTGAGAAGAATATATTGTCTGATTCTTATCTTCCACATGTCAAACTCACTTGGTTTGAGCATTGGAACCTTAGAAACCAAAGTACTGCTTGATTCTGTAAGATTTTCCATGATGAATAACTGTTTCTGAGAGAGTTTGGCTCTGATACCACTTGTCAGGATCGAATTCTCAACAAGAATTAATTCTCAGAAACAATATCAAAGAAGTTTGCGGAATAACACTTTGATATTTAATCAAAACAGTAAATCAACACAGCAGATATGAAGAACAAACTGTAAACTTGTATTGAATGCTTTGAAGTTACAAGATTACACACTCAACCTCAATATTGATGAACAGGCTCACCAATACGAATTCTACTTCTCTAGAATTAGGATCTATGCCTTGAGGTTGATTTTCTCTCTAAAAGAATGAAAAACAAAAGTTAACTCACTATTCTAAACTATACAATATATATACTGAATACAAAGATAATTACAATAAATAAAATATCTTCAGTATATCTTCCATGTATATCTCTAAGCTTCCATGTATATCCTTTCATACGAATCTTCATCATATAAGCAGTATTAATCTTCAGCAGCATTAAATTCCTTCTAGCAGCATTAACTACTAAGCAGCACTAACTACTAGCAGTACTAACTAGCTAAGCAGTACTAACTTTGTTCAAGCAGCACTAACTTTGACTAGCAGTATTAATTCCACTAGCAGTAGTAACACTCAGCAGTATTAACCTTTAAGTCTTCTAGCAGTAGTAACTTTGAACCAACAGCATTAACCATACTTGATGAATTCTTCAGTTCCCAACAGCTCTGTTCACAGGCGTACTGGTTTTTCTCAAAGTTTTCTTAACAAAAGATGAATGGTTAGGAAGTTTTGCATTAAAGTCAAATTGTTTAGAACAATTATCTAAACCACCATTAGAGTTCAGAAAATCAAATCCTTTTCTTGATGAACCAAACATATCCTTTGAGTTTGAAGCCTTAGAAATAACAGAATTTGAAAACACAGTTGAAAAAACTTTTTGCTCAATATTCATCAAAAGTCTTTCATCTGATAAGGAATTCTCAAGTTCAGAAATTTTACTTTCTAAAACGAGAGGAGGGACATATAGTTTACCTAGAATAGACTTCGCCTCCATTTCTTTTTCAGTATAACTTTGAAAGAAATCACTTGAAAGAGTTTTCTTCTTTTGATATATTGGATTTTCATCATAACTATTATTCAATTTCGCATAATAAAATGGAAGATGAACTTTAGATGATTTCAAACGTTTTTTAGTTTCGTTGGCTTCATCATTTTCAGATAGTTTAGTCCAGAAAGTTTTAAACTCAAGGAGTCTGCGAGCTAATTGCATTGAAAGATGATCATAAAGTCCTGGCACTTCAGACATCCCTTTTTGTAGACAGTGAGGATTCTTATAACCGATTCCCCATCTCTCTATTTCCTCTTTGGGTTTGTTCAGAAAAATAGTCTGTTCAGTTTGACCCAATTTGTATAACTTCTCTTCCAAACTTTTTAATTTTCCCAATAAAGAAAAGTTTTCTTTGATACAAGAAGCATGTAAATTTTTAAGCTCATATAAATCAATCCCACCTTTTAGCAGTTGAGACTTGAGTTCAGAATTCTCTTTAAGAATTATTGTCTTTTCTTTTGCGTTGGTGTCATTATCTTTATGTAAAATCTCAATCAATACTTTCTTCTCAGCAATTTTATTGCTAAGTTTCTGTATCAATTGGTTTTTGTCAATTATGACACCATTTTCTTGCTCAAGATTAGATTCTAACTCTTTTTGTTTTAAACTCATGGCATGCATTTTATTCATGAAATCTGAATCTGATAAATTACATACCTCCTCGTCTTCATTATCTGAATCAGCGTCAGCATCTGATTCTATCTTGCCCATCAAACACATGTTGACGGATTCATCTTTCTCTTCATCCTCTTCTTCCTCGTCTAAGTGATCGAGCCAGTATTCATCCTCAGCCATCAGTGCCTTGCCTGCCTCCTGTTGCTTTGCAAGAAGCATCTTGTTCTTGTAGTAGTCTGAGTTCCTGACTTTTGGTCTTCGGCAGTCTCTGGCATAGTGACCTGTTTTGCCACAGTTGTAGCACGTTGGTGGTTCTGGCTGACTGGATCCTTCAGCTTTGAACTTTATTTCTTCTAGTTTCCTCTCCTCTAATCTCTTCCCTTCAGACTGATACCTTCTCTCTTCAGGTTTCATCTCTTCTGTTCTCTTTCCTTCAAATCTCTTTCCTTCATACCTGCTTCCTTCAACCCTTTCCTTGTGGATGTAGTTGTTTGGACCAGAACAATATCTCTGACTATTTGAACTTGGCTTTGTGTAGAACCTTTTCTGAAAAGCACTTGTTAGCATAAGCATTGCTTGCTTCAGTTGGTCATTTTCATCCGTGTCAGAGTTTGCATAAGCTTCATCTTCTTCTGATTCATATACAATCTCCTTGTTCTTCTTCTTCCTGACTACAAGAGCGACTGTGTCTTCAACTGTCTTTCCTTTCTGTCTCTTATCTTCTAGAATTTCATCCACCTCTTCTTCATTTTGTCTGAGGGTTTCATACACCTCATGAAGTGGAATCTCATTCAGATCTTTTATCTACTTCATCTGCCTAGCAAATCTTTTCCATTCCGGTTGAAGAATACTCAGGAATTTGACGTTTAGCTCAATTTGAGATTTGTGGACTTTGTTCTTGCTAAGTTCGTTCAGCAAAGTCACAAACCTGTCATAGGTTTCTTCTAAAGTTTCTCCCACCCTGCCTCTAAATTCTTCATAATTATTTAGGCAGTTGGAGATTTTAAGCTGATTCCCAACCTTCGAACCCAGCATCATCTTTTCAAGGTGATCCCACATTTCTTTGTCGGAGGCCTTGTAGCTGTCAATCTTTACATATATTTCATTTGGAATTCCTTGTAAAATGTATGACTTAGCTAATCTGTCGCCTTTGGCTCTTCTAAGGTTATCATCTCCTAGCTCATGAAACTTAAGTTCAACTTCAGTAGGCACATTTCCAACTACACGAGTCGTCATGACTGGTTTCATAACCCCTTCTTCTATAGATCTCCTGATGAAATCACCCAGCTCATGTCTGTCAATGAAGTTCAGAAACCGATCCTTCGACTGTTCGTATTCTCCTTTAAAGAGAACTGGTGGCTTGGTGTCAGTTCCTATAGCAAGGGCTTCTCTTGAGGTCATCCTGTATTGATTAAATATGCAATAAGAACTGTATTGACCGTTAGTCCAGATAAAATTTGATCACACAAGAAATTTTGTCCCCCTAGGCAGACTTAGCACGAGGGTCCCGCTACCCGGTTAGCGGGTGGGGTCAAGGGGCAATGCCCTTGCGGGGGTATGGGGGCAGCGCCCCTAGAGAAAAAATTTATCACAATTAAAGACCCTATTACAGCTTTGAAAATTCTCAGGAAAAAAAAAATTCTAAGTCTGGATTGGAGCAGAGAGGTTTGCGTGTCAAGCACAGTACGCAAAGTGAGGTTTGCATTTCAAGTGGGAAGCGCAAAGTAAGGTTTGCGTTTCACGTGGGAGGAGCAAAGTAAGGTTTGCGTTTCACGTGGGACGGGCAAAGTAAGGTTTGCGTTTCACGTTGGACGCGCAAAGTAAGGTTTGTGGTTCTGAGGTTTGCGTTTCTTATTTGTTGTGAGAAGTGAGATAGAGGTTTGCGTATGCTTTTGGAACCGAGAAGTGGACTTTGCGTTTGGCTTGAGAGGCGCAAAGTTTGAGCTTTGTGTTTCTCTTTGAGGAGCGCAAAGTGAAGTTTGCGTTTCACTTGAGGAGCGCAAAGTTGGACTTTGAGTTTGTTGTTGGACGCGCAAAGTTTGAACTTTGCGTGTGATCGTCTTCTGCTTTGCGCTTGTTTGTCCTGTACTTCGAAAAATCGTCTAAAATCTGTTCCTGAAACGATTTAGCAATACCAAACTCTACCCTTATGTCTAGAAACACTTCTAGAATTGAAAATAAGCACTCGATCTCAATAAAACACACTTTTTGAAGAAAGATTTGATAGCACAGTGACTTTTTGTTCTCGACTATTTTCTCACTAAAATCACAAAATGGAACTCGATTAAAGCTCTATACTGAAATTAATCACACACAAATCGATCTAGCATGCTAATCGATCACAACTTGATCGATTTTAACACCTAAAACAGTTTAAATCACTAAATCGATTTTCAATAAGAACACAGAGACGTTTTTCTGAAAAACTTGATTTGATCTTAATCAGGCTCTGATACCAATTGTGGGTCCAACAATACTATATCAAGTTCTTAGATTAACAACACAATAAGATTACCAACCTGTATTGATTATAACAAATGGTTACAAGGTTGATCTGATTCAAGCTATAGATGTGTGTTCTCTGTTTTCTCTCTATTACACCTTTTTGTGTGTGTTTGTATGTGTTTATAATATCTGATATATTGAGAGAGTGAGAGATATCACCTAATATCTAATCTAGTGTGTATTACACATTTCCTAACAACTTGCAATATTAAACAATAAAACTAAATAATATCTAACATTTAGATATTATACCTAACTAACTAATATTATAACTAAACTAACTAAGTTAAACTAATATCTAACAAACTAGATATTAATTTAACTAGTACAATAATAAACAAATACATTGACATTTATTACAAACGACATAGACTTTAATATTGAGAGTCGACGTTTCGGCTTTAGCTTCAGATTGCGATCTTCAGTTTGGATGATCTTGAATCCAATGAGACTGTGTCTTAACAATACATCTGAAGTAGTTGGATGATTAGTCATTGAATCTTCTGACCTATCAACCATAACAGATTTAGGCAGTTTAGATCCAAGAAACTCATCATAAAAGAATTCGAACAATAAGTCTAATTCAGATAAATGAGATGTAGATGTAGAAGCTTTATCCGAATTATTGTCCTTAACCGCAGGTTCTGGACTGATTTGTCCAGAAGCTAAAACTTCTGTAAGTACGGGTTCTGAACTGCTCTGTTCAGAAGCCACCTCCTCATCAAATGTAACATTAACGTTTTCTATCACAGTCTTGGACTTCTTCAAATACACCCGGTATGCAGCAGATGTTTGAGAGTAACAAATGAAGATGCCTTCATTAGCATTCGGTCCGAACTTGTTCATGTTCTCTCTGTCATTAAGTACGAAGCACCTGCATCCAAAAACCTGAAAGTGTTTAATGTTAGGTGTACGATTGGTTATCAAAGCATGTGGAGTTTTACCAAACCGGCGATGTACTATGGACCAATTTTGTGTATAGCACGCAGTCGAAACAACTTCTGCCCACAGAAACAGAGGTAGATCAGAATGACTCAACATAGTACGAGCGGCCTCGACTAGCGTTCGATTTCGTCTTTCTACTACTCCGTTCTGTTCTTGTGTTCTAGCAGCAGAGAATTGATGCGTTATCCCGACCGATTCTAGATAATCTTTAATAGTTTTGTTCTTAAACTCTGTGTCGTTATATGTTCTTAGAAGCTTGACTGGATTTTGTAGATTTACTTGGGTAATCTTTAAGAAACTGATGATGACTTCGGGCGTCTCGTCTTTAGATCTCAGAAATTTGACCCATGTATATCTCGAATAATCGTCCACAATAACTAAAACATATTTCTTACCGCTTATGCTTTGCGTTCTCATTGGACCACAGATATCCATGTGAAGCAATTCCAGTGGAGAACTGGTACTTTGATCAGGCTTAGGATTATGTGCGGCTCTCTTCATCTTTCCTTTCTCACATGCTGCGCATAGGTGTTCTTTCTTATATTTCAGCTCAGGAAGTCCTTTGACTAGCTTACCCGTGACCAGTTTATTGATATAACGAAAATTCAGGTGAGAAAGCCTTCGGTGCCATAACCAGCTTTGTTGCAGCGAGGCTTTTGATAATAGACAAACCTGATTGTCAGTCTGGACTTTTGACAGATTAATGGTGTATAGGTTAGACTTTCGCGTTTCGACCAAGAGTTCATTACCATCTTCAGTGCGCACAGAACATCGCTTGGCCTTGAAATTTACCTCTCAGTCTTTGTCGCAGAATTGGCCAATACTAAATAGGTTATGCCCTAATCCTTCTACATAACTCACCTTCGTAATCATCACATTATCTTGTATCATGTCACTATAGCCTAGAATCAGTGAAAATTGATCGTTGTCGAATCGTACATTCCTGCAGAATTTCTCTGTATAATTAGACAATAAATCCTTTTGCCCGGTCATATGCTTCAATATCACCCGGGCAAAGCAAACATGGTAGCACGCTGAGTCGGAAAGAGTATAGTGGGACGGTGAAAACCTCATTGGCAAGGATTGAGATTATCTCAAATCTCATGGAAATGATAAAATCCGCTCAAGCCAAGGCACTACTCGAGACGAATCTCAAGGACAAATCGATGACGAAACAACACCGTGACTTGACGGAAGATAATAGAGGGTTGAAACTCTTCCAAGGGCGAGTTTGGGTACCCAAGTTGGGAGGATGTCGGAAACTAATATTGGAAGAGGCACACAAGTCAAGATATTCTATTCACCCCGGGAGCACGAAAATGTATAGGGATTTGAAATTGAATTATTGGTGGCCAGTGATGAAACTCGATGTGGCGAGCAATGTGGAGAAATGCCTCACTTGTTCATTGGTAAAGGTCGAGCACCAACGATCGTATGGGAGTTTGCAATCCTTGGAAATACCGGACTGGAAGTGGGATCACATCATAATGGATTTCGTGACAAAGCTGCCAAGGACGTTGAAGGGCCACGACACCATTTGGGTAGTAGTGGATCGACTGACAAAAAGCGCGCACTTTTTGGCCATGAGAGAGACACTACCAATGGACAAGTTAGCAAGACTCTACATTAACGAAGTGGTCTCAAGGCATGGAGTGCCACTATCCATTGTGTCTGACCGGGACAGTCGTTTCACCTCCCATTTCTGGAGTGCATTCCAAAGAGAATTGGGAACAAAAGTGAAGTTGAGCACGACGTACCATCCTCAAACGGATGGACAAAGCGAGCAGACAATTCAAACGTTGGAAGACATGCTCCGATAATGTGTCATTGATTTTGGGGGAAATTGGGACTCTCATCTTCCATTGGTGGAATTCGCCTACAACAATAGTTACCACTCGAGCTTAGGTATGGCACCGTTCGAGGCTTTATATGGGCAGAAGTGTAGAACACCAACTTGTTGGCTTGAAGCGGGCGAGAAACAATTTGTCGGACTGGAAATAGTACAAGAAACGGCGGACAAGGTTAAGGGCATACGAGAGCGTTTGAAAGCGGCTCAAGATCGCCAAAAGAGTTACACGTACAAAAAGCGCCGACCGATGGAATTTCAAGTAGGCGATCGAGTAATGCTAAAGGTGTCTCCTTGGAAAGGGATTATAAGGTTCGAAAAACGAGGAAAGCTTAGTCTCCGTTTCCTCGGGCCCTTTCCTATCATTGAACGTGTGGGACTTCAAGCCTATAAGCTTGATCTACCGCCCGACATGAGCGGAATTCACCCTAATTTTCACATTTGCTACCTGCGGAAGTGCTTAGCGGGAGAGGAAAATGTTATAACATTATCAGAGATTCGAGTAGACAATAATCGTTGCATTGAAGAGCCGGAAAACATCTTAGAGAGAGAGACGAAAAAGCTTCGCCATAAAGAGGTTGTGATGGTAAACGTCCAATGGAAGCACCATCAAGGCGCGAACGTGACGTGGGAGGCGGAAGAGGATATAAAGATTCGGTATCCTCATCTTTTTGGATAAAGTGAGATTTCGGGGACGAAATCTATTCCTAGTGGGGGAGGATTGTAACACCCCGAAAATCTTCAAGTGGAAGTTCAAATCTCTACTCGTGTATTTGATCTGTTAGGAAGCATCGTGTCTAGATCTCTCGTTTCGGGTCGATTAATCGTATGTCTTGCGTTTCGTGCCTATTATGTGTTGTTTAACCGTGGGTTACGAGTTTATTAAAATTATGGTATTTGTGAAGAGGTATAACGTTATATGTAATTATGTGCTTATAATTGGGATTGTATTTGTAAACAGTTTCATATGTGAGTAATGAAGCCTCGTATGTGCTTGATATTATGATGAGTTTGGGTTTAACAATAGATCTTTGAGAACACATGAACTTCTGTTAGTCAAAGAATTCTCAGTGTTGGGTTTTGGGTTGCCGAGCTTCGTTCAAACAACATGTGGGAGGCCGAGGGCGACATTGCCATGCGACAATGCCCCTGGCAAAGTCGCATGGTCAATGTCGCAGTTAGACGGAGGACTTCTAAGTTTCGGCCAAATTTTCCAATGGGGGGTTGCCTTTGGGCGACATTGCCCCTGCTATGTCAAAGTCGCGGGGCAAGGGGGCGAAGGACTGATCTTATTTGGTCGTTTTGTGAGTTGTTGAATCATTTATTTCCCTCATTTCAAGCTTGCAGCTTCCCTCTCCATCTGGGCGATTTTCACCACTTCTTTCCCTCTCCCTCCTTCATTAATACACCAAACTAAACACTAGCATTTACTATTATCCCAAGTGGTTGTGGTGAGTATAGAAGATCCTTGGTGTCCATTATAGCTTCAAGACCTCTTCCAAGTCCGACCTTCTTTTAAGGTTTTGTTTAGAAACCCAAGGATGTGAGTTTGTACTCCTTGCATACTCTATTTCTTAAATGTTACTTGCATTGAATCTACATTATACATAAGTGTTGCCTATTTGGATTTGTGACCTAATTTGTAGAGTTTTCAATTTCACAAACCCTAAATGAGTGAGCATGTCAAGTAAAACCCTAATAATCACTTTTATGATAAATGGATATGGACCTTTGATTTTATGATTGTATGATGAGTTCATAAGGAAACCCTTATTTCTATGGTTTTGATCCAACTGCTGATAACTTGAGGAGATTTTAGTATGAGCAGAATAAACCTTGGTGATTATATGTATGGGATTATGAGGAATGTGGTACCATGGGATGTAAAGGTGAACGGCTATTTGCATGTAAACAAAAAGGGAATATAAGTGATTATAAATGCTTATTAACTGTTGATCACCTGATAAGAATGTGAATACTACTCCTTATGCACGAGGAGGTAGTAGCTTAATTTGTGAACATTGTAATAATCATGGTGTGTTACTAGCGAGTAGGCAATAAGGGGTCATGGATCCTTGAGGTGTAACTCGTATAGATATGGATAGGCAATAATGTCCGTAAGACCTTGAGGTGTAACTCGACGGAGTAGGCAATAAGGGAAGTAAATACGGTTTGAGGTTGTGATGTCGTTGTAGCATGGGAACTAAGATCGGGGCATGAGGTGTAATCCATTAACATCGTGGGTGACCCCACTTTCGTGTAAACGTCACCCCGATGGAAACAGGTCTCCCCCGTATTTCAAAAAGGTATCCCTTGTATATTTGCATTCAGGTACGAGTTTATGATTGCGGTGGAAACAATAATTGGGAGACGATGGAGTTCGGTAACTCAAATCTGACTCTATTAAATTATGATATTAATGTTTATAAATTGCATGATTTATGAAATCTCACTTGGTGTTCGTTCTAACACTTGTGTGGTTGTTGTTTCCTTACAGATGCCACTCGGGGAGGAAACTAGGATGTCAAGTTTGTCAACCAGGCACGTAGGAGTTATCAAAGTGCCGGTCTTTTGGGGGATTATTGTGAAGAGAGTACATTGTGTTTTTGCAACACCTATTTTAATCTAGATTTGAATCAATCCTAGATTAAGTAGGTTATTGTATTATTGATGTCCCCATATTTGTTGCAAACCTCATGATGCAAACTAACCCGATTATTATGGGTTCTAGTTGTTTATGATATTGGAATTTCTTCCTTTTGGAAATTTATATTTACAGGGTGCTTGGGCCTTCGTGTTTTAGACGTCATATTGCTAAATTTTTGAATTTTGTTTCGTTGATTTATTAGAGTGTTACACCCGCTATCCAAGTACCACATATGACGGGTCTGCATAAGAGAAATCAGGGAAGAACAACTTTAGGTACCCATTTAAAAGTGGGTCCTAACGGATTAGCACAAGATTTTGGTATCCATTTATATATGGATCCTCTGAACTTTTGAAAAACTTTTGATGTAAAAGACTTATAAGAACCAACATGATAAGTACCAAACCAATCATCAGAAAATTGGTGAGAAACAAAATCATTCCGTTTATAAGTAGATGACTTAGCAGAAAACCGAGATAATTGGAGTAATTGCTTTATTGTATATCTCTTGTAAGAAGTTACAAGGTTTTGTTTATTCAAAGCAACATTACCAACTATATCAGAATTACTACTAGTAAATCTATTACAATCCAAATCAGGACATGATTCTGCACTCTCATCTATGTTCTGTTTTGGTCGCCATTCTGTTCGACCTTCTGACCTTTTCTTTCTTAAATCTGAAACAAAAGATTTAGATTTGTTAGGAAAATTAGATTTCTGAGATTGTCTTTTCTTTAGCTTACCAGTGTTTTTCCGTTTCTATGAGTGTTGTTTCTTTTGCTTTTTACCTGACTGATTGTAATCAGTACTCACAGAAACTGGTTCACCAACTTTAGTTGATGATTCACCAATTTCATGCACACTTGGTAAAGCTTGACCATTTATAACTAAAGTAGAATGATCTGGAAGTTTAGCATTAAAGTCAAACATATCAATCTCATCAACACACCCTTCATCAGAATTTAAAAAATCATTTGCAGACGGAAATAAGTCATCAAGATCAACTTCTGAAGTTTGAGGTGCAGTAGAAGATGTTGAACACTTAACAGATTCAGTTTTAAAAACAGTGTTCTTTAATACAGTAGAAAACACATTTTGTTCTAAATCACTCAAAATTCTTTCATCAGTTAAAATATTTCCAAATTCAATTATTTTGCTTTCCAATACAAGTGAAGGAGTGTAAATCTTATCTTTAACAAGTTTTGCCTCCATCTCAGTAGTAGAATAGCTAGCAAAATAATCGTTTGAAAGAAACTTTGGTTTTTCAGAAAGATAACTATCATTCAGCTTTTGATAGCAAAATGGTAGTTGCATTTTCTTTAAATCCTTTCTCTTTTCATCTTCTTTAGCCTCTACCTCATCCGATGACTTGGTGACAAATTTGGGTTTTAAATGATGATATTTACCAGCAGCAAAAAGAAAATCAAAATTATACAATGCTGGTTGTTTTCTGATGGCTTTCTTTAAGTAATGGGGGTTTTCATAACCAAGTCCCCATTTCTCTTCAAAATCAGCCTCTTCGTTAGGTGTGTTTAGAAAAATAGTTTGATCTGTTTGGCCTCTTGCATAAAGTTTGGCTTCCAAACCATTTACCTTTTTCTCTAATGTCTTGTTTTCTACCTGCAAAATATGAGTTTTTAGAACACATTCATGCTTTTCAAGTTCAGACTTCGATAGTTTAGATTCAAAATCAGAAATCTTACTTTCAAAACAATCTTTTTCTCGTTTAAGAACAGAAGCAGATTTTTTTAGAGAATAAATCAGATCTTTGTTCCCAACAAGTTCCTTGTTAAGTTCAAAGATCTTTTCATTTTTCTTCACAACTTTGTTCTTTTCCTTTTTCAGTTTACATTGAAGATCTTGAAGTTCGATCATCATAGCTTCCATTTTACTCATAAAATCAGATTCAGATAGATTTAATACCTCATCAGCTGTCTCCTCATCAGAATCATCATATTTCACTCTGTTGCCCATCAAGCACATGTGTGTTGTCTCTTCTCTTTCTTCAGCCAGAACTCATCTTCAGCTATCAATGCCTGGCCAGCCTCTTGCTGTTTAGCCAAGAGCATCTTGTTCTTATAATATTCTGAGTTTCTGACTTTGGGCTTTCTACAATCTTTGGCGTAATGACCAGTCTTGCCACAGTTGTAGCATTTGATCAAGTCATCATTCTTCTTTTCAGCACTACTATAGTCATTCATATACTTCTTTTCCTCTTTCGACTTTCTTTCCACATACTTCTTCTCCTCAGACCTCTGTCTTTCAACTCTTTCTCGATGCTCATGATTCTTTGACCCCGAAGAAGAATACCTATGTGAATTTGACCCCGGTTTCTTGTAGAAATTTTTCTGAAAAGCCCGGGTCAGTAACAACATGGCTTGCTTGAGGTTCTCCCCGTCGTCATGTCAGAACTAGAACAAGAGTCATCTGAGCGGATAACAATCTCCTTCTTCTTTTTCTTCTCTGTCTCTTTCTTTCCAGCTACCAGTGCAATGGGGTCAGCTGGTTTCTCAGATTTCTTTTTCTCAGCCCTTTTCTCTTCAACCTATTCTTCATTTTGTCGCAAAGTCTCATAGACTTCATGCAGAGGTATGTCACTCAAATCCTTCATCTGCTTCATCCTGCGAGTGTGCTTCTTCCACTCAGGTTGAAGAATACTGAGAAACTTTACATTGTTCTCGATTTGCTTCTTCTTCACTTTGTTCTTTGACAACTCGTTCAGAAGAAGCACAAATCTTTCATAAGTTTCCTCCAGACTCTCATTTTCCTTAGCTTTAAACTCCTCGTAGCTGTTAATGCAGTTAGCTACTTTTATCTGATTTCCTACTTTAGAGCCCATCATCATCTTTTGCAACTGATCCCACATCTTTTTGGCATTTGCTTTGTAGCTGTCAATCTTGATGTATATTTCATTTGGGATACTCTGAAGAAGAAAAGATATGGCTTGTTTATCAGCTTTGAATCTGCTCTTTTGCTCGTCAGTGTACTGGGAAAAATCCTTAGCAACAGTCTTCGTTTTTCTGATTCTGTCCTCATCTCCATCCTCACTATCAAAAAAATCTTCATCCGGTATCTCAATGATAGGAGGAATCATTGGACCTACAGTAATGGACAACAGAATATTTTCCCCGTTTGCATGTCGGTCAATGAAGTCGAGAAAACAATCCTTCCACTGTTCATATTCGCCTTTGAATAGAACAGGGGGCTTTACATCCGTACCAATCGAAAGAGCGTCTTTAGAAGTCATCCTATTGTAAGAAATATTCAATAAGAAACATGAAAATGATCGTTAGTCCAATTTGAAATCACAAAAATAAAGAAAACTTGAAAGAAATCAGAAATGTAATTTCCAAAAATATACAAGTATGGAATTCGCAAGCTACAATGAAAGACAAGGAATTCGCAAATCACAGTGATACACACAGAATTCGTAAGCAATAAGCATTCGTAAACAAACAGAATTCAAGAATTTGTAAGCTAACACAATTCAAGGATTCGCAAATACCAAAGGATTTAGAATTTGTAAGCAATTAACTACAAAAGCATTCACTTTTCGCACAAAGACACCTGCGATTTCTAACTTTTCGTAAACAAGAAATCTGCGAATTCTATCCTTGTAAAAATTTTATAAAAAACTTTTCTCAAACTAGGCTTATACGAATTCTTGGCAAATCACATATAAACCAATGCGAATTCTGAAGAATTCTTAAGACACTGAAATGCGAATTCTATGAAATTCGCAAGAGACACATCTGCGAATCTTGTACAGTTCGCAACATACACTGATGCGAATTCTATGCACTTTGCAAGAAACACCTCTGCGAATTCTATACTTGAAAAACTTTCAGAATCAATTTTATGCGAAAACTATTATAAATCTGAGAAAACTTCAAGATTTCTGCGAGTTCTTGAGGGACTTGCGAGTTCTTCGGATCTCGAACAAAATACACACCAAATCACTCAACAACTAATCACTTCTTCGAATTTCGATTTGAAATTTTAACAAATCACTCTCCTCTACTTCTAGAATCAAATTCAAACAATGAAATTCGATATAATACACTAACTATTACAAATTGAATCAAATACAGTGCGACTGACTCGTGAACACAGAAAACGTACAAAATCAAAATTTGATCTCAATTATAGTGCAAAACTCAAATTAACCTATACATCGAACACAAATCAACCAATTGCAAACAAGAATACACTCAAAAATGAATACATCGAACTAGACTCAATGAAACAGTTCGACATCCATATTTTCTTGATTTCAAACCAGATTTGCTCTGATACCAATTGATAATGTCCCTGATTCAAGTTCTTACTGATTCGATTACAAACAAACAAGATCAATATGATTACAGATTTTATTACCCAACCTGTTGATTCAATTCAATTCAAGATATTGTACAGAAGACTTTCTCTCACTAACTTTCTCTCTCTAATGCTCTGTGTACAATCTCAGTTACAAGTTACTTCTCTCTAATTCTACTATAACTAACAGCTACAAGTCTATTAAAAGAAAAACAAACTGACTACACGCTTACAAGACAAAACAACTAACAAGACTTTGACATTTACATTGACTTTGACTTTTAACTAAAAGAGTTGACTCTCAGCTTTGACTTCTTGAACTTTGACCTTCAGTCTTCTATGATCTTCCATCCAACATATTTATACTCTAACATTAGGTCATGTTGAGTCATATGGGTTGTTAATGCCAAAAATTACCCAAGGTTAACTTAAGGTCGATGTGGATCTTTATCCAACTAAAGAAAGTAACCACGTGACAAGACATGCGATAAAGATAAAAGTAAAGAGACAAAGGATTTGGTGACGCGAAAAAATCTCAACGAGGAAAAAACCGCGGACGACAAAGAGAAGTCGTCAGTTCACTATGATCGCCAAACAGGGGAGACGTCCTTACGTACTACAATGTTTTACCAGATAAATACAAGAAACAAATGCAGAAGTAAGTAATAGTCGAATGTCGTGTGTAAAACACTTCGGTCGTGCGTATTGCACTCTAGTCGTGTGTTTAAAAAAGGAAAGTTGTAAGAATTCTTTGTGTAGCTTGTAATCTCTGAGTTCTCGTATGTCCTCAGTGAAGTATATGTCTTTGGTATTTATAATCTTGATTGTCATTAATGTATCATTGAATCCTTGAATAACGGTCGAAGCTCCTTCAATGATCTTAATGTTCCCTGTCGGTTATAGCCATTGGCTTTTAAGAGCACTAAACATGCATTGAATAAACAAGAAAAGAACGTTTGATCGTACGTTAGTATAATCGTGGTCGAGTATAATCTTGTGATAGTCGTGCGACTAGCGCTCAACTGTCGTCCACAAAAGTGTCGACGAGTGTTGTAAATATGCATGGTCAATAGGTCTATATCTTAATACAAGATCAATCGTGCATAAAACGTATCATTAATGTTTCTCGTCGTTGTCGTAGATTTTTGACCCAAACATGGGTTAGAATGAGTCATTTTGTAAAAAAACGTGTCATGTGGATTATATTGGATTAGAATGGCTATGTTGGATTACATTTGGTCGTATTTGGTTACATTATGTCATGTTGGATTACAATGTGGGTCATCATGGTCAATGTGGCCATATTAGGTTGTGATAATGTTTGCTTGAATAATAATGGCATGTTTAAGCCGGAAGACAGAATCTTGAATTTCTTAAGTTAGATGAATAAAGAAACAAAATACTATAAAATTAAATTTTATGAAAATAGCTATATAGATGACATTCGGAGCAAGATGAAAATTTTGATTTTAATCATATTCGTCTACAAGTAAAGAATTCAATAGCATTATGCCATTAACAATACTTTGTATAAACATTGTATACTACTAGTCATATACCTGCGTGCAATGCGGTGCGAGTGTTAAACTTTCTTATAAATTGAGACTGAGAAATTAATACAATTATTTATAGAATGTTCTGTACCCTCTAAAATATGGGATTATTTACAAGTAAAATGTTATTATGAAAACCAAATGAAAAATACGAAGGTTAAAGCTTATATGAATCAATCATTTCATATGGTTTATTTAAAGAAATAGTCCATTTATTAGATCTCAAAAGAATTTGAGGACTCTATTTTTGACAACTCCATATTAACTTAATACAAATAATAAAATGTCTTTCAAAAATCAACGATAATATGCGAACATCAAAATTATAATATTAAACTTTTCAAACAATTATTTGAAATAAAAGTATGTAAAAAACATGATGCCTTGAACATTGAAATTACCCTATATGAGTTCAAACAAACATTCCTTAACATCTAGGATATCAAACATCCCTCCATGCCACTTTACCCTTTTCATCTCTCATCCACACTATAAGAAACCTCTCATCACTTTCTATATTATTCATCAATCGACGCAAAAGAAAACCATCGGTAAGAAAGTACATAATCTGATCCATCAAATTATATATAGTCTTTATTCTTTAAAGGTTAAACAAGTGATCCAAGAAGGAATAAAATAGGAGCCCAACTCGTAGCTATCTTTTGCCCACCCAAGAGGCCAAGATTAACACTCCAAATTTCATGAGAGACCCTAACTGATAAAATTCTTAGGCCCACAAGGTAACTCCAAATATTAAAAGGAAGGACCAATGAATTAATCCATCCTTCCAAATGGATAAATCTAACTCCATAATTTTTTCTGCTAAAATCATCAGCTCTCCCATAGCATAGACAGTTGATATCCAGTCCATTGATCGAGAATGATTTCAGCAATAAACACCAATTGATTAACCCCAAAATCATACTGCTTCTTCCTTTAATCAAATACCATCGAAGACCTCCAATGTTTTTTAAAATAATCCAAACCCATCGCTTACTCCAGGTTTTGATAATAAAGATCTAATCAGCACTCCTGAGCCAAACCCAAATCATAATTAGAAGCATCTGCAGAGCACCGAACTGATCAATAGTCTTAGCAGGAGAAAGCCACAAACCCTAAGCCACGAAAATGTCCCACTAGATGACCCATTTTGTAAGACCAAACAAAAAGATAAGAAGCAAATATTGAGAAACCATTATGGTACTCAATAAAAAGATAGAAAGCAGATTGAGACAAACATATACAACACAGGCTTCCAAAATCCAAAAAATCTAACATAGCAATTCGGCAGAATAACTATACTTTGGTGCAAAAAAACTGTCCAAATGTAACCAATGTTAAACCACAAACAGGGCCAATTTGGCCAAAAGCCATTGATGTACATAAACCAAATACCCTCCTTATTCCTCCAATTTCAGCTATAAACCTTGATGACACCACTGAAGGTATGACTAAAGATCATAGGATGCACAAAAAATTTACACAGTATCAACATGTAAAACCAACTTGTGACCAGTCTTATAAGACCAAAAAATAAGAGAAGAAGCAATAGTTCATAGACCATAGTGGAATTCAACAAAGAGAAAATCAACAGGTAAACAGATGCAAACAGCATGTGAAAAAATTATAGTAACGTTAAAAGCCAATATAGACCATATCTGAGCCTGAAAAAGCTGGGAACTGCCAATGCAAGCATTAATAAAATTCTTCCAATCCAAGAATTCAAAATTGAGAGTAATGGCTAGAAGCCAAATTACCCAATAAGAAATGAACAAAAAACCAGAGCCTTATTCCTCCGAAACCACGGATCAATCCAAATATACCAATCTAACCCATCCTTATACCTCCAATCCACAGACCAGAATATTAGCATAAGATCAAAACTCCATAACAAATCAACAGGTCTATTGGAAGAATACCAAAACATGTCCCAAAATCCCAGAAAGAAGTCCAATGTCCATATAGAACCAAAAAATTGTTCTATAACAGAATTGGACACAACAAAGAGAATTATAACCCCACCCCTCCTAATCACATATATCAAAGAACAAAAATGCCCCATGTACACCAAATGTAAAAGCCTCCAAAAATCCATCCAAACCTCCAAAAGATCCTCCATACAACTCCAAAACAAATTCAAGTAGCTAATCTCCTCTACCTTACTGCCCCTTATACCTTCAACCCATGACCCAATCCAGGTTATAGTGACAGCCCAAATAGTAGGAAGCAATGTAGGCCACCGTGACCTGATCAAACTCATAGGCCGCATATGCATGGCTCATATGCCCAAATTGATTGATTAAAATCATAGTTTTATATTAACAAGTAGGAAGTTGGTTTATTAGATATGGTGAGATTCAGTCCTGGGACAAGTTTGTTCTAAAGACAATGAGAGGTTTAAATTGTAAAATACAAAAATATATAAATAAGAGAATCCATATGATAGAAACAAGAAGTTGCTGAAGTTGATAATAAATTAAGCGATACACATCATGGAAACTAATTTGTTTGGTATAAGATCATATCACAGAATACTACAACACATGCAAGAAGTAAATCCCCAAAATAAAATACTCTAAATAGTTTGGAATGAAAGACTTTGATGCTATTTGAGCTTACAGAAATACCTCGATACTAATGATCGCCAACTTACGTATTCAAAATCTTAGATGATACAAATTAATGATGATAGATTGAAGGATAATCCAAAGAACATGTTGCTAAAAACATAGACAAAGACCAAAAAAAATAAAGCATACTTCATGTAGACTATCACCATGAGGGAATAACAGAATTCCACAAGTGTTGATTCACTAACCTCTGTTTTTATACCAAGTGCCAAAGAAGCAGCAACGGTTGCCATCAGTTGCCATCAAGCTGATTAATGTGGTATCTCGACAAGCATCAAACACAAACCTCTATCAAATGCATAACATGCAAGGATTTAAACTACAACATTTAAATACTGAATGGTATCAATTTAGATAATAAAAAAAAACAAGTCCATGGATAATGAGTGAGTACCCAAAAGTTTCATCCCTTCTTACGTGGGTATGTGTTTGACCCAAATACATTTTTCCTCTCCAATATTTTAGACTCATCATCATGAATTCCCTTATCGGGTTCGTCTTCAACTTTTCTGCCACTCCTTTAACCTGTTGTGTTCATGGAAGGGAAACAAAGAACAATGTCATCAACCAGGATGATGTGCTCAAAAGCAAGTGATGAGTGAAAATGCTTATATGTTTGTGTGTGTGTCAGACCCTCATCTATCAACTTACCCCTCCAAAGTTCTGTAAGGCAGAAAAATAATGGTCTCTGCAAGTTGTCATGGACTATTATTATAATCACCGGTAGGAATGGGAGATGGACTTGCTGTTAATGCCTTCGGAGGGAGAGAGTATGAAAATAAAAAAAATGTTAGATGAGAAAAAGGATCACATAAAGTACTTGCACACATATAAAAACAACTTGAACCAACTTTTTTTCTCTTATTAAAAACCTAAGTAAGATCCACACCCATGATTCCTTTTCTGCTTTTCAATCCTAACAACATACTGAACGAGAAACCTTAGTGTTTTGCTCACCAGGTTTGAATTCAAATCCAGTTAATATTATAAAGCCCTTCTTCAGTCAAAAGCTAACATATTAAGCTGAATCCAAAAATAAAAATAAATAAAACCAGATGCATACATAAAAAAATGATGAATTAATATTCAAATCTTCTAAAAACCTCTATATAACCATTAAATTATAAGGAAAAAAAAAGCAATCAATAATCAAAAACCACTTACTTTTGAGCCCTAGAATTTCCAAAACCTAATGCCTGCAAAAAATCCAAAGCAAACAAAATTACAACTACAAAAAAAGCACAAAAATCAACTCATAAGCCAACATAAACATAACACACATGGATGAATCTGAACTAATTGCTTCAATATGTGAAAAAGAGACTTACCTAGAACGCGAACAACTTGAAATTTTGGTCAATCTCTCATCTTTATTTTCACATTAAGGGGGTGTTTGGGATTGCTTATTTAAAACAACTTAGGCTTATTTTGAAAAGTGCTTATCAACTTATGCGGTGTCAAACCGGGGTTTTTAAAAAAGTGTTTGGATTAGCTTATTGTGGTACCAAAACATAATAAGCTAATAAGTTGTTATTCAAAAGTGTTTGGGATTGCTTATACATATAAAATAGCCCAAAAAGTCATAAGCACTTTTCAAATAAGTTGATAAGTTAAAACCAAATGACTTATCAAAAACAACTTTTCAACGGTTTGGCACCGCTATAAGCTCTTTTCATTTTTCTCCATCCAAACACTCAAAAGTGCTTATCTCCAATGTCAAATCGCAATAAGCTAACAAGAACCTCAAATAAGCAATCCCAAACACCTCCTAAGAAAAATATTTTTGATTTGGGTATGGAGGTTTCTTCCCAAGTCTGTTGCAAATGAGGAACTACCAGATAACTACCTCACCTCTTGGTTGCCTTCAATATCAATGATGAAAAGATAAACCACACATAAAGGGTGCAATTCCATTTCCATCTTTTACAAAAAACACAAACAAAAGAATCATAATTATTCAATTGTTAGAAATTACAATTACAATATAGATACAATGAATCAAAAACATAATCATAAGAAGAACCAATGAAAAAACTACAAAAATTCTGTCTAATCCTTTCTTTCAAGGTTGAAAAATCAAAGCAAGAAGAAGAAACTCAAACAGAAGCAATTTGACTAGACTTGACTTGAATCGACTTAGGGCTAAAAACCCCAAAATCGAAGATCAAGAGAACTGAACAAAATTGAAAACAAAAATTCACGAAACCTAAAGTCCGTATCATATCATTTCATCACTGAACGATTACACAAGTTTCACCTCCAGATGTACTTCAAATTTTTACAATAAAACAAAGGAAATCATTATAATTTCCATGTACCGAACACCAAAACCCTAGCGTCTACACTGACCTCTAAGAGCTCCTAAACTTCCTCACAGCCTTCGTTCCTTCAGACACTGCATGTTTCTAATTCATCGGGAAGCACAAGTCTCACGACGGTCTGAATCTCCATAGAGGTAATCGTTGAGTTATTGTACCCAGCAAGCCTCAAAGACACTTGAGCCAATTTCTCAAATATATAGGAAGATGATGAGGAATGGAGAGAAATCATGAACATGAAAAATGAAAATGGGAAAGGGACGCTCCGCCTTAGGGGGTTTGAGACGTGTGAGATGGGTTTGTGATATCGTGGAGAGGAGCCCGTGGATAACAATGGAGAAGGACAACTTATTTCAAGAATGTTGTAGGAGGTTGTACATTATGTTTAAGAAATGGTATACTTGAATCTTGAAAAAAACTGAAATAGAATTTTCATTATATAGTATAGATAGATATAGATATAGATATAGATATAGATATAGATAGTATATATATAATGCTACACATTTATGTTATTTTAAAATATTATAAAACCCATAAAAATATTTAATAATTAGTTTATATTAAAATTATTGACGAAAAAAATTATAATGATATAATTTATAATAAGAATGAAATGTATTTTTAATATATTTTAGTTGATCTACGATTAAATATTTTTAGTGTGCTAACAGTGAAAAAAAATAAAACATATGGATAGAAAACAAATTAATTCGTAAATATTAATGATATTTAATAGTACGGTTAAATTAAAAAAGATTTAATATTGGACTCGTTTTAAAGGTATTGACGAGACGATTATATTGGTGTAACTTGTAAAAAAAAGAAACATATTTTTTCATTTCATTTTTGTTCATATACGATTATTTGTGTTAACATGATAAGGGTGTAAAATAAAAAATGAAAAAGCAAGGGATATAAAGTAAATTAAATAACTATTTATAAGGGTGCAAAATGTAAATTTGAATCATAAAAATGGAAAAAAAGTAGAGCTAAAATTTTGTTTTTCAAAACTTTCCAAAAAAACTAATTAACCGTATTAGAATCACTACTAGAAAATTGTGAAATACCGACGGCAAAAAACAGTCGGTATTTACCGACGGCAAACCGACGGTCCACCAACGGTATATTTTTAATTTTATTTTTTATTTATTTTTAATTAGTCGTCGGAAAACCGTCGGAAAAATTGGTGATATACCGACGGCTTACGATGGTTGGTTTTTTCATTTTATTTTATATTTATTTTTAATAGGTAAATACCGTCGGAAAACCGTCGGTAACTGGAACCGTCGGTAAGTTGTCGGTAGTTGTCGTCGGAAAACCGTCACTAAATATTACTGACCAGCTTTTTACCAATTGTCATTCCCGTCAAAAAACCGTCGCTAAAACCTTTTTCCGACGGTTTACCGACTGTTTCAGCCGTCGGTAATACGATTAATTGTAGTTGTGAATTTTAATAATATAGTAGAGATTTATGAAAGTTTTAACCATTTGTAAATATTTTAAATAACCATAAACACAAAATTATGTCTAAATTACTGTCCATAATATATGTGATGATGCATCAACATGAAATCATTACCATATATATTTTATATGAGTAGTTATAGAAAATACAATAATAATGATAAACTTTCACCATACAGGTAAATAATTAGTTTATTTGTCATCCAAATTATAATTGAGTTGCTAATAAAAACATAAAGCGTGATATAAATAAAAGTTTCACTTAAATTTGAGCTATTATCTGAAAAGATAATTTATTTTAATTTTTACGAGTATAATTACAAAAAAAAAATGCTAATTTGTATTAAAAATATATAACTTATTATACTTCTATAATCATATTAATTTACAATTCTTTTGTCTAATTTTTGATAAATGAAAAACAATTACAAATCTCCATCGTTATTAATATATTAATTGTATAATATCATCAAATTTAATAAAAAAATAATATAATTATGAACTATAAACATTTTATTGTTTATCATATTATAATCATATTAATTATGAGAGAGAAAACATATCATTAATTATTATGTAAATAATATAATTTAAATTTAATAAAATATTTATATCCGTCAATATCATGGAGAAAAATTCCCCAAAACTTTTTAAAATTCCGCCTTTACTTCCCTCTTTTTTTCCAGCTTTGTTTCCTAAATCTCAATTATATACGCCCCACCCCATCTTCCAATTTTATTTCCTAAATACCAATCACACACTCACACAGTGTCTCTCAATCGTACACTCCCACGCTATCTTGTTTTTAACGGTACTCTTCATCAAAAGCATAGCGTTAGATCGTTTCACGAAACATGGAAATCAGCTCAGAGTCGTTGTTTTCCCTAGCAACAGTTTCTAGGATCGATCTATTCGTCGTTTGTCTCTTTTAAAGCCATAATCGGTTAATAATCGTGACTGGAGGACGATCTTTTAAAGCCATAATCGGTTATTGGCGTCAGTGATCATTACTGGCCTCCCCTCTTACCTATCTCTAATACTAATTGCTAACCAACGATACAAATCATCTTTATATATATATATAGAGAGAGAGAGAGAGAGAGAGAGAGGTGAGTTCATACGAGAACAATATATATTTAAGAAAACACGAGAACATCTGAATACATACAAAATCATATATGATTCACGGCACGCGACTTTGCTCACGACTTAAGTCGCGGACGAAGTCGCTCCCGTCCATTTTTTTGCCATTAATGCCGAATCATATATGATTTTACATTATTTGTTGTTTTCTTAAATAGTTAGCGTATATATATATATATATATATATATATTTTGTTATGATGAATTTGTAGCACCACGACTATTGGTTACATTTAAGACAGACAAATATAATAAAACTGTAGCCATAAACTACTTGTAACCACAATAGTTTTTTTTTGGCCCAAAAATATTAGGGGTCCAAATTTTTTCGTCTGTATATAATAGTAGTCTAAAAAAAGTTAATGTTAAAGAGACAAAAAAAAATTGTAACATATAATAAGAGGCAAAAATAATTTAATAGATAATAAGAACCCAAAAACATATTAACTAATTACATTGAAGAACTAAATAAAATTTAATAATCGACCATTCGTTATATCTTATTGATTTTGCCTCTTCAATCAAAGTCCAATGTTATTAGCTATTGATATCTCTATTTACTAGATTGTTTTGTGCTTCAACAATTCAACAGATAACAATTTTAAGCTCATGTGCTTGTTGTTGCTATATGTTTTTGTTGGATATTTGTATCTATTTTTGCTTATAATGACTATTGCTATTTGCTTATGTAGTTTGCGTAATTGCTTTTGTTGGCTATTGCTATATATTTTTGTTTCTCTTGATGATCTTGTACTATTGATTGACGACCTATCTATTGTTCTTATGAGTTATGACCTGTTACATGATTTTGTGATTAATAAATAAATTTTTTCTACTAAATGTATTTATTAATTTATCTCATATATGTCATATTCTATAAATTTTTAATCCTAACATCTTATTTAGTGGAGTAAGAAAAGAAGGAAAAGAAAATTCAAATATTTCATCAATTGTTTGGCTTTCATCTTTCATTAAGATTCCACTACACACTACAATATTATATTTAAGTGTTCAAGCAAGAATTCATTGAGCTTGCAAATTATAGGTTTCATTCATTATTTATTCTTATTGGATATTAATGAATCAACTTTTCTTCCATATTCCTAATGATCCTCATTTGTCTATATGTCTAGAAAATCATGATAATCTTCTCCATCATTGATCTCTCATTGACTCTCTCGATTACTTCATGTACTTAAGTTCTCTTTTTGTATCAAAATAACACCATTTCTTGTTATGAACTAAGAAAACTCGGACCTTTTAAAAAACTTGCCAACCATTGTAGGTGGTCAAACTCATATACATACATACATACATACATATATATATATATATATATATATATATATTAGGAGTTTAAAACTATCCTTGTTTTTAGTACATTATAGTCTTAGTTGCTAATTACCTAATAAGGAGTACATAAATCTTAAGTACTATCTTATCTATACTAAAGAAGAATAAGATTAATTTCCTCCATAAATTATAGCATTTCTTGTATTCAATTTTTTTTACTAATGAATATATTGAATTTTTTTGGAGGGCCCTGATTTTACATACGCCCAGGGCCCATAAAATGTCAGGAACGGGTCTAGACCTTAACTATTATGATTACCACAGAAATTTCATATTAACCACATGGTCATATCATGACACATACGTATGCTTAATTTTAAAAACTTTGGCTACTATTTAATTTTTTGTCACACAAAATGATTAAAGAAACCATGGCAATTCATAGCATATGGTTATGCTTAAATTTCTAAAACTGTGCAATTGGTTAACTTTTGATCACACAATAATTATAATTTTGGTCATAAACTACTTATTACCACACACACTAGATTGTTAGAAGCGTGACTATTGATTATCTTTTAACCACACATTTATTTTAACTGTGAACTTAGTTATACTTTTAGTCACCCAAATTTTATATTTCTATGACCAAAGCATAACATATAGCTACACTTAGGGGGCGTTTGGTTCGCAGAATGTTTTTGGATGGAATGGAATCTGTCAAAGGAATTTGACTTTGAAGGAATTGGAATGAAATGTTGTCAGGTTTGACCACCTGTTTAGTTGACAGAATTGGAATGAAATCTGTTAAATGAATTGGAATTTTTCTGTTTGGTTCACAGATTGTAGCTTTAGAATTGGATGTAGTTTTGGTAAATGACCAAAATACCCTTTTTGTTTATTTTAATTTTTTTCAACAAAAATTACTTTAATGAAATAGTCATTAAATAGTTTAATTTTTAACTAAAATTGCTTTGATTATTTTAGCACACGAATGATGATGAGAGAGAGAGGGATAGAGAGAGGGATAGAGAGGAGAGAGAGATAGAGATAGAGAGGAGAGAGAGATGAGAGGAGAGGAGAGAGAGAGAAAGGAGAGAGATGAGAGGATGGATAGAGGAGAGAGAGGGAGAGAGAGGGAGGGAGAGAGGAGAGAGAGAGAAGAGGGGGAGAGAGGGAGAGATGAGAGAGAGAGAGGAGAGGAGAGGAGAGAGAGAAGAGAGAGAGGAGAGAGAGAGGATAGATTGAGAGAGAGAGGAGAGAGAGGGGGAGAGAGAGAGGGAGAGAGGAGAGAGAGAGGAGATAGAGGAGAGAGAGTTGGTGTCTGTTAATAATGTTGAACGGTAGTGGTGGCCAGTGGTGGTGGTTGTCAATGGCGGTGGTGGCCGGAAGTGGTGGTGGCCGATGGCGGTGGCCGGAGGTGGTGGTGGTGGCCAGTGGTGGTGGCCGGAGGTGGTGGTGGTGGCCGGTGTTGGTGGTCGGTGGTGGTCAATGGTGGTCGGAGGTGGTGGTGGTGGCCAGATGTAGTGGTAACTGGTGTTGGTAGCCGAAGGTGGTGGTGGTAGGTGGTGGCCAGTGTTGGTAGCCGGAGGTGGTGGTCAATGGTGGCCGGTGGCGGTGGCCGGAGGTGGTGGCCGGAGGTGGTGGTGCATATTAGGATGAGGGGCAATTTTGTCCAAAAAAATATGACATTCCATTCCAATGAAATACCACCTCCCCCCCAAGGAATGTTGAATTCCTTCATTTGTGGAATTCATTGGAATTCAACATTCCAATTCCTTAAAAAGAATGAACCAAACGATGTAATAGAATCTGGTCAACGGAATTCAACATTCCAATTCCATCAGAATCTGCGAACCAAACGCCCCCTTAGTTCGTAGAAATATAGTTAATAGTTCCCTTTTAATTTGGCTACAAAAAATAATAAGAACTGTGGCAATTCATGATATATAGATACCTTTATTTTAAAACTATGGCTATCGGTTAACTTTTGATCACACACAATAATTATAATTTTGGCCATAAACTTCTTATTAGTCACATGCACTAGATTGTTAGAAGCGTATCTATTGAGTTACCTTTTAACCACACATTTATTTAAACTATGACCTTAGCTATACTTTTAGTTACACAAGTTTTATATTTCCATGACCAAAGCATAACATATAGTTACACTAAATTGCTAGAACTATAGCTAATAGTTACCTTTTAGACACAAACAATAATAAAAATTGAGGCCAATTCATGACATATATATAGTTACGCTTAAATTTTAAAATCGTGGGTATTGGATAACATTTTATCACACACAATAATAAGGATCGTAGTTATAAATTGCTTATTAGTCAAATGACCAATTGTTAGAAGCATGACTACTGGTTACCTTTTAGCTACCGATTTATTTTAAATGTGGCCTTAACTATACTTTTAGCTACACAAACTTCACACTAACCGTTGCCAATCATAACCTATAGTTATGCTTAATTTATAAAACCGTGACTATTGATTACCTTATGGTGATAAAAAATAATTAAAATTGTGGTTATAAACGCCTTGACTTTTGGCCACTTTAACAAGTATTCATGGCTATATATATATATATATATATATATATATATATATATATATATATATATATATATATTTATATTTATATATTAGCCACAAAAAATTGGTTTCATGTGGCTGTATGTCTGTCTATGGCCACGGAAAATAATTGCCACAATATAGAGTCATAGTTTAGACAAAAAATAATGACTATGTTTCTGTATATGTATATGACCACAGTTTATGACCGTTAATGGCCACGGTAAAAAAAGTGTCACTATAGCTAACCATTTAGTCACGATTTTGTAAAAACCATGGCTTTATGTTTGCACATGTTCGGTAATAGCCACAGTTTCTAATTGTTATTAGCCACGGTAAAAAAAATGTCAATATAGCGTACCATTTAGTCACAATTTTGTAAAAACCATGGCTTTATGTTTGCACATGTTTGGTAATAGTCACAATTATTGAGTTTAACCGTGGCTAAAACAACAGTCTAACTTTATCTAAGACTTTTGGCCATGGTTTTACTAACTGTGGCTAACTGTATTTTCAAAACTGTGGCAAAAGGTCATTTTTGTACTAGAGAGCCTTACGCAACTTGTAAACTTTTCTTTCTTTTCCTTCAACAATGAAGCCTTCCGATTGATCAACGTATACTTCCTCCGATAAATCACCATTGAGGAATGCCGATTTTACATCGAATTGATACACTGTCCACCATTGTTGAGCAACTAAGGTAAGAACCATCCTTGCCGTTTCAAACCTTGCGACCAGTGCAAACGTCTCCTCAAAATCCAAGCCATGTTGTTGTGTGTATCCCTTAACCACATGTTTGGCTTTGTACTTATGTACTTCACCATCTGCACCATAGTTTGTCTTAAAATACCTACTTTAAACCCAATGCTTTCTTACCATGTGGTAAATCTTCTAATTGCCATGTTCCATTCTTGTTTATTGAAGCCAACTCTTCTTCCATAGCTTTCTGTCATACTTTTTTACTTGTTGCATCTGTATAACTTGTGGGACCAGCTGCAACAAATGCAAACTGACATGACGCATATATATCGGCTAATGTCCTGAATTTCCTCGGAGGAGTACTATTTGAGGATTCACCTCCCAAGCTTGAACCTTGGGACTCCTCAGAGCTGGAACCTTGTGGTGTCTTTGGCGTGGATGGTGATGTGGATGGCGAACTTGGAGTTGAGGTAGTAGATGACTCATTTTGTAGAGCCATTGGATCTTCTGGAGCAACATGTATGGGTATTTCACCACCATGCTCCATTACATCCTTTGTATGCCAATTCCATTTCTCGTTTTCATCGAACACTACGTCTATCCTGATGAGAATCTGCTCATGTTGTGGGTTGTACAAGTGATATGTCTTTACCGATGGTTTGATTCCCTGTAGGCCTCAAGTGGAGTGCGATCCAACACTGCTTTGGTCGGAGAAAGGTTCAAAAGGTATATTGAAGTTGCTATTGCCTCTGCCTAGAACTGATTTGATAATTCTATTCTTCCTTTCAGATACTCCGTTTTGCTCCGATGTATAGGGTGTGGTTAGTTCCGTTTATACTATGTTTTCTTCACAAAAGATTTTGAACTTCTTGGATAGAATTCTTCTTCGTTGTCTGTCCTCAGCACCTTAATGCTAAGGCGACTTTGTTTTTCGACTTTCACCTTGAACAACTTGAATTAAGTAAATGCTTCTCCTTTGTTTTCCAAAAAATATACCCAGCTCATACAGGTATAATCATTTGTGAATAACAAGAAATATCTACTTCCCCCAAGAGACATTGTTTGCATTAGACCACAAACATCTGCATGAATTAGTTCCAATGAATGTGACACTCTCCAAGAAATATTTATAGGAAAAGATTTCCTATGTTGTTTTTCGTAGATGTAGCCCTCACATAGATCTATTTGTTTGATTTATGGTAGCCCACACACCATCTCTTTGTCACCGAGGAGCTTCAATCCCGGTTGATTTAGATGCCCATATCGTAGGTGCCATAACTTCGATAATCTTCACCTTTTACAACAAATGCAAAACTTCCCAACTTTGAGATGTCTAATGGAAACATCCCGTTTCGTGTCATCTTGATGGCGATTAATGTTTTTTAAGCTTTACTGAAAACACAAGTTTCATTCTCAAAGAAAACAAAATAACCGGCTACTAACATTTGACCCACGCTTAGAAAACAATATCCCAAAGAATGAACATATTGGAAATTTTGCAATAATTTCATCTTTCTATTTGCAACTTCAATCTCCACGGTACCGTTCCCTTCTACTTGTAACTCATTGCCGTTTCTAGGTTGAACCATCATTTTCTGTGTTTCATCCAACTCCGAGAAAATGGATTTCTTCCCCATCATGTGGTTTGAGCAACCACTATCAATAAAACCCAAGGTTCTAAATGGCGTGCGGCGCGGCGTGGCGGCGAGGTCAAGCCTCAAACCTTACGAGTTACGGCGAGGCCATGGCGTTTTTCATGGCGGCGCCAAGGCGGCAAATATATATATATATATATATATATATATATATATATATATATATATAATGGGAGTTTTATATCATATAAAAAACAAAAGAAGAACCATGAATTGATTTGATATCAAATATACAAAGTTTACAAAAATGATATCAAGAAATCATAACTCCCCAAAAAATCATAACTCCCTAAAAAATCATAACTACCCCACGTGATCGTGATTGAGAATTGAGAATTGAGAAACAGAGAGAGAAAGGGAGAAGGGGAAGTGAAATTCTAGGGTTTAAAATATTTAATTTTGACTTTTTAGATTTTGACTTTTTTACCATGTAAATTTACAAGTTTTAGAAAAGTAAAATTTCCCCCCATAACGCGCCATGGCGTGCCTTAGGAAGCTTAACGCAATAACTCCATAACGTAACGTAACGCCATAACGCGCCATGGCGCGCCATGGCGTGCCTTGTGAAGCTTAACGCCATATATCGACGCCAAGGGTAAAAACGTGGCGGCAAGGTGGCGCCTCGGCGCCATGGCGCGTTTTTTAGAACCTTGATAAAACCAGACATCACATTGATTTTCTTTAGCACATACTGCAAACAACTTCTCGTCCTCTTTTATTTCAACTTCATCTCCTTCAGCAACGTAGTTGACTTGTTGATCTTTGAACCAACACTCGTTCTTCATGTGACCAAAACGGCTACAATGATTGAATTGAACATTACTTCTTCCACGTCCTCTACCAAAACCTCTTCCACGACACCTGCCTCTAAATCCTCCATGTTCGTGTAATGAAGAATTTATGAACCTGGAAAGCTTTTTCTTCGACCTTCTCTATCGATCGTTTAATTCTCGCCTCATGGGATTGTAGTGATCCCATCAACTGATTAAACGATAATTGTGCCAAGTCCTTTGATTCCTCAATTGAGGCAACCACATGATCGAATTTCTTGGGTAAACTTCTTAACACCTTTTCGACTATATTTCGATCACTTATTTCTTCACCATACGACCTCATCTGGCTTACTATATTCATACCTCTAGAAAGAAAATTAGCAATGACCTCATCCTCCTTCATCACTAAGTTTTCAAATTATCACCTCAAGGATTGAAGTCTGATTACGGCTACTTTGGAGTCACCATGGAATTCCTTCCGAAGTACCGACCATGCTTCCTTCGCGATATTTGTTGCTATAATCCTTGCAAACATGTTGTCATGTACAACCTGCTGAATGATCGCCAATGCCTTTGCATCCTTCTTCTTATTTTACCGTAATTTTGCGTCTTCATCTTTAGTTGGATAGCCTATCTCGACAAGCTCCCATAGGTCTTGTGATTTCAGTAGAGTCTTAATTCTAATGCTCCGATACTGATAGCCTTCACCTTTGAACAACGGAATCAACGGCTGTGCGGAGCCCATTGCATTTGCCATTTGCAGACTTCACTCACTCTTGTGTTTACACTCTGAAAGAGCTTGTGCTCTGATACCACAATGTTGGAAATAATTAATCAAAATGAACTCAAAGTGTTTATTGATTCGCATTGATATCAACTACATAAAAGATAAACCTATTTATAGCAAAGAAACATAACAACCAAAGCTAAAAAACACGGCAACTTGTTGCCGTTTTATTCAACTAGAAAAAGCCTTCAAATCCCTAGAATTTATGCTTCATACGCAGTCAAATGACACTCCTTTTTCACGTGAGAAGTTTAGAATCAATATATAACAGACAACCGTCTTTAAACATAAAAAAAACTTGACTTCCTTCTCTTATCTTTTCTTGGTAAAAATTGATGAATCCAAACCCAGTTCGTAGGATGAAATGCAATATTTTTTATGGCAGGAAGGAAGAAAGAGATGATTGATCATCAATAAACAATAATTTGCAGAAAAAAGGGTGACAGAGATCGAGACATAGAGAGGTGAAGGGGGAGTGTGAGAAAAGTGGTTGAGCAGGAATAGATTTCTATTCCCCCCAATTTGGTGGGGATTGAAAATTAAAGGGCTCGGGCAAATGATTCCATTATATTTATTTAACCAAATAACATTTTTCATTATTATTCTCATTCTTTATCCCTTAATACCCCCAATCACACACCCCCTAAGATTAAAACGAAAAAAATTCCAATTTACGTCTCTAACTATTTTCATGTCAGGACTATAATCATTGCTTAATTTTAGTTTCAAATTAGGATCAAACTGTCATTTATATCAAAACTTACCAAATTAATTATACATTTTATTAAAAAAAAAAACTAATTAACCAAAAGCTAATTGTCGTAGGTAAAAAATCAACCAACTTAAACTGAAGGTTTATTATAAAAACAAATAATCAATACCATAACTTTAATTCAAAATAACAGTTACCCAAATGACTGTAAGTTAGATCACAAAATAAGACAAATCTAATAGGAAGCAATAAGGTGTTGATGCAAGGATTGTCACCGTCCAAAAACCAAAACCTCTAAGGCGCTATGTTATAGCAAAGGAAATGAAGAAAATGTCAAAGTAATGATAAATAAGAATAAATAAAACTAGGCTAAAGTAATGAAAATACCCATTCGATTCATAGATATAATCGGAATAACTACAAAATTCATGAGCTATTCTTCCAGATATGTACAAAGAGGAAAAAAAATAATAAAACCTAACCTAGATGTCGTAGCCTTGAAAACCTTTAGGTTCGGTTTGGTTTGTATGAATGGATAATATTTGGAAGGATCTCGAATTCATTCCATTCCACTATCACTACACCAAATGTTGTCTTAGACAACATATGTTAATTGTCTATGTTGCTTAAGATAAGCTTAGGCAACGAAGACTAGATGTCTGAGGGAAACTTTTTCGGTATCAACAACTGTCGCAACGGTCCTGTAACTGTGGAAAAGGGTCCTGTTGCCTAAGTTTCCTCTTAGGCAACATGTAGTTCTATGTTGCCTAAGTCAGACCTTATGCAACATATGAATAATTATATGTTGCCTTAACTATCTTAAGCAACATTTTCCCTTATGTTGCCTTAGTTTTATAATGTTTTTTTTTTAATAAATGAAAGTTATCTTAGGCAACATATTGTCTTGTTTATATGTTATCTAAGGTCAAAAATATAAATAAATATAGGTAGTTGAAAATGTAAAAACTTGTATAATTTTTTTTTTAAATCAATGAAAGTTATCTTAGGCAACATATTTTCTTGTTTCTATGTTGCCTAAGGTCAAAAATATACATAAATATAGGTAGTTGAAAATGTAATAACTTGTATAATGTTTTTTTAAAATCTATGAAAGTTATCTTAGGGAACATATTTTCTTGTTTCTATGTTGCCTAAGGTAAAAAATATAACTAAATATAGGTAGTCGAAAATTTAATAACTTGTATAATGTTTTTTTTTAAATCAATTAAAGTTATCTTAGGCAACATATTTTATTGTTTCTATGTTGCCTAAGGTCAAAAATATAAATAAATATAGGTAGTTGATAATGTAATAACTTGTATAATGTTTTTTTTTTAAATCAACCCGCATCTATCGGTTTGGAAACAAGTTGGGTCCAAAGTAACCCGACTAAAACTTGTACGTTTTTTTTTATTTTTTTTTTATGATTTTAAACTTTTAGCGGCTCGTCTGTTCTATCAATTCCCAAGTCCTTCTATCTTAGTCATAGTTCAGATCTGTCTACGAGACCACGCCGAATAAAATCGTACAAATCTAACCTTCAAGTCTTCAAAAATATTCAACATCAACTTGGGCTTTAATGTATCAGTTAGGATTTAATGGATCCATTTAGGCTTTAATGGATCCACTTGGGTTTTAATGGGCCCAATTAGGATTTAATAACATTAGCTAAGTGAGATTATGAACATATAACACATAAGGGTCCTTGTTACCATCATCACAACGCTTGATGAACGTAACTTCCGTCGACTCTAAGACTAACCCATCTTAGAAGTTCTACCCAACTCACAAATCATTGCCTAACATACTTAGTCTAAGTCTAGACATCTTACAATCATGTCTAGTTCACTTAAACTAGAGCTCTGATACCAACTTGTAACATCCTAAAAATTCGGGTAATTTTAAAAATTGAAAATTTGGCAATATGACATTTACATTGGAGTAAACCACCCAAAAGGGTAAAAGAGTATGTGTTTACAAAACCTGTATAGTATGCATGGAAAATCGACAACAAACTAATCTAAACCAATTCTATCTAGATTACATAGGTTGTCAACCCGATAACAAAATAGGAATAAATTGTTTCAACGCCAAAAACTCCAAATCATCTATCCTTCAAAAATGACCTCAAGAGACCACGATCTTCACTCAACCCCTTGACGTTCCGCCGCTAAAGGAACCTGTTATACACATCATTTGAGAAAAAGTATTAGGCTTAAAGCCTAATGAGAACATACAGTTTATAATTTACAGAAATATCGACAATGTAACGAAAGGAAATCTTTTCAAGTCAAAAGAGTTTACAATTGAAATATTTTCCATGAATGGGTCGTTCGATCCAAAACTCATCTTACGATGTCAAGGGGTATCCAATTTACCAAGGATTGTAGCGGAACACTAAGTAGGCCACAATCCAAGTTATGAGTTGAACACTCGGAATCCATGGCCACGAACAACACCGGTCCGTACAAGATGTGAGGGAGGGCCCCCAAGGATATCCGTGTCATACTCGTTCACTAGGATTACACTATGATCCATGGCTAGTAACCGCTCTCACATAACCGTACTAAATGGCCCCCGAGGATCACGTGTCTCAACCAGTTACAAGGGAATAACATCCCAAAAGAAAGTCGACTCAATACCTAGGGATCCACTAGTAATAGTCTAGACTTGTCACAATTTCATTTGTGACTAACATTAATAACACATAAAGTTCCCAACAACCTTTATTTCCAAATATACATTTCCAAGTTCAACTGCTGATTAAAATGAAAATCATACTTGATATTATATACTTTCTTTCAAGTACCTCACCCTAAAGAGTGCAAGTAGTGCTTTATTTTACCACATATGAAAATAGAACTCTTCCCTTTAACAAAATAGCAAGAACCCTAAAATCTCCAAAAATCCCATTTTTAGGTCAAAATGTAATTAATACAAATCAAAAGCCAAGGAGATATGTAGAAGTCTAAAAATACAAGTTTTGACATGTATAAGGTTTAGTAAAAGGTTATATGAATTCACAATGGGTTTATTCTAAACCCTAGCAAAATTCTAGATGGAGAGATCTTGATCTTGAGATCTTGGAAGCTTCACACCAACACTTGATAACCTAGATTAAGCATTAATGAATCTTAGGCTACCAATAACTAGGAATAAATGAAGAGAGATGAAGAAATCATACCTAGGTCACCAAAAATCGCACCAACCAACCAGCTCTTGAAATAAATGAGAAGAATCAGCTTTGAGGTCGTTTTTATACCCCAGACCCCAACCGCGACCTTGCCCGGCGAGAGTGACAATTGTCACAATCGCGGGGCACTATCGCCCGCGTCTAACCACCCGCGGTACAATCTCCATGATAGTGACACTTGTCACTATCGCGCCATTTGTTCCGCGACCTCAAACCCACTCCAGCGATTATGCCACGACGATAGTGACACTGTCACTATCGCGTAGCACTGTCGCGTGAACCCCTTCGGCTCCGAAATTTGGTTTTTGAGCATCCACACGTGTAATTAGGTTAATGCCTAAAGTCGAAGATACTCATCCAAAGGGTTTCATAACCAAAAAGGAGGGAAGTATGGGGAAGAAAATAGAGGAAATAACATACCGGAAATCTGGGTGTTACAGTAGCAGACATAAATTCACAGTTCCTAAACAATATCAATCAAAACTCGTTAACTGTACCAAAAGACAAAGAAGAAAACCTACTATGTATATAAAGACTGATTAAAGAAAAAAGAAGAAAACCTAGTATGTATATAAAGTATATAACCATATTAAACCACATTTTAAAGATTAAAATTCAATATACCATATATCAATCAGACTCGTCACTAAAACAATATTGAACTTTATGATTATCATCATAATTATCGTCATTTAATAATAAATCTTTATACCATCTTCCTCATCTTCATCGTTAATGAAATTTTCGTCATCCACCACATTAACAGTAGGGATATCGATAACTATACTTGATTGACCAAGTCCTTCTAAACTTATATTAGGCAATTCGCCTAAGTCCATGGTCAACACGAAACTGGATGAGCTATTGTCGTGTACGACATCTATCTCAGTTACATCATTGATACTTGGATGATCCTAAATTTTTTGATGATTCACTTCTTCCACAAGCCTCTAATTCCGGTTTTGAGAAAGATCTTCAATGTAGAATACTTGTTTTGCTTGTGTAGCAAGAATGAACGGGTCGTCTTTATACCATTACGAGTTGATGTTGATACTAGTGATATTATTTTTAATGACACGTCGACCCTTTCTCGGATCTGTATTGAACCATTTACATCGAAACAACACAACCGAGTACCCATTCAAATATCATAACTCTAGAATCTCCTCCAACTGACCATAATATGTAAAACCATCTACTCCTGGTACCGCAACACCACTATTTTGAGTGGTGCGTTGAATGTCTCGACTCCGTACCACAAATCTTACATTCAGGAGATCCTGCTTATCGTAGACTACGCATCTATACAAAGAAAAAAAGTAAGTTTAAGTAGTGACATATGTTTATTAGTCAAATATATATATTATTTGTTTACCTTCTTATAAAACCATGGGGAAATTCATTTTGGAGATTACTTCCTTACGTTTCAGAGTTAAATTGGATGTATGTGTGAAAAAATTTCAAATTAGCCCTATTATATCAAACCCAAAAATTAGTAAAAGAAATGTGATATGTAGAGATACTTACTCCATGTACACTTGAATTTCTGGGCAGCTGTAGAGTACAAACCACACTGTTGATTATCGAACTGATGGTTCGAGAAATATGATTTTGGAAGCGCTAGTTGGTTGACAATGTGATTCAAACACGGACAACTGTCTTTTGGAAATGACAAAATCCTCATTTCTGTCTGGTCGATTAAATTTAGTCTGCACATCATGAAGATACATGGAACAAAATGTCAAAGCTTCATCGGCTACATAACCTTTTGCTATCGAACCTTCAGGCTTAGCCTTATTCCTGACATAATTTTTCAACTTGTTCATATATCTTTCAAATGGGTACATACACCACATGTAAATGGGTCCTCCAAGGATAGCTTCTTCAGGTAAATGAAGAACCAAATGGATCATTATGTCAAAGAAAGTTGGTGGAAATATTAATTCAAGTTTGCACAAGATCATAATCCGTTGGTCTTGAGCTTTATTCATATCATCCACCATCAAAGTGCAAAGTTTGAAAATTGGATTTACAATATCATCGTCCAAGTAGAAAGCGTTGCATAATAATGTGACGGTCATGAGACTTCAACCCAGTTATATTGGTATCATTATCAGTCACTTTCCTACTAAAACTTGATCTATAACCATCTGGTAATTTAACTCCTTTTATGAATTGACAAAAACGACATCTACCTTTTGTTGTGAATGAGTACCTTGGATGAGGTTTTATGATATTGTTGTCTTTCTCTTGAAGCCACAACTGTTCCCGAATTCCCCAATCTTTCAAGTCAACTATTGGATTAGTGATGTCTTTAGATTTATCATTCATCAACAAAGTGCCCAACAAACTGTCACATACGTTTTTCTATACATGCATAACATCCAAATTATGTTTTAGTTCAAGAGAAGACCAATACTCAAGCTCAAAGAAAATATTGTGTTTGGTCCAATTCAACTCTTTTGAATCACGCTTTCTTTTCACACCTCCGAACCTTGGATGTTTTCCAAGTAGACGAATCGGGATATAAGCTAGTTGTTCCAATATAGTTGTACTACTGAATCGTCTAAGAGGCGCAAAGTAAGACTTTGCGTGAAACGTTGATGGCGCAAAGTGGGTGGCGCAAAGTACAACTTGCGTGAGTTCGTCCCTGTGTTTGCGCGAGTTCGTCCCTGTGTTTGCGCAAGTTCGTCCCTGTACTACGAAATTCGACCTGATTTGCTCAATAAACCTTATTGGACTTCGATTAGCAGTTCTAAATACTTACAAATGACCACAAACACTCCTAGAACTGATTGTTACCACTCGATCTCGATAAAAATCACTTTTTAAAGAACAAATCGATGGCACAGTGAAATATTTGAACGTAAACTCAGACACAAAAATCACAAAATTGGAACTCGATATAAGCTCTATACTGAAATTAAACAACACCACAACGATCTAGCACCCTAATAGATCACAACCTGATCGATTTCTAACCTTAAAACACACTAAATCACGAAAATGATTTTTCAAATAAGAACACAGAGTCGAGTTTTTGAAAAACTTGATTTGAATCTCTTATCAGGCTCTGAAACCAATTGTCGGTCTACAATACTATCAAGTTTTATCGACCATAAACACATAAACGATTACCAACCTGTTTGATTAATAACAATCGATGATTACAAGGTTTTCGGTTTGAAGCTCTCGTGTTTTCTCTCTGTGTATTACACCGTAAGTGTGTGTGTTCTTGGATATGTGTGTTATGAGATCTGATCTCTCTAGCTTCTATCACACACAAACTCAACCACTTGTAATATTAAACTAATATATTAACTAACTAAGTTAACTAACTAAAAACACTAAACATTAATTAACTTCGACATTTATTACAAACGACATTTAGACTTTAATATCGAGAGTTGACTTTCCGGCTTTAGCTTCAGATTGCGATCTTCAGTTTGGATGATCTTGAATCCAATGAGACTGTGGTCTAACAATCTCCCCCTTTGGATCAAGATCATTACGAAAATGATGTAACAATACGATCTTCTCTTTCAGCACAGAAGATGCAATCTCTCTCTTAGTCTTCAAGATATAGTAAACTCCCCAAAAGATATAGATTATCTCTCTTTCAGTTCATGGGAAGAAATTATCTCTAGTTTCAGCTCAAAGTTCTTCAGCAAAGTATCTTCAAAGAAAATTTCTCTAGAATCAGCATATCTTCAGAATACTTGCTATTTGAAGAATTCAATCTTTGACATGATTCTTGAAACATGTGATCTTTGCCATTTCTTGTGTAGTCATTCTCCCCTTTTTGATGAAAAGTGCAACGACTTCATAAAAACTTTTTGTTGACAAGAAATGTCTTGCTTATAGAGCCCCTGATTCGTCAATTCAAAAGATATTCATCCAGATCTTTTCAAATCCAGACAAAATAATCATGTAACACCTGAATCAACTAATGAATCAGTTAACATGCCTGTCAGTAACACTAAGTCACTGTGTGTAACGAATACACATTGGAAAGGAGCTGTTTGATATTGACTCCCCCAGGGCTTCCATTTAATCATCAAAACACCACAAAGGTTATTTCTATAAACGTTATGACAAAGAAACAAATTCCTTGTGTGTTCGTGCTTGTGTTGAAAGAATTAAGCACTTGATGATTTCTTATAGGCTCAAAATTGTGTAAACCACTGAGACAACAGTAAGTTAAACACAGACTCAATGTGCATGAGTGAAGTGCGAAGGTGGGGCAGACTTCCTTCTTTTCAATATCCAGATTTTCCAAATGAAAATCAGATAGCAAATGTGCTGCTTCCCCTTTGAAAATGTGAAACGCTTTCTTGTTAAGAAGAAAATGAGTAGTTGGTGAGGTTTGATCAAGATTTTGCATGGGCTAGTTGCCTATTTCAATAATGATCACCAAAGAAATGTGAAACATTAGAATTGTGGCTGCCCGGCTCAGAAAAAGTTGGTGCAGAGTTGTGATATTCTTTTAACTCTGTTCTCACACGCTCTTTCTTTTAAATATTAAGCTTACTCTAACCAAACTTTCTTTCTTTGTTTGACACACTCATTTCTTTTGACTTCTTACACTCAATCACTATGGATCAACTTCTTGGGTAGAAATCACTGGTTAACGTGATTCCATAGAAGTTTCTTGTAAGTCCTAGCACAAAGAAATCATGTTTTCCTATGATGCATATGATGCTCAGATTGGTTTAACTATTTCAGTTAAAGCACAAATATGATCTTTAAAAACATTTAAAGTCACACTTCCAAATCATGAATTCGGTTTAAGAATCGGGAAGTGGTTTGAACATTTGATAACAATGTTTTCTATGATTGAAAGTTGTCCACTTATCAACCATATATGAGATTAAGATAAAGGATGGTACCTTAACGTGCGATCTTATATGTCATGAAGCTAAGCTTAAAGTCATAAAGATATGAACTTGTAAGCATCTCTCAAAAATTCTGCAAAAGTCTTATGTCAAGTCAAAGCAAATTTATTTACTTAAATTGAAAAGAAAAAAAAGCAGTAAAACTTTTAAAGTACGAGTTCTGATCAGAAATAATCAGAAGTCATCACCTTTACTCCCCCTGAAATTATGCATCTAAAATATGTCAGTTCTAAAGCACATGATAGAGATCCACAACTTCCTTTTTGAAGTGTAGGTCATCATATCTATCGGATGCAAAACATTTCAGAAATTTATATGTACTCCCCCTTGAAGGTTGATTTCCTCGTTGGAGTATCAGAGTACAATCTCTTATCAGCACTGGAGTAAGGTCTTTTGATCATTGAAGTACGAGTCCTAAACTGTTGTGTTTAGAAGTCAAACTTTGTTGAAGTACGGGTTCTAAGATAATGTACTTAGAAGCCATTGATTTTGTCATTGAAGAACGAGTACTGATCTGTACATAATCAGAAGTCGATATTCTTTAAAGTTCGGGTCTTGAGCTGATTTACACAAGAACCATATGTTCTTTGATGTCCGGGTCTTGAACTGTTGTGTTCAAAAGCCTTTTCTCTTTGAGGAACGAGTCCTAGACTGTTTTGTCTAGAAGTTATATCGGTAAGCTCCCTTTTTAAACTTGGTGTGCCTGCAACACAGATTTAGCCTTAGGTACCCACTGGAATTTGGGTCCTACTGTGTTAGCACAAGATTTTGGTACCCATTTCAAATTGGGTCCTCTTTTCTTTTGAAATGCATTTGAAGAATTAGAATGAGATGAATGCACATGATAATTGCCAAACCAATCTTCAGAATCTTGACAAGAGATAGAAACATGTTTATTATAAATAGAAGACTTTCTAGCAGATAATGATAACTGAAATAATTGCTTCATTGTATATTGTTTACGAGAAATAGCAAGTTTTGAGTTCAAAATATCAACATCAGCAATTAAGACATCTTTACTAGGCGAAGTCTCACTACAATTAACACTAGAAAATGATTTAACGGTCTTGTCAAGCTTCTGTTTCGGTTGCCACAGAGAATTAACTTCTGGCCTTTTTTTGCTCAGATCTGAAACATGTGAAACTGTTGAGTTAGACTTTAGAGCAACAAACGAATGCTTCTTCTTCGGATCACCAGTAGTGTTCGGTTTCTGTGAATGCTTAGATGTAATCTTACCTTTAGCATTTTTAGCTTTCACAGAGACTGAGTTAAACTTTCGTTGATTTTGCACTGTTAACAGGCATACTGGTTTTTCCTAAAGATTTCTTAACAAAAGATGAATGGTTAGGAAGTTTTGCATTAAAGTCAAATTGTTCAAAACAATCATCTAAATCACCGTCAGAGTTCAGAAAATCAAACCCTTTATTTGCTAAACCAAACATATCCTCAGATTTTGAAGCCTTAGAAATAATAACATTCTTGAACACAGTTGAAAAAACTTTTTGTTCAATATTCATCAAAAGTCTTTCATCTGATAAAGAATTCTTGAGTTCAAAAATTTTACTTTCTAAAATGAGAGGAGGGACATATAGTTTACCTTGAATAGGCTTCGCCTCCATTTCTTTTTAGAATAACTTTGAAAGAAATCACTTGAAAGAGTTTTCTTCTTTTGATATATTGGATTTTCATTATAACTATTATTCATCTTCGCATAATAAAATGGAAGGTGAACTTTAGATGATTTCAACCGTTTTTCAGTTTCGTTTGCTTCATCCTCTTCTGATAGTTTAGTCTAGAAAGTTTTAAACTCAGGGATTCGTCGAGCTAATTTCATAGAAAGATGATCGTAAAGTGCAGGCACTTCAGACATTCCTTTTTGAAGACAGTGAGGATTCTTATAACCGATTCCCCATCTCTCTATTTCCTCTTTGGGTTTGTTCAGATGAATAGTCTGTTCAGTTTGACCCATTTTGTATAACTTTTCTTCCAAACTTTTTAATTTACCAAGTAAAGAAAAGTTTTCTTTGGTACAAGAAGAATGCAATTTTGTAAGCTCGTATATATCAATCTCACTTTTTGTCAGTTTAGACTTGAGTTCAGAATTCTCTTTAAGAATTAGTCTTTTCCTTTGCGTTGGTGTCATTATCTCTATGTAAAACCTCAACCAATACTTTCTTCTCAGCAATTTAATTGCTAAGTTTCTGTATCAGTTGGTTTTTGTCAGTTATAACACCATTTTCTCGCTTAAGATTTGACTCTAACTCTTGTTGTTTTAAAATCATGGCATGCATTTTATTCATGAAATCTGAATACGATAAATCACATACCTCCTCTTCATCATCATCTAAATCAGCTTCAGCATCTGATTCTTGCTTTCCCATCAAGCACATGTTGACGGCTTCATCCTTCTCTTCATCCTCTTCTTCCTCGTCAGAATGATCAAGCCAGTATTCATCTTCAGCCATCAGTGCCTTACCCGCCTCCTGTTGCTTTGCAAGAAGCATCTTGTTCTTGTAGTAATCGGAGTTTCTGACTTTTGGCCTTCGGCAGTCTCTGGCATAGTGACCTGTTTTGCAACAGTTGTAGCACGTAGCTGGTTCTGTCTGACTGGATCCTTCAACTTTAAACTTTCTCTCTTCTGGTTTCCTCTCCTCTATTCTCTGTACTTCAGACTGATATCTTCTCTCTTCAGGTTTCCTCTCCTCTGTTCTTTTCCCTTCAAATCTCTTTCCTTCATATCTACTTCCTTCAACCCTTTCCTTGTGGATGTAGTTGTTGGGACCAGAAGAATACCTCTGACTGTTTGATGTTGGCTTTTTATAGAACTTTTTCTGAAAAGCATTTGTCAACAGAAGCATTGCTTGCTTCAGTTGTTCATTTTCATCCATGTCAGAGTTTGCATAACCTTCATCTTCTTCTGATTCATACACAATTGTCTTGTTTTTCTTTTTCCTGACAACAAGAGCAACTGTGTCTTCAACTATCTTTCCTTTCTGCCTCTTTTCATCTAGAATTTCATCCACCTCTTCTTCATTTTGTCTGAGGGTTTCATACACCTCATGAAGTGGAATCTCATTCAGATCCTTGATCTGCTTCATCTGTCTGGCAAATCTTTTTCATTCCGGTTGTAGAATACTCAGGAATTTGACGTTCAGCTCAATTTGAGATTTGTGGACCTTATTCTTGCTTAATTCATTCAGCAAAGTCACAAACCTGTCATAGGTTTCTTCTAAAGATTCTCCCACTCTGCCTCTAAATTCTTCATAATTATTTAGGCAGTTGGAGATTTTCAGCTGATTCCCAACCTTTGAACCCAGCATCATCTTCTCAAGCTGATCCCACATTTCTTTGCCGGAGGCCTTGTAGCTGTCAATCTTTACATAGATTTCGTTTGGAATACCTTGTAGAATGTATGACTTAGCTAATCTGTCGCCTTTAGCTGAAAAAATTTATGACAATTAAAGATCCTATTACAGTTTTGAAAAATTCTCAGAAAATAATTCTAAGAATGGAACAGTGATTGGCGCAAATGATGGTTTGCGCGAATTGAAGGTGGCGCAAAAGGAGGTTTGCGCGAGCTGAGGGTGGCGCGAACTTGAGGTTTGCGCAAGTAGTGGTTGGCGCAAAGTGAAGTTTGCGTAATACGTTGGTCGCGCGAATTGATGTTTACGCTACAAGAGGGTCGCGCAAACTGAAGTTTGCGTGAGAAGTTGGTGACGCAAAGTAAGACTTTGCGTGAAACGTTGATGGCGCAAAGTAAGACTTTGCGTGAAACGTTGATGGCGCAAAGTGGGTGGCGCAAAGTACAACTTGCGTGAGTTCGTCCCTGTGTTTGCGCGAGTTCGTCCCTGTGTTTGCGCAAGTTCGTCCCTGTACTACGAAATTCGACCTGATTTGCTCAATAAACCTTATTGGACTTCGATTAGCAGTTCTAAATACTTACAAATGACCACAAACACTCCTAGAACTGATTGTTACCACTCGATCTCGATAAAAATCACTTTTTGAAGAACAAATCGATGGCACAGTGAAATATTTGAACGTAAACTCAGACACAAAAATCGCAAAATTGGAACTCGATATAAGCTCTATACTGAAATTAAACAACTCCACAACCATCTAGCACCCTAATCGATCACAACCTGATCGATTTCTAACCTTAAAACACACTAAATCACGAAAATGATTTTTCAAATAAGAACACAGAGTCGAGTTTTTGAAAAACTTGATTTGAATCTCTTATCAGGCTCTGATACCAATTGTCGGTCCACAATACTATCAAGTTTTATCGACCATAAACACATAAACGATTACCAACCTGTTTGATTAATAACAATCGATGATTACAAGGTTTTCGGTTTGAAGCTCTCGTGTTTTCTCTCTGTGTATTACACCGTAAGTGTGTGTGTTCTTGGATATGTGTGTTATGAGATCTTATCTAATCTCTCTAGCTTCTATCACACACAAACTCAACCACTTGTAATATTAAACTAATATAACTAATAATAATATCTAACATTTAGATATTATCAATCTAACTAACTAATATATTAACTAACTAAGTTAACTAACTAAAAACAATAAACATTAATTAACTTCGACATTTATTACAAACGACATTTAGACTTTAATATCGAGAGTCGACTTTCCGACTTTAGCTTCAGATTGCGATCTTCAGTTTGGATGATCTTGAATCCAATGAGACTGTGGTCTAACAAGACTCTTTCATACATAACCATGGAGGCGTATTGTATGTTGTCAATATGATTGGCCAGATGTTGTAAGATTGACTCATGTTACCATATGGATTAAAACCATTTGCAGTCAAACCTAAGCGAACATTTCTGGGTTCATTAGCAAACTCTGGATATCTCATATCAAAATATTTCCACGCGCTCCCATCAACCGGATATCGCATTGTACCATCCTCTGTTGACCTTCCAGTAACATGCCACGTCATATCTTTTGTAGTATGTTTGGAACTGTATAAACGTTTAAGCCTTGGTGTCAATGGAAAATAACAGAATACTTTTTAGGGGACCTTCTACCCCTTTGTCTTTTTGTCAACCCATCGACTATCACCACAAACCGGACAATTTTGCATCAATTCATTCTCCTTCCAATAGAGACAACAATCATTTTTACAAACATGGATCGGTTGGTACCCCAACCCTATCTTTCTCATTTTTTTTCTTAGCATCATAGTGTGAAGCTAGAACTTTATTATCCTTCGGGAATGCAAATTTTAGAAACTCTAGAAGTTGGTCAAATAAACTATCAGTCCATTTATTCATGACCTTCATATGTAACATTTTTGCTAAAAAGCATAGGGAAGACATCCAAGTACAACCGGGGTATAACTCTGTCTCGATCTCCTGAAACAATTCAACATATTCTTGGTCTGCACCATTTGCACCTCCGTCTATAATTCCGTCATCTAGGTATTCTTCATTATATTATTTTGCTCCTCAATGACGTCATTGATGCGTCAATCATCTCCTCTGTCGTTGGAGCTTCACCTTCTATAACATGAAGATGATCTACTTCACCATGATAAACCCATTTCGTATATGAGGCTTGCCACCCATACGCATGTATGTGAGCCTCAACCACATCTGGCTTTTGACTTAACATATTCAAACATCTTTTGCATGGAGCCAGAACTATTGGCATGTTCCTTTGCCATTTCCATAAATGCTTGAAGACCGGTCCAAAACTCGTCAGAGTTTCGTCTTCTCAAAGTAGTCCAACTCTTATCAATCGTCATAACTACTTCATTGTTATAAAGTTTGTGAGTGATCCAAGAAGTATAAAAAAGGTCAAATACATCATATTTCAATTTAAGATGTACTATTACTATATTAAGGCCAAGGGGAGTGATTTCTAGAAGCTAATAAACTTTATTATTTACGGATTTATGTTGTCAAGGTTTTACATCTATACTATATTATAAACCATTTAGGCTAAAACTCTTAAATACAACACAAAAAGCATAGTACTGCTTTTTAAAGCATAAAACATAAAAATCTCTTGGTTAATATTTCTTATGCATAATATATAAGTTATTGATGCATCTATTTTATATAATCACCTTTATGAGGTTCAAATTTATCTATTCGATGTGGCTTTTCACATTTTTGGTCAGATTCAAATTTATATATTTGATGTACAAATGAAGGCACACTTTTTTTATAACCTTATCATTATTGCTATACTGCCAAATTCCTTAAATGCTTGGATTAGGAGATGATAAATGGTGTACATGTACTGATTGGATGGTCCTAGTTTATTAAACAACAAAGCACGTCTATTAAAGTGTTTAACTATTTGAACTTATACGAGGTCTCTCTCCAATCAGATGCACCAAATTATCCATTAAATAAATTAAAAAATGCCCCAAACTATCTAAGAGCATATTTTGTGACCCACGTTGACCAACAATGCCAGATATCATAGCTAGTTCCAAAAATCAAAACCCACATACATTTATAATCATTATTTACATGTGTGTAGGCATCCAAACAGATATCATATAAGAATTCAACTAATGCATCCAGCGAATGTATTTTGCTAAGTAAACATTTTTAGCAAACACTTTGGATTTATCCGCAACAATGAGGGCACGAGAGTAATAAATAGAGGAAACTATAATTATATTAAAATCTATCTTCGCATGATTGATGTTTCGTCTCTCCTCTTATAATTATATTAAAATCTATCTTCGCATGATTGATGTTTCGTCTCTCCTCTTATAATTATATTAAAATCTAATTGGAAAAAAGAGTGAGAACAGAAACACAAGCAATTAAAACTTCTAAAAGGAAGAAGAGAAATTTAAGTTGTTAATTTCTTTTAAAAACATGAGCATAAACATAAAAGCATATATTGCTTAACACTTCAACTCTCTTGAAAATAATTCTGCTCTTATGATACATTGTTTACCTCTAAGAGATATACAAGCACTAAATATTAGAACATTTGGATATTTCTAATCAATAATCATCCTCCTGTAAAATTCCTAGGTAGCTTTTGTATATATCTTTGGCAGTTATAGACTCGGATAGCCACATATTTTGGTAGCACACTATGAAGCTTTACTAGCAATGATTGTATACCAACATGCTTTGGTAGAACATCGCAGAACTTCAGTGGAAGGCATATGCAACAACTGGTTACATGCTTGCAATAACAGTGTAACCAAAGGCTTGGCTAGCCATAGACTTAGGGGCCTTTTACCCGGTAAGCGCTTATCGGTAAAAATCGACACTCTAACTTACTTTACCGGGTAAGATTGTAGTCTATCAAAAAACTATCGTATGCACCAATTTACCGGTAAGCGCTTACCGGGCAAGAGTTGTCACCTCCACATATCGGGTAAGACTCTCCGTCCTTATCGGCCAAGTAAAGAGTTTTGGACTTTTGATTAATATATTGAATATTTACATATTTACTTAGAAAATATACATATTATAAGAAAAATTTTGTTGTTGCATTAGTGTATTGTTGGCACTCCATTTAGGAATTCTTGGTACAATAACTGTAAATTGTTTTTCTAAATTTAAGTTCGAGTAGAAACAAAGTTACGATTACATTTTTGTAACTAGGAATATTCAAGGATTAGATGTTAAACTCTTTCCCAAGAAGCAAGTAATCCACAATTCACCATTATGTACAAATTGAAGGAGAAAATCATGCTAGTTTGTATGTGTATCTGATTACTAGTAGGATTTGAAGTGGAAATAGAAACCAATTAAATTCCTTCATCTAAGTAAATAAATTAAATAAATAAAATTTTAAACTTAAGCTAACCATTATTACAAACACTTGGTGTGCAAATTAAGACAACCCAATTAAAATCGGTTAAACAAGACAGATTTGTAAGGCCCTTCAACAAACATACATAAACGAAGAAGAAAAAAAGAATGTCGCTTAGCTCTTGTTTGTTCTAATGGCAGTACGTTGCTAAATCAAACAAATTGATCATAATATCAATGCAAGCTGATCAGAACTAAATCAAACAAATTGATCAGAACCATACTATAAAATCATCAATGTATTATCAATAACATGTAATATATAACTTCAACAAAAACAAAAAAACATAGAAGAAGGCAAACCTCTATAGTTGGAGATCGACGGTGAAGACGAGAGCAAAGAGACCACCAGCAGTAGATGAGAGCACAGGAAGTAATACTGTAAGAACCATATCTGTTAGTTGCAGTTCTTTTGGAAGTAATACTGTAAGAACCATACCAGGAATGAGCATAATTTTGGAAGTAAACTGCTAATAGCTAAAAGATACTTAACAGACCTAACAAAAACTAATATACTTGGACCAAAAATGTAACAAAATTTAACGATCTAACGGCAGGGACCAAATTTGTCAGAAACTTAAGGGATTTAACGGAAGTCCGTTAAGTTACTGTTCATCATCATCTACTAGGGGTGTCAAAAATAACCGAAACCGAATAACCCATCCGAACGGAATGAAATTTGGGTTAAACGGTTTCGGGTTATTCGGTTTTCGGGTTAAACGGTTCAGTTAACCGAATAAGCTTTCTTATTCGGTTCGGTTTTCGGTTAATTTTTTCCTAATTCGGTTAAACCGAATAACCCGAATAACACATTCTACTAATATTTTATATATTGCATGTTTATAAAAAATAAACCTAAGGCATGTTATACTATTATTATTTTACATATTTTATTGATATATAATGTTTTTTTATTAAGAGTAGATTATGTTTTTTATTATATTTTATTCTTGAATTACATCGTCGCATGAAGAAAAATAATGTCATATGATAAAAATATGTTTTGATAGATGGTGTATTTTACTTAATATAAGTCAGTTGTTGAGTATGAATGTATGATACAATTATATATTATAAGCAACAGACATTTGGTTTGAAAACATTATTTGAGCAAATGTCCAACGAAAAAATATAAATCCTTATTCGGTTTAACTGGTTACCGAACCGAATAACCCGAAACCGAATAACCCAAAACCGATTAAACCAAACCTTATTTGGTTTGGTTATCGGTTAATTTTTAAAAAACTTGAAAACCGATGAACCCGAACCGAATAAACCGAAAACAGATTTAACCGACCGAATAACACCCCTGACATCTACAACTCGATCCGACAACTTCAACATTTGAATATCGCATTCATTTTTCAACCAAATCGAGTAAGTTTTGATGCTATGTGATCCTTTAACAAAAAGCAATCTATCCTTATGAAAAATTCTAGATCATGCGACGGTTCCGGCGATATTCAAAGTTTCCGGCGAGCTTCCTTTGTACTTTTAACGACTGTGATGACCTGAAAATCAATGGAAATCATGAAAGGGGCACGATTGTGGAGTTAAGACATTGAAAACATCAGTTAAAAACGGATTCTAACAAATCTCGTTTTTCCGGCAAAGCTCTCGCGAGACTTCAAACACTAATATCTCGAAGGATTCTTGATGAAAATCGATTATGAAACTTGGTACGTGTTCTAAATCACTAGATAAAGAAGTTAGCTTCGAAAAAATTCGATTGAAAACAATATATGTAACAAACCCACTTGAGAACCACGTTAAACAAAAACTGTGTGGTTGTCGTAGAATGAGGCATACGATTTCTTCAGGTAGCATGTTGTTTACGACAAGTTCAGCTTACGAGTTCCTCATGTGTGTCATACGAGTTCTACCTTGGGAGAAGTACAAATGTATCTTACGAGTTCCAGCTTGTGAGTTCTTTTCATGTACCTTACGAGTTCTGTTAACGTTGACGCTTAAGAGAACTTATGCAGCAGCATACTAGTTCTTCCTAATAAGGCTTGCGAGTTCTTTTATGTGTGGTTTACGAGAAGTCAATTAATTTGATATGAAGCATACGAGAAGTACATACCACACCTTACGAGTTCTTTTCATAAGTCATACGAGTTCATCATGCAGAAACTTGTGACTTCTGTTTCATACAAGTTCTTCATGACCATCAACAGTAGCAAGTAGAACCATAGGAGTTGAGTTCTTGGTATCTTGCGAGAACCATACATACAACTTACGAGTTCTGCAGTTGATGCAGTGACTTGCGAGAACATGCAGGCTAAAGGCTTGCGAGATGTAGAACTTGACGTGACAGAAAAACACTGAAATTACTTTCTTCTTTCTCCTCTCTGATTGAATAAGCATCCTACTTGACGCAAATAGAACCATACGAGTTCTTCCCAATTAAAGCTAACGAGAAGTCAGATTGACATATCATTGTAGCAGCTTGCGAGTTCCTTCATGGTTTCAAGATTATGAGTCCATTTGAACACATGAATATCACCTGCAAAAAAATAAAAATAAAAAAACACTAAAAAACAAATGTTAACAAAAAATTATAGATGTAAAACACTAAAAAAACACATATTTGAGACAATACAACAACTTTTTGGATCAAAAATTCAGATTTTCACATAAACCACAAGAACACCTCAAGAACACTATGAATCCAAAAATTTCAAAAATGAGATTTAGGATGCAAAACTTGAAATCTTTGATTGAAACATGTCTAAAACAACTTTTTAGAAAGGATTTTGTACAAAAACAGATCAAAATAACTCTCCAAAAATTTCACAGACTTCATTTTTTCAAGAACACAAAATTTTCAAAAAAATCATCAAATTCAACAAATCTTGATGCAAATTTGAGTAGAAATCGATGCAAACATGAAAAATAACAATCAGGAAACCTTTTTCAATCAAAATCAAAATCAAACTCAAAAACACATAAAAATCACATGACCCATTTGTGATCTTTAAAACTTCAAAAATGAGGAATTTCTTCAGAGTTTCTTCAAATCTCTTCAAATCTTGATGAATTGTGCACGAATTTGATCTCCCATGGCTCTGATACCAATTGTAAACTCTATATCTATTAGGTAACAAACATGAATTACATTGATCTTTGAATGAATTCTTGAATTACAATGAATTACAATATTTCTCTCTCTAGAAATCTCTCTCTATGATATGACAATGACCAAATCCTACAACTAACTAACTCTAATGCTTAATGCTTAAGCAACCTAATATATCTAAACTAATTACAAACATATTGATCAAACAAAGTAAACTCCTTTGACTTTTTAACTAAACATTGACTTTTGACTTTCTTTGACTTTTCTTGACTTTTCTTTTACAATGACTTTTACACTAAATCTTGAATACAATAATGTCCTAACACTCAGGTATATAAGAACCAAGGTCACACCAGCGCTCAAAGCATATCTTGAGACGATATCAATTGGTTCGAGATATCATTGGTCAAGGTGACGTGAATATATGCAAAGTTCAATCAAAAGATAATCCAACAGACCGTATAACCAAGCTTATGAGTCAAAGCAAACATTCGATAGGCATGACATTTTGTAATATGAACAATAAAACATTTATGTTTCTATCTGTTCTAGCATATTGGATATGACATTAGCCTCATCTGTAAATTTTAGTAAACTTTAAATTATATGAACAATAAAACATTTATGTTTCTATTTGTTCTAGCATATTGGATATGAGTATTTACATCAAATATTTATGTCTTCATTATTAGCATGTTTAAGTAGACTTTAATAAATATGTATGATGATCATATTATTTAAAAAACTGTCATTGATCGGTTGTTACCATAGGATTGGTAAAAAATAAACTTCATTGTGAAGTCAGGTAATGGTCAAAGATGGAAACAGAGTCACATGCGCTTGTTGTGGACAAGTGTTGGACAACAACCTCAGTCAGGATCACCTTATAGATCGGCGTCATAAGGTGATTTGTGAAATGATGGGAACTCTTATCCTCAAACATGAGATGTGCATTGGAACCTAATGCATATGGAATGTTATACTTTGATATTTGATATAGTCACTACAAGAAAAATCTTTGTTAGTGACAAAAAAAATTTGGTCACTAACAACCTAAAATTGGTCACTAAGGTCGTTTAGTGACCAAAATTTCGGTGGTCACTTTTCGTCACTAAAGGTCCGTCACTAATTTACGATAGTGACCAAATACGAAAACGGTCACTAATTAGTGACAAAATTAAAGTGGTCACTGTGTTTGTGACGACTAATTTAGTCACTAAATATCGTCACTAAATCGCTAAAAGTCGTCACTAATTGTTAAATATAACGGATCCGTTAACGTTCGTTAACTTCCATTAGTGACAAAAAAAGTGGCCACTAATTAAGAAAATATGAAGAAAAAAAAGGTAAACAATGCCTTTAAGTAAAGCATAATTTTGGAATAAAAGCTACAATTTGATGTATCATGAACTAGAAAATGCTCAAAGAATATTGAAATACAAAATAGCAAAAGTTTTGGTCTTTAGTGACAAGTTCTTTCCAGCAAAACATGTGTGAATACACCGGTCGATATCCACTGGCAAAACATCATATATTCAACCAGCTTCGATTTAATCTGTGCTAGTTGGAGCAACATGTAACTCGGTGTATTGGGTCAATATCCACCAGCAAAACATCATATATTCAACTTGTAACCAGCTTCAATGGACTATGATCTTGTTCTATGAATGGTTCGAAGTGACTGTTTTAGAACACAAACAAAAACATTATATCAGCCTTATATCAACAAAAAAATACCCTTTTTGCGTATATACATAGAAAGTTAAAAATCAAATGACTACAAATTATAAGGGAAATTATTTACCTGCTCAATGCAATTAATTGATGATGCTATCATCTGTTAGTTTGTTGCCATCCAAATTTGTAACATGAAAGACTGTAGATAATGTGATTAAATCCGAAATCAGTAAAGTTGCATCACTCAAATCAGACAAAATGATCAAGGGATTTTGTCTAGAAAGTAAATTAAATTTGTTAAAGATGAATCAATTGCAAAATTAAGGTGAGCTTACCATCCTTTAGAATTAAGTGGGACTCTGAAATTCCATGAAGGGATTAAACTGTTGACGATCTTTATATGAGTCGTTTGGAGATAAGGCTCTATGATGCCTTATACATGGGATAAATACGGGAAGCGAGTGAGAAGTGTGGAAAATCACTTAATCTTGAATCTTTTTCTACCCATAAATGAAGTGGAACAAACCGTTTCAGATATTTGGTATATGATTTATTCGGGTTCCTAACTAGCACAATATATATCCCTTAAAACCCGTTTAACAAGATCAAAATGAACGCCACCTGTAACAGATACTCGAAGATCCAGTAAGGGACGCAAATTTTCACTCAAAGCATAGATGCCCTCAACAATTATATCACAATACGGGAGCTTGGGACTTCAAGTGTCCTGCCACCACCATATGATCACATAAGTTCAAGTGAACGTGTGTGATATGGACTAAAAATGCAATCAAAAACGGATATTAACAGTTAAAGAAATTTCCCAAAATACATTCTTCACATACACGATAAGTTTTATCAAGAATGGTCACTGCACGAAGATAAGAGACACGAACCTGTAACATGTGCGAAGACTCGACTTGAAATCATATATTGGAACTTCAATCGCCTTCTCATTCTTCAGATCACAAATGTTTTTTAGCAGCGTGTCATAATCTGTCAAGCGAGGATCTGTATGGAAAAAGATCGTTATAATCTTAGGGCTTGTTGGTTAGGAGCTTAATGAGCTTAATGGGACTAACAACTTATTCGGTCAGCTAGCTATACATCACTCTTTGGTATTGGCTTAATGATACAGAAAGCGGCTTATTCAGTAAGCTTCTAGGGGGGATCTTTATGTAGAAAGCCAAGTTATTTTCCAAACATTCCCCTCCCAGTTAAAAAACACACTCCTTCCATATATGGAAAAACCCTCCCAAAAAAACCTTCCCAATCCATTCAGACCACACAGACAACTTTATTCATACCAGACTTAATAGAAAACCAACCAAACATTCTGTTCTTCTAAGAATTCCGCTTGAACCAATCAAAATTTAGACACAAAACAATATATTTTCAATATCCATGTCAGATACCCCCTGTACGGCTTTGTCTATTCCTGAAGCCATATCATCAATGGGACGGTGTATTATACCTGTAAATGACTTGCACAAAGATAATAAAACAACTTATAAAAAAACTTTAAAAACAGATTTTGATCTGAGATCCAATGTATTTAATTACCAAACGCCTAAGCTTTCTTATAGAGAGATTGATGAGGATGCTAGCCGTATGAAAATGCCATAACTTCTCTCACTTATAGCTATCAAAAAATTGGATTAACATTGATCAAGAACCAAAAACAGAAATCATAAAGAATAGCAACAACAATGAAACAACAACATCCAGGATTAGAGGCATTTTGGCCTTTGGCCATTGCATTCTGAACTGGATGTTGTATTAACATTTCATGATCTCAAAAAGAACAAATCATAAAAGTGTAGAACTTACACGCAAAAAGGAGTAATTAAATAGTTGTATTAACACATGATATCCGGTAATTGTCCTTGTCTTTCCAACTTATAGTTTTGGAGCAAGGGATGGATTCTTCGTGAAATATGTTACTCTACTCAACGGTTGTAAGACCATCAAAATAACAAATAGCATACTTATTTACTATTAAGATGATCACCAACAACATTCTCACATGGTCACCCATTAATCAAGTAATAAATCCTACGAACTCAAACCAGCAACACAGAAAAGGGTCAAGGGAGAGGTATCATGTTACCTAAGATAGTCTGATTCTTGATTAAATAATAACCTCCATGGTCAAAGTCACAATCACCTTTCTTTATGTCACTCAAGACTCATCCAGCAGAATTCAGACTTGATCGTCACCTGGGAATGGTGATGTCTCTACTATCTTGCAACAAAACCTTCTTTCCAACATGTTTTTTTTCCCAGTTTCCAGGATCTCGCTTTTAACCATAACCATTTCTTTGGTGTTTACCTGCATGGTCAAGACCAAGAAAAGAAAAATATTTGGTACATTAAAAACTATAAAAAAATTGAAATAAGAAAACTTGCAACAAATAGTTGGTACATGGATTCAACTAAAAACATTGATAGAAAGAGAAGTGTAAGAACGTTGGGGTTGAAATATGAACAAAAGAATATCAAATATAACAATAAAGTATAGCCATTCCCTAAAAATGGTCTTAGAGATGATTCAATAGCAGATTTGTAGTAGTCAAACACACTTACATGAGCATGAATCTGATCCATGCTGCAATCGCCATTGAATCTACTGGATTATCAAATGATTTGTTCTTTTATGATTTGTTCTTTTTGGGATCATTAAATTTGGTAAATATAAGTAGAGTAGAAGAAAGCAAAATGAAGAGATGAAGACGAACTCAAAGTAGCCATCGAAGATTGTAACTTGAAGATTCCTCAAGCCCTAACTCAAAGATATGAGACGAATTGAGTTTGAAGTCGCCATCGAAGACAACAACAATCGAAAATCGAGAATCGAAGATCAAAATGGAACATAGCAGAACCCTAATTCAGAGACAAATAAACCAACGAAACAATGTAGGAGAAATCGATTTTTGTAGGAGATATCGATTTATGTAGAAGAAATCAGAGAAATCAATGTTACCTGAGTAAAATCGTTAGGGAGACGAGAGCAAGGATATGTGGAATCGATATGTGGAATCGACCATAAGCAATGATTTTAACGAGAAGACGACAAATCGGAGAAATCTATTTTACGTTAGTGAAATCGTTAGGGAGACGAGAGCAAGGATTTGTGGAATCGACCAGAATCAATTATATGCGGAATCGATCTGTGGAATGGACTAGAAGGCATGAAGCAAAGAAGGCGTGAAATCGATCGGTGGAATCGACCAGAAGCAATAATCAACAAATTGCTACGAAATGAATAAAATACTTACATGGGTGGGAGAGGCAATCACGAGTATCCATATTTCAAGCAAAAAGTCGATCAGAACACCAAAATCAGTTGTTTTATTGTTTCCTGAAAGCTGATATCGATTCTCTGAGGGAACAAAAGTCGATAGGTGTGGAGAGAGAGAGAGAGAGAGAGAGAGAGAGAGAGAGAGAGAGAGCAAGAGTTAAGTCTAGGGTTTTGACGATCGATGAAGAAACCAGATAAATTGACCTGTGTTATGATTAATACGATCGGGTGATAACAATCGGGTTAAGGCTAGGGTTTTAAATCGGGTGATCACAATCGGGTCATGGGTTATGTCGGACCAAGAAAGTACCCGCGTGTTTTTAAAGAAGTTTGGGAAATTTGCAGTTTTAACCCCTAAAATTCTATTTATTATATTGATGCCTCGATTTAGTGACCACAATTTTTTGTCACTAACCTTTCTAACTTAGTGACTACAATTTCTTGGTCACTAACCTTTCTAACTTAGTGACCTCTATTTTTTTGGTCACTAACCTTTTTAACTCACTGCATTCATCTAAGTATTGAATATCATTTAGTGACTACTACTTTTTGGTTACTAGCACTTTCAAATTAGTGACCACTATTTTTTGGTCACTAACACATTTAATTTAGTGACAACCATTTTTTGTTATTAACCCTTCCAAACCTATGATTCATGAATATCATTTAGGGACTACTTTTTATTGGTCATTAACACTTTCAATTTAGTGACTACATTTTTTGGTCACTAACTTATCTAACTCAATTACAACAAATGAATCCCATTTAGTGACCACTATTTTTTGGTCACTAACATATTTAATTTAATGACTATTATTTTTTGTTACTAACCCTTTTAACTCTATGATTAATGAATATCATTTAGTGACTACTTTTTGTTTGTCATTAACACTTTTAATTTAGTGACCATCTTTCTTTGGTCACTAACTCATCCAACTTAATTATAGCTAATGATTCCCACTTAGTGACCACTATTTTTTGGTCGCTAATACTTTCAATTTAATGACCATCTTTTCTTGTCACTAATCCATCCAACTCAATACAATCCTCAACTAATGAATCCCACTTAGTAACCACTATTTTTTGGTCATAAGCACATTCAATTTAGTGACCACTATTTTTTGGTCACTTCCACTTTCATATTAGTGACCACCATTGTTTGTCACTAACATTTCCTTATACCACCAACTAGTTAGTGACCACTATCATTTGGTAAATTTTCCTTTGAAATTAATGACTACTTATTTTTTGGTCACTAAATTTTCTAATTTAGTGACCACTATTTTCTGGTCACTAACATTTTCAACTAACGTTTTCAACTCAGTGACCATTTTTTACGCCACAAAAACATTTGGATTTATAATATTAGTGACGAAAAACATAGTCGTCACAAATATAGTCATTAATAATCTTATTTTAGCCATGAGAATTAGTGACCACTCTAGTGGCCAAATTTTAGTTTTGTCACTATATTCATATTAGCGACCAAATTTTAGTGACGACCTTTTGTTATTGTCACTAAAGTTGCAATTAGTGACCAAAAAATAGGTGGTCACTAACTAACGTTTTTCTTGTAGTGAGTCTAGTAATCATAAGGGCTATATTAGGTATAACATGAATTGTCTATAAGTCATGTAAATGCAATATGGATTTGCTCCTCTCAAATCGAGAGAGATGTTTTTTGGCCCCTCGATGACATAGTTTGATTTATATGTCCACAAAAAATTGGATTAGTTGAACTAATATCACATGTCTAAATCAAATTTGTTGGTATCGAGAAAAATAATCTTTGAACTATAAAGGATGATATAGATCTATGCCTTCAGTACAAAAGAGAATATCGTGAGCAAAAAGATAAAGAATGATACTACCATAGGATTGATTGGATCAATCAGATTGCTCAAAGGAAAAGCACATTTACATATCCTTGGGAACGGTAACGTGTTGTTAGACGATTATCACCGTCTGTGTTACTGTGTATATTGTGCAAGTAGGAGAATGTAAGTTATTATATGTCCATGACATATGTCACACATGAATAATGTTGGAGAGTATGTAAACCTATAGGGTTGTACACAAAGAATATGTTTGTTCCATTTGAGAAATTTGACTAGTCAAATATTGCGGCTTTGACCGGTCAAAAGTTGCGGCTATCTCAAAAATAGAAGGACAATTTCGTAAATTTTACAAAACACACGGGTTGTGTTCATATATGAACATGTATAATTCACATATGAACTATATGTTCATATATGAACCAGTGCAATTCATAACTGAACTCTTTTAACTGATTCATATATGAACCTTTGTGATTCATATATGAATCAGTTGAACTAACTAACAGATTCATATATGAACATTTGTGATTCATATATGAATATGTATGAATCACAAAGATTCATATATGAACCTTCGTGAATCACAAAGATTCATATATGAATCTGTATGAATCACAAAGATTCATATATGAATCAGTTGAAGTAATTAACAGATTCATACAGATTCATATATGAACTCATCCCGTGTATTTTACGAAATTACCCCTCTACCTTCTATAGACCACACAAGGAATTATCCGGTGCTTCGCGGTCAAAGCCGCAAATGTTGACCAGATGAATGACTAAGATTACTTCTCTATTTCTCATATATTTACCATTTCTCAAATGAACCTCTCCCTATATATATATATATATATATATATATATATATATATATATATATATATATAAAGAGAGAGAGAGAGAGAGAGGAAGGTTCAAACGATAACGCTAACTATTTAAGAAAACAAAAAAAAACAACAAATCATGTACAAAATCATATGTTATTTTACATTAATGACAAAAAATGGATGCAGACGACTTTGGCCGTGACTTAAGTCACGGGTAAAGTCGCATGAATTATATATGATTTTGTACGTGAATCATGTATGATTTTATACAGTAACGGTTGTTCTTGTGTTTTCTTAAATAGTTAGCATTCTCGTTTAAACTCACCTCTATATATATGTTACATATAGTTACTAAATCTTATTTTGAATAATAGTCTATCATCATTCAGTCCATATAAATAGGATGATTGGTCAAATCAATTTCAATTGATTCAATTCTCTGGTTTTGGCTTTCAATAAAAAACACACACATATTAGAATTAGGGTCTCTTTTTGGATAGCACTCGGTGGAAGATCTACGTGTGTTCGTGTGTGAATCAACTGAGGAAATCTCAATTGATTTTAGAGTGTTCGGTCATATTCTAATCAAAATCCAAAAAGGTTCAACTCTGAACACTCTATAGGGTGTATGTTTGACTGTTTTAATTGTCATTGGATTCGATAGGGGTTTTAATATCATAAAAGTTTTCTAATTTTCTTACCAAATATTCCTTTCTGTTGCGTTTTTAAACGGTTAGAAAGCGTTAATAAAGCCTTACAACCATAATATCATTTTTCTTTTAAAATATGAATTAAAACACATCATATAGGGTCGACCCTAGTGTCGGGCGACCCAAGGCAGCACAAACCCAAGGGCATCAACTCACAAATTTGGTCACAAATTGGGTTACACAGAAAAGAAATGGAAGGCAACATAACAAGACTTGAATATGGGACTAGGAATGAGTCAAACAAACAACTACTAGGTTGTTTGTGTTTCTTATTTTTTTTTTAAAATTGATTACATTCTTCGTGATTCATCTTATTTTAAAACTTTCTTTTTCTTTCATCTTATTTTATTACAACAAATATTTATCTGAGATGAAATAAAAAAACTAAATAAAACTAATCACATTGAACAAATATTTTTTATACTTGCTCTATGTACTTCAAATATTTTTTATATAAGAAATTGGTAAATTATCATTTGTTGTTGCATATATTGTACATGTATGCTCTATTTTTAACAAATTATATGAATTTATTACAGAAGGACTCTTTTGAACATTTTCGAGAATTTGCTTCAACGCTGCTAAAGAACATCATCACTAAGTTCTTTAAAAAAAAACATCATCTCTAAGTTACTCTACGAACAACGAATAAAGAAAGTCGTTGTTTTAGCATTATATTATAAGCTAAATGTATTTTATTTTCAATTTGTGCATAATGTTTTTTGACAATATGACAGTTACCTTGTAATTACAATAAATTTTAAAAATTAGAATCCATTAAACAAAAGTTTTAAATGTTATCCTTGGTGAATAACACATTGTAAGTGGATATATTAATGGTAACATCTTTTCAATATTATTACAAACAACAACAAAATTAGTTTCTTTAAATTGAGAACACTTCTAACTGTTTTAGGGCCCCAACAATCTCAGGCCTAGCGGTGACATCATCTCATAAGACTAAACTAGACGCCAGATTATCCGGATAAAATTAAACAATATACTGAGATTAATTCTTTTATTCTTGCAAACTAATTATATATATATATATATATATATATATATATATATATATATATATATATATAGGGTTGTTTAATTTGCAACCCTTAAAAAGGTTGCAAACCTTGCAACCCACATCTTAACCGTCGGATTCATGATCGACGGTTACAATAGATATGGGGTCCAATATTTTTAATTAAAAAAAATAGAAAAATAAAAATAAAATAACCGTCGATTATGAATCCAACGGTTAAGATGTGGGTTGCAAGGGTTGCAACCTTTTTAAGGGTTGCAAAATATCCTTCCACTATATATATATATATATATATATATATATATATATCTATATATATAATGTAGGGAGAATTCGAGAGCGATCATGCAGGTGTTTCTTCTATCTTCAGAAAAGAAGAAAACGAGCTCAAAAAAGGTTCGGAATTTGGCATCGAAGAAGGAGCAAACAACCCGTACCGGTAGTTACACCGAGACTTAAGTCTCGGGACAAGTCTCGGTGACCGCTGGACCATAAACTACCGAGAGTTTTACCGAGACTTACGTCTCGGGAGAACTCTCGACAACTTATTTCCTTATTTTAATTATTAGGATAATTATTGTTAGCTTTATTTATTATTAGGATTATTATTTAGTTTCATTTTATGCTTATTTAAATAGTTTTCTAGTTGGTTTATAATTAGGATAGTTTTAATTTTCTTAGTTAAGCCTAGTTATAAATAGGATTAATCCCTTTATTGTTTTCATTTAATTGAATTATCAAGTTTAGTAAAAGTTCTCTTACAGAGTTTTAGTTTTCTTCATATTCTTGAGTCTTACGCCTTCCGTGTATTCCTACTGTGTAAATATATATATATATATATATATATATATATATATTATATAATATAATATATATATATATATATATATAGGTTCATGCTTATCATTTCCTTGTAATCAGCGACAAATTAGGCCAACCAGCTGGATTGGATAAAGACTTTCCATATAAGTAAAGTGCAAATAAGACTTTGTTTTGTATCCATCCATGGAAAGTATACTCATTCACACTATTTATTAATTAAGCAATTATTACATCCTTAATATCCATTAATTAATTAACAGTGGTCACCGGACAGATTAATTACTTTTCTAATACATATATATTCTCGATTAAAAGTCACCGGGGGAGTTCCTTCGCCTCTTCGCCGGAAAAAGATGTTGAAAACTGCCATGTGCAGCCATGTGCCAGTCCACCATCCCATCAAAGTGGATACCACCGGTTGATGTGGTATCATCCAAAAATGAAACATCTGAGAAACTGTCACCCAACAGACCAGGGCCGCATGACGGCTTAGCCTTCCGGCGTCCAGCTCCCACGGGCACGTTGCGGAGGGCACCACCAGCTGTCCAGTACCTTTGACACCCTTTACAAAAGTGTCTTGGCTGGTTAACATTGTAGTTGTTGAAGTAGCAAAACTTGGTCTCCATGCTTTTGCACCTAGGGCATGGTATGATCTTGTCTGGCCTCTTGTTCACTAGGGTTTGATCATCATCATCCACTTCTGATTTGTTTACCGGCTCTTCTTTCAATTCTCTCATCTCTTGTACGTTGATCATCTTACCAAATAACTTGATACCAGTCGAATCATGACCTTTATGAACATCTGCCATAATAGATTCACGGAAATTAATAACGATGAACAAGCAACTATAAGAAGGCGAGAGGAGGAGAGTCTTAATTTGTGCACAGAATGTTTAGAGAACTCTCACGTTTGTTGTTAAAAGAAGGAAAGTTCTATTTGGTAGGAAGAAGTCAGGCTGTGTGATATATATATAACAAGAGAGAGAGTGAGTGAGAGAGAGAGAGAGAGAAGCAAAAAGCGAATGAAAGTAAATCAAACGCACTTGTGTGTTTTGTGTACACTTTATAGACATATTTATGTGTGCTTTTTCACCAGAAAAGAGAAAAAGAAAAACAAGACCATATTTAGAGCAGCCAAGAAACCATGCAAAGTGAAAAGGTAGAGCTTTTTGCTCCACATATGGGTCCAGGGTCATCATCTTCTTGGTGAAGGTGGCTCATTGGTGGGGTCTATTTGACAAACGCACAGGTAGGTTGCGTACAAAATGTATTTGAAAGCAAAGCATAAAAAAAGATTATAAAGAGATAAAGATTAAACACCTTTTCATTTGAAAAATTCTATTCCAAATCCACTTGCTTTATTACATTACCATTAATTTATGCAACAAATACCCTTATCAAAAAGGTGAAAGGATCATACAAAAAAATACATGACTATTTGGATTATAAACCCTCCAATGGTATATTGACTTGTAATAGTGTCAATGTCAAAAAGAATATAGCTAAAACGTGCATTTAAAAAATCTTACTGGCATTTTGTATTTACAGTGGAGGTCTATATTAAATTTCAACCACTAGAACATATTAAATCTATTTATCGTAGGCAGAAATATACCAAAATAGCAATTGAAAATCTTTTCTTCAAAAAAAAAAGCAATTGAAAATCTCGTTCCAATATAACTTGTAGAAAAGGAACAAATTAATAGTGTTCCACTCCATTTGTTGGGGAGTGGGCAGAGAATCGATGGAGAGGGAGAGAAGAGAGAGTGATCGGAACTTGGATAAGAATTCGAGATCGCGTGAGAGCTTGATTTCCTTAAGTGATATTTCGACCCTATTCTGCTTGGGTATCACGAAATTCACTCAAGGATATATAATCTCAATTCACCGGTATCGATTATGACAGAAATCGATCATATTTAAACACTAAGAGAAACTTAACCGACCTATATTATTAATGATAATAATTTCTCATTCAATGGGATTGATTGTGGATATAAATGTCTGCCGGTTACACAATGATTTGGGGGTTACAAAATTGATTTTCCGTAAAGATCGGCAATTACAAATCTGGAGGTCCGTGCGGCTGGTGGCGCGAGTAGACCCGTGCGGAAACCCGCGCCAAACACTATTCGGCAAACAATCCAGTGTCTCGCGCGGCTCGTGGCGCGGATAGAGCCGCGCCAAGCACTGTTCGTCGAACCCTCCAGAGTCCCGCACGACTTGTCGCGCGACTGAACCCGTGCGGAGACACGCGCCAGACACTGTCAACCTAACCATTTCCACCTAGTAACCCTCCAATCATGACCATCGAACAATCTCGGGTGCTAGCTAGCTTACACGAGTGTGCACTCCACACCTCATTATTATCTTGTGAACCCAATTACATAAAATGAACCGATGATTTCACTAATGCCACAAATTCCGACTCCATAGTCGAACTCGTGATACAAATTTGCTTCTTGGAAGCCCATGAGATGGCACCTCCACCAAGCAAGTATACCCAACCACTCGTAGAAGAGTGATCTTCTAAGTTGGTAATCCAACTTGCATCCGAATATCCTTCTAATACTGAAGGAAACCTGACATATGACAAATACACATTTGTCCGCTTGGTTTAACATTAAACCATTGGACAAGATAACCTCATCAAATTTTTGATGCCATTGTTCGGGTGCTTGTTTAAGCCCATACAATGATTTTACAAGTTTACATACCTTATGCTCCATCCCGGGCATAATGAAACCTTCCGGTTGTTTCATGTAAACTTCTTCCTCCAAGTCACCATTCAAGAATGTCGTTTTGACATCCATTTAGTGAATCACTAAATTGTGGATAGCTTCTAAGGCTATCAACAATCTAATCGTGGAGATTCTTGCAACCGGGGCATAGGTATCAAAATAATCGATGCCTTCCCGTTGCCTAAAGCCTTAGATTACTAATCGAGCTTTGAACTTGTTGATTGATCCATCAGCTTTCATCTTCCTTTTGAAGATCCACTTGCATCCCAACGGTTTACAACCCGGTGGCAAGTCCGATAATACCCAAGTATTATTCCCCATGATGGAATCCATCTCATCATTTATTGCTTCTTTCCATAAAGCAATATCTTGAGACTTCATAGTCTCATCAAATGATTTTGGATTTTCCTCAATACTATAACAGTAAGAGAATTGTGACCCAATTTCATCTCTTGATCCCTCTACCAAGTACACTTGGAAATCGGGACCAAAAGATTTTCCAATCCTTCCTCTTTTGCTCCTTTGAAGCATCGGAGTTTCGGTTGGAACAATTGCTTGTTCTTCAACCTCACTAGTTACACTAGTACTTGGAACAAGGTCTTTCGGCCTAGGTATTAAAGAGAATCTAGTCTCATCAAATAAAGCATCTCTCGATTCTAAAATGGTGTGAATCGCTATAGAATCATTAGGTTCAATAACATAGAACCTATAGGCCTTGGAATGTTTGGCATATCCAACAAAGATGCAATCAATACCTTTCTCACCCAAGCTTGTCCTTTTGGGTTTGGGTAGTCGAACAACCGCTCGACAAACCCAAACTCGAATATAATTCAAGTTAGGTCTTTTCTTGAACCAAAGTTCATATGGGGTAATCTTGTTCCTTTTATTGGGAACTCGATTTAATAAATATCAAGCCGTTACCATGGTTTTACCCCAAAATACATCACTTAATCCCGAGTAGGATAACATAGAGTTCACCATTTCTTTGAGAACTCTATTTTTCCGTTCCGCCACACCATTTTGTTGTGGTGTATAAGGCGCCGAAGTCTCATGAACAATTCCTACGGATTGGAAAAACATGGGGTCGTAATATTCTCCACCATGATCGATGCGTAAACATTTAATAAAACTATTCATTTGAATTTCAACTTCCGTTTTATAAATTTTAAAATTTTCTAATGCTTCATCTTTCGAGTGCAATAAATAAATATAACAAAACCGAGAAGCGTCATCAATAAAAGTAACGACATACTTTTTATTACCAAAAGACGGAGTTAAATGCAAATCACAAATATCACTATGAATTAATTCAAGCACCGACGAATCCCTTTTCACATTAGGAAAGGGTTGTCTAGTGATCTTTGTCAACATGCAAGTTTTACATTTTTCGGTTTTAACGTCAAAAGCCGGAATAAGACCGTCTTTTAACATTTCTATCATTCTTTTAAAATTAACATGACCAAGTCTTGCATGCCATAAAAAAGAATCAACACAATTCTCATTTGCAATATAAACAGAATTAGAAACACAATCCTTTTTATTCAAACTTAACATAAACATATTATTATTCAAATAATCAAATCCTACAAAAGAGCCACCTTTTGACAAGGTAAACTTATCGGACTCAAAAACTTGCCTATATCCTAACTTATTCAAAATACTATCAGAAACCAAATTCTTTCGAATTTGTGGTACAAACAAAACATCTAAAAGTTCAATAATTTTGCTAGAACTAAACTCTAGCCTAACTAAGCCACGTCCAAGAATGGGAGCATTTGATTCGTTCCCCATGTGTAGCACGAATCCGTCTTCAACCGGTTCCAAAGTGGTGAACCAACGTCAATCCTTACACACATGACTCGAGGCACCCGTGTCAATCCACCAAGCATCATCATTATCCTGCACATAAAATGATTCAGATATTAGTGGTACATAATTCAAATTTGAGTTAAAAGCAAAGTCAATAAACTGACCTTGCCGTGGGTGTTGATCCTTGGATCCTTGCCCACCACCACTTGCGCTTGCTCCATTCTTATTCTTGACAACCCGACAACCCCGTTTGAGATGGCCGGTCATGCCACAAGTCCAACAGGTTAATTTAACCTTTTTGTTGGGACCTTTCTTGGCTTCATTGAACTTGCGTTTTCCCTTGATGTTGTTGGATCTTCCCTCTTCCACCATGTTCAACGAAGGTGCAGAAACCTCTTTCATCTTAGGTTTCTCAGTTTCTTGCGCCCGAAGAGATTCCTCTTTGCGCAAGTGACTACCGAGTTGTACAAGAGACAACTCTTCCTTCTTGTGTTTCAACATGTGTTTGAAATCTTTCCAAGAGGGAGGCAATTTATCAATTATGCTCGATACGGAGATGGATTCGTCCATCTTTGTATTGTGTTGAGCATATTGGCCTAGAATGCATAGGAGCTCATTGTATTGCTCCATCACAGGCCCTGAATCCACCATTTTGTAATTATTAAAATTACTCACGAGGAACTTCTTACTAGAAGCATCCTCTGCCATGTATTTGGACTCAAGAAAGTCCCATAGCTCTTTGGCAGATTCGACGTTTTGATAAATGTTAAAGAGAGAGTCACACATACCGTTCAAAATTTGTCCACGACAGATGTAGTCGTCGTTCTCCCATTTGCCGCGACGCTGGGTCATCTCAACATCTCGTCCTCCATTACTTCCGGCATCGGTGTGCTCAACACGTATACGACCTTCAACGTGGTCAACAAGAAATGCATTTTCTTTTGCCATCGTCGAAAATCGACGCCTTCGAACTTCTCAAGTTTGGTGAACTTAGCCGTCATGTCTCTCACGGATTGATCACTTGCCATCTCTCTCACGATAAATATCACTTAAGATTGTTGGGGAGTGGGCAGAGAATCAATGAAGAGGGAGAGAAGAGAGAGTGATCGGAACTTGTATAAGAATTCGAGATCGCGTGAGAGCTTGCTTTCCTTAAGTGATAATTCGACCATATTCTGCCTGGGTATCACGAAATTCACTCGAGAATAATCTCAATTCACCAGTATCGATTCTGGCAGAAATCGATCCTATTTAAACACCAAGAGAAACGTTACCGACCTATATTATTAATGATAATAATTTCTCATTCAATGGGATTGATTGTGGATATAAATGTCTGCCGGTTACACAATGATTTGGGGGTTACAAAATTGATTCCATAAAGATTGGCAGTTACAAATCTAGAGGTCCGCGCGGCTGGCGGCGCAAGTGGACCATCGCGGAAACCCGCGCCAAACACTGTTCAACAAACAATCCAGTGTCCCGCGCGGCTCGTGGCGCGGATAAAGCTGCGCCGTAACCCGCGCCAAGCACTATTCGTCGAACCCTCCAGAGTCCCGCGCGACTGAACCCGCGACTGAACCCGCACGGAGACACGCGTCAGACACTGTCAACCTAACTATTTCCACTTAGTAACCCTCCAATCATGACCATCCAACAATCTCGAGTGCTAGCTAGCTTACACGAGTGTGCACTCCACACCTCCTAGCTCGTGGTATAGCTTGGATACCAACCCCATTATTATCTTGTGAACCCAATTACATAAAATGAAGCAATGATTTCACTAAAATCACCAACACTATTCATATAGAACATATATTTCCATAATTTTTATAAAAATGAGGTATTTTCATTTTAGAGTGACATGAAAACTATGATATTATAATAATTAAGAAGTTTTCGTCTTAAAATGATGTATTTTTCAATTGGTGTTATGGTAGTTTAATAATCCAATACCTTATTTTAGATTGTAATAACCGGGGGACATTAAATCGAACAATCATATAAAAATGAATTATCTGGTTTTATATTATAAAATTATATAAGATGGATAATTGATTTAATAATACAAATTTATTTAAAGATCTCTTGTTTTCTTTCCTTTTTCAGGATAAGTATTTATTATTTCTATGAAACGTATAGAAAAAGTCTTCATTGAACATTTGTCCAAACTATTCTTTTTCACATGTACAACAATAGAAAAATTAAGGATGACATATTCTCATAATATGTAAGATGCATGAATTGATTAAATACCAGATGGTTATGGGTTTATACATTAGTTCAATTCTTATTTTTACAACTGACAATTTTTATAATAATTGTATGTGACACTTTATATTAAAATTACTATTAATCTGATATGTGTAAAAAATTGTAAAAAAAAAATATTGTATTTTTAAAATTTATTTCCCACTGCTTTAGGAAACACGATTTTTTTTAGTATTATTATAAAAATATTCATACTTTAACAAGTACAATATTTTTGTTTCAATTATAATAATTATTTTAGCATAAAATATCAAATACATTCTATACTATATTATAAAGCATATATAAAAAACTCTTAAATACAAATTATTAGGCACAAGCTACCATCATTTTATGCAAAATTTTAAAAATCTTTTAATTTACAAGTATCAAAGCACAAGATACATATTACTACTGCAGACTTCTAACACCCAACAATTTGGTGTGTACGGGACATTCATGTATCAAGATTTAATTAATATATTATATTACTATAAATTTGTTTAAATTATATTATTAAATATGTAATTGTTTATTTTTTCTAGATGTCATTAAAATATATAAAATAATCATTGAATTGTAACAAAATAATTAATTTTTTTTATATAAAAAACATTATATTATTAAGCCTAAATTAAACAAATTTATAAAAAAAAAACATTATCATTTTCTCAAAACTATCCAAAATCGTACTGTAAATCGACCAAAAAAACAAAAAATAAAATGAAACATTAAAATCGTGATGTATCTCGCTGTATTGCGTGAGTATGCTTCTAGTAGTTAAAAATAAAATAAAATCATGCGTTCTTATTTATACTCACACAATTTAGGACAAAACTAATTAATGAAAGTGACTTTTTAACTAATCACAATTAAGGGAGAGCATCGGACGGGTAGGGCCGGGTCGGGTGACATGGACCGAAACCCGATCGGGTATTCGGGTGGGAAGAGAACCCCCGAAACCCGACCGAATACTCTTCGGGTAGTTCGGGTTCGGGTGGGGCGGATCGGGTATTTCGGGTTGGGCCTGATTTGGGCTTCAAATACTGTATGTTGTATGTTTGTTATTAAATATCAACTATCAAGTATCAAATATCAACTATCAAGTATCAACATTCTGTATGCTGTATGTTTGTTATTAAACAGTGATTATCAAATACTAATCAACACTTAACAGTCAACAGTGAGTAATTTGTTTATTCAAACAGTGAGGATCAACTCTAATTACAAGATATCAATTTGCAAAAAAAATTGAAGATATCAACTCTAAACAGTGAGTATCAAATACTAATCAACACTCAACAGTGAGTAATCTGTTTATTCATGTTAATCATAAAATCCCAATCACATCAAGCTAATTACTCAAAATATGAACATTATGCACAAGAACTAGAGAGAGAAAGTCTAGAGAGAGAAAGTAGATCTTGAATTATATCAACTCTAGAATTACAATATGCTTAGACTCTAGTTCGTTACTATATGATTACAAAGACAAACCTTTATATACTCACAAATCTAACAAAGCCTTAACTACTAAGGAAAGTAAAATAAACCTTGACTAACTATTACAAGGTCATTGTTGACTATTACATATTTGACTTTCCTATTAAATCTTGGATACAATATTTAGACTTAACAATCTCCCCCTTTGTATTCAAGATTTAATAAAAAATTTGATACAGATCTTCAACTCTTGAATCTTCATCTTTTGTCTCTTGAAGCTTTCAAAAACTTTGCTCTTTTGCGGCTTTTGAAGAACCTTGGAAAGTCTTTTTAATCTTTGAAGCTTTGGAAAGTCAACATGTCTTGAACAGAAACGAAAAACTTGAAACTTCTTCGAAACTTGAAACTTTAACTCTGAAAAATCTTTTGTCTTCAATCAAAATTATATCTTCATCACTTTGATCTCTGAATCATCTTCGGAAGAACAAACATTCTTGAATCTTGAAAATCTTGTTTCTTTTCAGAATCAGAATCTTTTGACTTTGAATCAGCCTTTGAAACAGCAGCGGAAACATTTTGAATTTAAGGCTTGAACTTTGAACTCGAACTCTGAAATTGAATCTTTATATCGTTCTCCCCCTTTTTGATGATGTGATCATCAGATCATCAAAATTTCTTCAATTTCAGCTCAGACTTTGATAACCCCTTTGAAACAATCTCCCCTTTGATAAATGTTGTGCTTTGATCTAAAGAGTTTATATCCGAATCTTTGCAAATTCAGACATAATAAGCGTGTAACCCTGATTCAACAAATGAAACAGTTAGAAGTGTCTGTCAGTAACACAAAGTTACTGTGTACAACGGATGTACAATTTAAGGAGCTGGTTTGATGTTGACTCCCCAGGACTTCCATTCAATCATTGAAAAACACAAGGTTTATCTATGAATGTTCTGACAGAAAAACAAATTTTCTGTGTGCTCGTGCTTGTGTCTGAAAGAATTAGCACAATGATTGTGTTTCATAAGGCTCAAAGTATGTAAATCACTGAGACAACAATGATTATACATGGACTCAATGTGCATGAGAAAGGGTCTAAGGTGGGGCAACTTTCCTTCTTTTTCAATATCAGTATCTTCCAAGTGAAGATCCGATAGATTATGTGCTGCTTCCCCAGAAAATGTGAAACATTCTCTTTTTAAGAAAAGAATGAGTAGCTAGTGGGTTTGTATGCAAGAGATGGCATGGGCTATTTGCCTATTTCAATGATGGTCACCAAAGAAATGTGAACTAATCAGTAATGTGGCTGCCCGGCTCAGAAAGTGGTAGGTGCAGAGTTCTGATATTCTTTTAACTCTGATCTCACACCCTCTTTCTTTTTATCATTATACTCACATCTAACCAATCTCTCATTTCCATTTTACCTCTGCCAACTCCCACACTCAATTCTTTTAAACCCCTCTCCCCTCAATCACTCAAAGAATTTCTTCCGGGGTAGGAAACACTGGTTATCATGAATCCATGGAAGATCTATTAAGCACTCATACTGAATCCCATGTTCCTAAAAGTACATGCTGGTCAATGATTTTTCTTGACATGTAAAGCACAAGAAATCATATGTCAGTGTATGTATGCTCATCAAAAATCAGATATGAAATTTGAGCATTTTGAACTTTGAAGATTTCTCAAAACAAGGATATTGAATGAATGAATATGAAGTCAAGAGAATTGTTTTGAGAATCTGACAATGAATCAATCAGATCAAATCAATGGATAGGGTATCAAAGAATTGGAAATTTTGTTTATATGAACGAATATAAACAATTTATAAATGAAAGCACAAATATGAAAAAGATGAATGATGCTCATCAACTTTGAACTTCAAACGGGGGTATTACCATTGAAAATTTGTTTGAATTTGAGACATGGTAATAACAATTTCAAATAAAATACTGAACCGGTGTGTATGAATACTTGACAGTATATGGACAAGATAATACACAAGTATTGATCTTTGGAAACACACGATCAGTTAAACAATAAAGCACAAAAATTGAAAAACATTTAAAAGTCACACTTCTAAATTCATAAAATCGTTTGAGAATAAGAAGTGGTTTGAACATTTCAGAAATTGTTTTTCATGTTCGAAAGTTGTTCTTCTTTCAAACAATCTGAGATCTAGATCAGAAGATTTTTTTACCTTTTCAGCTCCCCCTCAAATCATGATCAAATGATTTATATCTTTTGAGCTCCCCCTGGATATTAGCATAATATCCTTCTTTGATCGTTGAAAAACGGGTCCTGATCTGTCATTTGATCAGAAGCCACTTTATTCAGAACATTTATTAAAAAAAATAAAAGACAGAAAACAGTAAAACGGTTATAGAATGAGTTCTGATCTGAAGTAATCAGAAGTCATCAGCTTTACTCCCCCTTAAATTAAGCATCTGAAATATGTCAGTTAAAATAGGATAGAGATCAAACACTCCCTTTGAATTGTTAGACCATCAATATCAGAAAAATTTAGCAAATAAAAAGTATAGGATAGAGATCAGATCAATTCACTCGGGATGAAGACCATCAATATCCATCGGATGCAAACATACAGGAGTAAGGTCTTTTTGATCTCTGAGGTACGGGTCCTAAGCTGTTTTGCTTAGAAGCCATTTTCTTTTATCTTTGAAGATCGGGGTTTGAACTGTCAAAAGCCATTTTGACATTGAAGTCCGGGTCTTGAGCTGATTTACTCAAGAGCCATTGTCTTTCTTACTCCCCCTTGGATTGAGGTGCCTGCAACACAGATTCAGGTTTTGGTACCCACTGGTATTTGGGTCCAGAAATGTTAGTTGCAGTGCGTGTGGGGGATATGGAGTAAGAACCATACCAGTAATGATCATTTGTTTTGTGAAAATGATCATGTGTACAACAAATAGAACAATAAAATTTCTTACCTCTAGGTGCTTTGTTCTTCTTTGCTTTGTGTACATGTACACATGATTTCTTCTCTTTTAGCTCATTTTCCTTATCATCTTTGACTGGTTTCTTTTGCCAAACCAGTTTCTCTTTCCTGAAACTTTTCCTCGGATAAGTATCTGAACCATCTAAATAATCATCATAGAAAAGGTTAGTGCGACGAATCTGATTAAAGGATTTGACTGACCTGTTTGAAGAGATGAATTTCTGATTTGAACTTGAAACAGATTTTTCAAGTTCTTTGATCTTTGATGCAAAATTATCTCTTTCTTTCACAAGCTGGTCAATCTTTGTTGTGAATTCAGACTTCGTCCTTTGCTCTTTCAGCGCAGCTGCAGACAGTTCAGACAACTTAGAAGTCAGCTTTTTAATTTCATTTTCAAATATGGATCTTTCTTCCTCAAATCCTTTTTCTGATTCATTTCTCTGGCCAGATAATTCTTTAAAGAATCCTACATTTTTCTGTTCTGTGGCCTTCTTTTCTTTATCAAACTTCTCTCTTTCCATGATCAGTACTTTCTCAAAATCAGAGATTTGTTGAGAAAGTTTTATGCATTTAAGATCAACTGACTTCTTTTCTTCATAACACTTCTTTGAGAAATTTGAGAATTTCTTTGAAAAACTTTTCTTTTCACTTTCAAAATCAGCTTTATTTGCAACAAGCTGTTTTTCCAAATCAGATAAATTCTTTTGAAGCTCAGCATTCTCAGATTCCAATTTCTTAACTTTATGATCATTGCTCTTAACAGAGACTGTCTGCTGAATTTTAGCTTCCAACTCATAAATCTTTCCTTTTAGATCTGACACAACTGTTGGCCCTATCATCGTCCATTCAAGATAGTCCCATATCTCCTTTCCTGTTGATTTGTACAAATCTTTTCCTGTCAACTGATATGTATCTATGTGACCTTTAAACTGATGACGAATACTATTCAACAGAAAAGTTCGAGCCATATTATCAGCATTCTTTCTTTTCTCTCGATCCTCAGTACAATCTTCTGTTGGAGTATGAGGTGTCATCTCTCCTTCAGTCAATGACAATCTGATATAACAACTCAGCTTATTTGTATCTACAAATTTGAGAAAATCAGCTTTCCACTGCTCGTATCTTCCTCTGAGCAAAATTGGTGAACTCATCTCTCTTTCAGAAAATATTGAATGAGAAATCAGCTTGATGATAATGATCGTTCCCAAACTGTATATCAGAAAAACAACAATCAGATCAAATTGAAATCTTAAAAAAAAATATTTCGTGAAAATTGAAATTTGAACAATACTTGATATTTCGCAAAGTAAAAAAAAATATTTCCAAAGGTGACCAAATTTTTTTTCCAGAAAAGAGGTTTGCGTGTGTTGACCGAAACGCAAAGCTAGGTGTGCGGGTTGTTGAGGAAACGCATAGTGAGGTATGCGGGTCCTTGAGGAAACGCATAGTGAGGTATGCGGGTCCTTAAGGAAACGCATAGTATAGAATGCGGGTCCTTAAGGAAACGCATAGTATAGAATGCGGTTCCTTCTTGAAACGCTATGCGTGTTCAACGAGGCACGCACTTGAAGTTATGCGTGTGCAGAATGACACACACTTGATGCTATGCGGGTTCAACCTGAGACAAACACTAACACCCAAAAGTTAGTTATATGATAGAATATATGATAGACCTGCACAATCATATGAATGACCCGCACAATCATATGAATGACACGCATACTAATATGAATGACACGCATACTAAAACTCGATCAAAATCACACCAAAAACTCATCTAGACTTCAAATTTCGATCTGAAACTTTTGACAATTCACTCACCTACACAATTCGAACACAATTCTAGCAAGCAAATTCGATTAAAAACACAGAAATTACAGATTTGAATCAAGAACAGTGTCAATAACTCGATATTTCCAGAAAACTCAAATTTCGAAAATTGATATCGAAATTGATAGAATTATGAAATGTAATCAGAACAAGAATCAATCCTACATATAAAACGAATCCAATGAATCCATTTTCTTGCATTAAAAACAAATTTTCACTCAAAATTCGTATGAACAGTAACAAACTCGTTTTCTTGAAAAACTTTTGAAAAAATCAAATTTTCGATCAAAAACACCAAATTTCAATTCAAATCATGATAAAATCTTTTCTGAAAAGTTTGGTTCAGCTCTGATACCAATTGTTAATCATAAAATCCCAAGTATCAACTCTAATTACAAGGTATTCAACATACAACATATAGAAGTATAGAACTCGATTTTTTTTTGCAAAATTCAAAGTTTCAAACAGTTAGTATCAAGTATCAATTTGCAAAAAAAATTGAAGATGCTAACAGTTAAATAACAGAATTGTTAACAAAAAACCAGAACTTACAGAAGTCCAAGAGAAATCCTCTTGATATCAATATTACAAGATATGCTTCTTAGTTCTTCCCCTTCTTCAAGATTACAAGAGAAATCCTCTTGAAGCTCTAACCTAGTTTATTAACAAAAGAAAATCAAATAAACGAAACCACAGTATACAAATTCGTTCATCCAAAATAAGAAAACTTATTACTTACAAATTCAATCAAGATTAAGAAGAATCAAAACTCCAAAACCAAAACCCCAATCGCCGGTGGGCGTCACCGATGAGCCGATCGAGATGACGATTGACAATGAGGATCTGAGTTCTGAGATGGGTCGATCGAGAATCGAGATGAGCAGATGAGATGATGAATCGAATCGATGATAAACCCTCGTTTCTACTTGTAACACCCTAAAAAAATAGGGATAACAAAAACTTTTCAAAGTGGAGAAGTGGTATATAGATTGTCATAGCAAAAGCCTCCCAAAAAGGGGAATAGTACAAATAAACCTGTTTAATCACAATTGTAATTTAACGGATAAATAAACAACAACCAACTAATCTAATTTCTACATCTAGAAAAGAGATTACAAAAAGGGTGTCATCTATAAACCCAAGGCTTCTCAAAATCATCCAAGTGTCGTATCCCCAAGCTCTCGCCCAAAGCATCTAAATTTGCCTAGGAGCAGCACCGCTAACACCTGAGATACACATCGACACCAAACAAGTGTTAGGCCAAAAAGCCTAGTGAGTTGAACAAGTAAAAACATGCCAGAAAACATTTACAGTTCTTATCAGCAGTTAAACAGTTAATCACGTAAATGTGGAGTCAACGGGAGCGACCCATATCTCCAATCTGGTTCACCCAAAGAGGCAATGCACCCTGAAGCCACTTTCACTGGCAACCCAAAGGCCCGAAACGCACCGGGGACTACCGCTTAGGAAATTCCCCGACGGCGGAGGTCTAGGTACATAAGAGACTACCGCCTTAGGAAATTCTCCAAATGTCACCCACCTACATACCTATAGTGAATCACAGACTTGGTTCGTCCACATAATGCATTTAGGAGGTCTCAAGATGTGTTTCAACCCGTCACATTTCGGATATCCACCAAGAACACATTATCACCATCCTAATCATGTAAATCCAACACATGACACAATATCCATCCAAATACTTCATGAGAACATAAGGTCGCCAAAAAGGCATTCTAAGAAGGAATCATCGACATACCCAAAAATGTACACATATAGAACATGGTAACCTTCATGTACATAAATCCATGGGTAGAAACCCCCAAATACTTGAAACATTGAATATGAACATTTGGGAGGTGCATTAATATCAATAAGTACAAGATAATGATGTGTATCTAGTTTTAACAAAGGTTAGTAAACTCACAATCTAGGTTTTGTACCAAAACCTAGAAAAGATGGAAACCCTAGATTTGAGGAGATGAGATTTGAAGTGGAGAAGTTGAGCTTTAAGAACCCTAGAGTTTGCCCTTGAGAAGAGTTATTGCAAGTGTGAAGATCCAACCACCAAGAAGAGTTGTATTTATGAGGGTTAGGGTTTTGAGAGGAAAAGTTCGGTTTGGAAGTCTCCTAAATCGCCAAAGAGAAGAGAGGGTTTGAGAGAAATGAGATTAAAATATGATAAGGGTTCATTTAAGGCACTGCGCCTCGACAGCGATAGTGCCCGGCGATAGTGCCAAGGGCACTATCGCGAGTCATAATCGCAAACACAAACCCACCCGCGGTACAACTTCCGCGAGTATGCCCGGCGAATGTCACTTTCGCGTGTCACTATCGCGAACATCCCCCAACTCTCGGTACATATACGGCGATAGTGCCCTCCGCGATAACGAGCACAACCGAAAACGATAACGAGCACAAGGTTTGAACGATTAAAGATGGTAAATTAATATATGACATTTTAACATAATTCATGATCATAAAATGCACACAAAGACACATATTCACACCTAAGCGAAATTAATGCGTTAAGGGAGACAAAATACTTACCTTATGAATTTAAGGGTGTTACAATCCTCCCCACCTAAATGGGATTTCGTCCCCGAAATCTTACTCTACGCAAACAAGTGAGGACATCGCTTCTTCATATCATCTTCAGACTCCCAAGTAATGTTAGCACCTCGATGATGCTTCCATTGGACCTTAACCATGACTACGTCTTTATGCCTTAACTTCTTCACTTTCGATTCTAAAATCGACTCCGGTTCTTCCACACAACGATTCCCATTGTCCACCCGAATTTCCGACAAAGGAATCACACTTTCCTCTTCGGCTAGACACTTCCGATGGTAACAGACGTGGAATGTAGGATGTATCCCATCCATTTCCGGCGGTAATTCCAACCGATAGGCTTGTAACCTAATTTTCTCCAAGATAGTGAAAGGTCCAAGGAAACGAGGACTAAGCTTTCCACGCTTCCCGAACCGGATAATTCCCTTCCATGGAGATACTTTCAACATGACACGGTCGCCCACTTGAAACTCGACTGGTCTTCTTTTCTTGTCCGTGTAACTCTTTTTTCGGTCTTGAACCGCCTTTAAGCCTTTCCCGAATCTCTTTCACTTTGTCGGTCGTCTCTTGAACAATTTCCGGTCCGACGAATTGCTTTTCGTCCGCTTCTAGCCAACAAACTGGGGTTCTGCACTTCCGTCCATACAACGCCTCGAATGGTGCCATTCCGATACTAGAATGGTAACTGTTGTTGTACGCGAACTCTACTAGCGGTAGATGTGAATCCCAACTTCCCCCGAAGTCTATTACACACGATCTCATATATCTTCTAATGTCTAGATCGTCCTCTCACTTTGACCATCCATTTGAGGATGATACGTCGTGCTCAAATTTAGTCGAGTACCCAACTCCTTTTACAAACTAGCCCAAAAGTTCGAAGTAAATCGGGTGTCCCGATCCGATACAATAGATTACGGAACTCCATGCCTCGTCAATATAAAGCTTGGCCAACTTCTCCATTGGCAAGGTCTCCCGCATTGCAAGGAAATGCGCACTTTTTGTCAACCGGTCAACAATTACCCAAATGGTGTCATGCCCACGCAAGGTCTTTGGTAACTTCGTCACGAAATCCATAGTAATGTTGTCCCATTTCCACTCGGGAATGGACAACGGTTGCAAACTCCCATACGGTCTTTGATGCTCCGCTTTGACTTGAAGACATGTGACACACCTTTCCACATAGCTAGCCACATCCAGCTTCATCACCGGCCACGAATAATTTTGTTTTAAGTCTCTATACATCTTGGTGCTACCGGGATGTATAGAATACTTCGACTTGTGCGCGTCTTCTAGAAGTAACTCTCGATTTCCACCCAACTTTGGCACCCAAACACGACCTTGGAAGAGTTTGAGCCCGCGGCTATCTTCCGTCAAAAGTCCACTTTGCTTTACCATGATCTCAGACTTGAGGTTTTGCTCCTTGAGAGCCTCCACTTGCCACGTATTTATGCTTTCCACCAAACTTGATACCACATCAATTCTTTTAAGGGACAATTTAACACCACCATCATGGTTCCTCCGGCTCAATGCATCCGCCACCACATTGGCTTTACCGGGATGGTAGAGTAGGTCACAATCATAATCCTTTAGAAGTTCAAGCCATATCCTTTGCCGCATGTTGAGTTCCTTTTGATCGAAGATGTACTTGAGACTCTTGTGATCCGTGAAAAGAGTATACTTGGTCCCGTACAAGTAATGTCGCCACAATTTCAAAGCGAAAACTACCGCCGCCAACTCCAAGTCATGCGTCGGGTAGTTCTTCTCATGCTCCTTTAATTGCCTAGACGCGTAGGCAATGACTTTCCCTCGCTGCATGAGTACACATCCAAGCCCCATCTTGGAAGCGTCACTATAGACTACGAAGTCTTCCGATCCTTCAGGAAAGGATAAGATCGGAGCTTCGCACAATTTCCTATTGAGCGTTTGAAATGCTTAGTCTTGAACATCGGTCCAAAGAAACTTGACGTTCTTTCTTGTGAGGGATGCGAGCGGTGTAGCTACCTTGTAAAAGTCTTGGATGAAGCGTCTATAATAGCCCGCTAATCCCAAGAAACTCCGTATCTCCGACGGGTTCGTTGGCGGTTCCCAACTCATCATCGCTTCAACCTTCGTCGGGTCCACTTGAACACCTTCCTTTGACACCACGTGCCCCAAGAATTGAACTTCTTGGAGCCAAAACTCGCACTTAGAGAACTTTGCGAATAACTTCTCTCTTCTTAGGACTTCCAAGACTTCCCGCAGATGTTTCCCATGTTCGGATTCATCCTTAGAATAAATTAAAATATCGTCGATAAAGACGATCACGGATTTATCCAAGAATGGGCGACACACACGGTTCATCAAGTCCATAAATACGGCCGGAGCGTTGGTCAACCCAAAAGGCATCACTAAGAACTCATAGTGACCGTAACGCGTTCGGAAGGCCGTCTTCGGAACATCATCCTTCTTCACTCTCACTTGATGATAACCGGATCGGAGATCAAACTTCGAGAAACATCCCGCACCTTGAAGTTGATCGAAGAGGTCATCGATGCGAGGTAGATGATACTTGTTCTTTACCGTGACTTTATTCAACTCACGGTAATCAATGCACATCCTCATCGATCCGTCCTTCTTCTTCACGAACAACACCGACGCTCCCCAAGGTAAAGAACTCGGTCGGATAAAACCTTTCTCTAACAACTCTTGAAGTTGTGTCATCATCTCCTTCATCTCCGTCGGGACCAAACGATAGGGAGCTCGGGCTATTGGAGCCGCTCCTGGAGTGAGGTCAATTTGAAACTCTACTTGACGTTCCGGTGGTAATCCGGGAAGGTCTTCCGGAAAGACATCCGGATAATCCCGCACGACCCTCACGTCTTCCACCGTCTTCTTTTCCTTCTTTGCGTCCACAATATACGCTAGATACGAAGGGTAACCCTTCGCTAGAAACTTACGCGCCTTGAGAGAGGAGATAATGGGGTTACGTCCCTTTCCTTTCTCCCCATAAATGACGACTACGCCGCCTTCCGTCAAAGGCACTTGGATCATCTTCTTAGCGCAAAAGATGCCGGCCTTATGCCTTGACAACCAATCCATGCCTATGACCACGTCGAATCCACCTATGGCAATAGGTAGCAAGTCTACCCCAAAAGAATTCCCGTCGATCTCTAAGGTGCAATCACAAAAATGGTCACGGATGATTACTTTATCGCCGTTGGCTATCTCTACTACTAGTGCATCGGAAAAAACACTAATAGGAGTGACGAATTGCTTACAGAAAACATCCGAAACAAAAGAACACGTACCACCCGAATCAAACAATACACGAGCAGGCAAGGAGTTTACTAAGAACGTACCCAAAACAACATCAGCGGTCTCCTTCGCCTCCTCGGTAGTCATCCGGAAGGCTCGACTCGGCACCCTCGGCGATTGGTCGACTCTAGCCGCCGACCCAACAGATCTGACTTGATTGTTCCCCGCTAACTTTGGACAATTCCTCCTTATGTGCCCCGGTTCCTGGCACTCAAAACATACCGTCGGATGAGCAATGCAATCCCGAGCCACATGGCCCCTCTTGCCACACTTGGTACAACCTACTAGACCCGCGTAGGTTTTAGAAGCACACACGCCCGAATGCTTGGTTTTGCACCTTGGGCACCACTGATCGAATTTACGAGAGTCGCCAGCTCTCCCGCCAACAAAAGGCTTCGACTGACGAACGGGCCCAGATGACCCTTCCCACTTTCTCTTCTCACCCGCAACACTTCTTTCTTCTTTCTCAGCCAACCTATCATCTTCCACAAGCAAGGCCTCTTCAATGACTTCTTGAAGAGTCGACCCCCCGACATTGCGCACGTCAGTCCGCATATCGGTCGGTAGGCCAAGATGAAAGGCCTTAATCTTTGATCTCTCATCTGGGACCAGATATCCCACCAAGTTCAACTTCTCCAGAAACAACTTGGAGTAGTCGGCTACAGACAAATTTTCTTTCTTCAGATTCCGTAACTCAGCTTCCAGTTTGTCCAACGAACGCTCGCTGCAGTACTTGTCCATGATCTTCTTCTTGAAGACTGGCCATGTTAGCTTCATTAGAACCTCGGGGGTGAGGGCGGACCGGGTGAGATTCCACCAGATCAATGCCTCTCCCCGGAGTAGTTGAGAAGCAAACTTCACCCGCTACGACACGTCGCAATCGCTCGACTCAAAGTCCATCTCCACTTCCTTGAGCCAGTACATACACGCAATCGGGTTATCGGAACCCGAAAACTCCTTGGGGTTGCACCCCAGAAAAGCCTTGTAGGAGCATCCCTTAGTCCTTATCCGATCCTCGTTCGCCGGTGGTTCCTCGGTTACCACCACTTCCGGCTTAGCACCCGACCCGACTATAGCATTCTCCGCCATAGTCTCAGGTTGACGGTTACTGGCATCTCGGTCTTCTAAGAGTTTCATGAAAAACTCTTGCTGTTGCGCTTGCTGCTGGGCCATGGCAGCACTCATAGCCTGCATCATACTATCCCGTAACCGGGTCTCCATAGTTACCTCTTCCAAAACAGCATCGCCTACCACAAGGTTTCTAGGAGGGATAAACTTGGGTCCCCTTCCCAAAGGTTCGTTTGGTGGTGGCCTTCGAACAGCCCCTCCTAAACCGGGTTGTTCGGCGGTGGATTCAATTTCCAAATGACCATCCGGCGTACCCGGTAATCTGCTCCGAGTGTTGACCATCTCGATCTGCCACACACATACGAGAATAGGTTTAGAAAATACTAAGCGAGTTGAACTCTTTGTATGTACTAATACATTCATCGATCATCATAATAATAGTAAACCAAGTATGCTCACGTGACAATGCATTCATAATAGCAGTAGTTAGGTGAAATTATGAACGAACCATACACAAGAATTCTTGTCACCATCATCACAACTTTCAATTAAAGTAATTCCGTAATCCTAACGCTCTCCCCACCTAGGATTTCTACCCCAAGTGGACAGTGAAGTCATAAAGTCTAAAGCTTAAGTCTAGATATGCTAAACAATACCTAATTCACTTAAACTAAAGCTCTGATACCAACTTGTAACACCCTAAAAAAAATAGGGATAACAAAAACTTTCCAAAGTGGAGAAGTGGTATATAGATTGTCATAGCAAGAGCCTCCCAAAAAGGGGAATAGTACAAATAAACCTGTTTAATCACAATTGTAATTTAACGGATAAATAAACAACAACCAACTAATCTAATTTCTACATCTAGAAAAGAGATTACAAAAAGGGTGTCATCTATAAACCCAAGGCTTCTCAAAATCATCCAAGTGTCGTATCCCCAAGCTCTCGCCCAAAGCATCTAAACTTGCCTAGGAGCAACACCGCTAACACCTGAGATACACATCGACACTAAGCAAGTGTTAGGCAAAAAAGCCTAGTGAGTTGAACAAGTAAAAACATGCCAGAAAAAAATTACAGTTCTTATCAGCAGTTAAACAGTTAATCACGTAAATGTGGAGTCAACGGGAGCGACCCATATCTCCAATCAGGTTCACCCAAAGAGGCAATGCACCTTGAAGCCACTTTCACTGGCAACCCAAAGGCCCGACACGCACCGGGGACTACCGCTTAGGAAATTCCCCGACGGCGGAGGTCTAGGTACATAGAAGACTACTGCCTTAGGAAATTCTCCAAATGTCACCCACCTACATACCTATAGTGAATCACAGACTTGGTTCGTCCACATAATGCATTTAGGAGGTCTCAAGATGTGTTTCAACCCGTCACATTTTGGATATCTACCAAAAACACATTATCACCATCCTAATCATGTAAATCCAACACATGACACAATATCCATCCAAATACTTCATGAGAACATAAGGTCGCCAAAAAGGCATTCCAAGAAGGAATCATCAACATACCCAAAAATGTACACATATAGAACATGGTAACCTTCATGTACATAAATCCATGGGTAGAAACCCCCAAATACTTGAAACATTGAATATGAACATTTGGGAGGTGCATTAATATCAATAAGTACAAGATAATGATGTGTATCTAGTTTTAACAAAGGTTAGTAAACTCACAATCTAGGTTTTGTACCAAAACCTAGAAAAGATGGAAACCCTAGATTTGAGGAGATGAGATTTGAAGTGGAGAAGTTGAGCTTTAAGAACCCTAGAGTTTGCCCTTGAGAAGAGTTATTGCAAGTGTGAAGATCCAACCACCAAGAAGAGTTGTATTTATGAGGGTTAGGGTTTTGAGAGGAAAAGTTCGGTTTGGATGTCTCCAAAATCGCCAAAGAGAAGAGAGGGTTTGAGAGAAATGAGATTAAAATCTGATAAAGGTTCATTTAAGGCACTGCACCCGACGGTGATAGTGCCCGACGATAGTGCCAAGGGCACTATCACGAGTCATAATCGCAAACACAAACCCACCCGCGGTACAACTTCCGCGAGTATGCCCGGTGAAAGTGACATTTGTCACTTTCGCGTGTCACTATCGCGAACATCCCCCAACTCTCGGTACATATACGGCGATAGTGCCCTCCGCGATAGTGCCAAGGGCACAATCGCGGGTCACAATCGCGAGGCACTCAAAACAGTCCAAAACTCAACCGAAAACGATAACGAGCACAAGGTTTGAACGATTAAAGATGGTAAATTAATATATGACATTTTAACATAATTCATGATCATAAAATGCACACAAAGACACATATTCACACCTAAGCGAAATTAATGCGTTAAGGGAGACAAAATACTTACCTTATGAATTTACGGGTGTTACACTACTCTCTTGTTCAGTGTTTGGGATTTGCCGATTTGGGAATGAATTGTGAAATACGATTTTAGTTTTAGGTTATATGTTTTAAAATAATTTTTTTTAAAATAAATCTAATTTTTCGGATATTCGGACGGGTCGGGTTTGGGATTTGGGTACCCAACCCGACCGTATATTATCCGAAAATGTTTACGGTTTGGGGTCTTCGGGTTCGGATATTTCGAACCTTGGCTTTTTCCCTTCTTTTCGTGTCGGGTCGGGTCGGGTATTTCGGGTTGGACGGGTTATGCTCACCCCTAATCACAATGAACCAAACTAGATTTTGTATTTTCATTTGTGATCCTTCAAAATTAATCATTGTCCGGGTTCAAAATTCCATGGTCATATTTCTATTTTTTGATTTTTTGACATTCAAAACCATAATAGTTATATATGGTTGTATATATTACTAGAAATTGTAAGATGGGGCCTAAGTTATTATTAAATTAAGTGGCTTCCTAACTCGCAAAAGAGATACCTTGATTAATTAATTGCACGTAGCCAACGGGCCCCTTTAAATATGTAGTTTATCTCGTTTAAATCAAGAGAACAAGGTACATATCTTAATATCTCTCACATAAGATTCATAAAACTAGAGAACGTGTAGACAACGTTTGTTAAATATTATATGGTCATGTGGGTAAAGGTCTCATTTTATCTTTATCACTCATTGAATCTTATTGTTTCATTAAAAAGTTATATATATATATATATATATATATATATAGAAGAATGCACGATGGACATTTCATTAATGATTAAAAATTATATATAAACTAATGTAAGGAAAAGTATCGCACAACAAGGTATAAAAAATGTGTAAGAATGGTAATTCCTTGAAACAAATATCTTTGGCTTCGTCATCACAGAACCTAGATCTTGAACAAAATGATGATGTGGTGGAAGGGAATAGCAAATGGAACCGCTAGCATACAAGGATCTAGGGCTATGATCACTCTATCGATGAATGAAGTTCTGCATAGTTTGAGAAGTGGAAAGGGGAGTGATTATAGATTGAAGGGGGACTAAAGGTTTATTTGCAAATGTTCAATATTGGGTAGATAGGTAAAAAAATTGGTCAAATATTTTCAAAAACTTTAGGTCATATCCATTTTTGGATATAATTATATGATTAGTGTTAACTTCTAGGTTTTTTAAATTTTTAGTGTTCATATGATTAATGTTTTATAAAGAATCAAAGTACAAGTGAGACTATAGCTATTTGGCTCTCTTATTCATTTGCATAAAATGGATTTTATATATTAGATAAGTGTTTGAAGAGTAGTATATTTTAGAACCGCCTCTTCCTTTTTGGGGAAAAAGAACATGTTATGAGCAAACTCTCTCTCTCTCTCTCTATATATATATATATAGAGAGAGAGAGAGAGTGAGAGAGAAATATATAGAGTCGGGTTCAAACGAAAATGATATTTATTTAAAAGAATAAGAGAATAATTATGGACCAATAATTTTATTATATAATATCTTAAATAAAACTTTCTTTGGTTCTTTGGTTCGGCCCTGTGTGATGGGCTTGTTTTTGTTTTTGTAGATCTTGCTCCTTGTATCGGACTTGGCTGGTTTTTGTTTTGTGGTTATAAAATTTCCGTTGCCGTTTAAAAAAAAAAACTTTCTTAAAAATCGTCTAAAAGGGCATAGGTGTTATTTGTTGTATACATATTATATATGGAAACTCATTTATTTTTATATAGATTATGTAACAAATTTAATTAAGGTATTTCTTTATCACACAAATATAGAATTCAAAATACTTTATTTTGTATAAACACTTAGGTGTCGTTTGTTTTTTAAGAGGTCTAAAGTCTTATTTTAGTTATGATTAATAAGAAGTGGTATGTAAAAAGGTCTGAACGATTCAGACTTAAGAGTCATTAAGAGGTTTTTTTAAAAAAACAAACAACCCCTTATTGTGGTTTTTCTTTTTGTATGATAAAGTCATACAGGAAATACCAATATATGCAATTATATTCTATATGTATTCATTTTTAGTTAGAATATACTGAAATTAAATCAATGGTTCTTGCTTGAAAATTAATCAGAAATTCTAACAAAAACCTACTAATATTTCAATTATTTCATTATTTATTACAATTATTTTTAATGTTTTAATGATTGATAATGCTTTAACAGATGAAAAGTCACCAGTTCCATCTCTACAATATTTAGTTATGTGTCAATTAGAGAGGTTGATGACCATGAATGGTTCTTCAAGGTTACCAACGACATTTTATGATTTGTTACATTCTAAGACCATTGATAGTAAGTAAAAGATGAGATGTTTCTGAATTAGGAACGGAATGTGCCTAGAAGGTTTTAAATTTTATTTTGACATTGGTTCTAAAGATTTCATGAATTTATGACGATAATTGGGGTTTACCATGGTCCATTTCTCCAACGTAATGTCATTTAGAACTCTAAGAAAGTAGTGAACCTATAATGTGTATCATGTATGCTTTATATGCTTATGATTTTCATGAATATATGTCTATGCATGTGAGTTATAGGGTTTAAATGAACTTAAATGTTGATTGGAAGTTTTCAAAAGCAAAGAAAGTAGCATATATTTACAAAGAAAATAGATTGAATTAACTTTTTAATTTCAATAGAAAATTTCCTCATAGATTTTCATCGCGCATTCCTTGGTAGGGGTGTGCAGGACCCGACCAGACCCGAATTATCGCAACAAACCCGAAACCCGTATATCCAAAAGCCTCCGATCCGAAATCTTTTACGGGTAAAGTGGGGGTCTGGTTGGGTACCCAAAACCCAAACCCGACCCGCCCGAATATCCGAAATATTTTAAAAAAAATCAGTTTTTTGTAAATACTAAATACCTAATATCCTAAATCAAAATATCAAATCGATCTTTCACTCTTTCAGACTTCGACTCCTCTCGTCTCGAGTTCTCGACCTATAAATCCATCGCCATCGGCGACTCCGGCGACTCTCGACCTTCTGGCTTCGACTCCGGCGACTCTCGACTACCTTCTGCCTTCGACGACCGGCTCCCATTCCATTGGCGACCAGACAACCTTCGACTTCGAGGCTTCAACTCATCGACTGTAGTTGTCTGTAAGTTTAACTCTTCTTATTCTTGACTCTTCTGCAGTAGTCTAACATCAATTTTTGGTATTATAGATTGTTTGTTACTTTGTTTGACAGTAACTCGATTGGTAATTTTGGTATTATAAATTATAAACATCGATTCTTATTTTGGGGTTGTTTTGGAATGAAATTTATACTTCATTTAAGGATTAGTAATTTGGTATTATAGATTTTTTATTTGTTTGTTTGACAGTAACTCAGTAAGGCTAGGAGGAAATGGAGAAGATGGATTAATACCCATATCCGAGCCACCCGACCCGCTGGACCCGAACCCGAACCACCCGAAATGTATTCGGTCGGGTTTCGGGGGGTCTCTTCCCACCCGATTATCCGATCGGGTTTCGGTCCAGGTCACCCGACCCGACCCACCCGATGCTCCCCCTATTCCTTGGCAAAGTGTTTTCCTACAGAATATTCCGTGATTTTCTTAATAAGTATACGTGGAAAGGCATTTGCAAAAACCTTATAAAATGATAGAGTTGCAAGAACATGTTCTTTCCCAAAATATAATAATTTCAACGGAATCATATTAATTAACAAGGAAACCTCTTTGCAACAAATCAGGGTTTTCTTGTAAGGAACCACATATTCTTCAACTAACATTAATAATAAAAACATATTTTTAGAGATAGACAAATGATATGTTATGTACGTGTGAATAAAAAAACATCTGGAAAATTTTAAAATAAAAAAATAATACAAGAAAGTCCTTCTCTGCTGCCTTCCAAGAAGAAAAGTGACTCGAAAATAAACACTAAACACATACGTTGAATTATAACTTGTGTAACGCTTATAAAACAAATATAGAAACTGATAATAAATAAATGAATCTTACTTTTGACGTAGCGTAGGTTTGCGGAAGGGTCGACAAACGTCTAAACCCTTTGAGATAACGAGCCTACAAGCGTAGAACTCGGAAAATCAAGAGAAAACTCTTAAAACTAGAGATAAAACTCTAAATATAATTTTATTGATTAATAATAAACCGAATATTAAAGAAAACAAGCAATCCTATGTATAATATATGCTAACTAAGAGATAACTATGAAACTTAAATTCAAACTAAACCTAATCCTAAACCAATTATAAAACTTAATTAGATAAATAATAATAATTCTAATCTAATTATAAAAATAATAAATAATAATTAAAATTAAATAATTACCCTAAACTAATTAAGAAATAAAATAACCAAATAAACAAATCATAGCAATCCTTTCAAGACTCGTCATATATCTCGTGTTTATTAAACATAATTTCGTGATTGAAAACCAATTTTGTGCTTAAGTTATGAGACCGTTCTTTAATGACTTGTACCTTAGACTTCAAGAGTTGTACATTAGTCCAAGTTTATATTATAAAATTCATCAAGGGCTAATGTTGGATGAAAACAATCTTGGTTAGAACCAAAATTGTAAAGAAATTGCCAAGTTAGGATTAGATTGATATAAGTTAAAGATCAAGGGTTAGTTTGTAAATGTAGAAAATTTATATATGAAATTAATTGATTTTTTTTATCAAAATTCATAATCATCTTCATTCTCTCTCTCTAACTCAACGATTCTCCTACATCTCTCCAAAAAAAATCTTCATCCTATCTTCAAATCTCCAAAATTCTCCTTAAATTCTTAGTGTTCTTAAAGATTGGATGTTAGAAATGGAACTAGGGGTTCAAGATAAGGTATGTTCATGGTTAATTTTGTTGATTACATCAATTTTGGGCAAAATGAGTTAAACCCTAATTTTATGTATGAATCATAGGTGTAAGGTTGAGGAATTGAGGTGGAAATTCTTCAAGTTTGGTGCTGTTAGAAGAGACATATTCATTGTGATAAGTTTAAAAATTCGTATAAAATCAACCCTTTGTCCAAATGAGTTGTTCTTTATATCGATAGAAAGGTCTATGAGTGTATTACAACTTTGTAGTTTACACCAAAGTCCAGTTCGGAATTTAAGTGACTCAAAAGCATGGATTTTACATAAATGTTCTGCACACACTCGAAATTGCGCACTGTTGGTATTAACTCCGTATAAAATAGACCAGAGCTCCAAATAATGTGAATCCAATTCCTTTGAAATCCTACGAGGCTTATTTACAACTTTCATGTTTACAAGAAAGTTTGGTTCAACATTTAACATTGTGAAAAAGGCTTAAACTTCAAGTACACAAAAGTTGTTTGCTATTGTTTTGGTTTATAAAATTGGAATTTTGCAAGTGTTGTTTAGGGCCTTAAGAATTGTTTAAGTGTTTATAAAGTGTCGAAGGGGTATTGTAAGCATGTTTTAAGCTTTGTAGGATCTTTTAAAATGTTAGGGCTTGTAGGAACTTGAATTGATAAGAATTGTTACCGAAAGCCATCTAAAAGCATTTTGCTAATAAGTGTAGGTAACCGGAAGAAGAGAACCGTTCATAGGAATCAAGTTTCATGTGATTGTTTCTAAAACACCTCCAAAGTACAAATATCTAATTTGTTTCAATACGTGGATAACCAATTGTGGTGATTATCCGTTCCATAAATCCTTGTTCATGAAATACACCCGCAAAAGTGGATGTTATCAAGTTGTTATCCAGAATAATTTTGTGTTTTACATGATGTTTTGTTTAATGATTTTGAGTGCTTGAGAACTTTGACCCGAGACCGGTATGTTTTTTTTTTAAATTCCTTCCGATTACTTGATTTATAAATCTCAATGAGTTTGTTAAACTTGTTACCCAAAGTTTATTCATTAGATTTGGTTATTGAATTTTGCTTTGATTAGGCTCAACAATTGGGGCACGAATGTTGAGACGCCTCCATGATGGATAAAATAGTCATGGAGTTCTCGTGAAGGCTATGGCCGAGCCATATAGAGAACGTTGGGTGCATCCTTAGAACCGAATACCAATTATGTTGGTTACCGGATAGAACCGAATACCAATTATGTTGGTTATCGGATAGAACCGAATACCAGATACCTTTGGTTACTGGGGAATGAGGCGGTATAGTGCCCAACACTTCCATTCCATTATGACGTCTGTTTGGACTGATCATCCATCGGGTACAACATATCTTAATGATACAAATGTCTATCTTGCCTTGAACTTTACTTATATGACTTACATTTTTTGAGATTTCCACTTAAATCACTTTCAACTCTATATCGTAAGCTTTTCTTTCAGTTACTTACTTCTTACTTAGTATTTCTTTTGTTATTATTCGTTCACTGGGCAATTTTGCTCAGCCGAGGTTTGTTTTGTTTTACCTCGGGAGGTTCAGGATCTAACCCAGGGGTAGGATGATCGGACGAGATGGCTTGGAATACTTATAGACTAGTTGTTTAATTAAGATTTTTGTTATGTAAATATGTTAATCGCATAACTACTGATGGATGTAATGTAATATTTTGGGAGTTCTCGAGCTCGTTTTCTTCTTTTCCAAAAATAGAAGAAATACCTTGATAGCTCCCAAATTCTCCCTGTACCAGTCACCCTCACTTGAAAACAACTCGTCCTCGAGTTCACTTGAAAATCAACTACTTCATCTGATTTCTTAGGGTATCGATGCATTACTAAGTCACTTACATATAAAAATTTCTTCTTTAAAGCATATTGATCCAAGACTCGGTCTTTAAAACTTAGAAAGATGGACCAATCTTCAAGTCCCAAGGGATATTGCCTTGGATGCCTTCACAGAGTGATACTACATCAAACTCGAAAGGATAGAAGGCTACAAGAAATTAATTGGGAATTGTCTTGATCTGATCTAGATCCTTAGGTGCTGGAATAATGGCAGTACCATCTTTAAGATCATCTAGGGCCGGCCCAAGTGCTGGGCGGCATGGGCCATTGCCCAGGGCATCACAGCCCAGTAGGGCATCACAGCCCAAGTTCAATCTAAGCTTGAGTAGGTTCCGTTTTTTTTTAAATCAATCTGCAGCCCAAAAGAAACGACCGCTGCCCTCCTCGATTACTCAATCGACAATTAGTGAATCGACTTCAAATTCAATCATCGAATCACCTTCTTCCTTCTTCGTTTCTTTAATCCAGTCCACCACGAGTGAAGGACCACCGTTGCACGCCTGCACCGCCTGTGAAATGGCCACCGCTATTGCGCTGCACCACCTGTGAAACGAACTCCGCTGCACCATCGACGTTTAGACATTGAGAGTTGAGAACGTAAGACGCCATCGTCCAGACGACCAGACCTGAAGGCTTCCTTCAGGTGTTTGACTCTCGATTCGGCTTCCTTCAACATTCAGGTGTTTTCCCTAAATCTAATCAATATATAATCTGAAATTCTGAATTTTGATTGCTTCGTTGATCACTTGGTTGTTTTATATTTGGATATAATTTTAATTTTTTCATCTGATTTTGCCTATTTGGATTTGGTTAAGTGGTAGTGTGTTATTGATTATTTGCAATTGCATATTTGATGAATTATGTCTTGAAATTTGATTGCTTGGTGAATTGGTTGTTTGATACTTTGATCAATTTGGTTAATTGGTTGTTTGATACTTTGATAGATTAATTGATGATTTTCCTTCATGAAATGGAAGATGACGCCGTTTTAGGTGATGTTATCATTATTTTGTTGTTAGGGGTTTTGGTTTATGTCCCCCGTTGTAACTTTCTTTTTTTAATAATAATCGTCGCGGGGATGAGCCGCCTTGTTTGACTAGGTTCCAAACCCCTTAAAAAATTGTGTTTTAAGTTGAGGGCATATTTTTGGCTCTTCGCCTAGGGCATCCAAAACCATTGGACCGGCCCTGAGATCATCCATCTTAATTTCTTGTGACGAAGGTTTTGTTAACATGGGAATGTCCTCAACTGGTACACTTTTGATCTCTTTGAATTCTGGTTCAGAATCTATTGCCGACTTTTTTGGCTCGTTACAGATTTCTTTTATGACGAGGAGATCTTTACCTTCGATTTTGTCCAGCAAGACTTCGCCTCTTTCAGGTTGCTTTTTCGGAACGGGTGGTTGTTTGACTAGAAAAAAAACGAATCCATAATATGGTTAACGTTGTTGTCACATGGAACCTTGACCGGTCTGTCCCTCCTCCGGCGGTTGCCGTTGTTGAGTTGGGCGAGAACTTGGGTGACAGTAGTCGTCAGATTGTCTAGAGATGCGGTAATGGCCGCAGTCATCTCGGCTAAATCTGCTTTGGTAGACGGTTGTTGATCTACCATGGTTAGTGAAAAGGACAGACAAATCCTGCTCTGATACCAACCGACGCAACGTAGGTTTGCAGAAGGGTTGACAAGAGTCTAAACCTTTTCAGTTAACGAGCCTACAAGCGTAGAACTCGGGAAATTAAGAGAAAACTCTTAAAACTAGAGATAAAACTCTAAATATAATTTTATTGATTAATAATAAACTGAATATTAAATAAAACAAGCAATCCTATTTATAGTCTAAGGTAACTAAGAGATAATTATGAAACTTAAATTCAAATTAAACCTAATCCTAAACCAACTATAAAACTTAATTAGATAAATAATAATAATCCTAATCTAATTATAAAAATAATAAATAATGGTAAATTCTATCCATACCCCCTCCTATAGGGGGTATGTGAGTGAGATAGTGAGGGTAGACCTGGCAAACGTGTTGTGTCGGGTCGGGTTCAAAGTTAAACGGGTTGAGAGTGTCTAACCCTAACCCGACCCGTTTAATAAACGGGTCAAAAAATCTCAACCCTAACCCGACACGACCCGCCTAACCCGTTTAACGTTTATAAAGCTAAAAATTAAAAATCGAAAATTCACAAAAAGGTACAAATCCAAAATTCAGATGAAAGTATTATAAATCCAAATTTTATAGTTCAAACTTAAAAGTTCTAACCAAATCTAAAACATTAAAAAGAAAACTTATAATATATATATATATATATATAGACATATATATATATATATAAACGGGTCGTTCGAGTCATTTTCGAGTTGAAATTTTTGACCCTGACTTTACCCGTTTAACTTTCGTGTCGTGTCGTGTCAACCCGTTTACTTAAACGGGTTGAAATGTATTACTCAAGCCCGTTTATTTCGTGTCGAGTTTGTGTCGGGTTAGCGTGTCGTGTCATTTTTTGTCAGGTCTTAGTGGGGGTATGGGGGGTTTTGTGAGTGAGGAGGGGGTAGGGATAGCAACACCCTAAATAATAATTAAAGTTAAATAATTATCCTAGACTAATTAAGAAATAAAATAACCAAATAAACAAATCATAGCAATTCTTTCAGTACTCGTCAGGACACGCTCGCAACTTTGAACGTGACCCAAGTCGCGGGATAAGTCGCTTAAACGTCTGTTTCTCGGTTTTCGATACCAAATTTCGAGCTTCTCTCGAGCTCGTTTTCTTCTTTTCCAAAGATAGAAGAAACACATTAATAGCTCCCAAATTCTCCCTGTAATCCTGTATCAACTTTATATATCAATAATATTTATAAAAACCATTGCTTGATGCTTCGTGAGGAATGGAATTCCTCCTTGAGTGGAATCGATCCTCAAGATCATATATGTATTTATGGTAGTATCGTAAGCTAATATGAGTTTATGACATGGTTCATTTTTTATTTTATTTTTTTGAAAAGGCAAGATAACAATAAAAAAACAAAAATTACAAAGCCTTACTAACGAAATCTGCGAATAGCAAAAAAGGAAACGAGTAAAATTCAACAAGAAATAAATAGCAGGTAAAAACCCGTGGCCAAAAAAAGGAAAATTTAATGACATTCAATACACTTAAAAATGTATAAACAACTGTTTTTACCATGAACTTAAATATAACATGGTCCAATTGTCAATCATGTATGCTTTTATATGTTTATGGTGTGTCGCGTTACTCGCGTATATGCATATTATGAGGGTTAGGTTTTAAATGACATTTAAATCTTGATCGACATGTTCCATATCTTGACTTTTTTTTAATAATGGTAAATTAAAACAATAAGCTACTAACACTACTAGAAAATTGCTTATCACCGACCAACAATTTCCGACGGATATTATCCGTCGGTAATTACTGACGGAATACCGACCGAAAAATAATATTTGTGACGGATGGACCATCCGTCGGTAAATATATATATTTCCGACGGATCACCGACGGATATAAAATTATTTTTTTTAATATTTAAATCCGTCGGTAATTTTAATAATTTAATAAATAATAATTTTTTTCTGATGTCCGTCGGTGATTCGTCGGAAATTACCGACGACATTTAGAATTCCGTCGGTAATAACGTTTGTGTATGTATGTATGTGATCATGCATGTATGTATGTATATATGTATATGTATGTATGTACGTATGTGATCATGTATGTAATATGTATGTATGTATGTACATGTACGTGTGTGATCATGTATGTATGTATGTACATCATGTATAATATGTATGTATGTACGTATGTGATCATGTATGTATGTACATGTACGTATGTGATCATGTATGTATGTACATCATGTATAGTATCTATGTATGTATGTATATATGTATGTACGTATGTGATCATGTATATATGTATATGATATGTAGTATGTATGTCTATAGATCACGTCTATGTCATGTGTGTATGTATGTATATATGTCTATGATGTGTCTATATATGTAACACCCTAAAATTTAGAGTACAAATATTATTCGAAAATTGGCAATATGACGTTTGTATTTGGAATAAACCACCCGAAATGGTAAATATATAAAGCATTTACAAAAAAACTGTGAACGGATATAGAATTCAACAACAAACTAATCTAAACATTTACTATCTAGATTACATCGGTTGTCAACCCAAAATCACTACAATAAGGGACTTAATTAAATGTCCATCGTCAAATACTAATCATCTCAAAAATGCCTCAAGCCCATGCTCGTCACTCAAACCCTTGGCAACCCACCGCTAAGGGAACCTGTTATACACATCATTTGAGAAAAAGTGTTAGGCTTAAAGCCTAGTTAGAACATACAGTTTATAATTTGAAGAAATATAGGCAATTGTAACGAAAGGAAATCTTTTCAAGAAAGTTGACTTTACAATTGAACTATTTGCCACATAAGGACCTTTCGGTCAAAAAAGTCATCTTGCGATGACATGGGATACCCGATTTACCATGGATTGTAGCGGAACACCGAGTAAGCCACAATCCGAGTTATGAGCTAAATACTTGGAATCCATGGTCACGAACAACACCGGTCCATACTAAGATGTGGGGGAGGGCACCCGAGGAAACCAAGTCATACTCGTTCACTAGGACTACATTGTGACCCATGGCTAGTAACCGGTTCCACATAACCGTACCAAAGGGCCTCCGAGGATCAAATGTATCTACTAGCTACAAAGGGGAAAAACATCCCAAAATATAAGCCGACTTAATACCTATGGATCCACTATTAATAGTCTAGACTTGTCACAATTTCGTTTGTGACCAACTATAGTTAAACATATAGTTCCCAATAACATTTATTTCCAAAATGAACCACAAGGCTTGTGGTGTAGCGGTAATCACCTGGGGAGTTCATAGCACTCTACCCGGGTTCGACTCCCTGCATTCGCAACTTTGTGGCCACTGGGTTTAACCTCAGGGTTGCATGCTTTCGTAGTCGGTTTCTTTGCCAAGGGATTAGTCTGGGCCAAAGGCCTAGGATACCCTTTCCCAAAAAAAAACATTTATTTCCAAAATACATTTCCAAGTTTAACTGCTGATAAGAATGAAAATCATAAAATGAGATCTTATGCATTTTTTCAAGTACCTCACCAAAATGTGCAAGTAGTACTATATGTTACTACATATAAAATGGAACCCTTCATCTTAGTTTGAAAATGGGTGGAAACCCTAAAATCTCCTAAAACTCAAGTTAGGTCAAAATGTAATAAACTTTAATCCAAAAACCAAGGAGATGTATAGGAGTTTAAAATGTAAGTTTTGATATGTATAAGGTTCAGAAAATGATAGTAGGAACTCACCAAGTGGGTTTTTGAAGAAACCCCAAAACCCTAGATTAAATCTCTTGGAGAAGATGACAATGGAGGTGGTGATCTAGTGCCCAAATCTTGAACCCTTGGTTGAAATACCCAACTTCTTGCAATAAATAAGGTGGATTTAGTTGATGAAACCCTAGAACTTAATGTTGGAGGTAAGAATGATTTTGAGAGAGAGATAGAGAAGATAGATAGGTAATAAATGAGAAAAAGGGAAAGAAACCTGTATTTGGGTGTTCAGGGGAACCTCGCGGGTTATGTCGCGGCCTTAAGTCGTGGCATAAGCCACCCTTGTCTCTGAAATGGTAGACAAACAACGCGTTACGCGACTTGTGCCGCAACTTGTAAGTCGCGAAGCAACTCGCGTGATCCCTTGTCCCACTTTTCCAGAAACAAGACTTTAACACACGAACTTGGCTAAACACGCGATCCACACAAAAAGGGGTAACGCAAGATAACAAATATTTAATATAAGGTAGGCTAGAAGTCTTAACGATGTAAATGAGACAACGAAAATTCGGGGCGTTACAATCCTCCCCAACTTGGGAATGGTTTCGCCCTCGAAATCCTAATTACTCGAAAAAATGAGGGTATCTACACTTCATATCCTCATCGGCTTCCCACATCACATTGGCTCCCTGATGATGCTTCCATTGCACTTTGACCATCGTGACCTCCTTGTGACGAAGCTTCTTTGACTTCCGCTCCAAGATAGCTTCAGGTTCTTCGACACGATGATTACCTTCTTCTACTCTTATCTCGGAAAGGGGAATGACGCTTTCCTCTTCCGCCAAACACTTCCGGAGATAACAAATATGGAACGTGTTATGGATCCCGTTCATTTCCGGTGGAAGTTCAAATTGGTAGGCTTGCAAACCCACACGCTTTAACACCTTGAATGGGCCAAGGAAACGAGGACTCAACTTCTCACGTTTTCCGAACCGGATAATGCCCTTCCATGGCGACAGCATCACACAGTCGCCCACTTGAAACTCCATCGGCCATCTTTTCTTATCGGCGTAACTCTTCTGCCGATCCTGAGCTACCTTCAACCGTTCCCGAATGCCTTTAACTTTATCGGTCGTCTATTGCACAATTTCGGGTCCGGAGAATTGTTTCTCTCCCGCCTCTAGCCAACACACGCGAGTTCTGCACTTCCGCTCGTGTAAGGCCTCAAACGGTGCCATTCCAATACTCGAGTGGTAGCTATTGTTGTAAGCATACTCCACCAAAGGTAGGTGAGAGTCTCAACTACCCCCAAAGTCGATAACACAAGACCTTAGCATGTCTTCAAGCGTTTGAATTGTTCTCTCTCTTTGACCGTCGGTTTGTGGATGGTAAGTCGTACTCAACTTTACTCGTGTACCAAGCTCCTTCTGAAAACAATGCCAAAAATTTGAAGTGAACCGACTATCGCGATCTGACACGATCGACAAAGGTACTCCATGCCTCGAGACCACCTCATCAATGTAGAGTTTTGCTAACTTGTCCATCGGTAAGGTCTCGCGCATAGCTAAAAAGTGAACGCTCTTAGTCAACCGATCGACTATTACCTAAATGGTATCGTGACCTCGAAGAGTTTTTGGCAACTTCGTCACGAAGTCCATGGTAATATGTTCCCACTTCCACTCGAGGATCTTTAAGGACTGAAGAATCCCATACGGTCGTTGATGTTCGGCCTTCACTTGTAAGCACGTCACACAACGTTCCACGTAACGCGCCACATCAAGTTTCATTACCGGCCACCAATAATGCAACTTCAAGTCCCGGTACATCTTTGTACTCCCCGGATGAATGGAATATTTGGATTTCTGGGTATCCTTAAGGAGTAATTCACGGTTACCCCCAACTTTGGGCACCCACACACGACTGTTGAACAGTTTCACCCCACGGCTATCTTCCGTTAAGAGCAAACGTTGTTTTATCATCACTTCGTCCTTAAGTTTTTCTTCCAACAAGGCTTCCACTTGAGATGTCTTGATCTTCTCAACAAGACTTGACACTAGCTCTATTATCGAAAGGGTAGCCCGAATACTTCCGCTATAGTCCTTCCGACTTAACGCATCAGCCACTACGTTCGCCTTACCGGGATGGTAAAGCAACTCACAATCGTAATCCTTAAGCAACTCGAGCCACCGCCTTTGCCTCATATTTAACTCTTTTTGATCAAAGACATTTTTTAGGCTCTTATGATCCGTGTAGAGTGTACATTTCGTTCCATAGAGGTAATGCCGCCATAGCTTCAAGGCGAACACCACCGCTGCTAACTCCAAATCGTGGGTAGGATAATTCTTCTCATGAATTTTGAGTTGCCTAGAGGCGTAGGTGATCACCTAGCCTCTTTGCATCAACACACATCCTAATCCCATTTTCGAAGCATCACTATAGACCACGAAGTCTTCCGACCCTTCGGGTAGCGACAAGATCAGAGCTTTACACAACTTATTTTGTAAAGTCTGGAACGCCTTCTCTTGCACTTCGGTCCAAACGAACTTCACATTCTTCTGAGTCAACGCCGTCATGGAAGAAGCGATTTTTGAAAAGTCTTGAATAAATCACCGGTAATATCCCGCTAAACCCAAGAAACTTCGGATTTCGGACAGACTCTTGGAAGGCTCCCAATTCATCATGGCTTCAATTTTGGAGGGGTCCACTTTCACTCCGTCTCGAGTGACAACGTGACCCAAAAATTGCACCTCTTCAAGCCAAAAATCACACTTGGAAAATTTGGCGTATAATCTCTCTTTTCTCAATAGTTATAGAACTTCACGAAGATGTTGCTCGTGTTCTAATTCGCTCTTGGAGTATACGAGTATGTCATCAATGAATACGATGTCCGACTTGTCGAAGAATGGTTGGCACACCCGATTCATCAAATCCATAAACACCGCTGGTGCGTTCGTTAGGCCAAACGGAATTACAAGGATTTCGTAATGGCCATAACGCGTTCTAAAGACCGTCTTCGAGACGTCTTCTTCCCTCACCTTCACTTGGTGGTATCCCGAACGTAAGTCGATCTTGGAAAAACACCCCGCTCCTTGCGTCGATTACGTAGGCTAGGAAAGACGAACATCCTTTCACCAAGCATTTGCGTGCTTTAGCCATGGTGATGATTGTCACATCACCTTTCCTCTTCTCACCATAGATCACAACAACTTCACCATTGGGATCGGGAAGTCGGATTAGTTTCTTGGAGCATATGATCTCGGCATGATTGTTTACTAACCAATCCATACCGACCACAACATCAAAACCTCCAATAACCATCGACATCAAATCGATCGTGAATTCTCTCCCTTCGATTCTGAGAGTACACTTTTTTCAGAACATCGCGGATTAGAACTTGACTACCATTCGCTAATTCTACCACTAACGCATTCTCTAGACTATTAGTGGGCATAACAAGGTGTTAGACCACAGTCTCGTTGGATTTAAGATCATCCAATCTGAAGATCCAATCTGAAGATCCAATCTGAAGCTAAAGCCGGAAAGTCGACTCTCGATATAAATCTAATGTCGTTTGTAATAAAATAGTCAAAGTTAATTATTGTTTATTGTATTTTATGTTTAATCTAAATATCTTATAAATAGATATTTAGATATTATATACTAGTTATTATATTATAGTTTAGATATTAAGTTAGTTGTTATTGTTATTAGTTAGATAATATCTAGATATTATATTCTAGATATTATATTGTTAGTTGTTAGATAATATCTAAGTTAGATATTAGTGTTAGTGTGTAGAGGAAGTTAACAAGTGAGAAATCAGATCACATACACACACACACACACTCAAGGTGTAAACTAGAGAGAACACACAGAAAAGCTTCAATCGATCAACCTTGTAACCGTTGTTATTAATCAAACAGGTTGGTAAAAAAAAAAATTGTGGGTCCACAATACTATATCAAGTTCTTATCAATAACAACACATAAATATTACCAACCTGTTTAGATTAATAATCAAAGATTACAAGGTTTGGTGCTCGGTTTGAAGCTCTCGTTTCTCTCTGTGTATTACACCTTTTGTGTATGTTCTTGGATGTGTGTTCTGAGATCTGATCTGATCTAATCTCTCTAGCTTCTATCACACACAAACTCAACCACTTGCAATACAACTTGCAATATTAAACTAATAAAACTAACTTAATATCTAAACTATAATATAATAACTAGTATTTAATATCTAAATATCTATTTATAAGATATTTAGATTAACCATAAAATACAATAAACAATAATGTTCAATAGACTTCTAACTTCTTTGACACCTACGGTTTGAATTTTAAATAGTCAAACCATTACACGTAGGGTTTTAAACTTTCCAAAACACCTAGTGCACACCCCTTTCGACGTGATCGAACAGGGTTTCTGGACGGATCTAGGGTGTTAGAGGTGGCGTATTACGGTGTGGGCTATTGTGTTGTAGTTTTGTTCAAGTGTACATGTTTTGATAGTCCAGAGGGAGTTAGAGTCGACCCTAAACAAGGGTTGGTTGATATCAAATACACGTCTAGGCTTAGAGGTGAGGACTATTACGTCCTAGCATCACAAGCGGATCAAATATATTACACACCCTATCCTTCAGGAAGTAAGGATTTAAAGGACTGGTGGGCAGTTGTGAAGACCAAAGCCAGTGGAATATATGAAGTTGCAGAAAGGGCTATCGGTGTGTTGGATGATGATAACGTGGATAGAGAACCGTTCTTTCAAATCAACGAACGGGTAACTCATAATACAAACAATTGGGTAAATGAGGACCTCTATTCCGTCCCTCTTGTCACTGGGGAGCTCAACGTAGTCGCCACAAATGACGAAGCTAGCGAGGAAGATGCATCAGATCATGAAACTAGTGACGAGGAAGAAGAATTTGAAGATGTGGATGATGATGAAGATAACAAAGACGAACTTATGTTAGCTGATCACTCGTCTAAGAACTAGTGTGCCTTTCTTATGTAGACATTTTGTGTTAACCATTCTCTATGATTTATGTACACTTGTATCTTTTATGTAGACATTTTTGTGTTAATCATTCTCTATTTTGCCTTTCTTATGTAGACATTTTTGGGTCTTATGATTTATGTACATTTATATCATTTTGTGTTAATCATTCTCTATTTTTAGATGTCGGGACGCCCTTGTAGGGGTAGTAGGGGTAATAGGGGTAGGGGCAATAGCAGCTCCGCCGGGTGTGGTGACCCCCACGCCGATGAGTTCACCGAGGACGGACTAGATCAGATCTAGTCTGATGACGGACTAGCAACGGGCTCGAGGGTTAGAGGCCCGAATGTTGCATTATAGACGTCCCATCCGAGTCAGCGACCGCCACTTTTGTTGTCTGAAGCGGGCGGGTAAGTAGATGTGATATATTATTTATTCCAGTACATAATAAACCGATCCTAATGTTTTTTATGTTGTATATTTTGCAATTGTGAAGGTTTAGGGACATGTCGGCAGTCCGGAGGGCCGTTGCCGTCTTTAAGTCCATGTTCGATGGTCCGTAGGCTCATTTTAGGGATGTCCCTAATGAGCACTATACACGGATGTTAGATCGATTACGGGTAGGTATTTTACTCTATTTAACTAATTGAGTGGATTTATTTTTACTTAATTCAAACAATGTGTTTGTAGTTATATTATAGTTGGCCTCCTCAGATGGACGCCGACGTAGTAGCTGCATTCCGGCGTATCCTAAATAATAGGTACACGGACATGATGAGAGATGTCCGTCTATTCGCCCAGGGCAGGGCTTTAGCCATTGATGGTGTCCAGTTCCACGGACGTGACTACACGATTCTTGTCGCACCCCCTCTAGAGTGGATCCGGAGTGAGTTTTGGGTCCAGATGATTGATTAGGTCTGTTTTGTTTTGAATACTTGTATCTGGTTGTACTAGGATTTATATTAATTTATGTCTTCTTTTTAACAGGTATGGAACACCGATGCGTTCCGGTGTGTATATGCGGCCAATACGGCCAATCGGGCCACCGAGTATGAGGGGATGACATCCAGACACTGTACCGGATCTATTAGTACCTCTATGCATCGGGACCGCATGGTAATTTATCACACACTAGACTAAATGTATATAATTGATGATTATATATTTATACATTATTTTATTACCTTCAAACAATTTAAGTTGTCTATTGTAGAGAGATGCATGGGGGCGTGATCCTACTAGCGACGAGGTTTAGGAGGCTACATACTGCACCAACAGGAAGCTTGTTCCGGGTGCGACTGGTCCGTCCACGGAACCTCCGATCTACGTTTACCCAAAGGCGGATCATATGGCGGTAAGTTCAATTATGCATGGCTAGATTTTTGTTTGTTTTATAAGATAGATAGAAATTATAACAAACTTAGTTTGGGCTACCATTGTTGGGCAGACGATAGGATTGTTTTGATAAAAGTAGGTCATGGATATATATGTTCAAATTACAGTTGAAATGCTGCCGAAATTTCTATAGGTTAGTTGACTTGATAATGTCTAATTTGGTAAACTGTAGGATAACTACCATCGGATTAGGAGGGATGAGTACCCGAACTTACCTGCCGACACTGTACCTCCTAATGACACCGAGTTGTGGGAGGGTAGTGTCGGAGGACGGCGTAAGGGTCGTATTTTTGGATGGGGGACCAGTCAGGATCCCTATTATTCTATGACCGGTGATTCAGGTCTCAGTTCGAGCGGGAGCACGAACGACTGTCGCGATGAGGAGGTATGCTTGTCAAATGTTGTTTAACATTATCAATCATATGTTTGTTAAATGTTATCTAACATTGTTTTATATATGTTTGTCAAATGTTGAATTTCAGTTGAATGAGGTGAGACAGAGGGTAGAGAGAGAGGAAGCAGAGAGGATCTAGATGCAGGAGCGACTACAGAGAGAGGAAGCAGAGACGATCCGGATACAAGAGAGAATAGAGAGAGCTGAAGCAGGGAGGAGGCAGATGTAGGAGCGAATAGATCAGTTTGACGCGTTCATGAGGAAGTTTCAAGATCACCCATTTCCCCCTCCGTAGGATTACGTTTTTGTACTACGTTTATGTATTTATAGATATTAAATTAAGGTTTTGTACAGTTTAAAACTTAGTATTAATTAAAAATTGGCAGGTTTTGTACAGGTTAAAAACTAGAATTTTTTAATTTTTAATTATTTAAAAAAAATTAAATTACCGGCGGATACTTTGTCAGTAAATGTTTTTTAAATTAATTTTTATTTATTAAATATCCGTAGGAAATTCGTAGCTAAATCCGTCGGTGAAAATCCGTCGGTAATCCGTCGCAAAATAGAGACCGTCGGTGATCTGTCGGAAAAATAAGCCGTCGGTGATCCGTCGGTAATCTGAACGCCGACACTGCTATACCAATGACCATTTACCGACGGATCACCGACGAATTTCACTTTTACCGATGGATCACCGACGGATCACCGACGGATCACCGACGGATTTGTCCGTCGATGATAAGCATCTATTTTGTAGTGTAAAAAATAAATACATTTGCCACCATACGTACAGAAAACGAATTAAAAGTGTTCATAAGAAAATCCCCTCTTCAAATTTTATCGCAAATTACATTCTGTCCTGGCAAACTTTTTCCATATTGAATATATATTTGCCATTATACAATTTTTGACGGATTTTATGTGAAAATATTTCCTATTCCGTAAAATAATAGAATTTTAATGACAAATATTTTTGTAGAATCTAATATTATATCCGACCCAAAATAAGTATCCATAATGAAAAATGCAAATTGTTTTTTGTTTAACTAAATAAATGATAATTTTATCCTTAATGATAAATGAGTAAATAATTTTTGATCTTATAAATAAGGATAGACTTAGAGTGTTACAAGGTAGACACTTAATTTTTAAAAACTATATTTATTTTAGCACAAACTGCAATAAAAATATAGAAACTTAATTTGGAATGGATCGAGTGTGTATTTTCAAGCAAATTATATTACTACTTTACATGGAAACCTCCTTGCAGAATCGGAGTTTTCTTGAAACGAGCCACATGCACCTTGTAGAAGACAATTAAAATAAATTTCAAGTTAAACAATAACATTTTTAGAGATAAGAGTATACAATTAACTAATAAATAAAAGAAAATGGGAAATGAATAATAAAGTATGATAAATGATTCTTAACATAATGTAGAACGAGTGAACGACATATCCTCTAGCAAAATTAATAACTATACGTTTATTGTGCGTTCTTGGTCAACGATTGCAGGTCTTCAAAGCAAGACATATTTAAAACAACGAATACCAAGTGTTGCATCTTTCATATCTGCGTCCAATGTGAGAGTCAATCATCAGTTGGAGATCGACAATGGTTTTGTGTGAGGCTCAGAGAATTGGGGAGAGTGCTTGATGATCAGTTCTATATTAAATCAGGGGCGGAACACGACCGTTAAGTAACCTGGGGGCCGAAATATAATATGATAAAAATTTAAAGATACAAACACTACACCAAATGTCACTTAGGCAACAAATGAAAAATGTTGCTTAAGAGGAGTTTATATGTTGCCTAAGGCTTAGGCAACATGTCTATGTTGCCTAAGCAATGTTGCCTTATCAATGTTGCATAAGAACTTAGGCAACATAGGCAAACATCATATGTTGCTTAAGCGGACTCCTTAAGCAACACACAACAGATTATGTTGCCTATGAAAAAAACATATGTTGCACCAACCAAACACTAAGGCAACATTAGATTTATGCATATGTTGTCTAAGATATCAACTTAGACAACATACTCTATTTACGTATGTTGCCTTTGAACTTTGATTAAAAAATTAAAATAACATAATATTTTCACTTAGGCAACATTTATAGATAAGTTGCCTAGGATGTTTTATATATAAAAAAAAATATTACTGTTCATTTTGTGCACAAATCGTAAACAAACAAACTCGTGTGAATCGGCAAACAACTCCAATTACCAAACAAAACTAATAAATTCAATAATTGAAATATAACGTTTTTCCTAAATACGTACAAAAATAAGCAACAAGTTCGAAAACATTAAATAAAAATCAACCTAAAGCATTGTTCGTCGGGGTTGTTGTGTTGGAGTTTGCATCACTAGCACCACCGCACATACGCATCAAAGATTCTATCATTTTTCTTTGCTCGGCGGCTTCCTTTTTTTGTTCGGCGGCTTCCTTTTTTGCCTCCTCTTGTGCCTCTTTTAGTAAGCGAATCTCCTCGTCGCGTTCGGCAAGTTGTCGCCGCAAATCATCCTCGTTAACCGTACACACCGACATACAAGTTCCCTTCGCCGGACCTCTCATCCTCGGAGCTCGAACCGCCAAGCTACCCATACCTCGAACAACCGTCCCTACCGACGGACCAACAATTTGCTCAATTATTGATATTTCTTTCTCGATTGGGCAACGCATTGGAGTCACGATAGAATCTGAAGTGTTGTCAAAATCATTCTTTATCTTCTCAATTGCTTCCTCAACAAGTCTCTATAAATACAATTCAAGCAATTATTAACATATATTACGTTTAAAACATCATTAGATATTAGATAACGAACACCCAAAGGGAAAATCAAACATCATTAGATATTAAAAAGGATAAGCAAGTTTAGTAAATATTATGTAAGACATGACTCCCAAACAATATTCTATAATTATCCTAACATGAATTTGTCATATAAAGGGAAAAACAAGAAAACATTTGCTTAAAACTATAAGTTCTTACTTTACGGTCTTCGCTTGTAGTGGTCTCGGCAATTGTACCGAGATGAGGAGCCACGTGTCCATTAGCTTCAAGTTTATTAGCCCTTTCCCGGAACAAAGTCGGTCCCGATTTATGCTCGATCCTATTTGTTGACAATCTCGTTTTCGACATTCTCTTTGATTTATTCTACAACATAAGAAACACTTATTTTACTATCTAAACTCAACAATAATATGTATGTTTAATTATTTACTCATTAAATACCTTCCATGCATCTGTTTCAAAAAGTCTGCACAAAAAGTCCCACTGATCCGGCCGATGTACAAAGTTCATCGGAACAGGGAAACGACCGTGAGCCCTATATAACGCGTAACAATAAGTTCTCCACCTATTGTATGCGTGATGCGCAGTTACGTGGATCCAATCAAATAGTGTGTCACCCGCAAGTCCCTCCCAATCAATCTCAAAAAAAGTCTAAAAAACAAATACAAATCAAAATGAAATTAATAGTTAATCACTATTATAAACAATTAGGTATAAATCATAAAAAAATAACAATAAAAATGTACTTACGCTAAGTTGATCAACTACAATCTTGAGTTCATCTTCCGTGAGCTTTAAATAACTATCGGTCAACATCGGAATATGTTCACGAACAATGGTCCCGATTTGCTTTGAGATCCTAGAAACATTGTTTGTGTCGGGCAAATTATTATTCATGCTCCACTTGAGGGGGAGACGTTTATTTCCATTATTTGCGATGTCTCTCATTATCGCCTTTCCCGTGACAACCCCTCGTTTTGCCTTCTTTCTCACCGGCTCTTCCGTCGGTTCAATATAGACCCGACGACAATTTATACGTATATCTAGAGCCGGTGGCCCACTAGTAGGTGTGATCGTCTCTATATTAGAAAGTATCTCATCCCTAGTTGGTGACACCGATGTAGTTGGTGACCCCGTATTCGGAGGGTACAATCGGTGTTGGACGGAAACTAAAGGTGTCGCCTCCGATGAGACCTCCACCGAATCATCCTCTGAGCGTGTGGTAGTTCTTCCCAAGACTGACGCCTTTGCTAAACTGAACGCTTGACTTTTTTTGGGAGGCATATGGATCTGCAAAAAAATAGAAACTTACATAAACGATTCCAGATTTCAATTCCAGTTATTTGGTTTTTGGATTACACGGTTTGGTTAGCCGAACAAGGATGGACATATTTGGTATAGTTTCAGTTACTATATTTTACAGATTTGATTAAATCGAAGTAACCGTATAAACTAATAATTTTTTAAAATTTTATATTTATAACTCTGTTTAACTAATACAATTTTTGTAATCCAAAAAAAGTCATAATCATTTTGTAAACAAAGTTTTCTGGAAAAAAACAAACAAACTTAACAAAACTTACTAAAATAAAACTCTTATTTGGTTTATCACTTAACTAAACTGAATAACTTGAAACTAATTAAACAGAATTTTATTTAATTATCGAATACCAGGAAAAAAAAGGTTGAAAAATCGAATAAACCAACGGATTAATACCCTACAAGTAATCACAATTTTACATAATCAAGTAATTACATATAAATAATATAAACGATAATACGATTTTGTAGATAATTAATGCATTAAATTAGAAGTTGGTGCATACTATAAAGAATTAATGTATGTATAGAAGTTCCAGGTGGCCTGCCTACAACCACAACCTTATTCATTCTCTCCTCCACCTTTGTTTGATCATATTATAATATGTTACCGATCAAAAGAAGATGAGTGAGGGCTGTGAAGCTAAAAAAAGTTTAAAATCTCAGGAGGAGCAGATGCTCCCCTGGTTCTTAACTGGCTCCGCCAGTGCATATCGAACAGAAACAACCAAACCATAAGAACAAAAACTTACATATCGAACCTGCTTTTCAACGTCGCTTCAAAAAAAACCAAATCGAACCTGCTGTTCTTCAACGTAGCTGAAAAAAAACCCAAATCGAACCTGGTGTTGGTGACTGCCGACGATGGTGTTGGTGGCGATGTCTGGTGGTGGTGGCGAGGACCGAGGACCGCCAAATCGAAGATGTCTGGTGGTGGTGGCGAGGACCGAGGACCGCCAACTAACCGACGATGGTGTTGGTGGCTGCCGACGATGGTGTTGGTGGTGTTGGTGGCTGCCGATGATGCCGACGATGGTGTTGGTGGCTGCCGACGATGGTGTTGGTGGTGTTGGTGGCTGCCGATCTGTCGGTGGCTGCCAATCTGTTGAGGGGTTCTAAAAAAAGGGTAAAAAAAAGGATTCTAACCTAAATGTTTTTAGGGGGGAGGGAAACCAAAATGAAAAAAAATGGGTGGCGGTAAAAAAAAATTGATTTAAATTTTTTGGCATTAATTCAATTTTTTTGGAAACTAATTGATTTAACTAATTGATTTAACTAATAGATTCAAAAAAATGGGTGGCGGTAAAACTAATTGATTTAAAGTAAAACTAATTGATTTAAAAATTGATTTAACTTTATAGAATTTTATAAAAGTTTCGTATTGAATCAGTTTTATTTATTTACCAGTTTTATTTATTAATATATTTAAAGTAATCCTATTTAAATATAATTATTAATAAATAATATAAATGAATACATAATGAAAGTAATTATATTTTATATTTTTAAAATAATATCTCAAATTTGACATATTTATACAGTTTTAACAGATTTCTTAATGACCCACTTTTTATTTTCGTTTATACATACTTTTAAATTTAACATTTTTTAATTTTTATTTTACAAACTTTTTATACAACTTTTATATATTTCTTAATAACCTAATTTTCTTGAAATAAATAAATATGTATTTGTATAAATTTTAATTTATTTATTTTTATAAATAAGAATAAAAATGATATAAAGTTAAAATAGTGGGACCCTGAATAAAAATGATATAAAGTTAAAACTATGAAAAAACTCGGTGAATAACTCGTACATTGTGGATGCTCTAATATTTAATCAATAATCTGGGTCATGGAAATACTCATCGTTAGTATTATGAAACTCATTAACATCATTATCTGAATCTGTGCCATCGTTGATTCCGAGCACATCGTCCTCGTCCTCTTCCTCGTCATCATTGCCGTATTCGTCGTCATCGCCCTCTTCCTCGTTGTAATCTTCATCATTCTCATCATCATCATCATTTGGTATATCAATACGCGGTGTAGGACCAATGTCGATAAAAATCTGACAGATGGGAATGGTGGTAGTCACGAGCTCTTGGTATGGTTCCTCTACTTCATACCGTGGACCGATATTTGTATTTCGTGCAAGTGTACTCGCCTTGTATGTACCTCTATGAAACATGTGATGAACAACTTTCCAACCATTACCAAACATTGGATCATCAACGTAGAATACTTGTTTTGCATGTAAGGCGAGACAAAATTGACTATCTTTATAACAATCAGTCTTTGTATCAATCGAAATCAGACCACGATCTAATTTTGTATTTTCTTCATCGTACCACCTACACTTAAACAACACGACCGGCATTGCTTCGGGATACTTTAGCTCTACAACCTGTAGTAGAACCCCATAGTACGACACGTCGTCTGCCACTATCATCACCCCGCTATTTTGTGTCTTTCGACTCTCATCTCGTTGTTCACATACGAATCTAACACCGTTCACGTTGCATTGTTGATATACAGCGATTTGTTGAGGGCCTCGTGATAGTATCTCTAGTTCTTGTTGTACATTACGTTGTTCGTCTGCCATCTGCATAATAAAATATATGAATGGTCAAAAACATAATTAATGTTTATCCAAGTTTTGAAAGTTTGGTCGAAATGTTTACCCAAGTTTTAAAAGTCTGATGGAATGTCGCGATACGATGCTCGAAGCAACCTTCCGGGTAGTCTATTGCATAAAGTTCATTGAACTTATCAATATATGGTTGTGCTTCTGTACAGTTAATAATAACCATCCAACGAGCTGTTTCCATTTCTTCTTTGACGAGCTGTTTCCATTTCTTCTTTGGTCAAAGTGGCGTTCCAGAGGCGACTATTCGGGATAACATAACCAGACACGACTGATAAGGTCCACCGATATGAATCCGACATCAAAGTGTTGTTGTCTATGGACGATCCGTTATTCAAATAGAGATTCATGAACGTCACACACTCATGCATGAGATATCGTTCAGCAATACAACCCTCGGGATATCGTGTGTTTGTTACATGTTTCTTGTATTCTCCAAGTTGCCTGAAAAATAAGATCATCAATTAATATAATTTAATATATTTAATTATCAATATTAGTAGTGTGTACATACCTCTCTATAGGAAACATCCAAGTGTAATGCACAGGACCGGTTAGGAATACTTGTTCAGGAAGATGGATGCAAAGATGTACCATGATTGTGAAGAAAGCTGGAGGGAATATGGCCTCTAACTTGCATAATATCAAAATAATGTCTTTTTGCATTTGTTCAACATCTGACTTCTTCAACTCTCGAGCACACAACATTTGAAAGAATCTTGATAAGTCACAAATTGTGTCAGCGACATGATTGGCCACGTAGGGTCGTATAACCACGGGAAGAATGCGTTGGAGCAACACGTGGCAGTCATGAGTCTTCAAACCATAAAACTTCTTGTCATTTATGTTTACCTTGTTCTTCAAGCTTCCAGCATAACCGCTGGGATACTGAACCGCAACAATTTGATCAAGTACCTCGAGGCGAAATTGAGGTTTCACTGTGTAATTAGCATAAGGTAATGTTGTCTTTCCCGTAGTGCATCTGGGTTTCTTCGGCCAAAGATGCTTGCGTATCTTCATATCTTCAAGAGTTTTACGGGCTTTAAGATCGTCCTTAGACTTTCCATCAAACCCAAGAATAGTACCAAGAATATTGTCACATACATTCTTCTCGATGTGCATGACATCCAAGGCATGTCTCACTCTAGATTTCTTCCAATACGGGAGCTCCCAAAAGATACTTTTGTGAGTCCAACACAACTTTGCCTCATTCATCCCCTACAATGTTTACAATAACAAGTAAATAAAAAGGAAATAAAAGTCCTAAAATTTAATAAATTTACAAACCTGTCTCGATTTCTTCTCTTTAACAAGACTCAAACGAGGGTATCGGTGGGAGACAGTTTCCTTGTAAACGTGAATCGCGGTTCGAGTTTGTGGAGCTAATCGAAACTTGTCCTTTCCGTTAAAATCTCTCCCTTGAGTTCGAAATTCATGATTCATATCTAGCCATCTACGAGTCCCCGTATACGACATCCTACCATGAGAGAACTTAGCATCAGTGTCATCCAAACATATGGGACACGCCTTGTACCCTTTCGTCTGAATACCACCTAACATTCCCAACCCCGGAAAATCACTAATGGTCCACATCACCGCAGCTTTCATCATAAAGTACTCTTCCCCGTATCGATCCCATGTTCTAAAACCTGTATCCCAAAGAACTTTGAGCTCATCAATCAGTGGTCTCATAAACACATTGAGACATTTCCCTGGGGATTTTGGTCCAGATATCAACATCGTTAGTATATTAAATTCCTTTTGCATGCACATCGAAGGAGGTAAGTTGTATGGAATAACAACAATTGGCCAAAGGCTATAGGGAGTAGCAGAAGCCCCGAAAGGACTAAACCCGTCAGTCGATAAAGCGATGCGAACATTTCTAAGGTCGCTCGAAAATTGAGGATATGACCTATTATATGTCAAAAAAATATATAAATATATTAAAAGCATATACTTGTCAAAAAAATATAAATATATTAAAAGCATTTACCGATCAAAATCTTTCCATGCTTCACCATCCGCTGGGTGCCTCAATACATCATCGTACGGGGACGTTTCCCTTTGACCATGCCATCGCATATGACCTGCAGTATATTTTGACATGTACAAATGCTGCAACCTCGGTGCCAGAGGAAAATAACGAACAATTTTCATTGGTACTTTGTTACCAACATCTTGATATCTTGGCAATCCACATACAGGGCACTGGTCATGTATGTCACCTTCTTTGTAGTATAAGAAACATCCATTTAAACATGCATGGATAAGCTCATACCCCATCCTAATGCCCTTGAGGATTTTTTTCGCCTCTGCGTATGATTTAGGAAGCTTGTTTGGAGTGGGCAATAAAGATTTTTGAAATCCTAAATACTTATCAAATGCTTTGATAGAAATTCCAGTTTCTTCTTTAAGAGAAATTGCTCTTAGAATGGCACCCAAGGAAGTTTCTGTACAACCCTCGTACAATGGAGTATTCGTTTCAGCTATCAGTCGTGAATAGGCATCAGTCACTTTGAAAGCAACATTGTCCACGTCACAAACATGATCACCCTCATCGGCGATTGATTCATTATCATTGTATCGCTCACGGGATGGAAACGCATCTTCCACAAATTGTACAACAGGATTGACATTGTGACACGAGGATGCTCGATCGCGTATCATATTCAGCCTTCGTTGAGATGCAGTAGGTATATCTGTAACCTCACCGTGTTGATCCCATACAGTATAAGTTTTCATTATACCAACCTCTTTCAAATGAAAAATTATATCTGCCTCATTTTGATATAACATATTGCCACAGTTTATGCATGGGCATTTGTAATAACCATTCCAACTCACTGAATTATTTTTAGCAAATTCCAAAAATGTATATATTCCCAAAATGTATTTTTCCTCGTATCTTCTTAAATTCATCCAACTTTTATCCACATTTTCTGTCATGTCTGTATGTGAAAAATAAATACATAAATAAACAAGAAATAACTACAAAATCGCCAAAATTCCTCCAAAATACGTTCCAATTTTACAGGATATAAACATGAAATAACTACAAAATCATACAAAATAAAATAAAGTAAGAGCTAAACATATTTTTAGACATATAATAATCTAAATTTAGACGAGATAAACATGAAATAACAACAAACTTATAATTACCTAAGAAAATCTAAAGTTATTACATTTCAACTACCTAAATTTTTTTATATTTTTGATCTTAGGCAACATAGAAACAAGAAAATATGTTGCCTAAGCTAGTTCTTACGCAACAAACACAATAGCTTATATGTTGCCTAAGTAAAAGTGGGTGTGAAATTTAAATCATCCGTCAACAAGTTATTACACTTCCAACTACCTATATTTTTTTTTTATAATTTTGACCTTAGGCAACATATAAACAAGAAAATATGTTGCCTAAGATAACTTCCATTTATTAAAAAAAACATTATAAAACGTTCCAATTTTACATGATATAAACATGAAATAACTACAAAATCATACAAAATAAAATAAAGTAAGAGCTAAACGTATTTTAGACACGTAATAATCCAAATTTAGACGAGATAAACATGAAATAACAACAAAATTATAATTACCTAAGAAAATCTAAATGTCTTTTGATGACGAAAACGTTTGTTGGAAGCCAAAATCGCTCCAAATCACGTTCCAAATTTAAATGATATAAACATGAAATAACTACATAATTAGGCAAAATAAAATAATAATTACCTAAGAATCTTTAAACGTCCTTTGATGATGAAAACGACGTTTGTTGGAAGCCAAAAGTCATCAAAATCGCGTCCCAATTTCCTTAGAAACGAATTTTTTTGAAATAGTGAAGAAATGTTGGAATGAAGATGAAATGTTGGAAATGGGGAACTATCATTTTATAACAATGAATGTGATCTTAGGCAACATAGAAACAAGAAAATATGTTGCCTAAGCTAAAATCTTAGGCAACAAACATAATAGATTATATGTTGCCTAAGTAAAAGTAGGTGTGATCTTTTAAATCATCCGTAAACATAGTTATTACACTTTCAACTACCTATATTTATTTATATATTTGACCTTAGGCAACATAGAAATAAGAACATATGTTGCCTAAGATAACTTTCATTTATTAAAAAAAAAACATTATAAAACTAAGGCAACATAAGGGAATATGTTGCTTAAGGTAGTTGAGGCAACATATAATTATTCATATGTTGCATAAGGTCTCACTTAGGCAACATAGAACTACATGTTGCCTAAGAGGAAACTTAGGCAACATATATTAGCCTTTGTTGCCTAAGCTTATCTTAAGCAACATAGTCAATTAGCATTTGTTGTCTAAGACAACATTTGGTGTAGTGAAATGATACCAATGTAAATTGTTTTTTTATTTTCTTTATCTATGATCTAATATTAAATTATATAGGAAAATTGTTAATGTAATAATATAATTAAGTAATAACGTAATCTCAAAAATGAAGATATCTTGAAATTGAATGCAAAATTTTAATAGAGATTTTGGACTTTGAAAACTTTTTGGAGATGCTTTAACAAATTAATATTACGGAATAGAAAATAACTATCGTCATCAAGTGATAACTAGTATGCTACCAACTCTTACATGTTCATTACATGAAACGTGTACTATTTGAGTCAAAAGAGGGGGGGGGGGCATGGCCCCCAAAAGCCCCTATGGGATTCTGCCACTGGATAACAAGTTTTCAAAATGTTTTAGTACGTCCTTAAACTAATCGTTTACCTCCCCCGTAATTTATATAGTCATATGGATGTTGGTTCTAGATGGTGGACTATCTTTATATACATAGAAGTGTTTTGAGTGTATGTATCGATTGGCTAGTTGATCACCTTACGAACCATCAGTTGCATGGAAAACATATAAGTACAGTACGGGATGAGTTCTATAAGTTGCAGAAATGGTTACCAACAACTCTAGTAGAAATGGTCCACATGGATGCTCCTCACTGGACCTAGCAATGCTTTGTGACGACTACTAGCTATACTGTTGGGCTCTGATGCATCTGATATTCCAATAACGAGTGACATGAGATATTTGTTGAGGTTGGCATAGATCCTTAAAAGGTGGATGCTTGTTATGGTTAATGCTATTCCTTTTCCTTTATCTCTTTTTAGGCATCTTAAAAAATTTGATCATGACTTTCTTGCAAACCTTTTCCTCACCTTTGTCTATAGTATTTTTGTTGACATGGTAGCTTTCACTTGTGAGTTGTGAAGCTTTAAAAAAGGGAAGTTGGACCAGATATAAATATATTTATTATCTTTTTAGTTATATTAATAATTATTTTGTGTAAAGTTTGATTGATATAAATGTTAATTTGTGAATAATGTGAAAACAAGACATATATGATCTTAATTATCTTAATGATTATAATATTTTTTGTTATTTAATTTGATCAGAAGAAAATACAATCTATATTATGAAGCTAAAATAATATTTTGTAGAAATTTCAGAAAAATAATTATACTAATTTTTTTATTTATTTTGTTTGATGAAAAGAATTTTCTCTGTTAATAATTAGTTGAATGCATGAGCTCTACCACCAGCCTACGCGTAGTTTTTACTTTTTTTTTATTACATAAAAGCGTTCACTAGCTATGACATAACTTAATATCTTTTAAACATTCAATAAATACAATAAATAATTACAATAAACTATAAAGAAAATAGTTAATAAATATTAATTCAATCTTCGATGAATTTACGAAATTGGCCCATTAGTCATCTCCAACAACTTTTTTCATCTAGAATTATTTACGAAAAGGAGCATTTTGAACGGGCAGGGCACTTTTTCTTTTGGATGCTTTATGTTTATGGGACTACTTTTAGGGGCTTTTGGTTCGCAGAATGGTTTCTGATGGAATGGAATCTGTCAATGAAATTGGAATCTGGAAGAAATTGGAATGGAATGTTTTCAGGTTTGACCAACTGTTTGGTTGGCAGGAATGAAATGTAATCAGTCAAATGAATTGTAATATGTCTGTTTGGTTTACAAAGGAATTGGAATGGAATTATGAAAAATGACAAAAATACCTTTTCTTTTATTTTTATTTATTTATTTTTTTTAAATGCCGAGAGAGAGAAAGGAGAGAGAGGAGAGGAGAGGAGAGAGAGGAGAGAGAGAGGAAGGAGAGAGGAGAGAGAGAGGAGAGAGAGAGGAGAGAGAGGAGAGAGAGGAGAGAGAGAGAGGAGAGAGAGGAGAGTAAAGAGGAAAGAGAGAGAGGAGAGAGAGGAGAGAGGAGAGAGAGGAGAGGAGGGAGAGAGAGAGAGAAGAGAGAGGAGAGGAGAGAGGAGAGAGAGAGGAGAGGAGAGAGAGGGGAGAGAGAAGAGGAGAGAGAGGGGAGAGAAAGAGGAGAGAGAGAGGAGAGAGAGGAAACCAAATTCACATATGATGGGTTTTAATTTTGTTAGAAAAGGTTTGGAGGGTATTTTTGTCCTTTTGAAAAACCATGATGGAATGGAGTTCATTTCCATCTATTTTCAAATGGAATGACCAATTCCTTAATCTAAAGATTTCATGGAATTCAATTCCTTTCCCTTGGCAACCAAACAGCACAACGGAATTCGGTCAATGGAATTGACCATTCCAATTCCACCAGATTCCGGCGGAATCCAGCGAACCAAACGCCCCCTTAGTGTAAATTAAAGTGTTAATTATTGATTTTTCTCTAAATTTGCTAAATAAACATGTCATTTTTTGGTAAATTACAGTTTGGGGTTTATTATGCATTGATTCCTAATTAAACATCATTGTGAATCCCAGTTTGCTCAAGTAACAATGAATAATTGAAATATTAAATGTATTGAATGATTGAGAGAGTTACAAACATAGGATTGAAAAACAAACTCTCTCTAAACCTGATAAGCACACAATATTGTTTCTCTTTGTCTAACTCTAAACCTAATGATTAGAAAACAAACAATAAATACTTAGGCCTAAAACCCTACAGGCCCAAGACCCAACAAACCAAACAAAGCCCAATAACAAAATAAGGTTTTTACAACTCAATAAATAATTAACAATTAAACACTATAAATACTTTATAGGGAATTTAATTAAAATGCCCAAACATAAAAAATGGATACCCAAAATGCCCCAAATCTTGTAATTTTTGCCAAAATACACAATAACCCCGTGTTTTTGGGCCGCGTTTTTGAAAAAACGCGGGGTTATACGATTTTGGTCCGCATATGAGCAAAAACACGAGGATAGATCCGCGTTTTACATATTTGGTCCGCGTTTGGTGGATAAACGCGGGGTTGGGGTGGTTAAGCGCGGATGCCAAATTCAATTGTTAGATTTTAAATATATATTTACATTTTATACCTCTATAATTATTTAGTTAGTTTACTTTATACCTTTTACTAGTCTATTTTTCATTTTTCATTTTCATCATATTAACACATAAAATCGTATATTAATTAAAATACGTTAAAAAAATAAGTTTTAATTTTAACAAGTTACACAATTATAATCGTCTCTTCGAAACCTTCGAAATGAGTCAAATAATTAATATTTTTGGATTTAATTATTTAATTATATATCATATGTACTACATAAAACGTATGAAACGTATGAATATGTTATTTTTCTTTTTACCATAAAACATAAAATGTATCATATATATCATATATACTATATATTTTTAGACAAGTTATTCATAATTTATGTTATTCTTCTTTTTACCATTTTACTAATAACGATATTTTTCATTTGCTACTGTTGAAACGTATGAAACATGTCTAATAATTTCATACATTTCATACGTTTCAACATGAAAAATATCGTTTATTAGTAATACGTATCATATTCATATTCATACTGTTGAAACGTATGTTATGTTTCATACGTTTCAACATGAAAAATATCGTTATTAATAAAAATTGTAGAAAGAAGAATAACATAAATTATGAATAACTTGTCCAAAATATGTAGTATATATGATATATGATACGTTTTATGTTTTATGGTAAAAAGAAAAATAACATATTCATATGTTTCATACGTTTTATGTAGTACATATTATATATAATTAAATAATTAAAGCAAAAAATATTCAATATATTGGGCTCATTTCGAAGGTTTCGAAGAGACGATTATAATTGTGTAACTTGTTAAAATTAAAACGTATTTTTTTAACGTATTTTAGTCAATATACGATTTTATGTGTTATTATGATGAAAATAAAAAATGAAAAATAGAAAAGTAAAAAAGGTATAAAGTAAACTAACTAAATAATTATAGGGGTATAAAATGTAAATATATATTTAAAATCAAACAATTGAATTTGGCATCCGCGATTATCCACCCCAACCCCGCGTTTATCCACCAAAGGCGGACCAAATATGTAAAACGCGGACTTATCCCTGTGTTTTTGCTCATACGCGGACCAAAACCGTATAACCCCGCGTTTTTCAAAAACGCGGCCCAAAAACACGGGGTTATTGTGTATTTTGGCAAAAATTACAAGATTTGGGGCATTTTGGGTATTCATTTTTGATGTTTGGGCATTTTAGTTAAATTCTCTACTTTATATAATTTTCCACGCACTAGGACTTTCAGTCCTAACAATCTCCCCCTAAAGTTGTATAAAGGATTTATCTTCTTGAAATCTTTAGGTATTGATCTCCTCTCCTTCTTGAATTTATGAAAAACTTTTGATGTTGTTTGTCTTCATGTTTTTCCCAGCTCCCCCTTGAATAAAGCTCTTGGTCTTCACAATTTCAACTTTGTCACCAGATTTAATGTACCATAGTCTCGACTGAATGCACAAACTGAGCAACTTTTAACTATAGAAACTTAACACATCGGATCAGCACACAAGAAAAATAATGTGCGAGTTACGTGACATTCCACAGTGCATCTTCAGTTTAAAAACAAAGAATCTGTCTTTGAACCGCGAGTTGAATTGACTTTCAGCTTAAGAACTTGTTTCAATCAGCTCGTAGGGAAATAACTTGTAGAGAACACCGTATGATGAGGGATAAAAGAACCAATGCAATCTTGAAAACCATGGCTTTTCAACCTCAAATTTAAGAAAAATAAGATATGTTGCTCCCCCTCCGCTTTTGCTAACTCCCCCTCAACATGATAATCTGTCTTTGAAACTTGTGTCGTTGTTATTGCATTCTCCCCCTTATGATGATTAGGAGAATCCTGAGCATCATATATGTTCAAAGACTAACAAGATGAGTAGCAAAAGATAATATAAAACATTTAGTAACCAAGATGGGGTAATCAACTAATACAGAAACACATTAGTAACTGTTATCGCAACAATTAAGAATAATTGTGTGGCCTATTTTCAGAGTTGGCAAGGGGGTATCTCTGATAGGACTTCCAGTTATTACTGAAGTAAGATTTTAAGAATCTACTTCTCAAACTGTTCCGACAATATCACAAAGATATGCGATTGGAATCACAAAGATTCGTGCATGTGTGAAAGAAATATAAATATGTATCTTTTCGGCTCAAAGATTGATTCAACCTGGGACACAAGTTATAAATCAATAGACATAGTGAGATGAATATGAAGTTCAGATACATGAGCTGATGTCTTCCTTTTTCAATATCTAAGACCTCCGAGTGAGGAATAGATAGATTATGTGTTAATTCTCCGTGCATTTATGAAACAAGTATCTTTTGTGAGATACTTGAGTGGCTAGGTGGGGTGACACGAGTTATCGACATTGGGTCCATGTCTGCTTCAATATCCATCTCCAAAGAACGAGAATGAATAGATTATGTGGTGACCCGAATAACTGACTCGGTTTGGTAAGTACCAATATTTCTTTTAAGTCTTGTCACACTCTCACCATATTCTTTTCACTCCGAACTCATCTATCATTCTAGACCCCTCATTGATATCTATGATGGATGTGTTTCTTGGGTAGGTCCTTCCGGTTCTGGATTGACCATAGAAATATTATAAGCCCTAACACTCCTTTAACTCACCAAGATAGAATATTGAAGTAAAGTTTATGATTAGAGATAATCAGAAGTCAACAAACATTTAAGAACGAGTCCTGAACTGAAGTCTTCAGAAGTCGATATGAAAGTTAGGAAAAACCTGGTACTCCCCCTCAAAATATGGCATAACCCTTGATTGTAGTCATATGACGTGAATAATCTGAATTAAAGCTCACATGACATTCCTGCAAAACAGATTAGACAAATTTTGGTTTTGGTATCCATGCTTTGATGGATCCTTGATGGTTAGTTGCCTTAGCTTTGAAGCTATGAAATTAAGGATTGGGGATACTATAAGTACCGTACCAGCTATTGACGTACCTGGAATCCACAAAGTCACTATTTCCACAATAAGTGCAACAAATATTTGATCGGTTTAGACTGATCAACTTAGTTGTGGAATAGACATGAGTCGGTGACTTTGAATCAACTACAGGAGATTTGTATGATGTGTTTCCACCACTGTCTTCTGTAGTTGATTTATTTTTCCAAACAATTTTCATTTTTCGAAACACTTGATTATCTGTATTATCAACAAGAGAATTATAGAAACGATTTGAAGGGCGAATCTGATCTTTTGAAAACTCATTTGATTTGAACAACTCTTCGAAGAAATAGTTGTGGAAGTTGAACTTGAAGAATAATGAGACTGAATAACAGTATCGGGACTGGCTTGTTCAGATAAATCAGCTTTGAAATTTAGTTCTTCAAGTTTCTTGACTCTTACGGCTAAAACATTTCTTTCTTCGAGAATTGAATCAAATTGTTTTTGTAAATCAGATTTAATCTTCTGCTCTTTAGAAACCTCTGTTGCTAATCCAGATAATTTTTGTGAAAGCTTATGAATTTCTGTTTCGAATATCGTCCTTTCACTTTCAAAGTCTTTTTCGATACTGTTGCGATTATCAGATATTTCTTTGAAAACCACAACATTTTTACTTTCAAGCACTTTCTTTGTCGTTTCAAAACATTTTCGCTCTTTTGCAAAATTATCTCTCTCAATTATCAAAGCCTTTTCAAAATCAGAAATCTGTTTTGAATGTTTTGCATTTTGAAGCTCAAAAACCTTTCTTTCATCGAAAACTTTCCTTGAAAGCTCGAGAATCTTTCTCTCAAAATTTTCTTTTCATTTAAAAAGTCTACTTTTTCTTGTTCAAAAATAGAAACCCTATTCTTGAGATTAAGATTTTCACTCTCCACAGTTTTCAGTTTCTCTTGAAGTTCTAGAGTGTTCTCTTCTTGGGCTTCAAAATTCTCTGATTTTTCAAACTTTTTCGAGAGTTCTGAAAATTGCTTCTTCAAAACATCCTTTTCTTCAGCAAGTTTTCTTTTTCTCTTTTTAAGCTTTGTGCCCAACTCAGATTATCAGCATTTTCACTATTAACTTGCACAAGCACGTTGTAATTGTTTTCCAATTTGGCTTCAAGAACTACAATCTTGGATTTCAGATCAGAAATTTCTTGTTGATAATCAGAATAAGACATTGTTACTTCACGATTTTATTCAATAAAGTCAGATAGAGTAATACACAAAAAAACGCAAAAAAATGTTCCCCTCCTACGACTTAGCAAGGGGGTCCCGAGATTTATTAGTTTTTTTTTTCGGGATAAAGACCGGATACCTTGATCCGAGTTAAAAAAAATTGTTCGGCGAATCAGGGGTCACGGGACCGGATGGCGCGGTCCGGGAGTCTGATGGTGCGGGGACAACACGGGGTGGTTGGGTGGTATTGGACCATGGCACAGGCGGCATGGAGAACCGGGTGGAGCTGTGTCATAGGCGGCGTGAAAACCGGGTGGAGTCGCGACACGGGCGGCGTGGGCGGCGTGGACTCGGATGTATGCCACCCGGGTGTGGAGAGACCCGGGTGTAGTCGAGGCCGAAGCCCGGGTGTGGTCGAGACCGGGTGTGATCGAGGCCGAAGCCCATGTGTGCTCGTGGCCGAACCCCGGGTGTGATCGAGGCCGAAGCCCAGGTGTGCTCGTGGCCGAACCTCGGGTGTGGTCGAGGCCGAAGCCCGGGTGTGGTCGAGGCCGAACCCCGGGTGCCATCGTGGCCGAAGCCCGGGTGTGGTCAAGGCCGAAGCCCGGGTGTGATCGTGGCCGAAGCCCGGGTTTGAGTGGGAACAGAGCTTGGAGGACAGGGCTTGGGGACAGGCTTCGCAGAGAACTGGGCTTCGCGGTTGGAACAGAGCTTCGCGGGTAGGACAGGGCTTCGCGGTTGGGACAGGGTTTGGGGATAGGGCTTCGCGGTTGGGACAGGGCTTGGGGACAGGGCTTCGCGGTTGGGACAGGGCTTGGGGACAGGGCTTCGCGGTTGGGACAGGGCTTGGGGACAGGGCTTCGCGGTTGGGACAGGGCTTTAGGGGACAGGGTTTCGTGGTTGGGACAGGGCTTGGGGGGAGAGGGCTTAGGACAACCTGGGGCCGACGAGACCAGGGTAGGTCAACCTGGGTTTCGCGACGCACTTAATAAGTCGACACCAAAACCAAAAAAAGAAATTAATCCGAAATCAATAAACCTTAGCAATGATTATCGATTAAATTCAGAAATCGAACACTCTTTTCACTTGATTTTCAACCAAAACACGGATTTTCAACCAAAAAATCAAGAACACAGACTAAAAACTTTAGATCTATAAAAACCCAAAATTCAAGATTAATACTCCGAATCAGAAGATGAAACTTTACCAACCACTTAATCTAACTAAACTAAAGAGATTTTAAGTAACTAGACTCAAAGATTTAGCAAAAATCAACAAGCCCAAAAATCCATCAGATAAGTCAATCGACAGAGAGAAGAATTTTTTTTTTTACCTTTTTCGAATCAAATCTTCGTCTCTTTGCTCTGATACCAATAGTGAATCCCAGTTTGCTCAAGTAACAATGAATAATTGAAAGATTAAATGTATTCAATGATTGAGAGAGTTACAAACATAGGATTGAAAAACAAACTCTCTCTCTAAACATGATAAGCGCACAATACTGTTTCTCTTTGTCTAACTCTTAACCTAATGATTAGAAAACAAACAATAAATACTCAGGCCTAAAACCATACAGGCCCAAGGTCCAACAAACCAAACAAATCCCAATAACAAAATAAGGCTTTTACAACTCGATAAATAATTAACAATTAAACACTATAAATACTTTATATAACTTTCCACGCACTAGGACTTTCAATCCTAACAATCATTTACTACAGAAAAATCGTCAAAGTTTGTATTTTGTTTTGAAATTGTTCCTCAATCCTAACATTCATTATATGTTTCTGTTAAGTACAAGTATAAAGGTTTCTATTTAGAAAAATGTCAAACAAACCCCTAATTTCTCACTCTCCGCTCTCATTTCCTTGTGATTTTTTTAAAGTATATAATATCTAACACGCGTAATTTCGCATATATAAGTTAAATTTTGAAGTGATTATCTGATTTTGAGCTTTTGGTACTATTCTTGGAATTTAGGTGCCTTAGTGTCCATATTATAGCCTTAGTACGTTATGGTAGGTTAAAGGGGTCACACTATAAGTAATTTGTAGAGAAATCATACTTCGGGTGACCTCCCATGCGTCTAAAGCCGTAGAAAAAGTCGCCCAAGGTTCTATTGGGTCGACCTCATTCATCAGCTCAAGAGGAAACCATCCAGTAGTCGGGGCTACATTTGGGGTGCCATATGGCGCACGACGTAAGTCACTCGCTTGGGCTACGTTGTCTAAGGAAAAGTCGAACGAAGAGGGGGGGGGGGGTCAGGCGCTTTGGGTGCAGCCTAAGCCGTATGGAAACCCGCCTGTGGCCTTGTGTATGCTTAAGAAAAAAAGTCGGACGACCTTGGGTTAGGCGCCTTATGCCGCCCCGAGCTACTGCCCTGCACAGATCGTGAAATCATTCAGCACTCCCTTTATGTAATCCTCATCTTTCCTCATTTACTCTCAAAACATTTCATCTCTCTTCATAAATTCGATTTGGAGCATTTCTAGGTCAAATTTTGGAAAGCTTCTAGCATTTATTAACCTTGGAATTAGAAGATCAAGTTGGGGGTCAAGACTCCATCATCACATCTCCATTTCCATGGTTTGCTTGGTTTTCTAGATTCTCTCCAAAAACGTAGCATATGAGTTTCTAAAAGTTTTGTAAAAATAGATACATGCCAAATGATTATTTTAAATATATTTACAAGTCTTATTTCAATACTTCCTTATTAATTGGAAACTTGACTATATGCTATGCACTACAAAAATCGACCATATCAGTGACGGATAGTTTCGTCGCTGAAAGTCTGTCGGTATGAAAATCGTTGGTGATGCTATCAGTGACGGGTCAATGACGGAATGTTTCAGTGACGGATCAACGACAAATTATTAGCAATGGATTAGTGATAAAAATCCAAGTGTCGGCGACGGAAATCATCGTTAATTTTTAAAAAATAAATAAATAAAGGTTATGTATTTTATATACAAATACATTCCTGTCCATAATTTAAAAACAACAAACCAAAAAAGCCCAACAAATTCAAAATAAAAAATTCATACAATTCCAAATTCATACAATTCAAAATATATTACTAGTGCAACATAACAATCTAACTAAGGGGAGGGTGGCGAAGGCGAGGAGGTGGAAAATGTATCTATGTTGCTGCATAAAAGTAGCAAATTGTTACTACAATGTGACCTGCTCTGCTAACTGGGTAGCATGCCTTACCTGTTCGGCCTCCAGTCCTGCCACCCGCTTCCTTTCGGTCTCCAACTAGGCCAGATAGCGCTCATCCCGCTTCTTCGACTTCCTCGCCTCCACCTCAATCCTTGCCATCTTCTCTCTCAACTAAGCTAATTGTAAACATTCAATATTTGTTGGCAATGAAATAACATGATAACCAATATAACCAACATACCTCAGTTGTCTATCTAGTCACGGATGATCCTCTACCGTTGCTGCTACTACACTCACGGTCATAACATAACGGGGATCCTGGGAGATCTCGAACTCAAAAAGAAGAACCTTCTTCCATCATCCGACACTCTGCTCCCAAAGTGAGGACTCATCAAGAGGAGGGGCATCAAGATCCTGGCTAGCCTACGCCTCATCCATAAGCTCTCGAAAGCACTCATATGGTTTACCAAAAGAAAAATGGGTGGGTTATATCTGTAGACATTTCAACAGCATAACGACTTTAAATCAAACATATCCAACCTATCTACTTAGCCATAGTCTAACGTCTGCCCAATAATGGCTACCCAAACTACATTATTATCAATATATTCACATATACACATACATATATACAACACATATACATATATCCATTATGGTTACTTAACAACACACACATTATTTATACATTCACACATACACATGCATATAAACATATATACAACACATACACATACCTGGAACAATATATACATAGATCCAATCGTGGTTAGCAACCAACACGAACTCGGGTCGTGACCCCATGTTTCTCTGTACAATATACAATTAAGCTAAGTTGTTAGTAAATATACAAATTAATCTAATTACATATTCAAAAAAAATTGTAGACTTACCATATTGTGTCGGTGTTGTGCAGCACAAATCGATCCCTCGGTGTGCCTAGACTACACCCCCTCAAACTCGGTCGATCGATTAGGCCTACCAAACTTAGACTGAGATCTCCAACGATTGGAATCCCACTCCTGTTAAGACCATAACACATAAGTCGGTATAAAATAGAGGTAATGCATAAACCACAAAATAAAGACAAAATATGATTTATCATCTGGTGCCGATACGTCTCTGCGATCTAGGGAGGGTGGTGTCCTATAATGACTGTGAAATCCTGATGGTCTCATGTCACCCTATCCAGCCGTAGGTCCCGTTCCATGGCCCACTCACGTACACCCCTCATCCATTCCCCGTACCTATTGGCCATACCTATTGGCCATGATACGGGCCCATGTAGCATAAACATCTTCCTCATGTTCTTGGTCCCACTGATACTTTCCCTACATGCACAAGATTTGTATGAAGGTAAAAACAATAATATGATATGTACAATTACTTCAAAATTGATTCATCTACCAACCCAAAAGCACTGGAACATATAATAGTGGTTAACATGAGAGACCTCCTTCCAGCAATGCCACAAACACGAAACGAACCCCTAAAAACGGTGGTCTCTCGGACAACATGAATATTTAGAAACCTTCACAATCAAAAAATATACAACACAAAAGTCATTTTCATCTGATTATGTAATATATGGCCTTATACCACATCTACTTACCCGCGGTACCAGCTCTATCCGCTTTCGCTGGCTCAAACGTCGTGGCATCACCATAGAATGATTGGGTCTTCTCGTTAACCCTAAAGCACTGGAATGATGGATATCTACCAGCGCGTTCTAATCCTCGAACCCTAGGGTCGAGGTGGTGTCATCCAAAAACTTATCACAGTCATAGGCGCACGAGTTGCCACACCCGTCAAAGAGCTACTGCTGCCTTGACCTCTACCATACCGTGGACAACGTGTCATCGCCTGAAAAAAAATGCAAATTATAGTTTACAAAACAAAGCAAATTCTAGTTTACAAAACAAAATGGGAAAATGTTGGATGTCAATTATACAGTTGTGAACTAAACATACAGAAGATAAGTTACTCATTAGAAGATTGATTAGATAAAATAAGTTCATTTTCGTTATTTGAATCATCATTTGTGTCATCAAATTCTTCTTCTTCTTCTTCACTATCTTCATTAACAGGTCCATCGTCGTCGTCATAATTATCGACTATGTTTACCTCCCCTGTAAAAATGATGGAATAGAGGTCATCATTTAATCTTGCAGACATTGTATGAGTTACCCTTTCGTTGATTTGAAAGAATTGTTCTTCATCCCCATTTCCATCAACCTCGACATGGTTAACAATTTTCTCTTCTTCATATACGCCATGAGGCTTCGTCTTGACAACTGCCCACCAATCTTTCAATCATTTGTCATTGAAGGATAGAAGTATAATAGACTTGTTCTGCATATGATGCTAGGATGAACAAGTCGTTGGTTCTTTATGGACTTATATTTTATATCAACCAAACTATGTTTACGGTCGACTCTGAACCCCCACGAAGTATCAAACCAAGTGCATTTGAACAACACAACAATGCAACACCCCACTCTATAATATTTCACCTCTTCAATGTCATCCAACATTCCATAATAGTCGGACTCATCAGACTCATCGTAACAGGTCCCCCTTACACATACACCACTATTATGTGTAACTCAACCAAGACCATGGGTTACCGTATGGAACTTGTAACCATTGACGAAGTATCCTTGATGTGACCAAGCATAACGACCTATCTGCGAGCTAGTGATTTTAGTTGTTCACTTGAGTCGAGTGACACGAGCATATGATGCTCCAACTAGCCACTGAACCTTTACTACCGCAGTCGTTCAAGTAAAACATCCTCAATATTCGGTTCCATTTGTCGAGCCCATTCATCAAAGATCCATTGGAAAGGTTGAACTTCTACACAGTTGAACAAGACATATGTGTGGATCTTTTGCATGTGATGATCAGTCAAGATGATCTATGTCCCACCCTTCTCGAATAGTGGACAAGATGGAACCTTGAATATGCTTAGGCGTTTGTTGGTCCCCGAGTAACTAAGAATATCCTGGGCAATGTTCCTTGACTCACAATTATTTCTTGTTTCTATCTATAGATCAAAATAGAGGGAGCATGAGGTGGAAAATTCATTCACAAGGTACGACTCAACGATAGAGCCCTCCACCCTTGCTTTGTTTCTAATCATTCTCTTCAACAACACAAGCTTCCTAAATAAGTGATAAAATATGTGTTAAGGATGGAAATAGTGTTTTATATCAACATATTTTACTGACTTTTAATAAAATTATAATTTACCTCTCGTAGAGATACATCCACCTATATTGGACCAGATAACCCTTTATAGCTCCATGTGTCAAATGTATCACCAGGTGTTCCATTGAATCAAATAATTTGGGCGGAAAAACCTTTTCCAACATGCAAACTATTTGAACAATACTTGTTTGCAATGGAACCAAGTCTTCTTTTGGTAAGAACATTGAACATATTGCACGAAAGAATGTGCATAACTCCGTTATTGCATCCTACATCGGAGTTGGTATCATCCCTCGTAAGGCAATAGGGAGCACTCATTGTATAAACATATGAAAATCATGACTCTTGAAGCTATTAAAGCTAGAATCTACAAGGTTCAAACACGCCCTATGTTCGAAACATACCCCTCCGGAAACTTCAATATTTTCAACCATGAACACACTTGTTTTACTTGTTGTTTGCTTAAACTGTATGATAACTTTGGTTTCACTAATTTTTTGCTTGACGTGGCAATGTGCACATCTCGTCGCTTGCAATAAATCTCTACATCCCTCCTCGCATTTATATTGTCTTTTGTTTTAGGAGTATCAATCACAGTGTTAAATAGGTTTGTTAGATCACATATCTATTGGATTCAAGATCATCCAAAACGAAGATCGCAATCTGAAGTTAATGCTGATAAGTCGCTCTCAACAATAGTCTAGGGTCAGTTTGTAATAAATATCAAAGTTGTTTTTAGTATTTTATATTAGTTCCTAAATATCTAGATATTATTATTTAGATATTTAGTTTAGATATTATTTAGTTAATTATTATATTAGTTTTTAATATAATATCTAGATATTATATATCTAGATATTATTATGTTTAGTTAGTTTAAGTTAAGTTTTATATCTCTCTCTCATAAATCTGACAACACATCGACCAAACACAAAGAACATTTAGAGAGAGTGAGCTTAAACTGTAAACCGATATCAACCTCTGTAATCCGCGTTTGTAATCCAAACAAGTTGGTAATCTTTATATTGTTTGTTGTTTGATTTATCTGGTAACGATCACGGACTCACAATTGGTATCAGAGCCTGATCCAGATTCAAAATCAAAATTTTTAACTCACTGTGTTCTTCATTTTTGAAGAACACTGTTCAATCGTCAAAAACTTGATTTTGTGGTTATTTTCGAAATCAAAGTGTTGTGCATTGTTCTAATTGATAAGGAGAACATACTGTCAAATTTTGGAGTGGTAAAACGACTCCTAAATTGTTTGATTTGAGAGTTGCAGGTCGATTAATCGAAGAAGACAGTGTATTGGTCTTTAAACTCTATCGGTCATATATATCGGTCTTTTCACTCTCCCGGTCGAAGTAAACTCTTACAACTTACCGGTCTTTTACAATATATCGGTCCAATAAGTCATTTTATCGGTCGAATCCATCTATCCTATTACCGGTCCAATCCAAACCGGTCATTGCAATACCGGTCATTGCACTTCCGGTCAAACAGCATCCGGTCAAACCACAGCCCCGGTCAAACCACAGCCCCGGTCAAACCATATCCGGTCGAAGGCTACCTCATTTATACCGGTCAAAGAATTTTTTTCCCGGTCAAATCAACTTCCGGTCTTCATCATTTCCGGTCGAGAAATACAAAAGTCCGGTCGACTTCTCAAGAAATCTACTTCAAAAGCACGTGGCAGCCTACATACCTTTTTGTTAATTTGAACTCCACGTGTCCATGCAAAATACTCCTTTTGTTCACTTCTTCCCAAGTGTCCACTAATATAAGTTTTTTTTTCCAAATAATTCTCACACCAAGAATTATTTCCTCACACCACGTGACTTCAAGAGAATTAGTGGATATTGAATTTGTGGTCCAATCAAACCTTTTGTTAAAAAGAACAACAAGTTGAATTTGTGGTCCAATAAAACCTTGATTTGTTAACTTCTTTCCTCACTACCGGTCATTTGCAATATTCCGATCGAAGTAAGCTAACTACCGGTCGAACCCATTTTCAAGAAACTTACCGGTCAAAGGAACAAAATACCGATCGAGCTTCATTCTTACATTTTACCGGTCAAGTATCAAATTTGCGCAACCTTAGGCTCACGCAAACCTCGGTTTGCGCAACCCAAGTGAAACGCAAAGCTCCACTTTGCGCGACCCAAGTGAAACGAAAACCTCTTCGTTTCCACTTTAAACGCAAACCTCCAACTTTGCGCAACCCACGTCTCAAGAAAACGTCAACTTTGCGCAACCAACTGCTCAAGCAAACCTCAAGTTTGAATTTTCCTCCATTTCCAGACTTGGTTAAATTTGGAAATTTTTATTTCTGAATTTTTATCTGATTTTAAGGAAGTGTAACACCTGAATCAACAAATGAATAAGTTAAAATTGCCTGTCAGTAACACAAAGTCACTGTGTGTAACGAATACACAATATAAAGGAGCTTTTATGATGTTCACTCCCCCAGGGCTTCCATTCAATCATCGAAACACCACAAAGGCAATTTCTATGAACGTTATGACAAAGAAACAAATTCTTTGTGTGTTCGTGCAAGTGATAGAAAGAAATAAAGCATATGATGTTTGCTTATAAGGCTCGAAAAGTGTAAACCACTGAGACAAGTAGTGAAACACAGACTCAATGTGCATAAACGAAGTGTGAAGGTGGGCCAAACTTCCTTCTTTTCAATATCTAGATTTTCCAAATGAAAATCAGATAACATATGTGCTGCGTCCCCTTTGAAAATGAAACATTTTCTTGTGGAGAAGAAAATGATTGGCTGGTGGGGTAAAGTCAAGAGTTGGGATGGGCTAGTTGCCTGTTTCAATAATGTTCACCAAGAATTGTGAAGCATTAGAAATGTGGTTGCCCGACTCAGAAAGTAGTTGGTGCAGAGTTTAAAAATTCTTTTACTCTGATCTCTCACCCTCTTTCTTTTAATTTTTAAGCTCACAGCTAACCAAAACTCTCTTTTAACATTTCTCTCATCACACATCCCACACTCATTTCTTTTGACTCCTCACATTCAATCACTAAAGGATTAACTTCTTGGGTAGGAAACACTGGTTAACGTGAATCCATAGAAGTTCAATGAAGTCCTAGCACACTGATCCCATGTTTTCCTATGAAGCATATGATGCTCAGGTAGTTTAACTTTATCAGTTACAACTCAAAGATGAATCAGAAAACATTTAAAATCACACTTCCAATTGAAGAAATCTGTTTGAGAATCGGGAAGTGGTTTGAACATTTAAGAACATGTTTTCTTATGATTGAAAGTTGTCCTTCATTCAACCATAAATGAGATGAAGATAAGGAATTATACCTTTTGAGTGCAGTCTTACATCCCACGAAGTCAAACTTAAAGTCATAAAGATATGATCTTTGAAGCATCTCTCAACCTACAAAAGTCTAAAAGTCTAGTCAAAGTAACTTTATTCACTGAAATTGAACTGACATAAAGCAGTAAAACAATTGATGTACGAGTTCTGATCAGAAATAATCAGAAGTCATCGCCATACTCCTTTGACTTGATCGCTCCCCCTAAAATAATGCATGACTAACAAGTTGATCAGTAAGTACAATGCATTCAGAATTGCTCCCCCTCAAACTAACATTGATCATCTATAAGATATTTTTCAAAATCCCCCTGAGATCATGAACAAACTATTAAAGAGAAGGTATCATGCGGAAATAATAGTAAAGAAATGATAAAGAAACACAATAAGAAACTTTAATAGGTAACCACCGATTAGGTCTTAAGATTTAGCATACCAAGTCTTGAGACAAGAAAATTAAATCTCTTTTCGTCTAAAGGTTTGGTAAACAAATCTGCAAGCTGATAATCGGTTTTTACAAAGTAAAGTTCAATTGTTCCCTTTTCTACATTATCTTTTATAAAATGATACCTCACATCTATGTGTTTAGTCTTAGTATGCTGAACAGGGTTAGCGGTAATCGCAATAGCGCTCTTCGAATCACAATAGATCGGGATTCTATTGAAATGAAATCCATAGTCTCGCAGTTGTGTTCTCATCCACAGGACCTGAGAACAGCAGCTAGCAGCAGCTACATATTCCGCTTCGGCCGTTGATGTGGAGACACATAATTGCTTCTTCGAAGCCCAACTGACGAGTTTATCTCCGAGGAATTGTATATGACCCGAGGTGCTTTTCCTGTCTAACATGCAACCAGCATGATCTGCGTCTGAATAAGATGTTTGTTCAAAGCTTGTATCCTTAGGATACCACAGACCAAGATCTGCAGTCCCCTTCAGATACCTGAAAATCCGCTTTACAGCAGACAGATGGGATTCTTTAGGATTGGCCTGATATCTAGCACATAAGCATGTAGAAAACATTATATCCGGCCTACTAGAAGTAAGATACATTAAAGAACCTATCATCCCTCTATAAGTCCTAACATCAACAACCTTTCCCGTAAGATCGGTGTCAATCTTAGTACCAGGTGCCATTGGGGTACCAATCGGTTTACAATTTTCCATTTTGAATTTCCGAAGAATATCCAGAATGTATTTGGATTGATTGATAAAAATCCCCGTTGAAAATTGTTTGACTTGCAATCCGAGAAAGAAGTTCATCTCTCCCATCATGCTCATCTGAAAACGTGACACCATGAGGTTTGCAAAGTTCTTACAGTACTTAGGATTTGTAGAACCAAAAATAATATCATCCACATATATTTGAATAAGAATGATATCGTCTTTATCCTTTTTAATAAAAAGAGTGGTATCGACCGTACCTTTAGTAAAACCTGACTTGACCAAGAATTGAGATAAGATATCATACCAGGCTCGAGGATCTTGTTTTAGTCCATAAAGAGCTTTATCCAAGATGTAGACATGGTTCAGCTTATCTGGATTTACAAACCCTTCTGGCTGTGAGATGTAGACTTCTTCCTTGAGTACTCCATTCAGAAAAGCTGTCTTCACGTCCATTTGATAAACGGTGAAGTTCTTGTGGGCTGCATAGGCTAAGAACATCCGAATTGCCTCTATACGTGCCACTGGAGCATAAGTCTCATCGTAGTCTATTCCTTCCTCTTGCCTATATCCCTTGACGACAAGTCGTGCTTTGTTTCGGATAACGGTGCCATCTTCATCTTTCTTGTTTTTGAACACCCATTTCGTACCAATGATGGTTTTACCTTGCGGTTTGGGTACGAGTCTCCAGACTTTCAGTGCTTCAAACTGATTCAGCTCATCTTGCATCGCAGTTACCCAATCTGAATCGGCAAGGGCCTCAGATACGCGAGTAGGCTCGATCTTGCTTAGAAAGGATTCATGCATACATAGATTTGATGTGGCAGACCTAGTTTGCACCGATGCAGATGGATCTCCAATAATTTGATGTACCAGGTGCTCTTTGGTCCACTTATGTTCATGAGGGAGTGGATTAGATGCATGTTGATCATTGTCAGCATCTAGGAATCCACTGTTATCGCCTTCAGATGGTTTAGAATCAATGGGGGTTTCAGTTGAAGGAGTCGTTGTAGAAGTGGCAGTAGGTACAGCTTGGGCAGTCTGTTGATCACTCCTTACAGTACATCCTACAGAGTCAGCTACTTCTGTCTCATCAGTGTTGGTCACAACTTCAACTGTTGGAGTAGGCTTTTGAACTGGAACTTCTTGCTGAATTGGGGAATTGGATTCAGTAGAGATATCTGAAGTGATTGGATGAGTAGTCAACGAGTCTTCCATCCTGTCAACCACAACAGATTTAGGCAAACGAGATCCAAGAAATTCATCATAAAACAGTTCAAATAATAAATCCAAATCAGATAATTTAGAAGTAGACGATGAAGCGCCATCTGATTTGTTCTCTTGAGGTGCAGGTCCTGGACTGGTTGGTCCAGAAGCTAGAACTCCGGTAATTACGGGTTCTGAACTGACGTGCTCAGAAGCCATCTCCTCATCGAATGTAACATTAACGCTTTCAATCACAGTCTTCGACTTCTTCAAGTAAACCCGATATGCAGTAGATGTCGAGGAATAACCAACGAAGATGCCTTCATCCGCCTTAGCACTGAACTTGTTCAGATTCTCTCTGTCGTTTAGAACAAAACACTTACAACCAAAACATGAAAATATTTAATGGTTGGTGTTCTATTATTGATCAACGCATACGGAGTCTTTTGAAATCTAAGGTGTATCATGGAGCGATTCTGAGTGTGACACGCAGTCGATACAGCTTCAGCCCACAAAAATAAAGGTAAGTCAGATTGTCTAAGCATTGTTCGAGCGGCCTCAACAAGTGTACGATTTCGCCTTTCGACGACTCCGTTCTGTTGAGGCGTGCGAGCAGCAGAGTATTGATGTGATATCCCGACCGATTCGAGATATTCTTCAACTATCTTGTTCTTGAACTCTGTGCCGTTGTCAGTCCTGAGAATCTTTACTTGTTTTTGCAGATTGACTTGGGTCGTCTTCAGAAACGTAATGAGAACATCGGGAGTCTCATCTTTAGACCGTAGAAATTTAACCCAAGTGTATCGCGTATAGTCATCCACGATAACTAGCACATACTTCTTTCCTCCTAAGCTTTGCGTTCGCATAGGACCGCATAAGTTCATATGCAACAACTCTAAAGGAGAGCTGGTACTAGGTTCAGGCTTTGGTTTGTGTGGGGCTCTCTTCATCTTTCCCTTTTCACACGCTGCACATAGATGTTCTCTTTCATATTTCAGCTCTGGAAGTCCTTTCACTAGCTTGCCACTGACCAGCTTGTTGATGTACCGAAAGTTGAGGTGAGAAAGCCGTCGATGCCATAACCAACTTTGTTGCATCGAGGCCTTTGATAGTAGACATACATGATTGTCAGCCTGGACCTTTGACAAGTTGATGGTGTAGAGGTTTGACTTGCGAGTGCCGACCAAGAGTTCTTTCCCGTCTTCAGTGCGTACCGAACATGTCTTGGCCTTGAAATTAACCTCTAAGTCTTTGTCGCAGAACTGGCCAATGTTGAATAGGTTGTGCCCTAAGCCTTCAACGTAGCTCACCTTCTTGATCATAAGATTTTCATGTACAACATCACCATATACCAGAATAGGTGAAAACTGATCATTCCCAAAACGAACTGTGCCACAATATTTGTCTGTAAAATTAGACAACATACTCTTCTGCCCGGTCATATGCTTGGAACACCCGCTATCCAAGTACCACATATGACGGGTCTGCACAACACAAATCAATAAAGAAGAGGTTTAGGAACCCATTTAAAAATGGGACCTCCACTGTTAGTACTTGATTTTGGCACCCATTTAAATTTGGGTCCGCTTTTTCTTTGAAAACCAGAAGCATGATAAGACGAATGATAATGATAAGATGAAACATTATATGAACCATACTAAACATCAGAATATTTACGAGAAGCATAATCACATTCATCATAATTTAAAAACTTTTTATTTGATGGTGCTAACTGGAATAATTGCTTTATAGAGTACTTCTTGCGAGAATCAACAAGATTAGATTTAAAAGTAGCAACATTCACAATCACATCATCTTTACTAGAAGTCTTTTTATTCAAAATAAAACTAGAACTAGATTTAGCTTTCTCGTCTATCTTCTGTTTCGGTATCCATGCAGTCTTAACTCCAACCCTTTGCTTTCTCAAATCTGAAACATGTGAGACTTTAGAGTTAGAATGATGAGAATTAAGAGAATGCTTCTTCTTTGGCTTACTAGTGGGGATCGGTTTCTGTGAAAGCTGAGATTTTTGTTTCTTACCTTTTGCTTTCTTTGATTTCACAGAAACTGATTTATCAACTTTCGTTGATGTTTCACCTTTTTCAAACACACTGGGTAACCCAAAAGAATTAACAACACAAGATGAATGATCAGGAAGTTTAGAGGTAAAATCAAATTGAGCAACACAATCATTCAAAATACCATCAGAGTTTAAGAAATTAAGATCATTCTCAAGTGAACCAGATCTGTCATCAGAATTTAAAGCCTTAGAGAATTTAGAAAAATCAGTATCTTTGAACACTGTTGAAAATACAGTTTGTTCTAAGTCCATCAAAAGTATTTCTTCTGTAAGAGTATTCTCGAGTTCAGAAATTTTACTTTCCAAAACAAGAGGAGGTACGTAAAGCTTACCTTCGATGGGTTTAGCCTCCTACTCTTTTACAGAATAACTCTCAAAATAATCATTTGAAAGAAATTTTGATATATTAGAACTATAACTGTTATTCAACTTCTCATAGCGAAATGGAAGTTGAACTTTAGCTGTGTTCTTTCTTTTATCATATTCATTGGCTTTATCTTTGTCAGACAGACTAGTCCAAAAGGGTTTGATTTCCTGATGTTGAGGAGCCAACAACATAAACCCAAAGTCATAAAGTGCAAGCACTTCACATATACCCTTTTTGAGATGATGTGGGTTCTTGTAACCAAGTCCCCAAGTATCAGGTTTCTCTTTAGGTTTGTTCAAATGAATAGTGTGTTCAGTTTGACCTAAAGAATGTAATTTCTCTTCCAAATCATTTACCTTGTCTATTAAAGAATTCTTTTCTTTTGAAGTAGAAAAGTACCTTTTAGAAATCTCTATAGACTTAAACTCACATTCTCTATACTTAGAAACAGTTTCAGACAACTCTTTATGAATTATAGTCTTTTCTTTAGCGCAGGTGTCTATATTTTTATGCAAAGTTTCAATTAATACATTTTTCTCAGCAATATCATTACTAAGTTTATGTATAGATTGATTTTTATCATTAATGACACCTTTCTCATGCTTCAGTTTAGACTCTAATTCTTGGAGTTTAGACATCATGGCATGCATTTGGTTCAGAAAATCAGATTCAGTTAAGTTACATACCTCATCATTGTCTCCATCATCAGAATCAACTTCAGCTTCTGACTGGTTTTTCCCCATCAAGCACAAATGTGCTGTCTCATCCTTCTCTCCTTCTTCAGACTCTTGATCTGAATGGTCGAGCCAGTATTCATCCTCCGCCATTAATGCTTTTCCAGCCTCTTGTTGCTTGGCTAGAAGCATCTTGTTCTTGTAATATTCGGAGTTTCGAACTTTTGATTTTCGGCAGTCCTTGGGAAAATGACCGAATCTGCCACAGTTGTAGCACTTCATTGGTTCTTCCTTCTTGGGCTCTTCGGCTCCAGCCTTCTTCTTTTCTTCTGGTCTCTTGTCTTCAAATTTCTCCTTATGCTTGTAGTTATTAGGACCAGACGAGTATCTCTGACTATTGGAGTTTGGCTTTTTATAGAACTTCTTTTGGAATGCCTTGGTTAACATTAGCATGGTTTCCATCAGTTGTTCACAATCGTCAGAGTCAGACTTTGCCTCGCTATCAGCCTCTTCTGATTCAGATTCTATAACTTTCTTCTTCTTCGACTTCTTGACCACAAGAGCAACTGGATCAACTACTGCTTTATTAGCCTTCTTCATTTCAGCCTTGATTTCATCCACCTCTTCCTCATTCCGTTTGAGGATTCATAAACTTCATGAAGTGGAATGTCGTTCAGATCTTTCAACTGCCTCATCTGTCTAGCGAATCTATTCCACTCGGGCTGAAGGTTGCTGAGAAATTTCACATTCAGCTCAACCTGAGATTTGTTGATCTTATTCTTGCTGAGCTCATTCAGCAATGTGACAAATCTGTCATAAGTGGCTTTGAGTGATTCTCCAACTTTGGCTTTGAATTCTTCATAGTTATTCAAGCAGTTGGAAACTTTAAGCTGATTGCCGACTTTTGATCCAATCATCATCTTCTCCAATTGATCCCACATTTGCTTGCCGGTAGCATTGTAGCTATCAATTTTGACATATATTTCGTTCGGTATGCCTTGGAGAATAAATGATCTTGCCAGCTTGTCACCCTTGTGTCTCTTTAGCTGATATTCCGTATATTCATCAATCGATAACTTATACTCAGTCTCTTCTTCTTCTTCACCATTTTCTCCGGCTACAGTGAGAACCTTGGTTGGAGGTGTCATGATTCCTTCTTTCAGAGATTTTTTTGATATAATCTCCCAAATCATGTCGATCGATGAAGTCCAAGAATCTGTCCTTCCAATGCTCGTACTCCCCCTTGAAGAGTACTGGTGGCTTCACATCTGTTCCAATAGCAAGAGCTTCCCGAGACATCTTTACTTATACGATTAGTATCAAACTTATCTGATATTGAGACAATCAACTGGATGAGATCGTTAGAAATCAAGATAAAATCACACAATACTGAAAATCGTAGAATGAAATTCAGAAAAATCTGATCACGAACAGAACTTTGTCCCCCTTCGCAGACTTAGCACGGGGGTCCCGCTAAGTCGACCGATATTTAGAAGCCCTATTACAGTTTGCAAAAATCGACCGATATACTGACCGGGGATATGTTTCGACCGGTATTGAGTCGACCGGGGACGTGTAAAGACCGGTAGAGAGTTCGACCGGGACCTTGTAAAGACCGGTAGAGAGTTCGACCGGGAACTTGTTTCGACCGGTAAGTGATAGGGCCGATACTATGTTCGACCGATATAATGCTATGACCGGTAAAGCTAAGGACCGATAGAGCTTAGACCGATAGTGCTTAGACCGATAGAAAGCTTAGACCGATACTGGCTTAGACCGATAGAAAGTATTTGACCGGTAGAGAAAAGACCGATAATGTGCAAGACCGGATGGTTGTTCGACCGACACTAATCAAAGATCGATATGTTCGACCGATATAGTCTTAGACCGGGGTGAACTGTGAGTGTATCGGTCAAATGCAATAGACCGATAAAGAGGTATTCGACCGGAAGTGAAAGACCGATATGTTCTTTAAGTCCTTCGACCCAGAAACCAAAATTCAGCCCAGAAAACACACAATATCACGAATTAAAGTACCAAAATTTACCACTACGATCAAATTACCAACTAGAACAGATTCCAGTCAATTAATTTCAATAAAAACCACTTTAAGAATAAATCGATTGAAGACACAGTGTTGACTTCGTGAACGAACCCAGAACAACAAATTCAACAAATTGATAACCAAAATCGATGCAATAATCAAATCAAACAATACCTAATCACTATAATAGATAAAACAAACACAATCCAATCAATAATAACTTGAATGAACAATCACACAATAAAAATTATGAATCTTTGACAGAAAACAGAACCGAACAAAACTCATTCAATTCAATCTATAACGTGCTTTGATACCAATTGTGTGTCCCAATACGTAATCATTCAATCAAGCAAACAAGTAATTAACACAATAATTCAAACCTGATATTGATTAAGTAGATGATTACAATTGTTCTTGACAAGAAATCAACCTTTCTCTCTGTTTTTCTTCTGTTCACGGTGCACCACCACACCACCAGGTTTCTCTCTATATTAATTTCTCAATTAAGCTCTTCTAACCTAATTACAACTAAAATAAACATAATTTATACTAAGGCTTGATTAGCCTAATGGGCTTTGAAGGCTTGGGCCCAAAAGCTAAAACAAACTAAATACTAAAACAATAAAGACTAATAAATAAAATACTTAAACAGACTTTGACTATTTATTACAAAAGGACCCTAGACTATTTGTTGAAACGACTTTATCAGCTTTAACTTCAGATTTCCATCTTCAGATAATTATGATCTTGAATCCAATAAATATGTGCTTTAACATAGTGCCTACCCAATCTATATGAATTCGACCTCAAGGACATAGATATCCTTTAGTGTTGACTCTCTAGTGGCTCAAAGTTTGGCCCACACAATACCAATTCTCAACTCATATTCTAAATCCTCATGCATAAGGATTTAGACATAGTTCTCATATACGATTATGTACAAGGTTAGAGTATAACAACAATATACATCATGGTATTAACTTCACATTACCCATATTTGCCACTTCATAAACTCCAAGCATTTAACATCATGACTCAATATGTTCACTTTTTCTCATGTTGCCATGTATAAATACATAAGTAAGCCAAAAGTTCACCATCTTTACGTTTAAAAAAACATTTAGTTCACTTATTTCCAAAAATTAATTATTCTCCTTTTAGTCAAGTATCTCTCCTAAAACCCAAAACAATCATTTTAGGTCAAAATATCACAATGTCATCATAAATGTTAAATAATCAAGAACTAACACATTTATGGAAGTAAAGATGAAATAAACTCACAAATCACATATTTAGGTCAAACCACCAAATCACTATCACATTATCAAATAATCATGATGTAACATATTTGTAGGACAATAAGGGTAGAAAACTCACCTAAAAGGTTTGTGAGGTATAAACCCTAGGCGTTTAGCAAACCCTAGAAAATCTAGTGAGGACTTGAAGCTTTAAACACTTGGAGCTCGAAAATCTCTTGAAGTCTTCACTCTAGAAGGTAGGTGGAGGTTGGGGATGAGAATCAAAGCTCATAAATGATCTTGGTCCAAGAAGTAAATGAAGAGAGATCAAGTTAAGGTAAAAGTCGCTTCTTTTTGGAGAAGAAATCACACCACAAAAGCAAGGAATAATAAGTCTCAAATCCTCAAAAATCGGTTCTGGTTTTATACGCCAAAACACCCGACCGCAACCTTGCCACCGCGATTGTGCCATGAGACAATTGTAGGGCATTCACGCCCAAATTGTACTGTGGCCTGTCCTCGGTCTGCGACTTTGACACGGGCGACTATGCCCTGGGCATAATTGCTGGGCATAGTCGCAGCACTTGTACCATGCGTTGTGTCTCAAGTGCGACAATATGCCTTTGGCATTGTCGCCAGGCACAGTCATCGGGTTGTCCCAACACTTCCAAATTTTACCGCACAACCCGGTTCACCTCTAAACATTTTTGTCCAATGATCCTATTCATAATTACACACCTGTACACGTAAATTAGCCTATTAAACAAGAATTAGAGGTCATCCAAAAATTAACGATTCACATGGTATCAAGTAACTCAAGAGAGTCGTTTTTCTAGAATTCGGGGTGTTGTGCTACCTTTGGATGTAGGCACTAAGTATGTGAGCATTAAGTTGTTATCTTCGGAATAGATACTAAGGTCACCGGATCTTGAGGTGAAACATGTTAGAAGTCATTGAACATATGGACGCTATGTTTATAAGCTCCACAGGTAACATTGGATGAGAGCTTTACTTTTGTGTTCCTGCCACTATCAATGTGTAATACCCCAAAATAGGGGTAAGCAAATAATTAATAAAATAAATTAGGGTTATATTATTTTCGAAATATGGAAAATAATTTAGAATGACTTTTCTTATTTTTGGTGGATATTAAATGGAGATATTAATTTTTGAAATATGGAGGATTTTCTTATTTTTAGTGGATATTAAATATCAGATAATATTTGTTTTAAAATTTTTGGAAGGGAAATCAATTATGTATGGAAAGGATTAAAGTTTGGACTTATTTTGTGAAGAATGTGGTGGAGAAGGGCCTGTTTTGACAATCCTTGAAAGATGAGAATGGAAGGGATTTAATGTCATATAAATTTGAGATTTTCGACCCATATAAAAAGGGAGGTCGGCTGAACGCTTTTTAGGGTTTTTAGTTAGAGAGGTTTTGGCGTTAGAATCTTGGCAATATGCTCGAATTTTGGCACATTTTTAGTAGTGATTCTTCGTGTTAAGGTATATAACCCTTATGAAACTCAAAAATAATCATATTGGGACATTAGGAATGGGTTAAGGTAAGCCCAGATAAGTTTTGAAGTCGATTGGATAGCCGGAAAGTTTTCAACTCAATCAAAACGTTGAAATTATCGTTTTCGGTTAAAATGAAACTTTAATCTAGAATATATCATTCAAAAATCGATGTTTTTTTAATGATTCTTGTTTCTAAATGATGAGGAATCGAAAAAATAAGATTTAGGAAAAAGAAACATCGAAAACGGATGAAAAACGAAGTCGCCGGAAAAACGACGTTCGTCGGTGCCGGCGACCTCGTCCAGTGACACTCCGACGAGGGTTTACTCTTGGGCTAATGAGGGTGTTGGGCCTTATCTGGTTAGGCTTTAGAGATGGTCCAACTAATTAGAAATTAATTTCTTTCGTATTAAATCCTAACAAGGTTATTTTAAATTAATTAACTGTTTGGTAATTAATTAATTTAATTTATTGAGGGTTTATTAATTAAATAAATTACTGAAATAAATATATTAATTTAGATGTATTCTTTTTAGTATTATTTAATTATAAAAAGGGGTAACACTAAACTATTAAGATATTTCTAATTTACTTATTAGGGACATCAAGATGTCGTGACGTTAATAATTTGACGCAAATAACTTAGATTGGCTAATTATTAATTTTTAGTAGACAATGATGAGTATAATTAAGGGTTGACTGAGGGTAATTGTTAGTTGACTTTTAGGTTGACTTTTAGAGAAAATATAGACGTTAATGGGTATTATTGCGTCTATAATTGTAGGTTGTTATTTGGAGAAACGTTCTCGCGAACTGACACTATCAGGTGAGTCTTTCACAAGATTTCACTGGGATGTATACATATGTATAAATTATTTTTACATGTATGAGGTGTAATATTATATCTATGTTTGCGAAGGTGTTGATTGCACGTTATTTGCAATTGGTGATTTATGTGCATGTGGTTTTGATTTATGGTGTAAGCATGCTAATTTTGTTATATTTATTTAACATAAATTGCATGCATATGGTTTGGGGTTTTTGGATGGTGCGTTAACTAGGGTATGGGATATCTACTTGATATGTCACATTTAGGGAGGCACGACCCAGGATGAGCAGTTAGTTCTTTGTGAACCTACACGTGTAGGGAATGTTTGTAACATGGCAAGTCCTACCTAACGGAGTGGAGCTAAGAGATCTTAATGGGTTGCATATAATTTGCATGACACTCTTTATTTGGTATTTATATGGTTAAGGTGTGCGTGTGCGTGCGTGTGTGTGTATTGTGATTACACGTAAACCGTGAACTCATTGTGCTATTTAGCTTACTATAGTATACATCTCAGGAGCAGGAGGTTCTGGAATCGACAAAAGCAAGGGACTCACTTAGGATTCCTATTTTCGATTATTTTAATTGGGGAAATCATTTTAACTAATTTGGAGTGTAGTTGGATTTGGATTTTAGTGGCCCGGTATGGGAATTGTTCACTTTTAAGACATTTTATTTATGATGTTTTAGTCTTCCGTTGTAAACGTTTTTTTATCCATTAAATTGAAGTTATTTATTGGAAAGTTAGTACTGGTGACGTGATATTTCTCATGGTGAAAATGAGGGTGTTACGAGTTGGTATCAAAGTCGTAGTTTGAGAGAATTAGGTTTGATTATTGGCTAAACTTAAACTGAGTTGTGTATTCGGAGTTGATACCATGACAAGAGTAGAGTATATAAGTCAGTTATAATTAACATTGTTTTGCTTCGTGTATAAGATGTGATCCTGCACTATTATGTTACATAGGATCCAGTAGAGAGGAGCTTGAGGAGGTGATGATCTAATCTTGGTTCAAATCTAGAGATATTTAACTGATATGGTTAAAACCAAGTAGACTTATGGGTACAGAGTGCTAGCTTTTAATGCAAAGATTATGTGCACGTAAGTGCTAGGAGATCCTTAAGGGTAAAAGTTACAGGCATATGATAGTTCTACCAAGGTGTAGTCTCGAAGCCTTATGGTCTAATTAAATGACTATTGTTAGTATTGGAGAAAGTGTTATCAACAAATACCTTAAGAGATCTTTTGGGATTATAGACTCGTATATTTGTATGTGAACTCATTCATGATGTCAATGGAGGTTGATGGCACATTATTGAGAGATAAACATCTTTGGTAGTACATCATGATGCATTCTTATAACATTGGGATTTGGGTTGAGCATTTATAACCAACTAGATGGTACTATGTAGTTAATATGATAGCTAGATTGTGGTGGAAGTGCTTTAGATATGTTTGGGTATATACGTACGTGATAAGAATGTATCAAGGAAGTGTTTGAGGATTGTATAATATGTATAAACTGTAAGGTATTACTAGCTAAGTTAAGGACCTTAGTGTTTACTTGAGTTGATGTAAATTTAACTAACGCTTGGTTATTATTAAGATGCTCATAATATTTGGTTGCATAAGACATGTGGGGATCAGGTATGTGAATATCGTTAGTTTAGACGGGGCACAATGAAGATGCACAACTAGTATATGTACTATGAGGTTACCTCAAAGTCCAGCTCAACTTAGTGAAGTTATGTAATCGGTACATTGTAGTAAATATACATGGTTCATGGAGACGTGAAGGTTGACCCCATTACGTTAGTTAAGTTGAAATCTCGAATATGACAAGTTCATTGTAAGTCAAGATGTGAAGTGTGAGTCCAAGGTTCAAGGAGTCAATTTTTGCCACAGTATTGACAAGAATGACGTTTAAGCAGACACAATAGAGTTATAATTGGTGACAAATTTGGAACAATCAAATGTCTTTCGGTATAACAAGCAGTTATAGTAAACACATTCAGGATTTGTTCGAGTTGTAGATTTTAGTGTCAACGTTGACCTAGAAGCGCGGTAAGAACAAACAAGTCTTTCAGTAAGTGAAATAAGTAGATAAGCGGTGAACAAACGTAATTGCTGCAAAGAGTTCTATAAGACTTCATGGAACACAACAATGATTTATGATTCAAATAGGTTAGGTGTTGATGCTAGATGTATATATAACACCTACGTATCACATCAATTGTGAGAACATAAGGAGTAACTGACTCATGACTTAGAGTTAGTAGTAGTGGTGAATGCACTCAGGTTACAGAGGCATTACCAATATGACACAAATTACGCTATGTATATAGACCGTGAAAGATTACAATTCAATGTTTGACTGGCAAATACAAAATTGAAGTAGATGCGCCAATTAACACCATAGAAGATCTATGAAGATGATATTTACTGTTGTCCAAAGAGGCAAAGATAGTCGCCAATGCATTAAGAATAATCAAAGGTAAAAACTAGTCAGAGTTAGATCCATAAGTGTAGATTGTTAGGATAATTCTGAATGATTAGATCTAAGCAATTCAGTAAAATGCTCTTGGAGGAATGAACGTAAAAAAAAAAAAATTATGGACTGACTGGTCTACATTAGTCGTTATTAGTAGGCATGAATTAATTCTTAATGATTTTGAAAAGTAATTTGGATCCATGCATTGAAGGCCTATGGTATAAAGTGTTAGACGAGTAATGTAAACCCATGTGCCTGAGGCACCTCGATGGTGTAAAAAAAAGTGGTATGTGTAACACCCTCATATTACAATGAGAAATGTTACATAATCTAAAACAAATTTTCCAAAAATACTCCAGAAGAACGGCTAAATTAAAACTTTAAAACCGTTCGTAACGGAAGTCTTCAAAATACATAGACATGTAACTTAAGAACTAACCCGTCCCATACCAGGTCCCATACCAGGTTAAGTTACAACCGTTCCATACATAAAATTTTAAACAAAAGGCTGAATCAAAAATAATGATAGTAGGAAATTCTCTAAGCATGACTTTGCCCTTATCCAACCTCGAACTACCTGCCCTGAGATGCATACTATAGTCAACTTATAAAGCTTAGTGAGTTCATGGTTTGCGTGAGTGAAATAATATCTTATCACACATATCAAGCATGTAACCTTCATATAAAATAATATTCATTTTCTGAGACATGCAACATTGAAAGAAACGAGACCTCATAACTGTCTCATCGGGTAAGGACTGATAAGCTGCAAGCATTCCATGGGCGTGTACGAATCACCAATAGCCAATAACCCATTACGGGATCGTGCTGCCATGTCACAAGCATTCCCTAGTGTGTACGGCTCACACAGAGTTAGTCACCCATTTCGGGGTCATGCCTCCCCATAAGTATGACAAACCAAACCGACATCCCATAATCCAAACCATGTATCATTTGTACCATTTAAACCAATTGAAAACTCAAGCATGTTAAATTCGTTTAAAAAACGGAAAACAATTAGCATGCATTCTCCATAAAACTCCACATACATGTAAACATATACCAATGACATGTATTTAAATAATTACCATAGAAATCATATAATGCTGAGTTCCGTCGGTAATTACAAATGTTGGTCGGTGATAACCATTTTTCCAGTAGTGTTAATAAGATTAACTAATTATTTTAATTAATTTCACCGACAAATTACTTGCCGGTAAATTAAATAAGTTTTTAAGAAATTTAATTTACTAAAAATGAATTTAATAATTAAATTAATTTACCGGCAGAAAATTTGTCGAAAACCTTTGGTTAAAATCCCCCGGTTATATTTAATTAAAAAATTAAAATATTTTTATTCATAGAACAAATATTTTTATTAATAATTTCCAACAGAGCAATCCGCCGATAAAATGCCTAGCACCAGAAATAAAATAGTTATTTTTGTAATTTAAAAACCTATAAATCCTGTAAATATGAAGAAAAAAAACTGCTAAATATCATACATTAATTTAAGAGTAAACTACAAATTTGGTCCCAGAGGTTTACCAAAAAATACGAAAGTGGTCCCTGAACTTCAATAAGTGCAGATTTCATCCCTGAGGTTTCGATTTTGCTATGAAAATGGTCCCTCGTCCCTTAACTCCGTTAGATTTCTCCGTTAAGTCAAGGGTATTTTCGTCTTTTTATTACACAAGGATAAGTTTTATAATTTTGCTTGAACTTGAGGGATAAAATTGTAATTTAGTCTAATTTATATTAATATTATATTTATATATATATATATATATATTATATATTATACATTATATATATATATATATATATATATATATACGAACACATACAGGACCGGTGACCACATCCATATCTCCGGCGACGACCTCCATATCTCCGGCGACCACATCTCCAGCGACCACCTCCATATCCCACCTCCGACGAGCCCCTAAACCCTTTCCCACCGAGCACCGCTGCACCTCCACATGACCACCACCACCTCTATCGTCCCTCCCCGTGAACCACATCCTATATCGTCCCTCCACACTCACCATCTCTCTCACTGGGTATATGTATACTATGTGTGTGAGTGTGTATATATATATATGTATATATACACACACTCACACACATAATATATATATATATACACACACACACACATATATATAATCATACACACATATTTATATATATATATATATACACACACACACATATATATGATAGTTCTTGGGTTTCATTCGATGCACTGTTTCAAATTTTTGAGGTGTAGTTGCTGTGGGTTTGGTAATAAAATGAAGCTTTTCAAAATCTTATGCAGAATCTCCCCAAGCAACTTAGCAGCAGTCAAGAATCATTCCTTTCCCATCGTCAAAAGTTCAGTTTTTGTCGTAGCTACACACGACACAACACAGTTCCCAAAATAGGCTGCCGACATCGGTGGATCCATGCGAGCTCTACAATCTATGGTGAAACCGAATAGTTGTAGCTCATCATTTCGTGTATATATATTTATACACATACACACACACACACATATATATATATATATATATATATATATATAATCAAAGACACAAACATGTATATATATATAATCATACACACACATATTTATATATACATATATACACACATATATATATATATAATCATACACACAGACACAAAACCCAGATGAGATTTTGCAAAAATACACAAAACCCATATGAGATTTTGCACAAATTCACAAAACCCAGATGACATTTTGCACAAATTTACAAAACCCAGATGGGATTTTGCAGACAAAAAGATCAAGATGAAGTCGTCGGAGATGGTGAACGGAGATGGTGACCAGATATATATATATATATATAGAGAGAGAGAATCGGGTTCAAACGAGAATGATACCTATTTAAAAGAACACGAGAACGACAAATCAAATACAAAATCATAAGTGATTTTACATTAGCGGGGAAGTCGTGCAAAATCACCGTACACGGGCGACTTTTGTCGCGACTTAAGGTCGCGGGAATCACATGTAAAATCACTTATGATTTTGTATGTGATTTTCCGTTCTCGTGTTCTTTTAAATAAGTACCGTTCTCGTTTGATCCTCTCTCTCTCTCTATATATATATATGTATTTATATGTGTGTGAGTGAGGTCACCGGAGATGGTGACCGGAGTGTGTATATATATATGTGTATGATTATATATGTGTGATATATATATATATATATATATATATATGTAAGTGTCATTGATTATGTACAAAAGAGAGAGAGAGAGAATAAGACAAAAACAAGTAAAGACAAAAAACGTGTAAAAAGACGAAATTACCCCTGACTTATCGGACGATTTAACGGAGTGAACGCCAGAGGGACCATTTTCATAGCAAAATCGAAACCTCAGGGATGAAATCTGCACTTATTGAAGTTCAGGGACCACTTTCGTATTTTTTGGTAAACCTCAAGGACCATATTTGTAGTTTACTCTTAATTTAATGTCCAATACAATTGTCGACGGAAATATCACACAATATTTCCAAACAAAAATTAAAATGTTCCATCACAAATTGTTCCAAGCTCAATTAAAATTGTTCCAGAAAAAATAACTCTGGCGGTGGCTGCGGCAGAAACTGCTGAGATTGACTAATCTGTTTGATCAAATCCATCATCTCGTCATACTTTTTCTTCCATCTCGCATCTTCCTCCTGTCGTGTCTCATCTTCCTCCCGCCGACGCTCGTCTCGCTCGACCAATTCTTGAAATTGGGACACCTTAAGGCGTCAATTTCCTAAAAAATACAAGAAGATATTAAAATATTTAATATGAACTACAAATAAATTAGATAAACATCATTAAAGGAAAAGGGGTACACAACTAGGAAGAAGGAGAAGACGCAACACCCTGTTTGTATGTCCCGGTCAAGACCAAATTGGGATCATGGTTGTACCCAAACCAAAATAGACGACCTTTCTTCGTTTCCTCAACCGCCTGATGCCAGAACTTTGTATCAACTAGGGGATAGTTGGAGGTGTCATCGTTGTACTTTTGGGTGAGATTGGTTGAATAGTCACCCTATGGTTTACAAAATACTACAAGTCAATTTTGACAGCCTAACGACTGTAAATGAGACGTTTCCAGCTGACTTAAACAATCCTAACGTTTGCCTAACAAATGATAACCCTAACTAGATAGGTAGATATATATATATATATATATATAGGAAATTTCTAACTTAAACAATCCTAATGTTTTTCCAACAAATACAACCCAAACTATATATATATATATATATATATACACACACACACTAAGATAGATAGTTACCCAATTATAAAGTTAAGAGTTAAACACAAACTATAAAGATATTCTAAAGTTTTAAGGTATAACAATTATGAAAAATACTTACCACAACTCGGCTATACCTCGAAGTCACGTACTTCCCAGTATCCAAAGAGGAGTATCTGAACTTGACCTCTTCTTATGGGTATGATTGAATAGGTCCAAAACGGTCGGTGGCATGTTTTTTCTTGCTTTCGTCTAAAAAGGTGAAATAGTACAAATATGTGTTAATTTTAACATATTAAAAATCAAGCTACTAAAGTAGTGCATTAATTATAAGATATTAAGTTCCTACAAATCGAGCACCGTGCTCTGTGAACATGATTGATCCGTCGGTGTGTTTGGCTATATTTCCATCCACCTTGGTATTCTGGTTCACATGCTCTCCCACGAAAACAGTCTTTCAATGTTCGTTGTTCCATCGATCAATCATCGTGTTCTAAACCCCCTGAAAGATCCAATAGGGGGGCGATTTCTTCCACAAACTCATCTATCAGTTAGCGTCTTCCTCGGAACAGGGAAAACCATTCCAGTTGGATAAAGTGGCGGCTCTAGCCCTAGCGGAACTCAAATTGTCATTTTATGTTTTTGAACACTTTATCTTCCATATCTAGCATATGGTCGTCCAAAGCCGCATGACACGTGTAAAAGTCACGTACGTAAAACTTTTAGTTATTTTTAAGTTCAAAATAAAACTAACAAATATATAAAAAGTTAAATACATACTACGAACCTGAAAACGCTCCTACATCCGGCGCCTCACGTCATAGGGATTTGGGACCTAGTGTACCATGGCCCCACAAGCATAGACCGGTTTATCCGAGTGGGCTGTCGGACCGCGCCGCTGTCAAAAAAGCTATATAATGAATTCAATTAGTATCGATACAAAAACCAATTAATTTGATCAATAAGTTAATAGAAATGTATTTACTCTTTGTCGCAAGGGCCAAGTCGTTGCCTATGCAGTTGGAGCGGTTCTGGAGCAGAGCTACCGCGGTGAATATTCCTAGACTCCAGCTCATTGTATGCTTGTGCTGAACCACTACTAGAGGCTACATCTTGTCTAGAAGTATTGCTCCTACCTCGTTCGAAAGAATTAGTACGCGACATTGTTGATTTTTCTATAAAGCAACGTTAGAAACATACAACATGTAACACCCGTGAACTCCTAGACTCTTAATATCTTGTTCATACTTGAATTGTTGTGTGAGTCTTCCTTGTGGTACACTCCTTATTGTGGAAATTAGTTATCTAGACCCATCGTGCAAACCCAAAGTGCCGTCCACCTATCGCGGACAAATGTTGGGCTCGGTACCCCTTTGGAGAGAGTGACGGCGAGAGTGCCTTTGGGCACAATCGCCCTGTCACAATTTCCCGATCCGTATGGCTTACGGTACGAGTTGGGCGAATGTGACCCGCAAGAGTGACACATGTGTCACAATCTCCGAGTCACAATTACTAGGGACCCCATGAACTTTCGGTACAGTTTCGGCGAGAGTGCCCTTGGTACAATCGCCCTCCGTGTCTGACGGGTTTAAAACCTCTTTTTCACCACTTTCTCTCATTTAACTTGCAAAAATCATATTTTATTGAGAAAGGAAACCCTAGGGGCGATTTTTATCCACTCCAAACCTCTCCCTTCATTGATTGCAAGACTTTGGTGGTTGGAATCATAAATAGAGTACCAAGATCTCTAGAAGCATTTATTGGAAGGTGATAGTAAAGATTCAAGACTCTAGACCTCAAGTTCTCCTCTTCTCAACCTTCTAGGCTTTGGTTGCTTTTCTAAGTTTTAACCAAAACCTAGGTTGTGAGTGTTCTAACCCTTTTCTAAATGAGATATAGTTCATTATTTGCACAAATGTTGATTTTCTCTATCATATGGAATTAGGGTTTTCTCATATCTATGTATTTGACTCAAATGTTTCTATGGGTAATGAAGGGTTAACTTTGGTATGTAGGAGTACGTAAATATTGTTAAAATGAGAAAGTTGGGTGATGGTTATATCCTCATATAACTCTATGGTGTAGTCATTCAAAGTGTTGGGAACTATTCACATGGTGGATGAATCTTATTTATGGTTAAATGCATATCAATGAATGATGGGAAATGTTACATATCTTGCCTCTACTTGTCTCAAATATTCATGCATCTGTCACTTGTTATACAACCTCACTAGGATTTTTGGCGTAACACTTTTTTGTTGTTAACATGTATCTCAGGTTCTAGTGTCTCCACATCTAAGAAGGTTTAGGCGGACCATGTGAGCTTGGGGAGTGCATGTTGGGTGCACATTTTTGTGAAGACATTCATTGGACTATAGGCGACACCCTTTTGGCAATCTCATTTCTATTTAAGGAATTAGATTAATAGGTTGTTTATTTTCCCTTATAATTACAAACTGTAATTAAACAGGTATTCCTAATTCCCCATTTTTGGGAGGCTCGTGTTATGGCATTTTTAAATACCACATTTCCATTTTCCAGAAATTTTTGTGAACCCATTTTTGGGGTGTTACAAGTTGGTATCAGAGCTATAGTTTAAGTGAACTAGGTATTGACTTTAGCATGCCTAGACTTAGACAGTAAATGTTTGTGGTGAGACGTCCATCAATGGGTAAAATTCTTATGTGGGAAGAGCGTTAGGACTTACGGAATTTCATGAATTGAGAATTGTTGCGATGATATTAAGAATCCTTGTGTCTAATATATTTATAATTCCACTTAGCTATTGTAATTTTGAGTATATTGCTAGTGAGCATGCTTGAGTTATTGTTGTTGTGATACTTAATGAATCCAGTAGTACGTATATTTAGTCTATCTCTTATCTTCTTCTTGCATGTATGGCAGACCATCATGGTTAAAACTCGGAGCAGATTGCCAACACCCCGGGAAGGTGGGGAGGCATCGGCATCTATGACCGATCAACCGGAGACAACCATGGTTGCCACCGCTCCGCCTAGACCACCTGGGTTGGGTGGGGGAGTAAAGAAAATCCCAAGGAACAAAATTACTACTACCAGACCGGTTATCGAGGAGGTAACTCTTGAGAGCCGAATGATGGGCAACATGATGCAAGCCATGAACGCAGCCATGGCCCAACAACAAGAGTTATTTTTGAAATTGTTGGAGGACCGCGATGCCAGTCACCGACGACCCGAGACGGTGGCGGAGATCGCCATGGTTGGGTCGGGAGGCGTTGGAAATGGGATCGATATGGAAGAACTTATGGTAACCGACAAGAAGAGGAAGGACAAAGGATGCTCATACAAGACTTTTCTGGGAAGTAAACCTCCAGAATTTGTAGGTGCAACTAATCCGGTCATGTGCATATACTGGATCAAAGAAGTTGAGATGACATTCGAGTCAAGCGAATGTGACAACTCACAAAGGGTCAAATTTCCCTCCCAACTGCTAAGAGGTGAGACCTTGATATGGTGGAACCTTACCCGATCTGCCCTTACACCGGAGGTTCTGGCCAAGCTGACTTGGCCGGTGTTCAACCAGAAGGTTTTGGACAAATATTGTAGTGAGCGATCATTGGACAGGATTGAAGAAGAGTTCAGAAGAATGAAGAAGAGAACGTTGTCTGTTACCGACTACTCGAAGCTTTTCTTGGAAAATCTGAACCTTGTGCGGAATCTGGCCCCCGATAAGCGATCAAAAATCAAGGCTTACCAGCGTGGGTTTCCTGCCGAGATGAGAATGACTTTGGTAAATGCTAGAGGGTCGACACTACAAGAGGTGATAGAGGAATCCTTGCTAGTGGAGGATGACATGGTTGCGGGGAAAAAAGAGCGGGGAGTAGTAGGAGAGAAAAGGAAATGGGAAGGGTCATCAGGACCTAACCGTTAGTTCAAGTCGACCTTTGAAGGAAAGGGAACCGATCCACGAAGACAAGTGAGGTGGTGCCACCGGTGCAAAAGCAAGCATAGTGGTCCTTGCAATCAGAGATCTTACTCGGACCCTCCCGAATGTGCTAAGTGTGGGAAGAAGGACCACATGACCCGTGATTGTCCTATCCGATGACTCATTTTCTATGAGTGTCGTGAGCCGGAACATGTGAAGAGTAGTGTCCGAAATTTAATAGAGGCAACCGTGGGTTCTCAAGCGGATCTGCTCCAAAGAAAGAAAACCCACCAAAAGTGCCGAACCGAGCTCACTCTAGGAGACCGCCAATGTAGTATCGAGTACGTTTCTTATAAACTCCTTGTCTGCTCATGTTTTGTTCGACTCGGGTGCAAACCGATATTTGATTCAAATTCCTTTTGCACGATGTTTTCCACTCCCGTTAGTACCATTTCCGATGCATTAGTCGTAGAAGTAGCCAAAAAAACACGTGTTAATTCGGGAACACTACCGTGATTGTGTCTTAGAGATAAATGGAAATTCCTTTAGGGTGAATCTTCTACAAATGTCAATTGGGGGTTTCGACGTGGTGATAGGCATGGATTGGTTGACCGAGAACTGCGCCGATATATTTTGCTCAAGAAGATGATCAAGGTGCCTATGGTGAGCGGAGGCACAATCACGATCTACAGAGAGAAGCATAAGGGGACCACCCCGGTGATCTCCTTCTTGAATGCTTGTAAAGACCTAGTAAAGGGATGTCCGTCGTACTTGGCCTACATTGTGGATGCAAAACTGGAGAAGAAGTCGGTTAAAGATGTGAAGATTGTTCGAGACTATCCGGACGTTTTTCCGGAAGACCTACCCGGGTTACCGCCGAAATGCCAACTGGAATTTCACATCGATCTCACTCTGGGAGTGGCCCCGATAGCCCGTGCTCCCTACCGGTTAGCGCCGACAGAAATGCTAGAGACGATGTCTCAACTTCAAGAACTGTTAGAGAAAGGCTTCATCCGACCAAGTCCGTCACCTTAGGAAGCCCTGGTCCTTTTTGTAAAGAAGAAAGATGGGTCAATGCGGATGTGTATTGACTACCTATGGCTAAACAAACTCACTATGAAGAACAAGTACTCTCTTCCCCGAATCGACGACCTTTTTGATCAACTACAAGGAGCATGATGGTTCTCGAAGATTGACTTGCGGTCCAGATACCATCAAGTAAGGGTAAAGAAAGACGATATGCCGAAGATAGACTTCTGAGCAAGGTATGGACATTACAAATTCTTGGTGATGCCATTCGGGTTGATGAATGCACCCGTTGTGTTCATGGATCTGATGAACCGCGTGTGCCGACCTTTCTTGGACAAGTCAGTGATAGTCTTCATCGACGACATCCTGATCTATTCGCGAGACGAAGAGGAGCATGGGAAGCATCTGAGGGAAGTATTGGAAGTCCTTTGGAAGGAAAAGTTTTACCCAAAATTCTCCAAGTGCGAATTTTGGTTGCAAGAGGTCCAATTCTTGGGTCACGTGGTGTCTAAGGATGGGGTGAAGGTCGACCCGACAAAGATTGAACCAATGATGGGATGGGAACTGCCAACGAACCCCATGGAGATCTGTAGCTTCTTGGGCTTGGCCGGGTACTATAGAAGATTTATCCAAGACTTCTCAAAGATCGCCTCGCCACTCACATCGTTGACTAGGTAGAACGTCAAATTCATGTGGACGGATACGCAAGAGCATGATTTCAGGACCCTCTAGAAGAAACTATGTGAAGTGCCGATCTTATCCCTACCCGAGGGATCAGATGATTTTGTAGTCTATAGCGATGCTTGAAAGATGGGACTCAGATGTGTACTTATGCAAAAGGGAAAGGTGATAGCTTACGCGTCGCGTCAACTAAAGGATCATGAAAAGAATTACCCGACCCACGACCTGGAGTTACCGGTGGTGTTGTTTGTGTTAAAGTTGTGGTGTCACTACCTTTATGGAACAAAATGTACACTTTTTATTGATCACAAGAGCTTGAAGTACATTTTTGATCAAAAGGAACTTAATATGCGGCAAAGGAGATGGTTAGAGCTACTGAAGGACTACGACTGTGAATTCCTTTACCATCCGGGTAAGGCTAACGTAGTGGCGGATGCTTTGAGTCGGTGGAGTCATGGAAGAGGTCTCGTTTTATCACGCACACGGATTGATGTAGTATCAAGCCTAGTTGAGAATCTCAAGAGGTACCAAAGAGAAGCACTCTAAGAAGAGAACCTCAAGACCGAGATTATGGTGAAGCAATGAGATTTTTTTTTGACAGTAGATAGTCGTGGCCTAAAATTGTTCCAAGGAAGAGTGTGGGTACCAAAGTTGGGCGGAACCCGTGAACTTCTCCTAGAAGAAACCAACAAATCCAAGTATTCCATACACCCCGGTAGCACGAAGATGTATAAAGACCTCAGGTTGAATTACTGGTGGTCGGTAATGAAGCTCGACGTGGCCAACTATGTGGAGAAATGTATCATTTGCTTGAAAGTCAAGGCGGAATATCAAAGACCCTACGAGAGTTTACAACCCTTGTCGATTCCGGAATGGAAGTGGGAGCTTATCACGATGGACTTCGTCACCAAGCTATCGTAAACTTTGAGGAGTCATGACACGATTTGGGTAGTGGTGGACCGACTCACCAAAAGCGCATACTTCTTGGCGATGCGAGAGATGTTGCCAATGGACAAATTAGCCAAACTGTACATTAATTAAATTTATTGAGGCATGGTGTTCCGTTATCCATCGTATCGGACCAAGATATCCGGTTCATTTCGAAGTTTTGGGTTGGTCTACACAAGGAGTTGGGTACAAAGGTTAAGTTGAGTACGGTCTACTATCCTTAGACAGACGGGCAAAGTGAGAGGACCATTTAGACTCTCGAAGACATGTTGAGATCGTGTGTCATCGATTTCGGGGGAAATTGGGACTCGCACCTTCCATTGGTGGAGTTTTCCTTCAACAATAGCTACCCCTCGAGCATCGGGATGGCTCCATTCAAAGCTTTTTACGGCCGAAAGTGTAGAAATCCAACATGTTGGCTTTTAGAGGTGGAGAAGCAATTTTCCGGGCCCGAGATCGTTCAAGAAACCATGGATTAGGTGAAGGGAATTCGAGAGCGTTTAAAGGCGGCTCAAGACCGACAGAAGAGCTACACGGACAAAAAGAGAAGACCGGTTGAATTTCAGGTAGGAGACCGGGTAATGTAAAAAGTGTCACCATGGAAAGGGATAATCCGTTTCGGGAAACGCAGGAAGCTTAGCCATTGTTTCCTTGGACCCTTCGTCATTTTAGAGAAGATTGGTCTCAAAGCGTACCGGTTAGACTTGCCACCGGAAATGGATGGAATCCATCCTACTTTTCATGTATGTTAACTTTGCAAATGTCTAGCCGAGGAAGAAAGCGTCATCCCATTGGCGGAGATCCAAGTGGATAATGGGAACCGGTTGTTAATGCGAAAAATCACCCAAAGGATAATTTAAGGTTGATGTAGAGCATTATCGAACTAAAGAAAGTAACCGAATGACAATATGCGCGATAAAGAGTAAAATAAAGAGACAAGAGATTTGGTGACGCGGAAAAACCTCAACGAGGAAAAAGCCGCGGACGACAGAGAGATTTCGTCGTGCACTATGATCACCAAACAGGGGTGACGTCCTTATGTATTACAACGTTATACACGATTAATAATAAGAATAAATGTATGAACTAAGGGCAAGTATAGATCGTGTATAAAAACACTTGTGTTGTGTACAATCTTTTGTTGTCATGTACTGTGAGAGGAAAGATTGCAATTGTTCTTTGCGTAACTTCTACGTTTTGTGTTTTTGAGATTAGATGTCCAGATGAAGTGTATATCTTCAGTATTTATAACCTTGAATCTCCAAAAATGTTACAATTTTTATTTGTCTAAATTTGAAAAGATTAAGGTATATACATTTCTTATGAATCGACGGATACACAGATCAAAAGAGCGAAGATTGTCATTTTATAAAGGGGGAGATTGTTATTGTATCATAAAGAGGGAGAATGTTAGAAGATCATAAAGGGGAAGATAAATATTCAAAGACTGTGATGACTTGAAATGGTTTTGATGATTTTGCTGACCACAATTCATCAAAAAGGGGGAGATATTTTGAGATTTCAAGTCAAATGGAAGATATTCTGGTTTTTCAAGTCAAGTGAGAATTTAAAGATTGTCAGAGGATTCATGTCATTAAAGGAAGAGATTTTTTCTAAAGAAGAAGGAGAAGATAATCTGAAATGTCAAGTCAAATGAAAGTTTATCAAAATGGAGGAGACATGTCTCGAACTTTCAAGACAGATAATAAGTTTAAGACAAATGATTCAAGAAAGTTTGTTTGCTTAAAGACAGTTCAGATATTACAGAGATGAAGATACAAGTACTGAAAGATTCCTCAAGTTCAAAGAAATTTCAAGGTTTCAATTTCAAATTCAAGATTTGGTGACTTTTCAAATACATTGTGAAATACTTTTCAACATTCTTCAAAAGATGAGAGTTTAAAGATTGTCAGAGCTTCAATGTTTAAAGCTATAAGAGATAAAAGTTTTGAAGAATCAAGAGCTGAAGACTACTGTCAATTTTTTTTATTCTTGAATACAAAGGGGGAGAATGTTAGTGTATAATTGTATCCAAGATTTAAGTAGAAAAGTCAAAGTCATGAAAAGTCAATTGGTGTCAAAGTATTGTAAAGTCAACCCTTGTATTAGTGTTAGTGTTTGTATAGGTAGCATACTTGGTTTTAATAGGCATATGAGAGTTTCTGTTGTTTGAGACTTGTAAGCATTCTACACATTGTAACTGTCAGATATACGACTAGTGAATATTTTTCTATGTACTCTCTCTCTAGATTATAAACTGTCAAATCTTGATTATGTTTGCTTGAATTGGGGACTTACACATACAGAGCCATATCCAGATAGTATACATGGTCAAGATACTTTAAACTCTCGAACCTTGGTGGTTGTTGGATGTAGACTTCTTCTTGTATTTGACCATTTACAAAAGCTGACTTTACATCCATTTGGTACACCTTAAATCCTTTGTGGGATGTGAAGGCTAGGAAAATCGCAATTTCTTCGAGCCGTGCTACAGGGGGCCAATGTTTCTTTGTAGTCAATACCCTATTCTGGCAATATCCTTTGCCACAAGTCTTGCCTTGTTCCGAAAAACCACCCCATCTTCGTCCCTTTTATTTCTGAAGACCAATTTGGTCCCTATTGTAGTTTTGCCTTTTGGTAGAGGCACTAGGGTCCATACCTTGTTGTGCTCAAAGTACAAAAGCACCTCTTGCATAGCCTCTATCTAGTTTGGATCATCAGGGGCCTCAGAAACCTTCTTGGGCTCAATTATACTGACAAAATTTGTAAAGAAACAAAAATTTGTAGTAGTTGATTGAGTCTTGACACTATCAGATGGGTCACTAATGATTTGACTTTGTGGGTGACTTTTGGTCCATCGTGTCATTCTGGGAAGATGGTCATTGGAGGTATCAAGGTGTACTTCTATGGATAGTTGTTGATCCAAGCTCTCTCAGTGATTTGATAACGACCCTCTTTTATACTTAGTGAAAATTACGTTTAATATGTATTAGTGTTTCACAATCAGCGATCAGACTGAGTCTGTTCAGTTATCACTGATAGTCCTTACAAACATTCATATGTATTAGTGTTTCACTATCAGTGATCAGACTGAGTCTGTTCAGTTATCGCTGATAGTTCTGATGTAAACAGTAACGTAATCCCTGAAGACAAGTCTCGCGTCAACATATGTTCATAGCTGAATCGAAGACGAAGCCACTAAACAAAGAGAAGTCTACTAGTGACCTGATGCGGATATCAGTGAAGAAAAGACAACTCTACTTATACGCGAAGGAACATGAGGAAAAGCTTCAGCGATAGCTGAACCTCTTTATATCTCTAAAGAAAGAGATATTCAACGATCAATCGATCACAAAGCTTATGCCTCAAGTTTCCTTTTGTCTTACCTTGCACAACTAGTACGATGTGTCAGAACGGACATATCTCTGTCACAAATCGTACAACAAATCTGTCACCTACAGTGTTCATGATATGGCCGAAAGCATGTTTCCCAAAAGTCAGACTACCAAAGCCAATCACTGAATGACACGTGTAAAGTACCCTGCCATGCATTTAATGCATAGGGTTTAAATAGAAAGATCACCTCTCCATTTGAGGGTGTGCTCAATTCTGGAACCAATATAGAAACCTTTGTTTTCTATACTTCTAAAACCCCCTCTCTATATTCTTGTGCAACCATCTTAGTGTTTTTAAGTTATATTTAGATTGAGTCTGTCTTAATCTGATTCCGCAACAAACTTGTAAATTGTCTTTGATTTATCAATAAACAATTTATTAAACTTTAATTTATGTGTTTGTATTCAACCCCCCTTCTACAAACTTGTTAAGCACCTCCGGGACCAACAAATGGTATCAGAGCAGACTGTTTAATCTGATAAACAAGATCTTGCTTTATTCTCTTCTTTGCTATTCTCAAATGGCACTGAACACAAACACTAACTACTATGATAATGGTTCACTTTCTAAACCTCCTCGATTTAACAGAGATAACTTTTCTCTATGGAAAAATCGAATGATGCTATTTCTTGAAGGTGCAGATCCTACTATACCTGAGTATATAAAAAATGGACCCTATGAACCTGTCAGAATTATAGCTGCAGTTCCAGCTACTGCCACCACTCCAATTGTCCCTGAACGCTATGTAGTTAAGGAGATAAGACAGTAGAGTGATGAAGACAAAAAGAAGGTTGGTATAGATGCAAGGGCAAAAACCATTATCTCAATGGCTCTGCCTGATGAAGTTTTTCATTCCATCATGCATCTTAAAACTTCTAAAGAAATGTGGGAAACCACTTGTGTTCAATACGAAGGCACCACTGAAATCCAAGAGACTCGAAAGAATAACTTGGTAAGACAGTATGAAAGTTTCATCGCTGGTAATAATGAATCTCTCTCTGACGTTCATCAGCGGTTTAACTGCTTAATCATTGACCTAAGAATCGTTGGTAGGACCTATTCTAATTCTGAGGCCCTAACAAAATTCTTAGAATGTCTTCCTGAATGCTGGGACAATTATTCAATATGTCTCAAGTTGACAAAAGACTTAAATTCTCTTTCACTCAGCACCTTATGTGGAATATTGCTTAACTATGAGCAATCAAACCTTCTAAAGAAGAATCTTATAAAAGATTCTAAAGACTCCAAAAGCACTCCTGTTGCTTTAGTCTCTTCAGAGATAATTCCATCTCAGCGATCTACTCTCACCATCACTGAGTTAGATTTTGAATCTGAGGATCCATCAGACCCTGATCTTTCAGAGTTTGATGACTCCTTAGCACTCTTGACAAACTCTTTCAAGAGATTTGCAAGAAAGAGCAATTTCAAAAGAAATAAGTCTCTCTCTATCACTGACATGCCAAAATCAACCCCTGTTGATAAGGCTTCTACTACTTGCTATAACTGTGAAAAGATTTGTCAGGATCAAATTCTTAACAAGAATAAAGTCTCAGAAACAATATCAAAGAAGTTGCGGAATAACACTTTGATATTCAATGTAACAGTAAACAAACAGTATATGATTAACAACTTGTAAACTTGTATTCAATGATCAAATCACAAGATTACACACTCAACCTCAATCTTGAAGAACAGACTCTTTCAAGACGAATTCTACTTCTCTAGAATTAGGATCTATGCCTTGATGTTGATTCTCTCTTGAACATAAACTTAGAATTTTTAAATCTATATTAAAACTATTCTGTCACATCTATACATATACTGAACAAAAAGATAATTACAAAAAATAGAATATATTCAGTATATCTTCCATGAATATATTCAGAATATTCAGCTGTCATTCTTCTAATTCGAATCTTCATCTTATAAGCAACACTAATAGCTTGGCAGTATTAACTACTAAGCAACACTAACCACTAGCAGCACTAACTAGCTAAGCAGTACTAACTTTGTTCAAGCAGCACTAACTTTGACTAGCAGTATTAATTCTACTAGCAGTAGTAATACTCAGCAGTATTAACTATTGAAGTCCTCTGGCAGTAGTAATCTTGTACTAGCAGCATTAACCATACTTGGTAAATTCTTCAGTTCCCAACAATCTCCCCCTAACTTGACTTTTAGGAAGAGAAGTCAAGTTCTTCAGATCTGATCTTCAAGATGCTTTCAACACCTCAGGTTCAGTTTCCCAAATTTGGATCTAGCCCCAGACTTTGATTTACAGTTCTTCTCACCACAATTTTAGCCATCTCTGAATCCTTTGTGCATACCAGTGTAGCTTTAAGCATCCCTTCTAGCTTCTCCTTGCTATGCTCATAGATTTTGTCCACCAGGTAATATTCATGATAACAGTTGTCAATAGTAATCATGTATACTCCACAGTTTTCAAATAGTATCCATTTATCAACCTTCTTGAAGATAAACTCATGATTATGATCTTTAATCCTATAAGCCACTCTTTCTGGATCAAACATCATGCACAAGTATTCCAATGTTATCTTGAGAAGATTTTCTTCAGTACCTTTCAACACAGGCTCATAGAGTTTCATCCCCACTTTGTACAATTCTTCTATATCAGCTCTTGAACAACTTCTGATAACTCTCCCCCATGTTGAATATGCTTCAAATGAACCATCATTTTTTTTGAGTCTAAAGAAATCCTTTCCATTGTCTCTTAGAATATCCCAAAAGATGATCTCTGGAGCTTTCATGGAGATTGGAACAGCCTGTACAGGTTTTACTATAGTCATGTACAGCCCCATATGCTCATCTGATTGCTCTTTGGACTGTTCTGGGCTCTGCACAGGTTCTGTTGGAGGTGTGACTGAAGGTTCTGCTTCAGTTTCTGCTCTTTCTTCCACTCTTGGCTTTTTAAACTGTCTTTTTGAAGCAATTGTCTTCACCCTCTTTCCAGATTTTGCTTCTTCACCAGCACCCTCATGCTCTTCTTTCATCTCTTTAGTTTTGTCTTTTGAGGGAGTAGTCTCCTCAGGGAATGGTCTTTGTATGTTCTGGTCATGCCTTTCATTCATTCTTTTCTCAGCCTCTTCCCTTTGGACTGAATCCCCTTGAAGCTTGAGCATCTCTTTCTGATACAACTCCTCAACCTGAGTGTATGCCATGTTGGTGAACATCTCCCCCTTGACACCAATTGCACCTTTCAGGAAATTTATCATCTTTCTTCTTTCCTTATTGGCCAAAAATGTTTTGGAAGGTTGTCTTTTCTGTTTTTGAATTGGCATCTTTTTGACTTGAAGTTTCTTGGCTTGAGCTGCTTCTTTGATGCTTTTCTGATATTCTGCATTCAACTTTCTGGCCATGATCTTTGCAAGTTCTCTGTCTGTTTCTGTTTGCAACTGTTCCTCCTTTTCCATTTGGTCTTGAAGCTGCTTTGCTATTTCCTCATCCATTTCAATCTGGGACTTCTCCTTTGCAGGCAGTTCAGCTTCAACCATCTTCTCCTTTCCTTTTCCTTTTGACTCCTTTGCCTTTTCTGTTTCCTTCTGTTGAATTCCTCCTTCATTGATGACTACTCCCTTGGCCTTTTGAGTAGCCTTAGGAGTGTCATTTTTGGCTTTAACTAGTGTTTATGCAATCTCCAGTTCCTCCACAGAAAGCCCTGCTGTTTCTTTTTCTGCTGCTTGAGCAGTATTAACAGTTTCTGCTGCTGCTTGTTCTATTTCAGTTCTTGCTTCTTGCTACCCCTCAACTGTTTCTTTATTCCCTTCACCATCAAATCTCTCCTCAGAATGTCTTTCCTTCTCTGTTTCATTTTCTTTATTCTCCCCCTTGTTGGAAGCATCTTTTTCAGGTTTCCTCTGCCTCAACACATATTGTTTTCTTCTCCTCTTCTGTACATGCTTTGTCACCATCTTCTTTAATTTGGCAATCTGAACTTGTTGTGACAGGATTACCAGCTTCATCTCTTCAATTTCTTTCCCTTGTTTAATAACATCTTGGTTGATGTTGCCCATTGTTTCCATCAATTCATAGTAGTTATATCTGTCCTCACCTTCTCCAGAAGTGTTACCCTCTATTGAAGGATCATGGGATCTTTTTGTAGTGGAAGCCTTCTGCCTAGCAGAAGCACTATCCACCCCCTTGGTTTCTTGGCACCTGGGACCTTTGAATGATTGCTCATTCAAAGTTGCCATGGGGGAGGTCTTATTTATGTTACCACTGTCCTTCTCTGTACTAGCAGAAGTAGTGGCAGCCTGCTCACCCATATGCTCATCCTCCTCCTCAGAGAGCACCTCCTTGGGGTTGGGAGACACCCCTGTGGTTTCCCTGAAGATATTCTCTAAGGGAGAATCCTCCCTTAGAGGGCTTAAAGGCTTAGAGGGTGAAGGTACAAGAAGGGAAGGAGCCTTCTTTACCTGTTTCCTTTTGTATGTTTGGGTGATTGGTGATGTTGGTTTATCAAGAAGAGACTGGGGAATGGATTTAGAGTGGGAAGGTTGGGATTGGCTAGCAGTGGGATGGTCTAATGGGGGCCTTGACCCTGCTGCCATACCTTCATCAGTGTGGGACACCACCATCATTGTAGAGAACAATGGGATGTCAACTCCTTCCGAGTCCCCAGCAGATCTTCTCATATTTGAGAAAACCTTGCCTTTAGGGGGTTTAGGTACATATACCCCATCAACATGAGGCATATCCGTTAATTCGTGGGTGATAACTTCTTGGACAAACCTGGGGTACATATAAAAGCTCTTTTTGCTTCCCAGGTTTGAAACAAGATCACTGAAAATCATTTTAGAAAAATTATACTTTCTGGCAGTGGCCAAGCACACCAAAGCATAAGCAATGGTGCTACTGAACTCACTCCATCCAGTAGCATTTTTAGAGATACAATGCATAAGGGTATGGACAAAGAAACGCCATTGAGGTGAAAATTTTGCTTTTGAGAACTTGAACACACCCAATGGGCCTCCATACCCCATTCTTGTAAGAGTAGAGAACAGTTCATCATTAGAGATAGAAGTTATACCAGAGGCATCGTCTAGACGTAGACTGATGCGAATTACCTCTTCAGTAATTGTCAAGGGTTTGTCACACACCCTTGTCTTGATCATTTGCACACCATTCTCAGTAACAATGGTGGCATTTGCCCAGAATTGGCTTTGATGCTCGATATAGATTGATGGCGATACAGTGAGAGCATGGGCAATATGGGTTGTCTTGAGAAAATCCACAATCTGGTGGAAACCAGCGGCCTGTTTGGGCTTCTGTAGCATCGCGATTTCATTGTGCTCGTCTATGAATGCCATTGATCGTGAATGTTCTGGCCTGAAAACTTTGAACTTGAGAGAGAAAGGGTTTAGAGCGCAAGTGAACAGTATGCAAAGAGTCGTTATGAACTTTTAGGCGGGGAAAGGGTATTTATAGTATTCGGGATATAAGCAGTATTAACCTAGAGCAGTATTAACGGACAAGCAGTATTAACTGAGAGCAGTATTAACGGACAAGCAGTATTAACTGAGAGCAGTATTAACCACTAGCAGTATTAACTAACTAGCAGTATTAACTGAGAGCAGTATTAACCACTAGCAGTATTAACCACTAGCAGTATTAACTAACTAGCAGTATTAACTGAGAGCAGTATTAACCACTAGCAGTATTAACTAACTAGCAGTATTAACTGAGAGCAGTATTAACCACTAGCAGTATTAACTATGCACTGGCAGTATTAACAATGCACTGGCAGTATTAACAATGCACTGGCAGTATTAACACTGCACTGGCAGTATTAACAATACTTACTCTTTTAAGCTTGTGATGAACTGAGTACTGCTATGTATTCCCTGAAAAGGAAGATTAGTAACACCAAGAATAAATAGTATACAGGTATGTAACCACTTTTTGAGAAGGAGCTTATTCAGAGTTGATCATTCCCACACTTGTTACCAAGAAAGTGAATCTACCCACATCAAATGCTTTGGTGAATAGATCAGCAAATTGGTTGTCAGTGTGAACCTTTACAACTTGAATAAGTTTCTTTTCATTACAATCTCTTATGAAGTGATACCTGATCTCAATGTGCTTTGTCTTCGAGTGCTTGACAGGATTATTCACAATGCTAATAGCACTGCTATTATCAATAAAAATTGGAGTGTGTAGAAAGGTTACCCCATAGTCCAGCATTTGATTCTGAATCCATAAGACTTGAGAACAGCAACTTGCAGCTGCTATGTACTCTGCCTCTGTTGTAGATGTGGACACTGTGGTTTGTTTCTTGCACTGCCATGAAACTAGTCTTGCACCCAAAAACTGACATCCTCCAGAAGTAGATTTTCTGTCCAAGTTTGCTCCACCTAGATCACTATCTGAGTATGCAAGTAGGTCAAAGGATGAGTCATGAGGATACCAAAGTCCCAATCTGGGTTGCCCTTTGAGATATCTGAATATCCTCTTAACAGCTTGATAGTGAGATTGCTTTGGCTTAACTTGGAATCTTGCACATACACAGACTGGAAACACTATATCTGGCCTAGAGGCTGTAAGATACATGAGAGAGCCAATCATGGATCTATAATGATGAACATCCATATCCTCCCCCTCAAGATCTGCTGTTATTTGCTTGTGTGTCTCCATAGGTGTGCTGGCAGGTTTTGAATCTGAGAAATCAAACTTGGTTAGAATGTCCTGCACATACTTGGATTGACAGATAAAGATTCCATCTGACTTCTGTTGAACTTGGAGTCCAAGGAAAAAAGTAAGTTCCCCCATGGAACTCATTTTGAACCTTTGATGCATTAGTTCCTCAAACTCCTTGCACATGTTGTCTCTTGTAGATCCAAAGATGATATCATCAACATAGATTTGAACCAGCAAGATATCCTTCTTCTTTCTCTTGATAAATAGAGTCTTATCAATGACTCCTCTTTCAAAGCCATTTTCCAAAAGATAGGATGACAGAGTGTCATACCATGCTCTTGGAGCTTGATGCAGTCCATAAAGTGATTTCTTCAATTTGTATACCCTGTCTGGATAGCTTGGGTTTTCAAACCCTGGTGGTTGACAGACATATACTTCTTCTTCAATTGAGCCATAAAGAAATGCACTTTTCACATCCATTTGATAGACTTTGAATTTCATAAAAGAAGCATAAGCTAGGAATAATCTAATTGCTTCTATCCTGGCCACAGGTGCAAATACTTCATCATAGTCTATTCCCTCTTCTTGTGTATACCCTTGAGCCACCAACCTTGCTTTGTTCCTTATTACTATGCCTCTTTCATCTCTCTTATTTCTGAAGACCCATTTTGTTCCTATTGCCCTTTGGCCTTTAGGAAGGTCTACAAGATCCCAAATATCTTGCAGCTTGAATTGTTGTAGCTCTTCTTGCATTGCTTCTATCCAACTGGACTCTTTCATAGCATCATGTGCCTTCTTAGGCTCAAGCTGGGATAGAAAGCAACAAAGCACTGTGTGCTGTTGATCTTGCATTTCTTGCAGCCTGCTTTGATTTCTAGTCATCATAGGAGAAGATATATCTCCTATTACCAGCTGTGGAGGATGATTCTTTTAAGTTCTGGTGTGATGACTAGGTTCTTCATTAAGTCCCACCTCTAGATTAGAGTCATTCAAGTCAACTGAGGTGTTTTCAGCAGCTACTTCTGGTTCTTGATTTTCTTGATTCTCATCATCTCTACTTTCTTCTTCACTCTGATTTGGTCCAGTAGATGGTTTCTTTTCACAGTCTTCAACAGAATTCACTGTTGGTATGGGAAAGATCACAGATTGAGATAAACTATTTTGAACTGGTGTGGTCCCTGATCCTCCACACCCTGAACCTGCATAATCATTACTACTGAAACCAAAAGAGTTAGTTAGTGAATCAATGTCAAACAGCCACTGAGGACCAGATCCAATAGGATTTGGTGTGTTCTCATTGCATTTGACATTGTCACTTTCTTCAATTATTCTAGAAGAAGAGTTAAAAACTCTGTAAGCCTTACTCTGAGATGAATAACCAACAAGAAATCCATCATCTGCTTTGCTATCAAACTTACCTAAGTGAGATTTAGTATTGAGAATTGTACAAGGACACCCAAAAGGTTTGAAAAATCCAATAAAGGGTTTTCTTTTATTTAAAAGCTCATATGGGGTCTTGTTCTTTGTCTTGACCACTAGAACTCTGTTTTGGACATAACAGGCAGTATTAACTGCTTCAGCCCAGAAGGTAATTGGCAGTTTTGAATCAGCCAACAGAGATCTAGCAGCCTCTATTAGTGTCCTATTTCTCCTTTCAGCAACTCCATTCTGTTGAGGAGTCCTAGGAGCACTATATTGTCTCTCAATTCCTTTTTCTTCACAAAAGGTGTTTAGATCAATATTTTTAAATTCAGTCCCATTATCTGATCTAATGACTTTTACTTTTTGATTAGTTTGGTTTTCAATTCTTAGAATAAAGGATTTGATCAGTCCACTTGTCTCATCCTTAGTCCTTAGAAAATATACCCAGGTAAATTTAGAGTAATCATCAACAATAACTAAGCAGTAAGATTTCTTGCCTATACTCATGACATTTGTAGGACCAAACATATCCATATGCAATAACTGGAGACAAGAAGAAATTGTATTTAACTCTTTGATCTTATGAGAAGTTTTGTGTTGTTTGCCTTTAAGACAAGCAACACAATGATCATCACATGAAAATACTTTTGATGGTAAACCTCTTACAAGGTTGTTTTTAACAAGTTTGTTCATAGTCTTGAAATTCATGTGACACATCCTTCTGTGCCATAGGGAGGATTCATCCACAGAAGCTTTTGAAACCAGACAGTTCAGGGATGAATCACTATCAACAGTGTCCATATCTAGACAATAAACATTGTCCTTTCTTGGAGCTTTCATCAACTACCTTGAACCCTGGAGCAAGGATCATACATTCTGTATTAGTAAATAATATGCTATGTTGTTTGTCACAAACCTGTGATACACTTAACAGGTTGTACTTCAATTGATCAACATAGTAGACATTCTCAAATGTCATCTTACCTTTTGTAACCTTACCTTTTCCACTTATTTTACCACCAGTAAGATTATCTCCAAATGCAACATGTCCTCCATTGATATGCTTGAAATCCTGAAGGCATGACATGTTGCCTGTCATGTGCCTAGAGCAACCACTATCAACATGCCAAATGCTCTTTCCCTTGAGCTGTTGGTTGCCCTGCACATAAGATAAATCAGTTAGTATGAATTAGGAACCCAAGCCAAAGTGGTCTTGGGTACCCCTTTCTCATCAAAATACTTGCATTCTTTCTTGACAAGATTTTTAAACTTTGACTCCTCATTTCTGGAGTACTTTGTCACAAAGATAGGCTTGGAAACACTTTTGCTAGAAGCAGTACTGGTTTTAGAAGTACTAAATGCCTTAGTAGCACTTGCATGCTTAGCAGTACTAACCTTGTTAGGAGTAGTAACTGTGTTAGCAGCAGTAACTGTGTTGGCAGTATTAACCTTTGAAGAGGTACTAACAGTATTAGCAGCATTAATATTTTCAGCAGTACTAACACTGGTAGCAGTAGTAATGCTTCCAGCAGCACTATCCCTGTCAGCAGTACTAACAGTTTTAGTGCTTCTAGGCACCCACATTTTAATATTTTCTTTTAAAACCTTTTTCTTTATGGGGCCTTTAGTATCAACAGATATCTTCATCACATGTTTCTTTCCAGCCTTCCTATAACCAACAGGTTTTTGCACAAATCTTTGAAAGTTCATCTGTTGGTTAATAGGGTTAAAGAAACAGTACTTAGCCAAATGGTTTAACTTTCCACATATGAAACAAGGCTTTGGTCTATTGATTTTACTCAGATCAATGCCTTGTTTTTGTGCCCATTGGTTATTCCAGTTTCTCTGATTTCCCCTTGGTTTATCATGTTTTTGGGGCTTAGATTTATTGCATGCACACTGCTTGCAAGGGATAGGGTTCACAACAGTGGTCTGCTTATAGTGAACCTTCTTGTTCTTTCCCTCAGTCTTCTCTGTCTCATTGGACTTGATCCAATGCTTTCCACATCCCTCATTGGTGATTATGTGGTTTTCTATAGGAATCTCACCACTCACAGTGTTGTCCTTATCCTTGACAACTTCTTTCTCAGTTTTATCCTTAACAACTACTTTATCTAAGGGATCTATCTCAGTGGCTCCCTTAGGTAGGTCCTTCCTATCCTTTGTTTCTAACAAATCTGAACTAGGAGGGATGTAGTTATTGTTGTATGGTGGTGGTGTGGTATTGTACCCTATTCCTCTTCTCAGTTTATCATGAATCTGAGTTTGTAGCAAAGAATCCATTGCTTTGGAAGCATTGGAAAACTTTTCTACATCTAGTTTGACTTTAGCTAGCTCTCCTCTTAGCTTTTCACTCTCTTCTTTGGATCTGGTCAGTTGAAGTTCTAAGTCATTCTTCTCCCACTTCCAGTAGTTTGTGTCATAAGAGTGTTGAAGCTCATTGGCTTGAAAACACTTAATCTGCTCTTCAAATCTCTCAACAATCCTAACATAATCTTTTATGTCCTTTTCTAATCTCTTCAGGTCAATACTCATGGTCTGGTTGTGATCCCTGTACCTTTTAACAGTGTTAATGCAATTTTGAGAACAAAGATTTGAAGTTACCTCTGTTGGGAGATCAGACACCTCTGCCATTAGAGCTTGGTTCTGGATGGCCTCTTCAGCTTGATCACTCCAATCAAACCCCATGCCTTGTTGAGAGACCAGGGCTTGAGCAGAGTTTCTGTTATTATTTAAGCTTCCAGACTGTGCCTGCTGATGGTTGTTGTTGTGAGACACTCCACTTCTGCATTCCCTAGCAAAGTGTCCCTTTTGATGACATTTATAGCATTCCACCTTAGACTTGTCAAAACCTGCTCCATCTTCTCTTCTTTGAGAGAAGTTATTCCTTCCAATTCTTTTAATGAACTTCTTAACTCTCATAGAGAGCATGGCCATCTGCCATTTAATGTCCATCTCTTCAAGGTCATCTGGATGGAGTTGTTCTAAATCATCATTAACAAGAGAAGAGTTTCCATGACTAGCTAGAAAGGCTTCAAATACAGTTTCAGTGCCTTTCTCTTGTGTTGCTCCATTGGCAGTACTAACTGATTCAGGGATGGAAGTAGAATCAATTGATGCTGAAAGGAGTGCAACATTGTGAACATACCCAGAAGGCCTCTTCTTAGCCTCTACCTCAGATTCAAAAACCCTTAGATCATTATATAGATCATCAAGTTCCTTTTCTTCCAATTGATCATTCTGTCTGAAAGACACAGTATACATGGTCCATTCATCACTCAGGGACCTTAGAAACTTTCTGTTCAGATCATCTTGATCAATTTGTACTCCCACTGTAGCAAGTTCACCAATAAGCTTGTTGAACCTGTCAAAAGTTTGAGTCATGGACTCATTCTTGGTTGACGTAAAGTTCTCATATTGTTGCTTCAGAATGGCTTTCTGATTTCTCTTGGTACTTTTGGTACCTGAGAATCTCTTCTCTAGAGCATTCCAGAGCTTCTCTGCATCAGTGCAGTTGCAGAACTGATGTTGATATTCATTGGGAATAGCCAAGAGCAAGGTGCTCAAGGCTTTCATCTCAGTCTGTCTAGCCTTTCTTTCTGCATCAGTTTTTGGTGGAGTTCTCTTTCCATCTGTACCAATCTTTCCTGCTTAAGAAGGACCATTCTCTATGATATCCCACATAGAATAGTCAGTGAGGAGTATGTACTGCTTGATTCTGATCTTCCACATATCGAATTCATTGGGTCTAAGCATTGGAACCTTTGAGACCAGAGTACTGTTTGATTCTGCAAAGTTTTCCATGATGAATGAATAGATGTTTCTGAGAGAACAGGCTCTGATACCACTTGTCAAGATCAAATTCTTAACAAGAATAAAGTCTCAGAAACAATATCAAAGAAGTTGCGGAATAACACTTTGATATTCAATGTAACAGTAAACAAACAGTAAATTATTAACAACTTGTAAACTTGTATTCAATGATCAAATCACAAGATTACACACTCAACCTCAATCTTGAAGAACAGACTCTTTCAAGACGAATTCTACTTCTCTAGAATTAGGATCTATGCCTTGAGGTTGATTCTCTCTTGAACATAAACTTAGAATTTTTAAATCTATATTAAAACTATTCTGTCAAATCTATACATATACTGAACAAAAAGATAATTACAAAAAATAGAATATCTTCAGTATATCTTCCATGAATATCTTCAGAATATCCAGCTGTCATTCTTCTAATTCGAATCTTCATCTTATAAGCAACACTAATAGCTTGGCAGTATTAACTACTAAGCAGCACTAACCACTAGCAGCACTAACTAACTAAGCAGTACTAACTTTGTTCAAGCAGCACTAACTTTGACTAGCAGTATTAATTCTACTAGCAGTAGTAATACTCAGCAGTATTAACTATTGAAGTCCTCTGGCAGTAGTAATCTTGTACTAGCAGCATTAACCATACTTGGTAAATTCTTCAGTTCCCAACAAGATTGGACACTTTGCAAGTGAGTGCAGGTCAAAGAAAGTCTTCAAACCTTCTACCTCAAGAAGATCCAGCGATGACAAATACCTAAAGCTGAAAGACAAATATCAAAAGCTGAAAAGCTACAAGCGAAAAGGTAAAGGTCTCATTTCTGAAGAACATGACTAGGCTGAATCAGAAGAATCAAGTTCTGATGAAGAAGTCGCTAATTTTTGCCTCATGTCTGAGATTAAAGAAGAAGTGGAAGAACCAGCTGAAACTTCTATGAGCTATATATCATCTCAGGTATCTATCTCTACTAATCCCTCTCTACCTGAAGCTGAGAGAAGTCACGTTGTTGATGTGCTGACTATTGATCTTTATAATGATCTAAACGACAAAACTCTAGCTGAGAACAAAAACGTTGACTTAGCTGAACAGTTACAGAAATGTTATGAAAAGATCAAAGAACTGAATCTTTTAGAGAAAAGTTGAAAGATCAAGTCATTATAAATGAAATCATCAGCATTGAACGCGAACAAGCCATCGCTGCTCTAAAAGCAGAAAAGGCTCATGTTGAAAAATGGTGCAAATCATCAACAAAGATCTCTGAGATAATAAATGCTCAAATTCCTGAAAGTGATAGAACTGGTCTTGGTTTTTGGAAACCATAGGATGAGACTAAAGAAGAAAGTTCCATGCTTAAGTTTGGAACGTTTGTCACTTCTTTCTTTGACACTTCTTATAATCAATTCTATCCTTGTTCTTCTTCTAATCCCATCCCTGAAGAAATATCCAAAGGCTCTAAATCTGCGGATAAAGGAAAATCCATTCTTCGTCCTCAGAAGGCTACCAAGAAAGCAAAGCTGAAAGTTCCTTCTAAACCTTCAGCGAATCAATACTCTAGCTCTGTGATAGAAATCTTTGATATCTGTCCTCCGAAGCTAAAGATTGATCTCAAGCCTAAGAGATCTGAAGAAATCAAAATTCCTCCCAGATCTCATGCTAAAAGCATTCTTGGACCTGGCCCTACTCATCTTAAATTCTCAAAACCTTTTTCTCCTGATCCTAAAACCACTTTCAAATATAGAAAATGCTATCACTGTGGTTTTACTGACCATATTGCAAGCAAATGTCCAACTGCCACTAAAGCTGATAAAACAGCTAAAGTGAAGATAAATGCCTCTAAGGCTAAGAAGGTCACCAAAGCTGAAAAATCAACCGAGGTGAAAAATACCACTAAGGTTAAGAAATTAACCAAAGTGAAGATTACCACTGAAGCTGAATCTTCATCTGCTGTGAAGATTGCTGGACCTTCCATCTCCACTAACCCAAAAGGACCCATTGAAAAGTGGGTACCAAACAACGCTTAATCTTCCTTATGTGTGCAGGGATCAAAGGGCATCTGGTATCTCGATAGTGGATGTTCTCGTCATATGACTGGACAAAAAGACCTGCTCACTGAATACAAGGAAGAGAAAGGTCCCTCTGTGACCTTTGGTGGAAATGGAAAAGGCTATACCCGAGGGTTTGGTGTCCTCAGCAATGAGACAACTACCTTCAGAAGAGTTGCTTATGTAGATGGACTGAAGCATAATCTTCTAAGCATCAGTCAGCTATGTGACAAAGACTACGAAGTTCACTTTTCTAAGAAAGCATGTTCAGTGGTGAATGAGAAAGGAAAACTTGCTCTCAGTGGTTATCGCAGAGAAAATGTCTATGTAATAGATATGGACTCTACTACCACTGAAAACTTATGTTTTCTTTCTAAAGCCTCTTCTGATGTCAACTGGCTATGGCACAAAAGGCTTTCTCATCTATATTTCAAAACCCTTAATTCTCTCTCTTCTAAGGAACTGGTTTCTGGTCTTCCTCAACACTCATATGCTAAAGAATCTCTCTGCTCGGCATGTGAAAAAGGAAAACAGACAAAAGCTAGTTTCAAATCTAAACAAGTTTCCTCAGTGACAAGTCCTCTTCAGCTCTTACATATGGATTTGTTTGGCCCTGTCAATATCCAATCAATAGTTGGAAAGAAATACACGCTTGTCATTGTAGATGAATACTCTCGCTACACCTGGGTTATCTTTCTTCGCTGCAAGAGAGATACTTCAGAAGAACTAATATCTTTTGTTAAAAAGATAGAAGTGTTGAACAATCTCACTGTTCATTCAATAAGAAGTGATCATGGAACTGAATTCAAAAACAACTCTCTGAACAACTTCTTTGAGAACAAGGGAATTTCTCATAACTTCTCTTCACTAAGAACACCTCAGAAAAACGGAGTCGCTGAAAGAAGAAAAAGAACGATCATTGAAGCTGCTAGATCAATGCTCAGCGATTTTCATCTCCCTACTCAATTTTGGGTTGAAGCTGTTAACACTACTTGTGTTACTCAAAACAGATCGCTAATCGTAAAGTGATTTGGAAAGACAGCTTATGAACTTTTTCATGGAAGAAAACCATCTAGGATATTCCTCCATCTCCAGTGTTTTTTTCATATCTTTAGTTGTCAGTGTTTTTTCTTAAACAACAAAGATCAGCTTGGAAAGTTCAACCCCAAAGCAGATGATGGAATATTTCTAGGATATTCCTCCATCTCCAAAGCCTACAGAGTTTTCAACAAGCGAAGACAATCTGTGGAAGAAACAATTCATGTCACTTTTGATGAAACTCGCTCAGCGAACTCCAAACCAATCGCTGAAAATGAAGAGTTAAATGCTTGGATGTTCTCTCACTACAAAGAAACTGAACCCTTATTTTCAAACCATCAGCACACAGATCCACCTATTGCTGATGATGATCTAAACATCATACATCCTAACGATGAATCCAACTCATGGGTTTCAGCTGAACCTCTTAACACACTGCTACCATCAGATTTACCTTCGTCTGAAAACCTCTCTAATAACAATAGTCTGTCCACTACTCAACAGTTAATTCCAAATGAACCTCAAATGTCCTCATCAGTAAACATCCAAATTGTTGATCCAATCTCTAAAGTAAGCGATCATGCTCATGCTCAGCGATGGACCAGAGATCACCCCATAGATCAAATTCTTGGTGATCCCGATGCAGGTATTCAAACACGACGAAGTTTAGGTAATATCTGTCTCTTTGTCAACATTATCTATTTAATAGAACCAAAGAAAGTTGATGATGCCCTCAGAGATCCAAACTGGGTCAGCTCTATGCTAGAAGAGCTTACTGAGTTTACTCGTAACAAAGTTTGGAATCTTGTTCCTAGACCATCTGACAAAACTGTAATAGGCACCAAATGGGTGTTTAGAAACAAGTTAGATGAACATTGAATTGTAACCCGCAACAAGGCTCGACTTGTTGCTCAGGGGTACAGACAAGAGGAAGGCATAGACTATGATGAAACCTTTGCCCCTGTGTCTAGGCTCGAAGCAATTCGACTACTCTTAGCCAATGCAGTCTATAAAGACTTCATTGTTTATCAAATGGATGTAAAATCAGCGTTCCTAAACGGAAAGCTGAATGAACCTCCAGGGTTCTTTGACCCCAAGTATCCAAATTATGTTTATAAATTGGATAAAGCTCTCTATGGTCTCAAACAAGCCCCTCGTGCTTGGTATGACACTCTCTCATCTTTTCTTATCTCTGAAAAATTTGAACGTGGCAAAATTGATAATACATTGTTTTTCAGAAAGATAAAAGGTCATATTATTCTTGTACAAATATATGTCGATGACATCATATTTGGTTCTACTAACCCATCTCTGTGTACTCGCTTCGCTGAAAGAATGAAGAAAGAATACAAAATGAGTATGATGGGTGAGCTGACATATTTTCTTGGTCTTCAGATTAAACAATCTGACAAAGGTACTTTTATCAGCCAAGGTAAGTATGTTAAAGATATGCAGAAGAAGTTTGATCTTACACAAACTTCAGCGATGAAAACTCCTATGGCACCTCCTCTGACACTTAACAAAGATCCATCTGGAAAACCTGTTAATGTCACTGCCTATAGAGGAATGATAGGCTCCCTGCTGTATCTTACAGCGAGCCGACCTGATATTATGTACTCTACTTGTTTATGTGCACGCTATCAATCTGAACCCAAGGAATCCCATCTGATCGTTGTTAAGCGATTTTTCCGATATTTGAAAGGAACTCCTAATCTTGGTCTTTGGTATCCCAAAGACTCAGGGTTCGATCTAACTGGTTTTTCTGATAGTGATTTTGCAGGTTGTAAACTAGATAGAAAGAGCACCACTGGTGGATGTCAACTCCTAGGAGGGAAGCTGGTAAGCTGGACAAGCAAAAAGCAAAATTCAGTGTCCACTTCCACAGCTGAAGCTGAATACGTAGCCGCTCGAAGCTGTTGTTCTCAGATCTTATGGATGAGAAATCAACTATTAGACTATGACCTTCAGCTATCAAAGATTCCTATCTATTGCGACAGCACTAGTGCTATCGCTATAACAAATAATCCAGTGCTACATTCAAAGACGAAACACATAGAGATCAGATATCACTTTATCAGAGATCATGTGATGAACGGTGATATTGAACTTCATTTCATCCCTACTGACTATCAGCTTGCTGATTTGTTTACCAAACCTCTTGATGAGACTCGGTTCAACTTTCTCATCAGTGAGCTTGGAATGCTGAATCTCGAAGAATAATTCTTCAGCGTTCATGCATTATGTCAGTAATTATAAGTTCCCCTTTTATCACTTTCTCTGATAAACTTTCTGACTCTCAGGTATGTTTTCTCTATCCCTACAACTGGATCTTCATTCAGTTAAGATGTTTTTCAAAAATATAAAAAATAAACTTTAATCACTGAATTTTCTTCAAATGATTAAAAGCTTTTTGAAAAATAAATTTATCACTGATAATTCTAGTTAGTGATCCTCCTAAAAAGAAAATCAATCCCTATCTTTACCATCAGGGATACTTTCAAAAAGAAAAATCTATCACTGCCTTTTCTTCAGCGATAATTTCAAAAACGGACAAATGAATAATCTCTCTCTCTCCTATGACGTCATTTGAACCGACAATCCACGACATGCCTTTTTCTGACACGTTCATCCGTTGCCCTTCTATCCAATCAACTTCGTGGGACGTGTCCATGTCATGATGAACATTTCTATTCCCGCCTCTTTCTCTCTCTCTCTCCTACTCTCTACGTATAAAAAGAATGTTTTTCCATTCTTATCGTTTTACGCTTTCTGGAAATACTTTCAAAGCAAGAAAACTCTCTCACAGTATTCTAGCATTCTCAAGCATTTGCATCGTCTTCTTCAAAGATCAACAGGTTATTCTTGATCTTCTTCTTATTCTTGTTCTAAATCTGTTTACATAATACTCCATTTATGGACTGCCATTATGGGTTTATAAGATTTTCTCACATAAAATCATTTTTTTTTATTTTATTCATTCAAAACCATTTTATTTTGATTATCTTTATTCAAAATCTTTGGTTTTTCTTCTTGTTCTTATATCTTTTTCTAAGATCAACTTTTAATCTTCAAATATGTTGGTTTTTCTATGTTTCTTTCCTCAAATAGAAACTGGTAAAAACTTCTTTATTTTTAGACTAAAACCTTTCTTTTACTCTTCTATCTGTTCATATTCAGAATGGCTCAATCTGCACTTGTCGCCTCTAAAAATGTCAAGTTCGTAATCACTGACTCTGAGCTTCCGAAAAACAATCATCTTGCTCGACTTGATTTTGATGGTATCAAATACCCACATCTGGTAGATGCTGCAAAGTTTCTAAAGCAATCCTGCATTGCCTACGCCATCACTGTGGATCCCACACCTTCAAAAGTTCTTCTCCAACAATTCTGGTTACCGCTGAAGAGACCTCCATCACCACCAAAAAGGGTGAGTTGGTTCCTGCTATTTCATTCAGCACTAACCTTGGACCGGGGATGATGACTGCCTTAGGGCTAAGAAAAGCTCTGCGATTTCCTGACAAACCCAGGAATGGATTCTAAGCCTTGCCTACTGATGCTGAACTCATCCAATTCCTGGATGTCATGGAATACTGTTGGGAGCCCAAGCCGAGAACAACAATTCCCAACAAGAAGCTGACTCTCGTGAAGAAGGCGAACATGCCTTCTCAGCTTAACTACATCTTCTCTCACTTTATTCAGTGTATGAGTGGGAAGAGTGGGTCACTGGACCAGGCCAGCAAGATTCAGGTCCAAATGGCTTACTCCGTGATTGCTGGAAGGAATTTTAACTTCGCCTCAACTATCATTGACGATCTGCGGTCAAAGATAGAGAAGACAGAGAGGGATCCCAAGATCCCCTATGTACGTTTCATATGTGCGTACCTGAAGTTCCTCTACCCTGCTACTTACCCCACTAATTCTGATGCAACTTTTCCCAAAGTAGGCCAGCGCTCCTTGGAGGTCAAGGCACTCCCCAACGAGGTAAGTATTTCTGAACTCCGCTCCCGTCTCTCTCCCCACACTTCTTCATCTTCAGCGGCCACGCAGGGGGTTCCTTATTCTGCTATCCCTGACGCTACCCCTTCCAAACGACCATCAACTGGCTCCTTTGGTCCTTCAAAAAAGGCCAAGGTAACCAAGGAGAAAGGTACCTCTATCTCAAGACCTAAGGATGTTTCTCAACAAACCTCCTTGGATGCCTTCGTGGGTCTCTCCTCCACATCCTCAGCGATACCCACATCAACCGTGCCAGTGACTACGGTCGCTGGCACATCAACAGTGACACCACCCATCATCTCAGCTCCTCAACATCCTGAGGTAACCACTGAGGTAACTACTCCTGTCCCTACTTCTTCTATCCCCATTTCTCATCCGTCTATTTCTTTGGTCTCTAACCTTCCATTTATTTCTACACAACCACCGTTTGGAACCCTAGGACGTGACAATCAAACGTTTGAGGATTCTCTACAATTCTACAAAATGTTTGAAAACTCAGGTAAATCTATAACCCTAAACACTACTCCCAACTCACCATATAAGCCTGTTTCTCAAAAACTAACTTTTATTTCAGGTCCTAATATCGCCACTGTTGACGCCAATGTCAACAGTTTGAGTGCAAAAGTGGAATCTCTAACTGCCTCTATCAACAACACCACCAGCGCTGTTCACACCGCTGGTGAGGCACTGAAGACACTGACAGCTCAATGCGCCTACAAAGCTGACGCCTCTCAAATCGCTACTCTCCAAGAAGCGATTGTCAAAGTCAGGGAGGACTCCAAGCAACAATTTGATGCCCTGTCTACAAAGGTTGATTCCTGTGAAGTTATTCTTCAGCAAATCCTGACTCACCTGACGGCACCAGCTCCAATTCCTGCTCCTTCATTTACAGAGAGCGATCTCACCTCTCTGAACATAGCTGTGGAGTTTATTCATCAAGATACGTCAGATATCCTAGAACTTGAAGGCCGTCTCACAGGACTGGAGGCTGAAGTCCAGAAGTTGGTCACTGCAAACACTTCTGCTCCTTCCAAAGATCTCTCCCTCCGTGATAATGACAAAGAGGGGGAGAAAGAAGTTGAACAAAATAAGGAGACTGAAGCTGCTGCTGATGAACAACACAAGGAAACTCCCTCTCATGTTGAGGGGGAGATAGCTGCTGAGAAAGCCCCTCCTACCATCGATGAGTTAATCGATGAAGAGGAAGAGGAGGACGATGAAGATGAAGCCCTTGATCTTGAAGATCAAGAGAAAGATCCTCATCAAGATGATAATGATGATGATGAACAAGATCAATCTCTATGGTGTTCTTCAGTCGTCATGTCATCAGTGATAGCTTCGAAAGAAGTTATCAAAGCAGGGGGGAGTCATGAGACATCTTCAGGAACCCCTTCCCAAAGCAAAGGTGCAACTGCTGAGGGAAGCCTGAAGATGACCTCACTATCTGAGGAGAATCCTTCTCAGGTATGCCTTACCCTCGTTCCCTTATCCTTCTATAAAAATCCCACCCCTGTTTCTTTCTAGCCTTTATCTCTCTACTTCCCTGAAAATAAACTAATCTTCTTTTTCATTTTCTGACCAGACAGTTCTCTCCCCTGATTAAGGAAAAAGAGCTACAAATAATCCCAGCCTCTGAAGCTGATGACCAAATAATCCCAATCTCTAAAGAGATTGACGAAGAGGATGAAGAAGAAGAGTCCCTGCAACATCCACGAAGGCCCTCTAGACCACTTCATTGATCAGAGGAAGAGATGAAGAAAAGAACATAGATGATCTCTCATCTGGAGAGTCAACTAATGAAGATCCCCTCTCAATCAACAGATCTAGAGTTCCTGACTGAAGCTGAAATTGAAGAATCTGTCAGGGTTGAGAAGCTGATAGCTGACTGTCAAAGAGATGCTACTCTTGCTCTCAACATTCAGTCCTCTCAAGTCAAAGACAAGAAGCTGAAAAAGAAACAAGTTGAAGTCCAGGTTGCTCTTTTGAAAGAGATTGAAGAGGAGTGCTCAAAAGAACAAAGGGTTAGCGATAGCTCAGTCGAATGGTGTAAAAGCAAAATCGACTATCGCTCATAGTTGTTGCTATCTATGGGAAAAAGAAGAAGGATCGAGTTTCTGTCACTATGGAGATTACCAGAGAGGATGGAAGCTGCAAGGTCATGTTCGTGTCAAAGCTTGAAACCTTTGGTTATATGGAATGGCTAGAGTTCAAAGAAGCACTGAAGAAATCCAAATCAACCAGCAGAGGCTATGTCGAAGGCATCTTAAAAGCCCTCATCAACAGAGTCTCCACTGTGTTGAAAGTACCATCTTCTCTTCCTTCCAAACCAAATCAATTCAAAAGGAAGCCTGTCTCCTCCTCCTCTGAAAATGTCGCAGTGATCAGAAATGAAACCTCCATCAAATTTTCAAGAGAAGCTCTGTTCGGACCTCCTCCTGATCTTTCAGTTCTAGATCTATCTCTGCCTCCTGGTGGACCATATGTTGTGGGACAAGTACTTGAAGAACCGTTTGGAATCTTCTTCAGAGATGATAAGGAAAAACTCAGATTTCAAAGAGTTTCTGAAATACCTATCTGTCCCCTCGGTCTTCTCAAGGATCTCATGTGCTTATGGTGTGATCTCTCTCCTGCTGCTGAGCAAATAAAATCGATCATTAGCCAAGAATCTGTAGAGCGAAGGCAAAAAATAGAAGAAATACCTGAGTATTTGATCAATCCTCCTAAACCCTCTTTAGATAGCTAATAGATTAGTTTTCTTTCTTGTAATCTATTAGTAAATCTTACAGTAGATAGTACACCACTTGTACTTGTAATTTTCATACCTTGTAATTTTTTTTTCTTGGATTAATGAAAATTTCAATGATGTACTTAACTTCATCAGTACTGTAAAAGATCCCTCAAAATAGTAATTGGGACGTGTATGTTATGAGTCCTGATTATTCCTTATTTTGAACTGTAAAAGTAATTTTCTTTAGTTACTTTGTCATTATCAAATAGGGCGAGATTGTTGATCCAAGCTCTCTCAGTGATTTGATAACGACCCTCTTTTATACTTAGTGAAAATTACGTTTAATATGTATTAGTGTTTCACCATCAACGATCATACTGAGTCTGTTCAGTTATCACTGATAGTCCATACAAACATTCATATGTATTAGTGTTTCACTATCAGTGATCAGACTGAGTCTGTTCCGTTATCGCTGATAGTTCTGATGTAAACAGTAACGTAATCCCTGAAGACAAGTCTCGCGTCAACATATGTTCATAGCTGAATCGAAGACGAAGCCGCTGAACAAAGAGAAGTCTACTAGTGACCTGATGCGGATATTAGTGAAGAAAAGACAACTCTACTTATATGCGAAGGAACATGAGGAAAAGCTTCAGCGATAGCTGAACCTCTTTATATCTCTGAAGAAAGAGATATTCAGCGATCAATCGATCACAAAGCTTATGCCTCAAGTTTCCTTTTGTCTTACCTTGCACAACTAGTACGATGTGTCAGAACGGACATATCTCTGCCACAAATCGTACAACAAATCTGTCACCTACAGTGTTCATGATATGGCCGAAAGCATGACTCCCAAAAGTCAGACTACCAAATCCAATCACTGAATGACACATGTAAAGTACCCTGCCATGCATTTAATGGATACGGTATAAATAGAAAGATCACCTCTCCATTTGAGGGTGTGCTCAATTCTGGAACCAATATAGAAACCTTTGTTTTCTATACTTCTAAAACCCCCTCTCTATATTCTTGTGCAACCATCTTAGTGTTTTTTATGTTTATTTAGATTGAGTCTGTCTTAATCTTATTCCGCAACAAACTTGTAAATTGTCTTTGATTTATCAATAAACAATTTATTAAACTTTAATTTCTGTGTTTGTATTCAAACCCCCCCTTCTACAAACTTGTTAAGCACCTCTGGGACCAACAATAGTTCTTTAGACACTAGAGTAGCTTCTGTTGCAGAGGGTTGTTCATTCGTGCTCATCACAAGAGTTGAGTTGGCTGCTTTTGTTGAGGTAGAAACCTCTGTGGTGCCTTGATTGTAGTTCTCGATTTTCTCTGGGGATGAATCCTCTATGCTTGATGTAGTATGATCATTGATTTGATTTGGCATGGAGTTTTGATTTTCAACATTCTCTGCATTCTCCCCCTCGATGGTTGTTTCTGCATGAGAAGTAGAAGAGGGTGAAATAATATTAGGATCAGTTATAGATGTACTAGTTTGATCCGCAAAGAGCTCGACTCTAGAGGCTCTGTGATCATCTTCAGAGGGATCATCATCGTTAAACATTTCCTTAAATAATTGATTTAACTCATTTGCTTGAGTGGATTTTCACTAGAGGCTTGCAGTTGGTGTTCAAGTCTTGAGCTGATTTGCTTAGAAGTCACCTGAAAAGAGTCATCAAACGATACATTAATACTTTCCAGAATTAACTTCGATTTTAGCACATATACTCTGTAAGGCTTGGAGGTTGCTGAATAGCCAATAAACTTGTCTTCATCAGCCTCACGATCAAACTTTCCAGTATGCTCTCTGTCGTTTAGGAAAAATCATCTGCATCCGAACACATGAAAGAACTTGATATTCGGTTCCTCTGGTTGATTAGATGTTAAGGAGAGATCGAGTGTCTTTTCACTATCCTAAATCTGTTCTGAGTGAAACATGCAGTTGAGATAGCTTATGTCCAAAAAAAAGTTGGTAGTCCAGAAGCATTGAGCATTGTTCTGGCAGCCTCTACTAGTGTTTGATTTTTCCTTTCGACAACACCATTCTGTTGTGGAGTTCTTGCGGCAGAGAAGTTATGTGATATGCCTGTTAAAGCACAGTTTTATTAGATTCAAGATCATCATTATCTGAAGATGGAAAAACTGAAGTCAAAGCTGATAAAGTCGTCTCAACAAATAGTCTAGGGTCCTTTTGTAATAAATAGTCAAAGTGTGTTTTTCGTATTTTCTTTATTAGTCTTTTTATTTAAGTTATTAGTTGTTTTTAGTTGTTGGGCCCAAGCCAAGCCTAGCCCATTAGGCTATTAAGGCCTAAGTATAAATTAGTTTTGTTTAGTGAATAATTAGGTTAGGAAAGCTTAATTGAGAAATTATTATTGAGAGGGTGTGTGTGGTGTTGGTGCGCCGTGAACAAGAGGTACAGAGAGAGATATCGATTTCCTCAAGAACACTTGTAAGCTGTTGAATCGTTTGATTAATCAATACCAGGTTTGCATAATTGTGTTGATTATATGTTTGCTTGTTTGAATGATTAATCACTGGGACACACAATTGGTATCAGAGCAGGTTACAAATTGAATTGAATATTTTTTTGTTCGGTTCTGTTTTTCTGTCAAAGATTCAAATTTTTTATTGTGTGATTATTCATTCAAGTTGTTATTGTTTGGTTTGTGTTTGATTAGCATATTATCTTGATTGGGTATTGATTGTTTGGAGTATTGCATTGTTTTAGAATGATTATTTGATGATTTTGGTTATGTTCGGTCGGTCTCGAAAACAGCACTGCGTCGTTGATTGATTTTTTTATAAAAAGTGTTTGTTTTCGAAATTAAGTGTTCACAATCTGTTCTAGTTGATTAATCGATCGTATTGACAATGTTTGGTAGTTTAATTCGAGTTATAGTTTGATTTCTGGGTTGATTTTTGGTTTCTGGGTCGACAATCCTCAAGATCATATCGGTCGATTTTACCGGTCGACCGCATTCTATCGGTCTAGACATCTTACCGGTCGAAGACCTCTACCGGTCCAAGCCAATATCGGTCAAGCATCCTTCAGGTCAAAGCGAAGTATCCCGTCTACTCTCACTTTCCGCGACTCTCTTCTCACGCAAAACGAGCTTTGCGCCACTCAAGTGAAACACAAACCTTTGTTTGCGCCACCCAAGGCTCACGCAAACCGTAGTTTGCGTGATCCACTGCTAACGAAAACCTCAAGTTGCGTCACTGCCTTCTCACGCAAATCCTCTTTGCGCGACCCACATATCGTACAAACCCTTCTTTGCGCCACCTGCTTCTCACGCAAACTTCTACTTTGCGCCATTGCCTTGTAACGCAAACCTGTCCTTTGCGTGACCAAGGTCTTGCGAGAACTTCTACTTTGCGCCATCTGTGTCTAGCGCAAACCTCTCTTTGCGCGACCTACCTCTCGCGCAAACCGTCCTTTGCACCTCTGTCCTTGGCAAATAACTGATTTTTGCACCAGTTTTAACAGTGTTTAATCTATTTGTGCTTATACTGTGTGAGAGGACTTCAGTTAATTATTTTTGGAAATTTTTTTTCTGAAAATTTTTTAGTGTAGTTTTTATCTTACTCTTGTTTCTAACGATCTTATCTAGTTGATTGTCTTCATACCAGATAAGTTTGATTACTAATCATACCTGTAAGGATGTCTCGGGAAGCTCTTGCTATCGGAACAGATGTGAAGCCACAAGTACTCTTCAAGGGGGAGTACGAGCAATGGAAGGATAGATTCTTGGACTTCATCGATCGACATGATTTGGGAGACTATATCAGAAAATCTCTGAAAGAAGGAATCATGACACCTCCGACCAAGGTTCTCCGGAGAAAATGGTGAAGAAGAAGAGACAAAGTATAAATTATCGATTGGTGAATATTCGGAAGATCAGCTGAAGAGACACAAGGGTGACAAGCTGGAAAGATCATTTATTCTCCAAGGCATACCGAATGAAATATATGTCAAGATTGATACTTACAATGCTACCGGCAAGCAAATGTGGGATCAATTGGAGAAGATGATGATTGGATCAAAAGTCGGCAACCAACTTAAAGTTTCCAACTGCTTGAATAATTATGTAGAATTCAAAGTCAAAGCTGGAGAATTACTCGAAGCCACTTATGACAGATTTGACACATTGCTGAACGAGCTCTGGAAGAACAAGATCAACAAATCTCAAGTTGAGTTGAATGTGAAATTTCTCAGCAACCTTCAGCCAGAGTGGAAGAGATTCACCAGACAGATGAGGCAGTTTAAAGATCTGAACGACATTCCACTTCATGAAGTTTATGAAATCCTCAAACAGAATGAGGAAGAGCTGGATGAAATCAAGGCTGAGATGAAAAAGGCTGACAAAGAAGTTGCTGATCCAGTTGCTCTTGTGGTCAAGAAAAATTCTAAGAAGAAGAAGATGATAGCATCTGAATCAGATGAGGCTGATAGTGAGGCAAAGTCTGACTCTGACGACTGTGAATAACTGAAGGAAGTCATGCTAATGTTAACCAAGGCTTTCCAAAAGAAGTTCTATAAAAAGCCAAACTCCAACAGTCAGTGGTACACCTGTGCTTGATGGGGGAGAAACAGTCAGAAACTGAAGTTGATTCTGTTGACGGAGATACTGATGAGGTTTGTGACTTAACTGAATCTGATTTTCTGAACCAAATGCATGCCATGATGTCTAAGCTCCAAGAATTAGAGTCTAAACTGAAGCGTGAGAAAGGTGTCATAAATGAGAAAAATTAATCTATACATAAACTTGGTAATGATATTGTTGAGAAAAATGTATTAATTGAAACATTGCACAAAAATATAGACACCTGCGCTAAAGAAAAGACTATAATTCATAAAGAGTTATCTGAAACTGTTTCTAAGTATAAAGAATGTGAGTTTAAGTCTATAGAGATTTCTAAAAGGTACTTTTCTACTTCAAAAGAAAAGAAATCTTTAATAGACAAGGTTAATGCTTTGGAAGAAAAATTACATACTTTAGGTCAAGCTGAACACACTATTCATTTGAACAAACCTAAAGAGAAACCTGATACTTGGGGACTTGGTTACAAGAACCCACATCATCTCAAAAAGGGTATATCTGAAGTGCCTACACTTTATGACTTTGGGTTTATGTTGTTGGCTCCTCAACATCAGGAACTCAAACCCTTTTGGACTAGTCTGTCTGAAAAAGATAAAGCCAACGAATATGATAAAAGAAAGAACACAACTAAAGTTCAACTCCCATTTCGCTATGAGAAGTTGAATAATAGTTATAGTTCTGATAAATCAAAATTTCATTCAAATGATTATTTTGAGAGTTATTCTGTTAAAGAATTGGAGGCTAAACCCATGGAAGGTAAGCTTTAAGTCCCTCCTCTAGTTTTGGAAAGTAAAATTTCTGAACTCGAGAATACTCTTACAGTTGAAAGAATTTTGATGGACTTAGAGAAAACTGTATTTTCAACATTGTTCAAAAATACTGATTTTTCTAAATTCTCCAAGGCTTTAAATTCTGATGACAGGTCTGGTTCACTTGATAATGAGCTTAATTTCTTAAACTCTGAAGGTGTTGTAAATGATGGTGTTGCTCAATTTGATTTTATTTCTAAACTTCTTGATCATTCATCTTGTGTTGTTAATTCTTTTGGATTACCCAGTGTGCTTGAAAAAGGGGAAACATCAACGAAAGTTGATAAATCAGTTTCTGTGAAATCTAAGAATGCGAAAGGTAAGAAAAGAAAATCTCAGCATTCACAGAAACCGATAACCATGGGTAAGCCAATGAAAAAGCATTCTTTTAATTCTCATCATTCTAACTCTAAAGTTTCCAATGTTTCAGATATGAGAAAAAAAGGGTTGTAGTTAAGACTGCATGGATATCTAGTTCTAGTTTTAATAAAAAGACTTCTAGTAAAGATGAATTGATTGTGAATGTTGTTATTTTTAAATCTAATCTTGTTGATTCTCGCAAGAAATACTCTATAAAGCAATTATTCCAGTTAGCACCATCTAATAAAAAGTTTTTAAATCATGGTGAATGTGATTATGCTTCTCGTAAATATTCTGATGTTTGATATGGTTCATATAATGAATCATCTTATCGTTATCATTCGTCTTATCATGTTTATGGTTTTCAAAAACTAAGTGGGCCCAAATTTAAATGGGTGCCAAAATCAAGTACTAACAGTGGAGGTCCCATTTATAAATGGGTTCTTAAACCTCTTCTTTCCTGATTTGTTGTGTGAAGACCCGTCATATGTGGTGCTTGGAAAGCGGGTGTTCCAAGCATATGACCGGGCAGAAGAGTATGTTGTCTAATTATACGACAAATATTGTGTCACAGTTCGTTTTGGAAATGATTAGTTTTCACCAATTCTGGGATATGGTGATGTTGTACACAAAAATCTCACGATCAAGAAGGTGAGCTACGTTGAAGGCTTAGGGCACAACCTATTCAGCATTGGCCAGTTCTGCGACAAAGACTTGGAGGTTAATTTCAAGGCCAAGACATGTTCAGTACGCACTAAAGAAGGGAAAGAACTCTTGGTCTGCACTCGCAAGTCAAACCTCTACACCATCAACTTTTCAAAGGTCCAGGATGACAATCAGGTCTGTATACTATCAAAGGCCTCGATGCAACAAAGCTTGTTATGGCATCGACGACTTTCTCACCTCAACTTTCGGTACATCAACAAGCTGGTCAGTGGGAAGCTAGTGAAAGGACTTCCAGAGCTGAAGTATGAAAAAGAACATCTGTGTGCAGCATGTGAACAAGGAAAGATGAAGAGAGCCCACACAAACCGAAGCCTGAACCGAGTACCTGCTCTCTATTAGAGTTGTTGCATATGGACTTGTACGGTCCTATGAGAACGCAAAGCTTAGGCGGAAAGAAGTACGTGCTAGTTATTGTGGACGACTATACGCGATACACTTGGGTCAAGTTCCTACGGTCTAAAGATGAGACGCCCGAAGTTCTCATTACATTTCTGAAGACGACCCAGGTCAATCTGCAGAAATAGGTCAAGATTCTCAGAACTGACAACGGCACAGAGTTCAAGAACAAGATAGTTGAAGAATATCTCGAATCGGTCGGGATATCACATCAATACTCTTCTGCACGTACGCCTCAATAGAATGGAGTCGTCGAAAGAAGAAATCGTACACTCGTAGAGGCCGCTCGGACAATGCTCAACCAATTTGACTTACCTTTATTTTTGTGGGCTGAAGCTATATCGACTGCGTGTCACACTCAGAATCGCTCCATGATACACCGCAGTTTTCAGAAGACTCCGTATGATTTGATCAACAACCGAACACCAACCATTAAATATTTTCATGTTTTTGGTTGTAAGTGTTTTGTTCTAAACGACTGAGAGAATCTGAACAAGTTAAGTGCTAAGGCGGATGAAGGCATCTTCGTTGGTTATTCCTCTACATCTTTTGCTAATCATGTTTACTTGAAGAAGTCGAAGACTATGATAGAGAGCGTTAATGTTACATTCGATGAGGACATGGCTTCTGAGTACGTCAGTTCAGAACCCGTACTAACCGGCGTATTAGCTTCTGGACCAACCAGTCCAGGACCTGCACCTCAAGAGAACAAATCAGATGGCGATTCGTCGTCTACTTCTAAATTTTCTGATTTGGATTTATTATTTGAACTATTCTATGATGAATTTCTTGGATCTAAGTTGCCTAACTCTATGGTGGTTGACAGGATGGAAGACTCGATGACTACTCATCCAACCAATTTCGATATCTCTACTGAATCCAATTCCCCGATTCAGCAAGAAGTTCCAGTTCAAAAGCCTACTCCGACAGTTGAAGTTGTGACCAACACCGCCGAGACAGAAGTAGCTGATTCAGTAGGATGTACTGTAAGGACTGATCAACAGATTGACCAAGTTGTATTGTTAGAGCATAAATCTGTTGGATACAAGATCAAGAAGGCTGAAGGTCAAGGTCAAGAAAGTCAAAGCTTGAAAAGTCAAATCTCATTAAAGTCAAAGTCTTTTGTAATAAAAGTCAAAGTGTCTTTGTATTTTGTATTTGTATTTTAGTTTCCTTGTATTAGGAATTGGTATAAATAGATTTTATTTTTCATTTTTGTAGAGAGAAAATAGAGTGAGAAGTCTGATAATAGTGAGAGAGAGAGAGAGAATACGTTGGAGAGAGATTTGTAGAGAGAGAAAGAGAGGGTTCTAGAGAGAGAAAGTGTAAACGTTGAATTTGAAAGAAATCAAACAGGTAATTGATTTGTTAAATCTTGTTTGTTTGATTATCTTGTTTAGAAACTAGAATATGGAACACACAATTGGTATCAAAGCAGATCCAAAATCGAAATCATATCAAGAAATCAAGATACTGTTCATCGTCACTGTGTTTTTCAATGTTCAGATTCGTTTTTGAGTATTAGTGTGATTTTTGAGTTGTAATTAGTGTATTAGTGATCGATGAATGTAATAGAGTGAGTTTGTATAGACAATTTCACGAAATGCATTGTAAATTTCATGAATTTTTGGATTTTATTGAGTTTTAGTTCATGAGTTTTTAAAGCACTGTTACATAGATCAATCTTGTATTTTTGTTGTTTTTGTTTGTAATCTTTGCACTGTAATCGGTTCGAATCATGATTTAGAAGATTTCTGCAAAATTTCAAGTCAATTGGTAAAGGTTTGGTTGACATTCAGATGGAAAAATCAAGATTCGGTTCGACTTTTTGAAGAACGCGCTAGATCTCCAGAACGCGCAAGTTCATCATTCAAACGTGCAAGAATCATCCACAAGAACGCGCAAGTCAAAGGATTGTTTTTGGTCTCAAACGCGCAAGGCGTTATCTGCGAGTTCTAGAAACTCGCTGATCGAAGTATGCGAGTTTGAAAAAGGGAGAAATTTTTCTAAGGACCAGAACGCGCACGTAGTGATCTGCGAGTTCTACAAACGCGTTAATCGGAGGATGCGAGTTTGAAGAGGAACAGTGGTTTGCGAGTTCACTCAACGTGCGAGTTTGGATTTTCAAGAAAAGTTTCTAAGTGTTGGAACGCGCAAGCATCGACTAGCGAGTTTTAGAAACGCGCACGTCTCAATCTGCGTGTTTCATCGTGAATAGTGTTCTGCGAGTTCTTTCGACGTGCGAGTTTACAAGTAAAGCTAGCGAGTTTTGTTCAAACGCGCAAGCTTTGACAAGCGAGTTTTGGAAACGCGCATGCCTCTGTTAGCGAGTTTTATCGTGAATAGTGTTCAGCTGTTTAGGCGTTAGCGAGTTTCAGAAGAAATAGTCACTTGTGAGTTTTAGTGTCAAGCGAGTTTCATCGATCTGTGAGTTTGAGCTCTGCGAGTTTCAACAATCAGCGAGTTTGAGCTCTGCGAGTTTCAACAATCTGCGAGTTTGAGCTCTGCGAGTTTATCAGAACACGCAAGTTTGTGTTTGCGAGTTTCTTAAATGCGCATGTTTTGATCTGCGTGTTTCTCAGTGTCTGCGAGTTTAAGGGCTTGCGAGTTATATAGTGACTTGCGAGTTTTGTTACTTAGTCAATTTTTCGAAATTTCTGATTTTTTTTTAATTTTCAAGATTTTTCTTGTGATTTCATATTTTGGACTAACGATCAGTTCTAGTTTCTTATTGGATATATTTATCAAACAGGTTTAAACAAGATGACTTCAAAAGATGCACTTTCAATTGGTACTGATGTCAAGCCTCCTGTTCTGTTCAAAGGAGAGTACGAACAGTGGAAGGATAGGTTTCTGGATTTTATTGACAGACATGCAAACGGGGAGAATATTCTTTTGTCAATTACAGAAGGTCCTATGAAACCAATCATAGTTCAAGTACCTGATGATGATGATTCTTCTGATAGTGGACAAGGTGATGAAGAAAGAAAACAAAAGACAAAACCAGTTAAAGTGGATTTATCACAGTACTCTGAAGAACAGAAAAGCCGTTATAAAGCTGACAAGCAAGCAAGATCTCTTCTACTTCAAAGCATTCCCAATGATATTTACATAAAGATTGATAGCTACAAGGATGATGCTAAACAGATGTGGGATCAATTACAAAAAATGATGATGGGATCCAAGGTCGGGAATCAGATGAAAGTGGCTAACTGCATCAATAGCTATGAGGAATTCAAAGCCAAATAGAATGAGAGTTTGGAAGACACGTATGAAAGGTTTACTTTGCTTCTAAATGAACTGATGAAGAACAAAGTGACAAAGAAGCAGCTGGAAAACAATGTCAAATTCCTGAGTATCTTACGACCTAAATGGAAGAAACATACACGTACGATGAAGCAGATGAAAGATTTAAGTGAGATACCTCTTTACGAAGTTTATGAGACTTTACGTCAGAATGAAGAAGAGGTAGAGGAGAAAAGAGCTGCAAAGAAGAAGGATGAAAAGGTTCCTGATCCGATTGCTTTGGTTGTTGGAGAGAAGAAGAAAGAAAAGAAAGAAAAGATAGATAAAAAGAAGAAGAAGAAAGTACTGACAAGTTTTGAGTCAGAATCTGAAACAGATGGTGATGATGGATAAAGTTTGAAACAAGCCATGCAGTTGTTGACCCGTGCCTTTCAAAAGAAATTTTATAAGAGGCCGGGATCAAATTCTCAACGATATTCTTCATCAAGTTCTAAGAATCACTAACACCGAGAAAGGGTGGAAGGAAGGAGATATGAAGAGAACAAATATGTTGAGAAGAAACCTGATGAAAGGAAGAAGTTCGTGAATGACTACACTGTTGCCGAAAAGCCAGCAGGTGATCTAGTAAAATGCTACAACTGTGGCAAGATTGGTCATTTTGCAAAAGATTGTAGAAAGCTAAAAGTTCGTAATTCTCAGTACTACCAGAATAAGTTGCTATTGGCCAAACAGCAAGAAGCGGGCATAGATTTAATGGTTGAGGACGAATTTTGGTTGGATCATTCCGAAGGTGAAGATGAGGAGAAGGAAGAAACAACTCATCTCTGTCTCATGGTCAAAGAAGTAAAGTATGATGAGTCCGATGATGAGACATCTATTGACGTATTAAACTTAACTCAAAAAGATTTCATTACCAAAATGGAAGTCATGGTGGTTGAGCTTCAAGATTTACAAAATAAACGGAAAAAGGAAAATGAAAGAGTTGCTAAAAGAAAAAAGAAGATCTTTGAACTTAATTCGTCTGTTATTGGGAACAAAGATCTGATTGATTATTTACGCAAATCTGCTTCTGATTCTAAATCTCAAGTAGATTGTTTTGAAAAGAAGATTTCTGAGTTTGAAATTAAAATTTCTAAGTATGAGTTTGAGAAAAGAGAATCTGGACTAACTGTTCATAAATTGCAGGTTGAGAACAAGCTTTTGAATAAGAAGGTAAATGGTCTGGAAGCCAAACTTTATGCAAGAGGACAAACAGATCAAACCATTTTTCTTAATGCACCTAACGAAGAGGCTGATGTTAAGGAAAAATGGGGTCTTGGTTTTCAAAACCCTCATTACTTAAAGAAAGCCATCAGAAAACAACCGACACTTTATAATTTTGATTTTCTTGCTTGTGTTGGTAAACATACTCATTTAAAACCCAAATTTGTTACCAAATTACCAGAAGAAGTTGAGGCTAAAGAAACTGAAAATAGAAAGAATATAAAGAAAATGCAACTACCATTTAACTATGCAAAGTTAAATGATAGTTATCTTTCAGAAACACCAAAAGTTCTTTCAAACGATTATTTTGCTAGTTATTCTGTTTCTAAGATGAAGGCAAAACCTTCAGTTGCAAAGGGTTATGTTCCTCCACTCATTCTTGAAAGCAAAATAGTTGAGTTGGAAAATGTTTTATCTGATGAAAAACTTTTGGTTGATATTCAACAAAGTGTATTTTCTACTGTATTAAAGAACACGATTTTTCAATCTACATCTACAAAGTGTTCCGAAGTTTCTAAGGCACCTCAAACTTCGTCTGATAATTTTGATGACTTATTTTAGTCTGCAAATGATTTTCTTAATTCTTATGATGGGTGCATAGAAGAAATTGATATGTTTGACTTCAATGCTTCTCTTCCTGATCATTCTACTTGTCTTACAAATGAAAAGATGTTATCAAGTGTTCTTAAAAATGCTAAATCATCAACTAAGGTTGGTGAATCAGTTTCTGTAACTGCTGTTTATTATTCTCAAGGTAAGAAACATAAGAAACAGCGATTACAGAAACAGAAAAACACTGGTACACAAAAGAAAACTCAATCTAAGAAATCTGCTTTTCCTAATAAATCTAAATCTTTTGTTTCAGATATAAGCAAGAAAAGGTTGAAAGCTCAAACAGAATGGAGACCAAAACGGAAGGATGATGAGATAGCTAGATCAGTTTCTGATAATTCTTGTACTAGATCTGATAGTAGTGATTCTGATGTAGTTGGTCAATATGCTTCTCATAAACAAAACCTTGTAACTTCTTACAAGTGTTATTCAATAAAGCAGTTGATTCAATTATCTCCTATTACTACTACATCTCATTATAATTATCTGAGAACTGATTTTGCTTATTCTCATAATTCTTCTGATTGGTATGGATCTTATCATGTTTATTCTTCGATGTCAGATATTTTTAAAGGTTTTCAAAAGAACAGAGGATCCATTTTCAAGTGGATACCAAAATCTTGTGCTAATCTGTTAGGACCCGTTTTTAAATGGGTACCTAAATCTATTGTTTCCTGATTTCTCTTGCAGACCCGACATATGTGGTACTTGGACAGTGGATGTTCCAAGCATATGACTGGGCAAAAAGCTTTATTGTCTAATTATATAGAGAAATTCAGTGGAAATGTCAGATTTGGAAACGATCATCTTTCACCTATCTTAGGATATGGTGACATTATTCAAGACAACATAACGATCATTAAGGTGAGTTATGTCGAAGGCTTGGGGCACAACTTATTTAGCATTGGTCAATTCTGCGATAAAGGGTTAGAGGTCAACTTCAAATCTAAGAGTTGCTCAGTTCGTACTGAAGACGGCATAGAACTCTTAGCTGGAAATCGAAAGACAGACCACTATACCATCAACCTGTCCAAGGTTCAGATTGACAACCAGGTATGCTTAATGACAAAAGCTTCAATGCAGCAAAGTTGGCTCTGGCACAGACGTTTATCACACCTAAACTTTCATTATATCAACAAGCTGGTTAGTGGGAAATTGGTAAACGGACTTCCTGAGTTGAAATATGAGAAAGAACACTTATGTGCTGCATGTGAGAAGGGTAAGTTGAAGAGAGCTCCGCATAAACCGAATCCTGAACCAAGCACTAGTTCTCCGTTAGAATTGTTACATATGGATTTGTGTGGTCCAATGAGAACTCAAAGCTTGGGTGGAAAGAAATACGTGTTGGTTATTGTGGATGATTACTCAAGATACACTTGGGTCAAATTTCTTCGATCAAAAGATGAGACACCAGAAGTTCTCATTACTTTCTTAAAGACGACCCAAGTGAATATGCAAAGACACGTCAAGTTTCTTCGAACGGACAATGACACAAAGTTCAAAAACAAGATAGTTGAAGAATATCTCGAATTGGTCAGGATATCACATCAGTACTCTGCTGCTCGAACGCCTGAACAAAATGGAGTAGTCGAAAGGCGAAATCGGACGCTAGTCGAGGCCGCTCGGACTATGCTTAGCCAATCGGACTTACCTCTATTCTTGTGGGCCGAAGCTGTGTCGACTGCATGCCATACTCAAAATCGATCCATGATACACCGCCGTTTTCAAAAGACTCCATATGAGTTGATCAACAACAGAACACCAACAATCAAGTATTTTCACATATTTGGGTGTAAATGTTTTGTGTTTAATGACAGGGAGAGTCTGAATAAATTCAGTGCTAAGGCGGACGAGGGTATCTTCATTGGTTATTCTTCAACTTCAGCAGCATATCGTGTTTATCTGAAGAAGTCAAAGACAGTTGTCGAGAGCGTCAATGTAACATTTGATGAAGAGATGGCTTCTGATCATTTCAGTTCAGAACCCGTTATCACTGGAGTATTAGCTTCTGGGCAGATCATTCCAGAACCTGCTTCTACAGTGAATAATTCGAATAACGCTTCTACTTCTATTTCACATTTATCAGATTTAGATTTGTTATTTGAATTCTTTTATGATGAGTTTCTAGGATCTAATATACCTAAATCTGCTGTGACTGACAGGTCTGAAGACACAATTTGCAATCATCCAGTCACTTCAGATGTTGTAACTGAACTTGAATCCCCCGTTCAGTCAGAAACTCACATTCCAACATCTACTCCTACAGTTGAAGATGTACAAGTAAATGTTGAGCCAGAAGTAACTGTTTCAGTTGGGTGTAATACAATGTCTACTCAACAGCCAGAGTCTGCTGTTCCAACTGATGCTTCTGCACCTGAAACTTCAACTGCAAACCCCCCTCCTGTTAATCAAACTGAAGAGTCTGACAGTGGATTTCTAGATGATGATCATGTTCAATCAGTATCTACTCCACTCCCTCATGAGCATTGCTGGACCAAAGACCATCCTTTACATCAAGTAATTGGAGATATTAACAAGTCAGTACAAACGAGGTCAGCGACTCTTAATCAATGTATGCATAACTCATTCCTCAGTAAGATTGAGCCAACGCGAGTATCAGAGGCTCTTGCTGATTCGGACTGGGTATCTGCCATGCAAGAAGAAATCAATCAGTTTGAAGCCCTAAAGGTTTGGAGATTAGTTTCAAAAGCGGAAGGAAAGACCGTGATAGGAACTAAATGGGTATTCAAGAATAAAAAGGATGAAGATGGTATCGTCATAAGGAACAAAGCTAGACTTGTTGCCAAAGGTTACCGGCAAGAGGAAGGCATAGATTACGATGAGACGTATGCTCCATTAGCGCGTATAGAAGCAATTCGCATGTTTCTAGCCTATGCAGCTCATAAGAATTTCACAGTCTTTCAGATGGATGTGAAAACAGCCTTTCTGAATGGCATTCTTAAAGAGGAAGTGTACGTGTCTCAACCAGAAGGGTTCGTCAATCCAGAGAAGCCAGATCACGTCTACATCTTGGACAAAGCCCTGTATGGTTTAAAACAAGCCCCTCGAGCATGGTATGACGTTTTATCTAAATTCTTGGTCAAGTCCGGTTTTTCTAAAGGTAAGGTTGATACCACTTTATTAATCAAAAAGGAAAAAGTTGATATTATCCTTATTCAAATATATGTTGATGATATAATATTTTGTTCTACTAATCCAAAATTTTGCAAAAACTTTTCTAACCTCATGGTGTCACGTTTTCAAATGAGTATGATGGGAGAGATGAATTTCTTTCTCGGATTACAAGTTAAACAGTTTTCTACGGGGATTTCCATTAACCAATCTAAGTACATTTTGGACATTATTCGGAAGTACAAAATGGAAAATTGTAAACCAATTGGAACCCCGATGGCACCAGGTACTAAGATTAACACTGATCCTTCGGGTAAAAGTGTTGATGTTAAGACTTATAGAGGTATGATAGGATCGTTAATGTATCTTACATCTAGTAGACCAGATATTATGTTTTCAACATTCTTATGTTCTAGATATCAGGCTGCTCCCAAAGAATCCAATTTGGCTGTTGTCAAACGGATTTTTAGATATCTGAAGGGGACTGCAGACCTTGGTCTGTGGTATCCTAAGGATACTGGGTTTCAACTGACTGCCTACTCAGATGCAGATCATGCAGGTTGCATGTTGGACAGAAAGAGTACTTCTGGTCACGTTCAATTCTTTAGAGACAAGATTGTTAGTTGGGCATTAAAGAAACAATTATGCGTTTCCACATCGACTGCTGAAGCAGAGTACGTAGCTGCTGCCAGTTGCTGCTCTCAAGTCTTGTGGATGCGAACACAGCTAAGAGACTATGGATTCAAGTTCTACAAAATTCCAATATATTGTGACTCGAAGAGTGCAATTGCCATATGTGCTAATCCTGTCCAACATACGAAAACCAAACACATTGATGTCAGGTATCATTTTATAAAAGATAATGTAGAAAAAGGAACAATTGAACTTTATTTTGTAAAAACAGATTATCAACTTGGAGATTTATTTACCAAACCCTTAGATGAAAAGAGATTTAATTTTCTTGTCTCTAAGCTTGGTATGTTAAATCTTAAGACGTAATCGGTTGTTACTTACTAAAGTTATGAATTGTTATTTTTTATCATTTTTTTTATCTTTATGTCTGAAGGATATCTGCACTTTAATTGTTTGCTCATGATCTCAGGGGGAGTAAGAGAAGAATTTTAGATGATTTACATACATTTGAGGGGGAGCATAAATAATTTCTGATTTTTGCTTAACTGAATTTTTTTTGTGATGCATGATTTTAGGGGGAGCATATAATATTAAAAGGAGTAAGACTATGATTTCTGATTATTTCAGATCAGAACTCGTACTTTAACTGTTTTACTGCTTTACGTCTTTTATTTTCGAATAAATTTTGTGAATAAATTTTGACTAGACTTTGAGACTTATGCAGGATGAGAGAGGATGACACGATCATATCTTAATGAGGAGCGAATAGGTAAATTTCTTATCTTAATCTCAAATGTATCTGAAAGAAGAACAACTTTCAGATATAGAAAACATGTTCTAAAATGTTCAAACCACTTCCCGATTCTTAAACAGATTTTATAATTTGGAAGTGTGATTTTAAATGTTTTCATTTTTTTTTGTGCTTAATTGATAAACAAACCATGTGTTTCCAAAGATAAATACTTGCGTATTGTCTTTTCTTTATACTTTCAAGTATTCACACACACCGGTTTGACTTTTTGTTCATATTGTTCTTACCATGTCTCTAAATTGAAACAATTTTTCGATGGTAAGACACTCCGCTTGTACTTCAAAGAATTTTGAGCGTTATTTCATTTTTAAACGTTCATTTCAAGAATGTCTATATCTTGGTTCGTATAGACAATATACCGTTATTCTTGACCATAAGCCTTAATTGATATATCATTCATTTCTGATCATTTTCATACAATGTCAGATTTTTAAACAAGTCTTTTGCATTCATATTCATTCATTCAATATACTTGTTTGAAAATATCTTCAATGATTAAAATGTTCATATATTCATGATTATATTCTGAGCATTCTTACATCTGACAGTTGTATTTGAGCTTTAACTGCTAAAGTTAAATCATCTGAGCAACATATGCTTTCTAGGATTATATGGGTTCTTTGTGCTAGGAATTAAATGAACTTCAATGAAATCACGTTAACCAGTGATTTCTACCCAAGAAGTTAATCCTTTAGTGATTGAGTGTGAGGAGTCTAAAAGAAATGAGTGTGGGATGTGTGATGAGGTAAAATGTAAAAGAGAGTTTGGTTAGATGTGCGTTTAATGATTAAAAGAGAGAGGGTTTGAGATCAGAGTAAAAGAATATCAAACTCTGCACCAACTACTTTCTGAGCCAGGCAGCCACATTACTAATGTTTCACAATTCTTTCGTGAACATTATTGAAACAGGCAACTAGCCCATCCCAACTCTTGATAAAACCCCACCATCTACTCATTTTCTTCTCAAAAAGAAAATGTTTCACATTTTCAAGGGGACGCAACATATAATCTATCTGATTTTCATTTGGAAAATCTGGATATTGAATAAGAAGGAAGTCTGCCCCACCTTCGCACTTCAATCATGCACATTGAGTCTGTGTTTATCTACTATTGTCTCAGTGGTTTACACAATGTTGAGCCTTAAAAACCAATCTTTCGTGTTTAATTCTTTCTACACTTGCACGAACACACAAAGAATTTGTTTCTTTGTCATAACATTCATAGAAATTGCCTTTGTGGTGTTTCGATGATTGGATGGAAGCCCTGGGGGAGTGAACATCAAAAAGCTCCTTTATATTGTGTATTCGTTACACACAGTGACTTTGTGTTACTGACAGGCATTTGAACTGATTCATTTGTTGATTCAGGAGTTACATGTTCTTATTTTGTCTAGATTTGAAAAGATATGGATGAATACTTGGTTATGGATCACAGAATCAGCGGCTTAGTTTGACAGATCAGGATGGTCAAAGACATTTCTTGGAAGAAAGTTTTGATGATATAGATGATCAAATCATCAAAAAGGGGGAGATGATATCAAGAAATGTTAAAGTTTTGAAGTTTGGGGGAGATGGTATCAAGAAATAATAAAGTTTTGAGAGATGATTTTCAGAAATATCCAAGTCAGAAAAGCTTAAAGTAAAGATTTGAAGATTTGAAGTAGATCAAAGAATTTCTGAAAATTTGTGAAATTTTCTTTGAAGATTATTTGCTAAAGCAATCTGAGCTGATTCAGAAGATAATTTCTTTCCAAAGTCTGAAAGTATTATTGTGAAACTTTTGAGGTGATTGTTAATCGTTTGAAAACAGTTTTTGGAAAGAATATAGTCAAAGAAAAAGGGGATATTGTACTGACAGAGCTTAAAACGTGAAGACTGAATTGCTAGATCTTTCAACAGTGATCTTGACTCCAAAGGTGGAGATTGTTAGAGCATAAATCTGTTGGATACAAGATCAAGAAGACTGAAGGTCAAGGTCAAGAAAGTCAAAGCTGGAAAAGTCAAATCTCATTAAAGTCAAAGTCTTTTGTAATAAAAGTCAAAGTGTCTTTGTATTTTGTATTTGTATTTTAGTTTCCTTGTATTAGGAATTGGTATAAATAGATTTTATTTTTCAGTTTTGTAGAGAGAAAATAGAGTGAGAAGTCTGATAATAGTGAGAGAGAGAGAGAGAATACGTTGGAGAGAGATTTGTAGAGAGAGAAAGAGAAAGTTCTAGAGAGAGTAAGTGTAAACGTTGAATTTGAAAGAAATCAAACAGGTAATTGATTTGTTAAATCTTGTTTGGTTGATTATCTTGTTTAGAAACTAGAATCTGGAACACACATGTACCTACTGCAACTTTTGCAACGACTACTTCAACTAAAACCCCCGTTAATTCTGAACCATCTGAAGGAGATAACAGTGGATTCCTAGATGCTGACAATGTTCAATCTACATCTAATCCACTCCCTCATGAACATAAGTGGACCAAAGATCACCCGGTACATCAAATTATTGGATATCCTTCTGCACCGGTGCAAACTAGGTTTGCAACATCAAATCTATGTATGCATGAATCCTTTCTAAGCAAGATCGAGCCTACTCGTGTATCTGAGGCCCTTGCCGATTCAGATTGGGTAACTACGATGCAAGATGAGCTGAATCAGTTTAAGGCACTGAAAGTCTGGAGACTCGTACCCAAACCTGAAGGTAAAACCATCATTGGTATGAAATGGGTGTTCAAAAACAAGAAAGATGAAGATGGTACCGTTATCCGAAACAAAGCACGACTTGTCGCCAAGGGATATAGGCAAGAGGAAGGGATAGACTACGATGAGACTTATGCTCCAGTGGCACGTATAGAGGCAATTCGGATGTTCTTAGCCTACGCAGCTCACAAGAACTTCACCGTTTATCAGATGAGGTACTTGAAAGATCTGAACGACATTCCACTTCATGAAGTTTATGAAATCCTCAAACAGAATGAGGAAGAGGTGGATGAAATCAAGGCTGAGATGAAAAAGGATGACAAAGAAGTTGCTGATCCAGTTGGTCTTGTGGTCAAGAAAAAGTCTAAGAAGAAGAAGATGATAGCATCTGAATCAGATGAGGCTGATAGTGAGGCAAAGTCTGACTCTGACGACTGTGAACAACTGAAGGAAGCCATGCTAATGTTAACCAAGGCTTTACAATAGAAGTTCTATAAAAAGCCAAACTCCAACAGTCAGTGGTACTCGTCTTGTCCGAATAACTACAAGCATGAAGAGAAAGTTGAAGAAAAGAGACCAGAAGACAAGAAGAAGGAAGGAGCCGAAGAGTTCAAGAAGGAAGAACCGATGAAGTGCTACAACTGTGGCAGACTTGGTCACTTTGCCAACGACTGCCGAAAACCAAAAGTCCGAAACTCCGAATATTACAAGAATAAGATGCTTCTAGCAAAGCAACAAGAGGCTGGAAAAGCATTAATGGCCGAGGATGAATATTGGCTCGACCATTCAGACCAAGAATCTGAAGAAGGAGAGAAGGACGAGACAGCACACCTGTGCTTGATGGGGAAGAAACAGTCAGAAACTGAAGCCAATTCTGATGACGGAGATACTGATGAGGTATGTGACTTAACTGAATCTGATTTTCTGAACCAAATGCATGCCATGATGTCTAAGCTCCAAGAATTAGAGTCTAAACTGAAGCGTGAGAAAGGTGTCATAAATGAGAAAAATTAATCTATACATAAACTTGGTAATGATATTGTTGAGAAAAATGTATTAATTGAAACATTGCACAAAAATATAGACACCTGCGCTAAAGAAAAGACTATAATTCATAAAGAGTTATCTGAAACTGTTTCTAAGTATAAAGAATGTGAGTTTAAGTCTACAGAGATTTCTAAAAGGTACTTTTCTACTTCAAAAGAAAAGAAATCTTTAATAGACAAGGTTAATGCTTTGGAAGAAAAATTACATACTTTAGGTCAAACTGAACACACTATTCATTTGAACAAACCTAAAGAGAAACCTGATACTTGGGGACTTGGTTACAAGAACCCACATCATCTCAAAAAGTGTATATCTGAAGTGCCTGCACTTTATGACTTTGGGCTTATGTTGTTGGCTCCTCAACATCAGGAACTCAAACCCTTTTGGACTAGTCTGTCTGAAAAAGATAAAGCCAAGGAATATGATAAAATAAAGAACACAGCTAAAGTTCAACTCCCATTTCGCTATGAGAAGTTGAATAACAGTTATAGTTCTGATAAATCAAAATTTCTTTCAAATGATTATTTTGAGAGTTATTCTGTAAAAGAATTGGAGGCTAAACCCATCGAAGGTAAGCTTTACGTCCCTCCTCTAGTTTTGGAAAGTAAAATTTCTGAACTCGAGAATACTCTTACAGAAGAAAGACTTTTGATGGACTTAGAACAAACTATATTTTCAACAGTGTTCAAAAATGCTGATTTTTCTAAATTCTCCAAGGCTTTAAATTCTGCTGACAGGTCTGGTTCACTTGATAATGAGCTTAATTTCTTAAACTCTGAAGATGTTGTAAATGATGGTGTTGCTCAATTTGATTTTACTTCAAAACTTCCTGATCATTCATCTTGTGTTGTTAATTCTTTTGGATTACCCAGTGTGTTTGAAAAAGGGGAAACATCAACGAAAGTTGATAAATCAGTTTCTGTGAAATCTAAGAATGCGAAAGGTAAGAAAAGAAAATCTCAACATTCACAGAAACCGATAACCACGGGTAAGCCAAAGAAGAAGCATTCTTTTAATTCTCATCATTCTAACTCTAAAGTTTCCAATGTTTCAGATATGAGAAAGCAAAGGGTTGGAGTTAAGACTGCATGGATACCGAAACAGAAGATAGACGAGAAAGCTAAATCTAGTTCTAGTTTTAATAAAAAGACTTCTAGTAGAGATGAATTGATTGTGAATGTTGCTATTTTTAAATCTAATCTTGTTGATTCTCGCAAGAAATACTCTATAAAGCAATTATTCCTGTTAGCACCATCTAATAAAAAGTTTTTAAATCATGGTGAATGTGATTATGCTTCTCGTAAATATTCTGATATTTGGTATGGTTCATATAATGTTTCATCTTATCATTATCATTCGTCTTATTATGTTTATGGTTTTCAAAGACAAAGTGGGCCCAAATTTAAATGGGTGCCAAAATCAAGTACTAACAGTAGAGGTCTCATTTATAAATGGGTTCCTAAACCTCTTCTTTCCTGATTTGTTGTGTGCAGACCCGTCATATGTGGTACTTGGATAGCGGGTGTTCCAAGCATATGACCGGGCAGAAGAGTATGTTGTCCAATTATACGGACAAATACTGTGGCACAGTTCGTTTTGGAAATGATCAGTTTTCACCAATTCTGGGATATGGTGATGTTGTACACGAAAATCTCACGATCAAGAAGGTGAGCTACGTTGAAGGCTTAGGGCACAACCTATTCAGCATTGGCCAGTTCTGCGACAAAGACTTGGAGGTTAATTTCAAGGCCAAGACATGTTCAGTACGCACTGAAGAAGGGAAAGAACTCTTGGTCGGCACTCGCAAGTCAAACCTCTACACCATCAACTTTTCAAAGTTCCAGGCTAACAATCAGGTCTGTCTACTATCATAGGACTCGATGCAACAAAGCTGGTTATGGTATCGACGGCTTTCTCACCTCAACTTTCGGTACATCGACAAGCTGGTCAGTGGGAAGCTAGTGAAAGGACTTCCAGAGCTGAAGTTTGAAAAAGAACATCTGTGTGCAGCGTGTGAAAGAGGAAAGATGAAGAGAGCCCCACACAAACCAAAGCCTGAACCGAGTACCTGCTCTCCATTAGAGTTGTTGCATATGGACTTGTGCGGTCCTATGAGAACGCAAAGCTTAGGCGGAAAGAAGTATGTGCTAGTTATTGTGGACAACTATACGCGATACACTTGGGTCAAGTTCCTACGGTCTAAAGATGAGACGCCCGAAGTTCTCATTACACATCTGAATACAACCCAAGTTAATCTGTAGAAATAGGTCAAGATTCTCAGAACTGACAATGGCATAGAGTTCAAGAACAAGATAGTTGAAGAATATCTCAAATCGGTCGGGATATCACATCAATACTCTGCTGCACATACGCCTCAACAGATTGGAGTCGTCGAAATGCGAAATCGTACACTTGTAGAGGCCACTCGGACAATGTTCATCCAATCTGACTTACCTTTATTTTTGTGGGCTAAAGTTGTATCGACTGCGTGTCACACTCAGAATCACTCCATGATACACCGCAGATTTCAGAAGACTCTGTATGCGTTGATCAACAACCGAACACCAACCAATAAATATTTTCATGTTTTTGGTTGTAAGTGTTTTGTTCTAAACGACAGAGAGAATCTGAACAAGTTCAGTGCTAAGGCGGATGAAGGCATCTTCATTGGTTATTCCTCTACATCTTCTGCATATCGTGTTTACTTGAAGAAGTCGAAGATTGTGATAGAGAGAGTTAATGTTACATTCGATGAGGACATGGCTTCTGAGTACGTCAGTTCAGAACCCGTACTTACCGGCGTATTAGCTTCTGGACCAACCAGTCCAGAACCTGCACCTTAAGAGAACAAATCAGATGGCGCTTCATCGTCTACTTCTAAGTTGGCTAACTCTGTGATGAATTTCTTGGATTTAAGTTGCCTAACTCTGTGGTGGTTGACAGGATGGAAGACTCGATGACTACTCATCCAACCACTTCCGATATCTCTACTGAATCCAATTCCCCGATTTAGCAAGAATTTCCAGTTCAAAAGCCTACTCCGACAGTTGAAGTTGTGACCAACACCGCCGAGACAGAAGTAGCTGATTCAGTAGGATGTACTGTAAGGACTGATCAACAGATTGACCAAGTTGTACCTACTGCAACTTCTGCAACGACTACTTCAACTGAACCCCCTGTTAATTCTGAACCATCTGAAGGAGATAATAGTGGATTCCTAGATGCTGACAATGTTCAATCTACATCTAATCCACTCCCTCATGAACATAAGTGGACCAAAGAGCACCCGGTACATCAAATTAATGGAGATCCTTCTGCACCGGTGCAAACTAGGTCTGCAACATCAAATCTATGTATGTATGAATCCTTTCTGAGCAAGATCGAGCCTACTCGCGTATCTGAGGCCCTTGCCGATTCAGATTGGGTAACTGCGATGCAAGATGAGCTGAATCAGTTTGAAGAACTGAAAGTCTGGAGACTCGTACCCAAACCTGAAGGTAAAACCATCATTGGTACGAAATGGGTGTTCAAAAACAAGAAAGATAAAGATGGTACCGTTATCGGAAAAAAAGCACGACTTGTTGCCAAGGATATAGGCAAGAGGAAGGGATAGACTACGATGAGACTTATGCTCCAGTGGCACATATAGAGGCAATTCGGATGTTCTTAGACTACGCAGCTCACAAGAACTTCACCGTTTATCAAATGGACGTGAAGACAACTTTTCTAAATGGAGTACTCAAGGAAGAAGTCTATGTCTCACAGCCAGAAGGGTTTGTAATTCCAGATAAGCCTAATCATGTTTACATCTTGGATAAAGCTCTTTATGGACTGAAACAAGCTCCTCGCGCCTGGTATGATATTCTATCTCAGTTTTTGGTCAAGTCAGGTTTTACAAAAGGTACGGTTGATACCACTCTTTTCATTAAAAAGGATAAAGGCGATATCATTCTTATTCAAATATATGTGGATGATATTATTTTTGGTTCTACAAATCCTAAGTACTGTAAGAACTTTGCAAACCTCATGGTGTCATGTTTTCTGATGAGCACGATGCGAGAGATGAACTTCTTTCTCGGATTGCAAGTCAAACAATTTTCAACGGGGATTTTTATCAATCAATCTAAATACATTCTGGATATTCTTCGGAAGTTCAAAATGGAAAATTGTAAACCGATTGGTACACCAATGGCACCTGGTACTAAGATTGGCACCGATCTTTCGGGAAAGGCTGTTGATGTTAGGACTTATAGGGGGATGATAGGTTCTTTAATGTATCTTACTTCTAGTAGGCCGGATATAATGTTCTCTACATGCTTTTGTGCTAGATATCAGGCCAATCCTAAAGAATCCCTTTTGTCTGTTGTTAAGCGGATTTTTAGGTATCTAAAGGGGACTGCATATCTTGGTCTATGGTATCCTAAGGATACAAGCTTTGAACTAACAACTTATTCAGACGCACGTCATGCTAGTTGCATGTTAGACAGGAAGAGCACCTCGGGTCATATCCAATTCCTCGGAGATAAACACTTCAGTTGGGCTTCGAAGAAGCAATTATGTGTCTCCACATCAACGGCTGAAGCGTAATATGTAGATGATGCTACCTGCTGTTCTCAAGTCTTGTGGATGAGAACTCAACTGCGAGACTATGGGTTTCATTTCAATAGAATCCCGATCTATTGTGACTCGAAAAGCGCTATTACAATTACAGCTAATCCTGTTCAACATACTAAGACCAAACACATAGATGTCAGATATCATTTTATAAAACACAATGTAGAAAAGAGAACAATTGAACTTTACTTTGTAAAAACCGATTATCAGCTTGCAGATTTGTTTACCAAACCTTTAGACGAAAAGAGATTTAATTTTCTTGTCTCTAGACTTGGTATGCTAAATCTTAAGACCTAATCGGTGGTTACCTATTAAAGTTTCTTATTGTGTCTCTTTATCATTTCTTTATTATTATTTCCGCATGATACCTGCGCTTTAATAGTTTGTTCATGATCTCAGGGGGAGTGTGAGAAGTATTTCATTAATGGTTAATGTTAGTTTGAGGGGGAGCATTTTTAAATGCATTGTGGTTACTGCTAACTTGTTAGTGATTCATGATTTTAAGGGGAGCATACAAGTAAAGAGTATGGCAATGACTTCTGATTATTTCTGATCAGAACTCGTACTTTAGTCATTTTACTACTTTATGTCATTTCAATTTCAGTGAATAAAGTTACTTTGACTAGACCTTTAGACTTTTACAGGTTGAGAGATGCTTCAAAGATCATATCTTTATGACTTTAAGCTTGACTTCGTGAGATGTAAGACTGCACTCAAAAGGTATAATTCCTTATCTTCATCTCATCTATGGTTGAAAGAAGGACAACTTTCAATCATAAGAAAACATGTTCTTCAATGTTCAAACCACTTCCCGATTCTCAAACAGATTTCTTGAATTGGAAGTGTGATTTTAAATGTTTTCTACTTCATCTATGCGCTTTAACTGATAAAGTTAAACCATATGAGCATCATATGCTCTATAGGATAACATTGGATCAGTGTGCTAGGACTTAAAATACACTTCTATGGATTCACGTTAACCAGTGTTTCCTACCCAAGCAGTAAATTCTTTAGTGATTGAATGTGAGGAGTCAAAAGAAATGAGTGTGGGATGTGTGATGAGAGAAAATTTTAAAAGAGAGTTTGATTATCTGTGAGCTTAAAGATTAAAAGAAAGAGGGTGAGAGATCAGTGTAAAAGAATATCAAACTCTGCACCAACTACTTTCTGAGTCGGGCAGCCACATTTCTAATGTTTCACAATTCTTGGTGAACATTATTGAAACAGGCACCTAGCCCATGCCCACTCTTGACATTATCCCAGCACCTACTCATTTTCTTCTCAACAAGAAAATGTTTCATTTTCAAAGGGAACGCAACACAAGAAGGAAGTTTGCCCCACATTCACACTTCACTAATGCACATTGAGTCTGTGATTAACTACTTGTCTCAGTGGTTTACACTTTTTGAGCCTTATAAGCAATCATCATATGCTTAATTTATTCCGTCACTTGCACGAACACACAAATAATTTGTTTCTTTGTCATAACGTTCATAGAAATTTCCTTTGTGGTTTTTCGATGATTGAATGGAAGCCCTGGGGGAGTGAACATCATAAAATCTCCTTTATATTGTGTATTTGTTACACACAGTAACTTTGTGTTACTGACAGGCACTTTTAACTGGTTCATTTGTTGCTTCAGATGTTACCTATCTATTTTGTCTGGATTTGCAAAGATCTGGATACATATCTTTATGAATTGATGGATAATCAGTGGTTCTGTTTGCAAGATCAGTGGTGGAAGACATTTCTTGAAGAAACGTTTTGATGAACTCTTTGCTCTTTTCATCAAAAAGGGGGAGAAGCGTCAATCAAGAAATGGGGAGATCAAAAGTTTTTGAAAAAATGAAAGAATTTCTGAAGATATTCTGAAGATATGCTGAAATGAAGAAATTTTGAAGATGATTTGTTGAAGCACTCCGAGCTGAAACTGGAGATAATTTCTTTCGAAGAGATATTTTAATCGATTAGGAGATTGAGACATTCTGAAGACAAAGAGGAAGACTGCATTTTCTGAGCTTAAAAGAATTGAATTGCTAAATTTTTTTTAGTAATGATCTTGATCCAAAAGGGGAGATTGTTAAAGCACAGTTTTATTGGATTCAAGATCATCATTATCTGAAGATGGAAAAACTTAAGTCAAAGCTGATAAAGTCGTCTCAACAAATAGTCTAGGGTCCTTTTGTAATAAATAGTCAAAGTGTGTTTTTCGTATTTTCTTTATTAGTCTTTTTATTTAAGTTATTAGTTGTTTTTAGTTGTTGGGCCCAAGCCAAGCCTAGCCCATTAGGCTATTAAGGCCTAGGTATAAATCCCTGAATGATTAATCCCTGGGACACACAATGCCTTTTTCAGGAAGATAAGGATCAATGGTTGAATTATTGAACTCAGTACCATTGTCACTTCTGAGCTTCTGTATCTTGCTGTCATAAATAACTTGTATTTTTCTCATATGAGTGATTAGTACTTAAGGAACATCAGACTTCTTTCGAACAAATTCAATCCATGTGTATCTAGACAATTCATCTATTAGTACAAGAATGTACTTCTTGCCACCTAGGCTCTGTACAGGTATTTGACCGCAGAGGTCGACATGAAGCATATACAGAGGCCTAGTGTAGGATACATCTAACTTGGTCTAGTGGGCAACCCTTTTCAGTTTGCCTATTTTACAAGCAGAGCATAGATGATCTCTGTCAAAACTTTTGTTGGGAAGACCACTCATCAAATTCATTTTAACAAGCTTGTCAAGAGTATGAAAGTTTAAGTGCCAGAACCTGTTATGCCAGAGCCAAGCTTCTTCGTTCTTAACTGAGACTAAACAAAGCTTTTCTTATTTGTTGGTTGCTTTGAAGTTCATGAGGTACAAATCACCTCTTCCGTCGGCACGAAGAAGCTTTGTGCCTGTTTCTTCATACAATAGAGAGCAATATTTCCTTTTGAAAATCACGTCGAAGCCATTGTCGCAGAGTTGACTAACACTTAGAAGATTGTGCTTAAGGCCATCCACATATGCAACTCTACAGACATCGACGTCCTCCTTGGCTATGACTCTATAGCCTTTGATTTGACCCTTCTTGTTGTCTCCAAAGGTTACAGAACTTCCTCTAGATTTTTCTTTATATGAGGAGTGTAACTTTCTGTCGCCAGTCATGTGCCTAGAGCACCCGTAGTCTAGGTACCGTATGGGCACACGCTGCTTCTGCTGCACAGATTAAGGAGATTTAGGTACCTATTTCCAAATGGGTCCACCTTTGTTAGGAGTCTTTAAGGTTGCCTTATCATCCTTAGGTTTGGCTTTATCTTCCTTAGCAAAAGAGCTATTTGTTTCTTCTGACCCTGGAATTTTGGTATTCTTAGCTTTAGGTCTCGAGAGGAAACAGTGTGCACTAGAGAAATGTTGGCTTAATTTATGCATTAGATGGAAACAGTTGCAATGATGAACATCAGAAGCAAGTTGCTTAAAACTTTCATTAAATTCATCAATGGTGGGTACATAGCACTTTTGATTACAATCTCTCCAAGTATCAGACTTCTTTTTACAGAAGGACCTATCTAGGTTACATTGCTTTTATTAAAGCTCCTCTTCGGATGGCTCTTTGGATGTACCCGCCCTCTATGGTATCCTTCCCTTGGATTTACTGCCACAGAAGCAAAAGATTTGTCATTATCAATCCATTTCTGCTTTTGTTTCCAAGTGTATTTTATATGATTGGGCTTTGAAAGTCTTGGAGCTTTCGGATTTTGAGATGACATTTCCTTCTCTTTGTTTATCTTGTCAAGTTCAAGAGAAGTCTTAGCTTGTAGGCACATATCAAGAAACTCAGGGCAAATAGGAATTCTTGCAGAACTCACTTTAGGAGGAATCACTCTATTAAGAATGCTAGAGGGTAATTTAGATCCCTCTAGTTTGCAAGGAACTATTTCTAGCTCAACAGAGCCAATCTCTAGATCAACAGAGCTTGAGTCATTCTCAGATTCTGAGTCTGAATCAAGGAAGTATCTGTGACTAGAGGCATGATCTTCTAGATATGTACTACATTTTCCTTCATCATTGTCCTTTGAGGTATTCAATTCTTTTAGAATCCAGGGAACAACTTCAGGAACTTTTAGGCTCTCCATCAAATCTTGTTCAAGGATTTTATGTATGACAGAGGTCATATCAGGACTATTGAAAAGGTGATCTTCATAAGTTGCTTGTAAATCATCTTCAAATTTTTTTAGCAATTTTCCTTCTAAAGAGGCTAGAACAAACTCAGGTGCCTTAGATGACAGTTCCTTTTAAGGAGTTATCATGCACACAAAGGCCATTTGAGTTTGTGTTTTTGGATGGCCATACTTGAAGAGTCCCATCTGATTTTGGGTCAGATACTTCTTTGGTGTATAATCTCTTCTGAAAGAGGTTGAGGATGGCAAACCTTTGTTTTCATACCAAACATTTGTCATCAACAATGGACTTCTCTCGTATGGTTCTCAAGAGGTTCTGAGCCTCTTAAATGCAAAAGTTAGGTATGGAAAACTTGATTTTTGTACTTTCCCAAGGCAGAAGATAGACGATAAAAATTGATTTCGTTTCCAGTATAGGGATCAATATCACATAACCTATACCTCTCCTGCCTACTTGGGTGTTAACCTTTTCATACACCTTCTAGGCATCCTGATACTTCCTTATTACCAAATCTCTGTCGAGCAATTATTGATGGAGGGCTTCTCTTTCCTTTTGGAAAAAGTTTTTCAAGGCAAGAGTGTTTAGCCTATCATTTTCATTTTCCTTAATCTCTTTGATCTTATTTTTCAAAGATTGATCAAGAGAAGTAAAATTTTATTTTAAAGATTTTCTTTCTTTGATGTGTTTACCCTCAAGGTTTTTCTTTTCAAGGAACAACTTGTCATTTTCTTGAGTGAGAAGTCTAACTTCTCGTTCATAAAAAAACAAGTTTCTTTTCTAGGTCTGAACATGTGATTTTAAAAGTATGGAATTCTTCTGTCAATTTAAGCAATTTTGATTCTATGTCATCAGAGTAAGATTCAGAAGTGGATACCTCACTTTCATCATTAGAGGTGTTGAGCTCTGCCATCCCACAGAATAATGCATTTCGGTCGCCCTCATCTGAAGATTCATCAGAGACCCACTTATCCTGTTCTGCCATTAACGATTTATGTGCGTAATACTCAACCTTCTTTTTGTAAAATACAGAGTCACGAACAGGATGACCTTTGAGAGGTTGACCTCGACATCCTGCGGCAAAGTGTCCGGGCTTGCCACACTTGAAGCATGTGTTGTTCTATAGGCCCGTGGCCATAGCTTTCTTAGCTCATTTGTGATCTTCCTTCTGAGGACCCCTCTGTGGGAACTCAACTTGTCCTTGTTGATACTCTCCTACTCTTTTCTCATTTCCTCCCTGCTCATACATCCTTTGCTGATCCACATAATCTTCTCTCCCATATCGTCTCGGCTCATATCCCTGTGGTGGTCCATATGGTCTTTGTCATGGTAAGTTCTGTCGCTTTGGGGTCCATGACTTTGGAACCGACCACTTCTCCCATCTCTTTCATCCATTCCTCTGTTGAACATTGGTTTATTTTTAATTCCATGGTTGAACTCCTTAGTTATCAATGCTAGAGACTTGGTAATCAAAGCCATGTTTATCTCCTCTTCCTCAGAAGCATCCTCTTTATCACTGTCAGCAATCAACACATTCTTCATCTTCTTCTTCTTTGATCCTTCTTCCACAACCTTCTCCTTCTGTGGCTTATCCAGACCTTTTGTGGCCTTGCCCACGAGTGCCAGAGGTCCACCCACTTGTGGTTTGGAAAGGGAAATGTAGCTCTCTTGGGCAACCAAAGTGCCAAAAAGGTCAGTCAGAGTCGATGTGTCTATATCTTGATTGGTTTGAAGGGACATGGACAGCTGGATCCACTCTTCATTTAGAATTTTAAAAAAAATGACATTGTTTTCCTTAGAGGTTCTGTGAATCTCGAACTTCCTACACTTGTTGATCAATGAGTTAAACATGTCATACGTGTTCTGTAGAGATTTAGATGGCAGAGCCTTGAATGCATAATATTCGTTTATGCACTGAGCTCTTCTGTTCTTTTGGGTCTTTGCACCTCCTTCTAACTGCTTTTCTAGTTCTACAAATAGATCCATGGCAGATTCATATGCATCAAAGGACTAAAAGAGGTCATTTGGAATGGCCATAATGAGAAGCCTTTTGGCTTTATTTCCCAAGTCATGTTTTTCCCAGTCTTGATCTCCCCATTCAGCTATAGGTTTGGGTTTTTGATATTCAGGGACCTCAGGGGTAGTAGCAGTGGTTGAAACCCTTGGAACAATAACCATGGGCACATATGGTGGGTTGTGAAGATATTCAACAAGTCCTTCGTGAACCCCTCCAAGAAATGGATTATTCGAATTTTCCATTGAGGGTATTCGTCCCTCAATATAGTAGGGGTTTTTTCTGAGATCCAGTAGTGAAGAAATTAGTTGTGTTCGCCATTTTGAAAGAGATGAAGTGTTTCTGAAGAAAAAACTGAGTACAGACAGTGTAGATGAAAACCAGATGGTCTTGATATGAAATGAAAAGAGATTAGGTTTAAAAATGGAAATAAAAGAGTTGCAGTAGACTTGTAACACACTCTTTAACAATTTGAGGTAAGAAACACTCCTATAACTACGTCAAAATCAAATTGGTTGATAAAAACGCATAAACAGGGACTGTTCTTTAGGAATGAAAGGCAACACTTAAATCAGTTCAATAAAACTACCAAACAACTAGAAATCATTGCAGAGTATGATCCTTTGATATTGAACATCAAATTTTTCTCTGATACCAATTGTTGGTGCCTAGTTTGGCTCAAACAATGATAGAAACCAAAACAATGCAAAACAGAATGGAATACGGAAGCATTTTAATGCATATGAATGGTTTGTTTGGTAGTAAACACACACAAACAAGTAATAAAGATAACAACAAGAAATAGGAATGATTTACTAAAAGTTTATCTTTATTACTTGCCAAATACACCAAGAACATACAGTAGTGTATGTAAATATGCTCTCAACATATATCTTTGTACAGGACAATCGTGGATGTAATTTGTATGCGCACCCTTACATTTCAGGAGGTGTTCCCTACATATACAGATCAAGGAGCACACAATAGTACAATACAAAGGTTGCCATACCAAAAAAGGAATAACGCCTAGAAAGTAGAACATCATGTGTGTACTATTTGATATGAAGGATCATCGTACAGCAGGGGCGCACATGGACTTGTTTCTTTAAGAAATGCACAAGTCTTCCATCTTCCGGTGGTAGCCACCACAAAGGATCTGTGAAGGGTCACAGAGGCTTTGCGGTCTTAGGTTGATCTTCAGGTTGAGCTCTTGTAAGGAAGGTGGTCGACATAGATTCTGACCATATACTTCTCTTGAATCTTGGTGTAGGCACAAGTATTTTGTGGTTCCTATACTTATCCTATTTTTCAATACTTCTATACATGACATATGGAGCTAACAGGTATCAAGGATAAACCCAAATATTATCAGCATGAATACATCAATATGATCAATGAACTCAAGCAGCCAAAGAAATATATTCAGACAAAGAGCAAGATAGTCACCGTCAAGAAAGTCATCTTGAAGAAGTACTGCAAAATTTGGTATCCGTACTTTGTTGTTCAAAGGCAAAATACTCATGAGTACTAGTTTACAGAAGTAGATTTTCATCATCTCCAAGTTGACGACTTTGAATGCATGTATCATCTGTTTAGAGACATGACTATCAGAAAGGAGAACATCACGTTTGCTCTAGAGGTCATAAAGAGAATTTTGAGAAGGCACATCAACTTCAACTACTGCTATGACTTTCAGCTGGGGCATAGAATGTAATCAGAAGAAGATAAACATGATTAAGCCTAATCTGAAGTTGACAGACCTGGAAAGCTACCCATTGTTCACTATTCTTGAAGATCCAGACTTTGGTGTAGTTTACAAGAACAGGCATAATGAAAAGAGATTTATGAGGTTCTCTAAGGTTGCTAGGTTCTCGGATGGTACTTTAAAGGTGATCAAGCTTCAACCGTAAAGCCGGTGTGATAAGAATGAAAGGATTAGATTTGCTGAAGGTGACTTTTTACCAAAAAGAGAAATATTGATAATGAAGAAAGCACTTGACATTTTGGAAGACAAAATAGAATTCAGGAAGGCAATCAGGCGTTTTGAAACCTATTTGGGCATACGGGACACTAGAACAAGGCACTTCACTGATTGATTCCAAAGGGGGAGATTGTTAGAGCATTCAATCTTGGAATCAATAGTCTTATTGTTCTGGTCTTTGAAAGTCAAACTTACTTGTATTTGCTTGCTTTTGTTGTAATATGTGGTCTAATGTGTTGACCATATAAATAGATTTTGTTCCCTTGTATTTTGTAACTAGAAACATTTGGTAACCTTTGAGTTTTGTAACCATGTGGCATATTGTGAGAACAATGACATCATAAATTTCTCTCTAGATTCTCTCTCTAAGTATCTTGTGTTCTTGATTGATTTTTGTGATTATGATGTTATATGCTTGAAATATGGAACAACAACTCGAGATAATCGTCAACGGTCTTGTTTTTAAACTCTGTGTCGTTGTCTGATCTAATGAACTTCACTGTCTTCTGCAAGTTAACTTGGATGCTTTTGAGGAACGAGATGATCAAGTTGGGAGTCTCATCCTTCAACCACATAAATTTCACCCAAGTGTATCTAGAATAATCATCCACTATCACTATAACATACTTTTTGCCATTGATGCTTTCTGTCCTCATCGGGCCACAAAGATCCATATGCAGAAGCTCTAAAGGACTATTTGTGTTCGGTTCAGGCTTTGGCTTTTGAGACGCTCGTTTCATCTTCCCATTTTCACATGTGTCACAGAGATGTTCTTTTTCATACTTCAACTCTGGAAATCCTTTCACTAATCCACCATTGACAAGTTTGTTGATATACCGAAAATTTAGGTGAGAAAGCCATCTATGCCATAACCAACTTTGTTGCATTGATGCTTTAGAAAGTAGACACGCTGCGCTTTCTTGCTTCACATTGGACAGGTTGATAGTATTGAGGTTAGACTTTCTAGTACCCACCAAGGGTTCCTTGCCATCTTCTGTTCTAACGCAGCACCTCTTGGCTTTAAAATTGACCTTTAGATCCTTGTCGCAAAATTATCCGATGCTGAAAAGGTTGTGTCCAAAGCTTTCAACATAACTCACCTTTTTTATCGTCACATTTTCTTGCACTACATCCTCGTACCCGAGAATCGGAGAAAAATGTCCGTTCCTGAAATATACATTTCCACAAAACTTTTTCAGTATAGTTAGATAAGATTTCCTTTCTCCCAGTCATATGCTTGGAACATCCGGAATCAAAGTACCATATATGTCTGGTCTGCACAAAACAAATCATTTCACAGGTTTAGGTACCCATTTGAAAATGGGTCCTGTCGGGTTAGTAGGCAATTTAGATTTTGGCACCCATTTAAATTTGGGTCCTCCTTTCTTTTAAAAAACTTTTGGTCTCACATAATTATATATACAATAAGAATTAAACCAATAATCAGATACACTTCTATCAACAAAATCAATCACACCATAATCTGAGTATTAGCTAATTGAATCAATTTCTTTATTTAGTAAAATTTGCAAATACAAGTTTTTGTTTATGAATAGAAAATTGATCAACTACACCATTACACAAATCAATTATCCTATTACTATCCAAAGATGTAAAAGATTTTGCTGACACCACATCCTCAGTGGATTTCTTTGCTCTCCATTCCAGTCTCATTCCAATCTTTCTTAAACTCATATCTGAAACATTAGAAGAAACTTTGTTAGAAACATGAGAACTAAGAGTTTGCTTCTTCCGAGACTTGGCAGTTTTCTTCCGTTTCTATGAGTGCTTCTTTGTCTTACCCTTAGCATAATAAGCATTTACAGGAACTAGTTCATCAACCTTAGTTGATGAATAATCTTTTTTCAAAAACACCTGGCATCTCATTAGATTTTACTACAAAATATTTATGATCCGGAAGTGTTGCTGTAAAATCAAACTCATCAATACATTCATTAGAACAATCCGAAGAATTCAGAAAATCAACATCACTATCAAACAGGTCTGCATCATCCATAGATGATAGTTAACTAGAAGACTTTGGATTCATAAAATCATTAAACTCTTTTGGACTCTGTTTTGATAAGGAGTTTGTTCAAAATCTGATGTCTTTACAATACAGAAAATATTGCTCATAAAGGCTTTGCATGAAGATACATCTGAATTAGTAGAATTGTTTTCACAAACTCTCTCTGATTCGGGTTTATCTTCTACATTTACATTAAATTTTGACTCAGTGTTCATGAAAACAGTTAAAAATACAGTTTTTTTCTGAGTCAACCAAAATCCTTTCATCTTCTAAATTATTTTCAATTTGAGAAAACATGCATTCTAAAATGAAAGGAGGAATGTAAATCATAACCAACAAGCTTTGCCTCCATCTCAGCATAAGAATAGCTTTTAATATAATCATGAGAAATAAACTTTGGTTTATCAGAAGAGTAACTACCATTCCGTTTATCATAATAAAATGGTAATTGCATCTTAACTATGTTTTGTCTTTTCAAATCTTCCTGGGCTTCCACATCTTCAGATGACTTAGTCCATCTGATTTTAAGCTTGGGTTTTTCTTGGCCAGTTGTAGAAAATCAAAATCATAAAGAATAGGCCTTTTTGAAATACTCCTTTTCAAATAATGTGGATTATTATATGCAATGCCCTAATGTGAGTTGAAATACGTGAACTCTTTTGGTTTGTTAAGATAAATGGTTTGGTCAGTTTGTCCTCGCGTATACAACTTCTCCTCCAAACCATTTATCTTTTCAATCAATGATTTATTCACTGATTTTAAATATTTATATTTTTTACTAAACTCTTTCTTCTCAAGTTCACACAAATTGAACATATAAGTTGCTTCAGATATTTGTTTACTGAAAACAGTCTTTCGATTTTCAAAAGTGTCAATGTCCTTGTTCAAATAGTCAATCAATATATTCTTCTCAACAACTTCGTTGTTGAGTTTATAAATTGTTTGACGCTTCTTTTCAATAACACCTTTTTCTCATTTAAGTTTAGACTGCAAATCCTGGAGCTCAACAATCATGGATTCCATTTGCTCTAAAAAATCACATTCAGAAAATTCATTTACCTCATTAGAAGTGTCTTCATCAGAGACAACTTCTTCTAGTTGTTTATCAATGAGGCACATGTGTGCAACTTCATCCTTTTCACTTTCTAAATCCGTCAGATTGAGCTAATGGTCATCTTCGGCCATGAGTGTTGTGACTGCCTCCTTTTGCTTTGCAAGAAACATCTTGTTCTTATAATAGTCGGAGTTCGGCACTTTTGTCTTCTGACACTCCTTAGCAAAATGACCGGCTCATCTGACTTCTTCTCATCATATTTCTTCACAAACTTCTTCTCCTTATACTTTCTATCATCAAAATTTTTACCTGATCTTTCATACCTCTTCTTTCCTTGAATCCGGTCTTTATGCACATAGTTCTTTGACCCCAATGAGTACCTCTGACTGTTTGACCCCGACTTCTTGTAGAGCATTATCAGAAATGCCAGAGTCAGTAAGATCATTGCCAGCTTGAGGTTCTCACCATCATTCGAATCAGAACCATCACTACCATCTTCAGAGTCACTGATAATCTTCTCTTTTCTGGAAATAGATCTATCTCTTGCAGATTTTCTCTCATTCTTCTTAACCACTAAAGCAATAGGATCAACCACTGGTTTCTCAATCCTCTTCTTTTCATCCCTCATCTCATCTACCTCTTCTTCATTCTAGCGGAGAGTCTCATACACTTCATGAAAGGGAATCTCCCTCAAATCTTTGTGTTGCTTCACCTGACGAGTGAAATTCTTCCATTCCGGTTGAAGAATGCTGAGAAATTTGACATTGTTCTCTGTTTGAGTCTTTTTCACCTTATTCTTGCTTAATTCATTCAGCAACAAAACAAATATATTTTTTGGAACATAAATATTTTAATTACATTATAGGGCACAAATCTGAGAAGGTCTACAACATACTTACAGACATCTTTTATAAGATAATAATTAATTAATACACTTAAAAAGGTATTTTACAAAATAAATTAATTCATGATTCACATTATTAAACAAGCGTTTACATTATCATCACTGAATGCAACAAATGGTGTTTCACCATGTGTTAGAGCATAAATATGTTGGATACAAGATCAAAAAGACAAAAGTCAAGGTTTAAGAAGTCAAAGCTGAAGAAAGTCAACTCTCAAGTGAAAGTCAAAGTCTTTGTAATAAAAGTCAAAGTCAACATTTGTATTAGTTTTGTTTTCTTGTTGTTTTAGTTGTAGGTATAAATAGGTTTCTTTCCTTTGTAATTAGTAGTAAACAGAAACAAAGTGTATTATTCAGTTGTATTTTAGAGAGAGAAAGTTCATTTGAGAGAGATCTGTAGAGAGAGAGAGTTCTAGAGAGAGAAAGTTTGTAATCTTGAATTTGAAAGTGAAATCAAACAGGTAATTGATTCTTGTTTGTGTTTTGTTTGTTTAATTGTGATTAGAAACTAGATTCAGGGACACACAATTGGTGTCAGAGCAGGTTCAAATTGAAATCAAATAAAGAAAATGTTCGACACTGTGTTCTTCATGTCCAGATTTGATTTTGAGTTTTAGTGTGTTTTTGGAGTTGTAAATGATTAGGTTTTGTTAGAAAAAGTGTTATCGATCGAGTCTGTATAAGTTTTAGATCAATTTGCACTGTAATCGATCGTTAATTTTGATTTTAGTTGAGTTTGAAGTTCACGAGTCTTGTGCACTGTAATTGAGTCGATTTATACATTTTTTGTGTATTTGATCGAAATTAGTTGTTAAGATTGTGTTATAGATGGTTAAACGATCAAATTGTCGAAGTTTTGAGTTAGATTTCGAGGTCTTGATGTCTTTTGGGTGAAAATTTGTTTGTTTCAAGGTTTGCGTTTCATTCATCAAGGTTTGCGTTTCATTCATCAAGATTTGTGTAAGTTCTTCAGAGGTTCGCGTATTCAATGAGACACGAGAAGTGAGATTTGCGTCTTAAACAAGAACCGAGAAGCAAGCTTTGCGTCTTTAACTACAAACGCAAAGTTGGGTTTGCGTCTATAAATACAAACGCAAAGTTGGGATTTGCGTTTTTAATGACAAATGCAAAGTAGAAGTGATTGAGTTCAGAGACAAGTTGTGGTTTGCGTTAGTAACTTGATACGCAAAGTGTAATTTGCGTTCGCCTCTTGAAACGCAAAGTAAAGGTTTGCGCTTCTCACTTGAAACGCAAAGTAAAGGTTTGGGCTTCTCACTTGAAACGCAAAGTAAAGATTTGCGCTTCTCACTTGAAACGCAAAGTAAGGTTTGCGTTTACTTCTCGATACGCAAAGACAGATTTGTGTAATATTCTTAGCACGCAAAGTTACTCATCACAAGGAAGGTTTGCGTAACCAAGTCTGTACGCAAAGTGTGGTTTGCGCATCACACTTGAAGCGCAAAGTGTGGAGGACTTAGACAAATTTTTTATAATAGTAATATGGCCTTTAATAGCGGGACCCCCGTGCTAAGTCTGCGGAGGGGGACATATTTCTGGTTGTGATCAAATTTTTTTTGATTTTATATTTCAAGTTTTCTGTATTTTCTTGATTGTTTCATTTGGACTAACGATCAATTTCTAGTTTCTTATTGCATATATTTTTCAAACAGGTTTAAACAAGATGACTTCCAAAGATGCTCTTTCCATTGGCACTGATGTCAAGCCTCCTGTTCTGTTCAAAGGAGAGTACGAACAGTGGAAAGACATATTCCTTGATTTTATAGACAGACATGCAAATGGAGAAAATATTATGTTGTAAATCACAGAAGGTCCTATGGTACCAATCACGGTTCAAATACCTGATGACCACTCGTCTGATAGTGAAGATGGTACTGAGGAAAGAGATCAAAAGATGAAAACAGTGGCAGTGGATATCTCTCAGTATTCTGAAGAACAGAAAAGCCGATACAAAGCAGATAAACAAGCAAGATCCTAACTTCTTCAGAGCATTCCGAATGAGATCTACATCAAGATTGATAGTTACAAAGCAAATGCTAAGAAGATGTCGGATCAATTGCAAAAGATGATGATGGGATCCAAGGTCGGGAATAAGATGAAAGTGGCTAACTGCATCAACAGTTATGAAGAATTTAAAGCCAAAGAGAATGAAAGCCTGGAAGATACTTATGAACGGTTTGTCTTGCTTCTTAATGAACTGACAAAGAACAAAGTGAAAAAGAAGCAGCTGCAGAATAATGTCAAATTCCTGAGTATCCTACAACCTGAATGGAAGAAGCATACGCGTAGGATGAAACAAATGAAGGATCTGAATGACATACCGTTACATGAGGTTTATGAGACTTTGAGGGATAATGAAGAAGAAGTGGAAGAGAAAAGAGCTGAGAAAAAGAAGGCAGAAAAGGTTCCCGATCCTATTGCATTGGTAGCCGGAGAGAAAAAAAAAGAAAAGAAAGAGAAGAAGAAAGTGCTTACAAGTTCTGAGTCTGAATCTGAATCAGATGGTGATGATGGAGAAAGTCTGAAACAAGCCATGCTTTTACTGACCCGTTCATTTCAAAAGAAATTCTACAAGAAGTCGGGATCAAATTCTCAAAGGTATTCTTCATCAAGTTCAAAGAATCATGAGCACCGAGAAAGGGTGGAAGGAAGGAGATATGAAGAGAACAAATATGTTGAGAAGAAACCTGATGAAAGGAAGAAGTTCATGAATGACTACACTGTTGCAGAAAAGCCAGCAAGTGATCCAGTCAAATGCTACAACTGTGGCAAGATTGGTCATTTTGCAAAAGATTGTCGAAAGCCAAAAGTTCGTAATTCTCAGTATTATCAGAACAAACTTCTTTTGGCCAAACAGCAAGAAGCAGGCATTAATTTAATGGCGGAGGATGAATTTTGGATGGATCATTCAGAAGGTCAAGAGGAAGAGAAGGAAGAAACTGCTCATCTCTGTCTTATGGGAAAAGAAGTGAAGTATGATGAGTCAGATGACGAGACAGCTGATGAGGTATTAAACTTAACTGAAAAAGATTTGTAACGAAAATGGAAGCTATGATGGTTGAGCTTAATGATCTTCAAGTAAAACTGAAGAAAGAAAAAGACAGAGTTGCTAAAAGAAACAGTAAGATCTTTGAACTCAATAAGTCTGTTATTGAGAACAAAGATCTGATTGATTCTTTACGTAAGTCTGCTTCTGATTCTAAATCTAAAGTAGATTGTTTTGAAAAGAAGATTTCTGACTTTGAAGTTAAAGTTTCTAAATATGAGTGTGAGAAGAAAGAATCTGCACTAATTGTTCATAAACTGTAGGTTGAGAACAAGCTTTTGAATAAAAAGGTAAATGGTCTGGAAGCCAAACTTTACGCAAGAGGACAAACAGATCAAACCATTTTTCTTAATGCACCTGATGAAGAGGCTGATGTTAAGGAAAAATGGGGACTTGGTTTTAAAAACCCCCATTACTTAAAGAAAGCCATCAGAAAACAACCAGCATTATATAATTTTGATTTTCTTGCTTGTGCTGGTAAACATACTCATTTAGAACCCAAATTTGTTACCAAATTACCGGAAGAAGTTGAGGCCAAAGAAACTGAAAATAGAAAGAATGTAAAGAAAATGCAACTACCATTTAACTATGCAAAGTTAAATGATAGTTATCTTTTAGAAACACCAAAAGTTCTTTCAAATGATTATTTTGCTAGTTATTCTGTTTCTGAGATGAAGGCAAAACCTGCTATTGCAAAGGTTTATGTTCCTCCACTCATTCTTGAAAGCAAAATAGTTGAGTTGGAAAATGTTTTATGTGATGAAAAACTTTTGGTTGATATTCAACAAAGTGTATTTTTCTACTGTATTAAAGAACACGATTTTTCAATCTACATCTACAAAGTGCTCTAAAGTTTCTAAGGCACCTCAAACTTCGTCTGATAATTTTGATGACTTATTTGAGTCTGCAAATGACTTTCTTAATTCTGATGATGGGTGCATAGAAGAAATTGATACGTTTGACTTTAATGTTATTCTTCCTGATCATTCTACTTGTCTTTTAAATGAAAAGGTGTTACCAAGTGTTCTTAAAATTGTTAAATCATCAACTACGGTTGATGAATCAGTTTCTGTAACTGCTGATTATTATTCTCAAGGTAAGAAACCTAAGAAACAGCGGTTACAGAAACAAAAACACACTGGTACACAAAAGACAACTCAGTTTCACAAATATGCCTTTCCTAATAAATCTACATCTTATGTTTCAGATATAAGCAAGAAAAGGTCGAAAGCTCGAACTGAATGGCGACCAAAAAAGAAGGGTGTTGAGAAAGCTGAATCAGTTTCTGATAATTCTTGTAATAGATCAGTTAGTAGTGATACTGATGTAGTTGATCAATTTTCTTCAAATAAACAAAACCTTGTAACTTCTTACAAGCGGTATTCAATAATGCAATTGATTCAATTATCTCCTATTTCTACTACGTCTTATTATTATCGGAGAAATGATTTTGCTTACTCTCATAATTCTTCTGATTGGTTCGGATCTTATCATGTTTACTCTTCAAGATCAAATATTTTTAAAGGTTTTCAAAAGAACAAAGGGTCCATTTTCAAGTGGATACCAAAATCTTGTGCTAATCTGTTAGGGTCCATTTTTAAATGGATACCTAAATCTATTGTCTCCTGATTTCTCTTGCAGACCCGGCATATGTGGTACTTAGACAGTGGATGTTCCAAGCATATGACTGGGCAAAAAGCTTTATTGTCTAACTATACAGAGAAATTCAGTGGAAATGTCAGATTTGGAAACGATCAGCTTTCACCTATCTTAGGATATGGTGACATTATTCAAGACAACATAACGATTAGTAAAGTGAGTTATGTGGAAGGCTTGGGGCACAACTTATTCAGCATTGGTCAATTCTGTGATAAAGGGTTAGAGGTCAACTTCAATGCTAAGAGATGTTCGGTTCGTACGGAAGATGGCATGAACTCTTAGTTGGAAATCGAAAGACGAACCGCTATACCATCAATCTTTCAAAGGTACAGAATGAAAATCAAGTTTGCTTGATGACAAAGGCTTCATTGCAGCAAAGTTGGCTCTGGCGCAAACGTTTATCTCACTTGAACTTTCGTTATATCAATAAGCTGGTTAGTGGGAAATTGGTAAAAGGACTTCCTGAGCTGAAATACGAGAAAGAACACTTATGTGCTGCATGTGAGAAGGGTAAGATGAAGAGAGCTCCGCATAAACCGAAGCTTAAACCAAGCACTAGTTCTCCGTTAGAATTGTTACATATAGATTTGTGTGGTCCAATGAGAACTCAGAGTTTGGGTGGAAAGAAATACGTGTTGGTTATTGTGGACGATTACTCAAGATACATATGGGTCAAATTTCTTCGATCAAAAGATGAGACGCCCGAAGTTCTCATTACTTTCTTAAAGATGACCCAGGTGAAAATGCAGCGACAAGTCAAGTTTCTTCGAACTGACAACGACACAGAATTCAAGAACAAGATTGTTGATGAATATCTCGAATCAGTCAGGATTTCACATCAGTATTTTGCTGCTAGAACGCCTGAACAAAATGGAGTAGTCGAAAGGCCAAATCAGACGCTAGTCGAGGCCACTCAGACTATGCTTAGACAATCAGACTTACCTCTATTCTTGTGGGCAGAAGCTGTGTCGACTGCATGCCATACTCAAAATCGGTCCATGATACACCGCCGTTTTCAAAAGACTCCATATGAGTTGATCAACAACAAAACACGAACAATCAAGTATTTTCACATATTTGGGTGTAAATGTTTTGTGCTTAACGACAGAGAGAGTCTGAATAAATTCAGTGCTAAGGCGGACGAGGGTATCTTCATTGGTTATTCTTCAACATCGACAGCATATCATGTTTATTTGAAGAAGTCAAAGAAAGTTGTCGAGAGCGTTAATGTAACATTCGATGAAGATATGGATTTTGAACAACTCAGTTCAGAACCCGTTATCACTGGAGTATTAGCTTCTGGGCAAATCAATCAAGAACCTGTTTCTACAAAGAAAAATTCGGATAACGCTTCTACTTCTATTTCACATTTAACTGATTTAGATTTGTTATTTGAATTCTTTTATGACGAGTTTCTAGATTCTAATGTATCTAAATCTGCTGTGACTGACAGGTCTGAAGACACAAGTTGCAATCATCCAGTTACTTCAGATGTCATAACTGAACAAGCATCCCTTGTTTACTCAGAAACTCACATTTCTACAATTACTCCTACAGTTGAAGATGTACAAGTAAATGCTGAGCCAGAAGTAAATGTTTCAGTTGGGTGTAATACAATGTCTACTCAACAGTTAAAGTCTGTTGTTCCAACTGATGCTTCTGCACCTGAAACTTCAACTGTAATCCCCTCTCCTTTTATTCAAACGGAAGAGTCTGATAGTGGATTTCTAGATGATGATCATGTTCAATTTATATCTACTCCACTACCTCATGAGCATCGCTGGACCAAAGAGCATCCTTTACATCAAGTAATTGGAGATCTCAACAAGTCTGTACAAACGAGGTCAGCGACTCTTAATCAATGTATGCATGACTCATTTCTCAGTAAGATTGAGCCAACGCGAGTATCTGAGGCTCTTGCTGATTCGGACTGGGTATCTGCTATTCAAGAAGAGATCAATCAATTTGAAGCCCAAAAGGTTTGGAGATTAGTTCCAAAACCAGAAGATAAAACCGTGATAGGCACTAAATGGGTATTCAAGAATAAAAGGGATGAAGATGGTATCGTCATAAGGAATAAAGCTAGACTTGTTGCCAAAGGTTACCGGCAAGAGGAAGGCATAGACTACGATGAGACGTATGCTCCAGTAGCGTGTATAGAAGCAATCCGCATGTTTCTAGCCTATGCAGCTCATAAGAATTTCACAGTCTTTCAGATGGATGTGAAAACAGCCTTTCTGAATGGCATTCTTAAAGAGGAAGTGTACGTGTCTCAACCAGAAGGGTTCGTCAATCCAGAGAAGCCAGATCATGTTTATATCTTGGACAAAGCCCTCTATGGTTTAAAACAAGCCCCTCGAGCATGGTATGACGTTTTATCTAAATTCTTGGTCAAGTCCGGTTTTTCTAAAGGTAAGGTTGATACTACTTTATTCATCAAAAAGGAAAAAGCTGATATTATTCTTATTCAGATTTTTGTTGATGATATAATATTTGGTTCTACAAATCCAAAATTTTGCAAAAACTTTTCTAACCTCATGGTGTCAAGTTTTCAAATGAGTATGATGGGAGAGATGAATTTCTTTCTCGGATTACAAGTTAAACAATTTTCTACGGGGATTTTCATTAACCAATCTAAGTACATTTTGGACATTCTTCGGAAGTACAAAATGGAAAATTGTAAACCTATTGGAACCCCGATGGCACCAGGTACTAAGATTAACACTGATCCTTCGGGTAAAAGTGTTGATGTTAAGACTTATAGAGGTATGATACGATCGTTAATGTATCTTACATCTAGTAGACCAGATATTATGTTTTCAACATGCTTATGTTCTAGATAACAAGCTGCTCCCAAAGAATCCCATTTGGCTGTTGTCAAACGGATTTTTAGATATCTGAAGGGGACTGCAGACCTTGGTCTGTGGTATCCTAAGGATACTGGGTTTCAACTGACTGCCTACTCAGATGCAGATCATGCAGGTTGCATGTTGGACAGAAAGAGTACTTCTGGTCACGTTTAATTCCTTGGAGACAAGCTCGTTAGCTGGGCATCAAAGAAACAATTATGCGTTTCCACATCGACTGCTGAAGCAGAGTACGTAGCTGCTGCCAGTTGTTGCTCTCAAGTCTTGTGGATGCGAACACAGCTAAGAGACTATGGATTCAAGTTCGACAAAATTCCAATATATTGTGACTCCAAGAGTGCAATTGCCATATCTGCTAATCCTGTCCAACATACGAAAACCAAACACATTGATGTCAGGTATCATTTTATAAAAGATAATGTAGAAAAAGGAACAATTGAACTTTATTTTGTAAAAACAGATTATCAACTTGCAGATTTATTTACCAAACCCTTAGATGAAAAGATATTTAATTTTCTTGTCTCTAAGATTGGTATGTTAAATCTTAAGACGTAATCGGTTGTTACCTACTAAAGTTACGAATTGTTATTTTTCATCATTTTTCTTTATTTTTATTTCTGAAGGATATCTGCACTTTAACATGTTTGCTCATGATCTCAGGGGGAGTAAGAGAATATTTTAGATGATCTACATTCATTTGAGGGGGAGTATAACTAATTTCTGCATTTTACTTAACTGACAAATTTTTGTGATGCATGATTTTAGGGGGAGCATATAAGTCAAGTCAAAAGGAGTAAGACTATGATTTCTGATTATTTCTGATCAGAACTCGTACTTTAATCGTTTTATTGCTTTATATCATTTACATTTGAATAAACTTTGTAAATAAATTTGTTTTGACTAGACTTTGAGACTTATGTAGGATGAGAGAAGATGACACGATCATATCTTGATGACTACAGCTGACTTTATGAGAATTAAGATTGAGCGGAAAAGGTAAATTTCTTATCTTAATCTCAAATGTATTTGAAAGAAGGACAACTTTCAGATATAGAAAACATGTTCTTAAATGTTCAAATCACTTCCCGATTTTTAAACAGATTTTATAATTTGGAAGTGTGATTTTAAATGTTTTCATTTTTGTGCTTAATTGATAAACAAACCGTGTGTTTCCAAAGATAAATACTTGCGTATTGTCTTTTCTATATACTTTCAAGTATTCACACACACCGGTTTGACTTTTTGTTCTAAATGTTTTTACCATGTCTCATATTGAAACATATTTTTCGATGGTAAGACACCTCGCTTGTATTTCAAAGATTTTTGAGCGATATTTCATTTCAAAGCGTTTCATTCAAGAATGTCTATATTTTTGTTTCATATAGACTATACCATATTCTTGACCATAAGCCTTACTTGCTATATCATTCATTTCTGATCATTTTCATACAATGTCAGATTTTCAAACAAGTCTTTTGCATTCATTTTCATTCATTTCAATATACTTGTTTGAAAATACTTCCATGTTTCAAAATGCTCATATATTTATGATTATATCATCTGAGCATACATTTTATCTGACATTTGTATATGAGCTTTAACTGATAAAGTTAAATCATCTGAGCAACACGTGCTTTATAGGAAATATGGGTTCTTTGTGCTAGGATTTAAATGAACTTCTATAGATTCACGTTAACCAGTGTTTCCTACCCAAGAAGTTAATCCTTTAGTGATTGAGTGTGAGGAGTTAAAAGAAATGAGTGTGGGATGTGTGATGAGGTAAAATGGAAATGAGAGTTTGGTTAGATGTGAGCTTATTGAATTAAAAGAAAGAGGGTGTGAGATCAGAGTAAAATAATATCAAACTCTGCACCAACTACTTTCTGAGCCGGGCAGCCACATTACTAATGCTTCACAATTCTTGGTGAACATTATTGAAACAGGCAAATAGCCCATGCCAACTCTTGCTTAAACCCCACCAACCACTCATTTTCTTCTCAAAAAGAAAATGTTTCATATTTTTCTGGGGATGCAGCACATAATCTATCTGATTTTCATTTGGAAAATCTGGATATTGAAAAAGAAGGAAGTCTGCCCCACCTTCGCACTTCAATCATGCACATTGAGTCTGTGTTTATCTACTGTTGTCTCAGTGGTTTACACAATTTTGAGCCTTAATAAAGCAATCATCCGTGCTTAATTCTTTCTACACGTGCACGAACACACAAGGAATTTGTTTTCTTGTCATAACATTCATAGAAATTGCCTTTGTGGTATTTCGATGATTGGATGGAAGCCCTGGGGGAGTGAACGTCAAAAATGTTAAAGCACATATTTATTGGATTCAAGATCATAATTATCTGAAGATGGAAATCAGAAGTCAAAGCTGATAAAGTCGTCTCAACAAATAGTCTAGGGTCCTTTTGTAATAAATAGTCAAAGTCTGTTTACGTATTTTATTTATTAGTTTTATTTTTAGTTAAATAGGTTTACTTTGTTTTGTTGTTGGTCTCAAGCAAACCAAGCCCATTAGGCTAATTAGCCTAAGTATAAATTAGTTTAGGTTAGTGTTAATTAGAAAAGAGAGCTAATTAGAAAATTATCTTTGTGAGAGGAGGCTTGTGGTGGTGGTGTGTGCCGTGAAGAACAAGAAGTAGAGAGAGTTTTGATTTTATCAAGAACACTTGTAATCCTTTGAATCAATTGAATAATCATATCAGGTTTGCATTATCGTTGTTGCTTAATTGTTTACTTGTTTGAATGATTACGTATTGGGACACATAATTGGTATCAGAGCAGGACAGATTGAATTGAAAATTTTTGTTTTTGGTTCTGCTTTTTCTGTCAAAAGATTCATAATTTTTATTGTGTGATTGTTCTTTCAAGTTATTAGTGGTTGGATTGTGTTTGTTTTACCTATTATAGTGATTGGGTATTGATTGATTTGATTATTGCATCGATTTTGATTATCAATTTGTTGAATTTGTTGTTCTGGGTTCGTTCACGAAGTCGGCACTGTGTCATCAATCAATTTGTTCTTAAAGTGGTTTTTATTGAAATTAATTGATTGTATTTTGTTCTAGTTGGTAAATTGATCATATTGGCAAAGTTTGGTACTTTAATTCGTGGTATCGAGTGTTTTTCTGGACTGATTTTGGTTTCTGGGTCGATACTGCATCAAGAACATATCGTTCTTTGCACTTCCGGTCGAACACTTTTTTTATCGGTCTATTGCATTCAACCGGTACTCTCACAGTCCACCCGGTCGAAGATTATATCGGTCGAACATATCGGTCTTGTTTAGTGTCGGTCGAACATCCATCCGGTCTTGCATTCTATCAGTCAAAGTTATATCGGTCCTTAGCATTCGACCGTAACTCACACAACACACTATCGGTCTAAGGGTATATCGGTCGAGTAACATCGGTCTAAGAGTATATCGGTCGAGTCATATCGGTCAAAGCATCTATATCGGTCAAATCACACGACCGGACTTTACAAGTTCCCGGTCGAACTCTATATCGGTCAAATCACTCGACCGAACTTTACAAGTTCCCGGTCGAACATAATATCGGTCCTTTCACTTACCGGTCTTCACATCTACCCGGTCGAAGCACATCCCCCGTGCTAAGTCTGCGAAGGGGGACAAAGTTCTGTTCATGATCAGATTTTTCTAAATTTCATTCTACAATTTTCAGTATTGTGTGATTTTATCTTGATTTCTAACGATCTCATCCAGTTGATTGTCTCATATCAGATAAGTTTGATACTAATCGTATAAGTAAAGATGTCTCGGGAAGCTCTTGCTATTGGAACAGATGTGAAGCCACCAATACTCTTCAAGGGGGAGTACGAGCAATGGAAGGATAGATTTTTGGACTTCATTGATCGACATGATTTGGGAGATGAAATCAGAAAATCTCTGAAAGACAGGATTATGACACCTCCGAGCAAGGTTCTCACTGTAGCTGGAGAAAATGGTCAAGAAGAAGAGGCAGTGTATAAATTACCGATTGGTGAATATTCGGAAGATCAGTTGAACAGACACAAGGGTGACAAGCTGGAAAGATCATTTATTCTCCAAGGCATACCGAATGAAATATATGTCAAGATTGACAGCTACAATGCTACCGGTAAGCAAATGTGGGATCAATTGGAGAAGATGATGATCGGATCTAAAGTCGGCAACCAGCTCAAAGTATCCACCTGCTTGAATAATTATGAAGAGTTCAAAGCCAAAGCTGGAGAGTCACTCGAAGCCACTTATGACAGATTTGTCACATTGCTGAACGAGCTCAGCAAGAACAAGATCAACAAATCTCACGTGGAGCTGAATGTGAAATTTCTCAGCAATCTTCAGCCTGAGTGGAAGAGGTTCACCCGACAAATGAGGCACTTGAAGGATCTGCATGACATTCCTCTTCATGAAGTTTATGAAATCCTCAGACAGAATGAGGAAGAAGTAGAAGAGATCAAGGCTGAGATGAAAAAGGCTGACAAAGCAGTTGCTGATCCAGTTGCTCTTGTGGTTAAGAAGTCTAAGAAGAAGAAGGTGATAGAATCTGAATCGGAAGAAGCTGATTACGAGGCAAAGTCTGACTCTGACAATTGTAATGAACTGAAGGAAGCCATGCTGTTGATAACCAAGGCTCTCCAAAAGAAGTTCTATAAAAAACCAAACTTCAATAGTCAGAGATACTCGTCTGGTCCTAATAACTACAAGCATAAGGAGAAAGTTGAAGAAAGGAGACCAGAAAACAAGAAGAAGGATGAAGCTGAAGAGACCAAGAAGGAAGAACCGATTAAGTGCTACAATTGTGGGAGACTCGGTCATTTTGCCAAGGACTGTCGCAAATCAAAAGTCCGAAACTCCGACTATTACAAGAATAAGATGCTTCTAGCCAAGCAACAAGAGGCTGGAAAAGCATTAATGGCCGAGGATGAATACTGGCTCGACCATTCGGACGACGAATCTGAAGAAGGAGAGAAAGACGAGACAGCACATCTGTGCTTGATGGGAAAGAACCAGTCAGAAGCTGAAGTTGATTCTGATGATGGAGATAATGATGAGGTATGTAACTTAACTGAATTTGATTTACTGAACCAAATGAATGCCATGATGTCTAAACTCCAAGAGTTAGAGTCGAAACTGAAGCGTGAGAAAGGTGTCATAAATGAGAAAAATCAATCTATACATAAACTTAGTAATGATATTGCTGAGAAAAATGTATTAATTGAAACTTTGCACAAAAATATAGACACCAGCGCTAAAGAAAAGACTATAATTCATAAAGAGTTATATGAAACTGATTCAAAGTTTAAAGAATGTGAGTTTAAATCTAGAGAGATTGCTAAAAGGTACTTTTCTACTTCAAAAGAGAATAAATCTTTAATAGAAAAGGTGAATGCTTTGGAAAAGAAATTACATTCTTTAGGTCAAACTGAACACACTATTCATTTGAACAAACCTAAAGAGAAACCTGATACTTGGGGACTTGGTTACAAGAACCCACATCATCTCAAAAAGGGTATATCTGAAGTGCCTGCACTTTATGACTTTGGGTTTATGTTGTTGGCTCCTCAACATCAGGAACTCAAACCCTTTTGGTCTAGTCTGTCTGAAAAAGATAAAACCAAGGAATATGATAAAAGAAAGAACACAACTAAAGTTCAACTTCCATTTTGCTATGAGAAGTTGAATAATAGTTATAGTTCTAATAAATCAAAATTTCTTTCAAATGATTATTTTGAGAGTTATTCTGTAAAAGAGTTGGAGGCTAAACCCATCGAAGGTAAGCTTTACGTACCTCCTATAGTTTTGGAAAGTAAAATTTCTGAACTCGAGAATACTCTTACAGAAGAAAGACTTTTGATGGACTTAGAACAAACTATATTTTCAACAGTGTTCAAAGATACTGATTTTTCTAAATTCTCTAAGGCTTTAAATTCTGATGACAGATCTGGCTCCTTTGAGAATAATCTTAATTTCTTAAACTCTGATGGTATTTTGAATGATTGTGTTGTTCAATTTGATTTTACCTCTAAACTTTCTAATCATTCATCTTGTGTTGTTAATTCTTTTGGATTACCCAGTGTGTTTGAAAAAGGTGAAACATCAACGAAAGTTGATAAATCAGTTTCTGTGAAATCAAAGAAAGCAAAAGGTAAGAAACAAAAATCTCAGCTTTCACAGAAACCGATCCCCACTGGTAAGCCAAAGAAGAAGCATTCTCTTAATTCTCATCATTCTAACTCTAAAGTTTCACATGTTTCAAATTTGAGAAAACAAAGGGTTGGAGTTAAGACTGCATGGATACCGAAACAGAAGATAGACGAGAAAGCTAAATCTAGTTCTAGTTTTGTTTTGAATAAAAAGACTTCTAGTAAAGATGACGTGATTGTGAATGTTGCTACTTTTAAACCTAATCTTGTTGATTATCGCAAGAAATACTCTATAAAGCAATTATTCCAGTTAGCTCCATCTAAGAATAAAAAGTTTTTAAATTATGGTGAATGTGATTATGCTTCTCGTAAATTTTCTGATGGTTTGTATGGTTCATATAATGTTTCATCTTATCGTTATCATTCATCTTATCATGATTATGGTTTTCAAAGAATAAGCGGGCCCAATTTTAAATGGGTGCCAAAATCAAGTACTAACAGTGGAGGTCCCATTTTTAAATGGGTGCCTAAACCTCTTCTTTCCTGATTTGTGTTGTGCAGACCCGTCATATGTGGTACTTGGATAGCGGGTGTTCCAAGCATATGACCGGGCAGAAGAGTATGTTGTCTAATTTTACGGACAAATACTGTGACACAGTTCGTTTTGGGAATGATCAGTTTTCACCTATTCTGGGATATGGTGATGTTGTACATGAAAATCTTACGATCAAGAAGGTGAGTTACGTTGAAGGCTTAGGGCACAATCTGTTCAGCATTGGCCAGTTATGAGACAAAGATTTAGAGGTTAATTTCAAGGCCAAGACATGTTCAGTACGTATTGAAGAAGAAAAAGAACTCTTGGTTGGCACTCGCAAGTCAAACCTCTACAACATCAACTTGTCAAAGGTCCAGGCTGACAATCAGGTTTGTATACTATCAAAGGCCTCGATGCAACAAAGCTGGTTAGGGCATCGACGACTTTCTCACCTCAACTTTCGGTACATCAACAAGCTGGTCAGTGGCAAGCTAGTGAAAGGACTTCCAGAGCTGAAATATGAAAGAGAACATCTATGTGCAGCGTGTGAAAAGGGAAAGATGAAGAGAGACCCACACAAACCAAAGCCTGAACCTAGTACCAGCTCTCCTTTAGAGTTGTTGCATATGGACTTATGCGGTCCTATGCGAACGCAAAGCTTAGGAGGAAAGAAATATGTGCTAGTTATCGTGGACGACTATACGCGATACACTTGGGTTAAGTTTCTACGGTCTAAAGATGAGACTCCCGATGTTCTCATTACGTTTCTGAAGACGACCCAAGTCAATCTGCAAAAACAAGTCAAGATTCTCAGGACTGACAACGGCACAGAGTTCAAGAACAAGACAGTTGAAGAATATCTCGAATCGGTCGGGATATCACATCAATACTCTGCTGCTCGCACGCCTCAACAAAACGAAGTCGTCGAAAGACGCAATCGTACACTCGTCGAGGCCGCTCGGACAATGCTCAGCCAATCTGAATTACCTTTACTTTTGTGGGCTGAAGCTGTATCGACTGCATGTCACACTCAGAATCGCTCCATGATACACCGCCGATTTCAGAAGACTCTGTATGCATTGATCAACAACCGCACACCAACCATTAAATATTTTCATGTTTTTGGTTGTACGTGTTATGTTCTAAACGACCGAGATAATCTGAATAAGTTCAGTGCTAAGGCGGATGAAGGCATCTTTGTTGGTTATTCCTCTACATCGTCTGCATATCGTGTTTATTTGAAGAAGTCGAAGACAGTGATCGAAAGCGTAAATGTTACATTTGATGAGGACATGGCTTCTGAGCACATCAGTTCAGAACCCGTCATTACCGGAGTATTAGCTTCTGGACCAACCAGTCCAGGACCTGCACCTCAAGAGAACAAATCAGATGGCGCTTCGTCGTCTACCTCTAATTTATCTGATTTGGATTTATTATTTGAGTTGTTCTATGATGAATTTCTTGGTTCTAAATTGCCTAACTCTGTTGTGGTTGACAGGATAGAAGACTCGATGACTACTCATCCGACCACTTCCGATATCTCTACTGAATTCGGTTCCCCTATTCAGCAAGAAGTTCCAGTTCAAAAGCCTACTCCGACAGTTGAAGTTGTGACCAACACCGCCGAGACAGAAGTAGTTGACTCAGTATGATGTACTGTAAGGACTGATCATCAGATGACCAAGCTGTACCTACTGCAACTTCTGCAACGACTACTTCAACTGAAGCCCCCGTTAATTCTGAATCATCTGAAGGAGATACCAGTGGATTCCTAGATGCGGACAATGATCAACATGCATCTAATCCACTCCCTCATGAACATAAGTGGACCAAAGAGCATCTGGTACATCAAATTATTGGAGATCCTTATGCACCGGTGCAAACTAGGTCGGCAACATCAAATCTATGTATGTATGAATCTTTTCTGAGCAAGATCGAGCCTACACGCGTATCTGAGGCCCTTGCCGATTCAGATTGGGTAATTGCAATGCAAGATGAGCTAAATCAATTTGAAGCACTGAAAGTCTGGAGACTCGTACCCAAACCGCAAGGTAAAACCATCATTGGTACGAAATGGGTGTTCAAAAACAAGAAAGATGAAGATGGCACCGTTATCAGAAACAAAGCACGACTTGTCGCCAAGGGATATAGGCAAGAGGAAGGGATATACTACGATGAGACTTATGCTCTAGTGGCGCGTATAGAGGCGATTCGGATGTTCTTAGCCTACGTAGCCCATAAGAACTTCACCGTCTATCAAATGGATGTGAAGACAACTTTTCTGAATGGAATACTCAAGGAAGAAGTCTACGTCTCACAGCCAGAAGGGTTTGTAAATCCAGATAAGCCGAACCACGTCTACATCTTGGATAAAGCTCTTTATGGTCTGAAACAAGCTCCTCGCGCCTGGTATGATATCCTATCTCAATTCTTGGTTAAGTCAGGTTTCACAAAAGGTACGGTTGATACCACTCTTTTCATTAAAAAGGATAAAGGCGATATCATTCTTATTCAAATATATCTGGATGATATTATTTTTGGTTCTACAAATCCTAAGTACTGTAAGAACTTTGCAAACCTCATGGTGTCACGTTTTCAAATGAGCATGATGGGAGAGATGAATTTCTTTCTCGGATTGCAAGTCAAACAATTTTCAATGGGGATTTTTATCAATCAATCTAAATACATTCTGGATATTCTTCGGAAGTTCAAAATGGAAAATTGTAAACTGATTGGTACCCCAATGGCACCTGGTACTAAGATTGGCACCGATCTTTCGGGAAAGGCTGTTGATGTTAGGACTTATAGAGGGATGATAGGTTCTTTAATGTATCTTACTTCTAGTAGGCAAGATATAATGTTTTCTACATGCTTATGTGCTAGATATCAGGCCAATCCTAAAGAATCCCATTTGTCTGCTGTAAAGCGGATCTTCAGGTATCTGAAGGGGACTGCAGATCTTGGTCTGTGGTATCCTAAGGATACAAGCTTTGAACTAACATCTTATTCAGACGCAGATCATGCTGGTTGTATGTTAGATAGGAAAAGCACCTCGGGTCATATACAATTCCTCGGAGATAAACTCGTCAGTTGGGCTTCGAAGAAGCAATTATGTGTATCCACATCAACGGCCGAAGCGGAATATGTAGCTGCTGCTAGCTGCTGTTCTCAAGTCTTGTGCATGAGAACACAACTGCGAGACTATGGATTTCATTTCAATAGAATCCCGATCTATTGTGATTCGAAGAGCGCTATTGCTATTACCGCTAACCCTGTTCAGCATACTAAGACCAAACATATAGATGTCCGGTATCATTTTATAAAAGATAATGTAGAAAAGGGGACAATTGAACTTTACTTTGTAAAAACCGATTATCAACTTGCAGATTTGTTTACCAAACCTTTAGACGAAAAGAGATTTAATTTTCTTGTCTCAAGACTTGGTATGCTAAATCTTAAGACCTAATCGGTGGTTACCTATTAAAGTTTCTTATTGTGTTTCTTTATCATTTCTTTATTATTATTTCCGCATGATACCTGTTCTTTAACAGTTTGTTCATGATCTCAGGGGGAGTGTGAGAAGTATTTCATTGATGGTCAATGTTAGTTTGAGGGGGAGCATATTTCAATGCATTGTGCTTACTGATAATTGTTACTGATGCATGATTCTAGGGGGAGCATATAAGTAAAGAGTATGGCTATGACTTCTGATTACTTCTGATCAGAACTCGTACACTAAGTGTTTTACTGCTTTATGTTATTTCAATTTCAGTGAATAAAGTTACTTTGACTAGACTTTTAGACTTTTGTAGGTTGAGAGATGCTTCAAATATCGTATCTCTATGACTTTAAGCTTGACTTCGTGAGATGTAAGACTGTACTCAAAAGGTATAATTCTTAATCTTCATCTCATCTATGGTTGAAAGAAGGACAACTTTCAATCATAAGAAAACATGTTCTTAAATGTTCAAACCACTTCCCGATTCTCAAACAGATTTCTTGAATTGGAAGTGTGATTTTAAATGTTTTCTGATTCATCATTGAGCTTTAACTGATCAAGTTAAATCATCTAAGCAACATATGCTTCATAGGAAAACATGGGATCAGTGTGCTAGGACTTCATTGAACTTCTATGGATTCACGTTAACCAGTGTTTCCTACCCAAGAAGTAAATCCTTTAGTGATTGAATGTGAGGAGTAAAAAGAAATGAGTGTGGGATGTGTGATGAGAGAAATGGTAAAAGAGAGTTTGGTTAGCTGTGAGCTTAAAGATTAAAAGAAAGAGAGTGAGAGATCAGAGTAAAAGAATTTTTAAACTCTGCACCAACTACTTTCTGAGTCGGGAAACCACATTTCTAATGCTTCACAATTCTTGGTGAACATTATTGAAACAGGAAACTAGCCCATGCCAACTCTTGACATTACCCCACCAGCTACTGATTTTCTTCTCAATAAGAAAATGTTTCATTTTCAAAGGGGACGCAACACATATGCTATCTGATTTTCATTTGGACAATCTGGATATTGAAAAGAAGGAAGTCTGCCCCACCTTCACACTTCACTAATGCACATTGAGTCTGTGTTTAACTAACTGTTGTCTCAGTGGTTTACACTTTTTGAGCCTTATAAGCAAACATCATATGATTTATTTCTTTCTATCACTTGCACGAACACACAAAGAATTTGTTTCTTTGTCATAACGTTCATAGAAATTGCCTTTGTGGTGTTTCGATGATTGAATGGAAGCCCTGGGGGAGTGAACATCATAAAAGCTCCTTTATATTGTGTATTTGTTACACACGGTGACTTTGTGTTACTGACAGGCAATTTTAACTGATTCATTTGTTGATTCAGGTGTTACACTTCATTTTCTAATTTGTCTAGATTTGCAAAGATCTGAATGAACATCTTAATGAATTGACGGATACTCAATGGTTCTGTTTGCAAGATCAATGGTGGAAGAAATTTCTTGAAGACATGTTTTGATGAACTCTTTGCTCTTTTCATCAAAAAGGGGGAGAAGCGTTAATCAAAAAATGGAAGATATTCTGAAGATATGCCGAAATGAAGAAATTTTCTTTGAAGATGATTTGCTGAAGCATTCCGAGCTGAAACTGGAGATAATTTCTTTCCAAAAGATATTCTCATCGATTGGGGAGATTGCTACATTCTGAAGACAAAGAGGAAGATTACATTTTCTGATCTTAAAGAATGATCTTGATCCAAAGGGGGAGATTGTTAAAGCACATATTTATTGGATTCAAGATCATACTTATCTGAAGATGGAAATCTGAAGTCAAAGCTGATAAAGTCGTCTCAACAAATAGTCTAGGGTCCTTTTGTAATAAATAGTCAAAGTCTGTTTACGTATTTTATTTATTAGTTTTATTTTTAGTTAAATAGGTTTAGTTTGTTTTGTTGTTGGGCCCAAGCAAACCAAGCCCATTAGGCTAATTAGCCTAAGTATAAATTAGTTTAGGTTAGTGTTAATTAGAAAAGAGAGCTAATTAGAAAATTATCTTTGTGAGAGGAGGCTTGTGGTGGTGGTGTGTGCCGTGAAGAACAAGAAGCAGAGATAGTTTTGATTTTATCAAGAACACTTGTAATCCTTTGAATCAATTGAATAATCATATCAAGTTTGCATTATCGTTGTTGCTTAATTGTTTACTTGTTTAAATGATTACGTATTGGGACACACAAAAAAGCTCCTTTATATTGTGTATTCGTTACACACAGTGACTTCGTGTTACTAACAGGCATTCTAACTGATTCATTTGTTGATTCAGGAGTTACATGTTCTTATTTTTTCTAGATTTGCAAATATCTAGATGAATACTTGGTTATGGATCACAGAATCAGAGGCTCAGTTTGTCAGATCAGATTGGTCAAAGACATTTCTTGGAAGAAAAGTTTTGATGATATAGATGCTCAAATCATCAAAAAGGGGGAGATGATATCAAGAAATGATAAAGTTTTGAGAGAAGATTTTCCGAAATGTCTTAGTCAGAAGATTCAAAGTAAAGATTCGAAGAAGATCAAAGAATTTCTGAAGATTTGAGGAAATTTTCTTTGAAGATTATCTGCTAAAGTAAAGCAATTTGAGCTGATTCTGAAGATGATTTCTTTCCAAAGTCTGAAAGTATTATTGTGAAAGTTTTGGGGAGATTGTTAATCGTTTGAAGACTGTTTTGGAAAGAATACCGTCAAAGAAAAAGGGGAGATTGTACTATAAGAGCTTAAAGTGAAGACTGAATTGCTAGATCTTTAAACAGTGATCTTGAATCCGAAGGGGGAGATTGTTAGAGCATAAATATGTTGGATACAAGATCAAGAAGACAAAAGTCAAGGTTTAAGAAGTCAAAGCTGAAGAAAGTCAAATCTCAAGTGAAAGTCAAAGTCAACATTTGTATTAGTTTTGTTTTCTTGTTGTTTTAGTTGTAGGTATAAATAGGTTTCTTTCCTTTGTAATTAGTAGTGAACGGAAACAAAGCGTATTATTCAGTTGTATTTTAGAGAGAGAAAGTTCATTTGTGAGAGATCTGTAGAGAGAGAGAGTTCTAGAGAGAGAAAGTTTGTAATCTTGAATTTGAAAGTGAAATCAAACAGGTAATTGATTCTTGTTTGTGTTTTGTTTGTTTAATTGTGATTAGAAACTAGATTCAGGGACACACACTATGGATAGTTGAGTAAGGTAATTCTTGATGGGTATAATGCTCATGGCCATTATACCTAGGCACATGGTACCTGTATGTGGCTTCAGGCTGCTCAGAATGGAAGTAATTTGCGGGATCGTTGTGGTAACTGTATAAGTTGGAGTATTGTTGTGTAAAGGCAAAGAACTCTGAGTTGTACGGGAATGGCCACAACTCGACTGTCTTTCCTGTTTTTCTTACTACCTTGAGAACCTTTTCTTGCAGAGCCCATCCGGTGACTGTTAATTTCTGCAAGCCCATGTCTATTTCAATAATGTCACCCCTGAGGTTGAAACAAAAACAATATGCATTAATGTTTACTTTCTAGTCATAGTTGGTGATCTATACTTGAAACACAAACAATATTACATCAAAAGTTTTAATTAAGGTGTTATCTTACAAGAAGGCCCCCCTTGTATTTGCTTTTCAAAATGAGTTTTTTATGTCTTAACTTCCGAAGTGTAATTAATTAAATATGTCAGTCACATTACTTGCTAAAACTCACATTAACTAAAACACAACCAATTTGACGAATATATATAACAAGCGTACAAACTATTTGGCCTCAATGTTCCGTTTCCCTTTTATCAACTTAGATCCTGCCATCAATCAATTGTGTGACCGATTTCAAAAAAAAACAAATATATATATATATATATATATATATATATTAGAAGGTTAAAACGATAACGCTAACTATTTAAGAAAACAAGAAAACAACAAATCATGTAGCAAATCATATGTGATTTTACATTAATTCGGAAAAAACGGACGCGAACGACTTTGGCCGCCACCTAAAAGTCGCAAGTAAAGTCGCATGAATCATATATGATTTTATATGTACTTGATTGTTTCTCGTTTTTTCTTAAATAAATTTTGTTCACGTATGAACCCACCTCTTTCTCTCTCTCTATATATATATATATATTGTAAGGTCGGTGGCAGTTACAATATCGTATTTAAAATTATTTATGGTCCAAAAGTGATAATAATAAATCACGGTGCAACTGTCCTAATACAACAAATTCGGAATAAAGGGATTTAAATATTGTATATTTTGGTCTAATGATTCATACGAATCCACAAACATAAAAGTGAGAACTCCTTTCTTTTTCATTATTAGGTGTACCTACTTGAGCCGGATGAAAGGAAACTTTCACGTCCGACTTTCGTGCGGGTCGGAACTTACCCGACAAGGAATTTCGCTACCTTAAATCGAGACTACAATATTTAATGTGGTTCCATTATCGGTGTGATATTCTACGTCGACAGGGAGGGAGAGATCTTTATATTACCAACCGGGAGAAATTATAACGTGTTTACGAGATCATTTGATCAACTAATCAGCTACTCAAATGTTTCCTCAATAAATGAAATATATATATATATATATATATATATATATATATATATATATATATATATACGTAGGGTGCGTTTCATTTGCAAACCAAGCAGTTCGTACAAACTTTGCAAATCAATCTTAGTTGTTCATCAAGTCTAATAAATATTTGATTTTATTATGTTTCCTAATCTAAAGTCATGATCATAATGAATGAACCTTATCATTTTCCATATATATCACTATAACACCCTAAAATTTAGCTAAAATTTAGAGTAATTTAAAATTTTGAAAATTCGGAAATATGACGTTTGCAAAATAAAACCTGTGAAATAAAAAATGGAAATCAACAACAAACTAATCTAAACAGATTATATCTAGATTACATCGGTTGTCAACCCAAATTCTCAAAATAAAAAAATCGTTTAAACGCCAAGAATCCAGATATCTATACTCCCCAGATGGATGGAATACTTGGACTTGTGAGTCTCTTCGAGGAGAAGTTCCCGATTGCCCCCCACCTTGGGCACCCATACATGACCGTTTAACAATTTTACCCCACGACTATCTTCCGTTAAAAGCGAACGTTGCTTCATCATAACTTCCTCTTTGAGATTTTCCTCCAATAAGGCCTCTACTTAAGACGCCTTAATCTTCTCAATAAGGCTTAACACTAGCTCGATTCTCGAAAGAGTAGCTCGTATGCTTCCGCTATAGTCCTTCCGAATCAACGCATCGGCCACCACATTTGGCTTACCGGGGTGGTAAAGGAACTCACAATCATAGTCTTTAAGTAATTCGAGCTACCTCCTTTTCCTCATGTTCAACTCCTTTTGATCAAAGACGTATTTCAAACTCTTATGATATGTATAGAGCGTACATTTCGTGCCATAAAGGTAATGTCGCCATAGCTTCAGGGAAAACACCTCCGCCGTCAACTCCAAATCATAGGTAGGATAGTTCTTCTCGTGAATTTTGAGTTGTCTTGAGGCGTAGGCGATTACTTTGCCTCTTTGCATCAACACGCAACCCAAACCCATCTTTGAAGCATAACTATAGACCACGAAGTCCTCCGACCCTTCGGGTAGCGACAAGATTGTAGCCTCACATAACTTTTTTTGTAAAGTTCGAGACGCCTTCTCTTGCACCTCGGTCCAAACAAACTTCACATTCTTCCGAGTCAATCCTGTCAAGGAAGAAGCGATTTTGTAGAAGTCTTGAATGAATCTCCGGTAATATCCCACCAAACCCAAGAAACTCCGGATCTCGGATGGGCTCTTGGGAGGATTCCAATTCATCATGACTTCAATTTTGGAGGGTTCCACCTTCACTCCGTCTGGAGTGACAACGTGACCCAAGAATTGAACCTCTTCGAGCCAAAAGTCGCACTTGGAGAATTTGGCATACAACCTTTCCTTCCTCAACACCTCTAGAACTTCACAAAGGTGTTGCTCGTGTTCCGACTCACTGTTGGAATACACAAGTATGTCATCAATGAATACGATGACCAACTTGTTGAGGAATAGTCGACACACTCTATTAATCAAATCCATAAACGTCGTTGGTGTGTTCGTTAGGCCAAACGACATCACCAGAAATTCGTAATGGTCGTAACGCGTTCTAAAGGCCGTCTTCGAGACGTCTTCTCCCCTCACCCTCTCTTGGTGGTATCCCGAACACAAATCGATCTTGGAGAAACACCCCGATCCTTGGAGTTGATCGAACAAGTCGTCGATCCTCGGAAGCGGGTACTTGTTCTTCACCATTGCCTTGTTCAATTCACTGTAATCGATGCACATTCTCATCGTGCCATCCTTCTTCTTCACAAATAAGACCGGAGCTCCCCAAGGCGACGAGCTCGGTCTTATGAAAGCTCTTGGAGTTGAACCATCATCTCTTGCATCTCCGATGGCGCCAACCGGTAAGGGGCTCGAGCAATAGGAGCCGCCACCGGTACAAGATCAATCCGGAACTCCACTTGACGGTCGGTAGTAACCTAGGCAAGCCGTCCAAAAAGACGTCGGGAAACTCGCGTACCACCTTCACATCTTTAAGCTTCTTCTTCTCGAGCTTGGCGTCAGTCACGTAGGCTAGGAAAGATGAGCATCCTTTTACTAAGCATTTGCACGCCATAGCCATTGTGATGATCGCCACATCACCTTTCTTCTTCTCCCCATAAATCACAACAACATCACGACTAGGATTGGAGAGTCAGATTAGTTTCTTGGAGCATATGATCTCGGCATGATTGTTCGCCAACCAATTCATGCCGACGACCAATAACCATCAGCATCAAATTGATCGGGAATTCCTTCTCTTCGATTCCAAGAGTACAATCCCTCAAGATATCGCGGATTAGAATCTGACTACCATTCACTATCTCTACCACTAACGCATTCTCTAGACTATTAGTGGGCATTGCCAGCTTTTGACTAAACGACTCAGATATGAAAGAGAAATTGGCACCCGAATCGAAAAATACATGAGCGGGTACGGAGTTTAGGAGAAACGTACCCGATACTACATCGGTGGATGCATTGGCCTCATCGACCGTCATCTGAAAAGATCGACCCGAAACCCTAGGTGGGTTATCCTTCTTCTCTGACGCGTTACCCGACTTGAGCTTCGGGCAATATCTCTTTATATGCCCCAGTGCCTTGCACTCGAAGCAGATAATCACACTGATCGGGCAGTCCCTGGTGGCGTGATCAGATTTCCCACACTTGGCGCATGAGTGGGGAGTGGTGTTACAGTTGCCATGGTGCTTGCTTCGACACTTCTTGCACCATCTAGCCTCTTGGCGATTGTCGAAATTTCGATTTCCGACGAAAGGTTGAGTCCTCTTGGGATGTCCGGAATTCTTTCCCATTTCTGTTTCACTCCTACCACAACCATAGCCTTCTCCTCCTTGTCTCTAGCGTAGATATCCTCCATGATTTGCCCCTCCTTTATGTTCTAACAGATATTTGAGGCCATAGAGTTGCGGACCATCGACATCATATCCGCCGGTAGGCCCTTGAGGTAGGCCTTTACCTTCTCCTTCTCTGTTGCGGCCACGTGCCCTACTACTCGCAATTTCTCCATGAATCGACGGGTGTACTCCCTTACCGTCAAGTTCCCCTTCTTGAGAGACCGGAACTCTTCTTCAATGCGATCCAAGGCCCTCTCATTGTAGTAATCCTCCATAATTTTTTTCTTGAATTCCACCCAAGTCAGTTGAGCCAAGATAGTAGGGGAGATGGTGGACTTGGTGACATTCCACCATGTGAGTGGCGTGTCCCAAAGCATTTGGGAACCAAACTTCACCCTCTGATCTTCCCCGCACTCAGATGAGTCGAAGGCCTGTTCGATCCCCTGAATCCACTTCATACAGGCAACAAGGTCTTCAGAACCGGAGAACTCCAGCGGCCTGTAGCCTAGGAAGGACTTATACGTGTAAGCTCTCTTGTCCTGCCTCACTTCGATAATTATTGGTTCGTTAGTCCGGTTCACGTGTCCCGTATCACAAGACCCAATCACCTCAATGTTCTCTACAATCGTTTCATTCCTCCGGTTGCTCACATCGCGATCCTTAAACAGATGTGACTCCTGTTGTTTGACCATTGCCTCATTCATTATCAGCATCAGGTTGACCATCATCTCAGATTGGGGAATTACCTCCCGAATAGCCGGGTTGGACGAAGCCAGGTCCACCTGGGGAATGATCTCATGCCCTCCGCCTAGCAATGGTTGGATAGATGGGCATACAACGGCCTCAACACCATCCACCCGTGTACGTGGTCTACCGTGCGTACACACCATATTGATCTGCCACGCAAGACAAGGAAAGGAGTAAGAGAGAGAAATAGAATTAAACACGAAGGAAACGTACTACTACATTACCAATTGTCATAACAACAGTACTTCAAGCACACTCACGTAAAACATCCTCATAATAACATTAGCTAAGTGAAATTATGAACATATAACACGTAAGGGTTCTCGTTACCATCACCACAACGCTCGATAAACATAATTTCCGTCGACTCGAAGACCATCCCATCTTAGAAGTTCTACCCAAACTCACCAATCATCACTTAACATACTCAGTCTAAGTCTAGACATCTTACATTCATGCCTAGTTCACTTAAACAAGAGCTCTGAAACCAACTTGTAACACCCTAAAATTTAGAGTAATTTAAAATTTTGAAAATTCGGAAATATGATGTTTGTATTTGGAGTAAACCACCCAAATGGATAAATGTATAAAGCGTTTATAAAACTTGTGAACGAAAATGGAAATCAACAACAAACTAATCTAAACAGATTCTATCTAGATTACATTGGTTGTCAACCCAAATTCTCAAAATAAAGAAATCGTTTAAACGCCAAGACTCCAAATATCTATTCATCTCAAAAATGCCTCAAAAGCCCACACTCGTCACTCAAACCTTCGGCAACCCACCACTAAGGGAACCTGCTATACACATTATTTGAGAAAAGTGTTAGGCTTAAAGCCTAGTGAGAACATACAATTTATATAGAAATTGTGAAATGACAATGTTTTACAATAAAAAGTAATATTTTCTAAGAGTTGATTTTACAAATAAATTAACAACCACATAGTGACCTTTCGGTCCAATAAATATCTTGCGATGAAGGGGGAGACCCAATTTCCAAGGATCGTGGCGGAATACAAAAGTAAGCCACTCTCCGAGTTGTGAGCTCAATACTTGGAACCATGGCCATGCTGACTCGTACTCAGATGTGGGGGAGGGAACCCGAGGATCCAAGTCATACTCATTCACTAGGATTACATTTACGGCCCATGGCTAGTAACCGGTCCTACATAACCGTACCAAATTGCTTCTGAGGACCCAATGTCTCTACTAGCTTCAAGGGGAAAAACATCCCAAAAATAAACTGACTCAATACCTATCGATACACTAGTATAGTTTAAGGCTTGTCACAATTTCATATGTGCCAAACTATAATCACATAATTGTAAGAACATCACCTTTAGCACCATTAAAGGACCACATACTTCATTTTCCAAAATACTCATTTTTCCAAGTAAAACTCACCACATAGAGAATTATGAAAATAACTAACATGAGTTCAACCAAGTATCCTATCTCCAAAAATGATTACCAATAACATTTTATAACTCAAATATAGAATCCCTTTATCATATTTGAAAAGCATTAGAAACCCTAAAAATCTCCAAAATAGTAAGATAGGTCAAAAATCATTTTAAATGAGGGTAGGTAAACAAAGAGATGATTTTAAATTTACAATCATTATTTTGATATGTATAAAGTTTTAGAAATGAAGAATGTACTCACAATCTAGGTTTAGATGAAACCCTAAAAATTGTAGATGAAGAAGATTGAAGTCTTGAGGTGGAAGGATGCTTGAGATCTTCTCACTAAAGCTTAAATAACCCTAGAAGAGCAATAAATACCACATTAGAAGTAGTTATGAGAGGAGTTAATGAAGAGGGGGGAATGGAGGATGAAACCCTACCAAAAATCTGGGAGAAAATGAGTTGAATGAAGCTCCAAAATGAGATAAATGAGTTAGAAATCAAAGCTGCTCGTTTTATACCTCTGTTCCGCTCGCGACCTTGACACGGCGATGGTGACATTGTCACTATCGCGGGGCATAATCGTCCGGATGATACCGCGGCCTAACCCCTTGGTGCGAGAGTGACAGGGCGATAGTGTCCGTGTCACAATCGCGGGTCACAACCGCGCCGGATGTACCGCTCTCCCGCGACAGTCCGATGGCGATAGTGACATTGTCACTATTGTGGGGCACAATCGTGCCCATAGTACCTAGGCCCGAAATCCTGAGATTTCGAACCCGCAACCCACATGCCATCTTGATTGGAACCGAAGATTCGCATAACGATTTAATAAAAAGTCGTAAATCAGATAAATTTGGGAATTCCGACTTACATAGATTAACGAGTGTTACAATCCTCCCCAACATGGAAATGATTTCGTCTCGAAATCCCAACTACTCGGAGAGAGAGAGAGAGAGAGAGAGAGAGAGAGAGAGAGAGAGAGAGAGAGAGAGAGAGAGAGAGAGAGAGAGAGAGAGAATCTAAAGATAAACACTTTTTGCCTGGTTTCTGCAAATGATATCATGTCTATATCCTCAAAACAGAAAAACAATAGAACCCCACTCATGAATGACTTCCAAGATAATGTTTTCTTACTTCTATATTAATTGATTAAATCCTCATCAAGATAAGAACAATTAATTATTCACTAATAAACAAAGAAATACGATATGGTCCACTCCAACCAGCATGTTCAGATGTTCCCCCTAACACACTAATAATTTCCATGTAACACTTGATCATCTAAACTTTCAACCCCAAAAAGATTGTTCCTCTCTTGATCTTATCTTTTGGAACTATATTTTGACAATTTTCCGTATACTTTTCTTGATCATATATAGCCATCTCGTAGATAAAAGCCAACGGAAATTCACATAGCCATTGCAAAGATTTTCTTAAACTTCTCAAGATATTTTTGAGCGCTCTTTTGTAATGCATGTGTGCATTTATAAAATTCACCTTAAAAATACTTTTGAGTTCTTTTATAATGCATGTATACTCAAGCTCAATGCTTAAAAATATTATAAAGACTCAAGTTGGACCAAAGGCATGGTTACTTATTTCTGGTTTAAATGAGCATAGGTGTGAGCTCCGACAAATTAAGTGAATGCCATGACCTTAGTTCTAGTATTTCGTAGAACTCGACACTAAAGTATTCAAATTATCGATCAAGGGTATGAAATCTTTGCTAGTTATGCATTTGTACATGGACGTAATATTGGTAATGTATTAGACAAGACCCAAATGTGAGATTGGGATTCATTCGGGTCTCTTGAGAAAATCTTACCAGCTTAGCAATTACAAAAATTATATGCTTGAATAAGAGGATTTAAACTCTTGTTTGTTATTCAATACCAGCTATATATTCTTATATTCTTGGTCAATCAAAACAGGAACCGGGAAAATAAACGTGGGCTTAGGTCAATGAGTAACTTTTCATATACTTGAACACGAAAACTTGATATTTAAATTCATAGTGCTTGATCCGTGACAAAATACATATATAGTAACATGCATATATTGTATGTGTGCCCATGAAGGCATGGTCCTGCCATCGTGTTCTTGTGATCATGTTTATGAGAAAGTGGAAGAGAGAAAGAGAGAGAGAAAGAGAGAGACTCACTGTCATGCTTCAGACGTAGGGAGGAGATGCTAAGTCTTTGTATATTTTTGATGAATGGTGAGAGGAGAGAGAGCATTTGTAGCTATAAAGAAAAAAAACCCCACACGTTTTTATGCTGTCAGATTATTTCACATATAAATGTTTTCTACATTTTTCAATTGAAATAAACTATAAAAGGAGAGAGAAACATGAGGGGAGACATGAACGATATGCTAGCTAAGATCCTTTTCAAATTCATATATATAGGGTAATTTTATGCATTACTGACAATAGAAACAAAATCTATTAGAAATTGGGATTTGAAGATGATTAGAGAACTCTTAGGATCGATCGTGTATAGTACACTTTCCAAATACAATAATTTGTCCCTTATAGACTTCGGTTCACGAATTTAATATTGGGATAACCCAAGAGAATTAACTAGATCTCAAAGGCTGTGAGATCGAGTTCTTATATATACCCAAATTCTCGTTTACATATTCTTATGTGAGATCGATGTTATATAACCGTTAATGGGTAAGATTAGAGAACAATTATAACTACTGATCCGAACTCTGACTATATGTAATAACCATGGTTAATCCAGTTTTTATTAAGTTTAATAATTTAAAGGGGTTTAGGGTTATTTGGCCATATTTGAGGGTGTGAGTTAGCAATTCGAAGTGGATATATATGGATGCAACCTCCTTTTACTTTCTTCCAGATTAATTTCTTTTCTCTAAAGTGAAGTTTGGTGAAGGTCTTGTGGTGAAGTCGATCGATTTCTATAGAAAGAGTTCAAGTTTGGGTTTTTAATATAAAAATCCTTTTATCCTTGAGTTTTATGTCAAGGATAAATATGGATAGCTTTTATTATCCTTTGTAACTCCCATATCATTCAAGATTGTAACCCCCATTCAAGATTGTAACTTCTATATCATTCAAGATTGTAACCCCCAATTCACCTTCGTAACCGATGTAATTGTACCTATATATGCCCTTGTAATGTAATAGTAAAAAGCAAGTTTTCTCATTTTATTATACGGTATCAGAGCATTTTTGATTTTGGTGCTCCTCTCTCTTCTAAAATGGCTACTGGTACTCCACAAACTATCCCTAATGTTTCAACACCAAACTCACCCTTGGTTATTATTTCTCTCCCTAATATTATCAAACTCAACTCTACAAATTACCTCTCTTGGAAATTACAAATTGAAGCCACACTTGTTGGGTATGATTTGTTCAAGTATCTTGACGGATCTTTTCCTTCTCCTTCAACAGATCCAGAAAATCTAACCTGGATGCGTCAAGACCGTCTTATCTACGGCACTCTTATCGGCACTTTAGAGCAAACCATTGTTCTATTGGCGTCTCTTACCAATACCTCTAAAGAATTGTGGGATACTTTGTCTCGCACATTCGCTAGTGCTTCTCGTGGTCATATAAAACAACTCAAGGCTCAATTTAAGAGCATTACCAAAGGTCCTCAAACCATAGTGGAATTTATGAACGCCATCAAGGTGTGCGCTGATCAATTGGCCCTCCTCGGTCACTCAATCAAAAGCGAAGATATTACCGATAAGGTTCTTGAGAGCCTTGATTCTTCTTATCAAGGGATTGTTGAAGTTGTTAATGGCCGGGATGATCCTATCCCATTTCCCGATCTTATGGAGAAACTGATTCAAAGAGAGTTGGTTCTTAAATCCCAATCTATCCTTGGTGCTATGCCGACTACTGCTCATGCCACAACCACTAGCCCTCACTTCCATCAACCAACCTATACCTCCAACAATCACTTCAAACATAACCAACCCAACAAACATTTTCAACGTAACAACACAACCGGGTTTAAACCTTTTCTAGGGAAATGCCAATGGTGTCACACAAAAGGACATTCACTTCAAAAATGTCCAGTCTTTTTTATCCAAACATCCTGCCATTCGACCTCCCCCACCCCCTACCTTTTCCTCTAACCTCCCACAGGCTCATTTTACTCATCTTTCACCAACACAAATTTCTAACCCTTGGCTTCTTGATACCGGAGCTTCTCATCATGTTACACAAGATCTTGCAAATCTTTCTCTTCATCAACCCTATGATGGCACTGAGGAAATCGTCATTGGAGATGGATCGAGTCTTCCTATTACTCACACTGGTTCCACCACTTTCTCCACCCCTTCTAAATCTCTCTCTCTTTCTAATGTCTTATATGTACCTAATATGAAACGTAATCTCATTTCCATTTCTAAATTTTGTTCTGAAACAACATTCGAATTGAATTCTCTTCTGATTCTTTTATTGTGAAGGATCGTCTCACGAGGGCACATCTTCTCACGGGACCAACTAAGAATGGCATCTATGAGCTGCCATTATCATCCTCCATATACGCCTTCTCCACTGTCAAAGCCTCTATCATCAACTGGCATCATCGTTTAGGACATCCAGCATTACCTATTCTCAAGTCTATTGTCTCTTCATTTAATATTAATGTAGCTAATGGTTTATCTTTCCACTGCAATGCTTGTCAATGTAATAAAAGTCACAAGCTTCCTTTCAATCAAAATAGCTTGGTTTCTCATTCACCTCTAGACCTAATTTACACAGATTTGTGGACATCTCCATTACATTCTTTTGATGGATTAAAGTATTATGTTATCTTTGTTGACCATTTCACAAAGTACATTTGGTTTTATCCCCTCAAAAGAAAATCTGACACCAAAGATGTCTTCATTCGCTTCAAAGCTTTAGTTGAGAAATTTTTTAATAAACAAATCAAATCCTTTTTTCTGACAATGGTGGGGAATATGAAGCTCTTCACAACTTTCTCACAATTAATGGAATTTCTCATCTCACATATCCACCACACACACCGGAACATAATGGTTATGCGGAACGTCGGCATCGCCATATAGTTGAAACCGACCTTTCTCTTTTGTCTCATGCTAGCCTTCCTCCTGATCTTTTGTCCTTTGCCTTCACCACTGCTGCATATCTCATTAATCGTATGCCAACCTCTACTCTCTCAAACAAGTCTTCCTTTCACTGTTTGTTCGGAACTCCTCCCAACTACCTCAAGTTACGAAGTTTTGGTTGTCTTTGTTACCATGGCTAAGGCCGTACTCCATTCATAAACTTGACAATCGATCCATTCCATGCATCTTCATTGGATACTCATCTTCTCAAAGTGCCTACTATTGTCTTGACCCTATCACAAATAAAATTTATACCTCACGTCATGTACGGTTTCTAGAAAGATCAATTTCCATACCATCAACTTGCCACAACCACTCCTACATCCTCCTACCCAAACCCCTCCACTTGGTGCCCCATCTCTCTTCCTATTATAACATCCCCATTGACAACTATAGATGAGACGTCCAATGAGCAGTCATCTACATCTTCTCCTCCTTCCCCACCTCCTCCCCCACCTTCAAACTCCTCATATTTGCCCTCTCCATCACCCTCACCCTCATATACAAACTCTTCCCATTCACCTCCTCCCCCACCCCCTCCCACCCAAACTATAACCACACGTTCCCGAAACAATATTTTTAAACCGAATCCAAAATATGCCAACCCAACCACTACCCAACATAGACCATCTGAGCCAACCTCTATTACCGAAGCCCTCAAGGACCCTCTTTGGCGTCAAGCTATGCTTGATGAAATCCAGGCTCTCCATAAACATGGTACATGGGACTTAGTACCACCCGATCCATCCCAAAACTTGGTGCGGTGCAAATGGATTTTTCGAATTAAATACAAACCAAATGGTACTATTGAGCGATATCGAGCTCGTCTAGTTGCCAAAGGTTTCCAACAACAACCTGGTCTTGACTACACGGATACATTCAGTCCTGTAGTTAAACCGCCAACCATTAGAACCCTGTTAAGTCTAGCCGTCACAAGCAATTGGTCTATTCGACAGCTTGATATTAATAATGCTTTCTTACATGGTTCACTTCATGAACAGGTTTCATGGCACAACCTCCAGGCTTTCCAGACAAAACATATCCGAGTTATGTTTGCAAACTCCGCAAGGCAATATATGGGCTCAAACAAGCCCCACGATCTTAGTACACAGAGTTAGCTAATTTTCTTTTAAGCTTTGGGTTCAAAAGGTCCATAGTCGATGCCTCTCTGTTTATCTTGCATCATCAGATATCTCCAATATATTTAATGGTTTATGTGGATGATATTGTTCTTATGGGGCCTAATGCTCATTCCTTGGATGATTTTGTCAAACAACTTGCTAGAAGCTTTAAAAGACCTTGGATCACTATCTTACTTTCTAGGTGTGGAAGTTCTCCCTACCATGCATGGTCTCTTTCTTAGTCAAAAGAAATACATCAGTGATCTTCTTGAGCGCACTAAAATGAAAGGAGCAAAGCCGGTGCCAACTCCTATGATCAAAGACTCAGCTCTATCACTGTACTCTGGTACCTTGATAGACAACCCGACAGATTATAGGACAGCAGTGGGAAGTCTTCAATATCTCACCCTAACTCGCCTAGATGTTGCTTTTGCGGTTAATAAGTTATCACAATTTATGCTTCAACCTCGTTCAACTCATTGGGCAGCCTTGAAAAGGTTACTAAGATATCTTTCTGGAACATTAGACAAAGGTATCACCATCTACAAGAACTCCCCACTAAATCTTCATACGTTTTCGGATGCAGACTGGGTATGAATAAGAACGATTTCACCTCAACCATGGGTCAAGTTGTATTCTTGGGTCGTACACCCATTACATGGATCTCCAAAAAGCAAAGATGTGTAGCTCAATCATCTACCGAGGCAGAATATAAGGCTGTCTCAAAAACTGCAGGTGAACTTCTATGGCTCTGTAATTTACTGCAAGAATTGGGTGTCAATCTCCATCACCAACCGGTCATTTATTGTGACAACATGGGTGACACTCAACTCAATGCCAACCCAGTTTTTCATTCTCGAATGAAGCACCTCGCTCTTGCGTATCACTTTGTTCGTGAACAAGTTCAAAATGGCACCGTGCGTGTCATTCATGTGCCTACGGGAGACCAGTTAGCCGATGCTCTTACAAAGCCTCTAAGTCGACAAAAGTTTACTATGTTGATGTCCAAGATCGGTCTGTCATCACCGCCATCCGTCTTGCGGGGGCATGTCAAGGATAAACATGGATAGCTTTTATTATCCTTTGTAACTCCCATATCATTCAAGATTGTAACCCCCATTCAAGATTGTAACTCCCATATCATTCAAGATTGTAACCCCCAATTCACCTTTGTAACCGATGTAATTGTACTTATATATACCCTTGTAATGTAATAGTAAAAAGCAAGTTTTCTCATTTTATTATATTTTAAGGTAAGAGTTATCCTCCTTTATTCATTTCCATTGACGTTGATGATATTTTTGGGTTATAGATTTAGGTTATTTGTTGAGTTTGTCAGATTCAATTGTGGAGGGAGATATCGTTCTTGTTTCTTTAGTTAAATCTCAAGTTTCAATTCTTTGTCTAAAGTTTCTTTTAGTGGGTTGAGTTAATATAACGTCCTCCATGGTTGGTAAATTAGTTTTTTTTATGAATATCTCATACTTGAAAAATTTATGATGTTAATCTTTGCGTTTATGTTATTTGGGTTTCAAATATTTTTAGGGGTTAGTGCAAATTGATTTATTTGTTAAAAGTTTGAAGAAATTTGCTATATATCAGTTTAGTTTGAGTTTGGGGGAAATCAGTTGGTTTGAGCAGGTAAGTCGAAAGAAAGCAAGTCCAGTTACCAATGCGACTTTCATGCGACTTTTGTCTCATGGAAAGTCACATTAGCCTATGTTTTGTGTTCTTTTGATTTCTCCTTCATGTCGTTTCAAAGTTTTTCAGGGTATCGTTTAGGGTCCTTAGCATCGTTAAGAGTTATGGAATAGATTCAATCATCTAGATTGTAATTGTGTTTACCTTATTCAGATTTCAAGTATTTGGTTTTAGATTCATGTTATGTTTCGATTAAGCTTTATCTTCGTATATCATATCAAGATGAGGTTTCTTATAACATTTTTTTAACATAAATGCATATGTCATTAGATGATTATTACTATGATATGATACCTTATTGGTATGTTTGATTTGTTACCATTGAATTGTATTACAATATTACTACAATTGGTTGTGCCTGGGTGCCAAATTTATAACTAACAATGATGTTGTGCATGTGTGCCAATTTTATGACTAACAACTGTTGTGCTTGAGTGCGAGTCATACGATTAACTACAATATAGTTCCTAGGTGCCTACGATATGATCATTGATTTTGAAAAGTTTTGTATGAACTGTTTTATCACATTAATTTCACTGTCAAGGATTTCCTCACTAGACCATATGGTCTAACCCTCATTTTGTTTTCAAAAATATGCATTTCAGGACAACTTTGGTTAGGAGATAACGGAAAGGAAAAAGTTTGATATCGTCTTATCTGAACTATTATATTGAAGCCTGTCGAGATGTATTATGAAGTTGGGTTTTGATCTTTTTGCTACTTGGATCTTTTGTATGAGAATTTTAATAGCAATAAGTTGGTGGTGGTTTTAATGTATTGGTACAGTTCAGTATAAAGAGATCCTATATGTATCCCTAAGTTGGCTTGTTATGTAAATATTATGTGTTACATGTTATGTGATTTTGTGGGTTGGGATCAAAGCCTAAATTTAAGGGATTTAGGTATTCAGTTTGATACATAGACTTAAACTAGATGTTTTTATTGCATGATAAGATGTCACTGTTAGAACTTTTGGGATATTTAGTATAACGGGGTGGAAAGAACGACATGTATGGTAAAGTCAAATTACATCTGGTCAATGTGTTCATGAGTTTACAGGTGCATGTTTGTGTTTAGACACCTTATTATATTTCGGTATATGATTAAATGTGTATTTATTTTATGAATTATTAGATGCCAGGTAATCCTCGTCGGTCAAAAAGAACTGCATTTGTTACTCTGAATCCGGCGGATCCTTCACTAGAAAATAATTTTGTAAGACCTTCAAATGCACGGGGAAGAGGTAGAGGACGAGGAAGGGAAATTGTTGAACCTGAGATAATCCTTGAAACCATTTTTGTTAGAGCTCAATGTCGGGGTAGAGACCGGTGGCGAGGTAGAGGTGTATATCGGGAATTTTAAATTGAATAGAAAGTTTGAGTCCATGAAAGCTCAACCAATGGCTGAGGTAGAGGTAGATTTAGTATATCACCCAAGAAGATTTGGTTATTGAATTGGGTAAACTTCAAGTTACTCTGAAATCTTTATTTGGGCACCCTCAAATGTCGAAACTGAAGATACTGCAAATCCCCTAAAGTAAATGGACCGACTACTATTGCTTCAGGTAGTCAACCTATCCTTGCACTGTCTACTACTAATGTTACTATCGGTCCTTTATATTTGAACAAGATCTTACCAGACAATCAAACAATCACAAACATAAACGATAAACCAACATGTTTGATTAATAACCAAGGATTACAGATCACAAGTTTTTCTCTTTGAAGCTCTCCTTGTTTTTCTCTCTGATGAATAGTGTTGGCTAGTTGTTGATGATGATTGATAATGATATATTGAGATCTCATATCTACCTAATATCCAACAAAACTAATATCTAAAACTAAATATCTAATATCCTAAATATCTAATATTAGATATTTAGGAATAATATTAAAATACTATAATTAACACAATAATTAACTTTGACATTTATTACAAACTAACATTAGACTAATATTGAGAGTGGCTTTTCAGCTTTAGCTTCAGATTTCAATCTTCAGATTGGATGATCTTAAATCCAATAAATCTGTGATCTAACAATCTCTCATTTTGGATCAAGATCATTACTAAAATGATTCAGCAATTCAGTCTTCTCTTTCAGCTCAGAAGATACAATCTCCTTCTTTGTCTTCAATATATAATAATCTCCAGTTTTAGCTCAGAATTCTTTAGCAAAGTATCTTCAGAGAAAATTCTCTCAAATCAGCATGTCTTCAGAACACTTTGTCTTTGAAGAATTCGATCTTGGACATTTCTCTAAACTTTTGTTCTCTCCCATTTCTTCTCCTATTTCTTGATTAGCTCTTCTCCCCCTTTTTGATGAAAAGAGCAACGATTTCATCAAAACTTTGAGCAAGAAATGTCTTTCATAAGGATCCTCTGATTCGTCAATCCAAAAGATATTCATCCAGATCTTTGCAAATCCAGACAAAATAATCGTGTAACACCTGAATCAACAAATGAATCAGTTAACATGCCTGTCAGTAACACAAAGTTACTGTGTGTAACGAATACTCATTGGAAAAGGAGCTTTTTGATGTTCACTCCCCCAGGGATTCCATTCAATCATCGAAACACCACAAAGGTAAATTCTATGAACGTTATGACAAAGAAACAAATTCCTTATATGTTCGTGCATGTGATAGAAAGAATTAAGCACTGATGATTGTTTATAGGCTCAAAAATGTGTAAACCCCTGAGACAACAGTAAGTATAAACACAGACTCAATGTGCATGATTGAAGTGCGAAGGTGGGACAAACTTCCTTCTTTTTAATGTCCAGATTTTCCAAATGAAAATCAGATAGCAAATGTGCTGCTTCCCCTTTGAAAATGTGAAACACTTTCTATTTGAGTAGAAAATGAGTGGCTGGTGAGGTTTGATCAAGAGTTGGCATGTGCTAGTTGCTTGTTTCAATAATGTTCACCAAAGAGTTGTGAAACATTAGAATTGTGGCTGCCCGACTCAGAAAAAGTTGGTGCAGAGTTCTGATATTCTTTTTAACTCTGTTCTCACACCCTCTTTCTTTTAAACATTAAGCTCACTCTAACCAAACTCTCTTTTTCTGTATTCCTCATCACACAATCCACACTTATTTCTTTTGACTCCTCACACTCAATCATTATGTATTAACCTCTTGGGTAGGAAACACTGGTTAACGTGTATCCGTAGAAGTTGTGTTAAGTCCTTGCACAAAGAAATCCCTTGTTTTCCTAGAAAGCATGTGATGCTCAAAATGGTTTAACTATATCAGTTAAAGCACAAAGTAGATCTAGGAAACATTTAAAAATTTCACTCCCAAATTATAAAATCTGATGAAGAATCGGGAAGTGATTTGAACTTTTGAGAACATGTTTTCAATGATTGAAAGTTGTCCTTCTTTCAACCATATATGAGATTAAGATAAAGAATTATACCTTTTTCGTGCAATCTTACATCTCATGAAGTTAAGCGTAAAGTCATAATAGATATGAACGGTTAAGCATCTCTCAAACTGCAAAAGTCTTATGTCATAGTCAAAGCAAATTTATTCATTGAAATTAAAAAGACAAAAAGCAGTAAAAAAATGAAAGTACGAGTTCTGATCAGAAATAATCAGAAGTCATTTCCATACTCCTTTGACTTTTAGAGCTCCCCCTAAAATCATGCATTACAAAAATTTGACATAAAAGGTAAATGCAGAAATTATATAAGCTCCCCCTCAAAATAACAATGATCATCTATGGAGTTTCTTCTCACACTCCCCCTTAGATCATGAACAGATTAAAGAACATATATCTTGTGGAAATAATGATAAAGAAATGATGAAAATTTACAATAAGAAACTTCTAATAGGTAACCACCGATTAGGTCTTAAGATTTAGCATACCAAGCTTAGAGACAAGAAAATTGAATCTCTTTTCGTCCAAGGATTTGGTAAACAAATCTGCAGGCTGATAATCAGTTTTTAGAAAGTAAAGTTCAATTGTTCCTTTTTCGACATTATCTTTTATAAAATGATACCTGAAATCGATGTGTTTGGTCTTTGTATGCTGAACAGGATTAGCTATTATCGCGATAGCGCTCTTCGAGTCACAATAGATCGGGATTTTGTTGAAGTGAAAACCGTAGTCTCGCGGTTGCGTTCTCATCCACAAGACCTGAGAACAGCAAATAGCAGCAGCCACATATTCTGCTTCGGCCGTTGAAGTTGAGACACATAATTGCTTCTTCGATGCCCAACTGACGAGTTTATCACCGAGGAACTGTATATGACTTGACGTGTTCTTCCTGTGTAGCATGCAACCAGCATGATCTATGTCTGTATATGCTTTTAGTTCAAAGCTAGTATATTTAGGATACCACAGACCAAGATCTGCAGTCCCCTTCAGATACCTAAAAATTCGCTTAACTGCAGACACATGGGATTCTTTAGGATTAGCCTGATATCTAGCACATAAACATGTAGAAAATATTATATCCGGCCTACTGCAAGTGAGATACATCAAATAACCTATCATCCCTCTATAAGTCCTAACATCAACAGCCTTTCTCGAAAGATCGGTGCCAATCTTAGTACCAGGTGCCACTGGGGTACCAATCGGTTTACAATTTTCCATTTTAAACTTCCGAGGAATATCAAGAATGTATTTAGATTGATTGATGAAAATCCCAATGAAAATTGTTTGACTTGTAATCCGAGAAAAAAAATTCATCTCTCCCATCATATTCATCTGAAAAAGTGACACCATAAGGTTTGAAAAATTCTTACAGTATTTAGGATTTGTAGAGCCAAAAATAATATTATTCACATATATTTGAATTAGAATGATATCGGCTTTCTCCCTTTTAAGGAATAAAGTGGTATCGACTGTACCTTTTGTAAAACCTGACTTGACCAAAAATTTAGATAAGACATCATACCAGGCGCGAGGATCTTGTTTCAGTCCATAAAGAGCTTTGTCGAGAACGTATACATGATTCGGTTTCTCTTGATTAACAAAGCTTTCTGGCTGCGACACGTAGACTTCCTCCTTGAGAATGCCATTCAGAAATGTTGTCTTCACGTCCATTTGAAAGACCGTGAAGTTCTTGTGGGCTGCGTAGGCTAGAAACATCTGAATTGCCTCTAAATGTGCCACTGGAGCATAAGTCTCGTTGTAATCTATTCCTTCCTCTTGACTATATCCCTTGGCAACAAGTCTTGCTTTATTTATGATAACAGTACCATCTTCATCTTTCTTGATTTTGAAAACCAATTTCGTACCAATTATGGTTTTACCTTGAGATTTGGGTACGAGTCTCCAGACTTTAAGTATTTCAAACTGATTCATCTCTTCATCCAATGCAGTCACCCAATCGGAATCAGCAAGGGCCTCAGATACGCGAGTAGGCTCGATCTTGGTCAGAAAGGATTCATGCATACACATATTCATAGAAGTAGACCTAGTTTGCACCGGTTTTGTTGAATCTCCAATGATTTGGCTTATCGGATGCGCTTTGGTCCATTTGTGTTCATGAGGGAGTGGATTATATGTAGATGGATCAATATCATCATATATGAGTCCACTGTTATCTTCATCAGGATGTTCAGTAGGAATGGGGGGTTCAATTGAAGTAGTAGGTGCAGAAGTCTCAGTAGGTACAGCTTGGTCAGCAACTTCTGTCTCTTCATTATTAGTCACAACTTCAACTGTCGGAGTATGTATTTGAACTTGAACTTCTTGTCGAATCGTGGAGTCGGATTCAGTAGAGATATCTGAAATGGTTGGATGAGTAGTCATTGAGTCTTCCATCCTGTCAACCACAACAGATTTAGTTACTTTAGATCTAAGAAATTCATCATAAAATAGTTCAAATAATAAATCTAAATCAGATAAATGATTAGTAGACTTTGATGCCCCATCTGATTTGTTCGCTTGAGGCACAGGTTCTGGACTGATTTGCCCAGAAGCTAGTACTCCTGTTATCACGGGTTCTGAACGAACGTGCTCAGAAGCCATCTCCTCATCAAATGTAACGTTGATGCTTTCAACAACATTCTTTGACTTCTTCAAGTATACACCATATGTAGTAGATGTAGAGGAATAGCCAATAAAAATGCCTTCATCCGCTTTAGCGCTGAACTTGTTCAGACTCTCTCTGTCGTTTAGAACATAACACTTACACCCAAAAATATGAAAATATTTGATTGTAGGTGTTCGGTTGTTGATTAACGATTACGGAGTCTTCTTAAATCTGCGGTGTATTATGGAACGATTATGAGTGTAGCACGCAGTCGATACAACTTCGGCCCATAGAAATAGAGGTAAGTCAGATTGGCTTAGCATAGTTCGAGCAGCCTCTACTAGCGTACGATTTCGCCTTTCGACTACTCCATTCTGTTGAGGCATACGTGCAGCAGAGTATTGATGTGAAATCCCGACCGATTCGAGATATTCTTCGACTGTTTTGTTCTTGAACTCTGTGCCGTTTTCAGTTCTGAGAAGTTTGACTGGTTTCTGCAGATTCACCTGCGTCGTCTTCAGAAATGTAATGAGAACATCGGGCGTCTCATATTTTGAACGTAGAAATTTGACCCACGTGTATCGCGAATAATCGTCCACGATAATTAATATGTACTTCTTTCCGCCTAAGCTTTGCGTTCGCATCGGACCACAGAGATCCATATGCAACAACTCTAATGGAGAGTTGGTACTCGGTTCAGGCTTTGGTTTGTGCGGAACTCTCTTCATCTTACCTTTTTCACATGCTGCACACAGATATTCTTTGACATACTTTAACTCAGGAAGTCCGTTCACTAACTTTCCACTAACCAGTTTATTGATGTACCGAAAATTGAGGTGAGAGAGCCGGCGATGCCATAACCAGCCTTGTTGCATCGAGGCTTTTGAGAGTAGACACACCTGTTTGTCAGTCTGGACGTTTGAAAAATTGATTGTGTAGAGGTCGGACTTTCGAGTGTCGACCAAGAGTTCCTTGCCATCTTCAGTGCGAACAGAACACCTCTTGGACTTGAAATTTACCTCTAAGCCTTTGTCACAGAACTGGCCTATATTGAAAAGGTTGTGTCCTAAGCCTTCAACATAGCTCACCTTCTTAATCGTGACTTTGTCGTGTACCATATCACCATACCCTAGAATTGGTGAAAACTGATCGTTACCAAATCGAATTATTCCACAATATTTCTCTGTATAGTTGGTCAACATACCTTTCTGCTCGGTCATATGCTTGGAACACCTGCTATCCAAGTACCACATATGACGGGTCTGTATAAGAGAAATTACGAAACAAGAGGTTTAGGTACCCACTTATAAATGGGACCTAAGGTATTAACACATGATTTTGGCACCCATTGAAATATGGGTCCTCTTTGCTTTTGAGAATCAAATGAAGAATTAGAATGATAAGAGTGTACATGATATGTGCCATACCAAATATCAGAATCTTGACAAGAAGCATAATCATGTTTATCATAATATGAAGACTTTCTAGCAGACAGACGTAACTGGAATAATTGCTTTAAAGAATATTTCTTGCTAGAAACAACAAGATTAGGTTTAGAAATAGCAACATTCGCAATCAAAACATATTTACTAGTAGTAGTCTTATTACAGTCAACACTAGAAAAAGATTTAGCAGTCTCGTCAATCTCCTGTTTAGGTTGCCACTTAGATTTAACTCCAAGCCTTTTCTTGCTCATATCTGAAACATTTGAAACTTTTGAGTTAGAATTGAGAGAATCAAATGAATGCTTCTTCTTTGGCTTACCAGTAGTGATCGGTTTTTGTAAATGCTGAGATTTCTTCTTACCTTTAGCATTTTTAGTTTTCACATAAACTGTTTCATCAACTTTCGTTGATGATTTACCTTTCTTATACATACTGGATAATCCAAAGGAATTCACAACAAAAGACGAATGATTAGGAAGTTTGGCACTAAAATCAAATTGATCAATACAATCATCTAAAGCACCATCAGAGTTTAGAAAATCAAACCCTCCATCAGTTAAACCAAGCATATCATTAAATTTTGAAACCTTGGTTGATTTGGAAAGAACAGTATTTTTAAGCACAGTTCAAAACACTTTTTGTTCAACATCAATCAAAAGTCTTTCATTTGCTAAAGATGTCTCAAGTTCAGAAATTTTACTTTCCAAAATGAGAGGAGGGATGTATAGTTTACCTTCAATAGGTTTAGCCTCCATTATATTTTACAGAATAACTCTCAAAAAAATCATTTGAAAGAGATTTTGATTGAACAGAATCATAACTTTGATTCAACTTCCCAAAAAGAAATGGAAGTTGAAATTTGGATTTGATCTTTCATTTTTCAGTTTCCTTGAATTCATCCTCTTTAGACAGTCCGGTCCAGAAAACTTTACGTTCAGGGTATCGATGAGTCAGTGCTGGCACTTCAGATATACCCTTTTTAAGTCAGTGCTGGCACTTCAGATATACCCTTTTTAAGGTAGTTAGGATTCTCATAACCAATTCCCCAACTCTCTTTATTCTTTTTGGGTTTGTTTAGATGAATGGTTTGTTCAGTTTGACCCAATGAGTATAACTTATTTTCCAAAGCATTTAATTTTGCAAGTAAAGATTTGTTTTCTTCAGTGCGCGAAGAATACATTCTCGTAACCTCTTTGAAATCAAACTCAGACATTCTCAATTTAGAATTTGTTTCAGCAATCTCTTTAAGAATTATGGTCTGTTCTTTTGCGCTGGTGTCAATGTTTTTATGTAAAGTCTCAACCAAAACTTTCTTCTCAGCAATATCCTCGCTAAGTTTCTGTATTGATTGGTTTTGGTCATGAATAACACCCTTTTCACGCTTAAATTTCGACTCTAAGTCTTGGAGTTTTGTCATCATGACATGCATTTGATTTAAGAAATCTGATTTAGTTAAATCACATACCTCTTCATTGTCCTCTTCCTCGGAATCAGCTTCAGCTTCTATTTCCAGCTTGCCCATGAAGCATAGATGTGCTGTCTCGTCCTTCTATTTATTTTCATCTTCTTGGTCTGACTGATCTAGCCAGAACTCATCTTCTACCATCAATGCCTTTCCAGCTTCCTGTTGCTTGGCTAGAAGCATTTTGTTCTTGTAGTAGTCGGAGTTCCGGACTTTGGGTCTTAGGCAGTCTCTGGCAAAGTGTCCAAGTCTACCACAATTGTAGCATTTTGGAGGTTCTTGCTGTTTGGTCTCTTCAGCTTTATACCTTTTCTCTTCTGGCTTCCTTTCCTCTAACCTCTTTCCTTCAAATCTCTCCTTGTGAACATAGTTGCTAGGACCAGATGAATACCTCTGACTGTTCGAGCTAGGATTTTTGTAGAACTTCTTTTGAAAAGCCTTGGTCAACATAAGCATAGCCTGCTTTAGATTTTCACAGTCGTCAGAGTCAGAGTTCGCTTCATTTTCAACCTCTTCTGATTCATACATAATCATCTTTTTCTTCTTCTTCTTCACAACAAGAGCTATTGAATCATCAACTGTCTTCTCACCCTGTCTCTTTTCATCCATGATCTCATCCACTTCTACCTCATTTTGCTTGAGGGTTTCATATACCTCGTGAAGTGGAATATCGTTCAGATCTTTTATTTGCTTCATCTGCCTTGTAAACCTTTTCCATTCAGGCTGGAGGATGCTTAGGAATTTGACATTCAACTCTATCTGTGATTTATTGACCTTGTTCTTGCTTAACTCATTCAGCAAGGTCATAAATTTGTCATATGTTTCTGCTAGAGATTCTCCAACTATGCCTTTGAACTCTTCATAGTTGTTAAGGCAGTTGGATATCTTGAGCTGGTTTCGAACTTTTGAACCAAGCATCATTTTCTCCAGTTGATCCCACATCTGTTTGCATGTAGCTTTATAGTTGTCCATCTAGTTCACCAAACTTAAGTTGATATGGTTCTTCCTCAGTCCCAACCATACGAGTCTTCATAACAGGTGGCATAGCTCATTCTTCTAAAGATTTTCTGATTAATTCACCCAAATCATGTCTTTCTATGAAGTCCATGAACCGATCTTTCCACTGCTCATACTCTCCCCTGAAGAGTACTGGTGGCTTTGAGTCAGTTCCAATAGCTAGAGCTTCTCTTGATGTCGTCATGTTTGATTAATGTGCAATAAGAACTTGTACTTGATCGTTAGTCCAGATAAAATCAGATAAATACTGAATTATACGATTCAGAAATACTAAACCAAGAACTGGCGCAAAAGCACAAATTTGCGCTAAGAGAAGGTGGTGAAAGAGTCAACTTTGCGCTATTAGGAGCTGGCGCAAAAGAGTTTTGCGTGAGGAATGGGTCGCGCGAAAGGAACTTTGCGCGAAAGGAACATTGCGCGAGTAGTGGGTGGCGTAAAACAGACTTTGCGCGAGAAGAATGTTGCGAGAATTGGAGTTTGCGCGAGTAGTGGGTCGCGCGAAATGAAGTTTGCGCGAGTAGTTGATCGCGCAAAATGGATTTTTGTGCGAGACATTGATGGCGCAAACCGGGATGCTCGACCGATATGATGTTGCGACCGGAGAGATGCTTGATCGGGGTCCTGCTTTGACCGGAGTGTTGCGTTGACCGTTGTGATGAGTCGACCAGAGTAATGCGTCGACCGGAGTGATGCGTCGACCGGAGTCAGTCCGACCAGTATTGACCGGTGTCTTGCTTTGACCGGGGTTGCGACCGGTATGCTCGGACCGGTGTGTACCGATGTGAGTGCGACCGGTGTCGACCGGTGCATGTTCTTCGATAATCGGCTCTGAAACACCCAAATACACCTATCTAGAAATCGATTTACAACTCAAAAATTTGACAACACGATCGACTAACCATCGATAACAAGTTACAAACTTTTGATTTCAAAAACAAACAATTTTTGAAAATTTGATCGATGGTACAGTGACTTTGAAGATGAAGAACATAGTGAGTTCTTTAAATTTGATTTGAATCTGGTCAAGCTCTGATACCAATTGTCGGTCCTTTATATTTGAACAAGATCATACCAGACAATCAAACAATCACAAACATAAACGATAAACCAACCTGTTTGATTAATAACAAAGGATTACAGATCACAAGTTTTTCTCTTTGAAGTTCTCCTTGTTTTTCTCTCTGATGAATAGTGTTGGCTAGTTGTTGATGATGATTGATAATGATATATTGAGATCTCATATCTACCTAATATCTAACAAAACTAATATCTAAAACTAAATATCTAATATCCTAAATATCTAATATTAGATATTTAGTAATAATATTAAAATACTATAATTAACACAATAATTAACTTTGACATTTATTACAAACTAACATTAGACTAATATTGAGAGTGGCTTTTCAACTTTAGCTTCAGATTTAAATCTTTAGATTGGATGATCTTGAATCCAATAAATCTGTGATCTAACAGTTACAAAAGGGTGCACTTATAAAATGTTTTTAGCTTGTAAATTCACAACTTATTCTGGTGAGCAGGATCCAATCAAAGCAATACGTTGGTTATGGGAGATGTAATCAATTTTGAACACTAGTAAATGTTTGAATGAGGATAGAGTGATATTTGTTGTATATGTATTAAAATCTGATGCTCTATTCTGGTGGGATATAATAATGTCATCAAAAGGATCTAATATTTTAAAAACTATGTCTTAGAAAGATTTTTCCTATGAATTCAAAGATCAATTTGTCCCAAAGCTGTGGTAGGACAGTTGAAAGAGGAATTTCTAAGATTTGAACAAGGGAAGATAGTTCAAGAATATACAGTGCAAAATTCTTAGAAAACCCCGATTTACAGAATTATATGTATCGATTGAACCTCGCAGGATAGAAAGATATATCTGGGGATTGAAATCTTTTGTGGATTGAAATCTTCTGTTAGAGAAATGGTCATGGCTATGAGTCCAGTCACGTTTCAGTCTGCAATTGATGTTGCATAAATGACGGAAAAAGAGAAAAACTGAAAATCAGGACAGAAGGGCAGTGAAAAGAGAAAATGGGATTGGTCGTCAAACAAATACCAAAGGCCAAAGTTTACCAAATTTTGTAACCATACGAATCAAATGGTTATTGAGAGACCATGTCCAAGATCGCACAAAATACACCAGGGTGATTGTATTCCAGATCAGATAAATTGTTATAAATGTGCAAAACCGGGTCATATTGCGTGAGATTGTCGAATAACACGTTTTTGTTATTATTATAACTCTACGGATCATCTTCAAAAAGATTTTCAATAATTGAGGGGCCGAGGAATAAACTATTCTAAGGGTAGTCAAGGTAACTAGGGAAGACGCTAGAAAGCCCGATAAATCAAATGCAAAGTGGTGTGCTTTTCAAACGACTACAGGAGAAGCCGAAGAGACATCAGATGTGGTCTTAGGTACGTTTTTGGTAAAATTTGTATGCAAAAGTGTTATTTTATTATCCTACTAATCGTTATTTTTTTCTCCTTCATTTATTGGATTTTTGCACGTGAAACCTAAGCCTTTAGATTATGCTTTAGTAGTAGAAACTACTAACAATAATTAGGTTTCGGTTAGTGAAGTATTTGATGACTATAGTATAGATAGGGATGGGTGTGTGGTACCAATTAAGGATTTCCTTATATCTTTGAAAGAATTTGATGTTATAGTGGGGATATATTGGTTGGCAGAAAATCAGCAGTGTTGTATGTAATATTGGATCAAATAATTGTATTCAAGATTAAATTAAATAAAGGGTCTAATTTGTAATAGTGTTTAATACCTTAGGGGGTATTTTAGCTATTAGTTAATATTAATTAGGTCATTTTGATCTAGGTATATATAGTTTTGTTTTATTAGTTTTAGGGTTAATATTCATAATTATTGAAGAGGAGGCAACCATATTTTCTCTCTGTATTGTACGCTTCAAGGTACCAAGAACACACACATGCTTTTCATCTGATTAATCAAAGGATCGTGGTATGTTAATCTGATTTTTTTTATCTCTTGATCTTTATTGTGTTGTGTTAATTTATCAACTATAATCTGGGCTTAACAAATGGTATCAGAGCCAAAGAATCAAGCTTTTTGGATTAAATTTGTGTTCATCGATATCTCACTGTGTGAATGTCGAATTCATGATTTAATGGGGTTTTATGCATAAAATTGAGTAGATTAGATGCGTTTTATGGTATTGAAAAACATCAGATTGGTTAATAACACTTAAAATCATAAATCGATTGAATTTTTGTTAATTTTTGGATACTAGGTTCAACAAGTTCATAAAACTGTCGAGTACTGCTTCTATCAAATTGAGTGATTAAAAGTTGTTTTTAATTATTGTTTGCAGGATCGAAACTCAAACAAGAATTTAAATAACACACTCAGAAACTTATGTTAAAGAAGTTGCGAAAAAACACTTTAACAAATATCAATGGAACATTATATAGAAATCAAATCACAAGTTTATATTGATTCAACTTGATGATTACACAAAACCTCAATCTATTTAACAGACTAAACAGACGTTCTATACTTTTCTATAGAAAGGATCTAAACTATTCTTGAGGTTAATTCTCTCTAAAACAAAACGTATGAATTAACTTTTCTATCAAAGACTTCTATACTATATATACAAGACTGAGTACAAGATAATTATCAAAATAAAATTGATCTTCATCATCAATACCATTATCTCCAACTCATTTTTATCTTCAAGTCTTCTTTATCTTTAGAAGCAGCACTAACCTTCTTTTAGCAGTATTAATCATTTGAGCAACATAAACATCCTCAGCAGTATTAATCCTTGAGCAGTATTAACCATGCTTACAGTAGTAATCTTCAACGACATTAACTACTAGCAGTACTAACTCTCCAAGCAGTACTAACTATTCAAGTAGCAGCACTAACTTTTCAAGTAGTATTAATTCTACTAGCAGTATTAAAAGTACAAGCATTTGTAATACCTTTCAACTAGCAGTAGTATCCATCCTTAGCATATTCTGACCCAACAATCTCCCCCTAACTTAACTTTTCAGAATGAGAAGTTAAGTTCTTCAACTTAGAGTCTTCATGATGCTTTCAACACTTCAGCTTAGTTCCCCAAATTAGGATCCAGATCCAGACTTTAATTTATGATTCTTCTTATTACAATCTTTGCCATTTCAGAACCTGTAGAACATACCAGCTTTGCTTTCAACATTCCTTGTAGCTTAGCTCTGCTATGATCATACACTTTGTCCACCAAGTAGTACTCATGATAGCTTTTGTCTATGGTCAGAATATATACTCCACATCTTTCAATTAACATCCAATGGTCAATGCTTCTGAAAACCCTTTCATGATTCATATCTCTGATAATATGCTTAACCCTGTCAGAATCAAACATCATGCATAGGTACTCTACAGCTATCTTGATTAAACTCATTCCAGCTTCTTCCAACACTTTACCATATAATCCCATCCCAACTTTGTGCATTTCTTCCAAATCATACCTGGAGCAACTTCTGATAATTTTACCGTATGTAGCATACACTTCATAGTGATCTCCCAGTCTCTTGATCCTGAAGTATTCTTTGCCTTGATCTTTCAAAATATCCCAATGAATGATTTCAGGAGCATTCACTGATATAGGATCAGCTTGCACAAGTTCTTCATTTGTCAGAGTCATGTACAAATGGAATTGTTGATTGGACTGCTCTGGATTCTGCTCTGGCTCTTCTAAAGGTTCATCAGTAGGTTCTGTTTCTGCTTCTGCTCTTTCTTCTTCAATTCTTGCTCTTTTTGCCTTTGGCTTGGTGGCAATGGATTTCTTTCTCTTCTTTCTTTTCCTTGACAGGAGTTCCTTCTTCACTTTCTGGGAAAGGTTGTTGAATGTTGAGATCATGCCTCTCTTTCATCTTCCTTTCAGCTTCTTCCCTTTATTGGAGTCCTATTTCAGTTTGATCATCTCCTTCTGGTAGAGTTCTTCAAGCTTTCCAAAAGACATACTTGTAAACATTCCCTCAGGAACTCCAATAGCTCCTTTCAGGAAGTTTATCATCTTTCTTCTTTCTTGGTTAGCTAAGTATGTCTTGGAAGGTTGTCTTTGTCTAGTCTTCAGTGGTAGCCTTTGCCTTGAAGCCTTCTTTGTGGCTTTCTTAGCAGCAGCTGCAGACTTCAGACTCTTTTTGATATTCCTCATTCAGCTTAGTAGCCAATTCCAAAGCTATCTCTCTGTCTTTTGCAGATTAGATTTGTTCTTCCTTTTCCAACTCTTCTTGAAGCTTTTTGGCCAATTCATCATCCAACTATATATGTTTCTGTTTCTTCACTGGTTGCTCAGACTCAACCATCTTTTCCTTTCCCTTCTTCTTTGCATCCTCCATATTGTCTTCTTTTAGTTTCTTTTCTAATCCTCCTTCTTCGATCATTACTCCCTTAGCCTTTTGAGTGGCTTTAGGAGTGTCATTCTTAGCTTTTACAAGGGTTTCTGCAATTTCAATTTCCTCTCTGGACAATGTTGTTTCTGCTGCATTTTTCTCTGTTTCTACTTCTTTTGCAGTTACTGCTGCTGGCTCAGTTACTGCTTCTTTTGTATTTTCTGCTGCATTTGATTTTTCTGTTTCCCTATTCAACTCCCCCTCAAAATGAGCTTCCATGCTAACAGGTCTTTGTTTCTCCCCTTCAACTTTTCTCTCCCTCTTGTTGAAAGCATCTCTCCTTTTCTTTAAAACATACAGCTTTCTTCTCTTTTTCTGCACCAACCTCTGAACCATCTTCTTTAGTTTGGTAATATGCACTTGTTGAGACAGTCTTACCAGTTTCATCTCCTCTATATCTTTACCCTATTTGATGACATCAAGATTGATATTTCCCATAGTTTCCATCAATTCATCATAGTTATATCTGTCCTCACCTCCTTTAGGTGTGTTGACCACCCTTGAAGGATCCTTGGATCTTTTAGTAGAGGTCTTCTGCCTAGCAGAAGCAGCCTCTACCCACTTGGTTTCTTGGCACCTGGGACCTTTGGATGATTGCTCACCCAAAGTTACCATGGGGAAGGTCTTAGATATGTTCACACTGTCCTGCCCTGCACTTTGTGCAAAGTCAGTAGTGTGAGCCTTACTACCCATATGCTCTTCCCTCTCCTTATTGAGCACCTTCTTGGGGTTGGGAGACACCCCTGTGGTTTCCCTGTCGATATTCTCTAATGGAGAATGCTCCATTAGAGGGCTTGAAGGCTGTGGGGGTGAAGGTACAAGAAGGTAAGAAACCTTCTTTACCTTTTTCCTTATATAGATTTTGGTGATGGGGGATGTGAACTTTTCAATAGGAATCTGAGGAGGATTACTAGAAATGAGTGGTGTGGGTAGGTCATCAGTTTGGTTGTCGAATGTGGGCTTTGACACTGATGCCTAACCATGGGAATGTGACACACCCATCATTGTAGAGAACAATGGGGTGTCTTGTCCAGAAAAGTCCTTGGAGGGCCTTTTCATGTTTGAGAATACCTTCCCTTTGGGAGGTTTTGGTACATACACCTCTTGAAAAGAAGGTAGATCCGTCAATTCCTTCAGTATAATCTCTTGTACAAACCTGGGATACATGTAAAAGCTTTTGGATTTGGTATCCAGGTTTGACATAAAATCATTGAAGATCATTTGAGAGAAATTGAACTTTCTAGATGTAGCTAAGTAGACCAAAGCATAAGCTGAGGTACTGCTAAACTCACTCCATCCAGTTATTTTTCTTGAAATGCAATGTTGGAGGGTATGAACAAAAAATCTCCACTGTGGTGAAAATCTGTTCTTGAAAAACTTGAATACATTAGTGGGACCTTCATACCCCATATTACTAAGAGTTTGGAAGAGATCTTCCTTAGGTAAGGAGGTTCTACCTGAGGCATCATCTAATCATAGATGGATGCGAATACATTCCTCTGAGATGGTCAGGGGTTTATCACACACCCTGGTTTGAATGACCTGAGGCCCTTCTTCAGTGTGAATGGTAGCATTGGCCCAGAACTGTCTTTGATGTTTCACATAGATTGTGGGATTGACAGTAAGAGCGTGGGCGATGTGTGAGGATTTGAGGAAATCCACTATGGCATGGAAACCTTCAGCTTGCTTTGGTTTCTGCAACATGGCGAGCTCGTTGTGTTTATCAAAGAATGCTCGTCCTGCCATCGTTCTGGTTAAATATAGCGTTCGAAACGTTCCTAGGGTTGACACTGGTAAGCAAGAACTGGAGAGAGAGAAGAAGAAACAATGGAAGTTCAAAGAGTCGTTTGTATTTTGGCGGTCAGAAAGGGTATTTATAGGTGGAGGGTTTCAGTTAGAAGCAGTACTAAGTACCCTAGCAGTATTAACTAACTCGCAGTATTAACTAGCAGTATTAACACAGACTAGCAGTATTAACACATACCAGCAGTAGTAACCCTGATTAGCAGTATTAAATAAGTCAAGCAGTAGTAACTTTGTACTGGCAGTATACACCACCTAGCAGTAGTAACCAAACTTAACCATTTTTGAAAAATTATCATGAGTAATATAGCGAGCAGTATTAACTGACTTAAAAGTACCTAGTATCCATTTGAAGCAATCTGAAACACTGAAACACACAAGGTTAGTAGCACCATTCACAATATAATATAAGAAAGTAGACAACATGGAATCTATACAGGTACATGAGACAAAAGATAATAGGCTTATTCAGAGTTTATCATGCCCACACTTGCGACCAAAAATGTAAATCTACCCACATTAAAAGCTTTAGTGAATAGATCAGCAAATTGGTTACTTGTATGAACTTTCACAACCTGAATTAGCTTCTTTTCATTACAGTCTCTGATAAAATGATACCTGATTTCTATATGCTTTGTTTTGGAGTGCTTGACTGGATTATTAACATAGCTAATAGCATTGTTGTTATCTATGAAGATTGGAGTTTGAAGAAAGGTCATACCATAGTCCAGCATTTGATTCTGAATCCCGAGTACTTGAGAATAGCAGCTTGCAGCAGCTATGTACTCTGCTTCTGTTGTAGATGTGGACATTGTGGTTTGTTTCTTGCACTGCCATGATACTAGTCGTGCACCCAAAAACTGACATCCCCCTGAAGTTGACTTTCTATCCAAATTTCACCACCCAAGTCACTGTCTGAATAAGCAAATAGGTCAAATGGTGAGTCATGAGGACACCAAAGACCTAATCTAGGTTGGCCTTTGAGATATCTGAATATCCTCTTGACTGCTTGAAAGTGTGACTGCTTAGGCCTTACTTGAAATCTGGCACACACACAAACAGGAAACATGATATCTGGTCTTGAAGCAGTGAGATACATGAGGGAGCCAATCATGGATCTGTAGTGATGAACATCCACATCCTCCCCCTCAAGATCTGTAGTGATCTGTTTGTGTGTCTCCATGGGTATGCTTGCAGGCTTTGAGTCTGAGAAACCAAACTTATTAAGAATGTCCTGCACATATTTGGATTAACTTATAAAAATCCCATCTTTCTTCTGCTTAACTTGTAGCCCTAGGAAGAAGGTAAGTTCACCCATAGAACTCATCTTGAATCTGTTGTGCATCAAATCTTCAAAATCTCTGCACATTTGATCTTTTGTGGATCCAAAGATAATATCATCCACATAGATTTGTACAATTAGGATGTTCTTCTTCTTCCTCTGAATGAACAGAGTCTTGTCTATGATTCCTCTTTGAAACCCATTTTCCAAGAGATAGGTAGACAGAGTGTCATACTATGCCCTTGGTGCTTGATGTAGCCCATAGAGTGTCTTCTTCAATTTGTATACTCTGTTAGGATAATTTGGATTCCCAAATCCTGGAGGCTGATAGACATACACTTCTTCTTCAATTCTTCCATACAGAAAAGCACTATTTACATCCATCTGGTAGACTTTGAACTTCATGAAAGATGCATAGGCTAAAAATAGCCTGATTGCCTCTATCCTGGCCACTGGTGCAAATACTTCTTTATAATCAATACCTTCTTCTTGAGTATACCCTTGTGCCACTAATCTGGCCTTGTTCTTTATTACAATTCCTCTCTCATCTTTCTTTTTTCTGAAGATCCATCTTGTGCCAATTGCTCTGTGTCCCTTTGGAAGATCCACCAGATCCCATACATCCTGCAACAAAAACTGCAGTAGCTCCTCTTTCATTACTTCTATCCAGCTTGGATCCTTCATTGCATCAAATGCCTTTTTGGGTTCAACCTGTGATAGAAAGCAAGATAATAAACCTGATTGTAGATCTTTCAATCCCCCTAACTTGCTTTGTTGCCTTGTGATCATTGGAGATTTGATGTCACCAATCACTAATTGAGGAGGATGATTCTTCTGGGTTCTTGTAGCATTGACAGCCTCTTCATTAAGATTGACTTCAATATTGGTGTCATTCCTTTCTGGAGAGCTTCCACCATACACTGAAGAATCATCATCTGTGTCTTCTTCTTCCAAAACTGGCATCTCAGGACCTTTGATTCCTGAATCTGAGGGCTGATCTTTCTTTTCACCTATGTCCTCTTCATTCTGAGCTGGTTCAGTGTCCTTTGAATCTGAATTATCTTTCTTATCTTGGTCACAGAATTCAATAGGATCAGCAGTAGGTGTTGGGAACAGTACAAACTCTTGTCTTTGTACTTGTGCCTTTTTCTGTTCCTGTTTCTGCATTATGCTCGTCACTGAAACTCAAAGAATTAGTCAGTGAATCAATGTCAAATAGCTAGTCAGGACATGAACCAAGTTGATTTGGTGTGTTCTCATTGCATTTGACATTGTCACTTTCTTCAATAATCCTAGAAGAGGTGTTAAAAACTCTGTAGGCCTTACTTTGAGATGAATAACCAACAAGAAAGCCATCCTCAGCTTTGCTATCAAACTTGCCTAGGTGAGTTTTGGTATTGAGAATTGTGCAAGGACATCCAAATGGTTTGAAAAATCCAATAAAAGGTTTCTTCTTTTTAAAAAGCTCATAAGGTGTCTTGTCTTGGGATTTTACTACTAGAACTCTGTTTTGAACATAGCAGGCAGTGTTAACTGCTTTTGCCCAAAAAATGATTGGAAGTTTTGAATCTGCCAACAGGGATCTAGCAGTTTCTATCAGAGTACTATTTCTCCTTTCAGCAACACCATTCTGTTGAGGAGTCCTAGGAGCACTGTATTGTTTCTCAATGCCTTTTTCCTCACAAAAGTTGTTTAGGTCATTATTTTCAAATTCAGTTCCGTTATCAGACCTAATGACTTTAACTCTTAGATTTGTTTGGTTTTCAATTCTAAGAACAAAGGATTTGATCAGTCCACTTGTCTCATCCTTAGTCCTCAGAAAATAGACCCAAGTGAATCTAGAGAAATCATCAACAATAACCAAGCAGTAGGATTTCTTGCCAATACTCATCACATTTGTAGGTCCAAACAGATCCATATGTAGTAAATTAAGAGGTGAAGAAATTGTATTTATCTCTTTGGACTTATGAGAAGTTTTGTGTTGTTTGCCTTTAAGACATGCAACACAATGATCATCACATGAAAATACCTTTTGTGGCAAACCTCTTAAAAGGTTGTTTTTCACAAGTTTATTCATTGTTTTAAAGTTCATGTGACACATCCTTCTGTGCCAAAGAGATGATTTATGTACTGAAGCTTTTGAAAATAAACAATTTAGAGATGAGAAACTACACTCTCCAGGTCTAAACAATAAACATTGTCCTTCCTAGGAGTTCTAAGTAGTATCATATTGTCATCAACTACCTTGAACCCTGGAGCAAGGATAATACATTCAGTATCAGTGAATAATATGCTATGTTTCTTGTCACAGACCTGTGATACACTTAACAGGTTGTATTTTAATTGGTCAACATAGTATACATCCTCAAAGATCAGCTTACCTTTTGACACATTACCTTTTCCACTTATCTTACCACCTGTTGGATTATCACCAAAAGCAACATGTCCTCCGTTAATTCTTTTGAAGTTTTGAAGGCATGCCATGTTACCTGTCATGTGCCTGGAACAACCACTATCAACATTCCAAATGCTCCTTCCCTTGAGCTGTTGGTTGCCCTGCACATTTAATAAAGCAGTTAGTTTTTAATAGGAACCCAAGCCAAAGTGGTTTTGGGTTTCCCATTCTCATCAACATATTCATATTCAGACTGGATGAGATTATCATACTGAGAAATCTTATTGCTTGAATACTTTGTCACAATAATGGGTTTGTTACTGAAAGCAGTACTAACTTGATTGGCAGTACTAACTTTGTTAGCAGTACTAACTGGGTTAGCAGTAGTATTGCTTGTAGCAACATTATTTCTGTCAGCAGTACTATTTGAAGTAGCATTACTAACACATTTCTTTACTTTTGGAACCCAAACCTGGACAAAGTTGTTTGTTGTCTTTGTTTTTAAGTTACTCCTAGGCTTATTTGGAGTATTTTTCTTTGAATTAGCAAACTTATTCTGAACATGAGATTTTATAGGTGTCCTTCTCACATTCTCAGCCATATGATTTCTTATTTGCTTCCTATAACCAACAGGATTTTGTATATTTCTTTGAAAACTGGTCCTTTGGTTAAAAGGATTGAAATAACAGGATTGAAACCAACAAGGCTTTGGTCTGTTAATTTTTTTTAGATCAATTCCTTGTTTTAATGCCCACTGATTATTTCTATTTCTTTGATTTCCCCTTGTTTTATCATGTTTTTGGGGCTGATTCTATTTACAAGTACAGGGATTAACAACAGTGGTTTGCATGTAATGAACTCCCTGTACCTTTCCCTTTCCTCTCTTATGGGTCTCAGCTTTTTCATTCTTAACAGTCTCTTCTCCAGACTTTAATTTCTCATTCTTGACAAAAGGTTTACCCCCTCTTTCATTTGTCAGAATGTGGTTTTCTAGGGGAATATCTTTTTGGTCTTTCTCCTTCTTACTCTCAGAGTCCTCTTCTTCAGAATCTGCCTCAATCACTACTTTGTCTAAAGGATCTACTTCAGTGGCTCCTTCAGGTAATTCCTTCTTGTCCTGTCTTTCTAAGAGATCAGAAGTAGGAGGAATATAGTTATTGTTGTATGGTGGAGGGGTGGTGTTGTAGCCTATTCCTCTTCTAAGTTTGTCATGGACTTGAGTTTTTAAAAGTGAGTCCATTGCTTTAGAAGCATTGGAATATTTCTCAATGTCCAACTTGGCTTTCTCAAACTCACTCCTTATCTTCTCACATTCCTCTTCAGACTTTTTAAGCTTAATCTAATTGATTTTTCTCCCACTTCTAGTAGTTTGTATCATAGGAATGTTGAAGTTCATTAGCCTGGTAAGACTTAATATGTTCTTCAAACCTCTCAACAATCAGGACATACTCTCTTCTATCTTTTTCTAACCTTTTAAGGTCATCACATATACTCCGATTGTGATCCCTGTACTTTTTAACAATTTCAATACAGGTTTTAGAGCAAAGATTAGAAGTTACCTCTGTGGGAATATCAGTGCTTTCTGAAACTTTAGACATTAAAGCTTGATTCTGAACTGCTTCTTCTGCTTGGTCACTCCAGTCAAATCCCATTCCTTCTTGGGAAACAAGAGCTTGAGAAGAGTTCCTACTTTTGAAGCTAGTGGACTGTGATGGTTTATGGTTGCTAGTATGTTGTTGAGGCATTCCACTTCTGCATTATCTTGCAAAGTTCCCCAGCTTGTGGCATTTGTAACATTCAACCTTGGATTTATCAAATTCAATCCCATCTTCTCTTTTCTGAGCAAAGTTGTTCCTTCCAGTCCTTTTAATGAATCTTTTTACCATCATAGTCAGCATAGCCATCTGCCACTTGATGTCCATCTCTTCCAGATCATCAGCATTTATCTGTTCTAAGTCATCATTAATTAGAGAGGAATTAGCATGACTGGCTAAAAAAGCTTCTAAAACTGAGTCATTGGATCCATCTTTCTTTGATCCATGGGCAGTGCTAACTGATTATGTATTAGCAGTAGAATCAGTAGAGGATGATAAAAGGGCAGCATTGTATGAGTATCCAGAGGGCCTCTTCTTTGTTTCTACCTCTGCTTCAAACATCCTAAGATCATTATAGAGGTCATCCAATTCCTTGTCCTCCAATTGATCATTCTGTCTGAAGGAGACAGTGTACATAGTCCATTCATCACCAAGAGATCTTAGAAATTTTCTGTTAGCATCATCTTGATCTATCTGAACGCCAACAATAGCCAACTCACCAATTAGCTTATTAAATCTATCAAAAGTTTGAGTCATGGACTCATTCTTTGTAGAGATGAAGTTTTCATACTGTTGTTTTAGGATGGCCTTCTGATTTCTCGTGGTACTTTTGGTACCAGAAAATCTTTTCTCCAGAGAATTCCAAAGAATTTGTGCATCAGAACAGTTGCAGAATTGATGTTGGTACTCATTAGGTATAGACAAAAGCAGAGTGCTCAAAGCTTTCATCTCTGTTTGCCTCAACTTTCTCTCTCCATCTGTTTTTGGTGGAGGTCTCTTTCCTTCTGCATCCATATTTCCACCATCAGAAGGACCATTCTCAATGATGTCCCACATTGAGAAGTCTGTGAGAAGAATGTACTGCTTGATTCTAATCTTCCACATGTCAAACTCATTGGGTTTGAGCATGGGAACCTTTGAATAACAGTTTCTGAATTTTCAGGCTCTGATACCACTTGTCAGGATCGAAACTCAAACAAGAATTTAAATAACACACTCAGAAACTTATGTTAAAGAAGTTGCGGAAAAACACTTTAACAAATATCAATGGAACAGTATATAGAACTCAAATCACAAGTTTATATTGATTCAACTTGATGATTACACAAAACCTCAATCTGTTTAACAGACTAAATAGACGTTCTATACTTCTCTATAGAAAGGATCTAAACTATTCTTGAGGTTAATTCTCTCTAAAACAAAACGTATGAATTAATTTTTCTATCAAAGACTTCTATACTATATATACAAGACTGAGTACAAGATAATTATCAAAATAAAATGGATCTTCATCATCAATACCATAATTATCTTCAACCATATCTCCAACTCATCTTTATCTTCTAGTCTTCTTTATCTTTAGAAGCAGCACTAACCTTCTTTTAGCAGTATTAATCATTTGAGCAGCATAAACATCCTCAGCAGTATTAATCCTTGAGCAGTATTAACCATGCTTGCAGTAGTAATCTTCAACAGCATTAACTACTAGCAGTACTAACTCTCCAAGCAGTACTAACTATTCAAGTAGCAGCACTAACTTTTCAAGCAATATTAATTCTATAGCAGTAATAAAAGTACAAGCAGTAGTAATACCTTTCAACTAGCAGTAGTATCCATCCTTAGCATATTCTGACCCAACATTGTTTTTGATTGGGATTTGATCGATACATGTTTATGGATACAAAAGTATGTTTTTTGCATTGAGTTTGAGTGTTTCAAGTGGGTTTTTGGGTTGATAATCGAGTTTTGGATCGAACTCTTCAAGAACACCGGTCGTTATTCAAGTCCGGTCGACGGAACACCGGTCGCAACACCCTGGTCAGTCGATACCGGTCGCTACAGTAGTCCGGTCGAGACACCGGTCCACACCGATCGGTCAGACACCGGTCAGATCCGGTCGATACTAGATTCGGTCGAAGGATATGGTTAACAAACACACCGGTCGGACAGAACCCCGGTCGAGCAAGACACCGGTCAAAACAAGACACTGGTCGCAACACTTGGTTTATTTTTGCGCCACTATCGATTCGCGTAAACCTCACTTTTGCGCCACCTCTTACTCGCGGATAACCCTTCTTGCGCCACCCACTGTTCGTGCAAAACCAGGATTTCAAGCCAATCTCTTTTAGCGTGAGTTGACTTTTGTGCCAGACTCTTTTAGCGCAAAGCTTCTTTTGCGCCAGGTTCACTTAGCGCAAATTTGAATTTTGCGCCACTGTCCTTTAGCGCATATCTGTAATTTGCGCCAGATTTTCTGTGATTAATTTATTTGTGTTTTATACTGTGCGAATTCTGCATTTGATTATTTTTGGAAATTTATTTTTCTGAAAATTTTTTAGTGTAGTTTTTATCCAATTCATGATTCTAAAGATCTTATTAGTTGATTCTCTTGGTACAGATAAGTTTGCTTTCTAACCATACAGCTAAAGATGTCAAACCAACTTCTCTCAATGGGTTCTCAGTCCAAACCACCTGTCCTCATGGCTAATGAGTATCAGCAATGGAAGAAGAGAATGATTCAGTTCCTAAATCACAAAAGCAGAGATTATATGGAGTCAATCACTTCAGGTCCAGTAAATCCAATGATCAGAGTACCTGGTCAAGTAGAAACTGAAACCTCTCCAGAAATACCTGATAGATTTGTCCCTAAACTGTATCAGTACTTCACTGAAAAGGAGAAAGAAATGTACAAGATATATGAAAAGCCTCTCATTTATCTGACAATGGCAATTCCAAATGACATCTACAACCGTGTAGACAGTCGTAGATCTACTAAAGAAGTTTGGGATGAACTATCAAGACAGTTTGGAGGAAGTGAAGCCTCCATCCAAGCCAAGCAGAATCTAAGCATAAATGTCTATGAGGGGTTTCACGTAAAGGAAGGAGAGACACTGCTAGATACCTACAACAGATACAATATCATTCTAAATGACTTGTGGAGGAACAATATTTCTAAATCTGCTTCCGAGATAAATTATAAGTTTATCAAGAACTTGAATCCCGAATGGAAAAACTTTGTCATCAACCTCCAGATGTCAAAGAACATGGATCAAGAAAACGTCACTAATATCTTCTCTACTCTTTCTCAGCATGAGGATCAGGTGAGAACCATCAATAATGAGTCTAATAATCTGAAGGATTCCGTGGCTCTCACAGCTGGCAAAGGAAAAAGTTCAAGTTCTGGTCCTATATCCTCTGGAAGGTCAAAGAAAAGGGTGTTTAAAGCTTTTGTTTCAGAGGTTACTTAGTCCGATTCTGCTTCAAGTGAGGAAGAACTGGAGATTGATTCTGATGATGGTATACAGAAGTTCTCTGAGAACTTGGCCATGATAACTCGTCAATTCAAGAAGAGATTTGGCAAGAAGAAGTAGTATTCAAAGCCAAAGTACGAAGTATGAAGAAAGGGAAGTCTGAAATGAGATACATGCCAAGGCATGGAAGATGAGAGGAGAGACGAGAAGACAAGAAGGAAGATAGAAGAGAAGAAAAGAGAGAGGAGAAGAAAGAAGATAGAAAGGATGAACCGGGCAGATGCTACAACTGTGGCAAATTTGGGCACTTCTCCAGAGATTGCAAGTTCAAAAAGGTAAAGAACTCAGAATACTATGCAAAGAAGTCACTCATTGCCAAGAAAGCTGAAGAGGGAAAGGTGCTTAAGGCTGAAGAAGAAAACTGGTTGTTCCAAAGTTCTGATGACGAGGAGCAGGCACACTTCACCCAAGTATCCTACATGGCAAAACTGGATGGTGACGATGAACCTTCTGAGGCACATTCCGAAGAATCAAACTCTGAGGTAAGTGATAATTCTGAACTTATTGAATCTCTGATGGCAAAATACACAATATGAAAAATGAATTTTCTTTGTTGAAAGGTAAAATTAGCTCCGCACATCAATCCATTTTGAGTTTTCGCGATGAAAACGCTTTGCTAAAAGTTGTTGTGGATTAAAAAGAAAAAGAAAAGGATGGTTTAAAAGCTGAAAAGGAATCTTTAAAGAGAAAAATATCTGGTTTAGAAAAGGATCTTGTAAATCTCAATGCTGAAAAGGGTGAGTATAAAATCAAATTTGAAGTTTGTTTTCAAGAAATAAATGAAGCTTACACCAAAATCAAGCAATTGGAGGATATTAACATGAAACGAGGTCAGACTGAGCAGACATTAAATATGTTGACCACTAAACTCCAAGATGAAAGGTTTTATAAAGTTAAACCAGGTTTGGGTTTTCCAATTAATGATGTTTTGAAAAAGGCACCGGAGCACTTGTATAATTTTGATAAACTTGGCTCTACAGTCAGACCCATTCCTAACATTCGTGTAACCTTTGTTGAAGCAAGTACTCCTAAACCTTTTACAGAGACCAAAGGTCGAGAAGAAATGGGAGAGGACAAGTCTTGTGATACTGATTCTCAAAATTCTTTTAAATCAGTTGGATTCAAATACAGTGATTTGAACAAAAGATATGAGACTCGAAAGATCGAATTCACTGAGTTTGAGTCACTGTTTACCACATCTTCAAAAGAATCAGTCAACAACAACACAATTCCACCTAAGACTGAATGCAAATATGATGAGTATGAATCGGATAACGATCCATCAAATATATCATTAGTCCCAAATCCCATTCCTTCTAAACCTTTACTTGTTGAAGAGGTCGAAGGAGAAATTGCTATCAGGAATGAATCTTGTTCTAAAAATGACAAAATGGAGTTTATTGAGAACATAACTGAGGAATGGTTTTCTGAAATGATGAATGCTACAGACTCTGATCCTGTTTCTATTGCAAAGGAGTCAAATTCTATGAGTAATCATACATCTGAATTGATGAAACAAATTGATATGTTGGAACAGTCTCTTGATGAGGTTGAAGATGAAAACTTTGATCTCAAATTTAAACTTGAAAAATCTTTGAAAGAAAATCAAGAGCTTTGCACAGAGATCAATGACTTGAAAATTACTCTCTTTAAGAATGTTTCAAATGATAAACAGATGTTTAATGACCCAAGCTGGAAGGTAAGAACTAATCCAGAATTTGATGCTCCTGCAAAACCTTCAGTTATTTACTCTGATTAGCCTGAATATCCACCTAGTATTTTTGAGAAGGGTGAGACTTCAAGTAACTCTAGAAAAGAATCACCCTCTAAGATAGAGACTAACAAGATTCCTGTTTCTGTTTCAGATATAAAAGGAAATGGAGTTGGGAGGAGTAAGAAGAATAAAGATGATAGTTTGAATAAAAATGATAGTTTGAATTTTAGTAAAGCTTCTGTTACAATTAGTTGTACTTCAGACAGTAATGTTTTGAAAAGTAATTCTTTTGATGGACATGAATGTCAGATTTGTTCCGATAAATCTAAATTTACGACTTTTGCTCGAAATAATCTATATTGCAAACACAGCTGGGATAATTCATTCAAATACTACTCCCCTCCTAATTCCAAAAAGAGTAAAAGAAAAGCTAAACTGAACCTTAATTCTAATTCTTCCACACAACCCAAAGTGTTTCGTGCTAAGGTTGCCAATCCTAGATCTAAAAAGCATTTTCAGGAATTAAATGTTAAAATGGTTTGGAAATGGGTTCCGAAACCCAGATATGAATGGAGAGTGAAATTTAAACCTGCTGATATTCCTGAATTGATTGAAGCTAACAACGAAGGACCCATTCTGATATGGGTACCTAAGCAAAACTAATTGTGTCTTGTGCAGGCCTGTCGATTGTGGGTGATAGATTCCGGATGTTCACGCCTCATGACAGGATTCAAGCACCTCTTGCATAACTATGTGTAGGAGCCTAACGGAGCAGTTCGTTTTGCAAACTCTGAAGTAGAAGGATACGTCAGAGGATATGGAATGTTGGATAATGGAGTTGTGAAGATTCAAAGGGTGTTATATGTTGAAGGTCTTGATCATAATTTGTTTAGCACCAGTCACTTCTGTGACATGAAATATCAAGTTCGCTTCACAACAACTCATTGCTATGTTGAGGATCCAAATGGTTACGAAGTCTTCAAAGCTGAACGCCATGGAAATATATATTATGTAGATTTTCCTACACTGTCTGCCACACGTCCAGTATGCCTATTAGCCAAAGCAACTAAAGCACAATTGTGGACGTGGCATCGCCGCTTGTCCATCAGAATTTCCGATCAATAGCTAAGCTACAGAGACAAGATCTGGTCAAAGGTCTACCAGAAATAAGGTTTGAAAAAAACTCACTATGCTCTGCATGTGAGTTGGGCAAAATGAAGCGAAGCTCATTCAAGTCCAAAACTGAATCATCGACCTCATCTGCACTGGAACTTCTTCATATTGACCTTTGTGGCCCAATGCGAAAAGCGTCTATCAAAGGCAAGAAATACGTCTTAGTAATGATAGATGACTATTCAAGGTACACATGGCTCGAGTTTCTTCGCAACAAGTCAGATGCGCCAGAATTGATGATCGCTTTTATTAAACGAAATACAAGTACGTCTTCAATTGCCAGTCCGAACTCTTCACAGTGACAATGACACGGAGTTCAAGAATGACACCTTGCAGAGTTATCTTATCTCTATGGGCATCTCACATAACTTCTCTGCAGCCTACACTCCACAGCAGAATGGCATTGTTGAACGAAAGAACCATACTCTTGTTGAAGCTTTTTGTACTATGCTTGCCTATTCTGATCTACCCATGTATCTTTGGGCTGAGGCAGTCGCGACAGCTTGCTTCACTCAGAATCGTACCATTGTGGTCAAACGTTTTGACAAAACAGTATATGAGTTGATCAACAATCGTAAACCTAATATCAAATTCCTTCGTGTTTTTTGTTGCAGGTGTTACATTCTACGAGAGCGTCAAGGTTTATCAAAATTTGATAAGAAAACGGATGAAGGATATCTCGTTGGATACTCTCCTACATCCAAAGCTTATTGAATTTACATTATTCGAACCAAGACGATTGTTGAAAGCATAAATGTCTCCTTTGATGAGAACTCTACTTGGATTTCTGGACAAAACAGTTCAGAACTCGATCTAAAGAACAAAGCTTCTATTCACTCCAGAATAGAACCAGCATCTAAAGAATCTACTACTTCTAACTCTAACTCTACTTCTTCTGAGTTAGATTTGTTGTTTATTGATGCCTCCGATGATATTTGTGCAGACTTTGACAAAGGCATATCAACATCAACACAAAGCTCGGAGGTCCCTACTCTTTATGTAGACATGTCTGGATCGTCCGAAGAAGTCACTGAAACTGCATCTCCATCAGATACAACTAAATCATTAGTTTCTGACCCTTCTAATGCTGAATCTTTCTCTGCAGATAGTTATTCTGGAAAAGAAGTCACGAGTACTTCAGCTGCCATTCCAAAAGCTTCAGTATCAAAAACACCTGTACAAGATGTCCCGAGTACATCTGTAGATATACCTGCCGTGCATGATGAATATAATGCATCAAATACGCAACAAAAAGTTGAATCCTTACCGAGCACACATCGTTGTACTAAGGATCATCCTCTGCATAACGTGATAGGTGACGTACAATCTAGTGTCACGACACGGTCCGCATCAGTTAATTTCTGCATGTTTTCAAGCTTCCTTAGTTCCCTAGAACCAAAGAAAGCATCATAAGCTCTACGTGATCCCTTCTGGATTTCTGCTCTGCAAAACGAGCTTCTGCAATTCGAACGGAACAAGGTTTGGCGCTTGATTCCACTACCTCAAGGTAAAACTGTTATTGGAACTAAGTGGGTATTTAGAAACAAGAAAGACGAGGCTGGAGTAGTTGTGAGAAAGAAAGCTCGATTGGTTGCAAAAAGGTATTGTCAACAGGAGGGTATTGACTATGACGAACCATTCTCCCCTTTTGCAAGGATCGAAGCCATCAGAATCTTCTTAGCATATGCAGCGCACAAAAAATTTACAGTCTATCAGATGGTGTCAGGATCTTAATTCTTAACAAGAATACACTCTCAGAAAACAATATCAAAGAAGTTTGCGGAATAACACTTTGATATTCAATAAAACAGTAAACAAAACAGTAAATCTGATGAACAACTTGCAAACTTTATTTAATGATTGAAAGTCACAAGCTTTTACACACAACCTCAATATTGATGAACAAACTCACCAATACGAATTCTACTTCTCTAGAAGTAGGGTTCTAACCTTGAGGTTGATTCTCTTTATCAAAGCTAAAAACTCAGAATGAATGTTACTACTAATTCTAGATAATAAAAGATCTTCAGTATAATCTTCCATCATTATCTCTAAGCTTCCATAGATATCTTCAATCCAGCTGTCATCCATGCCATACGAATCTTCATCTTATAAGCAGTATTAAAACTCTGAGCAGTACTAACCATGCTCAGCAGTATTAACTTTGTTCTAGCAGTACTAACTACAGCAGTACTAACTACTAGCAGTAGTAAAATCTACTAGCAGTAGTAATCATGATGTACTAGCAGTAGTAATTCTTGATGAGCAATATTAAGTTGTATCAGCAGCATTAACTTCAACTGGCAGTAGTAATTATGTTGAAGCAGCATTAACCATACTTGAGCATTTCTGAATTTCCCAACAATCTCCCCCTAACTTGACTTTTAGGAAGAGAAGTCAAGTTCTTCAGATCCCTGTATCAACATTTAGCCCCAAACTTTGATTGATCATTCTCTGAATCAGATACTTGGCCATTTCTGAGTTTTCAACACATCCAAGCTTCTTCTTCAACATTGCATGAAGCTTCAGTCTGCTGTGGTTGTATACTCTATCCACTAGGAAGTATTCTATGTGATTTCTATCCAAAGTGACTGCATATACTCCACTAGTTTCATGTAGAGTCCAATTGTTGACTGTTTGAAACACACTTCTTATCACATGCTCCACTTCTTCAGGTTTGAACATCATATACAGATACTCCATCACCAGTTTTGTAATTGAAATCCTTGGAGCTTTTAACTGATCTGCATACAACTTCATCCCTATTTCAAAAATTTCTTCTATATCAGACCTGGAGCATGTTCTGACAATCTTGGCCCAAGTATTGAATACCTCATACTTTTCATCCTTCCTCTTGAGCCTTATGTATTCCTTTCCATCCACTGTCAATGTATCCCAGTGAATAACTTCAGGAGGCTTTACACCAACAGGTTCTGCTGAAATTGGTTCAGGCACTTTGTCCATCACTACCATGTACATCTTTACATCATCAGTACTTGAAGGCTCTTTCTTTTCAGATGACTCAGGTGCCCCTTCTTCTTCAGCAACCTTCTCAGCCTCTTCTTCAGTTATTCTAGGCTTCTTGGTTATCTTTCTTCTTGCCACCATCTTGGTTCTTTTAAGAGTCCTTAGACTTTCACCAAGAGTGGCCTCCTTCTTTGGAGTTTCTTGCTCATCTGGAAAAGGTTTTTGTATCAACAAGTCATTGCTCTCTTTCATCCTTTTCTCTATTTCTACTCTTGCCGTTTCATTCCCCTGAAGCTTGATCATTTCTGCATCATACAGCCCTTTGATTTTCTCAAAAGACATCTTTGAGAACATTTCCACTTTGACACCTACAACACCCTTGAGGAAAGTAATCATTTTCTTTCTCTCTTGAGCACCAAGGTTTGTTTTTGAAGGTTGTCTTTGTCTTTTCTTTGCAGCCATTTTGATCTTTCCAGCATTCTTCCTCAGAGATGTGGCTTTCTTCTTGGCTAGTTCTCTTGCAAGACTTTGTTGATAGGCTTTATTCAGTTCTGCAACCATTGCTTTTGCTATCTCTCTATCCTTTTCCACTTGCACATTTTCTGCTTCTTCAAGTTCAGCTTGTATCTTTCTAGCCAGAGCTTCATCTGACTCAATCAACATTTGCTTTTTCATTGGTTGATCAGATTCCACTAGCTTTGCTTTGCCTTTTTCTTTACTCATCACTTTCTGAATACTAACTTTCTTGACAGCTTCAACATTGTCTTTGATGACAACTCCTTTGGCTTTTGAATTGACCTTGGGAGTATCATGCTTGGCTTTGATTAATGATTCTGCTGTCTCAAGTTCTTCCAAATTTCTGCTCTGAAGATCACTTAATACTTCTTTCACCATTTCTGCTGCTTCACTTAGTTCAACAGCATTAACAGTTTTTGCTTCTTGTACACCCTCTGAATCTTTTTCCACTGCTTGTACCCTTTCTGTACTTATTCCATCAAGCTCCCCCTCAACTACTTGTTTCTCCCCTTTATCTGTAGCTTCTTCCATTGTGAACTCAGCTTCTGACTCCCCCTTTTTGGGAGCATCATCCCCTGATTTCCTTCTCCTTAGCACAAATTGTCTCTTCTTCTTTTTCTAGACTAGTTTCATCACCAATTTCTTGAGTTTGGTAATTTGCATTTGTTGGGACAAGATTACCAGCTTCATTTCTTCTATGTCAGCTCCTTGTTTGATAACATCCAGGTTGATGTTTCCCATAGTATCCATCAATTCTTGATAGTTATATCTGTCCTCACCTTCTCCAGGAGTGTTACCCGCTTTTGAAGGATCATTGGATCTTTTAGTAGTGGAAGTCTTCTGCCTAGCAGAAGCACTATCCACCCCCTTCGTTTCTTAGCACCAGGGACCTTTGAATGATTGCTCATTCAAAGTTGCCATGGGGGAGGTCTTATTTATGTTACCACTGTCCTCCTCTGTGTTAGCAGGAGTAGTGGCAGCCTGCTCACCCATATGCTCAACCATCTTCTCAGTGAGCACCTCCTTAGGGTTGGGAGACACCCCTGTGGTTTCCCTGTAGATATTCTCTAAAGGAGAATTCTCCCTTAGAGGACTTAAAGGCTCAGTGGGTGATGGTACAAGAAGGGAAGGAGCCTTCTTTACCTTTTTCCTGATATAAGTTTGGGTGATAGGAGAAGTTGGCTTATGAATTAGGGACTGGGGGATTGATATAGAGTGGGAAGGTTGGGATTGGCTAGTAGTGGGATGGTCTAATGAGGGCCTTGACCCTGCTGCCATACCTTCTTCAGTGTGGGACACCACCATCATTGTAGAGAACAATGGGGTGTCAACTCTTTCCGAGTCCAAAGGGGATCTCTTCGTGTTTGAAAAGACATTACCTTTGGGAATTTTTGGTACATATACCTCATCAAAGTGAGGCATATCCGTCAATTCGTGTGTTATAACTTCTTGTACAAACCTGGGGTACATATAAAAACTCTTTTTACTTCCCAGGTTTGAGACAAGATCACTGAAAATCATTTTAGAAAATTGTACTTTCTGGCAGTGGCCAAGCAAACCAAGGCATAAGCAATGGTACTGCTAAACTCACTCCATCCAGTAGTCTTTTTAGAGATGCAGTGCATAAGGGTATGAACAAGAAAACGCCATTGGGTATAAAATTTTGCTTTTGAGAATTTAAAACCACCCAACTGGCCTCCATACCCCATTCTTGATAAATTTGAGAACAGGTCCTCATTACGAAGAGAAGTAATACCTTCAGCATCGTCTAGACGTAGACAGATGCGTATCACCTCTTCAGTAACAGACAAGGGTTTGTCACACACCCTTGTTTTCAGAATCTGCACACCATTCTCTGTGATTATGGTAGCATTCGCCCAGAATTGCCTTTGATGCTCTATGTATATTGTTGGCGACACAGTTAGAGCATTGGCAATATGGCTATTCTTCAGAAAATCCACTATCTGATGAAATCCTGCAGCTTGCTTTGGCTTTTGGAGCATCGCGATTTCATTGTGCTCGTCGATGAATGCCATGGATGCCATTGAACTTGAATGTTCTTGCCTGAAATACTTGATACTTGAGAAAAAAGGGTTAGAGAGCAAGTGATCAGTATGCAAAGAGTCGTTATGAACTTTTAGGCGGGCAAAGGGTATTTATTGTGTATAGGACATAAGCAGTATTAACCTACAGCAGTATTAACCACTAGCAGTATTAACTAACTAGCAGTATTAACTGAGAGCAGTATTAACTAACTAGCAGTATTAACTGAGAGCAGTATTAACTAACTAGCAGTATTAACTCAGAGCAGTATTAACTAACTAGCAGTATTAACTGAGAGCAGTATTAACCAACTAGCAGTATTAACTAACTAGGAGTATTAACTGAGAGCAGTATTAACTAACTAGCAGTATTAACTAACTAGCAGTATTAACTGAGAGCAGTATTAACTAACTAGCAGTATTAACTAACTAGCAGTATTAACTGAGAGCAGTATTAACCAACTAGCAGTATTAACTAACTAGCAGTATTAACTGAGCACTGGCAGTATTAACTATACTTACTCTTTTTGAAGCTTATGAAGGTCTGATCAAGGCAATAACTTCCAGTGAAAGATGATTAGCAGCACACAAATAACCAAAATAACAGGTATAGGAACACTTTTAAAAACATGAGATCATTCAGAGTTGATCATGCCCACACTTGAGACCAAGAAAGTGAATCTACCCACATCAAAAGCTTTAGTGAATAGATCTGCAAACTGGTTGTCAGTATGAACTTTGGCAACTTAAATGAGCTTCTTTTCATTGCAATCTCTGATAAAGTGATACCTGATCTCAATGTGTTTTGTTTTGGAGTGCTTGACTGGATTGTTAACAATGCTTATAGCACTGCTATTGTCAATAAAGATTGGAGTGTGAATAAATGTTACCCCATAGTCCAACATCTGATTTTGAATCCATAGAACTTGAGAGCAGCAACTTGCAGCAGCAATATACTCAGCTTCTGTTGTTGATAAGGACACTGTGGTTTGTTTCTTGCACTGCCAGGATACTAGTCTTGCACCCAAAAGTTGACATCCCCCTGAAGTAGACTTTTTGTCCATGTTAGCACCACCCAAGTCACTATCAGAATATGCAATCAAGTTGAATGAAGATTCATATGGATACCAAAGACCTAATCTAGGTTTCCCTCTTAAGTATCTGAAAATCCTCTTCACAGCTTGAAGATGTGATTGTTTTGGCTTGACTTGGAATCTGGCACATACACATACTAGAAACATGATATTTGGTCTTGAGGCTCTGAGATACATTAGAGATCCAATCATTGATATATATAGATGGACATCAACATCCTCCCCCTCAATCAGTGTCCTATTCCTTCTCTCAGAAACACCATTTTGTTGTGGAGTCCTAGGAGCACTGTATTGTCTCTCAATTCCTTTTTCCTCACAAAAGGTGTTTAGGTCAATATTTTTAAATTCAGTACCATTGTCTGACCTAATGACTTTTACTTTTTGATTAGTTTGGTTTTCAATTCTTAGAATAAAGGATTTGATCAGTCCACTTGTCTCATCCTTAGTTCTTAGAAAATATACCCAAGTAAATCTAGAGTAATCATCAACAATAACTAGGCAGTATGATTTATTACCTATACTCATAACATTTGTAGGGCCAAACAGATCCATATGCAATAAATGAAGAGAATTAGAGATTGTGTTCACCTCTTTAGACTTATGAGAAGTTTTGTGTTGTTTGCCTTTAAGACAAGCAACACAATGATCATCACATGAATAGACTTTAGAAGGTAAACCTCTTACAAGGTTGTTTTTAACCAGCTTATTTATTGTTTTGAAGTTCATGTGACACATCCTTCTGTGCCAAAGTGATGATTTATCCAGAGAAGCTTTTGAAACAAGACAATTTAGAGATGAATCAGATGGAACACTTTCCATATCTAAACAATATACATTGTCCTTTCTGGGGGTTCTTAGTAGTATCATCTTTTCATCAACTACCTTGAATCCAGGAGCAAGGATAATACATTCAGAATCTGTAAACAGTATACTATGTTGTTTGTCACAAACCTGTGATACACTTAACAGGTTGTACCTTAACTGTTCAACATAGAAAACATCTTCAAAAGGTCATTTTACCTTTGGTCACATCACCTTTACCACTGATTTTACCTCCATCTGGAGTATTCCCAAAAGCAACATGCCCACCATCAATCTTCTTGAAGTTCTTGAGGCAAGACATTTTCCCTGTCATGTGCCTAGAGCAACCACTATCAACATGCCAGATGCTCTTCCCCTTGAGCTGTTGGTTGCCCTGCACATAAGATTAGACAATTAGTATTGATTGGGAACCCAAGCCAAAGTGGTCTTGGGTCTCCCTTTTTCATCAAAATACTTACATTCCTTTTTGATGAGGTTTTTAAAATCAGAACACTCAGTATTTGAGTACTTTGTCAAGATTATTGGTCTAGCAGCACTAATACTAGAAGCATCACTATCTTTAGAAGTACTAACAGAGTTAGCAGTACTAACAGGTTTGGCAGTACTAACCTTGTTGGCAGTACTATTGCTTCTAGCAGTACTATCACTGTCAGCAGCACTATTTGTGGTAGCAGTACTAACAGTTTTAGTGCTTTTAGGTATCCAGATCTTGACACTGTCCTCCACATTCTTTTTCTTCATGTGGCTTTTAGATTTGACAACTTTCTTAGCCATAAGGTTCTTTTATTTCTTCCTATAACCAAAGGGTTTTTGAGTAGGTCTCTGGAAATTCATCCTTTGGTTCATAGGATTGAAATAGCAGTATTTGGCAATGTGATTAAGCTTTCCACAAATAAAACAGGGTTTTGGTCTATTGATTTTACTCAGATCAATCCCTTGTTTTTGTGCCCACATATTATTCCAGTTTCTCTGTTTACCCCTCTTTTTATCATGTTGTTGGGGCTCAGATTTATTGCATGAACACTTGTTGCAAAGGATAGGGTTCACAATAGTGGTCTGCTTATAATGAACCTTCTTATTCTTTCCCTCAGTCTTCTCTATCTCCTTGGACTTGACCCAATTCTTTCCACATCCCTCATTGGTAACTATGTGATTTTCTATAGGAATCTCACCACTCATAGTGTTGTCCTTATTCTTGACAGTTTCTTTCTCAGTTTTATCCTTAACAACTATTTCATCTAAGGGATCTATCTCAGTGGCTCCCTCAGGCAGGTCCTTCCTATCCTTTGTCTCTAACAAGTCTGAACTAGGAGGGATGTAGTTGTTGTTGTAGGGTGGTGGTGTGGTATTATACCTTATTCCTCTTCTCAGTCTATCATGAATCTGAGTTTGTAGTAAAGAGTCCATTGCTTTAGAAGCATTGGAAAACTTTTCTACATCTAGCTTGACTTTAGCTAACTCTCCTCTTAACTTATCATTCTCCTCTTTAGATTTGGTCAGTTGGAGTTCTAGGTCATTCTTCTCCCCCTTCCAGTAGTTTGTGTCATAAGAATGTTGAAGCTCATTAGCTTGAAAACTCTTAATCTGATCTTCAAACCTATCAACAATCCTTACATAATCTTTTATGTCCTTTTCTAATCTTTTAAGGTCATCACTCATGCTCTGATTGTGATCCCTGTACCTTTTAACAGTGTTAATGCAATTTTGAGAACAAAGATTAGAAATTATCTCTGTTGGGAGATCAGACACCTCTGCCATTAGAGCTTGGTTTTGGATAGCCTCTTCAGCTTGATCACTCCAATCAAACCCCATACCTTGTTGAGAGACTAGGGCTTGTGCAGAGTTTCTGTTATTATTGAAGCTTCCAGACTGTGCTTGTTGGTGGTTATTGTTGTAAGACACTCCACTTCTGCATTCCCTAGCAAAGTGTCCCTTTTGATGACATTTATAACATTCCACCTTTGACTTGTCAAAACCTACTCCATCTTCTCTTCTTTGGGAGAAGTTGTTCCTCCCAGTTCTCTTGATGAACTTCTTTACTCTCATAGAGAGCATGGACATCTGCCATTTAATGTCCATCTCTTCAAGATCATCTGGATGGAGTTGTTCCAAGTCATCATTAATTAGAGAAGAGTTTCCATGACTGGATATAAAGGCTTCAAACACAGATTCAGTGCCTTTCTCTTGATTTGTTCCATTAGCAGCACTAACTGATTCAGGGTTGGAAGTAGAATCAATTGATGCTGATAGGAGTGCAGCATTGTGAACATACCCAGAAGGCTTCTTCTTAGCCTCTATCTCAGATTCAAAAACTCTTAGATCATTGTATAGATCATCAAGTTCCTTTTCTTCCAGTTGATCATTCTGTCTGAAAGAGACAGTATACATGGTCCATTCATCACCCAGGGACCTTAAGAACTTCCTGTTTAGATTATCTTGATCAATTTGTACTCCAACTGTAGCCAGTTCACCAATTAGCTTGTTGAACCTGTCAAAAGTTTGAGTCATGGACTCATTCTTGGTTGACATAAAGTTCTCATACTGTTGCTTCAGTATAGCCTTCTGATTTCTCTTGGTACTTTTGGTACCTGAGAATCTCTTCTCTAGAGCATTCCAGAGCATCTGTACATCAGTGCAACTGCAGAATTGGTGTTGATATTCATTGGGAATGGCCAAGAGCAGAGTGCTTAAGGCTTTCATCTCTATCTGCCTTGTCTTTCTTTCTGCATCTTTCTTTGGTGGAGTTCTCTTTCCATCTGCACCAATCTTTCCTGCATCAGATGGGCCATTCTCAATGATGTCCCACATAGAGTAATCAGTGAGAAGAATGTATTGCTTTATTCTAATCTTCCACATGTTGAATTCATTGGATCTAAGCATTGGGAATTTTGAGACCAGGGTACTGTTTGATTCAACAATGTTTTCCATGATGAATAAGTTTTCTCAGACTACAAGCTCTTATACCACTTGTCAGGATCTTAATTCTTAACAAGAATACACTCTCAGAAAACAATATCAAAGAAGTTTGCGGAATAACACTTTGATATTCAATAAAACAGTAAACAAAACAGTAAATCTGATGAACAACTTGCAAACTTTATTTAATGATTGAAAGTCACAAGCTTTTACACACAACCTCAATATTGATGAACAAACTCACCAATACGAATTCTACTTCTCTAGAATTAGGGTTCTAACCTTGAGGTTGATTCTCTCTATCAAAGCTAAAAACTCAGAATGAATGTTACTACTAAAAGAAAAACAAACTATTCTATACATATAATGAATATAAAGATAATTACAAGATAATAAAAGATCTTCAGTATAATCTTCCATCATTATCTCTAAGCTTCCATAGATATCTTCAATCCACCTGTCATCCATGCCATACGAATCTTCATCTTATAAGCAGTATTAATACTCTGAGCAGTACTAACCATGCTCAGCAGTATTAACTTTGTTCTAGCAGTACTAACTCCAGCAGTAGTAAAATCTACTAGCAGTAGTAATCATGATGTACTGGCAGTAGTAATTCTTGATGAGCAGCATTAAGTTGTATCAGCAACATTAACTTCAACTGGCAGTAGTAATTATGTTGAAGCAGCATTAACCATACTTGAGCATTTCTGAATTTCCCAACAGATGGACGTAAAGTAAACTTTCCTAAATGGCGTTCTACATGAAAAGGTCTACGTGGCACAACCTGAAGGTTTCATTGATCCTCATCACCCTGATCATGTCTACGTGCTAGACAAAGCACTGTATGGTCTTAAACAAGCACCAAGAGCCTGGTATGAAACTCTAACTAAATTTCTCCTAGCTTCTGGCTTCAAGAAAGGTACGGTTGACACCACCTTATTTCTCAAAAAGCAAGGTGAGGACTTGATTCTCATTCAGATTTATGTTGACGACATAATATTTGGGTCGACAAATCAGAAATTTTGCAAGAACTTTTCTAAAATCATGGAAACAAAGTTTGAAATGTCGATGATGGGTGAATTAAATTTCTTTCTTGGTTTACAAGTAAAGCAATTACCCGAAGGCATTTTCATTAATCAAGCTAAATATATAAAAGACATGTTAAGAAAGTTCAATATGTCAGATAGTTCAGTCATGAAAACATCAATGGCTACAGGTACAGTCTTAAATGCAGATCCTTCTAGTAAACCTGTTGATCAAAAGGTGTATCGTAGCATGATTGGTTCTTTATTTTATCTGACTGTCAGTCGCCCAGATATAATGTTTGCCACATGTTTTTGTGCGAGATATCAGTCTAATCCGAAAGAGTCTCACTTTAATGTTGTTAAGCGAATCCTTAGATATCTCAAAGGCACTCCTAATTTAGGCCTTTGGTATCCAAAGGATTCTCGTTTTGATCTAACTGCCTTTACAGATGCTGATCATGCAGGATGTAAGCTAGACCGGAAAAGCACCTCTGGATCATGTCAATTTATAGGTGACAAACTTGTAAGTTATACCTCAAAGAAACAAAACTGTGTTTCAACATCCACTGCTGAGGCAGAATATGTAGCTGCTGCCAGCTGCTGTTCGCAAGTCCTATGGATGAAAACTTAGCTAAGGGACTTTGTGTACAACTACAAGTGCATTACTATTTATTGTGATTCCAAGAGCGCATTCGCTATAACAGCTAACCCGGTTCAGTATTCAAAGACCAAGCATATAGATGTACGCTATCACTTCATCAAAGATCATGTAGAAAAATGTGATATCGAAATGCACTTTGTTCAAACTGACTTCCAGTTAGCTGACCTTTTCACCAAGCCGTTCGATGAAAAGAGGTTCCAGTTTCTAATCAGCAAACTTGGTATGTTGAACATGTCTTCTTAGACCTTACTCATGATTCGAGGGGGAGTATTCTGACTCTAATCTTGTGTTTTATTTTTTTTTTCTTTTTCAACTTTGCTAACGATAGATGAATCATTTTCACAAATGATTACCATGATTTCTTTCGTATGCAGGATAATTCAAGTGACAATGGCTTCTAATCACATTTGAATAGAACCCATACTTCCGTGCTTTGTTTTCTATCTATTTTTCTTTTTATATGTTAAAAAAAATTATTATTATTAAGTTGAGGGGGAGCTTAATAGTCAAAGAGCTAAATTGTCAAACTCTTTTAGTTTGAGGGGGAGAATAGCATTGTCAAAACACACAAATGTTTGACTTCTCCAAATTTTTATTCTTCATGTTTCATTGTATTCCTATGTGCTTACATGTACAAAAGGTTGTTGAACAACATGTTCTTTTAGGAAAATACATGGGATTCAATGTGTGAGCTTAACTGAACTTCCATGGATTCATGATAACCAATGTTTCCTACCCAGGAAGTATTCTGAGTGATTGAGGGGAGAGGGGTCAAAATATTTGTGTGTTGGTGTGTGAAGAGGTAAAATGAAAAGAGAGATTGATTAGAAGTGAGATTTAAAAGAATAAAAGAAAGAGGGTGAGAGAACAGAGTAAAAGAATATCAAACTCTGCTCCAGATTCTTTCTGAGCCGGGCAGCCATATAATCTGATTGGTTCACATTCTTTGGTGACCATCATTGAATAAGGTACCTAGCACATGCCATCTCTTGTATACAACCCCACCAGCTACTCATTCTTTTCGCAAAAGGAGAATGTTTCACATTTTCTGGGGACGCAACACATACGCTATTGGTTCTTCATTCAGAAGACACTAATATTGAAAAAGAAGGAAAGTTGCCCCACCTTCAACCCTTTCTCATGAACATTGAGTCTTTGAATAATTTGTTGTTGTCTCAACAAGTTTACATACTTTGAGCCTACATTGAGAAGCAATCATCTGTGCTTAATTTTTTCATACACATGCACGAGCACACAGAAATTTGTTTTCTGTCAGAACGTTCATAGATAACCATGTGTTATTCGATGATTGAATGGAAGTCTTGGGGAGCCAACATCAAAACCAACTCCTTATATAGTAACTTCGTGTTACTCAGTAACTGTGTGTTACTGACAGACATTCCAAACTGAGTCATTTGTTGATTCAGGGTTACCACATTTATTTTATTTGAATCTGAAAAGATTGAAATAATCATTTTCTCCATTCGGAGAGACTGCTCTTATTTCTACACAGGGCTCATTACATGAAGACTATGCTTACTTGTTGATTTGGAGGATAAAATTCCTTGATTGATTTGACAAGTTTTGATGATGATGATTCTCACCACTCATCAAAAAGGGGGGTAATTCAAAGAGAAAGAAGATACAAGAATTTTCAAGATTTTTCAAGATTTTTACTGAAGACTGCTGAAGATAAAGATATCAAAGTTTCTGAACTTATTTAATTTATCAGAAGCCTGACTGAAGATGATCGTCAGAAGGACACTTCATTTAAAGAAAGAGGAAGATGAAGATTGTGTAAAGCTACAAGTTTTGAAGCTATCAAAGTCATATCAGATACAGTTTTCAAGAGAAGTGAAGACCCGATGACAATTGCCAAAAAATTTTAATCTTGAATCCAAAGGGGGAGATTGTTAGATCAAATAATTGTATTCAAGATTAAATTAAATAAGGGGTCTAATTTGTAATAGTGTTTAATACCTTAGGGGGTATTTTAGCTATTAGTTAATATTAATTAGGTCATGTTGACCTACGTATATATAGTTTTGTTTTATTTGTTTTAGGGTTAATATTCATAATTATTGAAGAGGAGGCAACCGTATTTTATCTCTGTATTGTACGCTTCAAGGTACCAAGAACACACACATGTTTTTCATCTGATTAATCAAGGGATCGTGGTATGTTAATCGGTGCCAATTTTAGTACCTGGTGCCATTGGGGTACCAATCGGTTTTGAATTTTCCATTTTAAACTTCCGAAGAATATCAAAAATGTATTTTCATTGATTGATAAAAATCCCCGATGAAAATTGTTTGACTTGTAAACCGAGAAAGAAATTCATCTCTCCCATCATATTCATCTGAAATCTTGATACGATAAGGTTTGAAAAATTCTTACAGTACTTAGGATTTTTAGAGCCAAAAATAATATCATCCACATAGATTTGAATAAGAATGATATCGGATTTTTCCTTTTTAATAAACAAAGTGGTATCTACCGTATCTTTTGTAAAACCATACTTGACTAGAAATTGTGATAGGACATCATACCAGGCGCGAGGAGCTTGTTTTAATCCGTAGAGTGCTTTGTCAAGAATGTAGACGTTGTTAGAGCACAGATTTATTGGATTCAAGATCATAAAGATTGAAGGCAAAAAGTTCAAGAAGTCAAAGCTAAGAAAGTCAACTCTCATGGAAAGTCAAAGTCTTTTGTTAATAAAGTCAAAGTTTATTGTTTTGTAGTTTTAGTTTCCTTGTAATTGTTGTGGGTATAAATAGAACATATCATTCTAGTGAGAGAGAGTTTTTGTAGTGAGAGAAAGTGAGTTTTGTATCAATTTGTTTCATCAATGACAGGTGATTTCACGATTTGATTCATCTTGATTATTTGTTATTGATTAGAACTTGAATATTGGGAATAACAGACGTGATTCAGATTCTCTTGATTGACAAAACCTTCTGGATGAGAGACGTAGACTTCCTCCTTTAGAATGCCATTCAGAAAGGCAGTGTTCACGTCCATTTGAAAGACCGTGAAGTTCTTTTGGGCTGCATAGGCCAAAAACATTTGAATTGCCTCTAAACGCGCCACAGGAGCATAAGTCTCGTCGTAGTCGATTCCTTCCTCTTGCCTATTTCTTTTGGCTACAAGTCTTGTTTTGTTTCTGATAACAGTACCATCTTCGTCTTTCTTGATCTTGAAAACCCATTTCGTAGCAATAATGGTTTTACCTTGAGGTTTTGGTACGAGTCTCCAGACTTTAAGTGCGTCTAACTGATTCAGCTCTTCTTGCATTGAAATCACCCATTCTAGATCAGCAAGTGCCTCTAATATGCGAGTTGGCTCGAACTTGCTCAGAAAGGAGTCATGCATGCACATATTCTTTGGTCCATTTATGTTAATGAGGTAGTGGATTATATGAATAGATATCAATATTATCATCTATGAATCCACTTATACCTTCTTCAGCTTGTTTAGGAGGAATGATGATTGCAGTTGAAGTTGTAGGTGCAGAAGTCTCAGTAGGTTCAACTTGTTCAGCAACTTCTGTATCTTCATTATTGACCACAGCTTCAACTGTTGGAGTCGGCATTTGAACTGGAATTTCTTGTTGAATCTGAGAGTTAGATTCAATAGGGATATCTGATATGGTTGGAAGAGGTAGTCGTTGAGTCTTCATTCCTGTCAACCACAACAGATTTCTTTACATTAGATCCAAGAAATTCATCATAAAATAGTTCAAATAATAAATCTAAATCAGATAAATGATTAGTAGACGTTGATGCTTCATCTGATTTGTTCGTTTGAGACTCAGGTTCAGGACTGATTTGCCCAGAATCTAGTACTCCGGTTATCACGGATTCTGAACTGTGTTGTTCGGAAGCCATTTCTTCCTCAAACATAACGTTGACGCTTTCAATAACCGTCTTTGACTTCTTCAGATATACAAGGTATGCAGTTGATGTAGATGAATAACCAATGAAGATGCCTTCGTCCGCCTTGGCACTGAACTTGTTCAGACTCTCACTATCGTTTAGAACGAAACACTTACACCCAAATATATGGAAAATATTTGATTATCGGTGTTCGGTTGTTGATCAACGCATAAGGAGTCTTCTTGAATCTGCGGTGTATCATGGATTGATTATGAGTGTAGCACGCAGTCGATACAACTTCAGCCCACAGAAATATAGGTAAGTTAGATTGACCTAGCATAGTACGAGCAGCCTCAACTAGCGTACGATTTCTTCTTTCGACCACTCTATTCTGTTGAGGCGTACGAGCAGCAGAGTATTGATGTGAAATCCTGACAGATTCGAGATATTCTTCAACCTTCTTGTTCTTGAACTCTGTGCCATTGTCTGTTCTTAGAAGCTTGACTGGTTTCTACAGATTTACCTGGGTCGTCTTCAGGAATGTGATGAGAACATCTGGTGTCTCATCTTTTGAACGTAGAAACTTGACCCAAGTGTATCGTGAGTAATCGTCCACGATAACTAGTATGTACTTCTTTTCGCCTAGACTTTGCGTTCGCATCGGACCACAAAGATCCATATGCAACAACTCTAACGGAGCGCTTGTACACGGTTCAGGCTTTGGTTTATGTGGAGCCCTCTTCATAATTCCCTTTTCACACGCTGCACAAAGGTGTTCTTTTTCATACTTGAGCTCTGGAAGTCCTTTCACTAACTTCCCACTGACCAGTTTGTTGATGTACCGAAAGTTGAGGTGAGAGAGCCGTCGATGCCATAGCCAGCTTTGCTACATCGAGGCTTTCGAGAGTAGACAAAGCTTCTTGTCAGTCTGGACGTTTGACAAATTAATTGTGTAGAGGTCGGACTTTCTCGTGCCGACCAAGAGTTCCTCGCCTTCTTTAGTGCGAACAGAACACCTCTTGGCTTTTAAATTGACCTCTAAGCCTTTGTCACATTACTGGCCTATACTGAACAGGTTGTGTCCTAAGCCTTCAACATAGCTCACCTTCTTGATAGTGACCTTGTCATGTACCATATCACCATAACCTAGTATTGGTGAAAACTGATCGTTGCCGAATCTAACTGTTTCGCAATACTTCTATGTAAAGTTGGTCAACATACCTTTTTGTCCAGTCATATGCTTGGAACATCCGCTATCCATGTACCACATATGACGGATCTGCACAAGATAAATTACAAAACAAGAGATTTATATTTCCATAAAACATAATTTGAAGTAAAGACTTTTGAGCATTGAAGTGTGGGTCTTGAACTGATTTGTTCAAAAGCCTAATGACATTGAGGTCCGGGTCTTGAGCTGATTTACTCAAGAACCATATTCTATGCTCCCTCTTAAACTTTGAGTTCCTGCAACACAGATTTAGCTTTTGGTACCCATTGAAATTTGGGTCCAACTGTGTTAGCACAAGATTTTGGTATCCATAGAAATTTGGGTCCGTTTTTCATTTGAAATTCATTGGAAGAATTAGAATGATTAGAGTGCACATGATAAGTTCCATAGCAAACATCAGAATCTTGACTAGAAGCATAAACATGTTTATCATAATATGAAGACTTTCTAGCAGATAAAGATAACTGGAATAATTGCTTCATAGAGTATTTCTTGCGATAAATGACAAGTTTTGGTTTCAAAATAGCAACATCAGCAATTAAAACATCTTTAATAGGCAAAGTCTTATTACAATCAACAGTACAAAAAGATTTATCAGTCTTGTCAGTCTTCTGTTTTGGTTTCCATTGAGATTTAACTTCTGGCCTTTTCTTGCTCAGATCTTAAACAGTTGAAACTTGTGAGTTAGACTTGTGAGCAACAACTGAATGCTTCTTCTTTGGGTTACCAGTAGTGATCAGTTTCTGTGAATGTTGAGATTTATTCTTACCTTTAGCATACTTAGCTTTCACAGAGACTGATTTATCAACTTTCATTGATTTTGCACTGTTAACAGACGTACTGGTTTTTTCCAATGATTTTACAACGAAAGATGAATGGTTAGGAAGTTTTGCATTAAAATCAAATTGATCAAGACAACCATCCAAACCACCGTCAGAGATTAGAAAATCAAACCCTCCATGAGTTAGACCAAAACTATCATTAGATTTTGAAGCTTTAGAAAGAACATCATTTTGAAACACAGTTGAAAAAACTTTTTGTTCAATCTCAATCAAAAGTCTTTCATCTGTTAAAGAGTTATCGAGTTCAGAAATTTTACTTTCCAAAATGAGAGGAGGGACATATAGTTTACCTTGAATAGGTTTCGCCTCCATTTCTTTGACAGAATAACTCTGAAAGAAGTCATTTGAAAGAGTTTTCTTTTGATATATAGGATCATCATTATAACTATTATTCAACTTCGCATAACGAAATGGAAGATGAACTTTAGATGATTTCTTTCGTTTTTCAGTTTCCTTGGCTTCATCCTCTTTTAACAATCCAGTCCAGAAAACTTTAAGCTCAGGGATTCGTCGAGCTAGTTTCATAAATGTAAAATCATAAAGTGCAGACACTTCAGATTTAGCATTTTTAAGGTAATGAGGATTCTCGTAACCGAGTCCCCATTTCTCTATTTCCTCTTTGGGTTTGTTCAGATGAATGGTTTGTTTAGTTTGATCCAATTTGTATAACTTCTCTTCCAAACTTTTTAATTTAGCTAGTAAAGAAATGTTTTCTTTGGAAGTTGAAGAATACAATTTCGTAAGCTCGATGAAATCAAACTCACTCTTTCTCAATTTAGTCTTTATTTCAGTAACTTCTTGAAGAATTATGGTCTGTTCTTTGGCGCTGGTGTCAATGTTTTTGTGTAAGGTCTCAACCAATACTTTCTTCTCAGCAACAACATTGCTAAGTTTCTGTATTGATTGGTTTTGTTCAAGAATGACACCCTTCTCTCGCTTAAGCTTAGACTCTAACTCTTCGAGTTTCGATATCATGGCGTGCATTTGATTTATGAAATTAGATTGAGTTAAATCACATACCTCGTCAATGTCATCTTCATCGGAATCTACTTCATCATCTATTTCCATCTTTCCCATGAAGCACATGTTTGCTTTCTCGTCATTCTCTTCATCGTCATCTTCCTGGTCTGAATGACCTAGCCAATATTCATCTTTTGCCATCAATGCCTTTCCAGCCTCTTGTTGCTTGGCTAGAAGCATTTTGTTTTTGTAGTAGTCTGAGTTTCTGACTTTGGGTTGTTGGCAGTCTCTTGCAAAATGTCCAAGTCTACCACAGTTGTAGCACTTTGGAGGTTCTGTCTGACCAGATGCTTCAGCTTTAATCTTTCTTTCTTCCGGCTTCCTTTCCTCTACTCTTTTACTTTCAAATCTATTTCCTTCAACCTTCTCCTTGTGAATATAATTGCTCGGACCAGAAGAATATCTCTGACTGTTAGAACTTGGCTTCTTGTAGAACCTCTTCTGAAAAGCCTTTGGCAGCATAAGCATTGCCTGCTTTAGTTGTTCACAGTCATCCGAGTCAGAGTTCGCTTCAACTTCAATCTCTTCTGGTTCAGACATAATCATCTTGTTCTTCTTCTTTTTCACAACAAGAGCAATTGACTCAGCACTTGTTTTCCCAATCTGCCTCTTTTCATTCAGTATTTCATCCACCTCTTGTTCATTCTGTCTGAGGGTTTCATACACCTCATGAAGTGGAATCTCGTTTAAATCTTTGATCTGCTTCATCTGCCTGGCAAATCTCTTCCATTCAGGCTGGAGGATGCTGAGAAATTTGACATTCAGCTCTATTTCTGATTTGGTGACCTTGTTCTTGCTTAGTTCGTTCAGCAAAGTCACAAACCTGTCATAAGTTTCTTCTAAAGATTCTCCAACTCTGCCTCTAAATTCTTCATCATTGTTTAGGCAGTTGGATATTTTCAGCTGATTCCCAACCTTTGAACCTAACATCATCTTTTCTAGCTGATCCCACATCTGTTTGCCTGAGGCCATATAGTTGTCTATCTTCACATAAATTTAGTTTGGAATGCCTTGAAGAATATAAGACTTTGCTAATCTATCACCTTTTGCTCTTTTGAGGTTATCACCTTCTAGTTCATGATACTTAAGTTCAAACTCTGTTTCCACAGTTCCCTCCATACGAGTCTCATAAACTGGTTTCATAACCCCTTCTTCTATGGATTTCCTGATGAATTCACCCAACTCATGTGTTTCAATAAAGTCCATGAACCGATCCTTCCACTGTTCATACTCTCCCCTGAAGAGTACTGGTGGTTTTGAGTCAGTTCTGATTGCTAGGGATTCTCTTGAAGTCATTCTGCTTTGAAAAAGAATAAGTCTGGTATTGGTGCAAAAGGCACTCTTTGCGCTAAAGGTAGCTGGCGCAAAAGAGTTTTGCGCGAGATGTAGGTGGTGCGAAGCAGAACTTTGCGCGAAGAGAAGGTAGCGCAAACTTTAGTTGGACTGGAAGGTGTTTTGCGCTAGACGTTAGTGGCGCAAAAGACAACTTCCGCGAGGTTTGAGTGGCGCAAAGTAGTACTTTGCGCGATAAGACACTGGCGCAAAAGTTAACTTGGGTTTTGTAGGAACTCGCTTGCTTGAGCTTTGCGTGAAATGAGGTTTGCGCGAGAAGTCGTTGGCGCAAACTGAGGATTGCGTGAGTAGGTGATGGCGCAAGACTTGATATTCGAGATTTGCGCGAGTCAAAGGTGGCACAAGGTGAGGTTTGAGTGAAGTGAGGGTCGCGCGAATTGAGGTTTGCGAGAGTCATGTATAGCGCAAAGGTAGGTTTGCACGAGAAACTTGTGGCGCAAAGTATGGTTTGCGCGAATAAAGTGAAGCGCAAAAAGATGCTATGAACTGGCGCCAATGTGAACTTTGCACGTGTTAGTCCCTGTACTTCAAAAAATCGATCTAAAAATCTGTTTTGACTTCCATTAGCAGTACCAAACTCTAACAAAATGACCACTAACAGTTTTAGAACAGATTGTTTCCACTCGATCTCGATAAAAATCACTTTTTGAAAAACCAATCGATGGAACAGTAAGTTTCCAGACGTCAACTATTTTGCAATAAAATCCCAAAATTTGAATCGATTGAAGTTATATATTGAAATCAAACAACACCAACTCAATCTAGCACCCTATTCGATCACAACCTGATCGATTTCTACACCTAAAACACACTAAATTTCGAAAATGATTTTCAAATGAAGAACATAGAGTCGAGTTTATAAAAACTTGATTTGAATCTATTTTCAGGCTCTGATACCAATTGTCGGTCCACAATAATATCCTGTTCTTATCAATAACAACACATATATGATTACCAACCTGTTTGATTAATAATCACGGAATACATATGGTTGATAGATTTCTCTTTGAAAGCTCTCTGTGTTTTACACCTTTTGTGTGTGTGTTCTTATGTGTATGAGTTATGAGATCTGATATCATTAGATCTGATCTTAGATTCTAAGACACACTACCCTTACAACTTGCAAAAACAACTTGCAATATTTAAAACTAAACTAATATCTAAACTAAACAAACTAATATAATAACTAACTTAATATCTAGATATTTAGGAACTAATAAAACTAAATACTAAAATACAATAAACAATAATTAACTTCGACAATTTATTACAAACGACATTAGACTTAATATCGAGAGTCGACTTTCCGGCATTAGCTTCAGATTGGATCTTCAGAATGGATGATCTTGAATCCAATAGATATGTGATCTAACACTTGTTTACATTAAGTTTAATATTTTAAGGGGGTTTAGGGTTATTTGGCTATATTTGAGGGTTTGTGTTAGCAATTCTAAGTAGACATATATAAAAGCAACCTTCTTTTAGTTTCTTTTAGATTAATTTCTTACTTGCAAAGTGAAGGTTGGTGAAGTTCTTGTGGTGAAGTAGATTTTTAAAAAAAGAGTTCAAGTTTGGGTTTTTAATATAAATATCCTTTTTTTCCTTGAGTTTTAATGTAAGAGTTATCCTCCCATATTCCTTTCCATTGAGGTTGATGATATATTGGAATTATGGGTTTAGGTTATTTGTTGAGTTTGTTGGATTCAATTTGTGGAGGGATATGTCGTTCTTGTTTCTGTTAATTCTCAAGTTTATTTGTCTAAAGTTTTTTAGTAGTTTGATTTCATTATCTCCTCCATGGTTGGTAAATTAGTTTTTTTAATGAATATCTCATACTTGAAAATTTTATGATGCTAATCTTTGAGTTTATGCTATTTGGGTTTCAAATCTTGTTAGGAGTTAGTGAAAATGGATTTATTTGTTAAAAGTTTGAATAAATTTGATATAAATCAGTTTTATTTGGGTTTGGGTGAAATCTAGATTGAGCACAGGATTGTGCATGTGCGGGTCAAAGAAAGTAAATACAGTGACCAATGCGACTTTCATGCGACTTTGGTCTCATGGAAAGTCGCATTAGCCTTTGTTTTGTATCTTTTTTCCTTTGTGTCATTTTGGGCTCTTTCGGGGTATCGTTTAGGGTCATTACGTATTGTTAAGAGTTGTGGAATAGATTCAATCATCTAGATTGTAACCGTCTTAACCTTATTCAGATTCAAGTGTTTAGTTTTAATCGTTCGTATCGGTTAAGCTTTATATCTTCTATATGTATTAAGGGAAGTTTGCTTATAACCTTTTTGAACGGAATGAATATGTTATGAAATGATTATTGCTAATGCCAAAAATCGTCCCAAGGAAGATCTAAGATCGGTATGGAGATTTAACAACTAAAGTAAGCAATCAATCAACAAATCGTACGACAGATAATAAAAGTGAATAAGAGACAAAGAATTTGGTGACACGGAAAACCCCGTCGAGGGTAAAAACCGCAGACGATAGCATAGATCGTCAAGTGCACTATGGACGTCAAACAGGGACGTAAGGAGCGTTCGAAAGTACAAATAACAATATTACAATGAAAAATAAATGAATCGTAAATGTGTTCTTCGTCGTACGATGAAAATACTCCGTCGAGTGTTGAGACTAAACTGAGTATTCTTGAGTGCCCCTCGAATGGTTCCTCAGTCCTTGTATATATAGATTTTGGTCACCATAAATGAGCATTAAATGGTTCCTCGAATGATTGATCTTGATGATGCTCGTCCGTTATATCCATTGGTCATTATGCGCTTTATACCTATAATAAAGGATTTATAAAGGAAAAATGATCGTATGTAATTAATTATAAACAATCATTAGTTACATTATAAAGGTCGTGAGATATAAGTCTATCGAGAGGTTCCTTTTGGTCGTGAACGCGACAAACTCACAACCGTCGTCATAAGTGACGATCGTGACTCTCGATGTGTGTGATCGTCAGGACCTTATATTAATACAAGAATGGTCCTTAGATTGGAGACATTTGGTTTTCTTGCGTTGGTCATGACTTGTGAAATTTTACCAAAACAGTTTGCCCCCAAAATTCGAAAATTAGGTGGCAAGTCGACTTGTCGGATTTTGTAAACAGATTGGACACGTGTCGAAATTTGTAACTGAATCGGTTCCTCGAAAACCGAAACGATTACAAGGGAAAGGGTGTAGTCGTCTAACGGTCATGCCGTCATGGCGACGTAGGGCGTGGGTGTTAGGTATAGGTACAACTGTCGTCCATCCGATTGCTAGAGCATGAAAAGTCGATGACAGGTTTTGACCATCTATCGACTCGACTTGATATCGAATCTAGTATAAATATCGATCCCTGGCCGAATCCTTTCCTTTTTACGCCTTTGGTAATTTTCTTAGAGAGAAATTCTTCAAAGGATGGATTGTTATTTATAGGCTTATAGTTAGAACCTTATTTAAGGCGATTTATGAACCACAAGTCTAGGAAAGCGTATTACTCTTGATTCCCACATGGCGATTGATCCTCCTAGTACCGTGAGAGGGCAGGTGGAGATCAAGGCTTTCAGGCTTCTTGCCAAGATCCCAGCTGACGTGAGGTTGAGTGCTCCTGACCAATTGAGGATGGAGCAATGTCCGAATGGATATTGTGTTTTATACGAATATTCATTCAAGATAGGTTTTTCCTGGCCCATCTCTCCATTATCGAGGTTGTTTTTTACAACCTTTGGGTTATCGTTGGGGCAGATGATGCCCCAATTTTAGCGAATTGTTCAAGTAATTGAACGATTGACATTAGGTTGGGCGTCACCTTTTTCGGTTAACGATCTCGTACTAGCCTATACGGTCAAGGTGGAGAAGAACCATAGGTATAGTCTCTTTTCTAAATATAGAGGAGATCGTGTTTTGTTTCAGGCGACCGCTGTCAATGATCGCAAATGGAAGACGCGATACGTTTTTGGTCGCATTTCGTCAGACGACGATAACGCTCGATGGCTCACCATGGGTAAGGTTTTTAGATTTTCCTTGTCCCTTGGTTTTTTAGCATTTGTCTAATGATTTTACTTTTTGAGCAATCGATTTTTCTGGTGTCGTGCCTTATTCCGACTCAACTTTGAAGATCGAGAGATTTCTCGAATATAGTTTCGAGGATCGATCTTTATTCCCCATGTCATCAGTGGACGAGGATGATCATGACGAAGGAGTCATCGAAAGAGTCTCTGTCGATGCTGCGAAGGAGGATGAAGAAGAAGAGGAGTACGACACAGGGGTCGTACGAGAAACTATGACAGGTATTGTTTCTTCTTTGTTTTATTCTATTTGTAGGGTCTAGTCTTTAAGACGTCACCTATTGATTATTTATTGTGAGGTCTATCTTGAGGCGTCACCAAATGGTTGCAAGATCATGTAGGGTTTTTAGTCGTAATATTTTACCTACAAATCGTAAGGTTTATGTAAGGTGTAGTCTTACGTGTAAGATCTAGTCCTGAGATGTCACTTACTAGGTCATTTGTTTGTGTTTTGCAGAAAGTTTAACTCCAACAAAGTAGGTGACGAGTCCTTCGAGGAGGGAGGTGTTGGCCCAGCTTGCTCGACAAGGTTGAGCGATGAAAAGAAGAGCTCCTCCGACGTCTGGGTCGGGAGTAAAGAAGTTGTCAAGATCGAAAATTCTAAACAAGAATTTAATACAAACTCAGAAACAATGTTACAGAAGTCACGGAATAACACTTTAACAATTAATCAAAACATAGAATATGAACTCAAATCATAAGTTTATATTGCATAAAACTTAATGATTACAAACACAACCTCAATCTGTTGAACAGGCTCAACAGACGTTCTACACTTATCTATAGAAAGGATCAATAGTAGTCTTGAGGTTAATTGTCTAAAACAAAAACGACTCATACTATAATCTAAAATTATCTAGACTATATATACAAAACTGATTACAAGATAATTACAAAGGAAATATTATTCTTCAGAATCCAGTCCATAATTATCTTCATCTCCTATTCGTCCGCATCAATCCATCTTTATCTTTAGAAGCAACATTAACTCAATAGCAGTATTAACTTTCTCTCTGGCAGTACTAACCATGCTTGCAGTATTAATCTCTTATAGCAGTAGTAATTTCCAAGCAGTATTAACTACTAGCAGTACAACTAGCACTACTTTCCAGGATATCCCAATGGATAATTTCAGGGGCATGGACTGATATTGGGTCAGCTTCTACAGGTTCACTGTCAGTCACTGTCATATACAAACCAACATGTACCTCAGGTTGTTCAGATTGTTCTGCACCTTGTTGACTTGATTGTTCTTCAGGGGTTGCAACAACAGGTTCAACCTCTTTTTGCACTTCTTCAATCCTTGGCCTTTTGGTCTGTTTCTTTGAAGCTAAGGTTTTCACTCTTTTGACAGCTTTGACAGTTTGAGCAAGAGTTTCTTCTTTTTGTTCTTCTTCCACTTCTTTTGTAGGAGTGGTTTCTTCATTATTAGGAAAAGGTTGTTGGATATGCAGATCATAACTTTCTTTCATTTTCCTTTCAACCTCAACCCTTTGAGAAAAGTCTCCTTGCAGCTTTGCCATTTCCTTCATGTAAAGTTCTTCAAGCTTTCCAAAAGACATACCTGTAAACATTCCCTCAGAAACTCCAATAGCTCCTTTCAGGAAGTTTATCATCTTCCTTCTTTCTTGGTTGGCTAAGTATGTCTTGGAAGGTTGTCTTTGTCTAGTCTTCAGTGGTAGCCTTTGCCTTGAAGCCTTCTTTGTGACTTTCTTAGCAGCAGCTGCAGACTTCAGACTCTTTTGATATTCTTCATTGATCTTCTTGGCCAACTCCAATGCAATCTCTCTGCCTTTGGAATATTGAATCTCATTTTCCTTTTCAAGGTCTGCTTGCATCTTCCTTGCCAATTTTTCATCCAGAGCTATTTGACTTTGTTTCTTTGATGCTTTTACAGATTCAACCACCTTCTCTTTGCCTTTACCCTTATCTCAGCAACATTAGCTTCTTTTCTTTTCTTTCCTATACCACCTTCTTTGATTTCCACTCCCTTAGCCTTTTGAGTAGCCTTGGGAGTGTCAACTTTGGCCTTCACTAGTGTTTCTACAATCTGTATTTCCTCAATAGTCAGCCCTGTTTCTGCTGCTACTTTTTCAGTTTCTACTACAGCCTTCTCAGTTTCTACTGCTAGACCTATTTCTGTTGCTTTGCTACCTTCTGCTTCTGTACCCAACTCCCCCTCAAATTTAGATTCCATGCCAACATGACTTTGTTTTTCAGTTTCAGCTTCAGTTGTCTCCCCCTTTTTGGAAGCATCATGTGGAATGCTCCTCTTCTACAGTACAAACTGCTTTCTCTTCTTTTTCTGCACCAACCTCAGAAGCATCTTCTTTAGTTTGGTGATCTGAAGTTGTTGGGAAAGTATCACCTGTTGCATATCTTTTATCCCCAGTGCTTGATCAGTAATTTCCTGACTTAAGGTACCAAGTGTATCCATCAATTCATCATAAGTATATCTATCCTCACCTCCTTTGGGTGTGTTGACCACCCTTGAAGGATCCTTGGAAGTTTTAGTAGGAGTCTTCTGCCTAGCAGAAGCACCATATACCCCCATGGTTTCTTGGCACCTGGGACCTTTAGATGATTGCTCATCTAAAGTTGCCGTGGGGAAGGTCTTAGATATGTTCACACTGTCCTGTCCTACACCTTGTACAGAAACAGTAGTGTGAGCCTTACTGCCCACATGCTCATCCTTCTCCTTATAGAGCACCTTCTTGGGGTTGGGAGACACCCTTGTGGTTTCCCTTTGGATATTCTCTAATGGAGAATGCTCCATTAGAGGGCTTGCAGGCTGTTGGGGTGAAGATACAAGAAGGGAAGGAACCTTCTTTACCTTTTTCCTTTGATATGTTTTGGTGATGGGGGAAGTTGGCTTGACAATAGGGATCTGAGGAGTATCAATAGAACTGAATGGTGTGGGTAGGGCATCAGTTGGGTGGTCAGATGTGGGTTTTGACACTGATGCCTGACCATGGGAATGAGACAGAACCATCATTGTAGAGAATAATGGTGTCTCTTGTCCAGAAAAGTCCTTGGAAGGCCTTTTCATGTTTGAGAACACCTTCCCTTTGGGAGGTTTTGGTACATACACCTCATTATAAGAGGGTAAATCCGTCAATTCATTAATTAGTACTTCTTGCACAAATCTTGGATACATATAAAAGCTTTTGGATTTTCTATCCAGATTTGACATTAAATCATTGAAGATCATTTGAGAAAAATTAAACTTTCTAGAGGTAGCTAAGCAGACTAAAGAATAAGCTAAGGTACTGATGAACTAACTCCATCCAGTTGTTTTTCGTGAAATGCAGTGTTGTAGGGTATGAACAAAGAATCGCCACTGAGGTGAAAATCTATTTTTGAAAAACTTATATACATCAGTGGGACCTTCATACCCCATACGACTAAGAACTTGGAAAAGATCTTCCTTAGGAAGAGAGGTAATACATAAGGCATCATCTAAGCGTAGATGGATGCGTATGTTGTCCTCTGATATGGTAATGGGTTTATCACAAACCCTTGATTGGATTACCTGCCTTCCTTCCACAGTCTGGATTGAGGCATTTGCCTAGAACTATCTTAGATGTTCCACATAGATTGTGGGATTGACAGTGAGGGCATAGGCAATGTGTGACGATTTGAGGAAATCCACAATCTGATGAAAACGTTCTACTTGCTTGGGTTTCTGTAGCATTGCCAACTCATTGTGATCATCAACAAACATCAGTCCTGCCATCTTCTTGATCGATTAGTCAAAGCTAGGGTTACACACTGGTAAGAAACAAGCCGAGAGAAATAGAGAGAAAGAACACTCGTAGGAAATTCAAAGAGCCGTTTGGATTTTGGCGGTCAAAGAGGGTATTTATAGGTGGAGGGTTTCAGTTAGAAGCAGTACTAAGTACCCTAGCAGTATTCACCTACTCGCAGTATTAACTCATATTAGCAGTAGTAACACATACTGGCAGTACTAACACAGACTAGAAGTATTAACTCAGACTAGCAGTATTAACACATGTGAGCAGTAGTAACACTAATTAGCAGTAAAAACAAGGTAAGCAGTAGTAACTTTGCACTGGCAGTATAAACTACCTAGCAGTAGTAACCATACTTATCCATATTTGAACTGTCAACATGAGTAATATAGAGAGCAGTATTAACTCAACTAGAAATACCAAGTATTCAATTTAAGCAATCTGAAACACTTAAACACACAAGGTTAGCAGCACCATGCACAATACAATATGAGAAAGTAGACAGGAAGGAATTTATACAGAAATGGTACATAAAGCATATCAAAGGAGGCTTATTCAGTATTTATCATCCCACACTTGTGACCAAGAATGTGAATCTACCCACATCAAAAGCTTTGGTGAATAGATCAGCAAATTGGTTACTTGTATGGACTTTCACAACCTGAATTAGATTCTTTTCATATGCTTTGTTTTGGAGTGCTTGACTGGATTATTAAAAATGCTAATAGCACTGTTATTGTCTATGAAGATTGGAGTATGAAGAAAAGTCATACCATAGTCCAACATTTGATTCTGAATCCAGAGTACTTGTGAACAGCAGCTTGCAGCAGCTATATACTCTGCTTCTGTTGTAGAGGTGGACACTGTCGTTTGTTTCTTGCACTGCCATGAACTAGTCTTGCACCCAAAAACTGACATCCCCCTGAAGTTGACTTTCTATCCAAATTTGCACCACCCAAGTCACTGTCTGAATAAGCAAGTAGGTCAAATGGTGAGTCATGAGGATACCAAAGACCTAATCTAGGTTGGCCTTTGAGATATCTGAATATCCTCTTGACTGCTTGAAAGTGTGACTGCTTAGACCTGACTTGAAATCTTGCGCACACACAAACAGGAAACATGATATCTGGTCTTGAAGCAGTGAGATACATGAGGGAGCCAATCATGGAGCTATAGTGATGAACATCCACATCCTCCCCCTCAAGATCTGCAGTGATCTGTTTTTGTGTCTCCATGGGTGTGCTCGTAGGCTTTGAATATGAGAATCCAAACTTAGTAAGAATGTCCTACACATACTTGGATTGGCTTATAAATATCCCATCTTTCTTCTGCTTAACTTGTAGCCCAATGAAGAAAGTAAGTTCACCCATAGAACTCATCTTGAATCTCTTGTGCATCAAATCTTCAAAATCTCTGCACATTTGATCTTTTGTGGATACAAAGATAATATCATCCACATAGATTTGCACTATTAGGATGTCCTTCTTCTTCCTCTGAATGAACAGAGTCTTGTCTATGATTCCTCTTTGAAAACCATTTTCCAAGAGATAGGTAGACAAAGTGTCATACCATGCCCTTGGTGCTTGATGTAGCCCATAGAGTGCCTTCTTCAATTTGTATACTCTGTCAGGATAATTTGGATTCTCAAACCTTGGAGGCTGACAGACATACACTTCTTCTTCAATTCTCCCATACAGGAAAGCACTCTTTACATCCATCTGGTAGACCCTGAACTTCATGAAAGAAGCATAGGCTAAAAATAGCCTGATTGCCTCAATCCTGGCCACTGGTGCAAATACCTCTTCATAATCAATTCCCTCTTCTTGAGTATACCTTTGTGCCACAAATCTGGCCTTGTTCTTTATTACTATTCCTCTCTCATCTTTCTTGTTCCTGAAGATCCATTTAGTGTCTATAGCTCTGTGTCCTTTTGGAAGGTCAACCAAATCCCATACATCCTGCAGCACAAACTGCAGTAGCTCCTCTTGCATTTCCTCTATCCAGTTTGGATCCTTCATTGCATCGTATGCCTTTTTGGGTTCAACCTGAGATAGAAAGCAAGAAAGTAAACCTGATTGTATATCTTTCAATCCTGATGTCACCAATCACCAATTGAGGGGGATGATTTTTCTGAACTCTTTTTTGATGAACAGCCTCTTCATTAATATCTGCTTCTAGATTAGAGTCATTCTTTTCAGGAGTGCTGCCACCAAATACTGAAGAGTTATCATCATCTGTGTCATCTTTTTCCAAACATGGCATCTCAGGACCTTTGATTCCTGAATCTGAGGGTTGATCTTCCTTTTCACCTCTGTCCTCTTCATTCTGAGTTGGTTCAGTGTCCTTTGAATCTGAAGTATCTTTCTTATCTTGGTCATAGAATTCAACAGGATCAACAGTGGGTGTTGGAAACAGCACAAACTCTTGTCTTTGTACTTGTACCTTTTCTGTCCCTGTTCCTGCATTATACTCATTACTGAAACCCAAAGAATTAGTCAGTGAATCAATGTCAAGTAGCGAATCAGGACCTGAACCAAGTTGATTTGGTGTGTTCTCATTGGATTTGACATTGTCACTTTCCTCAATAATCCTAAAAGAGGTGTTGAAAACTCTGTAGGCCTCACTTTGAGATGAATATCCAACAAGAAACCCATCCTCAGCTTTGCTATCAAACTTTCCTAGGTGAGTTTTGGTATTGAGAATTGTGCAAGGACACCCAAATGGTTTGAAAAATCCAATAAAAGGTTTCTTCTTTTCAAAAAGCTCATAAGGTGTCTTGTCTTGGGATTTCACTACTAGAACTCTGTTTTGAACATAGCAGGCAGTATTAACTGCTTCTGCCTAAAAAGTGATTGGAAGTTTTGAATCTGCCAACAGAGATCTAGCAGCTTCTATCAGAGTCCTATTTATCTTTTCAGCAATACCATTCTGTTGAGGAGTCCTAGGAGCACTGTATTGTCTCTCAATGCCTTATTCCTCACAGAAGCTGTTTAGGTCATTGTTTTTAAATTCAGTGCCATTATCAGACCTTATGAATTTAACTCTTAGATTTTTTTGGTTTTCATCAGTCCACTTGTCTCATCCTTAGTCCTCAGAAAATAGACCCAAGTGAATCTAGAGAAATCATCAACAATAACCAAGCAGTAGGATTTCTTACCAATACTCATCACATTTGTAGGTCCAAACAGATCCATATGCAGTAAATTAAGAGGTGAAGAGATTGTATTTATCTCTTTGGACTTATGAGAAGTTTTGTGTTGTTTGCCTTTAAGACATGCAACACAATGATCATCACATGAAAATACCTTTTGTGGCAAACCTCTTACAAGGTTGTTTTTCACAAGTTTGTTCATTGTTTTAAAGTTCATGTGACACATCCTTCTGTGCCAAAGAGATGATTCATCCAATGATGCTTTTGAAAATAAACAATTTAAAGATGAATCAGAAGATACACTCTCCAAGTCTAAGCAATAAACATTGTCCTTTCTAGGAGTTCTAAGTAGTATCATACTTTCATCAACTACCTTGAAACTTCTAGCAAGGATAATACATTCAGTATCATTGAATAATATGCTATGTTTCTTGTCACAGACCTGTGATACACTTAACAGGTTGTATCTCAATTGCTCAACATAGTATACATCCTCAAAGGTCATCTTACCTTTTGACACATTACCTTTTCCACTTATCTTTCCACCTGCTGGATTATCACCAAAAGCAACATGTCCTCCATCAATTCTTTTGATGTTTTGAAGGCAGACCATGTTACCTGTCATGTCCCTGGAACAACCACTATCAACATGCCAAATGCTCCTTCCCTTGAGTTGTTGGTTGCCCTGCACATATAATAAAGCAGTTAGTTTTTAATAGAAACCCAAGCCAAAGTGGTCTTGGGTTTCCCATTCTCATCAACATATTCATATTCAGACTGGATGAGATTATCAAACTGAGGAATCTTATTGCTTGAATAGTTTGTCAGAATAATGCGCCTATCGCTGGAAGCAGTACTAACTTTGTTAGCAGTACTAATTGGTTTAGCAGTACTAACTTTGTTAGCAGTACTAACTGGGTTAGCAGTAGTATTGCTTGCAGCAGAACTATTTCTGTCAACATTACTATTTGAAGTAGCAGTACTAACAAATTTCTTTACTTTTGGAACCCAAACCTGGACAAAGTTGTTTGCTTTCTTTTTCTTTAAGTTACTCCTTGTCAAGAGGATCTACATCTGTAACACCCTGGATTTTCATTATACTTCATCGTTGTATCCTTGTGTTAAGCTGTTGTCGTTAGCACCGTGTTTGGTTTGAAGTTGAGTTGGATTTGGAGAATTTTGGGAGACAAGCAGTGAACTACGCGAGTTGCACCGCGACTAGACTTCGCGGCACAACCCGCGTAACCCACTGTTTGAAATGAGATTCGTGGAACTTCGCGAGTTGCACCGCGACAAGAGGTCGCGGCACAACCCGCGTAACTCACTGTTCTTTGGGACACGGGCGAGTTATGCCGCGAGTTGAATTCGCGGCATAACCCGCGTAGTTGCCTGGCCGACTTAAGGGTTTTTAACCCAAAATATCTTCTCTTTCTCAGGATCTTTCTCTCTCTCTCGAAATCTCTCTTTTCTCTCTCTAAATCGTTCCCTCTCTCTCTCTAGAGTTTGGTGGTTATTGTTTGGTGTTAGATCCGAGGTTTCGGTGTTTTAAGCTTCACCTCTACGTCGTGATCGTTATCTGGTTTTCCGGGTTTTATCCTAAAACCTACTGGTGAGTTCCTACTACCATTTTACAAACTTTATACATGTCAAAATTCTTATTTGCGAAATCCGAAGTATTTCTACGGTATGATTTCATGTTCTATACATTTTGATATAAATGAAGTTTTTGGTGATTTTCGGGGTTCCCGGTCATTTTTGACTAAAATGATGGATTTCAACTTATTAGAAGTAAAAGGATGTTTTACTTGGTGATTATGTAGCTTATGCAAAGGAATGTTTATGAACTCATTTTTATGATTTTCATTCTTACCAGCAGTTGGTCTGGAAAATGGAATTTTGAAATATAAACGTGTTGAAAGCTATTTATTTAGCTTTGTTGGTCACATGAAATATTGTGACAAGTCATGACTATACTAGTGGATCCCTAGGTATCAAGTCGGCTTCTGGCTGAGAAGGATATGCCCCTTCTTTTGTAGTTAGATACATTTAATCCTCGGGGGCACTTGGTACGGTTATGTGAGACCTGTTACTAGCCATGGGTCAAATGTAGTCTAACAAAGAGTATGACTGGTTCCTTGGGGGCCTCCCTCACATCGTAGTACGGACCGAAGCGTTCGTGGCCATGGTTCCATGTATTTAGCTCATAACTCGGATTTGTGGCTTACTTTGTGTTCCACTATAATCATTGGTAAATCGGGTAATCCCCGTCATCGAAAGATGTGTTTTGGACCGGTTGTCCATATAATATCAAAGAACTGTGTTTTGTATAACTAAACCTTTGAAAAGATTTACTTTGATGCATTTGATTATATCTCTTGAGATTTATGAACTGTATGTTCTCACCAGGCTTTAAGTCTGGCACTTTTTTCTCAAATGATGTGTATAACAGGTTTCCCTTAGCGGTGGGTTGTCGGGGTTTTTGAGAGACGGGTTGGTCTCGAGGCATTTTGAGATGACTAGTATTGTATCTGGGCATTTGTTAAGTCCCATTCTTTTGATGAATTATGGTTTGTCAACAGATGTAATCTTGGTAGGAGTGTCTAGATTAGTTTGTTGATGAATCTCATTAATGTACAGGTTTTGTAAAGTCAAAATGACTGATCCCCTTTATAGGAGGTTTATATCAATGCGAACGTCATGTTGCCAGTTTTCCCAGGTTTTAATTTACGCAAGATTTTTAGGGCGTTACAGGTTGGTATCAGAGCTCTAGTTTAAGCGAACTAGGCATGAATGTAAGATGTCTAGACTTAGACCGAGTATGATAAGAATTGATCCGTGAGATTGGGTAGAGCTTCTAAGATGGGTTAGTCTTAGAGTCAACGGAAAGTACGTTGATCAGGCGTTGTGGTGATCGTGATGAGAACCTTTATGTGTTATATGTTCATAATCTCACTTAGCTAATGTTATTATGAGGATATCGTATGTAAGAGTGCTTGAATTTCTATTGCTATGACGATTGGTAATGTGGTAGGACGTTTCCTTTGTGTTTATTCAATCTCTCTCTTATCCCTTTCTCTGTTTTGTGAAGCAGTTCAGTATGGTGAATACGCGTGGTAGACCGCGTACGCGTGTTGATGGTCTGGAAGCGACAGCCTCCACCGCTGGTCAGCCGGAGGGAGCTGAGGTTGTTGTGCGACCACCTGTTCAGCAAGGGCTAGGTGGGGGGGGCAGAGGTCATTCCGCGAGTAGACCTGGATTCGTCTCACCCAGTCATCAGGGATGCTAATTCCCCATCTTAGATGATGGCCAGCATGATGTTGGCAATGAGGGAAGAGATGGCAAAGCAGCAAGAGTTTCAGCTTAAAGTGATTGAGGACCGCGATGTGAACAATCGGAGGAGTGAGACGGTTGTGGAAAACATTGTAGCGGGTCCTGGAGGCGTTGGTGCTGGGGTCAGGGATAAGGAGCACGGGATTGTTGGTGCTCCGGGAAATAGGAAAAGTTGATCCTACAAGTCCTTTCTGGGTTGCGGACCGCCAGAGTTCTCTGGTTTCAACGACCCAATCTTGTGTGTGAAGTGGATTCAAGCGGTCGAGCAAGCTTTTGGCTCTTCCGAATGCGGAGATGATCAGAGAGTGCGGTTCGGTACCCAACTGCTGAGGGATACTGCGCTCATTTTGTGGAATGTCGTTCAATCCACCCTATCTCCTGTTGTGTTGGCTCAGTTGTCTTGGGCCGAGTTCAAGAAAAAGTTGTTAGAAGAATTCTGCAATGAAAGAACAATGGACCGAATTGAGAAAGAATTTCGATCTCTGGTAAAGGGAAGCCTGACGGTGAGGGAGTACACCCGTCAGTTCATGGAGAAGCTTGATCTAGTGGGGCACGCTGCCCCAACAAAAAAGGATAAGATGAAGGCCTATATGAATGGCCTACCCGCGGACATGCAATCTATGGTCCACAATTCTAAAGATTCTAACCTCCGCGAGATGGTTGAAGAAGCTCAGTACATGGAAGATATGTTCACAAGGAACAAAGCTGAGAAAGTTGTAGTGGTGGCTGATAAGAGAAAGTGGGAGAGCAGTTCTGTACCTCCCAAGAGAACCCGACCTTCTGTCGGAAACCGCAGTTTCGGCGGTTATCAAGAAGCCAGATGGTGCTCGAAGTGTCGAATAAAGCACCACGGTAACTGTAACCCCACTTCTAGATTCTTCTTCAAGTGTGGTAAGAATGATCACACCGCCCGCGACTGTTCTGTCGCGGGGATGGTCTGCTTCGAGTGTAAGGCGTCGGGGCATGTGAAGAGAGATTGCCCGAAGCTCAAGATGGGTAGCACGCCAACAAGGAAGGAGAACCCTCCTAGGGTTCCGGGTCGAGCATTTCAGATGATGGCCGATGAGGCCAAGGCATCCGCTGATGTGGTATCGGGTACATTTCTTATAAACTCTGTACCTGCTCGTGTTTTATTCGATACGGGTGCCAGTTTCTCTTTCATTTCTGCGTTGCTCCGTCAAAAGTTTGCTATGCCCACTACTAGTCTTGAGGATGCATTAGTAGTAGAAATAGCCGATGGTAGTCAAGTTCTGATACACGATGTTCTGAAGCAGTGTACTCTTAGTATCGAAGGGAGAGAATTCTCGATCGATCTACTGCCGATGTTAATCGGGGGTTTTGATGTTGTGGTTGGCATGGATTGGTTGTCAAACAATCACGTTGAGATCGTATGTTCCAAGAAGTTGATTCGACTTCCCAACCCCTCTGGCGAAGTCATTGTCATCTATGGTGAAAAGAGAAAAGGTGAAGTGGCAATAATCACAATGGCAAAGGCACGCAAGTGCTTAGTAAAAGGATGTTCGTCTTTCCTAGCCTATGTGATCGATGCCAAGTTAGAGAAATCAAAACTAGAAGATGTGAAGATTATGTGTGAGTTTCCAGATGTCTTTCCGGATGACTTGCCCGGGTTACCACCCGATCGTCAATTAGAGTTTCGGATTGATCTTGTGCCTGGAGCAGCACCAATTTGCTAAAGATCCTTACCGTTTAGCGCCGTCAGAGATGCAAGAAATGATGGCACAACTCCAAGAGCTTTTGGAGAAAGGCTTTATAAGACCGAGTTCGTCACCCTGGGGATCTCCGGTCTTGTTTGTAAAGAAGAAAGATGGCACGATGAGAATGTGCATTGACTATCGTGAGTTGAACAAAGCTACAGTGAAGAACAGGTATCCGCTTCCGAGAATAGACGACTTGTTCGATCAACTTCAAGGAGGGGGTTGTTTTTCCAAAATCGACTTACGTTCAGGATATCACTAAGTGAAGGTAAGAGAAGAAGATGTTCCGAAGACAGCTTTCAGAACGCGTTACGGCCATTACAAATTTCTTGTAATGCCTTTTGGTCTAACGAACGCATCGGCGATATTTATGGACTTGATGAATAGAGTGTGCCGACCATTCCTCGACCAGTCGGTCATTGTATTCATTGATGACATACTCGTGTACTCCAAGAGCGAGTCAGAACACGAACAACATCTACGAGAAGTGCTTGAAGTGTTGAGAAAGGAAAGATTGAACTCCAAGTTTTCCAAGTGTGACTTTTGGCTTAAAGAAGTACAATTTCTGGGTCACGTTGTCACTCGAGACGGAGTGAAAGTGGATCCCTCCAAGATTGAAGCTATGATGAATTGGGAATCTCCCAATAGTCCGTCAGAGATCCGAAGTTTCTTGGGTCTGGCGGGGTACTACCGGAGATTTATCCAAGACTTTTCGAAAATCGATTCTTCCTTGACAGTTTTGACTCGGAAGAATGTGAAGTTTGAATGGACCGAAACACAAGAGAAGGCGTTCCGAATACTTCAGAAGAAGTTGTGTGAAGCTCCGATTTTGTCGTTACCTGAAGGGTCAGAAGACTTCGTGGTTTATAGCGACGCTTAGAAAATGGGTTTAGGTTATGTGTTGATGCAACGGGGCAAGGTAATCGCTTACGCCTCGAGGCAGCTTAAAATACACGAGGAGAACTATCCTACCCACGATTTGGAGTTAGCAGCGGTGGTGTTCGCCCTGAAGCTTTGGCGACACTATCTCTATGGCACAAAGTGTACACTCTACACAGATCATAAGAGCCTGAAGTATGTCTTTGATCAGAAAGAGTTGAATATGAGACAACGGCGGTGGCTCGAGTTGCTTAAAGATTACGACTGTGAGTTGCTTTACCATCCTGGTAAGGCAAACGTCGTAGCCGATGCGTTAAGTCGAAAGGACTATAGCGGTTGTATTCGGGCTACCCATTCGAGAATCGAGTTGGTGTCTAGTCTTGTTGAAAAGATCAAAGCATCGCAATTTGAAGCTTTGTTAGAAGAGAATCTCAAAGAGGAAGTCATGACAAAGCAGCGTTTACTCTTAACGAAAGATAGCCGTGGGGTAAAACTGTTCAACGGTCGCGTGTGGGTACCCAAGCTTGGGGATAACCGCGATCTATTGCTTGAAGATGCACACAAGTCCAAGTATTCCATTCATCCGGGGAGTACAAAGATGTACAGAGACTTGAAGCTGCACTATTGGTGGCCGGTAATGAAACTTGACGTGGCGCGTTACGTTGAGCGTTGTGTGACGTGTTCGCAAGTTAAGGCCGAACATCAGCGACCGTATGGGAGTCTTCAGTCTCTAGAAATTCCCGAGTGGAAGTGGGAGCATATCACTATGGACTTTGTGACAAAGTTACCTAAAACTCTTCGAGGTCACGATACCATCTGGGTGATAGTTGATAGATTGACAAAGAGTGCTCACTTCTTGGCCATGCGCGAGACATTACCGATGGACAAATTAGCAAAACTGAACATCGATGAGGTGGTCTCGAGGCACGGGATACCCTTGTCGATCGTGTCGAATCGCGACAGTCGGTTCACTTCGAACTTCTGGGATGGGTTTCAGAAAGAGATTGGTACGCGAGTTAAGTTGAGTACGGCTTACCATCCACAAACCGACGGGCAAAGCGAGAGAACGATCCAGACATTGGAAGATATGTTGAGGTCTTGTGTCATCGATTCCGGGGGTAGCTGGTACTCTCACTTACCTTTGGTGGAGTTCGCCTACAACAATAGCTACCACTCGAGTATTGGGATGGCACCTTTTGAAGCATTGTACGGGAGAAAGTGCCGAACTCCCGTGTGTTGGCTTGAAGCGGGAGAAAAGCAGTTCGCCGGACCTGAAATCGTGCAGGAGACGGCCGATAAGGTCAAATGTATTCGTGAAAGATTGAAAGCGGCTCAGGATCGGCAGAAGAGTTATGCCGATAAGAAGAAGCGATCGATGGAATTCCATGTAGTCGATCGTGTGTTGCTTAAAGTATCGCCATGGAAGGGAATTATTCGGTTCAGAAAGCGAGGGAAGGTGAGTCCCCGTTTCCTAGGATCTTTCAAAGTGCTCAAGTGGGTGGGTTTGCAAGCCTACCAATTAGAACTGCCGCCAGAGTTGAGTAGAATACACAACACGTTTCATATTTGTTACCTTCGGAAGTGTTTGGCGGAAGAGGAAAGCGTTATTCCTCTCTCCGAGTTGACAATAGACGAAGGTAACCGTTGTGTAGAAGAGCCTGACGCCATCTTAGAGAGAAAGTCTAAGAAGTTGCGTCACAAGGAGGTCACTATGGTCAAGGTGCATTGGAAAGCATCATCGAGGAGTCAATGTGACGTGGGAAGAAGAAGAGGATATGAAGAGAAGATATCCTCATCTCTTTGTATAGTTGGGATTTCGGGGACGAAATCATTCCCATGTTGGGGAGGATTGTAACACCCTGGATTTTCATTATATTTCATCGTTGTATCCTTGTGTTAAGTTGTTGTCGTTAGCACCGTGTTTGGTTTGAAGTTGAGTTGGATTTGGAGAATTTTGGGGGACAAGCAGTGAACTACGCGAGTTGCACCACGACTGGAGGTCACGGCACAACCCGCGTAACCCACTGTTTGAAATGAGATTCGTGGAACTTCGCGAGTTGCACCGCGACAAGAGGTCGCGGCACAACCCACGTAACTCACTGTTCTTTGGGACACGGGCGAGTTATGCCGCGAGTTGAAGTCACGACATAACCCGCGTAGTTGCCTGGCCAACTTAAGGGTTTTTAACCCAAAATATCTTCTCTTTCTCAGGATCTTTCTCTCTCTCTCGAAATCTCTCTTCTCTCTCTCTAAATCATTCCCTCTCTCTCTCTAGAGTTTGGTGGTTAATGTTTGGTGTTAGATCCGAGGTTTCGGTGTTTTAAGCTTCACCTCTACGTCGTGATCGTTATCTGGTTTTCCGGGTTTTATCCTAAAACCTACTGGTGAGTTCCTACTACCATTTTACAAACTTTATACATGTCAAAATTCTTATTTGCGAAATCCAAAGTATTTCTACGGTATGATTTCATGTTCTATACATTTTGATATAAATGAAGTTTTTGGTGATTTTCGGGGTTCCCGATCATTTTTGACTAAAATGATGGATTTCAACTTATTTGAAGTAAAAGGATGTTTTACTTGCTGATTATGTAGCTTATGCAAAGGAATGTTTATGAACTCATTTTTATGATTTTCATTCTTACCAGCAGTTGGTCTGGAAAATGGCATTTTGAAATATAAATGTGTTGAAAGCTATTTATCTAGCTTTGTTGGTCACATGAAATATTGTGACAAGTCATGACTATACTAGTGGATCCCTAGGTATCAAGTCGGCTTCTGGCTGAGAAGGATATGCCCCTTCTGTTGTAGTTAGATACATTTAATCCTCAGGGGCACTTGGTACGGTTATGTGAGACCTGTTACTAGCAATGGGTCAAATGTAGTCTAACGAAGTGTATGACTGGTTCCTTGGGGGCCTCCCTCACATCGTAGTACGGACCGAAGCGTTCGTGGCCATGGTTCCATGTATTTAGCTCATAACTCGGATTTGTGGCTTACTTTGTGTTCCACTATAATCCTTTGTAAATCGGGTAATCCCCGTCATCGGAAGATGTGTTTTGGACCGGTTGTCCGTATATTATCAAAGAACTGTGTTTTGCATAACTAAACCTTTGAAAAGATTTACTTTGATGCATTTGATTATATCTCTTGAGATTTATGAACTGTATGTTCTCAACAGGCTTTAAGTATGACACTTTTTCTCAAATGATGTGTATAACAGGTTTCCCTTAGTGGTGGGTTGCCAGGTTTTTTGAGAGACGGGTTGGTCTCGAGGCATTTTGAGATGACTAGTATTGTATCTGGGCATTTGTTAAGTCCCATTCTTTTGATGAATTATGGTTTGTCAACAGATGTAACCTTGGTAGGAGTGTCTAGATTAGTTTGTTGATGAATCCCATTTATGTACAGGTTTTGTAAAGTCAAAATGATTGATCCCCTTTATGGGAGGTTTATATCAATGCGAATGTCATGTTGCCAGTTTTCCCAGGTTTTAATTTACACAAGATTTTTAGGGCGTTACAACATCTGTGGCTCCTACAGGTAAGTCTATTTTCTCTTGTCTTTCTAAGAGGTCTGAAGTGGGAGGGATATAGTTATTGTTATAGGGTGGAATTAGCATGACTGGCTAGAAAAACTTCTAAAACTGAGTCATTAGATCCATCTTGCTTTGATCCATAGGTAGCACTAACTGATTATGTATTAGTAGCAGAATCAGTAGAAGATGATAGAAGAGCAGCATTGTATGAGTATCCAGAGGGCCTCTTCTTTGCTTTTACCTCTGCTTCAAACACCCTAAAGTCATTATAGAGGTCATCCAGTTCCTTGTCCTCCAGTTGGTCATTCTGTCTGAAAGAGACAGTGTACATAGTCCATTCATCACCAAGAGATCTGAGAAATTTTCTGTTGACATCATCTTGATCTATCTGGACACCAACAGTAGCCAATTCACCAATTAACTTATTAAATCTATCAAAAGTTTGAGTCATGGACTCATTCTTTGTAGACATGAAGTTTTCATATTGCTGCTTCAGGATGGCCTTCTGATTTCTCTTGGTACTTTTGGTACCAGAAAATCTTTTCTCCAGTGCATTCCATAGAATTTGTGCATCCGTGCAGTTGCAGAACTGGTGTTCGTACTCATTAGGTATAGCCAAGAGCAGAGTGCTCAAGGCTTTCATCTATGTCTGTCTCATCTTTCTTTCTCCATCAGTCTTTGGTGGAGGTCTCTTTCCTTCTGCATCCATCTTTCCTCCATCTGAGGGACCATTCTCAATGATATCCCATATTGAGAAGTCTGTGAGAAGAATGTATTGCTTGATTATGATTTTCCACATGTCAAAGTCATTGGGTTTGAGCATGGGAACCTTTGAGACCAGAACGCTATCGCTTGAACCATCCATGATTATAGATTTCTGAGTTTTCTAGCTCTGATACCACTTGTCAAGATCGAAAATTCTAAACAAGAATTTAATACAAACTCAGAAACAATGTTAAAGAAGTCGCGGAATAACACTTTAACAATTAATCAAAACATAGAATATGAACTCAAATCATAAGTTTATATTGCATAAAACTTAATGATTACAAACACAACCTCAATCTGTTGAACAGGCTCAACAGACGTTCTACACTTCTCTATAGAAAGGATCAATACTAGTCTTGAGGTTAATTCTCTAAAACAAAAATGACTCATACTATAATCTAAAATTATCTAGACTATATATACAAAACTGATTACAAGATAATTACAAAGGAAATATTATTCTTCAGAATCCAGTCCATAATTATCTTCATCTCCTATTCTTCCGCATCAATCCATCTTTATCTTCAGAAGCAGCATTAACTCAATAGCAGTATTAACTTTCTCTCTGGCAGTACTAACCATGCTTGCAGTATTAATCTCTTATGGCAGTAGTAATTTCCAAGCAGTATTAACTACTAGCAGTACAAATATTGCATAGCAGTATTAACATGCTAAGCAGTAGTAATCTTTCTTCACATAGCAGTACTAACCAAACTTAGTTATTTCTGACCCAACAGAAGATTAATATGGTTCCAAGGGAACCGTCTTCGACGTGAGACGATCCTGAGGTCCTCGTCACAGAGAAGGCGATACCACCACCGATCATGGAAGCCACACCGATATCTTCGGTTCCACCTTCAGGGGTGGAGGTTCCTTTGTAGAAGGATAAGGGGAAGGGTCCTAAAATTGATGAGGATCAGAACCTGATATCGGTAAAATTCAAGTTGTCGGCCGACTTTATGTCGTCCTAAAGCTTGAATGGGATAGAGGTGTTCCCTCATTTGAACAACTTCTACCTACGGACTTTTCATGAGCACTTCAGGGGTCTAACGATCGAGGACATGGAGGCCAGTGTTACTGGACTCTCCTTTATGGTAGGAAATCTTGACTTTCTTCTTGTTTTTTCTATACTTTTTATCCATCTGATATAATCTCTCTTTGTCACACGTCTTGACAGGCGTTCAAGGAATCTTTAGCCCTTAACTTACGTATTCTTGACGGAAATACACTGGTCCCCCGGGCTCTGCATTGGGAAAAGAGAGCTTTGGCCATGGTCAGGGAGGCGGACGCGAATAGGGAAGAGTCTTCCGCTCGACTTCATGAGGCTTTCAACAAGTTGGAGATCGTAGAACGCGAGAAGGCGGAGCTCCAGGGTCGTCTGGAGGAAGCTCTCGACCAGGTTTCTACGACTGAAGCGGAGCTGGACGTGACCAAGGGGATCTCGGCTATGAATGCAAAAGAAGTCGAGACCTTGAGGTCGGAGCGGGTCGCAGCCCGTGATCAGATTGTGGCCGTTGAAGAAAAAGTGACGTCCGTCGAGGCGTTCACTCGGCTCAAGGCACGTGAGGCCCGGATACGGCGTCATCTAAGGGGAGAGAATCCCCTAGCGAAAATAGAGGGTGAACTATCCTTCTTCCTGGAGTCCATTGGCAATGAGGAGGACCTTGACTCCAACGATGAGCGTGAACTTGATTTGGGAGATGAGGCTCCATAGGATGGTGACGTCGGGGTTGCGGTTCAACAGGATCTGGATCGTCCGAAATCTCCTTTGTTTCTAGTTTTTTGTTTTTCGATCAGGAGACTGTTGGTGGTCATGCCATGTCTTCTACTTCATAATATAAGAACTTTTTGAACAAATAAGACTGTCGCAACCTTCACTTAGTCAGAAGAACTATTAGAATAAATGCATAAGTCTTTCACGACAAGCATAGAAAGGATAATCAAACGAGAAATAGAGATAGAAATTTCCCTAAGTAACTCATGACATCCAATACTAACAAGCATAAATCATATAACTTGCGATTGGGCAAATAATTAATTTATCAAAGATCTTACGATTGATGCAAATTATAAACCTGTCAATCAACATTGACCTGGCGACTAAAGTAAATGGGAAACCTGCTAAATGATCAAATTAATTAATCAAAAATACTATCCAGGAAATGGATTAAGGAACTTGCGACCAGGGCAAGTTTTTAGCTTTAAGTTATAGATTTCACGACTTGGTCGTGGATAACCATAAAAGTAGTTGAATAGTCTACTGATCCTGCAGTAAAAACATATTAGAGGTAGTCGTTAGCTAGGCCAACCAATCTCCGATGCTTAATTCAGTAATAGTCATGAAGATATAATTGTAAGATAAAAAAAAATTTGTGTAAAAGAAATACTTCTTCAAAATATACCGCGTTCCAACTTCGAGGAATGTCACGCCCATCGAGATTTCTCAATCGATAATCTCCTTTTCCAACAACCTTAGTTATCTGGTATGGACCTTCCCATTTGATGGATAACTTACTTGAGTTTGGTTCTTGGATGTTTTGAAACACTCGTCGCAAGACATAATCTCCTCCTTGAAAGATCTTGGCCTTGACATTCTTATTGAAGTGTCGTTCAACCAATTGTTTCTGGGACGCTATTTTAATTAATGCTGAATCCCGTAATTCTTCCAAAGCATCGAGGTCATAACTTAGGTCGACTAAGTTGTGATCGACCGACGTGTATCGTGAGGTTGGAAGTTGGGTCTTGACACGCAAGACCTCTTCGCAACCATAGACCAGAGAGAAAGGAGTTTTCCCTGTGGACGTACGAGGCGTCGTACGATTGGCCCAAAGAACTATCGGAAGTTCTTCGATCCACTTTCCTTTTGTTTCCTTGAGTCTTTTATTGATAGAATTGATGATCGTTTTGTTACTTGACTCGGTAAGTCCATTTGATTGAGTATATCGGGGAGTCGAAGTCATAAGTTTGATGTTACGATATTCGTAGAACTGCAGTGTTCTGTCGCTTATGAATTGCGACCCGTTATCACATACAATCTCGGATGGGATTCCAAACCTGCGAATGATGTTAGTCTGGATAAAAGAGATGACTTCTTCGTCCCGAACTTGGGAGAAAGGAGCCGCTTCTATCCGTTTTGAAAAATAATCTGTAAGGACTAGAAGGAATACCTTTTGCCCGGGGGCCGGATGTAACTTGTAGACAATATCCATTCCCCATCGCATGAAGGTCCATGGAGTTCAAGTCGTGTGCAAGGGTTCAGAAGGTTTATGTGACATACCTGAATGTCGTTAACATGCGTCGCAACATTGGACGTACCTTATTGCGTCCTGTCGTAAGGTCGTCCAGTAGTATCCTTGTCGAGAGATACGATTTGCCAAGCTACGACCACCTGAGTGATTACCGCACTCTCCATCGTGCATTTCTTGCAATATGCTTTGGACTTGGTTTCTATTGGTAACACATCGTAAATTTAGTCCTGTCGACGATCGACTGTAGAGTTGTCCTATAATTATAATATATTTGGATGCCTTAAATCTGATTTTCCGGACTTCCATTTTGTCTTCAGGAAGTTCGTCGTTCGTTAAGAATCTTCTGATGTCGCTCAACCAACTGTCTTCCTCTTCTATCACTTGGACGTCGTTTTCGTTTTCAATGGACGACGTCGCCAGATAAATTATTGGAATGACGTCAAATAGGGATTGTCCAAGTGTCGATCCAAGATTAGCTAATATGTCAGATTAGGTATTTTGATCCTTCGGGATCTGTGAAATAGAAAAATCTTGAAATTCTTCGGACCTAGCTTTGGCTTTTTTGAGATAAGCCGTCATTTTAGAGTTTTTAGCTGCGAACTCCCCATTCATTTGATTGACGACTAGGAGGGAATCTCTTTTGACATGAAGTCTTGTTACCCCCAAGTCGTGAGCCATATTCATTCCCGCGATCAAAGCTTCGTATTCAGCTTTATTGTTCGTAGCTTTGAAATCACACCGTATGGAATACACCATTTTGCCCCCCCCCTGTAGTGACTTGAGGATGATGCCAAGATCTGCCCCCTGGGCATTGGATGATCCGTCGACATGTAAAGTCCAGGTCGCGTCATCGAGAGTGGCCACAGGTTCTGTAGGTACATCTAAATCTGGGTTGAAATCGGCGACGAAGTCGGCCAATGCTTGCGATTTGATAGCGGTCCTGGGTTTGTATTCAATGTCGTAACTACTAACGTAGATACTTCATTTTTCCAGTCGACCTGTCAACTCGGGTTTCCTCAAGACATACTTAAGAGGAATGTTAGTCACGATAATTATAGGATGTGACTCGAAATAATGACGTAACTTTTTTGCCGCTGTAATTAAAGCCAACAAAAGTTTTTCCATAGAGAAATACCTGGTTTCAGCATCGAGAAGTGACTTGGTTACGTAATATATTGGAAGTTGTTGTTTTTCGTCCTCTCGGATCAGGACGACACTACCAACATTCGAGCTGACGGTAGATAAAGTTGGAGGACCTCATGATCCTCAGGTTTCGACAGTAAAAGTGGCGACGCCATGTACTCCTTGAGATTTCGGAACGCGTTATCATGCTCGCTCATCCATTCGAAGTCCCTGTTTTTCTCATGACATTATAAAATAAGTGACATTTATCTGAAGATCGAGAGATAGACCTGTTTAATGTCGCAAGTCGTCCAGTAAGTCCTTGGACTTGTTTAAGGTTACACGGGGACTTAGTATCCATGATCGCCTTTATTTGGTCGGGATTAGCCTCGATCCCACGACGGGTGACCATGTGTTAGATCACAGATTTATTGGATTCAAGATCATCCAATATGAAGACTGGAATCTGAAGTTAAAGCTGAAAAGCCACTCTCAAGATTAGTCTAATGTTAGTTTGTAATAATTGTCAAAGTTAATTATTGTGTTAATTATAGTATTTAATATTAGTCCTAAATATCTAATAAATAGATATCTAGTTTAGGATATTTAGTTTTGTTATAATATCTTTATTTAGATATTATCTTGTTAGTTGTTAGGTGAGATCACAACACACAATCTCATAACACAAATATATCAGATCATCATCAACTAGCCAACACTGTTCATCAAGAGAAAAACCAGAGAGAGCTTCAAAGAGAAAAATATATTCAACCTTGTAATCGTTTGTTATAAATCATACAGGTTGGTTAATCGTGTTTGTGTCATTTTTTATAAGAACTTGATCATATTGTGGACCGACAATTGGTATCAGAGCCTAAACAAGATTCAAATCATGTTTTAAAAACATCGACTTTGTGTTCTTCATTTCAAAATCATTTTTTTTTAGTTTTAGTGGTTTATTGGAGTTGAAATCGATCAAGTTGTGATCAATTTGTGGTCTAGATCGAGTTGGTGTTGTTTAATATCAGTATATATCTTCAATCGATTCAAATTTTGTGATTTTGTGGCAAAACTGTTCACGAGTTCATCGACACTGTTCCATAGATCAAATCTTCGAAAAGAGTTTAATTTTGAAATCAAAATCTTGTAATCTGTTCTAGAAGTGTTAGTGGTCAATTTGTTAAAATTTGGGTCTACTAATCGAAGTCTAGATAGGTTAATTTGTGGTTCAAAGTCATTTTTCGAAGCTGCGGGGACGAACTCGCGCAACGTTCAAGTTTGCGCAAGTTCATAACAAGGTTTGCGCCAGATTCAAAAGAAGTACTTCAAAGTTCCTCGCGCAAAGTTACTTTTGCGCTATCAGACACTCGCACAAAGTTGCTTTTGCGCCATCACCATCTTCAAAGTTTGTGCCATCAGTTTATCGCGCAAAGTTCAAGTTTGCGCCACCAACGTCTAGCGCAAAACTCCATCTTCCAGTCTAACTAAAGTTTTGCGCCACCTTCACTTCACGCAAAACTCTTTTGTGCCAACCTCTTCTAGCGCAAATTATGTTTTGCGCCACCTACACCTCACGCAAAACTCTTTTGCGCCAGCCACCTTAAGCGCAAATTGTGCTTTTGCGCCAGTGACATAGTCTTTCTGAATCAATGACTTCAAGAGAAGCTCTAGCGTTCAGAACTGACACAAAGCCACCAATACTCTTCAGGGGAGAGTATGAACAGTGGAAAGATCGGTTCATGGACTTCATAGAAAGACATGACTTGGGTGATTTAATCAGGAAATCTTTAGAGGAAGGAGTTATGCCACCTGTAATGAAGACTCGCATGGGTGGGACTGATGAGTGATATTTCCACTTAAGTTTCATGAACTCGAAGGTGATGAACTAAAGAGAGCAAGAGCTGATAGATTAGCAAAGTCTTTCATTCTTCAAGGCATTACTAATGAAATATATGTGAAGATTGACAGCTACAGGCAAACAGATGTGGGATCAACTAGAGAAAATGAAGCTAAGTTCAAAAGTTGGGAAGCAGCTCAAGATATCCAACTGCCTCAACAACTATGAAGAATTCAAAGGCAGAGATGGAGAATCTCCAGCAGAAACATACGACAGATTTGTGACTTTGCTGAATGAGTTAAGCAAGAACAAGGTCAATAAATCACAGATAGAGCTGACTGTCGAATTCCTAAGCTTTCTTCAGCCAGAATGGAAAAGGTTTACAAGACAAATGAAGCAAATCAAAGATCTGAACGATATTCCACTTCACGAGGTCTATGAAACCCTCAAGCAGAATGAGGAAGAGGTGGATGAGATCATGGATGAAAAGAGACAGACTGAGAAGACAGTTGATGATTCAGTTGCTCTTGTTGTGAAAAAGAAGAAGAAGATGATGATTATATCTGAATCAGATGAAGTTGAAAATGAAGCGAACTCTGACTCTGAGGACTGTGAAAATCTAAAGCAGGCTATGCTTATGTTGACTAAGGCTTTTCAAAAGAAGTTCTACAAAAAGCCTAGCTCGAACAGTCATAGGTATTCATCTGGTCCAAGCAACTATGTTCACCAGGAAAGGTTTGAAGGAAAGAGAATAGAGGAAAGGAAGCCAGAAGAGAAAAGGTTTAAAGCTGTAGAGACAAATCAACCAGAACCTCCAAAGTGCTACAACTGTGGTAGACTTGGACATTTTGCCAAAGACTGTCGAAGACCCAAAGTCCGGAACTCCGACTACTACAAAAACAAAATGCTTCTAGCCAAAGCAACATGAAGCTGGAAAAGCATTGATGGCAGAAGATGAGTTTTGGCTTGATCAATCAGAAGATGAAAATGAAGAAAAGGATGAGAAAGCACACCTATGCTTTATGGGAAAGATGGAAATAGAAGGTGAACTTGATTCCGATAAAGAGGACAACGAAGAGGTATGTGATTTAACTCAATCAAATTTCTTAAATCAAATGCATGCCATGATGACAAAACTCCAAGAATTAGAGTTGAAACTTAAGCGTGAAAAGGGTGTTATTCATGAACAAAACCAATCAATACAGAAACTTAGCGAGAATATTGCTGAAAAGAAAGTATTGGTTGAGACTTTACATAAAGACATTGACACCAACGCAAAAGAAAAGACCATAATTCTTAAACAGATTACTGAAACAAATTCTAAATTGAGAAAAAGTGAGTTTGATTTCAAAGAGCTTACGAGAATGTATTCTTCGTGTTCCAAAAAAAACATTTCTTTACTTGCTAAATTAAAAGCATTGGAAGAGAAGTTATACACAATGGGTCAAAGTGAACAAACCATTCATCTAAACAAACCCAAAGAGGACAAAGAGAGTTGGGGACTCGGTTACGATAATCCATACTATCTTAAAAAGGGTATATCTGAAGTGCCTGCACTTTATGATTTTACATTTTTGAAACTAGCTCAACGATTCCCTGAGATTAAAGTTTTCTGGACTGGACTATCTAAAGAGGATGAAGCCAAGGAAACAGAAAAACGAAAGAACACATCTAATGTTCAACTTCCATTTCGTTATGCGAATCTGAATAATAGTTATAGTGATGTTCAATCAAAAACTCTTTCAAATGACATCTTTCAAAGTTATTCTGTAAAAGAAATGGAGGTTAAGTCTATTGAAGGTAAACTTTATGTCCCTCCTCTCGTGTTGGAAAGTAAAATTTCTGAACTTGAGAAATCTTTAATAGATGAAAGACTTTTGATTGATATTGAACAAAAAGTGTTTTCAACTGTGTTTAAAAATATTGTTCTTTCTAAGGCTTCAAAATCTAATGATTTGTTTGGTTCAACTGATGGAGGGTTAGATTTTCTAAACTCTGATGGTGTTTTAGATGATTGTTTTGATCAATTTGATTTTAGTGCCAAACTTCCTAACCATTCGTCTTTTGTTGTAAATTCCATTGGATTATCCAGTATGTTTGAGAAAGGTAAATCATCAACGAAAGTTGATGAAACGGTTTCTGTGAAAACTAAGAATGCTAAAGGTAAGAAGAAATCTCAGCATTTACAGAAACCGATCACTACTGGTAACCCAAAAAAGATGCATTCATTTGTTTCTCAAAGATCTAACTCAAAAGTCTCAAATATTTCAGATCTGAGCAAGCTAGGAGTTAAATCTGAATGGAAACCAAAACAGAAGATTGACGAGACTGCTAAATCTTTATCTAGTGTTGATTGTAATAAGACTACGACTAGTAAAGATGTTTTGAATGTGAATGTTGCTACTATTTTGAAACCAAAACTTGTCGTTTCTCGCAAGAAATATTCTCTGAAGCAATTATTCCAGTTACGTCTGTCTGCTAGAAAGTCTACATATTACGATAAACATGATTTTGCTTCTCGTAAAGACTCTGATGCTTGGTTTGGAACATATCATGTTCTCTCTTATCATACTAATTCTTCATTTGATTCTCAAAATCAAAGAGGGCCCAAATTTCAATGGGTACCAAAATCCTATACTAACACTGTAGGACCCATTTATAAGTGGGTACCTAAATCTCTTGTTTCAAAATTTCTCTTGTGCAGACCCGTCATATGTGGTACTTGGATAACGGGTGTTCCAAGCATATGAAAGGGCAGAAAGGTATGTTGACCAACTTTACAGAGAAGTATTGCGGAACAGTTAGATTTGATAATGATCAGTTTTCACCAATTCTAGGGTATGGTGATATGGTACACAACAAAGTCACGATTAAGAAGGTGAGCTACGTTGAAGGCTTAAGACACAACCTTTTCAGTATAGGCCAGTTCTGTGACAAAGGCTTAGAGGTAAATTTCAAGGCCAAGAGGTGTTCTGTTCGCAAGAAGGCAAGGAACTCTTGGTCGGCACTCGAAAGTCCGACCTATACACAATTAATTTGTCAAACGTCCAGACTGACAAGCAGGTATGTCTACTCTCTAAAGCCTCGATGCAGCAAAGCTGGCTATGGCATCGACGACTCTCTCACCTCAACTTTAGGTACATAAACAATCTGGTCAGTGAAAAGCTAGTTAAAGGACTTCCAGAACTCATAGATGAAAAAGAACACCTGTGTGCAGAATGTGAAAAGAGAAAGATGAAGAGAACTCCACATAAACCAAAACCTGAACCGAGTACAAGCTCTCCGTTAGAGTTGTTGCATATGGACTTATGCGGTCCGATGCGAACGCAAACTCTAGGCGGAAAGAAGTACATACTAGTTATCGTGGACGATTACTTGCGATACACTTGGGTCAAATTTCTACGTTCAAAAGATGAGACATCTGATGTTCTCATTACATTCCTGAAGACGACCCAGGTAAATCTTCAGAAACCGGTCAAGCTTATAAGAACAGACAAAGGCACAGAGTTCAAGAACAAAATAGTTCAAGAATATATCGAATCGGTTGGGATATCACATCAATACTCTTCTGCTCGTACGCCTCAACAGAATGGAGTGGTCGAAAGAAGAAATCGTACGCTAGTCGAGGCTGCTCGTACAATGCTAAGTCAATCTGACTTACCTCTATTTCTGTGGGCTGAAGTTGTATCGATTGCGTGCTACACTCATAATTGATCCATGATACACCACAGATTCAAGAAGACTCCTTATGCGTTGATCAACAACCGAACACCGACAATCAAATATTTCCATATATTTTGGTGTAAGTGTTATGTTCTAAACGATAGAGAGAGTCTGAACAAGTTCAGTGCCAAGGCGGACGAAGGCATCTTCATTGGTTATTCCTCTACATCTACTTCATTTTGTGTATATCTGAAGAAGTCAAAAACAGTTGTTGAAAGCGTAAACGTCACATTTGATGAAGAGATGGCTTCTGAACAACACAGTTCAGAACCCGTGATAACAGGAGTACTAGCTTATGGGAAAATCAGTCCAGAACTTTAGTCTCAAGCAAACAAATCAGATGGGGCATCAACGTCTACTAATCATTTATCTGATTTTGATTTATTATTTGAACTATTTTATGATGAATTTCTTGGAACTAAAATAACCAAATATGTTATGGTTGACAGGATGGAAGACTCAATGACTACTCATCCAACCATCTTAGATATTTCTACTGAATCCGGCTCCCCGATTCAACAAGAAATTCTAGTTCAAATACCTACTCCGACAGTTGAAGCTGTGACCAATTATGAAGAGATTGAAGTTGCTGAATCCGTAGGGTGTTTTGTAAGGACTGATGTACCTAATGAGACTTCTGCACCTACTACTTCAACTGTACTACCAATTCCTACTGAACAAGCTGTAGAAGACAACAGTGGATTCATATATGATGATATGGATCTATCTACATATAATCCACTCCCTCATGAACACAAATGGACCAAAGAGCACCCGATAAGCCAAATCATTGGTGATCCTTCAAAACCGGTGTAAACTAGGTCTGCTTCAATGAATATGTGTATGCATGAATCCTTTCTGAGCAAGATCGAGCCTACTCATGTATCTAAGGCACTTGATGATTCCGATTGGGTGACTGCAATGCAAGAAGAGCTGAATCAATTTGAAGCACTTAAAGTCTGGAGACTCGTACCCAAACCTCTAGGTAAAACTATTATAGGTACGAAATGGGTTTTCAAAATCAATAAAGATGAAGATGGTAACTTTATTAGAAATAAATCAAGACTTGTTGCCAAAGGATATAGGCAAGAGGAAGGAATAGACTATGACGAGACATATGCTCCTGTGGCGCGTTTAGAGGCAATTCGGATGTTTCTGGCCTACGCAGCCCACAAGAACTTCACGGTCTTTCAAATGGACGTAAAGACAACATTTCTGTATGGCATTCTCAAGGAAGAAGTCTACGTCTCGCAGCCAGAAGGCTTTGTTAATCAAGAGAAACCGAATCATGTATACGTTCTCGATAAAGCACTTTATGGACTGAAACAAGCTCCTCGCGCCTGGTATGAGTTATTATCTATGTTTTTGGTCAAGTCAGGTTTTACAAAAGGTACAGTCGATACCACTTTATTCCTGAAAAAGGACAAAGCCGATCATTCTAATTCAAATATATGTGGACGATATTATTTTTGGCTCTATAAATCATAAATACTGTAAGAATTTTTCAAACCTCATGGTGTCACGTTTTCCGATGAATATGATGGGAAAGATGAATTTCTTTCCCGGATTACAAGTCAAACAATTTTCAACGGGGATTTTTATCAATCAATCTAAATACATTCTTGATATTCTTCAGAAGTTCAAAATGGAAAATTGCAAACCGATTGGTACCCCAATGGCACCTGGTACTAAGATTGGCACCGAACCTTCGGGAAAGGCTGTTGATGCTAGGACTTATAGAGGGATGATTGGTTCTTTGATGTATCTCACTTCCAGTAGGCCAGATATAATGTTTTCAACATGTTTATGTGCTAGATATCAGGCTAATCCTAAAGAATCCCATGTGTCTGTCGTTAAGCGCATTTTTAGGTATCTAAAGGGGACTGCAGATCTTGGTCTGTGGTATCCTAAAGATACTAGATTTGAACTAACAGCATATACAGACGCAGATCATGCTGGTTGCATGTTAGACAGAAAGAGCACGTCAGGTCATATACAGTTCCTCGGTGATAAACTCGTCAGTTGGGCATCGAAGAAGCAATTATGTGTCTCAACTTCAAAGGCCGAAGCAGATTATGTGGCTGCTGCTAGCTGCTATTCTCAGGTCTTGTGGATGAGAACTCAACTTCGAGACTACGGTTTTCATTTCAACAAAATACCGATCTACTGGACTCGAAGAGCGCTATCGCAATAACAGCTAATGTAATTTCTTATGAGCTCCCCCTCAAAATAAGATTGAACACTGTCAATTTCTTCTTATACTCCCCCTTGGATCATGAACAAAACATTTGAAGTGCAGATATCAATCAGAAATAAGAATGAAGAAATGATGATAAAATATGCAATTAGAAAACTTTGATAGGTAACTACTGATTAGATCTTAAGATTTAGCATACCAAGCTTAGAGACAAGAAAGGTAAACCTCTTTTCGTTTAAAGGTTTGGTAAACAAATCGGCAAGCTGATAATCAGTTTTTCAAAGAAAAGTTCAATTGTTCCTTTTTCAACATGATCTTTAATAAAATGATACCTGACGTCTATGTGTTTGGTTTTGGTGTGCTGAACAGGATTCGCTGTTATTGCGATGGCGCTCTTGGAGTCACAGTATATCGAAATTTTCTTGAAGTGGAAACCGTAGTCGCACAATTGTGTTCTCATCCATAAGACCTGAGAACATCATCTAGCAGCAGCTACATATTCTGCTTCGGTCGTTGAAGTTGAAACACAAAGTTGCTTCTTCGATGCCCAACTTACGAGCTTATCATCGAGGAACTGTACATGTCCAGACGTGCTCTTCCTGTCTAACATACAACCAACATGATCTGCATCTGTGTAAGCTGTTAGTTTGAAACTAGTATCTTTAGGATACCACAGACCAAGATCTGCAGTGCCCTTCAGATACCTAAATATGCGCTTAACTGCAGACATATGGATTTCTTTTGGATTGGCCTGATATCGTGCACATAAGCATGTTGAAAACATTATATATGGCCTACTAGAAGTAAGATACATTAAAGAACCTATCATCCCTCTATAAGTCCTAACATCAACAGCCTTTCCTGAAGGATCAGTGCCAATTTTAGTACCTGGTGCCATTGGGGTACCAATCGGTTTTGAATTTTCCATTTTGAACTTCCGAAGAATATCCATAATGTATTTTGATTGATTGATAAAAATACCCGATGAAAATTGTTTGACTTGTAATCCGAGAAAGAAATTCATCTCTCCCATCATATTCATCTGAAATCTTGACACCATAAGGTTAGAAAAATTCTTACAGTACTTAGAACTTTTATAGCCAAAAATAATGTCATCTACATAGATTTGTATTAGAATGATATCGGCTTTTTCCTTTTTGATAAACAAAGTGGTATTTACCGTACCTTTTGAAAAACCAGACTTGACTAGAAATTTAGAAAGGACATCATACCAGGCGCGTGGAGCTTGTTTCAATCCATAAAGTGCTTTGGCGAGAATGTAGACATGATTCGGCTTCTCTTGATTGACAAAGCCTTCTGGCTGAGACACGTAGACTTCTTCCTTTAGAATGCCATTCAGAAAGGCAGTCTTCACGTCCATTTGAAAGACCGTGAAGTTTTTGTGGGCTGCGTAGGCTAGAAACATTCTAATTGCCTCTAATCGCGCCACAGGAGCATATGTCTCATCGTAGTCGATACCTTTCTCTTGTCTGTATCCTTTGGCTACAAGTATTGCCTTGTTTCGGATAACGGTACCATCTTCGTTTTTCTTGATCTTGAAAACCCATTTCGTACCTATAATGGTTTTACCTTGAGGTTTTGGTACGAGTCTCTAGACTTGAAGTGCGTCGATCTGATTCAGCTCTTCTTGCATTGAAATCACCCATTCTGGATCAGCAAGTGCCTCCGATACGCGAGTTGGCTCAAACTTGCTCAGAAAGGAGTCATGCATGCACAAGTTTATTGACGTTGACCTAGTTTGCACCGGTTTCGTTGGATCACCAATGATCTGGACTGTCGGGTGCTCTTTGGTCCATTTATGTTCATGAGGCAGTGGATTATATGAATGTATGTCAATTGTATCATCTATAAATCCACTTGTACCTTCTTCAGTTTTTTCAGGAGGAATGATGATTGCAGTTGAAGTGGTAGGTTCAGAAGGCTCAGCAGGTACAGCTTGATCCGGCTGTAGATGGATCTGTACAGAACATTCTACTCTTTCAGCTACTTTTGTCTCTTCATTACATGTCACTTCTTCAACTGTTGGAGTCGGCATTTGAACTGATATTTCTTGTTGAATCGGGGAGTCGGATTCAATAGGAATATCTGAACTGGTTGGATGAGTAGTCGTTAAGTCTTCCATCCTGTCAACCACAACAGATTTCTTTACATTAGATCCAAGAAATTCATCATAAAACAATTCAAAAAATAAGTCTAAATCAGATATATGATTAGTTGACGTTGATGCTTCATCTGATTTGTTCTGTTGAGACGCAGGTTCTGGACTGAGTTGCCCAAAAGCTAGTACTCCGGTTATCACGGGTTCTGAACTGTGTTGTTCGGAAGCCATCTCTTCATCAAACGAGACATTGACACTTTCAATAACCGTCTTTGACTTCTTCAGGTATATACGGTATGCAGTTGATGTAGAGGAATAACCAATGAAGATGCCTTCGTCCGCCTTGGCACTGAACTTGTTCAGACTCTCTCTATCGTTTAGCACGAAACACTTACACCCAAATATATGGAAATATTTGATTGTCGGTGTTCGGTTGTTGATTAACGCATAAGAAGTCTTCTTGAATCTGCGGTGTATCATGGATCGATTATGAGTGTAACACGCAGTCGATACAACTTTAGCCCACAAAAATAGAGGTAAGTCAGATTGACTTAGCATAGTACGAGCAGCCTCGACTAGCGTACGATTTCTTCTTTCGACCACTCCATTTTGTTGAGGCGTACGAGCAGCAGAGTATTGATGTGAAATCCCGACAGATTCGAGATATTCTTGAACTGTTTTGTTCTTGAACTCTGTGCCGTTGTCAGTTCTGAGAACCTTGACCGGTTTCTGCAGATTCACCTGGGTCGTCTTCAGGAATGTAATGAGAACATCGGGTGTCTCATCCTTTGAATGTAGAAACTTGACCCAAGTGTATCGTGAATAGTCGTCTACGATCACGAGTATGTACTTCTTTCCACCTAGACTTTGAGTTCGCATCAGACCACAGAGATCCATATACAACAACTCTAATGGAGCGCTTGTACTTGGTTCAGGCTTTGGTTTATGTGGAGCTCTCTTCATCTTTCCCTTTTCACATGCTGCACAAAGATGTTCTTTTTCGTACTTGAGCTCTGGAAGTCCTTTAACTAGCTTTCCACTGACCAGCTTGTTGATGTACCTGAAGTTGAGGTGAGAGAGCTGTCGATGCCATAGCCAACTTTGTTGTATCGAGGCTTTCGTCAGTAGACAAACCTGCTTGTCAGTCTGGACGTTTGACAAATTAATTGTGTAGAGGTCTGACTTTCTTGTGCCGACCAAGAGTTCTTCGCCTTCTTCAGTGCGAACTGGACACGTCTTGGCTTTGAAATTGACCTCTAAGCCTTTGTCACAAAACTGGCTGATACGGAACAGGTTGTGTCGTAAGCCTTCAACATAGCTCACCTTCTTTAGCGTGACTTGGTCATGCTGTACATCATCATATCCCATTATTGATGAAAACTGGTCGTTGCTGAATCTAACTGTTCCGCAATACTTCTCTGTAAAGTTGGACGACATCTCTTTTTGTCCAGTCATATGCTTGGAACATCCGCTATCCAAGTACCACATATCACGGATTTGCACAAAAGAAATTACGAAACAAAAGATTTAGATATTCATTTGATATCATTTGGAGTTAAGACTTTTGAGCATTGAAGAGCGGGTCTTGAACGGATTTGTTCAAAAACCTAATTGACATTGATGTTCGGGTCTTCAGTTGATTTACTCAAGAACCATAAGTCTTTGAAGTTCGGGTTTTGAAATGCATTATCCAAAAACCTATGTTTTTATGAGGTACGAGTCCTAGACTATTTTGTCTAGAAGTCATATCCGAAGCTCCTCTTTAAACGTTGGGTGCCTGCAACACAGATTTTAGCTTTTGGTACCCACTGGAATTTGGGTCCTGCAGTGTTAGCACTTAATTCTGGTACCCATTTGAAATTGGGTCCTCTTTTCATTTGAAATTCATTTGAAGCATTAGAATGATATGAGTGCACATGATAATTGCCAAACCAAATATCAGAATCTTGACAAGAATTAGAAACATGATGATCATAAAAGGAAGACTTTCTAGCAGATTTAGATAACTGAAATAGTTGCTTAAAAGAGTATTGCTTACGAGAAACAACAAGATTTGGTTTCAAAATAGTAGCAACATTCGCTTTCAAAACATCTTTACTAGGTAAAGTCTTATTACAATGAACACTACAAAAAGTTTAATCATCCTTGTCAAGCTTCTGTTTCGGTTTCCATTGAGATTTAACTTCTAGCTTTCGCTTGCTCAGATATGAAACAATTGAAACTCGTGAGTTAGACTTCTGAGCAACAAACGAATGCGTCTTCTTAGAATTACCAGTAGTGTTCGGTTTCTGTGAATGCTGAGATATAATCTTACCTTTAGCATTTTTAGCTTTCACAAAGACTGATTTATCAACTTTCGTTGCTTTTGCACTGTTAACAGGCATACTGATTTTTCCCAAAGATTTCACAATAAAAGATAAATGGTTAGGAAGTTTCGCATTAAAATCAAATTGTTCAAAACACTCATCCAGAGTTAAGAAAATCAAACCCTCCGTTTGTTAAACCAAAAATGTCATCAGATTTTGAAGCCTTTGAAATAACAACATTTTTCAGCACAGTTGAAAAAACTTTTTGTTGAATGTCAATCAAAAGTCTTTCATCTGTTAAAGAGTTTTCGAGTTCAGAAATTTTACTTTCTAAAACGAGAGGAGGGACATAAAGTTTACCTTTAATAGGCTTCGCCTCCATCTGTTTTACAGAATAACTTTGAAAGAAGTCATTTGAAAGAGATTTCTTTTGATATTTTGGATCATCATTATAACTATTATTCATCTTCGCATAATAAAATGGAAGGTGAAGTTTAGATGATTTCAATCGTTTTTCAGTTTCTTTGGCTTCATCCTCTTCAGACAGTCCAGTCCATAAAACTTTAAGGTCAGGACATCGTCGAGAGAGTCTTAAGAACGTATAATCATAAAGTGCAGGCACTTCAGATATACCGTTTTTAAGATAATGAGGATTCTCATACCCGAGTCCCCATTTCTCTATTTCCTCTTTGGGTTTGTTCAGATGAATAGTTTGTTCACTTTGACCCAATTTGTATAACTTCTCTTCCAAACTTTTTAATTTAGCAAGTAAAGAAATGTTTTCTTTGGAAGTAGAAGAATGCAATTTCGTAAGCTCAATGAAATCAAACTCACTCTTTCTCAATTTAGTTTTTGTTTCAGTAACTTCTTGAAGAATTATAGTCTGTTCTTTGGCGCTGGTGTCAATGTTTTTGTATAGGGTCTCAACCAATACTTTCTTCTCAACAACAACATTGCTAAGTTTCTGTATTGATTGGTTTTGTTCAAGAATGACACCCGTTTCTCGCTTAAGCTTTGACTCTAACTCTTCGAGTTTAGTTAACATGGCATTCATTTGATTTAGGAAATCTGAATGAGTTAAATCACATACCTCATTTTCCTCATCATCTGAATCAGCTTCAGCATCTGTTTCCATCTTGCCCATGAAGCATAGATGTGCTTTCTCTTCCTTCTTTTCATCCTCCTCTTCTTCGTCAGAGTGATCAAGCCAGTACTCATCTTCTGCCATTAATGCCTTTCCAACCTCTATTTGTTTGGCTAGAAGCATTTTGTTTTTGTAGTAGTCTGAGTTTCTGACTTTCGGTTTTCGGCAGTCTCTTGCAAAATGTCTAAGTCTACCACAGTTGTAGCATTTTGGAGGTTCTGACTGACTAGATCCTTCAGCTTTAAACTTTCTTTCTTCAGGCTTCCTCTCCTCTATTCTCTTCCCTTCAAATCTATTTCTTTCAAACCTCTCCTTATGAACATAGTTGCTTGGTCCAGAAGAATATCTCTGACTGTTTGAGCTCGGCTTTGTGTAGAACTTCTTCTGAAAAGCCTTTGTCAACATAAGCATTGCCTGCTTCAGTTGTTCACAGTCATCCGAGTCAGAGTTTGCTTCAGCATCAATTTCTTCTGATTCATACACAATTGTCTTGTTCTTCTTCTTTTTGACAACAAGAGCAACTGTGTCATCAACTGTCTTCACTGTCTGCCTCTTCTCATCTAGAATTTCATCCACCTCTTCTTCATTTTGTTTGAGGGTTTCATACAACTCATGAAGTGGAATCTCATTCAGATCCTTGATCTGCTTCATTTGTCTGGCAAACCTCTTCCATTCAGACTGTAGAATACTTAGGAATTTGACGTTTAGCTCGATTTGTGATTTGTTGACCTTGTTCTTGCTTAGTTTGTTCATCAAGGTCACGAATCTGTCGTAAGTTCTTTCTAGAGACTCTCCAACCCTGCCTTTAAATTCTTCATCATTGTTTAGGCAGTTGGAAATTTTGAGTTGGTTCCCAACCTTTGAACCCAGCATCATCTTCTCTAGCTGATCCCACATTTGTTTGCCAGAGGCTTTATAGCTGTCTATCTTCACATATATTTCGTTTGGAATGCCTTGAAGAATATAAGACTTAGCTAATCTATCACCTTTTGCTCTCTTTAGGTTATCATCATCGAGCTCATGATACTTAAGTTCATACTGTGTCGGCACAGTTCCAACCATACGTGCCATCATAACTTGTTTCATAACCCCTTCTTCTATCGATTTTCTGATGAATTCACCCAACTCATGTCTTTCAATAAAGTCCATGAACCGATCCTTCCACTGTTCATACTCTCCCTTGAAGAGTAGTGGTGGTTTTGAGTCGGTTCCGATAGCGAGTGCTTCTCTGGATGACATTCTGAATAAAAAGATAAGTCTGGTATTAGCGCAAAGAGTGGTTTGCGCGAAAGGTTGCTGGCGCGAAGTGAGGATTACGCGAGATGTACGTAGCGCGAAGTAGAGCTTTGCGCTAGTAGAGGTTGGCGCGAAGTATGGTTTGCGCTTCAAGATGTTGGCGCAAATGTGATTTATGCTTTGCGTGAACAGTTGATCGCGCGAACTGAGGTTTGCTTGAGCAGTTGGTCGCGCGAAGTTGAGGTTTGCGCTACAAGAGGCTCGCGCGAAGTATTGTTTGCGTGATTAACTGATGGCGCAAACGCGAACTTTTCGTTAATAGTCGTTGGCGCAAAGTGGAGATGCTATTCTCGTCAGATGTGAATGGCGCAAAAGGTAGCTTTGCGTGATACGGGCGTCGCGTGAACTGAAGTTTGCGTGATACGTTGGTCGCGCGAATCTGACTTTGCGCGGGCAGTTGATGGCGCAAATGAGACTATGAACTGGCGCGAGTATGACCTTTGCGCGAGTTCGTCCCTGTGCTTCGAAAAGTCGGTCGTTTTGCTCAAAATAACCTGTTTTTCCACGATTAGCAGTCCCAAACTCTAGCAAAATGACTACAAACACTTCTAGAACAGATTGTTACCACTCGATCTCGATAAAAATCACTTTTTGAAAGTATGATCGATGGAACAGTGACGTTTTTTGAACGTTAACTCAGACAACAAAATCACAAATTTGGAACTCGATTTAAGCTCTATACTGAAATCAAACTATAACAACTCGATCTAGCACATATATCGATCACAACTTGATCGATTTCTAACCCAAAAACACCTTAAATCATGAAAATGATTTTGAAAATAAGAACACAGAGTCTAGTTTATAAAAACTTGATTTGAATCTCTTATCAGGCTCTGATACCAATTGTCGGTCCACAATACTTATCAAGTTTTATCAATACAAACACATTAAATGATTACCAACCTGTTTTGATTAATAACAATGGTTACAAGATTGATCTATTGAAGCTCTTGATATGTACTCTCTGTTTTTCACCTTGAGTGTGTGTGTAAATTGTGATCTGATTTCTAACTTGTTAACTTCCTCTACACACTAACACTAATATCTAACTTAGATATTATAACAATAATATCTAAAATAGATATTATTACTAAAACTAACTAATATCTAATAACTTAGATATTTAAAATAATTAAACTAAAATACTAAATTACAATAAACAATAATTAACTTTGACATTTATTACAAAGTGACATTAGACTTTATATCGAGAGTCGACTTTCCAACATTAGCTTCAGATTGAATCTTCAGATTGGATGATCTTGAATCCAATGAGACTGTGCTCTAACAACCTTTTATGTCAAATTTTTGTAATGCATGATTTTAGGGGGAGCTCTTCAAGTCGAAGGAGTATGGAAATGACTTCTGATTAATTCTGATCAGAACTCGTACTTTCATTGTTTTACTGCTTTTTGTCTTTTTAATTTCAGTGAATAAATTAGCTTTAACTATGACATAATACTTTTGCAGTTTGAGAGATGCTTACAAGATCATATCTTTATGACTTTAAGCTTAACTTCATGAGATGTAAGATCGCACTCAAAAGGTATAATTCCTTATCTTCATCTCATATATGGTTGAAAGAAGGACAACTTTCAATCATAGAAAACATTGTTCTTAAAAGTTCAAACCACTTCCCGAATCTCAAACCGATTTCATGAATTGGAAGTGTGCGTTTAAATGTTTTCAAGATCTACTTTGTGCTTTAACTGAGATAGTTAAACCATTTTGAGCATCATATGCTTTCTAGAAAAACCATGATTTCATTGTGCTAGGACTTAACACAACTTCTATGGAATCACCTTAACCAGTGTTTCCTACCCAAGAAGTTAATCCATAGTGATTGAGTGTGAGAAATTGATAGTCCAAGATCACTAAATTCTAGAGAGAGAAAGTAAAGAGAGAGCAATGAAAGCGCAAAGTTACAATGTATTCAAAGTATGCGTGAAAGTGTTACAAACAACCAAGACCAAAGGGACTTAAATACCCTTGGTCAATACTACACAGTATTAGACACTAAACACGGTATTTGACCAAGCCTATAAATACAATGATTACTATAAAATCAAACTTAACAATCTCCCCCTTATTAATCATTGGCGTTGTAGTCTTCAAAATCCATCTTCTAAATCAGCATGGACCATCTAAGCGACTTTGTGAAGCATTCTGACTTTTTAAAGAAATTTCTTCACATCATCTTTAAAGCTCTGCTGTCTTTACTGCCTTGACAAGACTGGACCAGTTTGAAATAAACTTGAAAGAACAGTCGGTTCATCAGCTTGGGCTCTAGACGACACACCTCTTTTAAATGATCTTGAAGAAGTTGTGGTGATCAGAGCTTGAACAGCAAAAGACAGGTAAAGTTGAAGAAAATTTGAATCTTTGAGCGAATCTTGATCAGCAGATAAACTTTTGAGCTCTTTGTCTCTTTAACATCTCCTTAACTTCTCTTAACTCCTCCCCCTCATGACTTTGATGATCTGGATCAACTTGGTCATGCATATGTTGGAGACGAGACAACTTAAGATCTGCAAAATCAAAGAAACGGAGAAAACAAGGAAGGTTTGCGCTACAAGTTGGTGGCGTAAAGTTAGGTTTGCGCTAACAGAAGGAAGCGCAAAGCATGTTTTGCGCGACATGCAGGAGACGCACATCTTGTTTTGCGCTAGAAGCTGTTGGCGCAAATTGAACTTTGCTCTACTAACTGGTGACGCAAATCTGACTTGGAGTCTGAAAATTTTTATCTGATTAGCTCTTTAACTCCCCCTACACAAATGCACTAAATTTGACAATTCAAGTTAGCATTTATATAGAAAATCAGATACTTCCCCTCAAAAACAGATATGATCATTAAGAAAAAATCTCCTTTTTCACTCCCCCTTGAATAATGCTCAAATCCATTAAGATATAAATGAGAACACAATGATTGAAACATCAATGTAGAATGAAAAATATACTGAATATGTATTTTGAAACGACTAAATATATAAAAATTTAAACAGAAACAAATAAAATTCAACTTAGTAAAATATCACAATAAAATCCGTCAGATGAAATCAAATGTATGTGTTTGGATACAGAAACAAGTTTTATTGCATATCAAGTTAAGACATGTTCAGTTTCAAAAACTTTCATCAATCTATTCAGTGTGCTCGCATGTGAACTTCGATTAGCTTCAAGAAAATGCAATTCTAAAAATATAATAGAGAACTTTGCATGTAATCACACTAATCCATCAGATATTCAGAGTTTCACAAATTTACAGGTTTATTGCAACTCAGAAATGTCACCAAGTATGATGAGATGTGTGCTCATTGGTATCTTTTAGCATTGTGCACTATGGCATCTTTACATGAGTGTGCTCTTTGGCATCTTTTAAGCTTGTGCACTTTGCCATCTTTTGAATCAACAAGTTTATTAAGTAAAGAACATGTCGTAAACGTAACTTTCTATCTGACCCTATTGCAGGATTTGGGTCAGTCGCTCCCAGACCAGTTGGCCTTAGGGGACTAGGTGTCAAGCACCCCTTGGAACTTACTTTCCCAGATCAGAAAGGTTACATCTACACATCCTAAACCCATTCATACCAGTAGAACATGACTTTCGATCTGATTCTATAGAAGGATTTGGGTTCGATCACTCCCATATCAAATGATCTTAGGGGACCAGATGACAAGCATCCCACATAACTTACTTTCCCAAACTAGAAAGGTCACAGGTACAAACTTTTAAACTTAGAGATTTCTGATTTATAAGAATTTAAAAATCATCTCAAACAAGGTTTTATGTCTAAGTGCTTAGCCCATATTTTCATTACGATCCAAAATTTCAACATTTTAGGTTTTCTAAGCATTGTAAACTATAAATATTCCAAATCATACAACTTTAAAGCAATATCAAAAGCTACGAACATGTTGCTGACTTTTCGACTTTTGTTAGAGCTGAAATTTGAACATATAAAAACTTTAATATTAACAAAGCAACTTGAAAATTTATCTTAGACACACATTTTATTCAAAAGAAAGAAAAATTGTAAAACTTTTACTTTATAGAATAAAATTTGTAAAGATTTAAACTTTTAAAACAACATGCCGAGATTTAAAAATAGAAATATTTGATCGGAAAATTTATATTCAGTTGAAACAAAATAGAATTCAATAATATTATCTTCCACATAATGTAAAAAGAAATTTGTGTCTCATTTGAAAAAAAAAAATTGGTTTGAACAAAATCAGGAGATGAATTGAAATGCTCAGATTCTTTTAAAACAATTTGAGAAAACTGGAACAACATCATTATCAGAGATAAATGCAGCGGAATATAGTAGATGTACTCACAGTCTCTCATTAGTTAGAAGCTTAAAGCATTGAAGAACGGGTCCTAGACTACTATGTCTAGAAGTCAAATTCCTCTGAAGTCCGGGTTCTAAGTTGTGTACTTAGAAGCCATAATGTTGACAATGAAGTCCGGGTTTTGAGTTGATCTACTCAAGAGCCATAATTCTCTTACTCCCTCTTGACATGAGATGCCTGCAACTTTAAATCAGATTGAAACTTGGGTACCCACTTGAATTTGGGCCCGTGAAAGTTAGTTGCAGTTCGTAAGGGGAAATATGGATTATATTTAACAATTAAAGCACGAGAAATATCATCAGAATAATAAGCACAATAATCAGATAATACAAAGCATAATCATCTGAACTAGAATCAGAGGAAGAACATGAGACATGTTTTGAAATTCGAATCATTTGCTTTATTGAATATTTTGAAATTTTATTACATGTAGCAAATGAATCACTTTTATAAAATCTGTCTACACATTTATCCTCATCAGTCATAGAATCAGTAGATGTCCGCTTCGCTCTCCAGATCTGTTTCGATGACTTGCTCAAAGTCCTATCTGAAAGATTAGAATCAGAAGAATTAGAACTGTCAGAAAGAACTTTATCTTGTTTCTTCGACTTCTTTGACCGTCTTCTTTTACGCTTTGGTTTATAATACTAATCATTTAGCGTAAAAGATTCATCAAGAATTTTAGACTTAATATTTAAATCAGAAGAAATAATTTTACCTAAGCAACCAATCGGATCAGACAATAAATCTGAATTTTCCTCGGAGTCAGAATTATTTTGAGAAGAGATTTTAAAATTGGAAACTTCCATTTTGTTTACATGACAATCAGAAGAAAGGCTAGAAATAAAATCTTGTTTTTGAAAAAATAATTTTTCTTCAAGACTAGATGTCATGAAAGAAAGAAAAATATCAGATTCAATTTCCTTTAAAATATTTTGATCTTCTATCTTATCTTCAAGATCGATGATTTTGCTTTCTAATACTAACGGAGGAGTATATTTCTTAGAATCATAAATGATTGGAGAAATATTTTCCTTATCAGAATTAGGAGCATAAGGATCAACAAAATCATCAAACATTGAAGATTTAACAGGAGATATATCATTTAAAACTTTTCTGCCTCTTCTCGATTTATCAGGAAAATATTTGGCATTTTCAAACGTGTAAACAAAAGGAATTTCCTTTTTCTTGTTATTTGTCCTTTTCTCATTTTCGATTTCTAACACTTTCTTCTCATTCATCCAATCAATTTTAAATTGAGGAGCATATTTAGCAAGAGTTAGATAATCGTATTTATATAAAGTAGAGGATTTTTCAATCGCATTGTTTAAACAATGTGGATTTTTAAAACCGAGTCCCCATTTTTCTTTTAAAGCTTTCTCACTCCTTGGTTTATTCATAAAAACTGTTTGCTCAGATTGGTTTCTTCGATATAATTTTTCTTCTAATTTATTTATTTTATCTGAAAGACTGTCTTTTAAATTGGTCATAAAGGTCAAAGACTAAAGATAAGTCTTATTTGAATTTTCCAAATCAACCAATTTATTTTGAAAGATGTCTTTTGAATTTTCCAAAATAGATTTTTCATCTTTCAAAGAAATCTTCAATTTGTCAATCAAATCTGACTTTTCAGCATTTAAGTTCTTTTTAGAAAATAACTTTAAGCGTAAATCATATAAAGCAGTAATTATAATATCCATCTGAGAAGATATGAAATTAAAAACAAACTCAGAATATACCTCGTCTTCATCAGTATCAGAATCATCTGACTGATCATCTACAACTAAGCACATCTGAGCGATCTCGACATTTGCAGCTTCATCGTCAGAATGATCCAGCCAGAATTCTTCTTCAGCAAGAAGAGCAGTTCCATTCTCTCTCTTTTCGGCCAGTTCCAGTTTCTTTCTGTAGTATGCTGAATCCCTAACCTTCTTCACTCGACACTCCTTTGAAATGTGACCCGGCTTTCCACAGTTGTAGCAGGCAGCAGTCTTTGGCTCGGGCACTTTGACTCTTGAACCGGAAGTGAAGCGAAGATTGTTGGAACTTGAACGTGGTTGGAACTTTTTCTGATAATGCTGTGAGAGAAGGATCATTGCTTTTTGTAGTGCCTCACCATCATCATCAGTAGCCCCGTTGTAAGCATTATCAGACAATGCTTGTTATGTCAGTTGTTTCGAGAGGAGAGCAACCGGGTCTACTGATTTCTTCTTCTTCTTCTCCAGTTTGGCCATCTTCTTAGATGCAATGCACTCATCAGTAAGTATGATCTCAAACATCTCTTGGATCTGCATTGTATATATTCTGACATCATTCCTCAGTCTGTGGCAGGATTTATTCCACTCTAGTTGAAGTGCATTGAGGAATTTCAAATTTGTCTCAAGCTCAGTCTTTTCAACTTTAATCTTCCTCAGATCATTGATAATGGCACAAAATCTGTCATACACAGTTTTCAGTGGCTCCCCGTCCTTGGCTTTCAATTCTTCAAAGTTATTCATATAACGAGTATGTCGGAGTTGAGTCGCAACTGAAGAACCAAGCATAATCTTCTCAAGTTGTTGCCACATAAGATTAGGATGAGTTTTGAAACAGTCAATCCTGTTGTAGATAGAGTTTGGCAAGGCTAGCATGAGATTTGCCTTTATATCACGATCAGCTTGATATGCCGAAAACTATTCAGGTGTATAATCTTTTGTAGCCTTATATAATCCAGAAGCCAACTTGGGTTTTTCAAACGGTCCTTCTGATAAAATAATCATCATGTCATTTCCAGTCTTTTGACATTCAATAAAGTTCAGGAACCGATCTTGCCACTGTGTAAACTCATTTTCATCTATCAGCACTGGTGGACGATTTTCTGTACCCAAAGACATCATAAGATCACTTTTGTAGAACTGAGCTTGATAAGAAAACTTGTCAGAATCCATAGCAGAAATCCAGAAAAATGCTAAGTCTTGACTGAGATAGTGCAAACTTGAGGTTTGCGTGAGGGGCAGGTAGCGCAAGATGAGATTCTCTTGAGCAGAAAGAAACGCAAACTTAGAGTTGCGTGAGCTGAGTGAGACACAAATTAGCTTTTCGTGAGCTGATGAAAGCGCAAACTTGTAATTCTCGCGAACAGAATGAGACGCAAACTGGATTCTCGTGAGCAGCTGGAGACGCAAACTGAGCTTTGCGTGAAGAGAAGAATACGCAAACCGAAACTTCTTGTGAGCAATGATAGATGCAAACTTAGATTTCCGTTAGAAGTAAGAGACGCAAAGTTTGATTTGCGTGACTTGTTGATGGCGAGAACTTAACCTTTGCGTGATGAACTAGATACGCAAGACTTGCTTTGCGTGAGGCTTTTCAGACGCAAAGCTTAATTTGCGTGAATAACCCAGGACGAGAAGTTAAACTTCTCTTGAAAACCTGAAGATGCACACCACAGAATAAACTCGCGCAAAGTGTGAAGAACTCGCGCAAAGTAATGATGAACTCGCGCAAAGCAAAGTTCCGATCTGGCGCAAAGTTGCTGAAACACAAAAAAATCACCAAAAATTGATTACAGATAAGACAATAATGACAATTCCTTTCACATATATGATTGAAAACATCATTCTAACACTTTTCTATGAAACTTTTCGATTAAAAAACACAAAATCAAGATTTCGAAAATAGAACAGTACGTGAAAACCGATTTTCCAGAAAAGCACTAAATCTCAAAATCGATGATCAAAACTTGAATTTCTTGAAATTTGATGTGAATTAAAAAAGTTCTACTTGTAAAATCGAATCCAACAAACCAAAATTCAACGAAAATCAATCACAAACAGGGCCGAATTTGATGAAAAATCTAAAAACGAGATTTTCTTGAAAAAATCAAGAAAATCGATCAAATTTTCAGATTTAAACTACAAATTCAGAAATGAATTCAGTTCTCTCTATTCTCTCAAGATTCAGATTGGCTCTGATACCAATTGATAGTCCAAGATCACTAAATCCTAGAGAGAGAAAGTAGAGAGAGAGCAATGAAAGCGCAAAGTTACAATGTATTCAAAGTATGTGTGAAAGTGTTACAAACAACCAAGACCAAAGGGACTTAAATACCCTTGGTCAATACTACACAGTATCAGACACTAAACACAGTATTTGACCAAACCTATAAATACAATGATTACTATAAAATCAGACTTAACAAAAGTCGAAAAGAAATGAGTGTGGATTGAGTGATGAGGTATACAGAAAAAGAGAGTTTGGTTAGAGTAAGATAAATGTTTAAAAAAAGAGGGTGTGAGAACAAAGTTAAAAGAATATCAGAACTTTGCACCAACTTTTTCTGAGTCGGGCAGCCACGATTCTAATGTTTCACAACTCATTTGTGATCATTATTGAAACAGGAAACTAAACCATGCCAACTCTTGATCAAACCTCACCAACTACTCATTTTCTTCTTAACAAGAAATTGTTTCACATTTTCAAAAGGGAAGCAACACATTTGCTATCTGATTTTCATTTGGAAAATCTGGATATTGAAAAGAAGGAAGTCTGCCCCACCTTCGCACTTCAATCATGCACATTGAGTTTGTGTTTAAATTACTGTTGTCTCAGTGGTTTACACAATTTTTGAGCCTATAAGCAATCACACAATTTTGAGCCTATAAGCAATCATCAAAGCACGAACATACAAGGAATTTGTTTCTTTGTCATAACGTTCATAGAAATTGCCTTTGTGGTGTTTCGATGATTGAATAGAAGCCCTGGGGGAGTGAACATCAATAAGCTCCTTTACAATCTGTCTGGATAAATTGATGTTCTTGTTTACTTTTTTTATCTGAATTAACAGTCTGAATAACAGAAATGACCAATTTACCCCTGAATATGAATTTTAAGTTGTTTTATAAATTGTGGTTTATTTTTTAAGCCATATATTCATAAATTAATTGATATAATCCAAAAATCAAGCAAAAATTCATTAAGTATTTAAACTTCCAAGTTCAAACACAATGTAGCCAAGTTCAAACAAAAAGTAGCAAGTATGAACCAAGTATGAAATCGACATTGTAGAAATCATGGTTACAAAAATCTACATTGTAGAAATGTCGAGCAAGTATGGAGAAGAAACAAGTATGGAACAAAAATCGACTGAAAAAACAAGTAAGGAACAACAATCGACTGAAGAAAACAAGTATGGAACAACAATCGACTTAAGAAACAAGTATGGAACAACAATCGACTGAAGAAACAAGTATGGAACAACAATCGAGTATGGAGAAGAAACAGGTATCGAACAATCAGTAAAATCATTACCTTTAGAGAAATCGACCAAAAGAAATTATTGTCTACGGTTGAAATCGAATCAGCAGTCAATTGAAATAGTGTAATAGAACCAGCAATGAACTCGAAGCAGTTAAATAGAACGAGCCATGAAGGTGAAATCGAAATCGAACAAGCAGTGAAGATGAAATCGAGCAGTTAGGTTTTTATTGCGTGATTATTGAGTAGGAGGGTAGGCATTTCTTTATTTTTAAAGGGTAGAAATGTCAAAGATGTGTCTTAATAGGGATAACACATCTTTCCCCTACTTAGTGAATAAGCCGGAAATGTCTGCGCGAATAAGCCGGATTTGTCATTAAGTCCCAAGTAAACACTCCAAACGTCTGCACGAATAAGTCGGTTTTGTCATTAAGCTCATTAAGCCTCAAGTAAACACCCCCTTAGTGTTATTGACAGGCATTTTAACTGATTCATTTGTTGATTCAGGTGTTACACGATTATTTGTTGATTCAGGCATTTTAACTGATTCTTTTGAATTGACGGATCAGAAGCTCCTTAAGATAGACATTTGTTGTTAAAAGTTTTGATGAAGTCATTGCACTTTTCATCAAAAAGGGGGAGAAGAGCGAACCAACAAATGGGACAGATCAAAAGATTAGAGAATTCTTCAATCTATTCTGAAGATATGGGAGAAGAGCTAACCAAGAAATGCGAGAGATCAAAGTATTCTGAAGATATGCTGATTTGAGAGAAATTTTCTTTGAAGATACTTTGCTAAAGCATTCTGAGCTAAAACTGAAGATTATTACATATTGAAGACATAGAAAGAGATTGCGTCTTCTGAGTTGAAAGAGAAGACTGAATTGCTAAATCATTTTAGTAATGATCTTGATCCAAAGGGGGAGATTGTTAGATCACATATTTATTGGATTCAAGATCATCCAATCTGAAGACTGGAATCTGAAGCTAAAGCTGAAAAACCACTCTCAAGATTAGTCTAATGTTAGTTTGTAATAATTGCCAAAGTTAATTATTATGTTAATTATAGTATTTAATATTAGTCCTAAATATCTAATAAATAGATATTTAGTTTAGGATATTTATTTTTGTTATAATATATTTGTTTAGATATTATCTTGTTAGTTATTAGATGAGATCACAACACACAATCTCATAACACAAATATATCAGATCATCATCAACTAGCCAACATTGTTCATCAAGAGAAAAAACAGAGAGAGCTTCAAAGAGAAAAACATATTCAACCTTGTAATCGTTTGTTATAAATCATACAGGTTGGTTAATCGTGTTTATGTTGTTTTTGATAAGAACTTGATCATATTGTGGACCGACACCATGTATCCCACGAATTTCCCTACACTTACTCCGAAGGAGAATTTCGTTGGATTGAGCTTCGTGTGATATTCTTTGAGAATATCGAACGACTGCCTCAAGTGATCGATATGATCGATTGCTTACTTTGATTTGACTAACATGTCGTCGATGTATACTTCCATTGTGTCGCCCAGACGCTCTTTGAACATCCGGTTGACCAGTCGCTGGTATGTTGATCCTGCATTCTTAAGACCAAATGGCATGACCTTATAACAGTAAATCCCTTTGTTTGTCATGAATGCAGTATTCTCTTGGTCGTCGCGATGCATCAGGATTTGATTGAATCCCGAATATGCGTCCATGAACGTTAAGAGTTCATGTACAGTAGTTGCGTCAACCATAATGTCAATGTGGGGTAATGGGAATGGTTCTTTAGGACAAGCGTTGTTGAGATCAAAGAAATTGATACATACTCTTCATTTCCCGTTCTCCTTCTGTACGACCACGACATTTGCCAGCCATTCGGGATATTTTACTTTTCGAATTTTTCCAGTCTTGAGTAGATTGTCAACTTCTTCATTGATTACTTAGTTTCACTCAGGAGCGAATTTATGTCGCTTTTTCTTGACTGGTTTGAATGACGGGTCGACGTTGCGCCGATGTGAGATGACTTCACGGTCGATGCCAACCATATCCTCCTGCGTCCAGGCAAAACAGTCGGCATTATCCTGCAAAAAGAAATTAATGATTCTTTTAAGGAAGGTTCGATAGACGTACCTACAAAGACGACCTTGTCACGCTTATCCTTATCCAAGACAATTTATTCTAGTCAATAGTCGTCAATGGTCTCAGGGTTGACCTGGTTCTATAATTGATGGATACTCTGCTTTTGAGGCTTCATCGTAAGTTTGTAGCAATCTCGTGCGATCTTCTGCTCGCTTTTAACTTCTTGAACACCCCAAGGCGTAGGGAACTTGATTGTCTGATGATATGTCGATGGAAAAACCTACATATCATGAATCCAAGGTCGCCCTAGGATAATGTTGTATGCTGACGAACAATCTATGACGTTGAATTTGGTCTGCTTGTTAACCCCTTTAGCGAATACTGGGAGAGTAATTTCTCCAATGGTGTAAGCCATGTCGCCATTGAATCCCATAAAGACCGTCGAACGTCGAATGATATCTGACTTGTCAATTCCCATAGCTTTGATCGTGCTAAGGAAAATGATATTGACAGAACTTCCTCCATCGACCAGGATTGTCTTAGTCAATCGAGCAATTCCCAATAGTGAGCTGAATAATTAGTCCATCATGATGCTTCTACCATTATTCTCCAAGATCCTCTTAATTAAAAGTGATAGGCATGGCCTCCAACTCCAGTTCTTGTTTTGTTCGTGACGATCGCGAAACATGAAGTTCTTTGTCCTCGACTAGCGTGTCGCTTAGCTGTCGAGTAAGTTAATCCACAAATATCAGAACCTCCAGTCACGCAATTGACGACCTTCGCATGTTTGGGTGAAGTTGTTCGTACATTTACGCCTAACAAGTCTTCCAGGTGGCCTTTTGGTACGAGCCAAGCCAATTCTCGTCGTAAGGCGATGCAATCTCCCGTTACGTGGCCATGGTCACTATGAAAGTCGCACCATTTGGATTTGCCTTTCTTGGCGTCGTCTCTTTGACTTTCTGGAGGCCACTTGACGTTGGTCTGGACATTCTTTAGAGCCCCGACCACCTCTTTAGATGTTCTTTAAATCCGTAAGATGAAATCTTAGGATACTGGGGGAATTTGTCCGCAGGTGCATTCTTCTTTTTGTCAAATCTCACGTTCGTGATCTGTTTAGATGTCTCGATATTGGAGTTTGATCTTGCCTTGAAGTTCGGTATATTTACGCTTAATACTTTCTTGTCACTGGAGTGTTTGCCATAGAAGGCTGCATCGTCCTCGATCCGCATGTAGGCCAGTGTCTGAGCTCGAACGTCTTCGAAATTTTTCGGTGGATACTTTGTCAGATCCATATATAGCAGTCCTGACGTCGTAATTTCGTACGCTAATCATCTCAGAATTGAAGCGATTGAAGGAATTCTGAACTGACTCGCCTGTCTTTTGGGTGACGTAGTAGAGGTCGCTAGTTTGCTTTTCCATCTTACGACTGTTAGCAAATTGTTGAAAGAATTGGTTGACTAGCTCTGCGAAACTGCCGATAGACTTATGTCGCAAATTGATCAACCATTCAAGTGTTGCACCCATGAGAGTTGCACCGAAGTTTTTGCACATGCAGACCTCTTGATAATGATTGGGTATCGACATAGTCCACATCAATTGTTTATACTGTGCGATATGCTCGGTCTGATCACTAATTCCAGAGTACTTCGAAGTGAACGTCGGGATGTTGTACTTTTTTGGGACATCGACCATGGCAATTTCGTCGACAAAAGGTGACGCTTGAAATCCAGTCCTTGGTTCAATGTCCACAGGCATAACAGCTCATGTAAGCTTTGCGAGTAATGACAACATCTTTTCATTATGTTCTTCTAACTGCTTCAATCGTCGTGCGACAGGATCGTTCAGATTGAAACGGTTACGCATCTGGAGCGAAACTGGCACAAATCTAGAGTCTTGAGACATGACATCTACATTTGGAAAAAAAAAAACATTGCGATGCGATGTCTCTTAGTGTCTCCATTAAATAGCGCGTACATGGGAGGCACGAACATCAATGGAAATATTGTCGTTAGCGGTGGCATCGCTTGAATCGTCGGAATGGAGAAAGTGGCGGCTCCAGTAGCTGCTCCAGTACCTTGTGTTGGCTTGGGGTATGGAGGCAATGGATGTTGAGAACCTGCAAAAGGCATGTAAAAAAATGGCCTTGGACCATGCTGAGGCCCAAACTGGTTTCCCGTGTTTTGATTCCTCATTTCCGAGAGTTCTTCAGCTACTCTGCGATTTTGCACATCTAGAATGACATCACTGCTGCCGCTGGGGGAGCTCTAATGAACAAGACATTTGAAGAAGCATGAGAACTCATTGAGAACCTAGCCGAGCATAGCTATGCCACACCGAAATTGGATGTTCGGAAGGTAGCAAGCGTCCATGACACTGATGAATTCCGGCAAGTAAAAGCACAAATAGCTGCCATTAATAATCAGTTGAAGAACACTTCTCTTCAAGCCCAAATGACAAGTGATGGAATGGTAGATCAGTTCTCACAGATGGACTCACCGGAGCAAGTGAATTTCCTCCAGAACCGTAACCGTTCATGGAATTACCCGTTCTCAAATACGCACAACAAAGGGTGGAGGAAGCACCCAAATTTCTCCTGGAGCCAACCACCGAGCGGCCCAAAAGAAAATATGGGAAACACCCAAGCTACCGGTAATAATTCCAACTTTAATTCCTCAGCTAACCCTAACAATATTTATCGTCACCCAGGTCATTTCCAGAGGAGACAAGAGGAAGGAGAGAATAAACCAGGAATAGAGGAAATGATGATGAAGTTTATGGCTAAAATGGACAATACTGCAGAACGACTTACATCTTCTGTATGTGCTTTGACTACAACTGTAAGCACGGTGAAGGCAGCCATAGATCATAACACAGCTTCAATTCAGATCTCAGGCCAGTGTAGGTGTTGGGTCTGAAATAAGCCAAGGATGGATACTACTGCTGAATGTGTTAATACCGCTAGTTCAACATGGTTACTACTTCTAAGGTTAATGCTGCTAGTTGAAGGTTAATGCTGCTAGTTGAAGGTTAATGCTGCTAGTTGAAGTTAATGCTGCTGGAACAAAGTTAATACTGCTCTTCAAAATTAATACTGCTGGAGTTACTATTGCTAAGAGATTAATACTGCTCAGAGTATTAATGCTGCTTATGATTAATACTGCTTATAAGATGGAGATCTGTATGGAAAGGATGACAGCTGGATAAACTGAAGATATTCATGGAAGCTTAGAGATAATGATGGAAGATATTCTGGAGATATTGTATAAATTGTAATTATCTTTTATCTTCAGTATATATATTGTATTGTTTAGAATAGTGAGATAACTTTTGATAATTATTCATTCTAAGTTATATTCTAGAGAGAAAATCAACCTCAAGGCATAGTTCCTAATTCTAGAGAAGTAGAATTCGTCTTGAAAGAGTCTGTTCTTTAAGATTGAGGTTGTGTGTGTAATCTTGTGATTTTAATACAAGTCTACAAGTTGTTAATCATATACTGTTTGTTTACTGTTACATTGAATATCAAAGTGTTATTCCGCAACTTCTTTGATATTGTTTCTGAGACTTTATTCTTGTTAAGAATTCGATCCTGACAAGTGGTATCAGAGCTAGTATTCTCAGAAACCTACATTCAAAATCACATCATCAAGGCTAAAGGTTCAGAATCTTCAAGCTCAGAAATTCCTACAGAGGTAACATCTAATCTTTGTTCTAAATCCTGTATTGAAACTGTTACAAGGTACAGGGATCACAACCAGACAATGAGTGATGACCTTAAAAGATTAGAGAGAGATATAAAAGACTATGTAAGAATTGTTGAGAGTTTTGAGGAACAGATTAAGAGTTTCCAAGCCAATGAGCTCCAACACTCATATGACACCAACTACTAGAAGTGGGAGAAAGATCAGTATGAGTTTAAGCTGAAACAGAAAGAAGAGGAGAATGAGAAGATAAAGAGTAAGTTTGAGAAAGCCAAGATGGATATTGAGAAATTTTCCAATGCTTCTAAAGCAATGGACTCTTTGCTCCAAACTCAAATCCATGACAAACTCAGAAGGGGAATAGGCTATAACACCACACCACCACCATACAACAACAACTACATCCCTCCTATATCAGACTTGCTAGAGACCAAGGATAGGAAGGAATTATCTGATGGAGCCACTAAGGTAGATCCATTAGAAAAAGTGGTGGTTGAAACAGACTCTGAAGAAGAGAACTCTAGTGAAAAAAATAAGGAGAACACTGTGAGTGGTGAGATTCCTCTAGAAAATCACATTATCACCAATGAGGGATGTGGAAAGACTTGGGTCAAATCTAAGAACATTGAGAAGACTGAAGGAAAGTCTAACAAAGTCCACTACAAACAAACCACAGTTGTGAAACCTGCTCTTTGTCAACAGTGTGCTTGCAATAAGTCTGAGCCCCAAAAACATGATAAACCAAGGGGAAATCAGAGAAATTGGAATAATCAGTGGGCACAAAAACAAGGGGTTGATCTGAGTAAAATCAATAGACCAAAACCTTGTTTTATCTGTGGAAAGCTTAATCATGTTGCCAAATACTGTTATTTCAATCCTATCAACCAAAGAGTTAATTTTCAAAGACAAACTCAAAACTCCTTTGGTTATAGGAAGCAAGGAAGGAATCAAATGGCTGAGAACAGAGCACTTAAAAAGTCTCATGTTCAAAACAAGTTTGCTAAAACTAAGAAAAATACTTCAAATAAACAAAGGAGTAACTTAAAGACAAAGAAAGCAAACAACTTTGCTCAAGTTTGGGTTCCAATTGCAAAGAAACCTGTTAGTACTGCTATCCCAGATAGTACTGCTAACAAGAATAGTGCTGCTAACTTGATTAGTACTGCTAACCAAGTTAGTACTGCTAACAAGGCTAGTGCTGCTTCTAGTAGTAATGCAGTCAAGCCTATAATCTTGACAAAGTACTCCAGTCATGAGATTCCTAAACAACTCATTCAGACCAAACTGACAGATTATATTAATGAGAAAGGTCAACCCAAGACCACTTTGGCTTGGGTTCCATACAAGACTAACTGATTTATCAAGTGTGCAGGGAAACCAAAAGCTCAAGAGGAAGAGCATTTGGAATGCAGATAGTGGTTGCTCTTGGCACATAACAAGGAACATGGACTGCCTTCAAATTCTTTAAAAGATTTGATGGAGGACATGTTACTTTTGATCCAGCAGAAGGTTGCTAATACTGAAAGGTAGTCAGTACTTCTAGTTCAGTGAATATTGTCAGACTTTGTTAATGCTGCTGGTATGTGTTACTACTGCCAGTCTGTGTTAATGCTGCTGATAAGTGTTACTACTGCTAATGTAAGTTTTCTATACCTAAAAATGATCTTCAATGATTTAATGTCAAACCTGGATATCAATCAAAAAGCTTTTATTTGTATCCAAGGTTTGTACAAGAAGTACTTAATAATTAATTGACGGACATACTTCATGTTGATGGGGTATATGTACCTAAACCCCCTAAAGTCAAGGTTTTCTCAAACATGAGAAGATCTGCTAGGGACTCGGAAGGAGTTGACATCCCATTGTTCTCTACAATGATGGTGGTGTCCCACACTGAAAAAGATATGGCAGCAGGGTCAAGGCCCTCATTAGATCATCCCACTGCTAGCTAATCCCAACCTTCCCACTCTATATCTATTCCACAATCTCTACTTCATAAGCCAAGTTCACCAATAAAACAGATAAAGAAACAGGTAAAGAAGGCTCATTCCCTTCTTGTACCATCACCCACTAAGCCTTTAAGCCCTCTAAGGGAGGATTCTCCTTTAGAGAATATCCATAGGGAAACCACAGGGGTGTCTCCCAACCTCAAGAAGGTGCTCAATAAGGAGATGCAAGAGCATATGGGTTGTAAGGCTCACACTACTGACTTTGTACAAAGTGCAGGACAGGACAGTGTGAACATTACTAAGACCTTCCCCATGGCAACTTTAGATGAGTAATTATCTAAAGGTCCCAGGTGCCAAGAAACCAAGGGAGTAGAAGGTGCTTCTGCTAGGCAGAAGATCTCTACTAAAAGATCCAAGGATCCTTCAAAGGTGGTAAACACACCTAAAGGAGGTGAGGACAGTTTAACTACAAAGAATTGATGGATACACTTGGTACAATTAGTCTGAAAGTTCACAATCAAATTATGGAGATAAAAGAGATGAAAAGGTGATCACTTCTTATCACTAGCAGATAGATCATATCAAGAAGTTGGTACTGAAAAAGAAGAAAATTAAAGTTTGTATTGATATGAAATCTTATTTTGAGGGGGAGATAACTGAAGAAACTGAATCAAGAAGAACTAGTAATTGCAGAAAGTTTTTAAATTATCATAAAGACCCTATGCTGAAGAACTTAACTTCTCAGTTTTGAAAAGTTAAGTTAGGGGGAGATTGTTGGGTCTGAAATATGCCAAGGATGGATACTACTGCTGAATGTGTTAATACCGCTAGTTCAACATGGTTACTACTTCTAAGGTTATTACTGCTAGTTGAAGGTTAATGCTGCTAGTTGAAGGTTAATGCTGCTAGTTGAAGGTTAATGCTGTTAGTTGAAGTTAATGCTGCTGGAACAAAGTTAATACTACTCTTCAAAATTAATACTGCTGGAGTTACTATTGCTAAGAGATTAATACTGCTCAGAGTATTAATGCTGCTTATGATTAATACTGCTTATAAGATAGAGATCTGTATGGAAAGGATGACAGCTGGATAAACTGAAGATATTCATGGAAGCTTAGAGATAATGATGGAAGATATTCTGGAGATATTGTATAAATTGTAATTATCTTTTATCTTCTAAGTTATATTCTAGAGAGAAAATCAACCTCAAGGCATAGTTCCTAATTCTAGAGAAGTAGAATTCGTCTTGAAAGAGTCTGTTCTTTAAGATTGAGGTTGTGTGTGTAATCTTGTGATTTTAATACAAGTCTACAAGTTGTTAATCATATACTGTTTGTGTACTGTTACATTGAATATCAAAGTGTTATTCCGCAACTTCTTTGATATTGTTTCTGAGACTTTATTCTTGTTAAGAATTCGATCCTGACAGTAGGCCACATCGTCCTCAACCGCACGTAGGATAGTGTTCGAGATTGAATGTCTTCGAAAGTTTCCAGTAGAAACTTTGTCAGATCTGTGAACTCAAGATCTAAAGATTCTAGAGAGAGAAAGCTAGTGAGAGAGAGTTAATCTTGAAAGCTCTTGTCATATATCTCACTAAACTGATTTACAATTTTGTTCCCCTCTAAAGAACACAAAGCAAACTCTATTTATACCTAAAGCTTAAACTAAAACTTAACTACAAAGGAAACAAAACTAGCTTTGACTTTTACAAGACATTGACATTGTTGACTTCCAACTTTGACTTCCTAGTTAAATCTTGGATACAATATTTGGACTTAACAATCTCCCCCTTTGTATTCAAGATTTAATAAAAATTTGATGCAGAACTTCAACTCTTGATTCTTCATCTTTTGTCTCTTGAAGCTTTCAAAAACTTTGCTCTTTTGCAGCTTTTGAAGAAACTTGGAAAGTCTTTTTAAACTTTGAAGCTTTGGAAAGTCAACATGCCTTGAACATGAAACATTGAAAACTTAAAACATCTTTGAAACATGAATCTTCATTTCTGAAAAATCTTTCGTCTTCAATCAAAATTGTATCTTCATCACTTTGATCACTGAATCGACTTCGGAAGAAACAAACTTTCATGAATCATCTTGATTTGACTTTGAACATTCTTTATCAGACTTGAACTTTGAAAACAACAGCGGAAGCAAATTGAAATTCTGATATGAACTTTGAACTTGAACTCTTGAAATTGATCTTTGAATAATTCTCCCCCTTTTTGATGATGTGAGCATCAATATCATCAAAATTACATCAATTTCGGCATAAGCTTTTATTTCCCCCTTTGTGATGATGTGAGCATCAATATCATCAAAATTACATCAATTTCGGCATAAGCTTTGATTTCCCCCTTTGTGATCAACAAACAATCTCCCTTTTGATAATTGGCGAACTTTGATCTGAAGAGCCGAATCATGAACAGTATATATCCGAATCTTTGCAAATTCAGACATAATGAGCGTGTAACCCTGATTCAACAAATGAAACAGTTAGAAGTGCCTGTCAGTAACACAAAGTTACTGTGTACAACGAATGTACAATTTAAGGAGTTGGTTTGATGTTGACTCCCCAGGACTTCCATTCAATCATCGAAAAACACAAGGTTTATCTATGAATGTTCTGACAGAAAAACAGATTTTCTGTGTGCTCGTGCTTGTGTATGAAAGAATTTAGCACAATGATTGTGTTTCATAAAGGCTCAAAGTATGTAAATCACTGAGACAGCAATGATTGTACATGGACCTAATGTGCATGAGAAAGGGTCGAAGGTGGGGCAACTTTCCTTCTTTTTCAATATCAGTATTCTTCCAAGAGAAGATCCGATAGATTATGTGCTGCTTCCCCAGAAAATGTGAAACATTCTCTTTTTAAGAAAAGAATAAGTAGCTGATGGGGTTGTATACAAGAGATGGCATGGGCTATTTGCCTATTTCAATGATGGTCACCAAAGAAATGTGAACCAATCAGTAATGTGGCTGCCCGGCTCAGAAAGATGTTTGGTGCAGAGTTCTGATATTCTTTTAACTCTGTTCTCACACCCTCTTTCTTTTAAACATATAAGCTCACATCTAACCAGTCTCTCATTTCCATTTTACCTCTGCTCATTCCCATACTCAATTCTTTTTAGACCCCTCTCCCCTCAATCACTCAAAGGATTTCTTCCGGGGTAGGAAACACTGGTTATCGTGAATCCATGGAAGATCTATTAAGCACTCACACTGAATCCCATGTTCCTAAAAGTACATGCTGGTCAATGATTTTCTTGACATGTAAAGCACAAGAAATCATATGTCAGAGTATGTATGCTCATTGAAAAATATGAATGAAATTTGAGCATTTGTTCTTTGAAGATTTCTCAAAACAAGGATATTGAATGAATGAATATGAAGTCAAGAGAATTGTTTTGAGAATCTGACAATGAATCAATCAGATCAAATCAAATGGTTAGGGTATCAAAGAATTGGATATTTTGTTTATATGAACAAATATAAACAATTTATCAATGAAAGCACAAATATAAAAAAAAATGAATGATGCTCATCAACTTTGAATTTCAAACATCGAAAAATATGAAAAAATATAAACGGGGGTATTACCATCGAAAAATTGTTTGAATTTGAGACATGGTAATAACAATTTCAAATAAAATACTGAACCGTTGTGTGTGAATACTTGACAGTATATGGACAAGATAATACACAAGTATTGATCTTTGGAAACACACGGTCAGTTAAACAATAAAGCGCAAAAATTGAAAAACATTTAAAAATCACACTTCTAAATTCATGAAATCGTTTTGAGAATAAGAAGTGGTTTGAACATTTCAGAAATTGTTTTTCATGTTTGAAAGTTGTCCTTCTTTCAAACAATCAGAGATCTAGGATCAGAAGATTTTTACCTTTTCGGTTCCCCCTCAAATCATGATAATATGATTTTTTTTTTTTTTTTTTTTTTTAGCTCCCCCTGGATATTAGCATAATATCCTTCTTTGATCATTGATGAACGGGTCCTAATCTGTCATGTGATCAGAAGCCACTTTATTCATATTATTTATTCAAAAATAAAAGAACAAAAAGCAGTAAAACGATTATAGAATGAGTTCTGATCTGAAGTAATCAGAAGTCATCACCTTTACTCCCCCTTAAATTAAGCATCTGAAATATGTCAGTTAACACAGGATAGAGATCAAACACTCCCTTAGAATTTTTAGACCATCAATATCAGAAAAATTTAGCAAAGAAAAAAATTTAGGATAGAGATCAGATCAATTCACTTGGGACGGAGACCATCAATATCCATCGGATGCAAGCATACAGGAGTAAGGTCTTTTTGATCGTTGAAATATGGGTCCTAAGCTGTTGTGCTTAGAAGCCATTATGAAATTGAAGTCCGGGTCTTGAGCTGATTTACTCAAGAACCATTTTCTTTCTTACTCCCCCTTGGATTGAGGTGCTTGCAACACAAATTCAAGTTTCGGTTTTGGTACCCACTGATATTTGGGTCTAGAAATGTTAGTTGCAGTGCGTGTGGGGGACACAGAGTAAGAACCATACCAGAAATGGTCATTTGTTTTATGAAAATGATCATGTGTACAACAAATAGAACAATAATATTTCTTACCATTGGGTGTTTTGTTCTTCTTTGCTTTGTGTACATGTACACATGAATTCTTCTCTTTCAGCTCATCAGTCTTGTCATCTTTGACTGATTTCTTCATCCAGACCAGTTTCTCGTTCTTAAAACTTTTTCTCCTTGGATAATAATCTGAACCATCTAAATATTCATCAAAGAACAAGTTAGTGCGACGAATCTGATTGAATGAATTGATTGACCTTTTTGAAAAGACATATTTATGATTTGAACTTGAAACAGATTTTTCAAGCTCTTTGATCTTTGACGCAAAGATGTCTCTTTCTTTCTCAAGCAGATCAATCTTTGTCTTGAATTCAGACTTCGTCTTTTGCTCTTTCAGCCCTGTAGCAGACAGTTCAGACAATTTTGAAGTCAGTTTCTTAATTTCATTCTCAAAGATTAAACGTTCTTCTTCAAACTCTTTTTCTGAATCTGTTCTCTGGCCAGATAATTCTTTAAAAAATCCTACATTCTTTTGTTCTATGGCCTTTTTCTCTTTTTCAAACTTCTCTCTTTCTAAAATCAGTACTTTCTCAAAATCAGAGATTTGTTGAGAAAGTTTTATGCATTTAAGCTCAAACAACTTCTTCTCTTCATAGCATTTCTTGGAAAAATATGAGAACTTTTTGGAAAATATTTTCTTTTCACTTTCAAACTCAGCTTTGTTTGCAACAAGCTGTTTTTCCAAATCAGATAAATTCCTTTTAAGCTCAAAGTTCTCAGATTCCAATTTCTTAACTTTCTGCTCATTGCTCTCAACAGAGACTGTCTGCTGAATTATAGTTTTCTTAACCACTGAGCCAAGCATGATTTTCTCCAAATGAATCCACATGAGCATTAGATTGTTCTTGTAACAATCTACACGATTGCATATGTGATTTGGCAATGCAAGAATGAGATTAGACTTAGCAATTCTTTCTCCGTTGTACTTTAAAGATTCTTCTTCATTGTACTCATCAACTGGCTTTAGTATTGTGGATTGTTCAGTATTAGCAGTGGCTGGAATGATCTTGACAGGTCTCTCAAAAGGAGGATTGGTTAAAGCTCGAACCATGTAATCCCCATTTTGTTTTCTCTCAAGAAAATTAATAAATCGATCTCTCCATTGAGAATACTCATTCTCATTGATAAGCACAGGGAGACGTGTATCTGTCCCGAGAGACATCATCAACTCATTCTTATAGACTTGAGATTGAAGAGACATGCTGAAAAGTAGCAGAGAGCTTTTCGGCTGAAGAAAATAAGAACCGAATTGAAATATTATCAGAAAATCTAAAATCAGATCAAATTGAAATATTAAAAAATATATTTCGTGAAAATTGAAATTTGAACAATATTTGTTATTTCGCAGTGAAGAAAAAAATATTTCCAAAGATGACCAAAAAAATATTTTTCGGTTATAGAAATTTGAACAATATTTTTTTTTTTTTAAGAGAAAGAGGTTTGCGTGTGATGCCTGGAACGCAAAGCTATAAAGGACCGAAAACCACCTTTTTCGGTTATAAAGGAGACCGAAAACCTAGCTTCTCGGTTATTGAAGAAACCGAATACCAAACCTTTCGGTTATAGAGGGGACCGAAAACCTAGCTTCTCGGTTGATGAGGAAACCGAAAACCAAACTTTTCGGTTATATAAGAGACCGAAAACTTAGCTTCTCGGTTGAAGATGAAACTGAAAAGAACGAAAACCCTTAGCCGAAAACCTTATTCGAAAACCTTAGCCGAAAAGAACAAAATCCAGATGAATGAACCGAAAATCCTGAAGAATGACCCGAGAACTCTTAAGAATGAACCGAAAAACGATTCTGACCAGATTACGAACGAAGAAAATCACACAAGTCTAAAATTTCTCAAAACACTCTCACGGAATTCACTTAGAAACAGGTTCATTATCCAAAACTAATCCAAATATAGATCAAACACCAAAAATCAGCAAGAATTCGCGAAGAACAGAAAAAAATCGAGAACTTTTCTGGAATAATCAAAATTGACAATTTCGATTACAAAATGATCAAATCCTTGCACGGATCAAGAACAAAACATGTTCTACACTGAATTCCGAAGCAATTGAATCCAAAATCACTGAAAATCGTTCAGAAAATCAACATAGATCTAAAAAAAATGTCCAGAAAACTATTTTCTTAAAAAAAAAATTCTGACGAATTAGAAAATCGATTGATCTGATTAACACGAAATTTAGAACTCTACTCTCAAAAATCTCTCAAAATCTAACCTGCTCTGATACCAATTGTGAACTCAAGATCTAAAGATTCTAGAGAGAGAAAGCTAGAGAGAGAGAGTTAATCTTGAAAGCTCTTGTCATATATCTCACTAAACTGATTTACAATTTTGTTCCCCTCTAAAGAACACAAAGCAAACTCTATTTATACCTAAAGCTTAAACTAAAACTTAACTACAAAGGAAACAAAACTAGCTTTGACTTTTACAAGACATTGACATTGTTGACTTCCAACTTTGACTTCCTAATTAAATCTTGGATACAATATTTGGACTTAACAAGATCCATATATAGCAGTCCTAACATCGTAATTTCGTACGCTAATCATCTCAAAATTGAAGCAATTGAAGGAATTCTGAACTGACTCGCCTGTCTTCTGGGTGATGTAGTAGAGTTCGCTACTTTGCTTTTCTATCTTACGACTGCTAGCAAACTGTTGAAAGAATTGGTTGACTAGCTCTGCGAAACTGCTGATAGACTTAGGTCGCAAATTGATCAACCATTCAAGTGTTGCACCCGTGAGAGTTGCACCGAAGCTTTTGCACATTCAGACCTCCTGATACTGATTTGGTATCGACACAGTCCACATCAATTGTTTATATTGTGCGATATGCTCGGTCTAATCACTAATTCCAATGTAGTTCGGAGTGAACGTCAGGATGTTGTACTTTTTTGGGACATTAACCATGGAAATTTCGTCGACAAAAGGTGACGATTGAAATCCAGTCCTTGGTTTAATGTCCACAGGCACAACAGCTCCTGTAAGCTTTGCGAGTAATGACAACATCTTTTCATTTTGTTCTTCTAAATGCTTCAATCGTCGTGCGATGGGATCGTCCAGATTGAAACTGTTGCTCGTCGGGAGCGAAACTGGCATAAATCCAGAGTCTTGAGACATGACACCTACATTTGGAAAAAAAACGTTGCGATGCGATGTCTCTCCAGTGTCACCATTAAATAGCGCATGCATGGGAGGCACGAACATCAATGGAAATACTGTCGTTGGCGGTGGCATCGCTGGAATCGTCCAGATAGGGAAAGTGGCGACTACAGTAGCTGCTCCAGTACCTTGTGTTGGCTTGGGGTATGGAGGCAATGGAGGTTGAGTACCTACAAAAGGCATGTAAAAATGTTGCCTTGGACCATGCTCAGGCCCAAACTGGTTTCCCATGTTTTGATTCCTCATTTCCGAGAGTTCTTCAGCTGCTTTGCGATTTTGCTCATCTAGAGTGTTAATACGACTGCACGCATCATCAAGTTCCATACGCATTTGAGCAATGATGTGGTCTTGAGTTCCCTGAGCTTCCATGATCCTGTTAGTCAAAAAAGTTGCACTGAAACTATTAGTAGGCCGCACTCTTTGTCGAGGATTTTACTGTAGCTAGAGCCCCACGGTGGGCACCAAACTGTTAATGCCAAAAATAGTCCCAAGGAAGATCTAAGGTCGGTGTGGAGCTTTAACAACTAAAGTAAGCGATCGATTGACAAATCGTACGATAGATAATAAAAGTGAATAAGAGACAGAGAATGTAGTGACGCGGCCCTTCGAGGGTAAAAACTGTGGAGGATAGCAGAGATCGTCAAATGCACTATGGATGTCAATCAGGGACGTCGTCCTTTAGAAGGAGCAATTGAAAGTAAAAATGACAATATTACAATGAAAATAAATTAATCGTAAATATGTACTTCGTCCTGCAATGAAAATACTCCGTCGAGTGTTGAGAGTAAACCGAGTATTCTTGATTGTTGTGTATGATGAATACGAATATCCCAGTCAGGTCTCTCGAATGGTTCTTCAGGCCTTGTATATATAGCTTTTGGTCACCATAAATAAGCATTAAATGTCCAACGGTCTTGATAATGATTGATCTTGATGATGCTCGTACGTTATATCCGTTGTCATTATGCTCTTTAAACCTGTAATAAAGGATTCATGAAGGAAAAACGGTCGTATGTAATAAATGATAAACAATCATTAGTTACGTTATAAAGGTCGTGAGATATAAGTCTATTGAGAGGTTCCTTCTGGTCGTGAACGCGAGAAACTCTCGACCTTCGTCATAAGTGATGATCGTCACTCTCGATGTGTGTGATCGTCAGGACCTTATCTTAATACAAGAATGGTCCTTAGATTGAAGACGTTTGGTTTTCTTGCGTCGGTCGTGACTTTTGAAATTTTACCCAAACAATTATTACTATGATATGTACCTTATTGGTATGTTTGATTTGTTGTCGTTGAATTGTGTTATGGTATTATTACAATTGGTTGTGCCTGGGTGCCAACTTTATAACTAACAACGACATTGTGCTTGGGTGCCAACTTTACGACTAACACTGATATTGTGCTTGGGTGCCAACTATATGATTAATTGGAATGTATTGCCTGGGAGCCTACAATATGATCACTAATTTTGAAAAGTTTTATATGAACTGTTTTATCACATTAATTACACTGCCAGGAATTTCCTCACTATACCGTATGGTCTAACCCTCATTTTGTTTAACAAATATGCATTTTAAGACAACATCAGTTAGGGGATAAAGGAAAGGGAAAAGTTTTATATCATCTTATCTTAACTGTTATGTTGAAGCCTGTCGAGATGTATTATGAAGTTGGGTTTTGATCTTTTTGCTACTTGGATCTTTTGTATGAGAATTTTATTAGTAATTAGTTGGTAGTGGTTTTAATGTATTGGTACAATTTTGTCTAAATTGGCCCTATATGTATTCCCAAGTTGCCTTGTTATACAAATATTATATGTTACATGATATGTGGTTTTGTGGGTTGTTACACTATACAATTTCGAACTCTGACTCCACAGGTCCTGTTGGGAACTGAAGAATTCATCAAGTATGGTTAATGCTGCTGGTTCAAAGTTACTACTGCTAGAAGACTTAAAGGTTAATACTGCTGAGTGTTACTACTGCAAGTACTATTAATACTGCTAGTCATAGTTAGTGCTGCTTGAACAAAGTTAGTACTGCTTAGCTAGTTAGTACTGCTAGTAGTTAGTGCTGCTTAGTAGTTAATGCTGCTAGAAGAAGTTAATGCTGCTGATCATGGTTAGTGTTGCTAAAGAGATTCGGATGGAAAGAATGACAGCTGGATAATCTGAAGATTATGGAAGCTTATAGATATACATGGAAGATATACTGAAGATATTTTATTTATTGTAATTATCTTTGTATTCAGTATATATATTTTAGAATAATGAGTTAACTTTTGTTTTTCATTCTTTGAGAGAAAATCAACCCCAAGGCATAGATACTAATTCTAGAGAAGTAGAATTCGTATTGGTGAGCCTGTTCATCAATATTGAGGTTGAGTGTGTAATCTTGTAAATTCAAAGCATTTAATACAAGTTTACAGTTTGTTGATTATATTCTGTTTTTGATTTTCTGTTTGATTAAATATCAAACTGTTATTCCGCAAACTTCTTTGATATTGTTTCTGAGAATTAATTCTTGTTGAGAATTCGATCCTGACAGGTCCGAACTCTGACTCTGAGTCCATGTCTGGTTGCACAGATCATAACTCTAATTGCACATAACTTAAGTCTAAGATTCACATTCAGAGTTTCAAAATTAGTTAAATTCCTAAGTTTGGATGCACATTCAGAGTTTCAAACTTAGTCAAATTTACTATGTCTGATTGCAAGGACTCTAAGTCTGATTCCACAATCCAAATATTTGACTCTATACTTCAGACTTTCATACAGGGGTGGATGGTTGTTGAGGCTATTAGGGCCTAAGGCCCCTGAACTTTTTTCTTTATGAAGTAGAGAGAGTATAGGTATCTTAAGTAATAAAAAAAAGTTGATTCCCCCCTCCTTTTTAGGTCCAGTCCAATAAAAAAATAGAGTTCACTTTTAGGTCTAGTCCACTTTTATTTAGTCCAAACCCTCATCGTCTTCTACTATTGGCTCTCTATCGTACAAGACCATAGTCGATAGTATATCACATCAATCGCTCATCTCCTCTCAGCTCTCTATCTTACACGAGACCACGACAGTAGGCTGCCACACGCAGCAGCTACAATTCGACCTTAGTATGGCAGTACCTCACCCTCAATCGCACAACATCTACTTCTGTTGATTGCATCTCTCTATCTCGGGCACACAGCAGCCAACGCCCAGCAGGTCGACCTCACTCTCTAACTTCCATTATTGAATCTCTCAGACTTAAACTCCAATCCAAAGTCCAATTGGAAAATCTCTAAGTTTTCAATGGAAAAGCAACAACCAAATCCTCCAGATACAAGTGGAATCCATTGATTTTAGTTTCATCTTCATCTAACAATCCTCCAACAACCCCAAAATCACAAGTTTATTTCCATTTTATTCAAGTTTTAAAATATCATTGCCCATTGCAGAAGAGGAGAGCATTATTCCTCTCTCTGAGATAAGAAAAGATGAGAGTAACCGTTGCGGAAGAGGAGAGCATTATTCCTCTCTTAGAGAGAATGTCCAAGAAGCTCCATCACAAGGAGGTAGTGATGGTCAAGGTGCAGTAGAATCATCATCATTGTGCTAATGTGACATGGGAGGTAGAAGAAGAAATGAAGAAGAGATACCCCCGTTTGTTCACCTAGTAAAGATTTCGAGGACGAAATCAATTCTAAGGTAGGGAGGATTGTAACACCCTAGATTTTTCCTTGTAATTTTGTCCCTTTTAACCTTGGAAACATTATAAATAGGGAAAGAATCGCTTAAGTTAAGCCTTGGTAAAATCTTCATGTGAGTTATCGTCGAAAACGCAGAAAACGGGAGAAACAACGAGTTGCACGACATTCCCCGCAGCCTGGAGTCGTGTGGGAAACCGTGCAAGGCGCTGTTGTTTTGAGCTCCGAAGCGCGCTGATTTTCCTACGATTCCAAGCCATGTGGGAAGCCGCGGGAAGACTCCAGGTCGTGATTTTGGGGATTTAATGTTAGGGTTCTCATTGTTTTCCCTCATTTTTCACCTCATTGACCAATTCCCTTCTTCCCCACTTAATTTATTGCGTTTAGAGGAGCATTTAAGGCTCACATTCAAGGTTTGCTAAGAATTTTGGCATCTCCAAGCTAGGAGTTGATTCTTAATTCAAGAAGTCCATCTTCTTCTCCATTATTCATAGAGGTGTTGGTTGTTTCTAGGTTTTTATCCAAAACCTATCATTGTGAGTTCATTCACCTCTTTTAAACTTTATACATGTCAAAACCTTCATTTTAAACCTATAAACATCTCCTTATGTACATTTCTACTATTTACAAAGTTTTGACCTAAAAATGGGTTATTGGAGATTTTAGGGTTCTAACCTTATTTTTGGGATTTAATGTTGGGAATCTTGGTTTGATTGGTAAATCACATGTTTTTTACACATTTATGGTTAAATGTTGCATGAACTTTCTGTAACACCCTCAAAATCTGGAAATAGCAACTTATTTAAATTTTCTAATTACATCAACAAATACCTTGAACTACCAACATAAATTGAGAATCAACCTCAATATTCTCATTCATCTTATACATACATTCTACGAACAGGATGGGTGTTACTAAACCCAAAAACAACTACTATCTTCAATCCTGCGGATGACTTAATACCCAAGCATAGTCACTATCTCCAACTAGGACCTGATGCACATGCCGACAAATAAAAAGGGTTAGCCTTAACGCCTAGTGAGCTCAAGAGTTTTAACATGAATTAATTAAATCTTTAAAAGCAAGGAAACCAGTTTAAAGCGAGATCTTTCGAAATAATATACATTAAAATGGAAACGACACATTTTTCCCACAACATGCACTTTTAAAGATAATGCTCCCAAACACACCCTTCATGTAAAATGATGCAATCCGGAACTCACCCAAAATGGGGTCATAGTTCGATATTCCAATTATGAAATTGTACATAAAACCTCATATCCCAAAACACTCAAAACACGGGTGGGACATAATACTCGGCCCAAAAATAAAGGAAAACAATTTTTAAATAATATGGTACGTCATTGAAAACATGTAACCCAATATAATACTCACGCGACCATAAAGTAGAATGAAATCTCAATATTAAAACATGGACAATTAAATATCCAAAATACGACGGGCCGACGATGGGGGCTTCCCGTATCTGTTGAGAGTGGAGGAACACAAAAGTATGTCACTCATACAACGTTAATCGTATGACACTTCACGACACACAAGCCCAAGTGTCCCTACGACTCCCTTCAAGCTACACCAAAGAATCAACTGACCTTAGCGATATAACAACGAGAATACCGCTCCAAGGCCCGGCCCAAGAAGGATACAACCAAGGCATTGCCCCACCTGGCGGAGGTCCAAAACGCCCATCCAATGGCTACTCCACACCATGATAGCACCACCCGGACACAGTCCTCCTAGTGTACTCCTTGAACGGACAAGGTCATAAAACATGTGTCCCGGAGTCCAACCCCGTACCACCCAAATGACCATCAAATAAGACTGACTCATGTGCCTATGGATCCAATGCAACACAGTCTAAGATTACACGACTATACCTGAATGACAACAGCACTCGAGCCTGTAATTATAAATATGCGATAAAAATGCATTTAAATGTAAGCCATGAAATGGGACTCTACATCGAGTTATTAAACCCAGACAAATGTCCACAAGACTCTTTTAAGCCAACACCGAGCTAAAATGCTCAAAATCCATTTGACCAAATAATTATCGGTTCCCCGAGTAATAAAATGTCTTTAAACAACGTTTACGAAGACACATACCTCAAAGACGAGATTAACCCAAAACTCAACACATAATGGGACCAAAGGTTTTCCAAAGGGTTTATGAATGCAAATACACCAAAATGTATAAATCATGAAATAGACTTCTGTTGTACCAAAAATCACCAAGATGCATAGATCATGATATGGACTCTATTTGTACAAAATCCCCAAAATGCGTAAGTCATGCTATTACTTACCAAGATGTCCAAATCCCAAATGTGAGCATTTTTATGAAACTAAACAAGCCAAGTTTATCAAATATGAAAACTCATTAAGATACTCACACTTTGACAAATACCAAGTGAAATACATTTTTACTTCAAAATACTCAAAACTTATCAGCGGTTAACCATTTCATGTAAAACACTTCAAAATAACCATTTTGGCATGTACACCGTTTTCACAAATCAACTTGAACTCACATTGCTAGATTTAGGCTAAATCTAGATTTTACACACTTAGAGCTTTCTTGAAGAAACTTGAATCTTCAAGCCAAAACTTCCAAAACGTAGATACACAAGTTTCCAACCATAAATAATCATATTCAACTATATGGAATCGTTCCCCAAACATCTTGTATCAAAATCTCCATTTTGGCCAATAACCTAATTTTGACCCAAAACTCCCAAAATTATCCAAACCAAAATTTAGAGAAATCAAACACTAGGAAACCATCAATGGAGCATTTATAACTTATTTCATTGTTTAGAAATGGAAGGAATACACTTACCACTTAGGTTTTGATGAAAACCTAGAAAACCCAAAAATTCTTGAAGATGGAGGTGGTGATGATGAACTCTTGACCTTTGCTTCCAATCCATCACCAAATACTCTTAAATATTCCCAAAACTAACAATATATCCTTGAAAAGCTCTCAAATATGAAACCATAGAAACTTGAATCGCCCAAATCGGAGCTAGAATGAGAAAGATATGAAGAAATGAAGTTTGGGGCTGAAAATCGCGATTTAAGTGATATTCACAGCGCAGATGCTCGCGGGAGCGCTCAATATTTTGCGCGGGCGCGAGCGATAGGAGTGGCCATGAGAATTTTGCTGCTCGGGCGCGAGATGTGGTACTTCTAACCAAACATATGCCCAAACACTGTTTTGGTCATAACTTCTTCGTTATAGCTCCGTTTTCACTCCAGAAAGAACCGTTGGACTCGTAATTGAATCCTTCATCCATTAAGACTATAAAATCTATGATTCAAGTCCAAAATAAAATATCTTATTTTTCCTTGATATATCGGGTTCTGTAATAACTCGAAATGATACCTTTCAAAACTCAGGGTGTTACAATCCTCCCAACCTTGAAAGAGATTTCGTCCTCGAAATCTGGCACCGATCAAACACCCACGTCACCCTTTGCAAGGTTAATATGCTCTTTACCCAAAAAGAATGCCTCCACGATACCCTGCCTCATGCACGAACCGATCACATCCTATTTAAGGTTGTCACCATAGTTCCCGTAACGAACCGTCACAACTCGATCCCAAGGTTCGATGTGTCCTACCGCTGATGGAATGAACATCGAGTCCTTATCAACCACTTTCCTATCCTTAAAATCTCGATGGTCTCCCAACCTTAGGTTGCACATAACATCTCAAGAATATTCCAAAGCAAACTCATTCCTTAAACACTTCTGATTCTCACACATCCAGGTCTCCTCAATAAACAATTCCCACTCAAGGTCCACCTCGAAATTCTCACTAATTGACTCCAATAAACATTACCATAAAAGATTTCATCGTCCCTTCCTTGACGAAATTCTTAACACTAGTTTGGTCTGATCCAAATCAACGATAATTTGTTTTCTCAAGGCACAACATCTGTAAGGGTTCACCAACTTCTCTTAGTCAAAACATCGGTATAACGTTTCACCCAGAAATGTACCATCCCGCACCACAGATAGTCGCTTATCCCAAACTCCAAAGTTTCACGGCTCCCATTATGCCCTCAAGCATCGGTCGCCAAACCAGCAGAAGTCTTGCCAATAACAGAAACACCAAAGATCGATCCCCAAATAGAAACACTCAATATCCTTAAGGTTACTACTTAAATTGCGAACACACTGGATCCATCGGGAGTGCACCAAAGCACCACAACGATTATTGATCTCAAATGGAGTGTCGACGCTTATTCTCAAAGTGACTATACTGCAATGTGGGTGCACCGTCAAGTATTTCATTCCAGATTTGCATTGTCAATTCAAAGTTGACACCTAACATGCCACTAAAATTTAAACCTTACGTCTCTAAAAAGTGAACCACGATACTTCCTTTATTCGCGAAGGTTCTTTAAGATAGTACGCAACCAACACATATTATGATGTTTAGCAACCCATTGATTCAAATCCCTCCACATGCAAGCAACCACACAAGACTTTAACCCGAGGATTTACCGAAACAAAAGATCACCACTTATATAACTGGGAGAATACACAATTCTACTACTTCAATCATTCGAGCGTGTACTGATTCATAAACTGAAATCTAAAATTCGAAACTGACCACGAATCGGTTAATCCGACGCTCCCTTATCCAAGGACTCCTTTAGTCCTGAGTAACACGCCTTTCATGGAAGGGGTCCAAATCTACAGCTCTAATGAGTTCAAGGGTTTTTCAAGCTACAATGCCAATCTAACATTTTATAAAACTTCCAAGTTCATAAGCTTTGTAACAATTAACCATGCGAGTAAAAATCAACTACCGTTTACTCGGTAGGTTTCAAAATTGATCATCAATACAGCGCATATGAAACCATTTCTGAAATCCGTTTGTTCAATACTTAAGTTAGTAAAGAAAATAATAACATGCGCAACAATTTACACTATACGTGAAAATAGGTTTTTTTTCTTGCACCATCATACGTGCAATAAATGTTTGTACACTCCCAAAAGAGATATTCACAATTTTAACCTTAAAATTCTTCCTCTTTAACCAAAAGACGTTGTGACAAAATAATTTTCAACAACCCCATAAGCAACAGTTTAATCCCCACAGTTCGGTAAAATGGTGGAAATACAAATAAAATTTCAAATCGAGTTTAAAGCTTCAGATCGTACAGATAAACACCTTTGACCAAAAAGTAACTGCAACGATATAAACATTGCTAACTCAATAAATGTATTGCGGAAATTTTTAACGGTAAGAGTAATTGATTGAAATATGAACAGAACAAAAGTCCTGTTTGAAATGATGTAAATCTTTTATATATTTACTCATACCAACGTTATAATTAAACCCAAATGCAAATAGTATGCAACGATTGACATTTGTATAAAGCCCAAAGATAAATTGCATGATAAGGGAATTTCCCCAAAACAACATGTGGGATGACACCGATTAATAAATCTACATTTAGACGCATGCAGAAATGTATGAACACATGCTCCAACCTTATTTATGTAACGCAAAAGGACGTGCAATGAGACACCATGGACCCAACTGAATTTTCCACAAAACTCATTAATGCTAAAATCATGCAGTGTCAAATTTTCATCTCTCAACAAAGTGTGCAAGACGACTATATGTTGAAAATATATTAATCTTCTAAGAGTTTCCTCTTTTAATGCAATGAAAAGTAAAATGACACATTTAACAAAATTCACATGGGACACGACGCCAAATAACTCGCAAGCTTAACAGAAGCAAAATTAAAACTCACGCATGAAAAGACATCGCATAAAACAATACTCCATGAAATTTCAACAAAACTCACACAAACTAAAAATCCTCAAGAAATTCCGACTCAAAACGTGGGATTAACCTTTCCTTTAAAACCATCAACATACGTGGAGGTGATCCAATGTCTAGGTTAAAATCTCATAGTTACTTGCCCAACACCCATATGACATTAAAACATGGACATTACAATATCCGAAAGTATCGTTAAACACGAGAAGTAAATAAAGAGAATTTTAAAAACAATTTGCAATCCTGAGCAACAAAACAATTTCATGTATGCTTAAGCTCACAGCTTAAAATCTGATGAGTGCTAAATGTTTTACCAAAACTTTGCAACATAACTCACTTTATGTTTTGAAAACATGAGAAACAATTTATGCAAACTTACTTAGAAATAAGTCTTGTGCATAGATTTAGTCGGCATGCAACATCTTAGGATTGTTCTTCCCAATTCATACTATTGTCATTCGGATGTATCGAACATCTAAGAGCAACAAACCCACCAATTCGGTTAACCTACAATCTCTTCTCGAAATAGAATTGGTTCAACAACTTATAGTTCTATTTCAACCAATAATTCTGACCCAAGATGGCCAACTTAATGCATTCATCGCACTTACCTATCATTCCCAAGTGGCATTGCTATTACCATCAACCTTTCCTTAGATCACTCATTTAGAAACCTTTTCACTACCCCAACGGTCAATATGCCAAGGTAGTTCAAGCATACCTATGTAGCACGTAGGTTCTCCATAACACTGGCCAGGTGCCATTATGAACGTACCGTACATAGTCATCCTTGTGACCCTCAGCAAGTTTCTCATTTCTAGCGACTCGATCAATCCTTAAAATATCTTATCTTTGGGTACCTAGTGTGCAACTCCACTTAAAATTACTTATAAGAACTCTAGTTTGAGTCTAGGCATCCGAAGATCAATACCTAATTCTCTCAAACATAAGCTCTGATACCAACTTGTAACACCCTCAAAATCTGGAAATAGCAACTTATTTAAATTTTCTAATTACATCAACAAATACCTTGAACTACCAACATAAATTGAGAATCAACCTCAATATTCCCATTCACCTTATACATACATTCTACGAACACGACGGGTGTTACTAAACCCAAAAACAACTACTATCTTCAATCCTGCGGATGACTTAATACCCAAGCATAGTCACTATCTCCAACTAGGACCTGATGCACATGCCGACAAATAAAAAGGGTTAGGCTTAACGCCTAGTGAGCTCAAGAGTCTTAACATGAATTAATTAAATCTTTAAAAGCAAGGAAACCAGTTTAAAGCGAGATCTTTCGAAATAATATACTTTAAAATGGAAACGACACATTTTTCCCACAACATGCACTTTTAAAGATAATGCTCCCAAACACACCCTTCATGTAAAATGATGCAATCCGGAACTCACCCAAAATGGGGTCATAGGTCGATATTCCAATTATGAAATTGTACATAAAACCCCATATCCCAAAACACCCAAAACACGGGTGGGACATAATACTCGACACAAAAATAAAGGAAAACGATTCTTAAATAATATGGTACGTCATTGAAAACATGTAACCCAATATAATACTCACGCGACCATAAAGTAGAATGAAATCTCAATATTAAAACATGGACAATTAGATATCCAAAATACGACGGGCCGACGACGGGGGCTTCCCGTATCCGTTGAGAGTGGAGGAACACAAAAGTATGCCACTCATACAACGTTAATCGTATGACACTTCACGACACACAAGCCCAAGTGTCCCTACTACTCCCTTCAAGCTACACCAAAGAGTCAACTGACCTTAGCGATATAACAACGAGAATACCACTCCATGGCCCGGCCCAAGAGGGATACAACCAAGGCATTGCCCCACCTGGCGGAGGTCTAAAACGCCCATTCAATGGCTACTCCACGCCATGATAGCACCACCCGGACTCAGTCCTAGTGTACTCCTTGAACGGACAAGATCATAAAACATGTGTCCCGGAGTCCAACCCCGTACCACCCAAATGACCATCAAATAAGACTGACTCATGTGCCTATGGATCCAATGCAACACAGTCTAAGATTACACGACTATACCTGAATGACAACAGCACTCGAGCCTGTAATTATAAATATGCGATAAAAATGCATTTAGATGTAAGCCATTAAATGGGACTCTACATCGAGTTATTAAACCCAGAAAAATGTCCACAATACTCTTTTAAGCCAACACCGAGCTAAAATGCTCAAAATCCATTTGACCAAATAATTATCGGTTCCCCGAGTAATAAAATGTCTTTAAACAACGTTTACGAAGACACATACCTCAAAGACGAGATTAACCCAAAACTCAACACATAATGGGACCAAAGGTTTTCCAAAGGGTTTATGAATGCAAATACACCAAAATTCATAAATCATGAAATAGACTTCTTTTGTACCAAAAATCACCAAGATGCATAGGTCATGATATGGACTCTATTTGTACAAAATCCCCAAAATGCGTAAGTCATGCTATTACTTACCAAGATGTCCAAATCCCAAATGTGAGCATTTTTATGAAACTAAACAAGTGAAATACATTTTTACTTCAAAATACTCAAAACTTATCAGCGGTTAACCATTTCATGTAAAACACTTCAAAATAACCATTTTGGCATGTACACCGTTTTCACAAATCAACTTGAACTCACATTGCTAGATTTAGGCTAAATCTATATTTTACCCACTTAGAGCTTTCTTGAAGAAACTTGAATCTTCAAGCCAAAACTTCCAAAACCTAGATCCACAAGTTTCCAACCATAAATAATCATATTCAACTATATGGAATCGTTCCCCAAACATCTTGTATCAAAATCTCCATTTTGGCCAAAAACCTAATTTTGACCCAAAACTCCCAAAATTATCCAAACCGAAATTTAGAGAAATCAAACACTAGGAAACCATCAATGGAGCATTTATAACTTATTTCATGGTTTATAAATGGAAGGAATACACTTACCACTTAGGTTTTGATGAAAACCTAGAAAACCCAAAAATTCTTGAAGATGGAGGTGGTGATGATGAACTCTTGACCTTTGCTTCCAATACATCACCAAATACTCTTAAATATTCCCAAAACTAACAATCTATCCTTGAAAAGCTCTCAAATACGAAACCATAGCAACTTGAATCGCCCAAATCGGAGCTAGGATGAGAAAGATATGAAGAAATGAAGTTTAGGGCTGAAAATCGCGATTTAAGTGAAATTCACAGCGTAGATGCTCGTGGGAGCTCTCAATATTTTTCGTGGGCGCGAGCGATAAGAGTGGCCGCGAGCATTTTGCTGCGCGGGCGCGAGCTGTGGTACTTCCGACCAAACATATGCCCAAACATTGTTTTTGTCATAATAGCTCCGTTTTCGCTCCGGAAAGAACCGTTGGACTCGTAATTGAATCATTCATCCATTAAGACTATAAAATATAGGATTCAATTCCAAAATCAAATATCTTATTTTTCCTTGATATATCGGTTTCTGTAATAACTCGAAATGATACCTTTCAAAACTCGGGGTGTTACACTTTCCATATTTCATTTTTTGAGTTTAGAGACCTTGTTAATACTATCCTGTGTAGGGGTTCAAATGATCCTTTGAAATGAGTAGTTATGACTGTATAAGTGTTTATAACCATTTTACTCATGTTTATGAAATTTGGGAAAACCCTAGATTAAACTAAGGTTTGGGAACTTTCGAATATTTGATGAAATAAATGTGGATAGTGGCTTCGTGCATACAAGATCTTATTTCTCAAGTATTGTTGAGTTTTTGAAAGAAATGGGTATTTTCTATATTGATGATGTTTTGGTATATTTTGGTAAATGTGTGTGTGGTCTTCATGGTATCTGAACATTGATGCATTGGATAACTGGAGATGTATATTTGAATAGCATTTGATGTTACAGTTATCTTATGGATCCATAAGCATAATGGTCGAGTTTTAATTATTATATACGAGTGGATGGTTGTTTTCACTCATTTTCTAGATATGGGTAATAAATCACCGGATGACTCAAACTATAGAACGTGGGTGGTTGATCTTGATGACCGTGTGACCCATAATGATTTAATTCTAGCCAAGGAGCATCTCATAGTGTATTGGAGGACTCCAACTATAGACCGTGGGTGGTTGAACTCGATGACTAATTCACTATAATGAAAGCTCTAAACATGTATTTGTGGCTCTAAACATGTTCCGACACGTCCAATGGAAATCATGTCTCCCCCGTCATTGTAAGTGGTACCTTGGATCATCGGTATTTTATGGTGTAAAAGAGGTTTGGGGCATTACCAAGTTTATGAAATATTACCGCTAATTACATTTCGTTTCATTTTATGAAACTTTTTGTTCTCACTAGGGTTTAGCCTAACACTTTTTCTTAAATGACATTTATATCAGGTCATTCTAGAGGTGTGGCTCCTCGGGTTTGAGTGAAGATTCATATGGCCGAATATAGCATTTTTGGTGATGTATAGCGTTGGAGATCTTTTGTACAAGAATTCTTTCAAAGTGAGATAATGACACCCGTCTATAATCTAGACTAGACTATTTTAGATTAGTAGGTTGTTTAACTTATCTCTTTTATAATGGTTATAAACGTCTTACTATTTTCCCCATTCTTGGGTGATTTACTTATATTAGAATGTCATTCTTTGTATTTATTCAGGTTTAAATTTACCCATATTTTTAGGGTGTTACAGCAAATTTCTGAATAGCTGATAAATTGAATGTTTAATCATACAAATGATAATAGGACTCAGGGACCAAGTATGTAGGCTTGTCGAGATATTCAAGGAAATCATCAATATATATATATATATATATATATATATATATATTAAAGGAGAAACCTCCATGTATGACTTGGCATCTTCTCAAGCTTAGAACATCATTTATCTTTTTTCTCATTTTTTCAATTTTTTATAATGCTAATGAAGTTAAAGACTTTTGTGCCCCTCAATGAAAATTGTAGTTTTTCATAGTAACCCGGCTAATTCAGTAATTTTTCCATCACTTTAATTAACTTTTAATATCCCAACCATCCATATTCCTACAAGCCTTTTACTCTACCCACATCTTAAACCATCCATGTTTATAAGTCATTTACTCTCAATTTCTTCCTAGGTAGGTGTTCCTTTTAATCTTCATTTTATGTCACTTTGTACTTTAAAGATGCAAGTATTAGCTTCTCTAATTTCTATTCACCAGTTATAATCACATCCAAAGGTAGAATGGAGTTCTACTCTCATTTGTCCCATGACGACAGGGTATTTTGAGGTTTTCTAGAGTGTATTGGGATGGATTACTTTTGTTTCTTGGTCTATCAACTTCTATCCACAATTGGTATCAAATTTCGGTGAATAACTACTCATTTTCTCCGACCATACTTCGGAGAAAAACCAATAAGTGTGCTTTGATTTGTTTCTTTTACATCAGTTATACATAACATTCTTTTTTTTTCATTCAATCGTTAATATTAGAGTGTTGGGTATTACTGGCTATTCAATGTTATTGGTTACATGAGATTTATTCATAATTAGTTGGATCTTGTTCTTACACCATTTCTTCATCTTCTTCGAGTGATTGTTTTTTTTTTTTTTGGATATTTAAAACCCATTGAGGAGTCAACATGTGGCTTATTTAATCTTATAATTTTAAGATTACATAAATTTAAATTATAACTTTAATGCGTTTTATTATCTATATATCTATATTTATATATATATTAAAGAAGAAACCACGTCCAATGACGTGGCCTCTTCTCAAAGCCAGGAACTAACCTATCTCTTCTCTCCTTTTTCCAAGCTTTTTTTGCCTCAATATTTAATTTTCTTCTTTTATTTGTCTCCTGCTCTTCTAAAACCGATGATTGTCTTTCGAGCTTCCCTTCATCACCGTCTCTCCTCCCAAACTTCTTCCTTTTTCATTCATCATGGTCTCTCTTCCAGACCCAATACGGTCCAAAGCAGATGTTTCTCACTTTTTTTTTAAAGTTAGATCTTAAATCAATGGAGTGAGGAAGGAAGATGACGATGACGAACCCCATGAACTGATAAAATCAAAATCCATGGATGATGAGATTAAAGAATCAGTGTGAAAAGCAAAATTAACAGTGTGTTTGGGGTGCTTCTCCTCCTCCAACTGACTAGTGACCTCTTCTAAATGCCCCATGTTCGTCTCTCCGACCGGTAAGCATATATGGCCATGGATTCTAAGATAATTATTCTCTACAATGGCGAAAGTAGTAACTTTGTAAATTACAGGTACTATTTGGTTAGGGCAGGAGAATCTGAATTTGAGAGTTTTGGAAAGAAACCGACGGTGAGAGCAACTATAAGATTGAAGGAAATAGGGGCTTATGAAGATAGTTGTTGGATTTGACCTTCAATTATACAGCGATCTTATTTGGCTGCTGAGTTGCTACTCTTAATGGAGTTAAAGTAGGTCAATTTCACTTATCCACTTCATTTCCATGACACATTCTTCACTAATTGGCTCTCATTAGAGCTATTTAGGTCCCGTCTTGAATGAAGGATTGGATTAGAATTGGTAGGAATCCTGGTGGTGGTGCAACAAGTAGGAGGAGATGGGTGTCGGTACGGTCGAGTGTGAGTAGGTCAAGGTTTGCAAAATCAGAAAATTGGTTCGATATAATCAGGTATAACTCGATTTTGTATCTAATTAGCTTCAAGTTAAAACCGAAATTTGTTTTACATATTTTTGTTGCTTTTTGACTCAAACAAAGTTTCTGAAAACACTTGAATCTTTAGAGTAAATATTTAAAGGAAATCAATGGTTGAAAGCATGAGTTTCGAATGGGTTTGAAGTTGTGGTTTGGGTAAGAATTCTCGATTTTACTTGAAGTTTTTTTTATAAGGTTTTGGTTGGTTTTAAATTACCTAATAATAATATGTTCGAATCTCAGTTTAGTTAATATTTAATGGTAGATTTTGAGTTCTTGGGTTAAGAACAAATATGAACTCAAAAACCAGTCCTTGACCGATATAATCAGTTATAACTCGACAAATTGATTTCATATCTAATTAGCTTCAACTCTAACATTTTGAAACCCAAGAAGCCATATCTATATTTCTTGCTACACACACACACATATACACACAGACATGTATTGTTATTTGTTATTTGTTGTTTATAACATTGTATGTATCTATAGCTAGACGAAAACGCTTATCTCAAAATCATTTGTTGATTAAAGGGTCGTTTAGCAAACGCTTACACCGGTAAGCACTTACCGAGTTATATTACCTTAACCGATGAATATGGCATAGACCGATAATCTTACCCGGTAAGAGCAGAGGAAATGACGAAGAGTCTTACCCAGTAAGTGAGGATGACGACTCTTACCCGGTTAGCGCTTACCTGGCAAATTTTTGAATACGATGCCGTTTTAATGGACTAAAATATTACCCGGTAAGGTAAGTGATAGTGTTGCATTTTACCGGTAAGCGCCTACCGGGTAAGTGTTTGGGTAAACGGCCCTAAGTGAACTCTAATTTTACTTTAGAGATGTCAAATGATTCTGTCCAAAAATATATATTCTGTGTATGTATACATATATATATATACATATATATATATGTATATATATATATATTAATATTTATATATAATGACATAATTAGAAGAAACTATCAACACAAGGTAATAGCAAATAATTTAGTAAAATTTAGAATATAATTTTATGCAGAAATGAATTGTCTATTCTTGATCTCAAAGGCATTGAAACACCTGGAGAGATGGGAAATTGGGAATGGAATTAAGAGGATAAATACCATAAAAAAGCTATCCTTTTTTTAAATAGAATTAATTTGTGCCTGATTTAATGATGAGTTTTTACATAAATATTGTACTGCTCATATTTCAAATTTCAAGCAAATTCAAGTAGTTAATCTTTTTTACAAGACCATCTTCCACATTCAAATTCATCAGGATTGCTTCATGGAAAACAATTGAACACAATTGCAGACATAGATATATTTATCTAATTTTTTTTTAACACATCAGGATATATTTATCTAATATTGGAAAGAGTTTTGTATAACCTTGGCATGCATCTCACTACATCCTGATGGGTTGGGAAGGGAACACCATCTGACTAATTATCTACTACAGGCATATGAGATTAAGACCTCATTAGGTGTCTGAAATAATTCCTAGAAAAGAATGAATTATTATGTTTGAGATTTAATTAATACTTTTTTAACTTTAATAATTTGTTAAACATATTTTATGATTATTGGAAGTAATTTACAGAAATGTTGTTGGTCTCTGTTTCAACATATATTAGTCTTCATTCCTTCTATCTGTTTTGCTCACACTCTTAAACAAACCAAGGTCTTCACACAAACAATCGCTACACTTTTGGGTAGACGCCATGTCTACATACATTTCACCCTCTAGAGTTTAGACCCTACTTTTGGGTAGGATTTACTGGTTTGTTGGTTTCTTATAAAGGTTAACAGAATGGCAAAGATTGCTTAAGAAGTACTATTTTTGGGGCAAAACCAAAACTCATCATTTCATCTTTCATTTTTTCGTGGCATAACTTATTACCAGGGACATCCCTTTCGAGGCGTTTGTGTGTGTGATGCTGGATGTGGCATCGGATGCCTCTCTGTCCTGCTGGCCAAGGAAGGCGCCATTGTTTCACTTTTCACCGTTTCTGTGAGTCCAATATCAATGAATCTTTAGAGAGAGAAAGTAGAGAGAGCATGAAGCGCAAAGTAACTGTATATTCAATGAGTGCGTGAAGTTCTTACAAGGAAACAAGAGCAAAGGGACTTAAATACCCTTGGTCAATACAACACAGTATTTGACAAAAGACACAGTATTTGACCAAGCCTATAAATACAATGATTACTATAAAATCAAACTTAACAATCTCCCCCTTAGTAATCATTGGCGCTTTGGTCTTCAAAAATCATCTTCTAAATCAGCTCGGACCATAAAAGCGACTTTAAGAAGCAATCTGACTTTTAAAAGAAAATTTCTTCTCAGCATCTTTCAGTTTGATTTGTCTTTGTTGCCTTTGACAAGTCCGGACCAGAAGCTTGTGCTCTAAACGACACACCTCTTTTGAAAGACCTTGAATGAACTGTGGCGGTCGGAGCAGGAACAACAAAAGAATTAAAATGGCTAAGAGAATAGAATCTTTGACCGAATCTTGATCAGCAGATAACTTTTGAGCTCTTTGTCTCTTTAACATCTCCTTGACTTCTCTGATTTCTCCCCCTCATGACCTTGATGAACTGGTTCAACTAGGTCATGCAAATGTTGGAGACGAGACAGCTTAAGATCTGCACAATCAAAGAAACGGAGAAAACAGGAGAGGTTTGTGCTACACATTGGTGGCGCAAAGGGAGGTTTGCGTTACACGCAGGTTGCGCAAAGCGAGGTTTGCGCTACACGCAGGTTGCGCAAAGCGACACTGATGGCGCAAAGCTAACTTAAACTCAGAAAAATTTTACCTTTTTAAGCTCTTTGACTCCCCCTACACAAATGCACTAGATATGACATTTCAAGTTAGCATTCATATAAAGAAAATCAGATACTCCCCCTCAAAAACAGATATGATCATTTAGAAAATTCTCCTTTTTCACTCCCCCTTGAATAATGCTCAAACCCATTTGAAAAATATTTATGAGAACACAATGAATGTAAACATTAATGTATAAAGAAAAATATACTGAATATGTATTTTGAAACGACTAAATATATAAAAATTTAAACAGAAACAAATAAAATTCTACTTAGTAATATATCACAATAAAATCCATCAAATGGAATCAAATGTATGTGTTTGGATACAGAAACAAGTTTTATTGCATATCAAGTTAATACATGTTCAGTTTTAAAAACTTTCATCAATCTATTCAGTGTGTTCGCATGTGAACTTCGATTATCTTCAAGAAAATGCAATTCTAAAAATATCATAGAAAACTTTGCAAATAATCACACTAATCCATCAAAAATTCAGACTTTCACAAATTTACAAGTTTATTGCAACTCAGAAATTTATAACCAAGTATCATGAGATGTGTGCTCATTGGCATCTTGTAGCATTGTGCACTATGGCATCTTTACATGAGTGTGCTCTTTGGCATCTTTTAAGCGTGTGCACTTTGGCATCTTTTAATCAAAAAGTTTATTAAGTAAAGAACATGCAGTAAACGTAACTTTCTATCTTACCCTATTGCAGGATTTAGGTCAGTCACTCCCAGACCAGTTGGCCTTAGGGGACTAGGTGTCAAGCACCCCTTGGAACTTACTTTCCCAGATCAGAAAGGCTACATCGACACATCCTAAACCCATTCATACCAGTAGAACATGACTATCGATCTGATTCTATAGAAGGATTTGGGTTCGATCACTCCCAGATCAAATGACCTTAGGGGACCAGATGACAAGCATCCCACAGAACTTACTTTCCCAAACCAGAAAGGTCACAGGTACAAACTTTTAAACTTAGAGATTTCTGATTTATAAGAATTTAATAATCATCTCAAACACAAGGTTTTACGTCTAAGTGCTTAGCCCATATTTTCATTACGATCCAAAATTCCAACTTTTTAGGTTTTCTAAGCATTGAAAACTATAAATATTCCGAATCACACAACTTTAAAGCAAAATTAAAAGTTACAAACATGTTGCTGACTTTTCGACTTTTGTTAGAACTGAAATTTGAACATATAAGAACTTTAATATAAACAAAGCAACTTGAAAATTTATCCTCGACACACATTTTATTCAAATGAAAGAAAATTGTAAAACTTTTACTTTATAGAATAAAATTTGTAAAGGTTTAAACTTTTAAAACGACATGCCGATTTTTTTTTAAAGATCGGCAAGTTTATATTCAGTTGAAACAAAATATAGTTCAATAATATTATCTTTGACACAATGTAAAAATGAAATTTGTGTCTCATTTGTAAAAAAAAAAATTGGATTGAACAAAATCAAGAGTTGAATTAAAAAGCTCAGATTCTTTAAATACATTTGAGAAAACTGGAACAACATCATTATCAGATGTAAATGCAGAGGAAATTAAGTAGATGTACTCACAGTTTCTCATTATATAGTCAGAAGCTTAAAGCATTGAATAACGAGTACTAGACTGATATGTCTAGAAGTCATATTCGTTGAAGCACGGGTTCTGAGCTGAATTACTCAGAAGCCAAAGTCTTGACATTTAAGACCGGGTTTTGAACTGTTGTGTTCAAAAGCCATACTTTCTCTTACTCCCCATTAACATGAGGTGCCTACAACTTTAAATCAGATTGAGATTTTGGTACCCACTTGTATTTGGGCCCGTGAAAGTTAGTTGCAGTTCATATGGGGAAATAATTAGAAGATTTGATACGAGAAGCATGAGAAACATTATCAGAATAATAAGAACAGTCATCAGATGAGAAAGCATAATCATCAGAACTAGAATCTGAGGAAGAACATGAGACATGTTTTGAAATTTGAATCATTTGTTTTATAGAGTACTTTGAAATTTTATTACAAGAAACAAATGAATCACTTTTATAGAATTTGTCTACACATTTATCCCCATCAAAAGTAGACTCATCAGATGTCCGCTTTGCTTTCCAAATCTGCTTCTTTGATGACTTGCTCAAAGTCCTATCTGAAAAATTAGAATCAGAAGAATTAGAACTGTCAGAAAGAACTTTATCTTGTTTCTTCGACTTCTTTGACCGTCTTCTTTTACGCTTAGGTTTATAATATTGATCATTGAGCGTAAAAGAATCATCAAGAATTTTAGACGAGATATTTAAATCAGAAGAAATAATTTTACCCAAGCAACCAATCTGATCAACTAATAAATCTGAATTTACTTTGGAGTTTGAAGAATTTTGAGAAAAGATTTTAAAATTTGAAATTTCCTTTTTATTTTTCTTAGAATCAGAAGAAATGTCAGAAATAGAAACTGAATCTTGTTTTAGAGAAAATAAATTTTCTTCAAGACTAGAAGTCATGAAAGAAACAATAATATCAGATTCAATTTTTTTTTAAAATATTTTGATCGTCTATCTTATCTTCAAGATCGATGATTTTGCTTTCTAATACTAACGGAGGAGTATATTTCTTATAATCATAAATGATTGGAGAAATATTTTCCTTATCAGAATTAGAAGCATAAGGATCAATAAAATCATCAGAAATTGAAGATTTGATAGGAGATATATCATTTAAAATTCTTCTTCCTCTCCTTGATTTTTCAGGAAAATATTTTGCATTTTCGCTTGTATAAACAAAAGGAATTTCATTTTTCTTGTTATTCATCATTTTCTCATTTTCCAGTTCTAACACTTGCTTTTCACTAGTCCAATGAAATTTGAACTGAGGAGCATATTGTGCAAGAGTTAGATAATCATATTTATATAAAGTAGGAACTTCGTTTATCACTTTGTTTAAACAATGAGGATTGTCAAAACCAAGTCCCCACCTTTGTTTTAAAGCTTCTTCACTCCTTGGTTTATTCATAAAAATTGTTTGTTCAGATTGGTTCCTTCGATAAAGATTTTCTTCTAATTTATTTATTTTATCTGAAAATTCATCTTTTAAATTAGTCATAGCAGTCAAAGACTCAAGATAAGTCTTATTTGAATTTTCCAAATCATCCAATTTCTTTTGAAAGATTTCTTTTGTGTTTTTCAAAATAGATTTTTCATCTTTCAAAGAAATTTTCAGTTTGTCAATCAAATCTGACTTTTCAGAATTTAAATTCTTTTCAGATAAAAGTTGTGAACGCAAATCAGATAAAGCAGTTATCATGATATTCATCTGAGAGGTAATAAAATTGTAATCAAAATCAGTATATACCTCATCTTCATCAGAATCAGAATCGTCTGACTCATCATCTCCTACCAAGCACATCTGAGCGATCTCGACGTTTGCAGCTTCGTCGTCACAGTGATCCAGCCAGAATTCTTCTTCGGCCAGCAGAGCAGTTCCGTTCTCTCTCTTTTCAGCCTGCTCCAATTTCTTTCTGTAATAAGCTGACTCCCTAACCTTCTTCACTCGACACTCTTTTGAAATATGACCCGGCTTTCCGCAGTTGTAGCAAGCAGCAGTCTTTGGCTAGGGTACTTTGGCTCTTGAACCGGAAGTGAAGCGAGAAGTATTGGAACCCGACTTTGGTTGGAACTTTTTCTGATAATGCTGGGAGAGAAGGATCATCGCTTTATGCAAAGCTTCACCATCATCATCAGTTAACCCGTTGTAAGCGTTATCAGACAACGCTTGTTCAGCCAGTTGGCTCGTGAGGAGTGCAACCGGGTCTACTGATTTCTTGTTCTTCTTATCCAATTTGGCCTTCTTCTCAGGCACCAAGCTCTCATCAGTCATCATAATTTCATAAAGTTCTTGGATTTGCATAGTGGAGATTCTGACATCGTTCCTCAATCTGTGGCATGTTTTATTCCATTCTGGTTGCAATGTGTTGAGGAACTTCAGATTTGTCTCAAGCTCAGTATTTTCAACTTTAATCTTCCTCAGATCATTGATAATGGCACAAAACCTGTCAAACACCATTTTCAGTGGCTCCCCATCCTTGGCTTTGAATTCTTCAAAGTTATTCATGTAGCGCGTATGCCTGAGTTGAGTTGCGACCGAAGAACCAAGCATAATCTTCTCAAGCTGTTGCCACATCAGATTAGGATGAGTTTTGAAACAGTCAATCATGTTGTATATAGAGTTCGGTAAGGCAAGCATCAGATTTTCTTTAATATCACGATCAGCTTGATATGCAGACAACTCATCATTTGAATACTCTTTAGTAGACTTATATAATCCAGAAGTCAATTTGGGTTTTTCAAACGGTCCTTCAGATAAAATTATCATCATGTCATTTCCATTCTTTTGTCGTTCAATGAAGTTCAGGAACCGATCTTGCCACTTTGTAAAATTCATTTTCATCAATCAGCACTGGTGGACGATTTTCTGTACCCAGAGACATCATAAGATCACTTTTGTAAAACTGAGCTTGATAGGAAAACTTGTCAGAATCCATGTTTCATAATAATCCAAAAAAATTCTATGTCTGAGACTTGCGCAAAGTTGAGCTTTGCATGAAAGGTAGAAGACGCAAACTGAGTTTTTCGCAAGCAGTATGAAACGCAAACTTAAGTTTTGCGTAAGAAGGCGATTGCGCAAACTAGGCTTTGCGTTATGAGAAGGAAACGCAAACTGAAGTTCTCGTAAGTAGTTTGCGTGAACAAGCTTTGAGTGATGTACTGGATACGCAAGACTTGCTTTGCGTGAGACAGACGAGACGCAAATGAGACTTTGCGTTAGACGTTGAAGACGCAAAGTAAGTTTTGCATGGTACGAAGGATACGCAAACTGAACTTCTCTTAAGCTGTTGGATACGTAAAGTAGCTTTTCGTGATGCACTGGATACGCAAAGTTCACTTTGCGTTAATAACCCAATGCGAAAAGTTGAACTCCTTGATACGAAAACCTGAAATACACGAACAAAATTAGTAGAACACTCAAATCAAACTATGAACTTGCGCAAACTAGGAAGAACTCGCGCAAAGTTCAAATCTAGCGCAAGACAAATGAAAAACAAGAAAACTTCCAAAAAGTCGATTTTAAAACAAGATTTGATGAAATTTTCTTATACAAATACGTTCGAAAACAAGTTTTTAACACAATTCAACCAAAAATTTCGATTAAAAACCACAAAATCAAATTTTCGATTATGTAACAGTACGTGAAACTCGACTTTTCCAGAAAATAAAAATTTTCAAAATTGACAATCAAAACATGAATTTCTTGAAAAATGACGTGAACCAAAGTTATTCTCTTATCAAAATCGAATCCAACAAGACAAATTCCAAAGAAATTCGATCAAAAACACCTCTGAATTTGATGAAAAATCAAGAAAACGAGATTTTCTTGAAAAATCAAGAAAATCGATCAAATTTTCGATTTTAAACCACAAATTCAGGAACGAAAAATCAATCTCTCAATTCTCTCAAGATTCAGATGGCTCTGATACCAATTGTGAGTCCAAGATCAATGAATCTTTAGAGAGAGAAAGTAGAGAGAGAGCATGAAGCGCAAAGTAACTGTATATTCAATGAGTGCATGAAGTTCTTACAAGGAAACAAGACCAAAGGGACTTAAATACCCTTGGTCAATACAACACAGTATTTGACCAAGCCTATAAATACAATGATTACTATAAAATCAGACTTAACAGTTTCCAAAGCCGAGAAGCAGGTTAAGGTAATTCAACCCACAATTATCAGTTCATCTTAATTGTAGAACGAACTAATCTCTCTTAACTTCATAATTGATATTTGATACTAAATCGTTTTAACTTTTGTTATAAAAGAAAGAAGATCGAAGTTAGGGTTATTTTTGGAGATGAGAAATCGAGAAAAAGAGTTGATTCATCTCTTGGTATTTCACTAATTTCATGATTCACAATTATATTTCTTATAGATGGTAGTATGCGATTATGACCTTTTATTATCTTTTCTATGCACTGAATTTTACATTACATTATCTCAAGTTTCGACTAAAAGGAAAGATTTTACATTTATACCTAACGAATTACATAATATTGGATGAGATTTGAGTTACCCTCCAAGTCGGCCATGCCTACATATACTCGTAATATATATTAAAGGAAAAACCTTCAGCAATGATGTGGCATCTCTAAAATCCAAGGAATCATTTTATCTTTTTTCTCAATTTATGTCATTTTTGTCCATATATTTATTTATTGTTAGAGACGTTTCTGCTTTGTTTAATTATAACCTCAACTATCCAGCTTCCTCTCTGGGAATCTCAACTCAACTATCAGTATTCCCTTACGTTTAAAACTCATCCCTTGCTGTGCATATTTACCCCAAATAAAATGAGACCTCCTGCTACTACTTCCTATGGTTTCTTCTTCATAGTCGTCTCAACAAATAAAATATGCTTCAGTTTTCATCTCCGTTGCTCAAGGGCTCAATTGTTAGATGTAATCTACAAATATCGACAGTCCGGGTTATTTGTTTCTCTTATTCCATCAAACATTAGGGTTTTGTGCATTTCAATTATGAATGATCCATCTGAAATTAAAGGAATCCTCTCTCTCACCATCCCTCAACAGCATACCCCGCCATTATTTTACTTTCGATGGATCCTTTTGGCTTCCTAGATTTAGTGTTTCTTTGTTTTATTTTTTTCTTGGATTGTGATTTATGAAGTAGTGTAATCGTGATAATCGTGTTGTTTAACTATTTATACAGCAGGTCAAGAGACAAAGAATGTAAACTTGAAGCGGACGTGATCTGCTTAAAGAGCTTCGGTGAGAGTCATCTACAACATAAATCCATTTTCCCTATAAACATGAGTCGACCAAAGATTTGGAACAATTTACCCACGTTTGATTTGTCAGGTATCTTATTTTAATCAAAATAATTTACTAGCCAATAGTCTTTTGAATTATTTATTTTTTTCTTATAGATTATTATTCACTTGGAAAGGTATGGGTTCTCTTATTTTTGTTCAAATGTGGTACCTAATGAAGTATAGTGACCAACTATGATAGCAAGTGGTTAAGATATAAATGGTATCCTGGGATCTTTAGACTTGTTGAGTTTCCTCTGTATGAGTTAAAGCGTTAGTTTTGATATTTTAATATATACACACACCAATGAAGGAAAAAGAAATGAAAGAGCCTTTGCCATTTGCTCAAATTGTTGTATAAACAACTATCAATTTGCTTTATTTTTTTATGTTTCAACCCTTTTGTTTTGGTCATAAATTATAGAGTAAACTATGTTTTTAATTAGTCCATTTGGTTTGTTAAAAATTGCGACTTTCGTTCATTTGATTGCATTTTTTCTGATTTGAATCCATTCTAGATTAGTTAAATATATTGTCTAAGGGGTCAATGCTTCTAACTGAGAATTAGGTTTGTTATCAAAGTGTAAGGCCGTTCTTTCACTTTTCTAGCCTATTCTCAAGATCCAAGTTTAACATGAGTTCAAACATTTATAGCCAAATAACTGTGAGATTGTATATAGTATTGCTTGAGCTTGCAAAATAGTCACTAGCTAGCTTTCTACATGGATATGCTTCAACAATGTATCATGTAACACATTGTTGATTAAATATAACTGCTAACACTTATGACAAACACTTAGACTTTTTTGTTTCTATGAATTGTTTTGAAGCCTTAGGAGTTCTTCCAAATGTTTTATGCAAATGAGCTTTGATTGTTCCGAATCCATATAGGAACTTGGATTAGTGTAATCTGACTGTAGGTTATGATGTCCATATGTTGTTTAAGCCCAATACAAGCTCGGAGTAAGAGTTGGGCAACCGTAATAAGGGTTGTGGTTTCCGTAAACTAACTCTTCAATGTGCAATGCTTTGGGCAACCGTGAAGTGTTTTGGTTTTCGTAACTAACCCTTCAAATGCAATGCTTATAGTCTTGATGAAGCCTTCAACCATTTATAATGTATCACAAACTCATAGTAGCAATAAACGATAATGAATATATGCAAGTTAACCACTTATGAAAATACATTTGTTTTTTAGATTGTTTTTCAATAATTATTAACCGAGGAATTATGTTTCATTTTAACTAGCTTCAATACTCCCTTAAAATAATTATCGTCACCACGCAATGCGCGGGCTCGAACACTAGTCTATATATATATAAAAGTAAAATCTAAACAAAATGACGTGGCATGCCTATAGATCAGGAATTGGTGTAAGGATTTTTCTCAGAATTTTGATTTTTTTTTAAACAAGTCAATATATTAAAGACATTAAATCCCTTATATAAAAACTATATATTTAATTATGAGTAGGTTATATTAGTCATTTTGTATTAAGATTAACCTCCAAACCCTTCATACTCCTCGACGTTGCCTGACCTTCCTCCTTCCATCGCTGGACGTTTCAATATCCATCATAAATCCTTATTTTTTCATCTTCATCATCACAACTCCAAACCATTGTAACTCCTCCAACAATGTATAGATACTCACCATTCGGATGTAGAGATGATAGCAATGCCATTGATCGGAGTTTGTACCTACAAATAAAAATCTAAATTTCTCCATTATTGCTCACATTGATCATGGATATACTAGTTGATCGACTTCTTCACATCTGGTACTGGTAAGTGAGGACATGAACCTCTGGTTCTTTATAAATATCTGGCACAATGTCATTTTATCACACTTTCTTCTCAGAATTTTGTTGGTATTGGTGTATGTTTCAATTGTCGATTGCGTTTGCGAAAAACCACTCTCCATTCAAACATGGTATGTCCAGATTCCGGTACTATGCATATATGTAGTATTATTTGCAATTTAATATATGCAAATTAGGTATTTGATGAAATGCCTCAATGAAAGCAATTTATTATTGCACTATTACTGATGACAATCATAGGTGGGTTTTAGATGTATATGGAATTTTGTATCATCGTGTTGCAAGAACACAACCATGCTTTTTGTTCCTTTGCTTGATTAAAAGTCTAATACCAACATTAGCTTTAACTAATACATTTTTCTATTTTCATGACCTAGAGTGTTTGTTTATCTAAATTTTAGTACAAGTCATTCAATGTATTGTCTTACCCATAATTTTGTTTTACATTCTATAGAATTTTCATGTAATAGGGTGAGCTTGGTTTTAACTATTGACAAATATGCATTATTAGATGAGCTATGTAATCTCATTTTTTTGAGATTTTTAACTTTTTTTTCTCGGATCATATTAACTTTCTCAGCACCTCCCCTTTTCTCATCACAATCGTTACATCTTCATCCTCACACAACCGTTACAAATTATCCATACTTGATTAGGGAGTCTTACCCTACCCACAGATGTCCTTCCAGAAAAGATGCTTTAGGATCTGATAATGAGTTTCCTGATTTTAGTTGTCGGAGAAGGATAAAGCTCCCCCACGGCCATCTAAGCGACCGAAGTCCGTGGTGGAAACTATAAAAAGAAGGTCAATATTCGATTTCTCTTCAATTTGAAGTGCTATAGTTTTGTATTATACGTTTACCTAGCTTCATTAACAATGTTTAAGTTGAGAAATTAATTTTCGGTGTAAAATTTTCCATTATTTCTTAATTGACTGTCAATGTTTATAAAATGAACATATCCACTTAGTTTATAGAAAATGAACGTTTGGTGTTTTATTAGAAATATCATCTAACTTACACATACTCAACCAAAAAATTAGGGGTCGTTTAATTACCAAGCACTTATTGGGTTAAGTGCTTACGTGACTGGAGGAACATAACAAAGACCGAGAATATTACCTGGTAAGAACGATGATAAGGACTAAGAATCTTACATGGTAAGAACGATGACCGTCCATATATACATCCTCTTTGTGTGAATTGTGATTAAGGGTTTATGAATTTGATTAAATATGAATTTTATATGTAGAGTCTATGCTTCATTTGGTGTTTAGGCTTCGTAGAGGGATTATTGAACCATCCTTGATGGCGTTAGCAATGTTAACAACCAAGATAAAATCATCTCCCTCAAGTAAGTTCCCATTTATGTTTTCATAATCGTTTTGTAAGATTTGTATTTCCAGTTTTACTTTCTCTCCCTATCTTGGGGATGGGTGTTTCTAGGAAATGTTAGTTGTTTGTTTATACCATTAATTTACATTTTAGTCGGGCTTAAAACATTTAATTTGTTCAAATGTGTTAGGATCAGATACTTTTTATTTATTGTCAACGGGGCCAATTTGTATTCCAAAACTTTTTTCTGTATGCCATTAATTGTTAAATGTTTATGTACTAATATATTGGATAACATAACTCAAAGATTGTTTTCATTTTCATTTTTAAGGCTCCAGTTGTCTTAAGAGTAGTTTTTTGTTTGAATCAAAGCAATACAATCCACAACTTCAATATGCCAGTTTACATATTTACATACGACACAAATATAGAAACACCAAAGTTCTTGAGATTTTAAACTATTACATAGCCTTAACTTCCTGGAAGAAACTGACGAACATGCCAAATTAATATCAAAATACTAAAAGTGAAAGATATTGTGTTGACAAAATGGGAAGACACTTCTGTGAGTGACTCTCTCTCACTTATCAAGTCAAATCAATTTTCTCTACATTTCTTATAGAAGTCTGTATGCATGTAATATTATTCTCATCGGATACATAACTTTTTAGAACTTTATTTCAAATGTTGATTAATTTGTTTGTGTGGCGTGGGTGATGATGTTGGTTGGAATTCTTGTGGAAAAATCTTACCCGGTAAGAGGCACGGTAAAGACCAAGAATCTTATCCGGTAAGTGAGGGAGGAGACTCTTACTCAACAAGTGCTTACCGAGTATAGACTCTTACCACAATCCATTTTGATGGCTGAGAATGTTACCCGGCAAAGCAAAGTAAATGAGGATAATGACTCTTGCCGGTAAGCATTTGGTAAACATCCCCTTAGTAGGTGAGAATTGTTATCTACTAACAACGTTCCATTGGGGAACTTGATCATGACAACGATAAACATTAAAGAGGAATTAGTGAAGAGAACAAGCCTTTTTTTAGTTCCAAAGTAGTTGATTTATGTAAATATGAAACCTATTAAACATTGATAAAGAGGTCAATCAATGGTATAGGGTGTTAGCATAATTATTGGGGGAAAGGAAGATCATTCTGTCTTTGAATTCTTTTAATCTACTTGGTATCAACCTTATCATGGAGGATGAGATAAACTTGAAAGATGTATATAGGGTCAATATCAGGACACTTCATGTTCATGAATCTGCTACAATTCAAGCTGGTCTTGGATTTTTATTCATGATTTGGGTTATCTCTTTCTTATTCTTCCTGTTGCACATAAATTGATGAAGTGAACCAACAATTTCTACTTCATCCAACAATTTCGTTTTGCAGCTATATGAAGGAAGGTATGAGGAACAGTGTTGAAGTGTTGAAGCAATCTTACTGGTTAGTATAAATTTTTTTGTTGAGTTACCGGTTCTCATGCTTAATTCCTTATTGTCCATAAGTTTTACAATCTTTACATCCATTTTCAATGTATATGATTTTTAATGTTTTCGTCTTTTCTTTGGTTGTAATATAATGAGTTGCAAATCAAAGTATTTTAAGTATGATTGTGCATTTAGATGCAAGCTGGCTCATTCTTGGAACAATGAGTTGTTCGTTTCTCCACTTAGGGCCCATTAACCAAATGCTTACCCGGTAGGTACTTACCGAGTCACTTACCTTGCATATGAACATGGAAAGTAACAATAATCTTACCTTACCTGGTAAGAGCAATGTCAAGGACTGGAAAAAAAAAAGGACTGAAAGTCTTACCCAGTAAGTGAGCATAAAAAGTCTTGCCCAGTTAGCTTACCGGGTAAATTATTGCATTTAACATCGTTTTGATAGACTAGAGCTTCATTTGATAAGGCAAGCGAGTTCGTTAAAATTTACTTAAGCGTTTAGGTAAACAACCGCTTAATATGGGATAAGAGTTTGATAGGTCAAATGAGTATGAGTTTTCTTAATGATTAACTTTTCGGGTTATCATACATGGCTCTTCTTTGCAAGCAAGCCATCATTCTTGCAAAAATGCAAAAAAGAAAAAAAAATAACACTACATTGTTCCAAGAATGATGATGTTTGCATTTACATTTCTACTGTTCACTTAGTCATTCTCATAAAAGTGTTATGTTTTTGTATTATTGCAACAACGATGGTTTGTTTGGAAAATTGTCAAGTAAGATTGTTATAAAGTTCATCATTTGTTTTCATTTGGTTTAAAAGAGTACCAAAGTTTCTTCTTCTATTTTATATTACATGTAAACGTATTTAAGTTTTTTTTCACTTTATTTTCTAATAGGTTTTTACATATGACCAACTGTTGCTATCTCTTGAGTGAGATCATGTGAAGGTTTACCATACTTAAAGTTGATGATGACATCGAAGATCTTTAAAACATTGTATACCATGAAGTTTTTGACAATATTGTTTCTTCGAACATTGAAACGGTAAATGTGATTACATTCATTTCATTATTGTATACATTTATCATCATTTATATTGTTTATTTCAATTATATATTTTCAATTAATGTTTAACCTCCTTTTACATATAACCACAACTATTATTAATAACTACCACTTTCCTTATACAACTTCAATTATAATAAAAGTGCAAAAACTATTTATTAAAAAAAATTAACACACTCATAGTTGTTATGTTATTTTTCGGTTTGTGGAATAATCTTTGGTAAAACAACACTTATATATTAATTTTTTGAATGTAGAATAATGTTGAAGAATAGTAGTCGTGTGGGTAAACACATCACTTTTTATATTGGACTCGGCTTTATGTATTGATTTTTACCTTAAATACGTGACTTCTCCTGTTCTTGAAACGAATAATTGTATTTATGCTACTTTTTATCATGTTCAACGTCCATATTGTATTTCCTACAATGCTTACACACCCAACAAAATTGACTCTAAAATCGGATAAACTGTACAACTAAAAATAAACTTGCAATAATTTTCCCATACTAATATATCAAAATTAACAACTCATCAAATGTATATTTATCATAATAAATAAAATAATTTCACAACACATCTAACTTCACTATATAGCTTCAATTGTAAGTTTTCGTCACCGCGCAACGCGCGGTGTCACACCTAGTATATATTAAAGGAAAACCCATGGTTGATGAGGTGGCACAATGAGGATGAAGTATTTGTCAAATGGTAAATTGTGGTGAAATCTTGATTGTCCCACATTGGTGAGAAAGTGAAAATTTTTGAAGAGAAAATGATTATATAAAGAAGTAGATGGCAACATAGAATGTTGATTCAATTTTGGGTTAAATAATTATTTAATTTACATGACAAAACATTTCTTGTAATAGTTAAAATTTTCATTTTCATTTTATATGAACTAAATTTATAATTGAATCTCGATTTGTCTCTATTACTTATATTTAATTATTTTAACATATATTTTCCTTTAATTTTAACATAATCAAAATCTACATATATTTTAAAGGAGAAATCAAGGTTGATGACACCGGTAGTCCGGTACAATGAAGAATGAAGTATTTGTCAAATGATGAACTATGATGAAATCTTGATTATCCCACATTTATATATCTTTAAGTAAGATCCACGAGTAATGATGTGACATCCTAAAAGTTGAGTATTCTATATTTCTTGAATGGAGGTTGAGGTTTGTCTATCTCACATTGATGGAGAGATGAAAGATTGACAATTGATGATAGGTATATAAAAGAAGGTTGAGATGTCTTTGTTTCAACTCATAGATTTGATCATCTTGGTTAATCATCTAAACTCATGTTATTGGCTCATGTTGACTAACCTTCCAAACTGATAGGGTTGGTTTCATTTTGGCCAGCCCTCTTTTTGCAAAATAATCAACCTATATAAAAGAATCAATATATCACTATAAAATAATGAGGTGGTACCATTAAAATTAAGTATTATAAAATTATTACATTGTCGTTAAATTTTAAGTATCCCATATTGATGATAAATTGATGTGTCAATAGAGGAAGATGGGTATATAAGAGAAAGATGAGTGGACAACTTTATCCATATAAGACTTAATACAAAACGAACCAAACAACCGGTAATGTGGCACCCTAATAATTGAACATTCTCAATTTTGAATTGTTGTTCGATTTGGTTACCCCATATTGATAGGGAGATGAAAAATTAACAAATGACGTGTCACACTAAGAATTAAGTATTATCCAATCTTCTACTATTTTTTATACAAATCATTATATATGTAAAACAACCAAAAAGAATGATGTGACACTTTAAGAATTGTGTACTATACATTTCGTGAATTGTGTTTGAGTTTTGTCTATCCCACATTGGTGGAGATATGAAAGACTGACAATGGATAGTGGATATATGAAAGGAGGTTGAGATGTTTTTGTGGCAACTCATGGGGTTGGTTCCTCTTGGTTGATCCTCTAAACTCACGTCGTTTGCTCATTTTGGTTGGTCATCCGAACTCATTGGTTGGCTCATTTTGTCCAACTCTCTTTTTTGCAAAAAAAATAAATAATAATCCATATAAAATGCATTATCTTTATATCTATCTTTATATATATATATATAAAGAGAGAGAGAGAGAGAGAGAGAGTTGAGATCTTTTTTAACTATGTGAACTAATCCAAGCCATCCATCTATAGATCGGATGGTTGAGATTAAATGTAATTTTTTTTAATAAAAAAACGTTTCATTAAATACAATTGTAAGTGAACATGAATGGAAAATGGTATTTTGGGAAAAAAACACTCAAAACATTAAACCCTTGGAAACACTTTAAACACATTTATTACACTAAATTAGAAACCGACGAGTACCAACATTGATTCTGTAACCGACAAATTATGCAACTAATACACATTTATACCATGAACATTGAACAAATATGTTATCATATTATGCAACTATAATGCTTATGTTAACATATTCAATTTCTCACGATATGAACAACCATTGACTGCTAAAGATGATATCCAAATTGAAATTTGAATAATATGTTAACAAATGTGAACATATATGCATAACATGAACACATTTGTTAACATGGATGCATATGAACACTACTGTTAACGTACTTAATTTCACATATTATGAACAATTATCACCTTCTAATGTTCGTAGTTAAATTGAAGTTTAAATTAGATGAACATATGTGATCTAAAATTGATATTTAAATTGAACATAATTCCAAATCATATATCGTATATGTTATCTAAATAAATTTATGTGAATCACATCTTTTGTGATGATACTATAGTTGCATACAAACACTTACGTTAACCTCATTTTTTTCATCATGAACAAACTTGAACATATATGCATAACATGAACATATATATGTAAGCATGGTTAACTATAAACAAATATGAATAACATGAGCTCATACGTTTGCATAAATACATATGAACGGTTTTGTTGACATTTTTACTTAAACAATATTGAAATGATTCAAAAAATTATGAAAAATGATAAAATTGTGAAATCGTAACCTACACAACAATTTTGGAATCTTCATTTTTGTAACTCCCATACAATTAATTACAAAAGATTACATATCAAAATGACGTTAATACCCTTTTGTATTAAATAAATAAATGAATAAAACATCAATTAACCTTGCAATCCTATTGGTTGATCAAGGTTCATATAGTTAGCAAGAAATACAAGGTTAACAAATAATCATCCCTCTCTCTCTCTCTCTCTCTCTCTATATATATATATATATATATATATATATATATAAGTAACAACCAAGAGCAATGATGTGACACTCTAACAATTATGTATTATTCATTTCTTGAATTCTGGTTGAATTTTGTCTATCCCACATTAATGGAGATAAAAGAGTGACAATGGATGGTGGGTGTATGAAAGAAGGTTGAGATTATTTGTGACAACTCATGGGGTTGGCTCCTCTTGACTGATTCTCTAAACCCACGTCGTTGGCACATTTTGCCGATCTTTCGAACTCATTGGTTGACTTATTTTGTCCAACCTTTTTTTCAAAAAAAACAAATCTATATAAAAAAAATTATTTTATAAAAGCAACAACCAAAACCAATGATGTTCCACCATGAGATTTGAGTCTCAAATATATAATTTTAGTGTTATTAGATTATCCCACATCGGTAGAAAAACGCTAGCTTGGAAGAAGGGGGTGAGTATATAAAAGAAGTATGAGATGTTTTACAAGTTTAAATGAGTATGTAGCAACATACGACATTGGCCTTGTTTGGCTGACCTCTTTTTGCAATAAATCATCTTATATCTTATATTTTTTATTATTATAAAAGACAAAACCACAACCAAGGTGGATAGACGATTGATTGTAAGAAGTGGTTTAATATATAAAAGGAATATGTGATGTCTTAACGGCAACTTATTGTATTGGCTTCTTTTACACAACCTATTTTACAGTAAATTAATCATTATAGAATATTAATATAAAATTGACATAAGTAACATAAAGTTGACACATAAACTTTTATATGTTTATATCATAAAAGAACAAACAATCACAAGCACACCGGTGGAAAGACGATAGATTAGAAGAAGGCGTTGAGTATAAGCGTGATATAGATGACATAGTTAAAAAATATCTTTTATATTATAAAATCAACAACCACAACAAATATAACGTGACACCATTAGATTTGAGTATTCTCAAATATTGAATTGTGGTGTTATTTGGTTATTCCACATCGGAGGGAAAATGATAGATGAAATATGGGTCGAGTATATAGAAAGAGGATGGGATTACCATGATATTTAATTATTCTTAAATCTTTAATTATAGTATTATTTGGTTATCTTACATCGGTGCAAAGACGATAGATTGGAAGAAGAGGTGGGTATATGAAAAGAGATGAGATGTCTTTCAAATGTATCTTCTCCCCTTTTTATACCTACTACCGCTTCCATTATTTCACTTTCTTCTTAATGTGAGATAACTAACTACAATGAAAGATTTAAGAATATTCAAATCTTATGATGTCACATCAAATTTCATTGGTTGTTCCTTTAATATTTAGTGGTCTATACTTATAACAATTAGTTGCGTAATTATATTTTGTTATTGTTATTAAGCAAACTTAACCATACTTTTTCTCCTGATATATCACAATTATTGCTTATAATTGCATCTTATTTCTTCATATTTAATGAATAATACATTATATTAAAACAATTAATAATATACTCTTATTTCATTTAATGTTGTTTTATTATAGTACGACATTACTATTTAACTACACTTCTCATCATTATCGTGACAATATGACTCATAATTTATAAACAACATTTGGTTATAATATATTATTTTTTCAATGTCAGTAATCTTTTCGATTTATTTATTTATGCTACATGTAATTAGTTGTCAATTAACAAAATATTTTATAACATTTTATTTATATAGACAATGTACAAATTACTATCCTAATTGTTCAAGCTACCGCGCAACGCACGGTTCCCACACTAGTTATAATTGTATTGAGATTTAAAGAGGGGTATTTTTGCACTCTTAAATCTTAATGGACTATAATTTTTTATATCAATGTTTTACAAGTGGTTTCATCCCCCTTTACCCCAATCCCTCTTTTTCCACAAATAAAAAAAAAACTTTGGATATTAATGGTTTAACAAATGTAAACATATTGCTTTTTATAAGGTTCAATGTGATTAGAGTATTTTCTTTTTCATAATTCATATAGAAGATAATTTTGAATATGGAAGGTTGTTTTTTTAATATAATGTGTAGAACTGTATCTTTTTTATTAATTTTCAATATATATATGAACATCAACATATACTCTTCTGCTATTTGTGATAACTTTTTCTACTTTTATATAAGAGTGGACATAAATAAACCATAACAAAAGTTTGTTATGTTTAGGAAAGTACAAACTTAGGGAGGAAAATAAAATATATAGAGCATATGGTGATGGGACAACTAAAAGAGCTTAAAACTTTGAAAATACACATAAAATTTTAAAATATTTATTTAATCTATAGTAAGTCTCTCGAAAGTGGGCTTCATGTACCAAATTTCCAAGTTAATTTACATAATATTCGACATATCTAAATAGTACATAGCTTCATGTTAACATAGTGATGTAATTAGTGTAATAATCTATCTATTAATATATTAAAGGTACAACCATAGGAGAATGAGGTGGCATTATGTGGTTTGAGAATTGCTTCATTCTTGGATTGTGATGATAAGATGGTGATCTCACATTGATAGATAAAAGAAAATTTGACAAATAGTAGTGATATATTAAAGGGGGAGATCATGACTTGAAATTTGAAGAATAACTTGGGTTGGTTAAACACCATATCGTTTTTCTAAGAAGACTTTGTTTTAAAAAATAGAGTTGGCTTATTTTAGCCGAATCATTTTTTGTAAAAAAATTAAAATTATTAATTGGTTGAATATAACTTTCAACCCCCATAAAACAAAAAGAAGTTATTGGGTTAATCTTGGAATATGGTGATAAGTTCATTGTTGTATGTTGATAGATAGAATAAAGTTTGACAAATAGTAGTGTGTATATAAAAGGAATGACTAAATCTTGGAATATGGTGATAAGTTCATTGTCGTACGTTGATAGATAGAATAAAGTTCGACAAATAGTAGTGCGTATATAAAAGTAAGAGATCGTGAATTAAATTGTAAATTTTGGGTGGTTAAATATAACTTTTAGCCACCATAATTTTACAACAAAATTATGTTTAAAAAATATATCTTTATATTAATGGAACAACCAAAGATGAATGAGGTGACACTATGAGTTTTTGAGAATTTCTCAAATCTTTGATTGTAGTTTTAAGTTGGTTGTCCTTGATTGATAAACAGAAAAAAGTTTAACATATAGTAATAAGTATCAATAATCAATATATATATATATTAGAGGGAACAACCAAAAGAAAATGAAGTGACACTATGAGGTTTGAAAATTTCTCCAATCTTGGATTCTGGTGTTAAGTTGGTTGTCCCACATTGATTGATAGAAGAAAGTTTGATAAATAGTAGTAAGTATATCAATGGAGGAAATCATGACTTGAAATTTGAAACACTGGGTTAAAAATAACTTTTAGCCACCATATTTTTCTAAAAAACTATGTTTCAAAAATTAGAGTTGGCCCATTTAAACCGACTCATTTTTTGTAATAATAATAATTATTTATCGGTTAAATATAACTTTTAACCTCTATGAAAACAAAAATTATTTATTGATTAAATATTGGAATGTGGTGTTAAGTTAATTGTCCCACATTGATAAATAGAAAAAAGAGTAAATTACAAATTTCGTCTCTGTGGTTTGGTGAACTTTTGGATTAGGTCCCTCAAATGTAATAATTACAGAGATGGTCAATGTGGTTTCGTTTTTGTTATGGATTAGGCCCCTCATAGTAACAATCGTTTGAAATCTTTGTTAACTTAGAGATATTTCATGTTTTTGCTACTTTATAAAAGTTTTAACTGCTTTAAGGACCCGTGTTGACAAATTCTAAAACTCAAGAAATTTCATCTCTCCCTCCAATTTCTTCCCAGGTTAACATGAACAAAAACAAACCCAAAAATTATAAAAACAAAGATTTAAACTTAAAAAGAAATTGAATGAACAAACTCAAAACCCCTCAAAACACCCCCTCTTTTCTTCCTCACTCATCGAACATCTAGGGTTTTTCAGCACCCAAGTGTCAGAGGCCTGAATCTACACCGGCTTCATTCATCGGAGATCGAAAAGGGGGAAAATGAGCTCAAGTATTCACCGGACACCAAAATCCACCGGTAGGCAATCTCTATTTTTCAACGATTTAGCCATACATGTAACTAACCGTCGAAGTGGATCCGGTGAGTTCATAACTCCCGGCCAAGCCGCCGCCGTTTATGCCTTATAGCGTGAAAATTTCGCAACTTCAGATCTACTATCGCCGCCAATGTTCACGCTGGAAAACCGATCCGATTTGTCACCGGAATCTGGAATTCAGGATTACTCCGTTGGTTCTCCTGAACCTCATTCGAACCCTAGATCTCTATCGCAAACTCCGTTGAAGCTATCTATGCAGTAGTTAGCCTCAATGTTGTATAGTGTCATGTATTCCTTAAGAACCTGATGAAATTAGCCTCAATTTTGTGTTTCATTTGGTTGTTTGCTGCTTGATTGCACTTCGAAATCTATTATGATTTAGCAATTGGAAGGTGTAATCTCGAAATTGTTAACTGGTGCAAGTTTGGTTGTTAATCTTAATTGTATTATTTTTTTTATGTTTGAGGAGGAAAAGAGGGAGGTGTTTTGAGGGCTTTGTGTTTGATTTTGTTCATTCAATTTTTTTTATTGTTTAAATCTTTGTTTTTATTTGATTTTATATATGATTTTTTGGGTTTCTTTTTGTTCATGTTAACCTGGGAAGAAGTTGGAGAGGGAGATGAAGTTTCTTGAGTTTTAGAACTTGTCAACACAAGTCCTTAAAGCAGTTAAAACTTTCATAAATAGCAAAAACATGAAAATATCGCTTAGTTAACAATGATTTCAAACGGTTGTTACCATGAGGGACCTAATCCATAACAAAAACGAAATCACAATGACTATCTCCGTAATTATTTCATTTGAGGGACCCAATCCAAAATTTCACCAAACCACAGGGACGAAATTTGTAATTTACTCTAGAAGAAAATTAGACAAATAGTAGTCAGTACATAAATAGAGGATATCATTAATTTAATTTTAAAAAACTTGGGTAGGTAAGTATAACTTTTAACCACCATAACAATTAAGTTTAAAAAAATGCCTTTATATTAAGAAACAACCAATGATGAATGAGGTGACACAATGAGGTTTGAGAATTTGAGTTGGTATTGTCATATTCGTATATTCACAAATCTTTTGCATTATAATGTTGTTTAGTCATCCCAAATGGATGAGAGAATGTTAGATTGGAGATTTTTAGGTGACTATAAGAAATGAGGATAAATATGAAATTTGGTGAGTTTGGTAATCTTATATAGGTGAAAAGATGAAATTTTTTATGAAACATGTGATTTTATATTGACAAGAGGAGATGATGTCAAATTGTTGCAACTCATAAGGTTGACTAATTTTAGTCAAACATTTCTTAACAACAATCAAAATTATTACCGATACATCTTAAACTCTTCGTAACAAAAAAGATTATCAATATATAAAAATGTACCACTTATGGAAATACATTCTTCATTTTAATTTGGATCTTATTAATTATTAACTGAAGAATTACATTTTATCTTAACTCGGATAAGTATTTTTTTTTAAATATTTTTCTCTACCGCGCAACGCACGGGTGACACACTAGTATATTTGTTAAACTAAAATACGCATTAATTGCTTTTAAGATAGAGTTTTTATATATCTAATCGGTCATCTAATGAATATATGAGAGAGTGTTTCAAGTTTTCTATTTTCTTTACTTTTGAGTTATTTTTTAATTAAAATACAATTTTCTTATCATATGACTTTGTTGGGCTTAATGTCTACAATAATTTGATAATATAGGTTATAGGGGTCACTAAATAGAAAGGGAAATAGAGAGTTGATTAAAATGAATTTGGTTATGATTGATGAAAAAGTATGTTATTTCTCATCGTATGTTAGATGTTTTTATAATTATGTGCATACTTTGTTCGTACACATGTAATTAATTTGATTGTTCCAATGTGTAGCAAATTCTAATGACATGTATTTATATGAATATCATTCTATTTAACTTTCACATTATATAATTAATTATCAATACTTATTACAAGCATGTCTTCGCTATGTGACGTGCCATGTCGTGTGCTTAATGCTCACGAAGACAAGGAAGACCCAAGATACTATTACTTACCACAAACCGCAAATCTTTTAGCAACATCATTCATTCTCATATTTGACTCAAGATGACATTACTTAGGTGTCGTTTTTTTTAAGAGGTGTTGAAATTTGAACTTTGATTCCGTTTTTTTTATTTTTAAGAGGTGGTGATTAAGTTTGAAATCTGAATAAATAAGACTGTTTATTTTTGCAAACTGACAACGTATGAATATGTATAATTATTTCTTTTATCCCTCAAAAATTCAACTTAAATACGTCAATTGAATTGAGCATCGATGTTCGAAGTAAGAGAACGAAAAAAGAAACAAAAAATAATGCTGGCAGATTTACGAGGCTATGGAGTTTTAATCATATTTTACACACCAAAAACCCCATTTAAGCGATTCAAGATGTTCTAGAAAGCCAAGACATAGTTCTACAATATTCGTGTTTTTGAGTTTTCGCAAATTCGGGGTGCATTTGGGCCAAAACTGATGTTGAAATTGAAATAATCATATTGGACGGAAATAAGAGGAGATTTAAGAAATAGGGTTACCACGTTTTTGTACGGACCATATTAAGAGATAAGAGACTCTGAATATATTAAAAAAAAACAAAGGGTCTCAATTATAAAACGTCTCCAAATCAGACATTAAGTGGTGATTAAAAATTTAAAATTAGAAAAACAAACAATGCCTACTACTAGAAAAATGGACATCAACGACGGAAATTAGCGAGGGAAAAAATCCCTCGCTAATCCCTCACTAAATTGCGACGGATTAGCGAGAGATTGACCACAAACCCAATCCGTCACTAATCCCTCGCTAATTAGTGAGGGATTAGCGAGAGATTGTGTTTGTGGTCAATCCCTCGCTAATCCCTCACTAATTTAGCGAGGGATTTGTGAGGGATTGATTACAAACTCATTCCGTCGCTAATCCCTCACTAATTAGCAAGGGATTAGTGACGGATTGACCACAAACCAAATCCGTCGCCAATCCCTTACTAATTAGCGAGGGACACCTAGCATCTGTCGCTAATTAGTGAAGGATTAGCGACAGAATTTTTTATTTTTCTTATTTTCTCATATTTATGTGTTATATGTATGCATGTGTATGTGTATGTGTATATGTTATATATCCGTGGGTCTGTGTTATATGTGTGTGTATATATATATATATACATGTTTTGTTTGTTAAATCGCGATGGATCTTAAACCGTCATAAAGTGCTTTATTGGACTATAATGGATCTTAATGGGTTTTATCGGCCTTTAAAGGGTTATATTGTTCTTTAAATGGTTTCATTAGGCCTTAAGGGTGCATTTGGTATGCAGAACAGAGTGGAACAGGACAGAACAGGCTTGTCCCATGTTTGGCTTGACCATATGTAGGACACGCATGAACTAAGTGGAACAAGAAAGGGACACACTTGTCCCACTCCAACCCCCTGGAACTAAGTAGAACAACAATATTTTGACTAATATACCCTTTGTTAAAAACATAAAACTTATATTCTCATCATCCACGCCTCCAAGCTAGGGGTGTGCAAAACCCAAATAGTCCGAAATCCGAATCCGCATTCGAACCGAAACTAAGGTATTTTCGCAAAACCCGAATACTCCGAAATCCGATAATCCGAAACCCGACATTTGGGAGGATATCTGGGTTCGGATTGGGTTTGATCGTTAGCCACCCAACCCGTTCGAAAACCTGAAATAACATAAATCTATATTTTAAATACTATATATATATATATATTTATCTATCTAATTATTTTTTGAAAATCATAAATTATAGTCTGTTGAAATATTTTCTAAATTTTAAACTTGCTATCGATTTCATCAATATTTCAATCGATTGTATTCATCATAAAAAAACTATTGAATTTATATATAACTTTTGCATTATATAATACTCAAACCTGACCGACATCAATCCGAAACCCGACCAACCCAAACCCAAAACAACCTAAAATCCGAAACTTAAAATTTGGGTTTTGATTTCCATATCCAAAATTCGATCGTGATAAATTAGTTTTATGTTTTTGATAATCCATTGCACTATGTATTAGTGGTGTAAATTAGTTTTATGTGATGTAATCTATGATTTTTCATTAGGGGTAAATTCGTCAATTAACCAGTCTAGTCTTGTTCTGTCCAGTTCTGTCATGTCTTGCCAAACGCTGGACAGCTGTCCTGTTCTGTTCCATCTTGTCATGTCCTGTCCTATCTGCGTACCAAACGCACCCTAATGGATATATCTGGCTTTAAAGGGTTATATTGGATTTTAAAGGCTTTCATTGATCCTTATTGAACCTATCGAGCTTTAAGGGGTTCTACTAGCTTTAAAGGGTTTCATTGGACCTTAATGGATCTATCGGGGTTTAAAAGGTTCTATTGGGCTTTAAAAGGTTTCATTGGGCCTTAATGGATCTATCGGGCTTTAAGGGGTTCTATTTGTCTTTAAAGGGTTTCATTGGCTTTAATGAATCTATCGGGCTTTAAGGGATTCGATTGGGCTTTAAAGGATTCATTGGGCCTTAATGAATCTTTCGAGCTTGAAGGGGTTCTACTGAGTTTTAAAGGGTTTCATTGGGCCTTAATGGATATATTGGGATTTAAAGGGTTCTATTGGGCTTTAAAAGGGTCCTCGCTAATCCCTCGCTGATAACGGCCCTCGCTAATCCCTCGCTAATACTAATCCTTCGCTAATCCCTTGTTGATATAAGTCCCTCGCTAATCCGTCACTAATAATTTTCCATCGCTAATCCGTCGCTGATGTCCGTCGCTAATCCATCGCTAATAGCATCAGCTACGTGTATTTGAGCGACGGACTATCAGCGACGGATTCGAGCTTTAGCGACGGATTTTTCCCTCGCTAATAAGGGTAATTTTTGTAGTGATAATACTCTATGGTATGTGCTTATAACAATCAATTTACAAGTATTTTACATTCTCATTTACAATGTCTTTTGGGTTATGTCTTTTACAAACAATAAGAATATATGTATCAGATTACCTCTTTTACTGTTAAGGGACATAATATCAATAAAAATAATTTACATCTAAAAAAATTCGAATACATTTATTATTTCATAGTGTATTTCATTAGTTTGTCATTAACAATTTGTGTTTCATCATAAACTTAGTTATGCATTTTCTTAGAAATTTTTTTTGTCACAGCGCAACATGTGGTGCCACACACTAGTTAACATTAAGAACAAAAACCTTACGTCCTCAAATCTCAGTCATTTAAAAGACATAATTATTTTATTTAATATAAATTTATTTAATTATTTCATTTAATTTACTCTTTAACAAATGAATATAATTATTTAAGGTGTAGAGCGATTGGTAATTATTCAACCAATCACATCTTTTGGCCCATCGGTAGCTGATGTGTCGGTTAAATCTACCGACTTACATACTTCCCCGTGAACATAGAACAAAAGTCTACAATTTATGAAGCTTTTGGTCCAAAAATTCTTTCAGGTGGCTGGAACCAAGATGTTAACCTCCACCATATTAGGCGACCAAGCAGCTCATAGCTGGCGTATCAGGCTGGCGTTATGGTCTACTATTTAAGATCATCCACTAGCTTAGTGATTTCTTATGGATTTTTTAATTAGAATTATAGTAATTGTGAGTATGATTTTTTTTTGCAAGAATTTAGTTTTTGTAATCATTAATGTCACATCAATAGTTTTTGTTAATGGGACGTGAATAGTATAAAAAATTAAGTATAATTTTTTTATATAATATGAATTGTTTTATATTAAAAATCATGATTTTTGATGTTTTGTGAATTATAATTATTAAAAATGTATGAATAATTTATTAAATTATATTTTAGTTATAAAAAAATACATAGTTTGATCATTAATTAATATTGATATAATTATTTATTTATTGAATAATAGTTTAACATTAACATATTAACGAATATTAAAAAATACAAAAACTATAATTAACACCACCATACAAATGAAATATATTACATAATTATACTTCAAATAATCTAGTTTTTTGTTTTCTATTAATAAATTAAATGTACGTAAATACAATAAAATTATACGAAACACTAAAAATTACCTTAAATATTTTTAAACCATAAATGTAAACATTTATTTACTGAGTAAAAACATTATATAAATTAAACTAAAACACTTTATCTAAGTAATTCATTTTACCTTATAATAACTATTCAATTAATAAATAATTGTAGATTTGTTGTTATTTTATTAAAATATAGTTTTTATGATGAGGTGTTACATAAGAAATTGGTTAGAATCCATTGCAATGGATGGTAATTTTTAAATAATTTCTAAAGTTGACGTGTCACGTTAGAAATTGTATTGTAGTGGATGATCTAAGACATTTTGTTATATAGGCAAATGATCGCGTGAGAAGTTGAGTTAATGGTGAGAAGCGTGAGAAGTGGATCGGAATCGTTGATCTCTTTTAATCTCAAGCTCTCCCATGAATTGCGACTTAGAAGAGAATTGATCTGGTGCATCTCGGTGCATCTCATACTAATATGCGCCCATTTATCATCCAATGGTTGATAACCACTTCTCATGCTTCTCACTATTAACTCAATTTACCACCGGAACCCAACCCTTGTTATATATATAGAGAGAGAGGGAGAGAGAGAGAGGTGAGTTCATACGAGAACATTATCTATTTAAGAAAACACGAGAACGGCCGAATAGATACAAAATCATATATGATTCACGTACAAAATCATATATGATTCCCCACAAATTTGCCGAAACTTAAAGTCGCGGGAAAAGTCGTGTGTGTCCATTTTTTTGCCGTTATTGTTGAATCATATATGTTTTGCACATGATTTGTTGATTTCTTATTTTCTTAAATAGTTAGCGTTCTCGTATTGAACCTTCCTCTCTCTCTCTCCCCCCCCCCCCCTCTCTCTCTCTCTCTCTATATATATATATATATGGATACACATGTATGTAAGGTGGGTTCAAACGAGAACGCTAACTATTTAAGAAAACAAGAGAACGACCGTTAATGTACAAATTTTTTGCCGTTAATATAAACCCGCATGTGATTTTGCACATGATTTGTTATTCTCGTGTTTTTTTCTTAAATACTTAATTAGCGTTCTCTTTTAATTCTCCCTATGTATGTATGTATATGTATGTATGTGTGTGTGTATATATATATATATATATATTTATCTCGTTTATGTGTCATAATACTGTTTTAAAAACTTAGTTTACATCACTAGTAAACTTCGATCATGAAATTGAGTAGCTCGTTAAAAACAAGAATTTTTTACACCACTAGTAAATTTTTAAAACAATATATAAGTAAAATGTTATTAATTTTTTTTATATGCACTACACCAAATGTCACTTAGGCAACAAATGAAAAATGTTGTTTAAGAGGGTTTATGTGTTGTCTAAGGCTTAGGCAACAACATAGCAATGTTGCCTTATCAATGTTGCATAAGAACTTAGGCAACATAGGCAAACATCATATGTTGCCTAAGCAGACTCCTTAAGCAACACACAACATGTTATGTTGCCTATGAAAAAAATATATGTTGCACCAAACAAATACTAAGACAACATTAGATTTATGCATGTGTTGCCTAAGGTATCAACTTAGACAACATAGTATATTTGCATATTGTGCCTTACACATTTTTTTAAAAAAAAAATCAAATTTTCTTATTAATTAGAATTTTATCAAATAACAAATAATATTACAAATTACATACGTTCAAAAAAACTAATATACTACTTCAAATGACCAAATACAAGCTCTTCAAATGTCATCCCATCATAACAAGCTCGTTGGTTTGAATCACAAAAACGACCAACTTTCTTTTTGAAATAGTCCCTTCATCTCTCCACTCTTTCTGAAATAAAAAAACCTAATGTGAGACGGCGTTTTGATGCATCACAAAATCATATCAGAAATCACGAAATCTAAGAACAAGAGGGAATATGTTTGCTACAACAGCTTTAACATTAGCAAAAAATTCATTGTTAGGGCAGGACAACATCAATATAATGCTCAAGACTATGCTCTCTACCTGCAAGTATTGCGTTTTCAATCAACAAATAGAAAAACTTCAAACACATAAAACAGAAAACGACCAAACAAAAATAATATGTTTTGAATCAACAAATAGGAAAACTTGACCTTCAGCAAAGGCAAATTATGTGCTTACTATTTGAACAAGGAGAATGTTTCTTCTTCCTTGCCTTTGCTTTGTCCGAGATCACCTTCTTTCTGTCTCATCCTAAATGATACAAGAAATAATTACTCCCTTCATTACACAGAAACCAAATAAGAACTACATAAACAGAAACCAAATAAGAACTACATAAACCAAATCGAACCTGCAGAAACAAAGGGTGGAATCGTTTAAGGTGAAATCGAACCTACACAACATCATTTTACATTAAAAAAATAAAAAAAGATTAACAATGAATATGAATATTGCAAGATGAAAACGAACTTGCCGTTATGCCAAATGAAAACGAACTCAACGTCGAACCTGAAACTTAATCAAACCTAAAACTTAATCGAACCTGAAACTTAATCAAACCTAAAACTTAATCGAACCTGAAACTTAATCGAACCTGAACTCAAGTAAGAAAAAACTTAATCGAACCTGCTCTTCAAAAACCACAATGACATTAACGATTCTGGTGGCGATATCTGGTGGCTGGTGGCGATGTCTGGTGGCTGGTGGTGATGTCTGGTGGCTGGTGGCGATGTCTGGTGGTTGTGCAAAACAGCTGGTGGCTGCCGGTGGCCATGTCGACCGGTGGCTGCTGGTAGCGATGTCGGCCGATGTTGTGGCTGGTGGTGGCGCGTCTGGTTTGCTGGTCGATTTCTCTAGCTACTAGAAAGAGGGAGGGTTTTTTTTAAACCTAAATTTTGGGGTTGGGGGGGGGGGGGGGGGGGGGGGGAGAACGTGAAATAGAAAAAAGAGGGGGAAGGTAGGGCGGGATTTGTTTGGCAGTGGTTTTCCTAATTTTAGTCAAATTTTGAGTTTTGTTTTAAAAGCTTTGATTTGTTTTATTAATTTAAAATAAATAACTTTTGAGATAATAAATATTATTATGTTAAAAAAATGATTTTAAATGTTTATATTCAATATATACATATATATATATATGATGTATGGATGTGGTGAATATATATATATATATATACATATACTTGAGAATTTATAAAAAGTTTGAGAATTCCCTTCTAAGCTGCAATTCATAGGAGGGTTTGAGATTAAAAGAGATCAACAGTTCAAATTTACTTCTCACGTTTCTCACCGTTAATTCAGTTTCTCACACGATCCTTCGTTTCAATATATATATATATATATATATATATATATATATATATATTTGTGTGTGAATGTGTGGTGAATATTAACCGTGAATATAGAGATGGCTAAAAATCGATCTCGATATAGGCCGGACCCAAAACAATCTCGATGACGTTTAATGAACTTCAATAGGCCTTCATGGGCTATATTGTCTTAATGAACTATATTTAGCATTTACGAGCTTCAATGGCTCTTTATAAGCTATTAGTCTTCATCGGCTTGAGTCAAATAGAACTGATTAAAGGTCATTAGATCCATTAAGACCCAATGAAACCTTTAAAGCCCAATGGAATATCCTTTAAAGTCCGATAAATTCATTAAGACCCAATGAAACCCTTTAAAGTCTGATAGATCCATTAAGGCCCAATGAAACCCTTTAAAGTCCGATAGATCCGTTAAGGCCCAATCAAACCCTTTAAAATCCAATAGAACCATTTAAAGTCTGATAGATCCATTAAAGCCAAAGAAACCCTTTAAAGTCTTATAATAACCACTATAGCCTATTAAGAACCACTACAGCCTATTAAGAACCATTATAGCCGACAATACCTTTTATGACTTATCAATGCCCAATAACACTAACTTGAGAATTGATATTTGCAGACGAGCCACTAAAAGTTTAAAATCATAGAAGGACCAACAAAACCTTTCATGACTTATTAAGGCTCAATAACACCAATAGTGACTTAATATATGTTTGTATGCAGATATGTATTACATATATGCATGTGATGTGTGTTGGGATCAATAAGGCCACTAAGGCTCACTATAGCCTACTAAGAACCATTAAAGCCTAGTAAGAACCAATACAGACCAACAAAACCTTTAATGACTTATTAAGGCCCAATAACACCAATGGTGACTTAATATGTGTTTGTATGTAGATATGTACTACATATATGCATGTGATGTGTATTGGGATCAAATGGATCCTTTAAAACCCAATCAATCCATATGGATCTGTTAAAATCCTAACCGATCCGTTAAATCCCAAATGAATCAAGTAAAACCGAGATGGAACCATTAAATCCCAAGTGGATCCATTAAAGCCTAAATGGATCCATTAAAGCCCAACCGATACATTAAAGCCCAATCGATCCGTTAAAGCCCAAGTGGATGCATTGAAATCCAACCGATCCATTAAAGTCCAACTAGATCTATTAAATCCTAATTGTGTCCATTAATACCCAAGTGGATCCATTAAAGCCTAAATTGATCCATTAAATCCCAACTGATACATTAAAGCCCAAATTGATGTTGAATATTTTTTAAGACTTGAAGGTTAGATTTGTACGATTTTATTCAGCGTGGTCTCGTAGACAGATCTGAACTATGACTAAGATAGAAGGACTTGAGAATTGATAAAATAGACGAGCTGCTAAAAGTTTAAAATCATAAAAAAAAATTAAAAACGTACAAGTTTTAGTCGGGTTGACGGGTTGGTCGGGTTACTTTGGGCTCAACTCATTTCCAACCCAATAGATGCGGTTTGATTTTAAAAAAAAACATTATACAAGTTATTACATTTTCAACTAACTATATTTATTTATATTTTTGACCTTAGGCAACATAGAAACAAGAAAATATGTTGCCTAATATAACTTTCATTGATTTAAAAAAAATATTATACAAGTTTTTACATTTTCAACTAACTATATTTATTTATATTTTTGACCTTAGACAACATATAAACAAGACAATACGTTGCCTAAGATAACTTTCATTTATTAACAAAAAAAAACATTATAAAACTAAAGCAACATAAGGGAAAATGTTGCTTAAGATAGTTGAGGCAACATATAATTATTCATATGTTGCATAAGGTCTGACTTAGAAACATAGAACTACATGTTGCCTAAGAGGAAACTTAGGCAACATATATTAGCCTTTGTTGCCTAAGCTTATCTTAAGCAACATAGACAATTAGCATATGTTGTCTAAGACAACATTTGGTGTAGTGATGATATTATTTGATAAAAATAAATCAATGTCCTATGAAAAATACGTCCATGAATATTTCTAAAAAATGTCGTATAAAAATTTCAAATAAAATATTGTATTTCAAAAATGTCATGAAAAACTTTTTAGGATATATAAAGTTATTTAATTAGTCCAAATTACATCGTATTCATGAACGTAAATGAACGAACGAGACCATTGTTCATGTTCGTTCATTTAACTAAACGAACAAAAAAATGTGTTCATAAATTTGGATTTACACTTCCAACCCCCATAAATTTGGTTATTTTTCCAAAAGCTCCAAAAATAGCGTGAAAAATGTTAAATTCAAACATTTATTTTGATTGTGAGTTCTTACTCATAATTTTAAACTTATATAATTAATTTTTGAAAGTTACACTTCCAACCCCATATATTTTGGTTTTTACCAAAAGCTCAAAAAATACTATTAAAGTATTAAAATTGGCTTCATATGCCAAACTCATAGTCATTTTGGCCTCATGCCAAATGCTCTATAATTGACAATGTTATATTTAAATTAAATAAATCACAAGATATCGACTGAATTTTGTCAAACAAGTATAAACAACCCTAAGGTTTGCAGGGACTTAAGAAATCCATGTGATTCCTTTACTACCTGGAAATCTAATAGATTGAGTGATTTTTTTTTCGCAAACTGAAATATTGATGAAGTATTATCAACAAAATGTAAGAATACAAAAATCCAATATTGTTATGATAATGAAATTTCATACATTAAATAATAATTATAACCACAATCCACTGTCTTATCAAACATAAAATCATATATTATCCCTTATGTATGTAAATGGTTGATACAACTCATCGTGAAATCAACGTCATAAACTCAAAAGAATCTGAGTACCATAAATGAGTATATAAACCTCATTTAGAAAGGTACAAGAAAATACCTAAAGTCCATCAACTCCCTATTGACCCTAAAACCAACATCTTGAAAAGGTACAAGCAAATACCCTTATGTTTTGAGACGAATGATAAATCCTAACTTTCATAGGATACCTTTACTAGAAACCCCCAAAGAATTGTGGGATGTCCCGAAAGGAAGAATCGGGAGTATTCATGAATATGTACATCCCGAACTAATCGTAAAGTGGAATGAAACCCACTTACTCGATTACAAAAAGGTAACTGATTTCAACAAAGAAATGTTATATTTAAAATGCGTCTTAATCTCTGTGGCAAAGAACTCACAGAAGATGAAATAATTCTTAACATTATTTTCACCTTTCATATATCAGTAAATATTAATGAACTAATATAAGTTGAAATTTAACCTTTAGACAAACTCATCAACCTACTTCGAATGGTTGAGAGACACAACAAGGTTCTTTCAAATAACAACACCAGATATGTCGGGACAAAGAAAATTCCCGAGATCAATAATGAAAGTATTAGAGGTGGAACAACTCTAAAGAATAGTAAGTGAAGGACAATTTCTTACACGACATCTATATACCACGTGGATAAGACCGTGGAAAGGGTCAGGGTCATGACAATAGTTGGAAAGATTTTCCAATCCTTTGAGTAGAGATGCAACTACTGCCCAGTTGATATTGGATAGTCAAAGAAGAAATACATTAATTAACAGTCATTTCGAAAAAGGGAACAAGCTGAAAATGAACTATATCATATTAATTTAAGATTGATTAAGCATAGGTTTCTTGGACATTTATTTTAAGTATTAAAATTAATTTATTTTGCTTAAATAAAATCGAATATGTAACCATTATAGATGTAAAGAAATACATCTAAATAAATAACAAAACTATCAATATTTTGCGTTCCATATAGGAATGTATCGAGGAGAACTTGAGTTTTTGAATAATATTCCACATAATCTAAAATGGTAGACATATACTTATTTTATAATTCATCCAACCAAAATACTTAGGACGATGGATTGTCATTTTCTTGTTGGTACAAGATTAATAGGAACCTTGTAAAGATATTCGTATCAAATGAAAATTATAATGGAAATGAGCATATATACATAAGTTCTAATGAATATGAAAGTAAACATATATCATGGAAACTAATGTGTCAAACTAGTAAATTATTGGGTCATCGAAACATTTTTTTGTCACCAATAAAGAACTTCAAGGCAATGACACATATATGTTTCGACATGACCATGTGGGACACAAGGGTTATGACATAGTAATTTATGTATTGCAAAATACACATAGACACATTCTCTTTCGAGTGAAAGGCAAAATGAGGCAAATTGCAACTGTTGACTTCTACATCATAAGAAGCAACACCGCCATCATGATATGCCCTCTCAAATACCTAAAAGTTTTGTTTATCCTGATCCTTAGCCAATACAGGAATGAGACCATCCGAAAGCTAAGGACATAATACAAAAATATTCCATTGTTACAACGAATACAAGGTGATACTTATGGACATAAACATCCAGAATGCGGGATATTAAAGTACTTTATGGTTCTGGTTTCGACACAAAGAACGCATGTCGTATTATTGTCCACATGAAATACTGCACTCCTAGCACTAGCTATACGTTTAAGAGCTTACCACCCTGATTATTTCATCAAGTCTACATGACTTGGAATGTTGGAGAATTTTCATCATAAGGAGTTGATGTTTATTGCATATGTATTGGGATCAATGTAGAATTTCCTATACCCCATGTGTATATATAAAATGGTCTCATAGAAGTTGTTATCAAAAGAATACGATGATATCTAGGGTATTGGTAATGCGCACCAATTTACCCACATCTATTTGGTGTTATGCAATTATTATATGCATTTTTTTTCGTTTTTAGACCCACTACTAGCTAACCAGCCTCATGCATACCAGTTGGTAACTGGATATAAGTCTAATATTTTACATTTACGCATATTTGGTTCCATAGTATATGTGCCACTTGTGCCGCCACAACGCATCCAAATGGGTCCTTAAAGACGATTTGGTATATGTTGGATATGAATCCCCAACAATTATCCTCTAATTAGAATATTTGACTTGTGATCTCTTTACCGCTAGCTTTGCGGGTTGTCACTTTCATGAGATAGTCTTCCCGTCGTTAGGGGTAGATAGGAAAAGGGATTTTCCATGGGAACGACAGGAAGTGTCATTGAATATTCCCACTCTATCTCATTTTGATCCCCAAAACTTCACAACGTAATGTTGAAGTCAAACGAATCAGAATCGATACCTGATACGTTTAATGTTAGTCCAAAAATTGACAAGATCACATATACGAGCTGCAAATACACTTGCAAGGTTAAAAAGTCTCCAACAGGGGCACAATGCCATTGGAAAGTGCGTTGGAATCATACATAGTGGACGTGTGGTTGAGGTCGTAGCTACCAAATGGAAGTGGTGGAAGCTACTTGGTTAGATGGATACTATTCTAAAGGAATAGAATAGTGAGGCACATCCATTTATCATCAATACACAAAACTCTCATGAGATTGTCTCTAATTACAATTATGTCCATGAATAATCACTAGAGGACGCTCCAAAGTTAATATTGATTATAGAGATGAATATTAATCTCAAATGAACTATGAGAGTACATATGAGTCGATGGACATATCATATATAATCATTGATGATTTATTCGCATATAAGATGGCTCATAAGATGATCGAGCACGACGACATCGAACCAGGCTCGGTTGAATAATATCAACAAAGAGCATATTGATAGAAATGTAAAGAAACAATCTAGAAAGAATTATATTCTTTGACAAAGGATCGGGCATTTGATTCGGTAGTGCTAACCTACCAAGTGTAAAGCCCGTAGGACATAACTGAGTCTTTGTTAGAAAACGTAACGAGAATAATAAAGTCGTAATATATAAGGCTCTCCTTTTGGCACAAGGTTTTTCACAACGATCTGGATTGACCACGAGGAGACTTACTCTCTCACGTTGGATGTTATGACATCCAAATAATTTATTAGCGTAGTTTCCGAACAACTGGAAATGCAGCTCATGGATGTGGTTACTACATATCTCTATGGGGATCTAGATTCAGAGATATATAAAAGTGCTTGATGACATTACATTACCAAAATCAAGTAACTCTAAACCACAAAATGCGTTTGCAATAAATACCTTATAGATTAAAGTAATGTATGCGGATATGATATACCCTCCTAAGTGTATATTCGATTGGGAAAATATGTATAAGAACGATAAAATGTGCCTTTGCGTATTTATTTAGGAAAAGAAGGTCCAGATTTTCAAAGAAGTTTTATATGTCGATGTTATGAACATAATATACACTCTTGATGAAATAAGAGAAACCACAAGCTACTTCAAATCTAAATTTGAGATTGAATATCTTGAGAAAACTTGGTTTTGTCTAGCTATTTGAGCTAGGACATCGAGTTTCTGAAATATTAATTCACCGATCGCATATGTCTAGAAAATAATCAGGCAATTTAATATGGACAAAGCGCATCCGGTTAGCACTCCCATGATCGGTCAAAGTGTTGGATATATGGAAAGATCCATTTCGTCTAAAGGATGACGATGAAAAAGTGTTGGGGAGCTAAAATTCCCTATCTAAGTTTAATATGCGCATTATCGTACTTAACACAATACACTTGACCGTATATTGTATTTCTCAGTGAACTTGTTAGCTAGATTTAGCTCAGCGCCAACGCAACGCCATTGGAATGATATCAAGTTAATCTTTTGGAACCATTGACATGGGCTTATACTTTCCCTATAGAAATAAAAATGAGATTGATAATGGAACTTTAATACCTACTTAGAATGTAAGCAACAAATGTACCAGCTCTTAGAGAAAAACACCAAACAATGTCTTGGTATGTATTTGCTGATATTAGGTATCTATCCGACCCATACAAAGGTTATTCCCAAACTGGATAAGAAATTACTACAGGGAACACATCAATTGCTTGGAAGTAAGCTAAGCAAACCCTTTTTAACTACCTTCTTGAACTATTCCAAGGATATTACTCTCCATGAGATAATTAAAGAGTGAATATGATTAAGGACTATCATTACATATATTAGAGGAGCTAGTAATTTTGGGTTCAGCCAATATCCTACATGCATATATGGAAATAATGCATCATGTATTGAAGAAATGAACATAAGATACATCAAGAGTGATAACACAAAGCATATTCTGCTTAAGTCTTATACAATCAGCAATAAGAAAACTCTCCTAGAGATTCAATTGAATCAAGTAAGATGTCAGGAGAACATGACACATTTTATCAAATCATTACCTAAAACCATATATTGGGAAACATGTATAAAGTAAATGTAAATGTTTTCCAAACTCCTTTGATTAATGCACGAATCAGGGGGAGTAGTGGATAAAAGGGGGAGTCTACTCTATTTGTGATTTGGTATATTATGCTATTTTTTCCTTCAACCAAGGTTTTATTTTTCCCAGGTTTTTGTTCCTTGGTGTAAGGTTTTAGTGAGGCAACAATTTATATACCATGTTTTCCTAACCCTCATGATAAATGTACGAATCTAAGAGAAAACTAGACTGAAGGAAAAGTCTATGTATTGCAAAGAAGCTGGTGCGTTGTACTCTTTCCTTCGTCAGACTTTTATTTTTTCCCACTGGCATTTTATTTTAGCGTTTTATGAGGCAACAATTGTGCACCATCACTCCTTTAACTTGACACAAGGGGGAGTGTTGTAGGATAAGTGTGCCATCGTCTAAAGATATGACGATAGAGATAAAGATAGAGATAGAGATAAGTATATCAGAGTTAGATTAGAACTGAAATATCTCATATCTATCTACTTGTAACTCATCTCTATTTAAAGGGCTTTTGATTAATGAGAATTACATATGCATTTACTCCATTTATTATTGTTCTATTCGTTTTTTCCTTTAACAATTATATCTTTAATTATTTCACTTCCCCCCAATTATTTCACAATTCCCTCCACCCCTTTTGACCCTAAATCCCCTTTGACCCCTAAATATGGTATTTCATTTGACACAGAACTCCATCTGCATCGTCATTTCACAATTCCTTCCACCTCCATCGTATGATTCGTCTTGATGCCTCTGCCTAGCCCACCATTCACCACCATCTGCATGTAAATGGAGAAGCGAATGAGATAACAACGTGAAGGTTGTTGGAGGTGATTAGTCTTCGGGTTGTTTAGCTCTGCATATCGGAATCGATTTTGCAGTTCTTCTCTGAGATTTCAAGTAGGTAATCATCTTCTTTTCTATATTTAAGTCCATATAGGATTTAGGGTGTGTTACTGTTGTGCTTCTATTGTTGCTTAGTTTTGCTCAAAACAAGAAATCGATTTCAATTCTTCTACTAATTACATATCGAAAATGTGGTTATATTGAAGCTGTTTTGAAGACTCTTATAGAGATTGTTCAAAAGGTATCACCCTCAAACCCATGTTTGTGTTTATGGTCCATGATCCATCTTATAGTTAGTTTAGTTTTAATTTGCTTGGTATCCTTGTTCCGGTTGTATACGCAGTTGTTCATGTAATAAAAAAAATCTAGAAAATACATGCCAAGTAAGTTGTATAGTTTTGTAACTTCAAAATTCACCCACTGTTGCTCCTTCCTATCTTTAGATACTCAATTGCTGCAAAGCCTAATGTCAAATTAAAAAAAGTATTTCATTGTCCCCTATGTGTTGATTTCTTTCGAAAAACAGATGGGGAAACCAATACACAATGAAATACTCTTGCTTCCTTCGTTCTCTCCACAATTTGCTTCTCCATCCCTGCCTCCAGTCATGTTATCCTTGCCACATTTTCTCCATCTTTGCTTCTCCTCCTTCACTGCTTCAAATTCAAGTATTGAACGAGTTTTTGATTTGAGGTAGTACATGTGCTTCCTATGTTTGTATTGTCATTTCAAACCGATAATATTTTTGATTTAATTTATTTTTGAATTGGGCTTCTATCATTTTTTATTTAATTTGTTTTTGAATTGGGCTTCTATTGTCAGGATCGAATTCTCAACAAGAATTATGAACACTCAGAAACAATATTAAAGAAGTTGCGGAAAAACACTTTAATATTCAATAAACAGAAAAACAGTATGAATCACAACTTGCAAACTTTACTTAATGATTCAAGTTACAAGCTTTTCACTCACAACCTCAATCTTGAAGAACAGGCTCTTTCAAGACGAATTCTACTTCTTTAGAATTAGGAACGATGCCTTGAGGTTGATTCTCTCTCTAGAACAAAAAATCAGAATTATTCTCACAAAAGTTACTTAGCTATTCTAAACAAATCTATACAAATATTGAAGAATAAAAGATAATTACTAAACATAAAAAGATCTTCAAAATAATCTTCATAATTATCTTCAAGCTTTCCATGTTTATCTCCAGACGCGATCTCTTCAACATTATCTTCAAATTATCTCAGAAGCAGCATTAATCACCTTGGAAGCATTAACTGAGTCTTGGCAGTATTAACTACTAAGCAACACTAACCACTAGCAGTACTAACTAGCTAAGCAGTACTAACTTTGTTCAAGCAGCACTAACTTTGACTAGCAGTATTAATTCTACTAGAAGTAGTAATACCTAACAGTATTAACTTTGAGATCCTCTGGCAGTACTAACTCTGAACTAGCAGCATTAATGACTTGGTCACATCTTCAGTTCCCAACAATCTCCCCCTAACTTGACTTTTAGAAAGAGAAGTCAAGTTCTTCAGATGCTTCCAAAACTTTCATTGATTCAATCCAAGGTTAGGATCCAGTCCCATACTCTGATTGATAGTTCTCTGAATTAGATACTTTGCCATTTCTGAATTTGGTGCACAACCTAGCTTCTTCTTTAACATGGCATGAAGCTTCAGACTTGTGTGATTGTAGACCCTATCCACCAAGTAATACTCCATGTGAAAAGTATCCAAGGCCAATTCATAGACTCTCACTTCTTTCATACAAAGTCCATCCTCTAACAACTTTAAACACATCTCTGATTATATGCTTTACTGTTTGTGGATTGAATAACATACACAAATACTCCATAACTAGCTTCACAATTGGTAACCCTGGAGCTTTCAACTGATCTGCATGTAATTTCATACCAACTTCAAACATCTCTTCTAAATCAGATCTTGAACATTCTCTGACAATTTTAGTCCATGTTGAAAACACATAATACTTCTCATCCTTTCTTTTCAGCCTGATATACTCCTTACCATCCACCTCCATAGTATCCCAGTGGATAACTTCAGGAGGTTTGAATCCAACAGGTTCAACTGTGATAGGCTTTGGAATTTTATCCATTACCACCATGTACATATTTACATCTGAACTCTGTGGTACTTCCTGAGATTCAGCTCTCTTTTCTTCATTCTTTGGTGCCTCTTCTTCTTCAACAACCTTTTTCTCTTCTTCTACTCAAGGCTTCTTGTCAGTTTTCTTTCTTTTGGTCATCATCTTGGTTCTCTTCAGAATCCTTTGACTTTTCCCTATAGTAGCTTCCTTCTTCTTTTCTTCCTTTATCCTTTCCTCTGATCTAGGACCTTTAGAAGCAATAGACTTAACTCTTTTTATTTTCTTGATCTTCTGAGCTAAAGTCTCTTCTTCCTTAATCTCTGCCTTTTCTTTTGTTGGAGTTCCCTCTTCACTTTCAGGGAAGGGTTGATTAATGTTCACATCATGCCTCTCCTTGGCTTTCCTTTCAAACTCCACTCTAGCCTTTTCATTACTCTGCAGTTTTCCCATTTCTTTCTCATATAATCCCTTGACTTGATCAAAAGTCATCTTTATAAACATTTCTTTCTTCACACCAATTGCACTCCTCAAGAAAGTTATCATCTTGTTTCTTTCCTGAGTTGCAAGGTAAGTCTGTGAAGGCCTTCTTTTCTTTGCACTTGATCTGGCCATCATAGCCTTTCTCATGCTTATTGCCCTTTGCTTTGCTTTCTCTGTTTCCAAGCCTTTCTGAAATGCTTCATTTAATTCATTAGCTAGTGCTCTGGCTATCTCTCTGTCTTTCTCAACCTGCTCTTTCTCTGCTTGATTTATCTCTTCTTGCAGTTTCTTGGCTAATGCTTCATCTGACTCAACCATCTTTTGCTTTTTGGTTGGTTGATCAGATTCTATCATCTTTTCTTTCCCTTTTCTCTTTGCATCTGCAGCCATGTCTTTCTTTTCTGTTCTCTTTGCTCCCCCTTCATTTATGACCACTCCCTTTGCTTTGGGAGTGTCATTCTTTGCTTTTACAAGCATCTTTGCTACCTCAACCTCTTCAGGTGTTAACCCTGTTACTGCTGCTTGTGTAGTTTCAGCAGCACTAACAGTTTCTGCTGCTCCTTTTGGCTCAGCAGTAGTAACAGTTTCTACTGCTGGGGTTGTTACTGCTGCTGGTGTTGTTTCTGCTGCTTCAGCCTTATTTACTTCAACATTCTCCCCCTCAATCTGTTGATCCATCTATTCTGAGCTTGAACTCTCCCCCTTTTTGGAAGCATTCTCCTCCTCATTTTTGTTTGCCCCCTTTCTCCTCCTTAGAACAAACTGCTTTCTTCTTTTCTTGGCAATGAGTTTTCCCACCAATTGCTTGAGTTTTGAAATCTGCTCTTGTTGGGAGATGACCACTTCCTGCAATGCCTTGATTTCCTTTCCTTGATTAACCACATCAACATTGATGTTGGCTATTGTTTCCATCAATTCCAAGTAAGTATAGCTATCCTCACCTTCTTTAGGTGTGTTACCCACCCTTGAAGGATCATTGGAATCTTTTGCCATCAATTCATCAGTTTCAGTTCTGTCCTCACCCTTTTTGGATGTTTTGCCCATCCTTGAGGGATCCTTGGATCTTGTAGCAGTGGCCTTCTGCCTAGCAGAAGCACCAACTACCCCCTTGGTTTCTTGGCGCCGGGGTCCTTTGGTTGATTTCTCACCCAAAGTTGCCATGGGGAAGGTCTTAGAGATGTTACCACTGTCCTTCTCTGTGCTAGCAGAAGTAGTGGCAGCCTTCTTACCCATATGCTCATGCATCTCCTTATAGAGCACCTCCTCAGGGTTGGGAGACACCCTACTGGTTTCCCTTTGGATATTCTCTATTGGAGAATGCTCCAATAGAGGGCTTTGAGGCTCTTGGTTAATAGTAGGTACAACAAGGGAAGGAGCCTTGTGTACCTTTCTCTTGACATATGTCTTGGATATCATAGGAGTAGGTTTAGCAGCAAAGGACTGAGGAAAAATTTGAGAGAGGGAAGGTTGGGATTGGCTCTCAGTGGGCTGGTCTAATGAGGGCCTTGACCCTGAGGCCATACCTTCTTGTGGTTGGGACACCACCATCATTGTTGAGAACAATGGGGTGTCAACTCCTTCCGAGTCCCTAGCAGATCTTCTCATGTTTGAGAAGACCTTGCCTTTAGGAGGTTTAGGTACATATACCTCATCAAAGTGAGGTATATCCATCAATTCATTTGTTATAACTGCCTGTACAAACCTGGGATACATGAAGAAACTCTTCTTGTTGTCCAGGTTTGAGACAAGATCATTGAAGATCATCAGAGAAAAGTTATATTTTCGAGCAGTAGATAAGCATACCAAAGCATAGGCAATGGGACTGCTAAATTGGCTCCAGCCAGTAGTTTTCTTGGAAATACAGTGCATCAGGGTATGAACAAAGAACCTCCATTGGGGTGAAAATTGAGCTTTAAAAAACTTGAAAATCCCCATTTGGCCTTCATACCCCATTATGGTGAGGTTTGAAAACAAATCCTCATTTGGAATAGAAAATATACCTGAAGCATCGTCTAGACGTAGACAGATGCGAATGGTCTCCTCAGTAACTGTCAAGGGTTTGTCACAAACCCTTGTTTTGATGCACGACACTCTGTTTTCAGTGCTAGTAGTGGCATTGGCCCAGAATTGCCTTTGATGCTCTATGTAGATGGTAGGAGACACAGTGAGAGCATGAGCGATGTGGCTTGACCTCAGAAAATCGACTATCTGGTAAAAACCTTCGGCTTGTTTTGGCTTTTGGAGCATGGCTATCTCGTTGTGCTCATCAATAAACACCTTTGAAGCCATCTGTACGCAAGGATTCTTGACTAGCGAGCACTGGATACTTGAGAGAAAGGAGTGAGAGAGAAGATGGACAGTAGACAAAGAGTCGTTATGATCTTTTAGGCGGTGAAAGGGTATTTATAGCTTGTGGATTATAAGCAGTATTAATCCTAAAAATTTAGTGAAAACAGTATTAACTGAGAGCGGTATTAACTGAGAGCGGTATTAACTGAGAGCGGTATTAACTGAGAGCAATATTAACTGAGAGCGGTATTAACTGAGAGCAGTATTAACTGAAAGCAATATTAACTGAGAGCAGTATTAACTGAAAGCAGTATTAACTGAACACTGACAGTAGTAAAATGCATTGGCAGTATTAAAAAGACACTGGCAGTATTAAAAGTGCACTGGCAGTATTAACCATACTTACACTTTTAAGCTTGTGATGAACTGAGTACTGCTATACATTTCCTGAGAAAGAAGATTAGTAACACCAAGCATGAACTATATACAGGTATTGAACCACTTTTTAAGTAGGAGCTTATTCAGAGTTGATCATTCCCACACTTGTTACCAAGAAAGTGAATCTACCCACATCAAAGGCTTTGGTGAATAGATCAGCAAACTGGTTATCAGTATGAACTTTTACAACTTGAATAAGCTTCTTTTCATTGCAGTCTCTTATAAAGTGATACCTGATCTCAATGTGCTTTGTCTTTGAGTGCTTGACAGGATTATTAACAATGCTAATAGCACTGCTATTATCAATAAATATTGGAGTGTGTAGAAAGGTTACCCCATAGTCCAACATTTGTTTCTGAATCCATAAGACTTGAGAACAGCAACTTGCAGCTGCTATGTACTCTGCTTCTGTTGTAGATGTGGACATTGTGGTTTGTTTCTTGCACTGCCATGATACTAGTCTTGCACCCAAAAACTGGCATCCTCCAGAAGTAGATTTTCTGTCCAAGTTTGCTCCACCTAGGTCACTGTCTGAGTATGCAAGTAGGTCAAATGATGAGTCATGAGGATACCAAAGTCCCAATCTAGGTTGCCCTTTGAGATATCTGAATATCCTCTTAACAACTTGATAGTGTGATTGCTTTGGCCTAACTTGAAATCTTGCACACACACAAACTGGAAACATTATATCTGGCCTAGAGGCTGTAAGATACATAAGATAGCCAATCATGGATCTATAGTGATGAACATCCATATCCTCCCCCTCAAGATCTGCTGTTATCTGCTTGTGTGTGTCCATAGGTGTGCTGGCAGGCTTTGAGTCTGAGAAACCAAACTTGGTTAGAATGTCCTGCACATACTTGGACTGACAGATAAATATACCATCTGACTTCTGTTGGACTTGGAGTCCAAGGAAGAAAGTAAGTTCTCCCATGGAACTCATTTTGAACCTTTGATGCATTAGTTCCTCAAACTCCTTGCACATATTGCCTCTTATGGATCCAAAGATGATATCATCCACATAGATTTGGACCAACAAGATGTCCTTCTTCTTTCTCTTGATGAACAGAGTCTTATCAATGACTCCTCTTTCAAATCCATTTTCCAAGAGATAGGATGACAGAGTGTCATACCATGCTCTTGGTGCTTGATGCAGTCCATAAAGTGCTTTCTTCAGCTTGTATACTCTGTCTGGATAGCTTGGGTTCTCAAACCCTGGTGGTTGACAGACATATACTTCTTCCTCAATTGAGCCATATAAAAATGCACTTTTTACATCCATTTGATAGACTTTGAACTTCATATAAGAAGCATAGGCCAGGAACAATCTAATTGCTTCTATCCTAGCCACTGGTGCAAATACTTCTTCATAATTTATTCCTTCTTCTTGTGTATACCCTTGTGCCACCAACCTTGCTTTGTTCTTTATTACTATTCCTCTCTCATATCTCTTATTTCTGAAGACCCATTTTGTGCCTATTGCTCTTTGACCTTTAGGAAGGTCTACCAGATCCCAAACATCTTGCAGCTTGAATTGTAGTAGCTCTTCTTGCATGGCTTCTATCCAACTGGAATCTTTCATAGCATCATAAGCCTTCTTAGGCTCAAGCTGGGATAGAAAGCAAGAAAGCACTGTATGCTGTTGGTCTTGCATATCTTGCAGCCTTCTTTGATTTCTAGTCATCATAGGAGAAGAGATATCTCCTATTACCAGCTGAGGAGGATGATTCTTTTGTGTTCTTGTTTGATGACTAGGTTCTTCATTGAGTCCTACCTCTAGATTGGAGTCATTCAACTCAACTGAGGTGATTTCAGCAACTACTTCTAGTTCTTTATTTTCTTGACTCTCCTCATCTCTTCTTTCTTCTTCACTCTGATTTGGTTTAGTAGATGGCTCCTTTTCACAGTCTTCAACAGGATCCACTGTAGGTATGGGAAAAATCACAGACTGAGGTATGATGTTGTGTGATTGTGTAATTCCTGAATCTGAGCTTCCTGATCCTGCATTATTATCACTACTGAAACCCAAAGAGTTAGTTAGTGAATCAATGTCAAACAACCACTGAGGACCTGAACCAATTGGAATTGGTGTATTCTCATTACATTTGACATTGTCACTTTCTTCAATTATTCTAGAAGAAGTATTAAAAACTCTGTAGGCCTTACTTTGAGATGAGTAACCCACAAGAAATCCATCATCTGCCTTGCTATCAAACTTTCCTAAGTGAGATTTGGTATTGAGAATTGTACAAGGACACCCAAAAGGTTTAAGGAAACCAATAAATGGTTTTCTATTGTTTAAAAGCTCATATGGGGTCTTGTTCTTTGGCTTGACCACTAGAACTCTGTTTTAAACATAACAGGTAGTATTAACTGCTTCAGCCCAGAAAGTAATTGGCAGTTTTGAATCAGCCAACAGAGATCTAGCAGCCTCTATTAGTGTCCTATTCCTCCTCTCAGCAACTCCATTCTGTTGAGGAGTCCTAGGGGCACTATATTGTCTCTCAATACCTTTTTCTTCACAAAAGGTGTTTAGATCAAGATTTTTAAACTTAGTTCCATTGTCTGATCTAATGACTTTTACTTTTTGATTTGTTTGGTTTTCAATTCTTAGGATAAAGGATTTGATCAGTCCACTTGTCTCATCCTTAGTCCTTAGAAAATATACCCAAGTAAATCTAGAGTAATCATCAACAATAACTAAGCAGTATGATTTCTTGCCTATACTCATAACATTTGTAGGACCAAACAGATCCATATGTAATAACTGGAGACAAGAAGAAATTGTATTTAACTCTTTGTACTTATGAGAAGTTTTGTGCTGTTTGCCTTTAAGACAAGCAACACAATGATCATCACATGAAAAGACTTTTGATGGTAAACCTCTTACAAGGTTGTTTTTAACAAGTTTGTTCATTGTCTTGAAGTTCATGTGACACATCCTTCTGTGCCAAAGAGAGGATTCATCCACAGAAGCTTTTGAAACAAGACAGTTCAGGGATGAATCACTTGAAACATTGTCCATATCGAGACAATAAACATTGTCCTTTCTTGGAGTTCTAAGTAGTATCATGCTTTCATCAACTACCTTGAATCCTGGAGCAAGGATCATACATTCTGTATTGGTAAATAATATACTATGTTGTTTGTCACAAACCTGTGATACACTTAACAGGTTGTACTTTAACTGATCAACATAGTAGACATCCTCAAATGTCATCTTACCTTTTGTAACATTTCCTTTTCCACTTATTTTTCCACCTGCAAGATTGTCTCCAAATGCAACATGTCCTCCATTGATATGCTTGAAATCCTGAGGGCATGACATGTTGCCTGTCATGTGCCTAGAGCAACCACTATCAACATGCCAGATGCTCTTCCCCTTAAGCTGTTGGTTGCCCTGCACATAAGATAAATCAGTTAGTATTGATTAGGAACCCAAGCCAAAGTGGTCTTGGGTACCCCTTTCTCATCAAAATATTTACATTCCTTCTTGACAAGATTTTTAAACTTTGACTCCTCATTGCTGGAGTACTTTGTCACAATAATGGGTTTGGATGCACATTTGCTAGAAGCAGTACTGGTTTTAGAAGTACTAACTGTATTAGCAACACTTGCATGCTTAGCAGTACTAACCTTGTTAGAAGTAGTAACTGTGTCAGCAGCAGTAACTGTGTTAGCAGTAGTAACCTTTGAAGAAGTACTAACAGTGTTAGAAGCATTAATATTCTCAGCAGTACTAACACTGGTAGCAGCAGTATTGCTTCTGGCAGCACTATCCCTGTCAGCAGTACTATTTGATGTAGCAGTACTAACAGTTTTAGTGCTTCTAGGCACCCACATTTTAATACTCTATTTTAAAACCTTTTTCTTCATGTGGCCTTTGGTTTCAATAGATTTCTTAGCCACATGTTTCTTTCCAGCCTTCCTATAACTAACAGGTTTTTGCACAAATCTTTGAAAGTTCATCTTTTGGTTAATAGGGTTAAAGAAACAGTGCTTAGACAAATGATTCAACTTGCCACATATGAAACAAGGTTTTGGTCTGATTATTTTACTCTGATCAACTCCTTGTTTCTGAGCCCATTGATTATTCCAGTTTCTTTGATTACCTCTCTTTGTACCAGAATTTAGGCTCTCAGTTTTATTGCAAGCACACTGTTTACAAGGGCCAGAATTCACAACAGTGGTCTGTTTGTAATGGACCTTGTTGGCCTTTCCTTTGACCTTCTCTATCTCTTTAGACTTGACCCAGATCCTTCCACCACCCTCATTGGTAACAATGTTGTTTTCTAAGGGTATCTCTTTACTCACAGCATTGTTCCTATTCTCACTGGCTTCTTTCTCAGTCATATCCTCAACAACCACCTCATCCAAAGGATCTATCTTAAAGGCTTCCTCAGACAAGTCCTTTTTCTCCTTGGTCTCTAACAAGTCTGATGTAGGAGGGATGTAGTTGTTGTTGTAAGGAGGGGGTGTATTGTTGTATCCAACACCAGGCTTCATCTTATCATGAATCTGAGCCTTTAGAAGAGAATCCATTGCTTTTGAAGCATATGAAAACTTTTCTACATCAAGCTTAACCTTAGCTAGTTCTTCTTTCAACTTATCATTCTCTTCTTTGGACTCAGACAGTTTGGTCTCTAACTCATTCTTTTCCCACTTCCAGTAGTTTGTATCATAAGAGTGTTGAAGTTCATTGGCTTGGAAGCCTTTGATTTGTTCTTCAAACCTCTCAACTATCAACACATAATCTCTTCTGTCCTTTTCTAATCTTTTGAGGTCATCACACATGTTTTGGTTGTGATCCCTGTATCTTTTGACAATGTCTATGCAAGATTGAGTACAAAGATTAGAAATTACCTCAGAGGGGAGATCAGACACCTCTTCCATAAGAGATTGATTCTGAATGGCTTCCTCAGCTTGGTCACTCCAGTCAAACCCCATTCCTTGTTGAGAAACAAGGGCTTGAGCAGAGTTCTTGTTTTGATTGTAGCCTCCATTCTGAGCTTGTTGGTGGTTGTTATTTGGCACACCACTTGTGCACTCTCTAGCAAAGTGTCCCTTCATGTGGCACTTATAGCATTCCACCTTTGTCTTGTCAAAACCAGCTCCATCTTCTCTTCTTTGAGAGAAGTTGTTCCTCTCAGTTCTTTTAATAAACTTCTTCACCCTCATAGATAACATGGCCATCTGCCATTTAATGTCTATCTCCTCTAGATCATCAGGGTGAAGTTGTTCCAGATCATCATTAATCAAGGAGTTGTTGCTGTGACTGGACAAAAAGGCTTCAAAGACAGTTTTAGTGCCTTTTTCTGAATTCACTCCACTAGCAGCACTAACTGCTTCAGGGTTGGCAGTAGTATCAGTGGATGCTGATAGAAGTGCAGCATTATGAATATACCCAGTGGGCTTCTTCTTAGCTTCTACCTCAGATTCAAAAACTCTTAGATCATTATACAGATCATCTAGTTCCTTCTCTTCCAGATTGTCACTCTGTCTATATGAGACAGTGTACATAGTCCATTCATCCCCAAGAGATCTGAGGAACTTCTTGTTGATATCATCTTGCTCCATCTTCACTCCAACAGTAGCCAGTTCACCAATAAGCTTGTTGAACCTGTCAAAAGTTTGAGTCATAGACTCATTCTTTGAAGAAGTGAAGTTCTCATACTGCTGCTTCAGAACATCCCTTTGATTTCTTTTGGTGCTCTTAGTTCCAGCAAATCTTTTCTCTAGAGCATTCCAGAGAATCTGAGCATCAGTGCAGTTGCAGAATTGATGCTGATATTCATTGGGGATGGCCAAGAGCAGAGTGCGAAAAGTACTTCATCTCTGTCTGCCTGATCTTCCTCTCACCATCTGTCTTTGGTGGAGGTCTTTTCCCATCTGGTCCAATCTGACCTTCAGTAGAGGGGCCATTCTCAATGACATCCCACATTGAGTAGTCATTGAGGAGAATGTATTGCCTGATTCTGATCTTCCACATGTCAAACTCATTGGGTTTGAGCATTGGAACCTTAGAGACAAGAGTACTGTTTGATTCTGCAAAGTTTTCCATGATGAATGAATGAATGTTTCTGAGAGAACAGGCTCTGATACCACTTGTCAGGATCGAATTCTGAACAAGAATTATGAACACTCAGAAACAATATTAAAGAAGTTACGGAAAAACACTTTAATATTCAATAAACAGAAAAACAGTATGAATCACAACTTGCAAACTTTATTTAATGATTCAAGTTACAAGCTTTTCACTCACAACCTCAATTTTGAAGAACAGGCTCTTTCAAGACGAATTCTACTTCTCTAGAATTAGGAACGATGCCTTGAGGTTGATTCTCTCTCTAGAACAAAAACTCAGAATTATTCTCACAAAAATTACTTAGCTATTCTAAACAAATCTATACAAATATTGAAGAATAAAAGATAATTACTAAACATAAAAAGATCTTCAAAATAATCTTCATAATTATCTTCAAGCTTTCCATGTTTATCTCCAGACGCGATCTCTTCAACATTATCTTCAAATTATCTCAGAAGCAGCATTAATCACCTTGGAAGCATTAACTGAGTCTTGGCCGTATTAACTACTAAGCAGCACTAACCACTAGCAGTACTAACTAGCTAAGCAGTAATAACTTTGTTCAAGCAGCACTAACTTTGACTAGCAGTATTAATTCTAGTAGAAGTAGTAATACCTAGCAGTATTAACTTTGAGATCCTCTGGCAGTACTAACTCTGAACTAGCAGCATTAATGACTTGGTCACATCTTCAGTTCCCAACATCTATCGTCGTTTCTTATTGGTGTCGAATTTCTTTCATCATTTGATGATTTTGAACACAAGCAAGCAAACCTTAAGTTTTTTAGATCATCTCTTGGTTGCATAGTTGGTGTTCCTTGTGACTACCAAAGTTTTTGCAGCTCCTGATAGTCGGGGAACAAACTCTTAGGTATCGTTAAATTCTATACATCTTCCAAATCATTAGCTTATTGACAAAGATTAAAGATAATTTTAACTTTCTTGAATATCATAATCTATATTAAATAGGACTTTTCTTTGAACAAACATAAATTTTATTTGAAAATTTTGTGGGAAGACATCTTTATGATTCTAGAACAATTCTGCAAGTCATGAGGGCTACATGGCTTGCTTCTAAGGTACCACTGTGTTTCTAGAGATTGATGAGAAAGAAGATACAAATGGGAGCAAGATGGAGCAAATGGTTACTGCTATGAAGAAAGGTTCATCATCCATGGATATCGGATCGTGTCAAGTCTCATTACCATATATTGCAACAGGAAATTCCTTAATCAATTCAACTAATCTATATTTTATTCATTGTTTTCCAAATGCAGGATAATGAAACTTTTGTAAAGCTTATTCCTATTATTATGAAACGAGACCTTTTTGTAAAGCTTGGCTACTTGCTCTGCTATTATTTGCATCTTCTTTCAGTTCTTAGGGGACGTTTACCAAATGCGTACCTGGTTACCGGGCAAAATCACCACCCTTACTTACCTTATCAGGTAACATTTTATGTCATCAGAATGTTTGATAAACGACCCCTTAGTTATCCCATTGCATTTTTGCTTAGCTTTGATTAGCCATGATATGCAACGATGTTGATTATTGATTATGAGGCCTATGAATGTGAACACGTCCAGGAAAAGCCTACATTAAAATGGAAATTTAACCTCGAGAAACAAAACCAAAAGCACGAGTTGCAAAGTTCGTTTGGTTTGGTTTGGTTTAGTTCTGGACATAGAGTTCCTTAGTTCATGTTTAATCATGTGAAAACTATGAAGAAATTGGTGTATGGCAAAGATGTGAGGTATGAAATATTTGAATTTATAAGATTATTTAGTGCTTTCTTACTTGCCATGTACATAAATTTATGAAGTGGGCTTCTTTTGTCAGCTTCACATTTCCATTCCTCTTTGTCCCGTCATGTACACAATTTCTTTTGGCAGTCCAAGTAACAAACTTGTGGGCTTGTAGTTAAGTGATAAGTAGGGTAGATTTGTTAAGACACAGTCTCATTGGATTCAAGATCATCCAAAACGAAGATCGCAATCTGAAGTTAAAGCTGAAAGTTACTCTCAACCAAAGTCTAGGGTCTATTTTGTAATAAGTGTCAAAGTTATAATATCTAGATATTATTTAGATATTATGTTTTTAGTTATAATATTAGTTTATTAAGTTTTGATAATATCTTAAACAAATATTATCTTTCTCTCTATTATCGATCATCAGATCACACACAAAACACATAGTATCAAGGTGAAAAAGAGAGAAAACAAACAGAGAGCTTAAACTCAAGAAATCAACCGTGTAATCATCGTTTGTTATTGAAACAGGTTGGTTTATCATCTATTGTTTGTTGTTTTGATTATCTGGTAACGATCACGGACTCACAATTGGTATCAGAGCTAATCCAGATTCAAAATCAAAATTTTCAACTCTCTGTGTTTTTCATTTTTGAAGAACACTGATCTTTAGATCAAAACTTGATTTTGCGGTTATTTTCGAAATCAAAAGGTTGAGTGGTGTTGTTGTTGGTAAGGAGATCATACTGTCAAAATTTCGGGCTGTAAAACGACCTCTAGTTGGGTTAATTTTAGAGTTACAGGTTGATTTAATCGGAGAAGACGACGTACCGGTCCTTTGTAATATATCGGTCTAAGCCAATTGACCGATAATATTTTTTTTTACCGGTCGAACCTTAGTTTAAACACTCTATCGGTCTTAAGCATTCGACCGGACTCTTGCAAATACCGGTCGAATCTCACACAAACCCAAGTACCGGTCATTTTGTTTATCGGTCGAATCACACAAAACCAAACTCCGGTCAAACCACAATTTTTCCCGGTCTAAACCCCATCCCGGTCAAAGAACACTTCACTTCTGGTCCTTTGTAAACAAATTCCTATCACTCCACTCACACCCTCACGTGACCACCTCATACACTCACACTCTCACACTCTTTTAAAATACACTTTTTCACACTCTCACACACTCTCAATTTTCGAACACAATCACACGATATACACACAACACATAGTAAAAAGGTGTAAAGAGAGAAAGAACAGAGAGAACTCAAACTGATCAAGAAATCAACCGTGTAATCATCGTTTGTTATTGAAACAGACTTCGAACTTTATTCAAAATGACATCCAGAGAAGCCCTCGCAATCGGAACTGACACCAAGCCACCAGTTCTCTTCAAAGGAGAATACGAGCAGTGGAAGGATCGGTTTCTCAACTTCATTGACAGACATGAGCTGGGTGATTTCATCAGGAAATCTATAGAAGAAGGGGTTATGAAACCAGTCATGACGACTCGCTTGGTTGGAGATGTGCCGACTGTAGTTGATCTTAAGTTTCATGAGCTAGGAGATGATAACCTCAAAAGAGCCAAAGGCGACAGATTAGCTAAGTCATACATTTTACAAGGAATTCCAAATGAAATATATGTAAAGATTGACAGCTACAAGGCCTCCGACAAAGAAATGTGGGATCAGCTCGAAAAGATGATGCTGGGCTCAAAGGTTGGGAATCAGCTGAAAATCTCCAACTGCCTAAATAATTATGAAGAATTTAGAGGCAGGGTGGGAGAAACTTTAGAAGAAACCTATGACAGGTTTGTGACTTTGCTGAACGAACTTAGCAAGAACAAAGTCCACAAATCTCAAATTGAGCTGAGTGTCAAATTCTTGAGTATTCTTCAACCTGAATGGAAAAGATTTGCTAGGCAAATGAAGCAGATAAAAGATTTGAATGAGATTCCACTTCACGAGGTGTATGAAACCCTCCGACAAAATGAAGAAGAGGTGGATGAAATTCTAGAAGATAAGAGACAAAAAGGAAAGACGGTTGAAGATACAGTCGCTCTTGTAGTCAGAAAGAAGAAGAACAAGGCGATTGTATATGAATCAAAAGAAGATGAAGGTTATGCAAACTCTGACATGGATAAATCTGAACAACTGAAGCAAGCAATGATTCTGCTGTCAAATGCTTTTCAGAAAAAGTTCTACACAAAGCCGAGTTCAAATAGTCAGAGATATTCCTCTGGTCCGGACAACTACATCCACAAGGAAAGGGTTGAAGGAAGCAGATATGAAGGAGAGAGATTTGAAGGCAAGAGAACAGAAGAGAGGAAAACTGAAGAGAGAAGGTTTCAGTATGAAGGGAAGAGATTAGAGGAGAGGAAACCAGAAGAGAGAAAGTACAAAGCTGAAGGATCCAGTCAGCCAGAACCGCCTACGTGCTACAACTGTGGCAAAACCGGTCACTATGCCAAGGACTGCCGCAGATCAAAAGTCAGAAACTCAGACTACTACAAAAACAAGATGCTTCTTGCAAAGCAACAAGAGGCAGGCAAAGCACTGATGGCTGAGGATGAATACTGGCTCGATCACTCAGATGATGAAGAAGAGGATGAAGAGAAAGATGAAGCAGTAAACATGTGCTTAATGGGCCAGATAGAATCAGATGTTGAAGCTGATTCAGATGATGAAGAAGAGGATGTATGTAATTTATCAGATTCAGATTTCATGAATAAAATGCATGCCATGAGTTTAAAACAAAAAGAGTTAGAATCTAATCTTGAGCAAGAAAATGGTGTCAAAACTGACAAAAACCAATTGATACAGAAACTTAGCAATGAAATTGCTGAGAAGAAAGTATTAATTGAGGTTTTACATAAAGAAAATGACACCAACGCTAAGGAAAAGACAATAATTCTAAAAGAGAATTCTGAACTCAAGTCTCAACTGCTAAAAGGTGGGATTGATTTATATGAGCTTAAAGAATTTCATGCTTCTTGTACCAAAGAAAACTTTTCTTTACTTGGAAAATTAAAAAGTTTGGAAGAGAAGTTATATAAGATGGGTCAAACTAAACAGACTATTTTTCTGAACAAACCCAAAGAGGAAATAGAGAGATGGGGAATCGGTTATAAGAATCCTCACTGTCTACAAAAATGGATGTCTGAAGTGCCAGGACTTTATGATCATCTTTCAATGCAATTAGCTCGCAGAATCCCTGAGTTTAAAACCTTTTGGACTAAACTATCTGACAAGGATGAAGCCAACGAAACTGCAAAACGGTTGAAATCATCTAAAGTTCATCTTCCATTTTATTATGCGAAATTGAATAATAGCTATGATGAAAATCCAATATATCAAAAGAAGAAAACTCTTTCAAGTGATTTCTTTCAAAGTTATACTGAAAATGAAATGGAGGCGAAGCCTATTCTAGGTAAACTATATGTCCCTCCTCTCGTTTTAGAAAGTAAAATTTCTGAACTCGAGAATTCTTTAGCAGATGAAAGACTTTTGATGAATATTGAGCAAAAAGTTTTTTCAACTGTGTTTTCAAATTATGTTATTTCTAAAGCTTCAAACTCTAAGGATATGATTGGTTCATCAAATAAAGGATTTGATTTTCTGAACTCTAACGGTGGTTTAGATGATTGTTCTGAACAATTTGACTTTAATGCAAAACTTCCTAACCATTCATCTTTTGTTAAGAAATCTTCAAGAAAAACCAGTATGCCTGTGAACAGTGCAAAATCAACGAAAGTTGATAGCTCAGTCTCTATGAAAGCTAAGAGTGCTAAAGGTAAGAAAATATCTAAGCATTCACATAAACCGAACACTACTGGTAATTCTAAGAAGAAGCAATCGCTTGTTGCTCAAAGGTCTAACTCACCAGTTTCACATGTTTCAGATCTGAGCAAGCAAAGGCCAGAAGCTAATTCTCAATGGCAACCAAAACGGAAGCTTGACAAGACCGTTTTATCGTTTAGTAGCGTTAATTGTAATAAGACTTCGCTTAGTAAAGATGTCCTAATTGCTGATATTGCTGTTTTGAACCCAAAACTTGTTGTTTCTCGTAAACAATATTCTATGAAGCAATTATTTCAGTTATCTTTATCTGCTAGATAGTCTTCTATTTATGGTAAACATGTCTCTACTTCTTGTGAAGATTCTGCAGATTGGTTTGGCAATTATCATGTGCATTCATCTCATACTAATTCTTCACATACATTTCAAAAGAAAAGAGGACCCAATTTGAAATGGGTACCAAAATCTTGTGCTAACACAGAAAGACCCAAATTCCAATGGGTACTAAAGGCTAACTCTGTGTTGCAGGCAACAAAAGTTTAAAGGAGCTAATGGAAATGATTTCTAGACATAACAGTTTAGGACTCGTACTTCAATGTCAATATCGACATCTGATTATGTACAGATCAGGACTCGTTCTTCAATGACAAAATAGGTTTTTGGATAATGCAGTTCAAAACCCGAACATCAAAGTCAAAATAGGCTTTTGAACAAATCAGTTCAAGACCCGCACTTCGATAATCAAAGTGTTTATTCCAATGTTGTCGTATGAATATCTAAATTTGTAATTTCTCTTATGTAGACAAGTCATACATGGTTCTTGGACAGCGGATGTTCCAAGCACATGACAGGGCAAAAAGAGATACTGTCCAATTTTAAAGAGAAATATTGCGGAACAGTCAGATTCGGCAACGACCAGTTTTCTCCAATCATGGGATACGGTGATGTACAACATAACAATGTCACAATCAAGAAGGTGAGCTATGTAGAAGGCTTACGACACAACTTGTTCAGTATAGGCCAGTTCTGTGACAAAGACTTAGAGGTCAACTTCAAAGCCAAGAGATGTTCAATTCGCAATGAAAAAGGCGAAGAACTCTTGGTTGGTACTCGAGAATCAGACCTCTACACAATCAATTTATCAAATGTCCAGACTGACAAGCAAGTTTGTCTACTGACGAAAGCCTCGATGCAACAAAGTTGGTTATGGCATCGAAGGCTCTCTCAGCTCAACTTCAGGTACATCAACAATCTGGTCAGTGGAAAGCTCGTCAAAGGACTTCCAGAGCTCAAATATGAAAGAGAACATCTTTGTGCAACTTGTGAAAAAGGCAAGATGAAGAGGGATCCACATAAACCAAAGCCTGAACCAAGTACAAGCGCTCCGTTAGAGTTATTGCATATGGACTTATGTGGTCTGATGCGAACTCAGAGTCTAGGCGGAAAGAAGTACATACTCGTGATCGTGGACGATTACTCGCGATACACATGGGTCAAGTTTCTACGTTCAAAAGATGAGACACCAGATGTTCTCATCACATTCCTAAAGACGACCCAGGTGAATCTGCAGAAACCGGTCAAGTTTCTACGAACAGACAACGGCACAGAGTTCAAGAACAACAAAGTTGAAGAATATCTCGAATCTGTCGGGATTTCACATCAATACTCTGCTGCTCGTACGCCTCAACAAAATGGAGTGGTCGAAAGAAGAAATCGGACGCTAGTCGAGGCTGCTCGTACTATGCTAAGTCATTCAGACTTACCTCTCTTTTTATGGGCAGAAGCTGTTTTGACCGCGTGCTACACACAGAATCGCTCCATGGTACATCGCAAATTCAAGAAGACTCCTTATGTGTTAATCAACAACCGAACACCGACAATCAAATATTTCCATATATTTGGGTGTAAGTGTTTCGTTCTAAATGATAGGGAGAGTCTCAACAAGTTCAGTGCCAAGGCAGACGAAGGCATCTCCATTGGTTATTCCTCGACATCAACTGCATTCCGTGTTTATCTGAAGAAGTCAAAGACGATTATAGAAAGCATCAACGTCACGTTTGATGAAGAGATGGCTTCCGAACAACACAGTTCAGAACCCGTTATAACCGGAGTACTAGCTTCTGGGCAAATCAGTCCAGAACCTGCGTCTCAACAGAATAAATCAGACGAAACTTCAACTTCTACTAACCATTTATCTGATTTATATTTATTATTTGAATTGTTTTATGATGAATTTCTTGGATCTAATGTAAAGAAATCTGTTGTGGTTGACAGGATGGAAGACTTAACGACTACTCATCCAACCAGTTCAGATGACTCTATTGAATCTAACGCCCCGATTCAACAAGAAGTTCCAATTCAAATGCCGACTCCAACAGTTGAAGATGTGACAAATCAAGAAAAAACAAAAGTAGCTGAAACAGTAGGTTGTTCTATACAGACTAATCTACAGCCGGAACAAGCTGTACCTACTGAGACTTCTGCACCATCTACTTCAACTGAACCCCCCATTCCTTTTTATATTGATCTCTCATCATATAATACACTTCCACCAATTACTTCAACTGAAACCACAATTCCTCCAGAACAAACCGAAGAAGGTACAAGTGGATTTATAGATAATTCAATTGACATACATTCATATAATCCACTGCCTCATGAACATAAATGGACCAAAGAGCACCCGATAAGCCAAGTCATTGGCGATCCATCAAAACCAGTGCAAATTAGGTCAGCATCAATGAACATGTGCATGCATGACTCCTTTCTGAGCAAGTTCGAGCCAACTCGCGTATCAGAGGCACTTGCGGATCCCGTTCAATGCACTTAAAGTCTGAATCAGTTCAATGCACTTAAAGTCTGGAGACTCGTACCGAAACCTCAAGGTAAAACAATTATAGGTACGAAGTGGATTTTCAAGATAAAGAAAGACAAAGATGGTACCGTTATCCGAAACAAGGCAAGACTAGTAGCCAAAGGATACAGACAAGAGGAAGGAATCGACTACGACGAGACATATGCTCCTGTGGCGCGATTAGAGGCAATCAGAATGTTTCTAGCCTACGCAGCCCACAAGAACTTCACGGTCTTTCAAATGGACGTGAAGACAGCATTCCTGAATGGAATTCTGAAGGAGGAAGTCTACGTCTCTCAGCCAGAAGGTTTTGTCAATCAAGAGAAGCCGAATCATGTTTACATTCTCGACAAAACACTCTACGGTCTGAAACAAGCCCCTCGAGCCTGGTATGATGTCCTTTCCAATTTTCTAGTCAAGTCTGGTTTTTCAAAAGGTACGGTGGATACCACTTTGTTTATCAAAAAGGAAAAAGGCGATATCATTTTAATTCAAATCTATGTAGATGATATTATCTTTGGCTTTACAAATACTAAGTACTGTAAGAATTTTGCAAACCTTATGGTGTCTAGATTTCAGATGAACATGATGGGAGAGATGAATTTCTTTCTCGGATTGCAAGTCAAACAGTTTTCTACGGGTATTTTTATCAATCAATCAAAATACATTATGGATATTCTTCGGAAGTTCAAAATGGAAAATTCAAAACCGATTGGTAGCCCAATGGCACCAGGTACTAAAATTGGCACCGATCCTTCGGGTACGGCTGCTGATGTTAGGACTTATAGAGGGATGATAGGTTCGTTAATGTATCTTACTTCTAGTAGGCCAGATATAATGTTTTCAACATGCTTATGTGCACGATATCAGGCCAATCCTAAAGAAATCTATATGTCTGCTGTGAAGCGCATATTTAGGTATCTGAAGGGCACTGCAGATCTTGGTCTGTGGTATCCTAAAGATACAAGTTTTGAACTAACAGCCTACACAGATGCAGATCATGCAGGTTGTATGTTAGACAGGAAGAGCACGTCAGGACATGTGCAGTTCCTCGATGATAAGCTCGTAAGTTGGGCATCGAAGAAGCAACTTTGTGTTTCAACTTCCACGGCCGAAGCAGAATATGTAGCTGCTGTTAGCTGCTGTTCTCAGGTCTTATGGATGAGAACTCAATTGCGCGACTACGGTTTCCACTTCAACAAGATCTCGATATACTGTGACTCCAAGAGCGCCATCGCAATAACAGCGAATCCTGTTCAACACACAAAAACCAAGCACATAGACGTCAGGTATCACATTATCAAAGATAATGTAGAGAAAGGAACAATTGAACTTTTCTTTGTAAAGACTGATTATCAACTTGCCGATTTGTTTACCAAACCTTTAGACGAAAAGAGGTTTACCTTTCTTGTCTCTAAGCTTGGTATGCTAAATCTCAAGGTATAACCAGTAATTACCTATCAAAGTTTTCTAAATTGTATACTTTTTCATCATTACTTCATTCTTAACTCTGATTGATATCTGCACTTCTATATTCTGTTCATGAACCAAGGGGGAGTATGAGAAGAAATTGACAAGTGGTCAATATTACTTCGAGGGGGAGCTCATAAAATTTGCATGTACCTTTTAATGTCAATTTTTTTTTCGTAATGCAAGATTTTAGGGGGAGCCCTACAAGTCAGGGAGTACGGATATGACTTCTGATTATTTCTGATCAAAACTCGTACTTTAAAAAGTTTTACTGCTTTTTGTCTTTTCAATTTAAGTGAATAAATTTTACTTTGACTTGACTTAAGACTTTTGCAGAAGTTTGAGAGAAGCTTAAAAGATCATATCTTTATGACTTTAAGCTTAGCTTCATGAGATGGAAGATCGTACGTAAAGGTATAATTCCAAATCTTCATCTCATATATGGTTGAAAGAAGGACAACTTTCAATCATAGAAAACATTGTTTTTAATGTTCAAACCACTTCCAGATTTTTTTTCAACATATTTTATATTATGGAAGTGTGATTTTAAATGTTTTCAAAATCAATTTTGTGCTTTAACTGAAATAGTTATACCATTTTGAGCATTATATGCTTCATAGGAAAACAAGAAATCATTGTGCTAGGAATTAACACAACTTCTATGGAATTACCTTAACTAGTGATTTCTACCCAAGAAGTTAATCCTTAGTGATTGAGTGTGCAAGCGAAAAGAAATGAGTGTGATTAGAGAAAGCAAAAAGTTTAAAAGAAAGAGCATGTGAGAACAGAGTTAAAAGAATATCACAACTCTGCACCAACTTTTTCTGAGCCGGGTAGCCACATTACTAGTGTTTCACAATTCTTTGGTGAACATTATTGAAACAGGAAACTAACCCATGCCAACTCTTGATCAAACCTCACCATCTACTCATTTTCTTCTCAAATAGAAAGTGTTTCACATTTTCAAAGGGGATGCATCACATATGCTATCTGATTTTCATTTGGAAAATCTAGATATTGAAAAGAAGGAAGTCTGCCCCACCTTCGCACTTCAACTATGCACATTGAGTCTGTGTTTAACTTACTGTTGTCTCAGTGGTTTACACAAATTTGAGCCAATAAGCAATCATCCGTGCTTAATTCTTTCAAACACAAGCACGAACACACAAGGAATTTGTATCTTTGTCATAACGTTTATAGAAATAACCTTTGTGGTGTTTCGATGATTAAATGGAAGCCCTGGGGGAGTCAACATCAATCAACTCCTTTCCATATGTGTATTCGTTACACACAGTGACTTAGTGTTACTGACAGGCATTCTAACTGATTCATTAGTTGATTCAGGTGTTACATGATTATTTTGTCTAGATTTGCAAAGATCAGGATGAATAACTATTGAATTGACGGATCAGAGACTACAAGTGGTTCACATTTCTTACTCAAAGTTTTGATGAAGTCGTTGCACTTTCCATCAAAAAGGGGAGAATCTAAAGCTTGAAGAAATGTTCAGTCCATTACATTACAAGACCAAGAACTGCGAGATCAAAGTATTCTGAAGACATGTTGATTTCAGATAAATTTTCTTTGAAGATACTTTGCTAAAGCATTCTGAGCTAGAGAAAGAGATTGCATCTTCTGAGCTGAAAGAGAAGATCGTATTGCCAAATCATTTTAGTAATGATCTTGATCCAAAGGGAGAGATTGTTAAGACACAATCTCATTGGATTCAAGATCATCCAAAACGAAGATCGCAATCTGAAGTTAAAGCTGAAAGTTACTCTCAACCAAAGTCTAGGGTCTATTTTGTAATAAGTGTCAAAGTTATAATATCTAGATATTATTTAGATATTATGTTTTTAGTTATAATATTAGTTTATTAAGTTTTGATAATATCTTAAATATATATTATCCTTCTCTCTATTATCGATCATCAGATCACACACAAAACACATAGTATCAAGGTGAAAAAGAGAGAAAACAAACAGAGAGCTTAAACTCAAGAAATCAACCGTGTAATCATCGTTTGTTATCGAAACAGGTTGGTTTATCATCTATTGTTTGTTGTTTTGATTATCTAGTAACGATCACGGACTCACAAGATTATATATTTTGAGGTTTGGCAGTTGCCGGGTTGCTGAAATGGCCGGTCTTTTTCGGAAGTGGATCTGATTGAAATTATGTTAAGAGGGTGGTATGCTTAAGCCATTCAAATCATAAGGATGGCCTTTCTTCTTGGTTGCTATCAAATTTTAGTTTAAGATCTTGTTTAATGATAGTTGATTTTCTTTAGGGTGCGTTTGGTACGCAGAACATGGTGGAACAAGACAACACAGAACAAGCTTGTCCTATGTTTGGCGTGACCATATGTGGGACACGCTAGAACTAAGTGGAACTAGCATGAGACACACTTATCCCACTCTAACCCCCTGGAACTAAGTAGAACAACAATATTTTGACTAATAACCTTAAACATGTTTTCTCATCATCCAAGCCTCCAAGCTAAGGGTGTGCAAAACCCGAATAGTCCGAAATCTGAATCCGAACTGAAAATAAGGTGTTTTTGCAAAACCCGAATACCCCAAAATCCGATAATCCGAAACCCGACATTTGTGAGGATATCTGGGTTCGGATTTGGTTTGATCTTTGGCCACCTGACTCGTCTATATTTTAAATATTATATATATATATATCTAATTATCTTTTGAAAATCGTAAATTATAGTCTGTTGAAATATTTTTTAAATTTTAAACTTTTTTATCGATTTCATCAATCTTTCAATCGATTGTAATCATCCTAAAAATGATTGAATTTATATATAACTTTTGCATTATATAATACCCGAACCCGACCGACATCAATCCGAAACCCGACCAACCCAAACCCGAAACAACCTAAAATCCGAAACTTAAAATTTGGGTTTTGATTTCCATATCCAAAATCCAATCGTGATAAATTAGTTTTATGTTTTTGATAATCCATTGCACTATGTATTATATTAGTTTTATGTGATGTAATCTATGATTTTTCATCAGGGGTAAATTCGTCATTTAACCGGTCTAGTCCAGTTCTGTCATGTCTTGCCAAACGCTATACAACTGTTTTGTTAAGTCCTGTCTTGTCCTGTCTGCGTACCGAACGCACCCTTAATAAGCATGTTGCCTTAAATTTCTACTTCTGGTTTACCAAAAAAGGAAAAAAATTACATCCCGCCGCATTGCATGTATGTATGTATGTATATATATTTATGTTGTTTATGTGTCATAATACTGTTTTAAAAACTTAGTTTACGTCACTAGTAAGGCATTGTTTGGCAAAAAAAAACTATCTTATAAGCAAGTTTTTTTGGTACATGTTTGGATGACCATAAACTAGCTTATAAGCTAGCTTAATGAAAAGTTACTCATAGTACTGTTTTGAAAAACTAGCTTATCAGCTAGCTTGCCAAACATAGCATAAATTTCAATCTTGAGATTGAGTAGCTCGTTAAAAACAAGAATTTTTTACACCACTAGTAAATTTCTAAAACAATTTATAAGTAAAATGTTAATAATTTTTTTATATGATATTATTTGATAAAAATAAATCAATGTCCTATGAAAAATACGTCCATGAATATTTCTTTAAAATGTCGAATAAAAATTTCAAATAAAATATTGTATTTCAAAAATGTAATAAAAAACTTTTTAGGATAGATAAAGTTATTTAATTAATCCAAATTACAACGTATTCTAACATATTTCAAACACCTCCTAATTACATCGTATTGAAACATATTTATATAGGCCACATAATTGTTTGCTCCTATAAACTTAAGTTTGATATAATAATAATTGCTTTTTTTCATAAACAAATGTGTAAAATTAAAAGAAACAATGATATTTGATAACAGATGTATCAAAATTAAAGTGTTAAAGTGAACTTAGTACATTTATATTCACATTATCGAACAGGCATTCACATTTTCATCACTAAAAGCAATGGTAGCCCTTTCGCCAACACCAGTCGAATAAGGCTGTTGCAGATAGGTAACATGCTCGTGTCCATTGGACCCATGCTCGTAGTAGTTGTACGCAGAGATGTCAGGTTGCTCGACATGCTGGAAGTAAGTCGTTGGGTCGCTATGGTAAGTGTACATATCGGCAAAGTACTCCTGCGTATACCCAATCACCTCTGCGTTGTTCGGAAATGGCCATAACTCAGCTTTCTTTCCTGTCCTTCTCACTTTCCTCAAAACCTTTTCATGATCGATCCATCCACTCACTGTTACCTTTTGCATGTTCATGTCTATATCAATACTCTCTACTCCTGAACAAGAGGAAAACCATAGATAACATTATATACGTATATACATACATATTATAAATCTTTGTATGGCGAAAGTGTATTTAATATAATATAATGCATGGTTTGTTGTTCGACATGGTTTGCATATATGATTTAGACAGAGAATCTAGAGATGGAATGATATACGTACCGTTCATGTTTCGAAGGGCCTTTCTAACTTTGCGTTCACAGCCATGGCAGTCCATGTTCACTATCATCTCCACGATCTGAAAAGTAGAAGAAATTATATAGGTTTCAGTTTTTTGGTTTTTGCCATTAAATATTCCCACATCGAACCGCACGTTTGCTTATGGAAGTAACTTTTGAAACTATGCATAGCTCAAATCTTAAGGAAGAATTTTTAAGGATTTTAATCCTCTATATGTATAATACAACTAGCTAGGATCTATATAAATTTGGTAATTCCCTATAGTTTGTGATCTGATTTTTTATTTGATTTAATTTAATATTCAGTTTGACAAATTTATTTGTACCTTATATCATTGACTTGGTTCTTAAGTAATATCAATTCTACACCTATTTCCTAGAAACCAATGAGTTGTTACATGCATATATAGATTAGCCAACACTTGCAAGCTACTGGTTTGGTGGCAAAAACTTACTATCGTAAATCAATTCTGATTAAATATGTCATATGTTGATTTAAACCAAACTTATGCTCTTATCCGCCCGTTGCAACGAATATACAACTATTGCAGCAAACTAACTGAAATTGGCATTAATCGTGCAACTTTTCAACTCTTTCGAGCAACTATTGGCTTTGGGGTGATATAAAATTCAATCAAGCTAAAGTTTTGTTTAAAAGGAAGAAACAAAAGCTAAATGCTAACCAGTATACATAGAAAAGGTTCCCCTGATTGAATAAGAAGATTATCGGGTAGATCAACAATGTATGATCATTGCGCAAGAAATCGCACATATATCATAACATGCATGCTTCATGCTTGCTACATAGGATTTTATATGTGTCATTTGTGTGTGGGACTGCACCTGTGTGTGTTCAGTTTATGTTCATTGTTATGATATGGATACACACACATATACATATATATATATATATATATAGAGAGAGAGAGAGAGAGAGAAAGAGAAAGAGAGATTGATAGGGGATGGAGAGAGAGAGGCTCACTGTCATGTTTGAGAAGCTTGGAGAGAGAGAGAGAGAGAGAGAGAGAGAGAGGCGATGATGGTGGTGGTGTAATGCTGGTGAATTGAGAGGGAAAGGCTGGGGATTATATTTATAGGGAAAAACTCAAAACACGTTTTAGTTACTTGTAGATCAAGTTTCAGTGTTGTTTCAATTCATTTCACATAAATGTTTTGTTCTTAATTTTGTGTTACGGAAAATACTTTTTTGCCGAAACACAAAAAATAATTTATTAAATACTACCTTCTCTCTTTTAGATTGTTTAGATAAATACATGAATATGTTGTTTTTAATAGTAACTATTAACTCAAATTGATAAAATTTGATTGTGACATAATTTTTTAATTTTTTTCTTAAAAGACAGTTTTTATTTTTTTACTAATAATCAAATATTTTATTGAAATAGTATTTAAAACAAACCGAGAGATAGAATTCGTTAGTTGAAGTTGGGATTATTAAAAAATGGTTTTTGTAAAGTTTGAGAAGAGAATGCGAAAGCATGTTGGAAGTTGTTTGGAGATTGCGGTTGCGTCTATATTCTCCACAAACAACACCATCGCTTGGTTTCGGATATTTTTTGTTTTTATATTGGAACATTGATTTTTCACCTTTAGTTATTATTTTATTTTTTTTTGGAAAAGGAGTTATTAAACTTGTTACAACAAGTTTGGAAAGTTCTAAAAATTGACCGTAATACCCCTAAATTAAGTTTAGAAAGTTCTAATAATTGACCGTAATACCCCTAAATTGTTTAAGGACATTTTTGCATTAAATGCAGATTTTAAAATTTAAAGCTAAATGCAACCAGCTTACTTGTATTGTAGAACTCGTACAACACAAGTCATAACCCCAACCTGCTCTCAAATGCATGGTTTTTCCAACGACGTTTCTCGAATGATTTAAGGCAAGTAGTGTAGATGAAGGGATAATTAATGATACTAATCCACTATTAAGGACATGGAAGGACTTGTAGCTTGGATCGTAAAAAGAGGAACCTAGAAGTCGATAACAGCTTTGTGAAGATATAATCATTTTGGTCATTCGTGGATATGAACTTTACCCGAAGATCTCCCGAAGTCACTTTTTTCGAACAAAGTAAATCAACTTTTATATGTTATGTACGGGCATGGAAGATGGCATTAGCGGAGAGGCATGTTCTTCCTAGATTGTCACATGGATTGGAATTGATGGACTACGAATGTCAAGTTCAAGAAGAAGACCTTGAAGCCAAGTAATCTCGGCTACAGTATCAGCAAGAGCTTTATATGCTCACTCGGTAGAAGAGCGGGAAATAGTGTCTTTGCTTTCGGGGAGTCCTTATGAGATTAGAACCCAGATAAATGGAAAATCTCCCTTGTACCGATGGTCGTTCAAACGTATGGCCCGATTGGCGTTCTAAAAGGCTCCAAGGGATGGGATTTTAGGTGAGGAACCTTCTAGCCAGGTGAAAGCTTGAAATGTAAGTCGGATGCTCGTCGAATAGGCATGCCATAATCAACGGTGCCACAAACATAACGAAGAGTGCGCTTAAGAACTAACAAATGATTTTCCATGGGTGCAAGAATAAATTGACACACTTTGTTACTAGCAAATGCAATATTCGAACGTGAAAATCTAGCATACAAAGACCACCCACAACTTGACGATATTTGATCGGGTAGAAGAAGACTAGACTCAATGGCGAATCCAGAAAAAATTGTCGTTGGGGGGACCATATAAAATAAAATAATAATTAACTAAAAAGTTGCCCTACGTAATGATCTCTAAGCAATCAACAACATTATGTTTGATAGACATGAATCTTGTTTCTAGCCTCTCTTTCGTATCTTGACTGTTGAGACTTTAGAGATCTAGAGTCGATTAGTATTTAGTAATGAATAAATGCCTTAGATTTTATTTTGTGGGTTGGGCTAGGGCCTTCAGTTTATTTTGTAGGGGTCCTTGTCTCATATTTTAAGAAATTATAAGTAAAAAAACTCCCTATGGTGACATCATCTTGTTGGGGGCAGGATAGGGGTGCTCAAAATTCTGACCGAATCGGTTAATCCAACCTCAAAAAACACTCACACGGAGGTAACCTGACACATAGTTGATACAATATTAGGCCAAAAGTGATGCACACTGTGATACACTTTGTAAAGATCGAAAATACATGATAGTACATTATGATACCCTTTTGTAAACATAAAAAATACGTGATAGTACACTGTGATACCCTTTTGTAAAAGGAAATAAGAAAATTTAGGAATTAGGTTATATTTTAGGAGTTAAACAAATTTACTAAAATATCATTTTCTATTTATTTAAAATTAATATTAATTATTCTAAATGTGTGGCTCATATTGGATCTCACAGTTACCACAAACTACTTAGTTCTCATTTGATTACGTCCCTATATATATGTATATATATATATGTATATATATATATATATATGTATATATATATATATTAACAAATGTTCTCCTTTTTATTTTACTTCGTTCAATCCAAAATGCTTAACTAGATTGTAAAATAACATACGAAAGTTTCAACCCGATCAACTTACCAACGTAACCCAACCAGCACGGTTTGGGTTGGGTTGTCACGTTGGAATAGGTGCGAACGTCACTTGGGAAATCGAAAAGGACATAAAGAAAAGATACCCTCACCTATTTACTTAAAGCGAGATTTCGAGGACAAAATCATTTCTTAGTTGGGGATGATTGTAACACCCATATTTCTAAAGTAAGATAATCTCTCATTAGGCTCTGAATTGTTGTGTGTTAAATGTTCGTTTATTTATAATTTGTGAAAGCTAATCCTATCTGCTAAACCATGTATTCAATCTTATCTGGAAGTCGGTTCGGGAATTCGGGTCGTGAGTTGGTTGTGGGGGTGTGCGAGAGTGATCGCAAGAGTGCGAGAAGGCACAACCACGTGTCACAATCTCCAGGGGACAACCACCTTCGGTACACTCTAGTTGAGAGTGACAGCGATTGTGCCCAAGGGGCCCATCCGCATGTCACAATCGCCCCGGTTCACCCCTCCTCGGTACATCCTCGACAAAAGTGTCGACGAGAGTGTCATATGGCACAATCGCCCGCACGGTCAAACGGGCTTAAAACCCTTTCAGCCGATGTCTTTCCCATTTATTGCAACTTTCAATCTTGAAGAGCGATTTTGGAAGCCTTAGGAGTGATTTCTCACTTCACAACCTCCATCGTCATTAAATTCCAACTAGGGTTTGTTGAGGATATCTAGTGGACTCTTCTAGCTTCTTTTGGTTCTTCAACTGTGAGATTTCAAGCTAGTCCATATCTCAATCTTATCTCTTCCATACATCTAGGGTTTTTGCAAGATTATAGGTTTTCTTCCAAAAACCTAATATGCGAGTTTTAAAAGCTTGGTAAAACACGGTACATGTCCCAATGTGTTTTCCATCATCATCTCATGTGTTATTTGCTCTTACATCTCTCATATTTACATATTTTGGAGATTGTTGAGCTTTTTGGTGTAAATCACTCTAAGTGGTATATTGACAAACATGAGTTTACATTTAGGAGTATGTTGGAAAGGTTTTATGCAACCTCATAGGTATGTTGATTCTTTCATGCAAGTATACGCATTTTGGGGTATTTGAACTAACTTGAGAAATTGACTATGTATGTAGTGATCTTGTGCTTGAAAATTAATTGTTTAGAGGTATCACGCTTTTGTGACCATATTATGTAGCTTCACATGCTTGTTATTGATCTACATGGGATTTCTAGTATAAGGTCTTGGAGCTTTTGTGAATTCCCCATCTATATTGACTAATGTGGTTAGACCACTAGCTTACTTTTATTAGTATTAGTACAACTTGCTTGGAGTACATGTACACTTTGACATAAATGAAAGTTGGGGTTTAACCCTTCAAGTAGGCACTAGGAGAATTTAGCCTATTGGTGCTACCTTGGAGGTATGCACTAGGGCCTTCGCTATTTGGGGTAATGCCTTGGAGGTAGTCCTCAATACGTCGGGCCTTGTGGTGTTACTCATGGGAGTAGAAACTAAGGTGAATCGACTCTTGAGGTGAAACTTGATTGGTGTTATGGGACTCCCCCATTGATTCCATTTTATGAGTTATATAAATGTATAAATGAATTCTAACCATTAATTGTTTATTACTACTACTTGTTCAAACTCAATAGGCTCTTTGGCCTAACACTTGTTTGGTGTCGACATATATCTTAGGTTCTAGCGGCCTGGTCGCCAAGAAAGCGTTGTCGGATTTAGAAGTGAGCTTGGGAGCATTTTTGGGACACCCTTTTTTTGTAAATAAGTAATTTTGGTGGTTTAGACGACACCAAAGTGTAATCTTGTTTCTTTGAGAAATTAGATTAGTAGGTTGTCTTTTCTATACCCATTTGATTACGAATTTGTAAATAGCAGGCATATTTGTTTCCCATTTTTTGAGAGAGCTCACGTCTTGACATTATTATATATCACTTTCCCGTTTTATGGAAATTTTTGTTTATCCTAATTTTTTGGGTGTTACACTTAAAATTTAAGGAGGATAAGTTGTTACAAATGATTGATGACGATTGACGAAAAAAGAATTATGAGTAGAAAAAACCACATATTCAAGGTAAGTAGAATATTTTGATGTACCAAAGTATCAACTCAACCAACCTTACTAACCCAACCAACTTGTATGGTTTGGATTGGGTTGGGTTGCACTTTGGTTTGGGTTAGGTTAGGTTGAGAATTTTAAAACTGCATATATCTGGTTAGGTTGTTCAAATGCCTTCAACCCGATCAGCCAACCCATGAGCACCTCTAGTCTATGGAGCGTTGATGGGAGATTAGTGAAGGGATGTGAGAAAAGCCACATTGATTTCATTATACAAAAACCCTGTTTTTAGTAGATGCACATTTTGGAAGACGGTTGTCACTGCGATTGTTGTTACGGTTTTGGTTTCCACGAAAGTATTGAATACCACCATGATGGTTCCCATGATTATTATTGTTTCCACACAACTGCATAATTCCTTATGGTTATAGGGTACAATAGGTACCAATTAGAAGTCAATAGCACTTACAATAGGGCCAAGCTTAGCAACCATTTGTGGTTTAGTGGCAATAGGATGTGGTGGTCCAAGAGATGAGCCAAATGCCGAATGTGGTTGTGAACTTTATACTGAAGATAAATTACCTAGTGTGGTGATTGCTATAAAAGCCTTAGTAACAGAAGAGTACGAGCATGGTTTCTTACCCTTCATGAAATCGTGATCATTATTATTTGTGTGGAGCTCAGTGAAGGTGGTAGGAAATTGACGGGTGATGGTGGTTGATTTGAGGTCTTTGTAATCTTCTCGAAGGCCAGAAACAGCTTTACTAGATCTTTGTTTATGACTAGCTTTACTATAGAAGGAAGAGCGTCAACATATCGTTGCACGCGATTGAGATACATTTTTGCAGATTCATTTCCATGCATCTCTATTTAAAGAAATTACATCTTCAGAGTATATTCTCTAGAAGATGTTTGAGGTGCATAGGCCTGTTCAAGGGAAACAGAGAGATCTTGTGCCATCAGACTGTGGTAGGATTGATAGTGAAGGCAAATAAGTTAGAATTATGTGTGGTTTCTCAACAATAGAGAAGGTAGCGACCATGATCATAGCTTTGGAGGCGAATAGGGTTTTGGACGGGGATCTTTGGAGGCGGCTAATGTTTTTTCTCTAATACCATAAAGATCCAAAAGGTATTTTGTATTTTGACATCTTGAACAATTCAGAAATACATGAGGCATATATATATTATATTTTTACATTGAGATACCCTTTATAATTATATATACTAGTTACACTAAAGTATGTTGCCTTTGAATTGTTTATCGGTTAATTATGTGCATACTACAGATCGAGGATCCCAATCCAACTTTGCAAGAAGTCAAAAATTGGGAAAACTCATCGACAACGGTTTGGTATGAATCCTTACCTGACCCAACGGAGTTGAGCAACAACTCAAAGGAGTTCATATGAGAAATGTAATCAATTTTGTTGGGTCATGCCCGTGGAGGCGGTAGGTTCACTAGATTGTCACCAATTGAGTGTAAAAATATAACCAAGTATTTTTAACATTTTAATATTTACAATAACCATATTCTTTTTCTTAAAACCTACTTTTCACAAAAGAGTTAAAATAACCATTTTAATATTTATAATAACCATATTCTTTTTCTTAAAACCTAGTTTTCACAAAAGAGTTAATCATTGCCATTTTACATTAATTAGTCTTGACATTGAAACTTATATTAAAATGTAAGGACAAAACACACAAAGGATTAATGTTCACACTAAAAACATTTACAAAAGTTAGTTTTGATTCAATGATATAACTAATAACCAAATAAAAAATAAATATAAAGTCTTTGCAAAGCAAAAGTTAGTTGCTTGTTGCGGGTAAATGTCGAGGCATTTTCCAAGTAATTATATCAATATTTTAATAATTTGTGATATAAGTTAACATAAAGTTCTAATAAAATATATACAAGTTGCATTAAAATAAAATACATGTCTTTATCTTGTTTTTTTTAACGGTGGAATTTTATAGAACTAGCAGGAAGCTAGAAATTGATACAATTACATAGAAATAATGGCAAGAGAATAATTTGTAAGCCAACCAACCCAATTAATAGATAAATTGCTACTTCTATGATTAACCAAAAAATAAGCATGGATTATAATGTTCTCTAAAATCGCCGCCTTCTTTGGCTTCGGGTTGCCAAAGAGAATACTATATTGAAAAACCCATAAACCACAAAGTGGTAAGCATAACCGCCTCAAAGCACCAAAAAAACCTCCATTTTCAACTGAATTGAATCAATCCAAGAGATCCAATCCGAATAAGAATGGAGAATCGGAATATCCATTTGCCACTATCAACAAATAAGAACCCATAAGTCTTTATTGACGGGACACGAAAAGAAAAGATGACTACAATCCTCGACCCCTGTATCACGATTAGGAGATAAAAGAGACGAAACGTCGATACCTCTTTTATCTAAATTTAGCCGAGTAGGGAGCCGATTGAAATGCAATCGCCACGCGAACACGTTAACTTTGATGGGAAAGTCTATTCCATCTAGTAGGATGAGAATCCTCCTCCAATGATGAAAATCAATAAAACACCTAGACGAAGCCACCAAATAATCACCCGACCCGTCTAACAACCACACCCATCTATCCTTTTGATTCGAGGGCACAGAGGTAGACAAAGTTTATTGTAGTTCGCAAAATTGGATAGCCTCTACCCCACCTCTCAGCGCCCTTCGAAGACACACATCCCAACACCCTAACTCCAAACGAGACTTGACATTCGCGATTTATCTAATTCTAAAGCGTAAACTCTAGGAAATTGAATTTTAAAATGAGAATCCCCAAACCAAACATCATCTCAAAACACGGTCAAAACACCATCGCCCACCTTTTTCCTACATAAAGAAGAAAAAAAACCAATGCCTTTTTCTTTTAGAGAGTTATCGATTTTATAATAGAGACCCATGTGGAGTTCAAAATTTGCGTAGGCAAATTCGAACCAATTAGACCCTTCTCGTCTTAGATGGTTTTAATAATTTTAACCCAAAGTGCCTCAACCTCCAACTGAAACCGCCAAATCAACTTGAAAAGAAAAGTACGGTTGAACGCCATAATGCTACCAATACCATGTCCTCCCAATTTGAGACTAGCCATAGCCTTTTTTCCACTTGACCCAAGACATTTTCTTTTCCACCACATCACCACCAATAAAGAATCTATTTACAAAGATTCCAAGCCTTGATCAACCGACCTTGGGATTTTGTAAATAGACAGGAAGTAAGTACGAAGGCTCCCCAAATCGTACTTTAAAAGGGTAACCCGACCACCAACCGAAAGAGTTTTAACTTTCTAGTTAGAAAGTTTGGCCAAGAATTTGTCGAACACCACCTTCCAACCCTCCATATTTTAAACCTAAATATGTGAAAGGAAGATACGATCCACCACACCCAACACAAGAGGCCATACACTCAATTTCTTGTGATTTCATCCCCACACCAAAAAGTTTGCTTTTATGAAGATTGATTTTGAGGCCCGAGATAAGGAAAAAACATTTAAGAATACGAATGGAAGCACCCCGGAAGAGATTTTTTGAAACCGCATCTTGAATAATGATGTGTAATCCTTCCATGGCTAAGTTGAAGAGAAAAGGAGATAGAGGATCTCCTTGCCTTAAGCCTCTACGAATGCAAAATTCCTTAGTCGGGGAGCCATTAACGAGAACCGACCCCATCGAATCCTCAAGGCATCCACGAATCCAACCACGCCAAACTATGCCAAATCTCATTTTCGCTAGGATTAAATCCATCTAATCCAACCTTAAACAGTCGTACGCTTTCTCATAATCAAATTTAAGAATCATATGCTTAGACAGACTTTTTTTATACCTATCCATAGCTTCATTCAAAATTAAAGGACCATCAAGAATCTGGCATCCTTTTATGAAAACGGATTGCTCACTACTAACGATATCTCCAGTAACCTTACTAAGCTGATTAGCAAGAAGTTTACCAATTATTTTATATTGGCAACCTATGAGACTAATCGGCCTATGGTCTTTAAAAAATTTAGCCTCTTGGACTTTCGAAATATGAGCAATAAAAGAAGGATTACAACCTTTCGGGAATCGACAATACTCAAAGAAATCACCTACCAATTTCACCACATCATTTTCAATGAGGGACCAAAATTTCTTGAAAAAATGGAAAGTAAAACCATCCGGTCCCGAGGCTTTGTCTGCTTCACACTCCCAAACGGATTTTTTAATTTCATCCCGCGGAAAAGTCTCCCCAAGAAAGGAAGCTTGATCCAAAGACAAAACGTTTGAGAACTCCACCTCCAAATTTGATCGAACCCCATGCCCCCAATTGTTAAACCAATCTTGAAAATGGGAATAAAACTCATCTTTGACCTTAGTCGGGTCCATAACCCACTCGCCATCAATCATAACTCCACAAATGGATAATTGACGTCTTTTCTTTTTTAGTATTCCATGGAAAAACTTGGAATTCTCATGTCCTTCAACTCCCCAACGGATCTTAGGTTTTTGCACCACATCCAAATTTTCAACCCTTTCCAAGTCACCCAAAGTCTTCATGAATTTAGTACGATATTCCATATCCAATCTAAAAGCATTTATCGAATCAATCCAAGCATCAACATCCATAATATTTGTTTTTAAGTCTATTTTAACCACCATAGCCCTCCTTCTTTTATCACCAATCCACGTGTGAAATTTTTTCTGTAATAATTGAAGCTTCTTTTTAAAAGCAATCATACCATTAGAATCTCCGGACACTATCATCACACTATGAGTTTTTCACAATTTGGTCTAGTTTGGGCATATCAAACCAAGAATGCAAAATACGGAACGATGTAGGCCCCTAATCAAAGGATAACTCCTTAAAAAGAATAGGCCTATGGTCAGAAAGCTTGCGATCAAGCACCAAACCCGTAATGTTGGATATTAGATCAAAAACAAGAGAAACCGGTCAAGCTTACTCATTTTAGAAGCCCATTTATTTGTCCACGTAAAAGAATACACACAAAGAGGAAGGTCAGGAAGGTCGGCATCACGAAAGAAAGCAATGAATGTATCTGCGGCGTTAGCCTGAAAAACCGAATCAAATCTTTCGGAAGAGTCGCAGGCCTCATTAAAATCACCCATCACAATGGCCTCCCCATGCCATCCACTAATTATACACATAATCATAGACCATAAATTGATTTTAAGACCCTTATCTTGAGGCGCGTACACCGAGATAACCAACAATGATAGGGCATTAGGCACCAAAACTCTTTCTATAGCCACAAAATACTATGAAGAAAAAACACTGTACTTTTTAAATAAAGTGCTATCCCAAATGCATAAAATACTACCGGATCTACACCAATCCGAACTTCATCTTTAGAGAAGAAATCTGAAATTTCTTCATCCTCGTTATCTGAACCCTCAAGTAACACTTTAGCCCTTTCAACCTCTATTTTCACTTTATATTTTTTGTTGTAACATCTTGATTATCAAATTCTATGTTCCTTAAAATAGAGAGTTTTAAAATTTTAATTCCATAAAGTGAAATGTTTTGAAAAAAAAAAATTCCTAAATAATAAATGAAATTAAAGTTCCTTTTGTTAAGGACATCTTATGCGGGTAACTTTGTTAGCTTTTAGTTCCAATTTTTATTTAGATTAATTGTTCGCATTTAGTTTTCTTTAGTTAAATTCCTTATAATCTTCATTGGGTGGTGTTTTAGATATTTTTACCGCCTTACTAGTTTATATATGCATAGTTTGGATAAGACCGGTTCACTGAATTGATGATGTTGATTGAGCTTGAACATCGAAAATTAGAAGACAGGTGGTAGAAGATTTGAGCTAAACAAAATTTCGAATGGAAGGTGATTCAATTATTTTTTTGGTGATCAAATGCAAGTCAAATGAGTCCAACAACAAGACCAAAGACTTTTACCATGGAGCCCAAAGACGAATTCTGCACGAATACCTTTCAAAGGTTAGAAGAAAATATGCATGGCCATGTAGAAATGAAGTGCAAATCTATGTGGTCGTGTTGAAATCAAAAGAAAAACAGCATGGTCGTGTAAGGCGTTTAGCATTGTTCGACTCTTTTCTTTTTCTAAAAAGGCAATTTTGGCATGTCAACCTCTAGTATATTTACATCTTCTATGGTTGTAAGAAGGGGGTGATCGATTATTTCTTAGTGTACTCCATTTTTTCTCTCTTCTTCTTCTCTGTAAATATTTCTAGATTAGGTTTAAATCTCCATACAACTATATCGTCTTTAATTTAGATTTAGTTTATTATGCAATCTCCAGCAGAGATGACGCAATTCTCATGGGTCGAACTCTAGATGATGAAACTTGTAGTTTTGTTGATCATCACTTTATTGTATTTCTTTCCCTTATCCTTTTGATTTTGTGTTTTATTTATAGTTTTTCCTTTTTTTTTTTTACCTTGCAATTAATTTATGTGTTCGATCAACATTTTGTATTTTACAATTTTTTTCATTATACTCGTATGAGGTTTTACGGATGATATTTGTCTTATTTGGTTTATATGTGTGTATGTATATATGGATGATAGTATATATGTGTATGTATATGTGGATAATAGTATATGTGCACGTATGTATATACAGTACATATATGTTTATATGCCATTTGTACATGTCTATATGTATGCATGTTTATGTGTATGTATTATATATATTTGTGGGTCTGTGTTATATGTGTGTATATATATATATTGTTGGGTCATCTAAGATTTAAAGATAACCTCTCCTTAGTCTTTATTGATGTTTGAACTTTGTACTTTGATTTATGGTTCTTTGTAATAGCTTAGTTATGGTTAAACAGATCGGTGAGTCGAAGACAAACCGAATTCAACATGAAGGAAGTCTACTATGCGGATTGAGATGAACTTCAAAGTGAACTAAGCTTTATCTGCCGATTTCGTATTCGGCAGATCACCCTTGTGCCGATTTTCTATTCGGCATATCCTTCCCTTATTGTCGAAAAATCATCCTTGTTCGGGAGATCTCTCATCTGCCGAATCATCCTTGTTTGGCATCACATGCCACCTCTTCGGCAGTTTCCCTTCTTACCGATTGCTCCTTTATCTGTAAGATCATTTATGTCAAACCCTCTTGATTTGACATGCTTCCTCATTCCCAATGATCTTCTGACAATGGGAATGGAAGCTTCCTTCTATGAGAAGATATACACTTGGTCTAAATGTGATTGAGACGTTTATTTTCTAATAGATCTCAAAAAGATTTTCCCAAGCATATTTTATTTAGATATTGTACTTTTATAGTACAAAAGTTACCTTTTGTGTTGTGATAGGTCACATCAAATATCTTATAATTTATTGACAATATCTCAACCACCCTTGCCTTTTGTTGGGAACTGAAGAATTCATCAAGTATGGTTAATGCTGCTGGTTCAAAGTTACTACTGCTAGAAGACTTAAAGGTTAATACTGCTGAGTGTTACTACTGCTAGTACTATTAATACTGCTAGTCAAAGTTAGTGCTGCTTGAACAAAGTTAGTACTGCTAGTGGTTAGTGCTGCTTAGTAGTTAATGCTGCTAGAAGGAATTTAATGCTGCTGAAGATTAATACTGCTTATATGATGAAGATTCGCATGAAAGGATATACATGGAAGCTTAGAGATATACATGGAAGATATACTGAAGATATTTTATTTATTGTAATTATCTTTGTATTCAGTATATATATTGTATAGTTTAGAATAGTGAGTTAACTTTTGTTTTCTTCATTCTATTAGAGAGAAAATCAACCTCAAGGCATAGATCCTAATTCTAGAGAAGTAGAATTCGTATTGGTGAGCCTGTTCATCAATATTGAGGTTGAGTGTGTAATCTTGTAAACTTCAAAGCATTCAATACAAGTTTATAGTTTGTTCTTCATATCTACTGTGTTGATTTACTGTTTTGATTAAATATCAAAGTGTTATTCCGCAAACTTCTTTGATATTGTTTCTGAGAATTAATTCTTGTTGAGAATTCGATCCTGACAAGTGGTATCAGAGCTAGTATTCTCAGAAACCTGCAATCATCATTCTTCTTTGAAATCAGAAATCATCAATGGCTAAAGTTTCAGATTCTTCAAGCACAGAAATCCCCACAGAGGTAATGTCTAATCTTTGCTCTAAAACTTGTATGGAAACTGTTAAAAGGTACAGGGATCACAACCAGACAATGAGTGATGACCTTAAAAGATTAGAGAGAGATATAAAAGACTATGTAAGAATTGTTGAGAGTTTTGAGGAACAGATCAAGAGTTTCCAAGCCAATGAGCTTCAACACTCTTATGACTCAAACTACTGGAAGTGGGAGAAAGATCAGTATGAGTCTAAGCTTAAACAGAAAGAAGAGGAGAATGAGAAGATAAAAAGTGAGTTTGAGAAAGCCAAGCTGGATATTGAGAAATTTTCCAATGCTTCTAAAGCAATGGACTCTTTGCTCCAAACTCAAATCCATGACAAACTTAGAAGAGGAATAGGCTATAACACCACACCACCACCATATAACAACAATTACATCCCTCCTATATCAGACTTGCTAGAGACCAAGAATAGGAAGGAATTGTCTGATGAAGCCACTAAGGTAGATCCATTAGACAAAGTGGTGGTTGAAACAGACTCTGAAGAAGAGAACTCTAATGATAAGAGTAAGAAGAACACTGTGAGTGGTGAGATTCTTCTAGAAAATCACATTATCACCAATGAGGGATGTGGAAAGGCTTGGATCAAGTCTAAGGACATAGAAAAGACTGAGGGAAAGTCTGAGAAGATCCATTATAAGCAAACCACAGTTGTGAATCCTGTCCCTTGTAAACAGTGTTCTTGTAATAAATCTGAGCCCCAAAAACATGATAAACCAAGGGGAAATCAGAGAAACTGGAATAATTAGTGGGCACAAAGACAAGGGGTTGATCTGAGGAAAATCAATAGACCAAAACCTTGTTTTATCTATGGAAAGCTTAATCATGTTGCCAAATACTGTTATTTCAATCCTATCAACCAAAGAGTTAATTTTCAAAGACAAACTCAAAACTCCTTTGGCTATAGGAAGCAAGGAAGGAATCAAATGGCTGAGAACAGAGCACCTAAAAAGTCTCATGTTCAAAACAAGTTTGCTAAAACTAAGAAAAATACTTCAAATAAACAAAGGAGTAACTTAAAGACAAAGAAAGCAAACAACCTTGTTCAAGTTTGGGTTCCAATTGCAAAGAAACCTGTTAGTACTGCTATCCCAGATAGTACTGCTAACAAGAATAGTGCTGCTAACTTGATTAGTACTGCTAACCAAGTTAGTGCTGCTAACAAGACTAGTGCTGCTTCTAGTAGTAATGCAGCCAAACCTATAATCTTGACAAAGTATTCCAGTCATGAGATTCCTAAACATCTCATCCAGACTAAACTAACAGATTATATTGATGAGAAAGGACAACCCAAGACCACTTTGGCTTGGGTTCCCACCAAGACTAACTGATTTATCAAGTGTGCAGGGCAATCAAAAGCTCAAGAGGAAGAGCATTCTGAATGAAGAAAATGGTTGCTCTTGGCACATAACAAGGAACATGGACTGCCTTCAAATTCCTTAAAAGATTTGATGAAGGACATGTTACTTTTGATCCAGCAGAAGGTTAAAGTTAGAAATACTCCAGAGGGAATAATGATCATGAAAGATCAAGAAGAAAAGGATCAGGGGATGAACAAAGTAGTAAGAGAAAAAGGATGGTGTCAAAAAGTGTAAGAGTAGTTAATACTGCTAGTGGTTAATACTGCTTTCAGTTAATACTGCTAGTAGTTGATACTGCTTTCAGTTAATACTGCTAGTAGTTAATACTGCTTTCAGTTAATACTGCTAGTAGTTAATACTGCTAGTAGTTAATACTGCTCTAGGTTAATACTGCTTATGTTCCGAATACTATAAATACTCTTTGCCCGCCTAAAAGCTTATAACGACTCTCTGCATACTATTCACCTGCGCTCTAAACCCTTTCTCTCTCAAAGTTCAAAGTTTTCAAGCAAGAATCTTCAAGGTCAATGGCATCAATGGCTTTCATTGACGAGCACAATGAAATCGCAATGCTCCAAAAGCCAAAACAAGCAGAAGGCTTTCATCAGATAGTCGACTTTCTGAAGACTAGCCACATTGCCCATGCTATCACTATGTCTCCAACTATCTTTATAGAGCATCAGAGGCAATTCTGGGCACATGCCACCATTGTTACTGAGAATGGTGTGCGAATGATCAAGACGACAGTATGTGGCAATCCATTGACAGTTACTGAAGAGATAGTTCGCATCAGTCTACGTCTAGACGATGCCTCTGGTATAACTTCTATCCCTAATGATGAACTGTTTTCTACTCTGACAAGAATGGGGTATGGAGGCCCATTGGGTGTTTTTAAGTTCTCAAAAGCTAAATTCTCACCTCAATGGCGTTTTTTTTTTCATACCTTGATGCACTGCATTTCTAAAAAGACCACTGGATGGAGTGAGTTCAGCAGTCCTATTGCTTATGCTTTGGTCTGTTTGGCCACTGCCAGAAGGTACAATTTTTCACAAATGATTTTCAATGATCTTGTCTCAAACATGGGAAACAAAAAGAGCTTTTATATGTATCCCAGGTTTGTGCAAGCAGTTATCAACCATGAATTGACGGATATTCCTCATTCTGATGGAATTTATGTACCAAAACCCCCTAAAGGCAAGGTTTTCTCAAATATGAGAAGATCTGTTGGGGACTCTGAAGAAGTTGACACCCCATTGTTCTCTACAATGATGGTGGTGTCCCAAACCAATGAAGGTATGGCAGCAGGGTCAAGGCCCCCATTAGACCAACCCACTGCTATCCAATCACAACCTTCCCTCTCAAAATCTATTCCCCAGTCTCTTCTTGAAAAACCAACCTCTCCTATCACCCAAACTTACAAGAGGAAACAGGTAAAGAAGGCTCCTTCCCTTCTTGTACCATCATCCCCCAAGCCTTTAAGCCCTCTATTGGAGCATTCTCCAGTAGAGAATATTCAAAGGGAATCCACAAGGGTGTCTCCTAACCCAAAGGAGGTGCTCTCTGAGGAGGAGGTAGAGCATATGGGTGATGAGGCTGCCACTACTCCTGCTAGCACAGAGGAGGAAAGTGGTAACATCAATAAGGCCTCCCCCATGGCAACTTTGAATGAGCAATCATTTGAAGGTCCCTGGTGCCAAGAAACCAAGGGGGTGGATAGTGCTTCTGCTAGGCAGAAGACTTCCACTGCAAAAAGATCCAATGATCCTTCAAAAGAGGGTAACACTTCTGGAGAGGGTGAGGACAGATATACTTACTATGAATTGATGGAAACAATGGGGAACATCAATCAAGATGTTCTCAAACAAGGCAAAGAAATTGAAGAGATGAAGTTGGTCATCTTGTCACAACAAATCCAGATTGCAAAATTAAAGAAAATGGTGACAAGGTTGGTGCATAAGCAGAGGAGAAAACAGTTTGTTTTAAAGAAGAGGTCACATAAGAAACATGCTTCCAAAAAGGGGGAGAATTCTAGCTCAGAACAGATAGATCAACAGTTTGAGGGGGAGTTTGTTGAAGAAAGGGCTGAATTTGTTGAAGAAAAAGCAGCAGCAGAAACAACCCCAGCAGCAGAAACTGTTACTACTGCTAAGCCAAAACAAGCAGCAGAAACTGTTAGTGCTGCTGAAACTTCACAAGCAGCAGTACCAGAGTTAACACCAACAGAGGTTGAAGTAGCAGAGATGCTGGTAAAAGCAAAGAATGACACTCCCAAAGCAAAGGGAGTGGTCATAAATGAAGGGGGAGACAAGAAATCAGAACAGAAAGACATGGCTGCAGATGTAAAAAGAAAAGGGAAAGAAAAGATGATTGAGTCAGATGAAGAATTAGCAAAGAAACTGCAACAAGAGTTAGATCAAGCAGAGAAAGAACAGGTTGAGAAAGACAGAGAGATAGCCAGAGCACTAGCCAATGAACTAAATGAAGCATTTCAGAAAGGGTTGGAAACAGAGAAAGCCAAGCAAAGAGCAATAACCTTGAGAAAGGCTATGATGGCCAGATCAAGTGCAAAGAAGAGAAGACCTTCACAAACTTACCTTGCCACTCAGGAAAGAAACAAAATGATAACTTTCTTGAGAAGTGCAATTGGGGTAAAGAAATAAATGTTTGTGAAGATGAATTTTGATCAAATCAAGGATCTATATGAGAAAGAAATGGAGAAGCTGAAGAACAATGAAAAGGATAGAGTGGAGTTTGAAAAGAAGGCAAAGGAGAGACATGATGTGAATATGCATCAACCATTCCCTGAAAGTGAAGAGGGAACTCCTATCAAAGAAAAGGCAGAGAACAAGGAAGAAAAGAAGAAGGAAGCTACTTTAGTGCAGGTTCAAAAGACTCTGAAAAGAACCAAAATGATGGCTAAAAGAAAGAAAAGTGTAAAGAAGCCTAGAGTAGAAGAAGAGCAAAAGGTTACTGAAGAAGAAGAGGCACCTCAGAATGAAGCTAAAACTCAGGAAGAAATACCACAGAGTTCAGATGTAAACATGTACATGGTGGTAATGGATAAAATTCCAAAGCCTATTTCAGTTGAACCTGTTGGATTTAAACCTCCTGAAGTTATCCATTGGGATATTATGGAGGTGGATGGCAAAGAATACATCAGATTGAAAAGAAATGATGAGAAGTATGAAGTATACAGCACCTGGAACAAAATTGTCAGAGAGTGTTCAAGATCTGATTTGGAAGAAATGTTTGAAGTGGGGATGAAAATGTATGCAGATCAGTTGACAGCTCCAGGGTTACCTATAGTGAAGTTGAATACTTGTGCATGTTATTCAATCCAGAAGCAGTGAAGCACTTAATCAGAGATGTGTTCAAAACTGTTAGAGGATGGACTCTCTATGAAAGGAGTGGAGTCTATGAACTAGCATTGGATATTTTCCACATGGAGTACTACTTGGTGGATAGGGTCTACAAGCATACAAATCTTAAGCTTCATGCTATGTTAAACAAGAAGTTGAGTTGTGCACCAAATTCAGAAATGGCAAAGTATTTAATTCAAAGAACTATTAATCAGAGCATGGGACTGGATCCTAACATTGGAGTAGATCAATGAAGATTTTGGAAGCATTTGAGGAACTTGACTTCTCTTCCTAAAAGTCAAGTTAGGGGGAGATTGTTGGGAACTGAAGAATTCATCAAGTATGGTTAATGCTGCTGGTTCAAAGTTACTACTGCTAGAAGACTTAAAGGTTAATACTGCTGAGTGTTACTACTGCTAGTACTATTAATACTGCTAGTCAAAGTTAGTGCTGCTTGAACAAAGTTAGTACTGCTTAGCTAGTTAGTACTGCTAGTGGTTAGTGTTGCTTAGTAGTTAATGCTGCTAGAAGGAATTTAATGCTGCTGAAGATTAATACTGCTTATATGATGAAGATTCGCATGAAAGGATATACATGGAAGCTTAGAGATATACATGGAAGATATACTGAAGATATTTTATTTATTGTAATTATCTTTGTATTCAGTATATATATTGTATAGTTTAGAATAGTGAGTTAACTTTTGTTTTCTTCATTCTATTAGAGAGAAAATCAACCTCAAAGCATAGATCCTAATTCTAGAGAAGTAGAATTCGTATTGGTGAGCCTGTTCATCAATATTGAGGTTGAGTGTGTAATCTTGTAAACTTCAAAGCATTCAATACAAGTTTATAGTTTGTTCTTCATATCTACTGTGTTGATTTACTGTTTTGATTAAATATCAAAGTGTTATTCCGCAAACTTCTTTGATATTGTTTCTGAGAATTAATTCTTGTTGAGAATTCGATCCTGACACCTTTATTGTTCCTTGTCCTTTGCACTCATTACATTGGATAGTATATAAAGGATGGAGGTAACACCTTGCTACTTACGTTTTCAGCTCAAGACTTCTCATTTGCAAGATTTCAAGCAGGTTGATAGCTTTCACTTTCTTTCTAAGATTTAGTTTTTGTGTTCTTTAAAGTCTTCTTAGTGTTAGATTGTTTTGAGTAGTTCTTAGTTATTTTTTTCCGCAAACAATCTTTATTCTCTTTGTGTAATTCTTGATATTCATATAAATAAAAGAATTAAAAATTAAGTAAAATGTTGTGTATTGTATTCAACCCCACCCTTCTACAATACTTGTTTTGCTAACAAGGGACCAACAAGTGGTATCAGAGCGGTTGATTTAATTTAATAAATCAGATCCGTGATAGCTTATTCTTCTAAAGTTGATCCTTCTTTTTCTTCTCAATCTGATAATGGCTCAATGGTTAAACCTCCTAGGTTTAATGCTAACGACTTTTCCCTCTGGAAAAGTAGAATGATGCTCTTTCTAGAAGGAGCTGACAGTCGTTACTTGACCGTTCTTCGTGAAGGTCCGCTTGTTCCTAAAGTTTGGGACAAATTTATTAAAACGTCTAAAAAGAAAGAAAAAGAAAAAGACTCTCTCTTTCATGCTTCCGATGAATATTCTGATGAGGAACGAAGTTCAGCTACAGGTAGATATATTCTGAAGCTTAAAAAAGAATACACTGATGAAGATAAACGCACTATTGGACTTGATTCCAAAGTGAGAGCAATTATTGCTCAGTCACTTCCAGATGAAGTGTATCATTCTATTGTAAACCTTACTACTGCAAAAGATATGTGGTCTACGCTATGTGTTCTGTACGAAGGTACAGATGAAGTTAAAAAGTCTAAGAAAATTTCTCTAGTTCGCAGATACGAACTCTTCTCCCATGAAAAGGGAGAATCTCTTACTAATTACTACAATCGTTTTAACAGTCTATTAAACGATCTAAAACTTCTCAAAAAGATTTATGACAATGAGGAAGTTTTGTGCAAATTCATGGACGGTCTTCCCGATTTTTGGGAAACCCTCAGTACTTGCATTAACACATCCAGGGATTTGGAAAGCTTTCCACTTACTTCTCTCTATGGAACTTTCTTTACTTTCGAACAAACTCATCTTCAAAGGAAATCCATCATTAAAGAAATAAGAGCCCCTTCTATGGCTCTTATCAGCGATGGCTCCAAGAAATTTGTGTGTATTCCTCGTATAACCTATCCTTCTGATGATTCTGAAAGAGAAAGTCAAGATGACATTGATCACTCTTCGGAGGCTTATCTTAGTGAAGCCGATGATGAAGGAGAAAAGATCTCTGTTAATCAAATGACGGAGGAGATGAATATGCTTGCGAACTTCTCTAAATTTAGAAAGAACCCCTCCTCTAACAAATTTCAAAACAATAGAAAATTCTCTTCTTCTTCCTCTAGAAATTCTTTGAACAAATCCAAGGAGGATTGCTACGCATGTGGTAAGAAAGGCCATCTTGCGTCTGAGTGTAGAAGCAATCCTCCTAGGGTCTCTAAATCTAATTCTTCTAACTCTTCTAAAAGAAGAAATCTCAGATCTATTTCTACAGGTAGATCGCATCCTAGAAAATCTTCTCCCTCTTCATCATTCAAAGAGCTCTCCGATAAAGCTGACAAATACAAAGCCAAGTACAAAAGAGAGAAACAAAGAAATTTCAACTCTCAAAGAAGAGGAAAAGTCTTGATGGCAGAAACTCTTGACTGGGCAGACGAACCTACCTCCGACAGCGAAAAGGAAGTATCAAGTAAATGCCTTATGGCAAAACTTGATAAAGAAACAAAAGACTCCTGCTCAAGGATGGACTTCACAGCTGAGTGTTCCTCTTCTTCTTCTCAGGTACATCCCTTCTACTCTCTCTCTGATGAAGAGAAGATTGAGGCATATGACTCTCTTGTTGTACTTTTTCATAATGAAAAAGATGCAAAGAAAAGAGCTAATGCTCAAATCAAGTCTCTCTCTTCTCAACTCCAGGCTTCTCTATCTCAGCTAAAGCACTTTGAAAAAATAAAAGCCGAGTTAGAAGACTTCAAGACTATAAACTGTGTGTTAGCGAAAGAAAAGAATAAACTTCTTAAACGTCTTCAAAAAGAACAGGAAATTGTAAGCAAATGGAACACCTCTTCCAAAAACCTTGAGAAAATTTTTCAAGAACAAGTTGTTGGTGAAAAATTTGGCTTAGGTTACTAGAAAGAGGATGTTGTTTTTACCCCTTATGAAAATGTTCCTTCTCCTTCTCAAAATCTTCCTCTGTCTTCTAAACCACCCTCATATTCTTCTGATTGGAATGATTCTAACTCAGAAGATTCTAACTCGGTATACTCCATGGATCTTCGTGATTCAAGGAAGTTTGGCATCTTCGAGTCCGCCAAATCATCCAAGCCTTTTCTAAAAGAAGATCAAGACTCAAATGAGTTTGTTAAGCCTGTAAATGATCTTCTTATGTCCTTAAAACTAAAAGAGGTTTCTTCTTCTTCTTCTTCTTCTTCTTCTCATTCTCCTAAAAAGGCTCCTCTTCTTTCTAAAGGAAAATCCGTTGTTGTTGACCTTCCCAACAAAAGAAAGATTACACCTTCTTCAAAAGGTAAATCTCCCATGAACACAACGGAATTCATCCCTAGAGCCTTAAAAATAAAGAAGTCTAAAGGAATCTCAATCAACCCTTCTTCCTCGTCTGAAAGGGGAATCCTTGGACCAGTACCCCATAATCCTCACGTTCCGTACATCCATCCTGTTCCTCCTCATTCCTCTAAACCTCTTAAATCCAAACCTCAAGGAAAGGTAAAAGGTTCCTATCTTGATCCCAAGAAAAGATTCATCTACAGAAAGTGTTACAACTGTAGTGACAATTTTCATCTTGCCAAAGACTGTCCTAAAGACCGTATTGAAAGATATAGTCAAATTAGTCCTAAAGGACTAATTTGTTTCTGTCTGCATGTCTATGGGCATCATCAAACATGGTATCTTGATAGTGGATGGTCACGACATATGACTGGAAACAAATCTCTTTATCTAGACTTTGTGAAAGAAAAGGGACCAACCGTAACTTTTGGTGACAACTCTCGTGGTTCAACTAAAGGTTATGGGACTCTTTCTAATGGTTCCATTACTATCAATAAAGTTGCCTATGTGGAAGGTCTAATGCATAATCTTTTGAGCATTAGTCAACTATGTGATTTAGGTTACTATGTGTTTTTCAGAGAAAATGATTGCCTCATCACTGATAAACGTTTTCACACTGTCCTATCTGGCTTTAGAAAGGACAATGTGTACGTCATCAATATGAGTGTCAAATCAACTAAAGATGAAAGCATATGCTTCATTTCTGAAGTCTCAGAAAAGAAGAACTGGCTCTGGCATAAACTTCCTTCTCATCTTAACTTCAAGACGTTGAATGTTCTTTCTAACAAGGGGAGCTTGTTGTCGGTTTGCCGAAAATCTCTTTATCTAAAGAGAAGCTATGTGCTGCTTGTGAGAAAGGGAAGCTGACAAAATCCTCTTTCAAGTCAAAGCAATGTTTCTCTATCTCTACTCCACTTCAGATGCTGCATATGGATCTTTGTGGGCCAGTCAGGACACCTATCCTAGGTGGAAAAAGGTACATTCTTGTCATTATTGATGAATACACATGTTACACTTGGGTATTCTTTCTCCGGTACAAAAGTGATACACCTGAATAAATCATTAATTTTATCAAGAAATCTAAAGTTCTCAATGGTCAACTAGTCAGATCTATCATAAGTGACAATGGGACCGAATTCAGAAATGCTACCTTGGATGCCTTTCTCTGTGACAAAGGTATCTCTCAAAACTTTGCAGCGGTCAGAACTCCACAACAAAATGGTGTTGTGGAAAGAAAGAATCGTACACTATGTGAAGCTGCAAGGTCTATGCTAAGTGAATCAAACCTACCAACCTACTTTTGGGCTGAGGCTGTCAATACAGCCTGTTTTACTCAAAACCGATCCATTATTGTGAAAAGACACAACAAGACTTCCTATGAAGTCTTCTATGGCCGAAAACCAAACATCGGTTTTCTTCATGTTTTCGGCTGCTTGTGTTTTATCTTGAATGATCGAGAACATCTTGGGAAATTCGATCCCAAGGCTGATGAAGGTATATTTATGGGCTATTCTCTTTCTTCTAAAGCCTATAGAGTATACAATCTAAGGAGAAAATGTATTGAAGTTCGATGATCACAAGACATCTTCCCTATCTTGTGATGATACTGAGCTTCATGAATGGATCACTTCATGTGTTGGAGAAGATTCTCCAAATCTTCTGTCTTCAGGACCTCCATATGTCCCATTCTCGGTACCCTCTACTTCCCTCCACCATGGTTCGGCAGAACCCTTACCAACTGCCGAACCCACAGCTCTCACCGAACCCATAGCTCCTACCGAACCCACCTTACACACTTCTCCTCTTCATCATATTCATCCTATACCTACCGATCCTTCACCTTCATATTCTCCAAACACATTTCCTACACCTCTTCTCCCAGCTCTCAAATGAACCAAAGATCATCCAATTAATCAGATTATAGGTGATCAGCAAGCAGGTGTCCAAACTAGAAGAGGTGTTGGAAACATTTGTCTCTATGTGAATTTTTTCTCCATAGTTGAGCCCAAGAAAATTGAAGAAGCTCTAGCATATTCTTGTTGGGTCACTGCCATGCAAGAAGAGTTGTCTAAATTCAAAAGAAACAAAGTCTTGAGACTTGTGCCTCGACCTTTCGGTAAGACCATTATCGGTACTAAGTGGGTTTTCCGAAATAAAATGGATGAAGTGGGTACTGTTATCCGGAACAAAGCCAGACTTGTTGCTCAAGGATATAGGTAGGAGGAAGGTATCGATTATGATGAAACCTTTGCTCCTGTTTCTAGACTTGAAGCAATAAGAATCTTTCTTGCTCATGTTGCTCACAAAAACTTCTGGGTCTTTCAAATGGATGTTAAGAGTGCATTTCTCAATGGAGAACTTGCTGAAGAAGTCTATGTGAAACAACCTCCTGGTTTTGAAGATCCAGCTCATCCGTACTATGTGCTCAGACTTGACAAGGCTCTCTATAGTCTGAAACAAGCTCCTCGTGCTTGGTATGACACTTTGTCTGACTTCCTTCTCTCCAACCGATATACCAGAGGTAAAATTGATAATACTTTTTTTCTCAAGAAAACCAAAGGTAATATCGTTCTTGTTCAAATATATGTGGATGATATCATTTTCGGTGCCACTGATGAAACTCTTTGTCAGGAGTTTGCCTCTCTCATGAAAAGCAAATATGAGATGAGTATGATGGGTGAGCTTACATTCTTTCTTGGTCTTCAAATTAAACAATCCTCTGAAGGCATTTTCATAAATCAGAGTAAATATATTTGTGATCTTTTAAAAAAGTTTGATTTTGAAAATTGCTCTCCCATGAAAACTCCAATGGCAACTCCTCTTAAGATTCATGTTGATTCAGCTAGCAAGTCAGTTGATATCACGAATTATAGAGGGATGATAGGGTCTCTTCTTTATCTAACTGCTAGTAGACCTGATATTATGTATGCTACGTGTTTGTGTGCGCATTATCAAGCCGATCCCAAGGAATCTCACTTGGCGGCTGTGAAACGTATTTTTCGGTACCTAAAAGGTACTATGAATCTGGGTTTTTGGTATCCCAAGGACTCAGGTTTTGATCTCATTGGCTATTCAGATTCTGATTTTGCAGGGTCTAAAGTAGACAAGAAAAGTACAACCGGAAGCTGTCAATTACTAGGTAGAAATTTGGTCAACTGGTCCAGCAAGAAACAGAATTCGGTATCTACCTCTACTGCCGAAGCTGAATATGTTACAGCTGGAAGTTGTTGTGCTCAGATCTTATGGATGAAAAATCAACTACAAGATTATGACAAGTTCTATTCTCATATACCGATTCTGTGTGATAATTCCAGTGCTATAGCCATTGCCAACAATCCAGTGTTGCACTCCAGATCCAAACATATTGATATTCGGTATCACTTTATAAGAGATCATATCTCTAAGGGTGATATTGAACTTCACTTCATTCCTACAGATCTTCAACTTGCAGACCTCTTTACAAAACCACTGGATGAGGCACGATTCAACTTTCTCGTGGGATCATTAGGTATGTTAAATTATAGTTAATATATATATATATATATATATATATATATATATATACCGATCACTCTCTTTCGATAAACCTCATATATACCGATAACTCTCTTTCGGTACACCACACGTATACCGAAACCTCTTTCATATCGGTATTTGTTCTCTTTCGGTATTTCTTACTTTCGGCACTTGCTTCACATACCGAAACTTCATGCCTTCGGTATCCTCACACGTACCGAATTACTTCTCTATTCGGTATCTCTGATGTCGATTACCTCTTAACCGAAGTATCTCTCGTTCTTAGGTAACTCTCCCTTTCGGTATAAACAATGATGTGTCATCCTTATCCACATGTCTCATACCGAACATTTTTCGGCACCTCTTCTTTCTCCTATCAGAATATGCCACGTGGCGTAAGGGGGGGTTTGTGTGTCAGATGATTGGACATCCACGACCTGAAATTTAGCCATTTTTCGGCCCTTCCACTTCTCAATGACGCACGTTTGCGTCGTACCATCATTACCCTTTTTATTTATTTATTTATTTATTTTAAATCTCACATTTCCCTCTTCTTTTCTTACCTATATATATGTCTCCTTCGGTTTCTTTTCTGTCTTTACCATCTTATTCCTCTTCTTCATCTCTTCATACATGCAACCTGCAATCTTCTTTTCTTCTTCAAAGGCGACTGCCAAATCCTCAAAGGCTTCCAAGTCTACTACTCTCACTCGGGAATCCCTTTTTTTTACTACATGCAACCAGGTTGCTCGTCTCTCTGATAATGTTGATCACCCGGAGTTCAATCAGGTTTCTCCCTTTCTTCAGAACACCCCTCTCCAACATGCTTTTACTTTCTCTACCAAGATGAGCAAAATGCTCCTTGGAAGTTTCTGGCTTACTTGTAAGTACGATTCAGAAACTCATCAAGTTTCAACCTCTATTCTTTCCTCTAAGGAACACCCCGATCTTTCTTTTGGGGTCGAGGATGTTCGTTCAATCCTTAAAATTCCATAGTTCAATGTATATGCTCCTTTCCCTACTAATCGGGAACATGAAGAGGTCGTTGCCACTCTTCACTATGTGCACGAGGGGAAGACTAAAGGTTCTGGTACTCTTCTTCGAAAGAATATGGGTGTTGTTTGGAATTTTTTCTTCTCCCATCTCCTCTACTGTATCTCCCACAAAACATCTAGGTGGGACCAATCACCTGCTGCAATCACCAGGTTGGCACATGCTCTCATCTTTATGAGGCGAATCGACTTTTCCCAGGTGATTTTTGATTCCCTGGTCACTGCTATCACGCCACCTAGAACGCACAACGTGGCACTTCCTCGATTCATCTCCCTCATAATCACTGAGAAATTGTCTGTGCAACTACGTGCCGATGCAGACTTGTCCGAACCGAAGATCGTTTATGACTTGCCTATCTTTCAGATAAGCAAGCAGACCATCTTCAAAGCAATCAAACCTACCGACACTCCGCTAACCCCAGGTATGATCTCTTTTCTTTCTTCTCCCAATCCGATTTGGGGAACTCTTGTTGAGAGTGGTACCGAAGGGGCCTCTCTTTCTCAAAGTGCTTCCAAATCGGTGGACCCTTCTGCCCCCAAATCTACTCGAGCCAAATCGGTGGCCATTAAGAAGAAAAAGGCCACCGGTAACGTCGCACTTGCTTCAATGACTATGCCACCGAAACAACCTTCGGTGACTGCCCCTGTCATTTCCTCTTTTTCTGTTAAGTGACGGGGCTCAAAATCCCCTCCTAGGTCTCGTTCTAAGAGACTTAGGAAACCTATGGCCGAGCCTCACTCACCTTCTACCGATTCTCAAAAATCAGCAGAAGTTAAAATTTCCCTAGTAGGGCCACGGGGATCTGCAAGAGCCCAACTTACCTCCTCCAAATCCTCTCCAAAGGGTTTGGTTGATTTTTCGGAGACCTTTATTATGCCTTCTCCTCAGTTTAAACTGGCGGATGAAGATGAGTTGGTTTCCTCTCCGGACCAACGCTCCTCTGACCAACGCTCCTCTTCCCCACTACACAACCTATCACCCGGGGTCACACCTGAAGATATTGCACATATCGGTGGAAACATCGAGGATATTTTTGCTCGTTTATTTTCAGATGGAGAGTCTCCAAAACCATCTGCTTCACCGATGAACACTCCTAACCCTTTGCCCAAGCCTTCGCCAAAGAAAACACCTTCCCCATCCCCTAAACACTCACCCCAGCATTCGCCAAAGAAATCTCCTTCCTCATCACCGAAACCTTCACCGAAACCATCACCGAAACCTACGGCACCTTCCTCACCGAAACCCTCACCCAAAACTTCACCGAAACATTCTCCTACCGATAAACCATCTACCTCTCCTACCTCTCCTCATGCAGACATACCAGGAACTTCGGCAGCTGCCTCTTCTTCTTTTCAGCAGTCTGTTTCTTTGCCTGCCGACGTCCTGGCCGAAATTTTGGACACGAATCGGCAGGTTCATTTTCTTGGCACTCAATATGAGTTGCTGCGGAAGACAATGCATGATCCAGAGATTTCGGCATCTCTGGAAACCGAAATATCTATGCTTGGCGATGTTGTTCGGCTCATCAAGGAGCACAATATTGAGTGTCTGTGTCAGGATCAAAACTCTAACAAGAATTTAAATAACACACTCAGAAACTTATGTTAAAGAAGTTGCGGAAAAACAATTTAACAAATATCAATGAAACAGTATATAGAACTAAAATCACAAGTTTATATTGACTCGACTTGATGATTACACAAAACCTCAATCTGTTTAACAGACTAAACAAACGTTCTATACTTATCTATAGAAAGGATCTAAACTATTCTTGAGGTTAATTCTCTCTAAAACAAAACGTATGAATTAATTTTTCTATCAAAGACTTCTATACTATATATACAAGACTGAGTACAAGATAATTATCAAAATAAAGTTGATCTTCATCATCAATACCATAATTATCTTCAACCATATCTCTAACTCATCTTTATCTTCAAGTCTTCTTTATCTTTAGAAGCAGCACTAGCCTTCTTTTAGCAATATTAATCATTTGAGCAGCATAAACATCCTCAGCAGTATTAATCCTTGAGCAGTATTAACCATGCTTGCAGTAGTAATCTTCAACAGCATTAACTACTACCAGTACTAACTCTCCAAGCAGTACTAACTATTCAAGTAGCAGCACTAACTTTTCAAGCAATATTAATTCTACTAGCAGTATTAAAAGTACAAGCAGTAGTAATACCTTTCAACTAGCAGTAGTATCCATCCTTAGCATATTATGACCCAACAATCTCCCCCTAACTTAACTTTTCAGAATGAGAAGTTAAGTTCTTCAACTTAGAGTCTTCATGATGCTTTCAACACTTCAGCTTAGTTCCCCAAATTAGGATCCAGACCCAGACTTTGATTTATGATTCTTCTGATTACAATCTTTGCCATTTCAGAACATGTAGAACATACCAGCTTTGCTCTCAACATTCCTTGTAGCTTAGCTCTGCTATGATCATACACTTTGTCCACCAAGTAATACTCATGATAGCTTTTGTCTATGGTCAGAATATATACTCCACATCTTTCAATTAACATCCAATGGTCAATGCTTCTGAAAACCCTTTCATGATTCATATCTCTGATAATATGCTTAACCCTGTCAGAATCAAACATCATGCATAGGTACTCTACAGCTATCTTGATTAAACTCATTCCAGCTTCTTCCAACACTTTACCATATAATCTCATCCCAACTTTGTGCATTTCTACCAAATCAGACCTGGAGCAACTTCTGATAATTTTACCTCATGTAGCATACACTTCATAGTGATCTCCCAGTCTCTTGATCATGAAGTATTCTTTGCCTTGATCTTTCAAAATATCCCAATGAATGATTTTAGGAGCATTTACTGAAATAGGATCAGCTTGCACAGGTTCTTCATTTTTCAGAGTCATGTACAAATGGAATTGTTGATTGGACTGCTCTGGCTCTGCTAAAGGTTCATCAGTAAGTTCTGCTTCTGCTTCTGCTCTTTCTTCTTCAATTCTTGCTCTTTTTGCCTTTGGCTTGGTGGCAATGGATTTCTTTCTCTTAATTACTCCAGTTTGCTGAGCCAAAGTCTCTTCTTTCTTTTCTTCTTTCTTTTCCTTGACAGGAGTTCCTTCTTCACTTTCTCGGAATGGGTTGTTGAATGTTGAGATCATGCCTCTCTTTCATCTTCCTTTCAGCTTCTTCCCTTTGAGTGGATTCCTCTTTCAGTTTGGTCATCTCCTTCTGGTAGAGTTCTTTAAGCTTTCCAAAAGACATACTTGTAAATATTCCCTCAGGAACTCCAATAGCTCCTTTCAGGAAGTTTATCATCTTTCTTCTTTCTTGGTTAGCTAAGTATGTCTTGGAGGGTTGTCTTTGTCTAGTCTTCAGTGGTAGCCTTTGCCTTGAAGCCTTCTTTGTGACTTTCTTAGCAGCAGCTGTAGACTTCAGACTCTTTTGATATTCCTCATTCAGCTTAGTAGCCAATTCCAAAGTTATCTCTCTGTCTTTTGCAGATTAGATTTGTTCTTCCTTTTCCAACTCTTCTTGAAGATTTTTGGCCAATTATTCATCCAACTGTATCTGTTTATGTTTCTTCACTGGTTGCTCAGACTCAACCATCTTTTCCTTTCCCTTCTTTTTTGCATCCTCCATATTGTCTTCTTTTAGTTTCTTTTCTAATCCTCCTTCTTTGATCATTACTCCCTTAGCCTTTTGAGTGGCTTTGGGAGTGTCATTCTTAGCTTTTACAAGGGTTTCTGCAATTTCAATTTCCTCTCTGGACAATGTTGTTTCTGCTGCAGTTTTCTCTGTTTCTACTTCTTTTGTAGTTACTGCTGCTGGCTCAGTTACTGCTTCTTCTGTATTTTCTGCTGCATTTGCTTTTTCTGTTTCCCTATTTAACTCCCCCTCAAAATGAGCTTCCATACTAACAGGGCTTTGTTTCTCCCCTTCAGCTTGTCTCTCCCCCTTGTTGAAAGCATCTCTCCTTTTCTTTAAAACATACTGCTTTCTTCTCTTTTTCTGCACCAACCTCTGAACCATCTTCTTTAGTTTGGTAATCTGCACTTGTTGAGACAGTATTACCAATTTCATCTCCTCTATATCTGCACCCTGTTTGATGACATCAAGATTGATATTTCCCATAGTTTCCAACAATTCATCATAGTTATATCTGTCCTCACCTCCTTTAGGTGTGTTGACCACCCTTGAAGGATCCTTGGATCTTTTAGTAGAGGTCTTCTGCCTAGCAGAAGCAGCCTCTACCCCTTGGTTTCTTGGCACCTGGGACCTTTGGATGATTGTTCAGCCAAAGTTTCCATGGGGAAGATCTTAGATATGTTCACACTGTCCTTCCCTGCACTTTGTGCAAAGTCAGTAGTGTGAGCCTTACTACCCATATGCTTTTCCCTCTCCTTATTGAGCACCTTCTTGGGGTTGAGAGACACCCCTGTGTTTTTCCTATCGATATTCTCTAATGGAGAATGCTCGATTAGAGGGCTTGAAGGTTTTGGGGGTGAAGGTACAAGAAGGGAAGGAACCTTCTTTACCTTTTTCCTTATATAGATTTTGGTGATGGGGGATGTGAACTTTTCAATAGGAATCTGAGGAGGATTACTAGAAATGAGTGGTGTGGGTAGGTCATCAGTTTGGTTGTCGAATGAGGGCTTTGACACTGATGCCTCACCATGGGAATGTGACACACCCATCATTGTAGAGAACAATGGGGTGTCTTGTCCAGAAAAGTCCTTGGAGGGCCTTTTCATGTTTGAGAATACCTTCCCTTTGGGAGGTTTTGGTACATACACCTCTTGAAAAGAGGGTAGATCCATCAATTCCTTCAGTATAATATCTTGTACAAACCTGGGATACATGTAAAAGCTTTTGGATTTGGTATCCAGGTTTGACATAAAATCATTGAAGATCATTTGAGAGAAATTGAACTTTCTAGAGGTAGCTAAGCAGACCAAAGCATAACCTAAGGTACTGCTAAACTTACTCCATCCAGTTGTTTTTCTTGAAATGCAATGTTGGAGGGTATGAACAAAAAATCTTCACTGTGGTGAAAATCTGTTCTTGAAAAACTTGAATACATCAGTGGGACCTTCATACCCCATATTACTAAGAGTTTGGAAGAGATCTTCCTTAGGTAAGGAGGTTATACCTGAGGCATCATCTAAGCATAGATGGATGCGAATACATTCCTCTTAGATGGTCAGGGGTTTATCACACACTCTGGTTTGAATGACTTGAGGCCCTTCTTCAGTGTGAATGGTAGCATTGGCTCAGAACTGTCTTTGATGTTCCACATAGATTGTGGGATTGACAGTAAGAGCGTGGGCGATGTGTGAGGATTTGAGGAAATCCACTATGGCATGGAAACCTTCAGCTTGCTTTAGTTTCTGCAACATGGCGAGCTCGTTGTGTTCATCAAAGAATGCTCGTCCCGCCATCGTTCTGGTTAAATCTAGCGTTCGAATTGTTCCTAGGGTTGACACTGGTAAGCAAGAACTCGAGAGAGAGAAGAAGAAACAATGGAAGTTCAAAGAGCCGTTTGTATTTTGGCGGTCACAAAGGGTATTTATAGGTGGAGGGTTTCAGTTAGAAGCAGTACTAAGTACCCTAGCAGTATTAACTAACTCGCAGTATTAACTCATATTAGCAGTAGTAACACATACTGGCAGTATTAAGACAGACTAGCAGTATTAACGCATACCAGCAGTAGTAACCCTGATTAGCAGTATTAAATAAGTCAAGCAGTAGTAACTTTGTACTGGCAGTATACACCACCTAGCAGTAGTAACCATACTTAACAATTTTTGAAAAATTATCATGAGTAATATAGCGAGCAATTTTAACTGATTTAGAAGTACCTAGTATCCATTTGAAGCAATCTGAAACATTGAAACACACAAGGTTAGTAGCACCATGCACAATATAATATAAGAAAGTAGACAGGATGGAATCTATACAGGTACATGAGACAAAAGATAATAGGCTTATTCAGAGTTTATCATGCCCACACTTGTGACCAAAAATGTAAATCTACCCACATCAAAAGCTTTAGTGAATAGATCAGCAAATTGGTTACTTGTATGAACTTTCACAACCTGAATTAGCTTCTTTTCATTACAGTCTCTGATAAAATGATACCTGATTTCTATATGCTTTGTTTTGGAGTGCTTGACTGGATTATTAACAATGCTAATAGCACTGTTGTTATCTATGAAGATTGGAGTGTGAAGAAAGGTCATACCATGGTCCAGCATTTGATTCTGAATCCAGAGTACTTGAGAACAGCAGCTTGCAGCAGCTATGTACTCTGCTTCTGTTGTAGATGTGGACACTGTGGTTTGTTTCTTGCACTGCCATGATACTAGTCTTGCACCCAAAAACTGACATCCCCCTAAAGTTGACTTTCTATCCAAATTTGCACCACCCAAGTCACTGTCTGAATAAGCAAGTAGGTCAAATGGTGAGTCATGAGGATACCAAAGACCTAATCTAGGTTGGCCTTTGAGATATCTGAATATCCTCTTGACTGCTTGAAAGTGTGACTGCTTAGGCCTTACTTGAAATCTGGCACACAAACAAACAGGAAACATGATATCTGGTCTTGAAGCAGTGAGATACATGAGGGATCCAATCATGGATCTATAGTGATGAACATCCACATCCTCCCCCTCAAGATCTGCAGTGATTTGTTTGTGTGTCTCTATGGGTATGCTTGCAGGCTTTGAGTCTGAGAAACCAAACTTATTAAGAATGTCCTGCACATATTTGGATTGACTTATAAAAATTCCATCTTTCTTCTGCTTAACTTGTAGCCCTAGGAAGAAGGTAAGTTCACCCATAGAACTCATCTTGAATCTCTTGTGCATCAAATCTTCAAAATCTCTGCACATTTGATCTTTTGTGGATCCAAAGATAATATCATCCACATAGATTTGTACAATTAGGATGTCCTTCTTCTTCCTCTGAATGAACAGAGTCTTGTCTATGATTCCTCTTTGAAACCCATTTTCCAAGAGATAGGTAGACAGAGTGTCATACCATGCCCTTGGTGCTTGATGTAGCGCATAGAGTGCCTTCTTCAATTTGTATACTCTGTCAGGATAATTTGGATTCTCAAATCCTGGAGGCTGACAGACATACACTTCTTCTTCAATTCTTCCATATAGAAAAGCACTCTTTACATCCATCTGGTAGACTTTGAACTTCATGAAAGATGCATAGGCTAAAAATAGCCTGATTGCCTCTATCCTGGCCACTGGTGCAAATACTTCTTCATAATCAATACCTTCTTCTTGAGTATACCCTTGTGCCACTAATCTGGCATTGTTCTTTATTACAATTCCTCTCTCATCTTTCTTGTTCCTGAAGATCCATCTTGTGCCAATTGCTCTGTGTCCCTTTGGAAGATCCACCAGATCCCATACATCTTGCAGCACAAACTGCAGTAGCTCCTCTTGCATTGCTTCTATCCAGCTTGGATCCTTCATTGCATCAAATGCCTTTTTGGGTTCAACCTGTGATAAAAAGCAAGATAATAAACCTGATTGTAGATCTTTCAATCCCCTAACTTGCTTTGTTGCCTTGTGATCATTGGAGAATTGATGTCACCAATCACTAATTGAGGAGGATGATTCTTCTGGGTTCTTGTAGCATTGACAGCCTCTTCATTAAGATTGACTTCAAGATTGGTGTCATTCCTTTCTGGAGAGCTTCCACCATACACTGAAGAATCATCATCTGTGTCTTCTTCTTCCAAAACTGGCATCTCAGGACCTTTGATTCCTGAATCTGAGGGCTGATCTTTCTTTTCACCTATGTCCTCTTCATTCTGAGTTGGTTCAGTGTCCTTTGAATCTGAATTATCTTTCTTATCTTGGTCACAGAATTCAATAGGATCAGCAGTAGGTGTTGGGAACAACACAAACTCTTGTCTTTGTACTTGTGCCTTTTCTGTTCCTGTTTCTGCATTATGCTCATCACTGAAACTCAAAGAATTAGTCAATGAATCAATGTCAAATATCCAATCAGGACCTGAACTAAGTTGATTTGGTGTGTTCTCATTGCATTTGACATTGTCACTTTCTTCAATAATCCTAGAAGAGGTGTTAAAAACTCTGTAGGGCTTACTTTGAGATGAATAACCAACAAGAAACCCATCCTCAGCTTTGCTATCAAACTTGCCTAGGTGAGTTTTGGTATTGAGAATTGTGCAAGGACACCCAAATGGTTTGAAAAATCCAATAAAAGGTTTCTTCTTTTTAAAAAGCTCATAAGGTTTCTTGTCTTGGGATTTTACTACTAGAACTCTGTTTTGAACATAGCAGGCAGTAGTAACTGCTTCTGCCCAAAAAGTGATTGGAAGTTTTGAATCTGCCAACAGAGATCTAGCAGCTTCTATCAGAGTCCTATTTCTCCTTTCAACAACACCATTCTGTTGAGGAGTCCTAGGAGCACTATATTGTTTCTCAATGCCTTTTTCCTCACAAAAGTTGTTTAGGTCATTATTTTTAAATTCAGTTCCATTATCAGACCTAATGACTTTAACTCTTAGATTTGTTTGGTTTTCAATTCTAAGAACAAAGGATTTGATCACTCCACTTGTCTCATCCTTAGTCCTCAGAAAATAGACCCAAGTGAATCTAGAGAAATCATCAACAATAACCAAGCAGTAGGATTTCTTGCCAATACTCATCACATTTGTAGGTCCAAACAGATCCATATGCAGTAAATTAAGAGGTGAAGAAATTGTATTTATCTCTTTGGACTTATGAGAAGTTTTGTGTTGTTTGCCTTTAAGACATGCAACACAATGATCATCACATGAAAATACCTTTTGTGGCAAACCTCTTACAAGGTTGTTTTTCACAAGTTTATTCATTGGTTTAAAGTTCATGTGACACATCCTTCTGTGCCAAAGAGATGATTCATCTACTGAAGCTTTTGAAAATAAACAATTTAGAGATGAATCAGAAACTACACTCTCCAAGTCTAAACAATAAACATTATCCTTCCTAGGAGTTCTAAGTAGTATCATACTGTCATCAACTACCTTGAACCCTGGAGCAAGGATAATACATTCAGTATCAGTGAATAATATGCTATGTTTCTTGTCACAGACTTGTGATACACTTAACAGGTTGTATCTTAATTGCTCAACATAGTATACATCCTCAAAGATCATCTTACCTTTTGGCACATTACCTTTTCCACTTATCTTACCACCTGCTGGATTATCACCAAAAGCAACATGTCCTCCGTCAATTCTTTTGAAGTTTTGAAGGCAGGCCATGTTACTTGTCATGTGCCTGGAACAACCACTATCAACATGCCAAAAGCCAAAGTGGTCTTGGGTTTCCCATTCTCATCAACATATTCATATTCAAACTGGATGAGATTATCACACTGAGAAATCTTATTGCTTGAATACTTTGTCACAATAATGGGTCTGTTACTGAAAGCAATACTAACTTGATTGGCAGTACTAACTTTGTTAGCAGTACTAACTGGGTTAGCAGTAGTATTGCTTGCAGCAGCATTATTTCTGTCAGCAGTACTATTTGAAGTAGCATTACTAACAGATTTCTTTACTTTTGGAACCCAAACCTGGACAAAGTTGTTTGTTGTCTTTGTTTTTAAGTTACTCCTAGGCTTATTTGGAGTATTTTTCTTTGAATTAGCAAACTAATTCTGAACATGAGATTTTATAGGTGTCCTTCTCACATTCTCAGCCATATGATTTCTTATTTGCTTCCTATAACCAACAGGATTTTGTATATTTCTTTGAAAACTGATCCTTTGGTTAATAGGATTGAAATAACAGTGTTTGTCTAGATGATTTTGCTTGCCACAGATAAAACAAGGCTTTGGTCTGTTAATTTTTTTCAGATCAATTCCTTGTTTTAATGCCCACTGATTATTTCTATTTCTTTGATTTCGCCTTGTTTTATCATGTTTTTGGGGTTGATTCTGTTTACAAGTACAGGGATTAACAACATTGGTTTGCATGTAATGAACTCCCTGTACCTTTCCCTTTCCTCTCTTATGGGTCTCAGCTTTTTCATTCTTAACAGTCTCTTCTCCAGACTTTAATTTCTCACTCTTGACAAAAGGTTTACCCCCTCTTTCATTTGTCAGAATGTGGTTTTCTAGGGGAATATCTTTTTGGTCTTTCTCCTTCTTACTCTCAGAGTCCTCTTCTTCAGAATCTGCCTCAATCACTACTTTGTCTAAAGGATCTACTTCAGTGGCTCCTTCAGGTAATTCCTTCTTGTCATGTCTTTCTAAGAGATCAGAGGTAGGAGGAATATAGTTATTGTTGTATGGTGGAAGGATGGTGTTGTAGCCTATTCCTCTTCTAAGTTTGTCATGGACTTGAGTTTTTAAAAGTGAGTCCATTTCTTTAGAAGCATTGGAATATTTCTCAATGTCCAGCTTGGCTTTCTCAAACTCACTCCTTATCTTCTCACATTCCTCTTCAGACTTTTTAAGCTTAATCTCTAACTGATTTTTCTCCCACTTCCAGTAGTTTGTATCATAGGAATATTGAAGTTCATTAGCCTGGTAAGACTTAATTTGTTCTTCAAACCTCTCAACAATCAGGACATACTCTTTTCTATCTTTTTCTAACCTTTTAAGGTCATCACACATACTCTGATTGTGATCCTTGTACCTTTTAACAGTTTCAATACAGGTTTTAGAGCAAAGATTAGAAGTTACCTCTGTGGGAATATCAGTGCTTTCTGAAACTTTAGCCATTAAAGCTTGATTCTGAACTGCTTCTTCTGCTTGGTCACTCCAGTCAAATCCCATTCCTTCTTGGGAAACAAGAGCTTGAGAAGAGTTCCTACTTTTGAAGCTAGTGGACTGTGATGGTTGATGGTTGCTAGTATGTTGTTGAGGCATTCCACTTCTGCATTCTCTTGCAAAGTGCCCCAGCTTGTGGCATTTGTAACATTCAACCTTGGATTTATCAAATCCAATTCCATCTTCTCTTTTCTGAGCAAAGTTGATCCGTCCAGTCCTTTTAATGAATCCTTTTACCCTCATAGTCAGCATAGCCATCTGCCACTTGATGTCCATCTCTTCCAGATCATCAGCATTTATCTGTTCTAAGTCATCATTAATTAGAGAGGAATTAGCATGACTAGCTAGAAAAGCTTCTAAAACTGAGTCATTGGATCCATCTTGCTTTGATCCATGGGCAGTGCTAATTGATTCTGTATTAGCAGTAGAATCAGTAGAGGATGATAAAAGGGCAGCATTGTATGAGTATCCAGAGGGCCTCTTCTTTGTTTCTACCTCTGCTTCAAACACCCTAAGATCATTATAGAGGTCATCCAATTCCTTGTCCTCCAATTGATCATTCTGTCTGAAGGAGACAGTGTACATAGTCCATTCATCACAAAGAGATCTTAGAAATTTTCTGTTAACATCATCTTGATCTATCTGAACGCCAACAGTAGCCAACTCACCAATTAGCTTATTAAATCTATCAAAAGTTTGAGTCATGGACTCATTCTTTGTAGACATGAAGTTTTCATACTGCTGTTTTAGGATGGCCTTCTGATTTCTCTTGGTACTTTTGGTACCAGAAAAACTTTTCTCCAGAGAATTCCAAAGAGTTTGTGCATCAGAACAGTTGCAGAATTGATGTTGGTACTCATTAGGTATAGGCAAAAGCAGAGCGCTCAAAGCTTTCATCTCTGTCTGCCTCAACTTTCTCTCTCCATCTGTTTTTGGTGGAGGTCTCTTTCCTTCTGCATCCATTTTTCCTCCATCAGAAGGACCATTCTCAATGATGTCCCACATTGAGAAGTCTGTGAGAAGAATGTACTGCTTGATTCTAATCTTCCACATGTCAAACTCATTGGGTTTGAGCATGGGAATCTTTGATACCAAGACACTGTCGCTTGAACTGTCCATGATTAAAGGTTTCTGAATTTTCAGGCTCTGACACCACTTGTCAGGATCGAAACTCAAACAAGAATTTAAATAACACACTCAGAAACTTATGTTAAAGAAGTTGCGGAAAAACACTTTAACAAATATCAATGAAACAGTATATAGAACTCAAATCACAAGTTTATATTGATTCAACTTGATGATTACACAAAACCTCAATATGTTTAACAGACTAAACAGACGTTCTATACTTCTCTATAGAAAGGATCTAAACTATTCTTGAGGTTAATTCTCTCTAAAACAAAACGTATGAATTAATTTTTCTATCAAAGACTTCTGTACTATATATACAAGACTGAGTACAAGATAATTATCAAAATAAAATTGATCTTCATCATCAATACCATAATTATCTTCAACCATATCTCCAACTCATCTTTATCTTCAAGTCTTCTTTATCTTTAGAAGCAGCACTAACCTTCTTTTAGCAGTATTAATCATTTGAGCAGCATAAACATCTTCAGCAGTATTAATCCTTGAGCAGTATTAACCATGCTTGCAGTAGTAATCTTCAACAGCATTAACTACTAGCAGTACTAACTCTCCAAGCAGTACTAACTATTCAAGTAGCAGCACTAACTTTTCAAGCAGTATTAATTCTACTAGTAGTATTAAAAGTACAAGCAGTAGTAATACCTTTCAACTAGCAGTAGTATCCATCCTTAGCATATTCTGACCCAACAGTCTGGATCTCAACAAAGATATCTTTCGATATTTGGATGTTATGCATTCTCAGATAGATAATCTAAGTGCTCCTATCTTCGATTATCTCGATGCGGTACTTAAGGAGGTTATCAGTCTAAATGATAACAATACCTCCTTAACAATGTCAGTGGCCGCTCTCAAAGCCACCTCTAATGCACAGGATCAGGATCTCATCGGTCTTCGGCATCAGGCCTCGGAACAGGAATCTATTAACTCTCAGGTTCTAAGTGCCCTGCAGAGTATAAATCGGCGACTTCACTCTCTACCTGTTGTGGTGGCTCAGTATTATGTTGGGTCGCTCGATATCGATATCACTGAGTCTGCCTTCACGCCAGACGACCGAACTACTTTGGATCGGATTGACAGGCGTCTTGATCGTGTGTCGGCTAAGGCTGGTCTGTTCTCCCAGGCATGTACTGAGGGGGAGAAAGCTATTGAGGGGGAGCAAATTACCCCACATTATCATTTCCAGTAGAGTCAGGGAGCACCTTCTTCTGTTGCTCCTACTTATACCGAACATGCCGAAACTACGACCGCCGAAGAGAAGGTAACCGACCACCCTGAGGTGGTCGAAGAGTTTGAGGGGGAGAAACTGCCCAAGAAAGATAAGGGCAAAACAAAGTTAACACCGGATGAAGTAGTTGCTGAAGAAAAGCGTTTCAAATATGTTCTCATCAAGAAAGCTGCCGACGGTGGTGGTATTCATCTCGCTCCCCCAAAGATTACCTCTCCTTGTCTGGGTCTATATGAAGAAGAAATCCAAGCTGCCAAATTAGCTCAGATGGCCCATGACAAGGATTCTGAGCTAGCCTTGGAAATAGCTAAGGAGGAGGTTGATCTAAATAAAGCTCCTACTAATGCTATTAAGGCCCAGGAAAGTGCTCTGGAAGGCTCGACAAAGAGAAACGAGGAGATCAAAGCCAAATGCATTGAATGGTACCGACAGTCCCTCAACCGACGATGTTGCCTTGACAAAATCATTGACGTGAAAATTATTAGACCGTCTGCATGCTGCAATGCTATTCAGCTCTCAATCACAAGAGAGGATGCATCAATATCGGTGGATAGACTGGACTCGTTGGTTAGTTTTGGAGTTTTGGAATGGATGGAAATTGCTATATGTTTGGAGAAAAGCAGAAGTGCTTTAAAACCTGAGGTTGATAAATATCTCACAGATCTGCAATCAAAGTTCAGTTCCTACCGAAGAACTTACAAAATTATTCACACTCCTGCCGAATAACAAATAATCGAGAATCTCTAGTCTGGTCTTCCTCCTCCCTCAAAGCCGAAATCCAAATCTAAGAAAGAAGATGTGTTCGCTCAGATGGACAGAGAAGGAAAAGTTCCCAATACTTCAAATTTTGATCTCACCAATCCAACTTTGGTCCCTCATCCTTCTACCACGGTGCTAAGTGAACCGACTCGTGGGATCTTCTTCAACGATGCTTTCGGTCAGACTCGTTTCTTCATAATGAGTCAGATTCCCATTGCCGATACTTCCTTTTTGCATGGGATCATTCAGATCATTCCCATTAATGCAGAAGACATCTCTGTGGCGGCTACAAATGATCTAAAGAAAAGAGATGTTGATTCCTCCTTCCCTTTTGAATAGCTTACTTCTTTTCTTTTCTTTCATCGTACTTTTTATTGAACTTGTATTGTAATCTTTTTAACAAGATTAATACATAGTGTAATTTCTAGTTAAACATAAATAGTCTGTACATTTCATTATTTCATTCTTTTATACCTGTAAATATCGGATACTCTAAAAAATTCAAAAAGAAACAAAAAGAATGGTCTATGTGAAAAAGAACCCAAAAGAGTATGGAAAAGGGTCAAAATGCATTATTCATTTACTTTCAGTTTTATGAGATGTTATCATCAAATAGGGGGAGATTGTTGGGTCATCTAAGATTTAAGGATAACCTCTCCTTAGTCTTTATTGATGTTTGAACTTTGTACTTTGATTTATGGTTCTTTGTAATAGCTTAGTTATGGTTAAACAGATCGGTGAGTCGAAGACAAATCGAATTCAACATGAAGGAAGTCTACTATGTGGATTGAGTTGAACTTCAAAGTGAACTAAGCTTTATCTGTCGATTTCGTATTCGGCAGATCACCCTTATGCCGATTTCTTATTCGGCATATCCTTCCCTTGTTGCCGAATCATCCTTGTTCGACAGATCTCTCATCTGCTGAATCATTCTTGTTCGGCATCACATGCCACCTCTTCGGCAGTTTCCCTTCTTACCGATTGCTCATTTATCTGTAAGATCATTTATGTCAAACCCTCTTGACTTGACATACTTCCTCATTCCCAATGATCTTCTGATAATGGGAATGGAAGCTTCCTTCTATGAGAAGATATACACTTGGCCTAAATGTGATTGAGACGTTTATTTTCTAATAGATCTCAAAAAGATTTTCCCAAGTATATTTTATTTAGATATTATACTTTCATAGTACAAAAGTTACCTTTTGTATTGTGATAGGTCACATCAAATATCTTATAATTTATTGACAATATCTCAACCACCCTTGCCTTTATTGTTCCTTGTCCTTTGCACTCATTACATTGGATAGTATATAAAGGATGGAGGTAGGACCTTTCTATTTACGCTTTCAGCTCAAGACTTCTCATTTGCAAGATTTCAAGCAGGTTGATAGCTTTCACTTTCTTTCTAAGATTTAGTCTTTGTGTTCTTTAAAGTCTTCTTAGTGTTAGATTGTTTTGAGTAGTTCTTAGCTATTCTTTTCCGCAAACAATCTTTGTTCTCTTTGTGTAATTCTTGATATTCATATCAATAAAAGATTTAAAAATTAAGTACAATTTTGTGTATTGTATTCAACCCCCCCCCCCCCCTTCTACAATCCTTGTTTTGCTAACAAGGGACCAACATATATGTATGTATACATGTGTTGTTTGTTAAACCGCGATGGATCTATATATATTATTGTATATATGTATGTATATTGTTGTATGCATGTGTACATGTTAATGTATAGATAGTATGTGTGTGTTCTTTGGTAATCGCATATGATGTGTATATGTGTTGTATGCATGCGTACATGTTAATGGATCTATTGGGATTTAAAGGGTTCTATTGGGCTTTAAAGTGTTTCATTGGGCCTTAATGGATCTATTGGGTTTTAAAAGGGTTTCATTAGGCCTTAATGGATCTATCGGGCTTTAAGGGGTTCTATTCGGCTTTAAAGAGTTTCATTGGGCCTTAATGGATCTATCGAGACTTAAAGGGTTCTATTGGGCTTTAAAGGGTTTCATTGGTCCTTAATGGATCTACCGGGCTTTAAAGGTTCTATTGTGCTTTAAATGGTTTCATTGGGCCTTAATGGATATATAAGACTTTAAAGGGTTCTATTGGGCTTTAAAGGATTTCATTGGGCTTTAATGGATCTATCGGCCTTTAAGGGGTTCTATTGGGCTTTAAAGAGTTTTATTAGGCCTTAATGGATCTATCGGGGTTTAAAGGGTTCTAATGGGCTTTAAAGGGTTTCATTGAGTCTTAATCGCTCTATCGGGCTTTAAGGGGTTCTATTGGGCTTTGAAGGATTTCATTAGGCCTTTATGGATCTATCGGGGTTTAAAGGGTTTTATTAGGCTTTAAAGGGTTTCATTAGGCCTTAATGGATCTGTCGAGCTTTAAAGGGTTATATTTGGCCTTAATGGATCTATTGGGCTTTAAGGGGTTATATCGGGGTTTAAAATTTAAATTGTTTCATTGGGCCTTAATGGATCTACCGGGCTTTAAGGGATTGTATCGGGGTTTAAAGGGTTCTATTGGGTTTCAAATGGTTTCATTGGGCCTTAATGGATCTATCGGGCTTTAAAGAGTTCTATTGGGCTTTAAAGAGTTTCATTGGGCCTTAATGAATCTATCGGGCTTCAAGGGGTTTTATTGTGCTTTAAAGGGTTTCATTGGGCCTTAATGGATCTATCAGGGTTTAAAGGGTTCTATTGGGCATTAAAGGGTTTCATTGGGCTTTAATGGATCTACCGGGTTTAAAGGATTCTATTGTGCTTTAAAGGATTCTATTAGGATTTAAAGGGTTTCATTGGGCCTTAATGGATCTATCGGGCTTTAAAGGATTTCATTGGGACTTAATCGATCTATTGGGCTTTAAAGGGTTCTATTGGGCTTTGAAGGGTTTTATTGGGCCTTAATGGATCTATTTGGCTTTAATTAATTCTATTGAACTTTAATCGATGTTATTGGGCTTTAAAGGGTTGTATTGGGCTTTAATTAATTATACTGGACTTTAATCGATTCTATTGGGCTTTAAATGGTTCTATTGGGCTTTAATGGATCTATCAGGGGTTTTAAAAGGGTCCATTAGACTTTAAAGGGTTCTATAACCCATGTAGGCCCACTGAAGTTCATTAAGCATCTTTGAGTCAAATATGACCCACCAAGATTTTATTTTACGGTTTATTATTTTATCTTAAAAAATATATCAGTATCTAAATATTATAAAATATAGTTCATTTACAGTCATTCAGTAAAATACGACCCCTAAATCTGCAAAATTAATATTTAAAACTTAATTGAGTTTCTTCAATTTTTCCTTTCCCCCCCTAAAATTTTATTATTGTTGTAGGATAAGTGTGTCATCGTCTAAAGGATATGACGATAGAGATAAAGATAGAGATAGAGATAAGTATATCAAAGTTAGATTAGAACTGAAATATCTCATAGTTATCTACTTGTAACTCATCCCTATTTAAATGTATTTTGATTAATGAGAATTACAAATTCATTCACTCCATTTATTACTGTTCTATTCGTTTTTTCCTTTAACACGTTATTAGCACGTAAAGCTCAAAGTTGTTTTTCATCGTCTCTAAACGATTGGTGCACGTTGTCATTGAACGGCTTATCGCAAAATTGCATCGCTACTGCGTTATCTTTTGCTCGTTGCCACGCATGTCAAAAAGAAAAATCTAGTAAATTTACTATCAATTTCTTCATAAGTGAATATTATGAATCATATTTATTTTTTTCTTAAGTTTTCTGTAGAATACTTCCGTTATTTTCGTGATTGATATTAATTGAATTCACAAACCAAAAAAAAAACAAATCGCATTCATGATTATTTAATTTTTTTTATTGAAATAATTAAATAAATGAAATTATATTGACGTAAAAAAACTATATTAAATTTTTTCAATTTATATGTGATTTTAGTATGATTATGATCTAATTATCTGAATTATTTGGATAATTGAATGATTTTATTTTCATTTTTTTTAATTATCAAAAGCAATTAAATAAATAATTTTTAATTATCCACAAGGTATATGTATTATCTTTTTTTTAACTAAAAAAAACTTAATTTGTTTTTTTCATTAATTTATATGACGTTTTTATTTAATAAATATTTATTATATTAACTTTTATTTAAATTTAATATTATCTATTTATGTGAGCCAATGTTGCATTATTTTTGGACATGTTTACTTAGTTTTATTTAATTGGACCTATTAAATATATTATTTTAAACTAGTCCAAATAATGAATTAGACTATTAATTATTTTAATATTTGTTTCATCTTATTTATTTTATTTGTGTTAGTATAACTTTTATTGTTTTAAATATATCGTTTTTTATTTAGTCATCCTCAATTAGTTACAATTTTGACATTTTAATTGGTTAATTTAATTACGTTAACATTATGTTATTTAGATCAATTACAGTTTAATTATGGATATGATAAAATTTATTGTTTTGAACTACTATTATTATTATTTATTAATATTTATTAATATTTATCAAATTAAATTACAATATTCCTATATTTGTATGGTTAATTTAAATGTTCATCTAATATTGGTATGTTTAGATGTTTATCCAATTAGTTTACAATATCAGTTGATTAATTATTTATTTATTATTTGTTTATGTTAATATTCAAATGTTTTTCTTAATTAATAATTGTTATAATTCAAATGCTTATCTTTGTAATGAGTTCCTACTCATTAACCTCAATCTTATAAATTATGTTTGAATTTACACTTCCAACCCCCATAACTTTGGTTATTTTTCCAAAAGCTCCAAAAATAGCATGAAAAATGTTAAATTCAAACATTTATCTTGATTGTGAGTTCCTACTCATAATTTTAAACTTATATAATTAATTTTTTGAAGTTACACTTCCAACCCTATATATTTTGGTCTTTACCAAAAGCGCCAAAAATACTATTAAAGTATTAAAATTGGCTTCATATACCAAACTCATAGTCATTTTGGCTTCATGCCAAATGCTATATAATTGACAATGTTATATTTAAATTAAATAAATAACAAGATATTGACTGGATTTTGTCAAACGGTTGTAAACAACCCTAAGGTTTGTAGGGACTTAAGAAATCCATGTGATTCCCCTATAACCTACAACCTGGAAATCTATTAGATTGAGTGATTTCTTTTTCGCAAACTGAAATATTGATGAAGTATTATCAACAAAATGTAAGCATACAAAAATCCAATATTGTTATGATAATGAAATTTCATACATAAAATAATAATTATAACCACAATTCACTGTCTTATCAAACATAAAATCATATATTATCCCTTATATATGTAAATGGTTGATACAACTCATCCTGAAATCAACGTCGTAAACTCAAAAGAATTTGAGTACTCTAAATGAGTATATAAATCTCATTTTGAAAGGTACAAGAAAATACCTAAAGCCCATCAACTCCCTATTGACCTTAAAACCAACATCTTGAAAAGATACAAGCAAATACCCTCATGTTTTGAGACGACAGATAAATCCTAACTTTCATATGAATACCTTTACTAGAAACCCCCAAAGAATTGTGGGATGTCCCGAAAGGGAGAATCGGGAGTATTCATGAATATGTACTTTCCGAACTAATCGTACAGTGGAATGAAACCCACTTACTCGATTACAAAAAGGTATCTGATTTCAACAAAGAAATGTTATATTCAAAACACGTCTCAATCTCTGTGGCAAATAACTCACAGAAGATGACATGATTCTTAACATTATTTCCATATTTCATATATCAGTAAATATTAATGAACTAATATAAGTTGGAATGTAACCTTTAGACAAACTCTATCAACCTACTGCAAGTGGTAGAGAGACACAATAAAATTCTTTCAAATAACAACACCAGATATGTCGGGACAAAGAAAATTCCCGAGATCAATAATAAAAGTATTAGAGGTGGAACAACTCTAAAGAATAGTAAACGAAAGAAAATTTCTCACACGACATCTATATACCACGTGGACAAGACCGTGGAAAGGGTCAGAGTCATGACATTAGTTGGAAAGATTTTCCAATCCTTTGAGCAGAGATGCAACTACTGCCCAGTTGATATTGGATAGTCAAAGAAGAAATACATTAATTACCAGTCATTTCGAAAAGGTGAACAAGTTGAAAATGAACTATATCATATTAATTTTAAGATTGACTAAGAATAGGTTTCTCGGACATTTATTTTAAGTATTAAAATTAATTTATTTTGCTTATATAAAATTGAATATGTAACCATTATAGATGTAAAGAAATACATCTAAATAAATAACAAAACTATCAATATTTTCCATTCCATGTAAGAATGTATCGAGGAGAACTTGAGTTTTTGTAGAATATTCCACGCAATCTAAAATGATAGGCAAATACTTATTTTATAATTCATCCAACCAAAATACTTAGACAATGGATTGTCATTTTCTTGTTGGTACAAGATTAATAGAAACCTTGTAAACATATTCGTATCAAATGAAAATTATAATGGAAATGAGCATATATACAGAAGTTCTAATGAATATGAAAGTAAACATATATCATGGAAACTAATGTGTCAAACTAGTAAATTATTGGGTCATCGAAACATTTTTTTTGTCACCAATAAAGAACTTTAGGGCAATGACACATATATGTTTCGACATGACCATGTGGGACACCAGGGTTATGACATAGTGATCCGTGTATTTCAAAATACACATAGACATATTCTCTTTCGAGTGAAAGGCAAAATGAGGCAAATTGCAACTGTTGACTTTTGCATTATAAGAAGCAGCACTGCCATCATAATATGCCCTCTCAAATACCTAAAAGTTTTGTATATCCTGATCCTTAGCCAAGACAGGAATGAGACCATCCTAAAGCTAAGAACATAATACAAAAATATTCCATTGTTACAATGAATACAATGTGATACTTATGGACATAAACATCCAGAATGCAGGACATTAAAGTACTTTATGATTCTGATTTTGACACGATGAACGCATGTCCTATTATTGTCCACATGAAATACTGCACTCCTAGCACTAGCTATACGTTTAAGGGCTCACCACCCTGATTATTTCATCAAGTCTACATGACTTGGAATGCTGGATAATTTTCATCATAAGGATTTGATGTTTATTGCATATGTATTGGGATCAATGTAGAGTTTCCTATACCCCATGTGTATATATAAAATGGTCTCATAGAAGTTATTATCAAAAGAATATGATGATATCTAGGGTAGTGGTAATGCGCACCAATTTACCCACATCTATCTTGGGGTTATGCAATTATTATATGCATTTTTTTCGTTTTTAGACCCACTACTAGCTAACCAGCCTCATGCGTCCCAGTTGGTAACTAGGTAGAAACCTGATATTTTACATTTACGCAAATTTGGTTCCATAGTATATGTGCCACTTGCGCCCCCACAGCGCATCCAAATGGGTCCTTAAAGACGATTTGGTATATGTTGGATAAGAATCCCCAACAATTGTCCGTTAATTAGAATATTTGACTAGTGATCTCTTTACCGCTAGCTTTACCGGTTGTCACTTTCATGAGACAGTCTTCCCGTCATTAGGGGGAGATAGGAAAAGGGATTTTTCATGGGAACGACCGGAAGTGTCATTGAATATTCCCACTCTATCTCATTTTGATCCCCAAAACTTCACAACGTAATGTTGGAGTCAAACGAATCAGAATCGATACTTGATACGTTTAATGTTAGTCTAAAAAGTGACAAGATCACATATACGAGTTGCAAATATACTTGCAAGGTTAAAAAGTCCCCAACAGGGGCACAATGCCGTTAGAAAGTGCTTTGCAATCATACATAGTGGAGGTGTGGTTGAGGTCGTAGCTACCAAATGGAAGTGGTGGAAGCTACTTGGTTCGATGGATACTATTCTAAAGGAATAGAATAGTGAGGCACATCCATTTATCATCAATACATAAAACTCTCATGAGATTGTCTTTAATTATAATTATGTCCATGAATCATCACTAGAGGACTCTCCAACGTTAATATTGATTATAGAGATGAATATTAATCTCAAATGAACTATGAGAGTACATATGAGTCGATGGACATATCATATATAATCATTGATGATTTATTCACATATACGATGGCTCATAAGATGATCGAGCACGATGAAATCGAATCAGGCTCAGTTGAATAATATCAACAAAGAGCATATTGACCGAAATGTAAAAAACCAATCTAGAAAGAATTATATTCTTTGACAAAGGAACGAGTATTTGGTCCGGTAGTGCTCACCTACCGAGTGTAAAGCCCGTAGGACATAACCGAGTCTTTTTCAGAAAGCGTAACGAGAATAATAAAGTCGTAATATATAAGGCTCTCCTTTTGGCGCAAGGTTTCTCACAATGCCCTGGATTGACCACAAGGAGACTTACTCTCTCACGATGAACATCCAAATTGTAACATCCCCCGTCCCCGTGGTCCGGAACGGGTGATGTCACATACGAGACTTAACATAAATACATATCTAAATTCAGAGCTACTAATAAAATCTAAACATATATTACAATCCAAACTATCATACCTCAAAAGATTTTATAAACTTAGAAAGATAAAACAAAGTGATTCTAAGAACTCCAAAATAACACGCTCGATCTCAAGTCCCGTCCCCATAAACTTCACTTCGAACCTGTCGTGTCAAAAAACAAAAACACGGCTGAGCACATAACTCAGTGAATGGATTATAATATAAGTTCGAAAATAATAATGAAAACATCAATAACGAAGCAGAAGACTTAAAAATTCATTCGATGAAAGTTCTTGAAACTCAAGTTCATAACAAAAGAGATGTTCAGTAATTTTCAAAGACAATAATTTCAAGAACAATTCACACTTTAATTTCAAAACGTAATATAAATAAAGTCCGTCAATTCCTGTCGTTGTGTTCGTGGGTGGCCAAACCACACGAACTGGGTCGGCATGCGGGCACACACAACGGATCCCCCGTGAATTTAACCACGGTCACATATTCTATGGGTAAAATCTAGAATCGATTCATCGGCCCTGGAGCCAACAAAGTCAGCCAAGTCCTCCCAGAGTGGGTTCACGTAAGCCACATAGGCTTAACTCTGGTGGACCGTCATCTGCAGGACGCTATGACAACAAAGCCGCCATAGAAGGCATCCCAAATAATGTGCCCATTTACTGGGTTCTTCTAAAATCAACGAAAACTAAACAAATGTCACTTACCCAAATGGCGATCACAGAAATTATAATCTATATAATTCACATTTTTCATAAACAATCTCATACGAGACACGTTTTAATAAAACATCAAAATGTTCAAACAATTGATTCAATAAACCAAAATCAATGTGTATGTGTGTGTAGAATTTCGTATTTGTTGATCACGTTCGGTTGATCAATCACAAGGTGGTGAACCACCTTTAGGAAGGGTCAACTACAACAAATAGTTGCCCACGATTCAAAAGAAATGAAATACATACCTTGATCGGATTGAGACGTAACACGTGATCAATCAAGACCGACTACGAACTTTAACCCGTTCGATTGCCTATTTAAACCATCAATTATTAATAATCGCATAACCTAAAACTCAATGGTTATATTATAAGCTTAAGCACGGATTTTGTTCACTTAGACTTTAAACCGATCACTTGGTGTGCGGTTAAACATCTAGATACAAATATCGCCGTTTGATTCTAAACTTTACCCGTTTGTAACTTTGACAAAAACAAACATTCCTATATATGTAAATGATTATAACTTTACAATATATAATCATAATCTACCAACCAACTTCAACTACCTTAACTTACCAACTTAAATAACTTAAGAAGAAATTTATACCTCTAAGAAGGGTTCGTCGCGTAGATTCCGAATATGTAATTATTTCGTCGATTACTTCAACGGATCGTAAGATAATCTAGAGAGAAGTTTTTTTTTTTTAAAGTTTAGAGAGAGAGATGAGAGAGAGACGAGGAGGTGTAAAACAACAGGGACGATATGTAATTTACTCTTATGAATTTTTTTATATATATATATAATTATATAGTTTGGTTAATTGACGGTTTTAACCCCTCAACTATCTTTGGTTGCTATTTTTAATTATGGTTCAATTCGGGTAAAAATAATTATACGTTTTTAAGACAGAGTCTTACAATTATTCCCCCCCTTAAAAAGAGATTTCGTCCCCGAAATCGAATTTACACAGGAAACTTACATCGATTAAAGAATTCGGGGTACTCCCGTCGCATGTGCTCCTCAGTTTCCCACGTCGCCTCACGTTCAGAATGATTTTTCCATAGAACTTTTACGAAAGGAATCACTCTTTTTCGTGTACCTCTCTCATCACGATCAATAATCGCTTCAGGTTCCTCGCGATAAGAAAGATCAGGTTCTACGTGTTCCAAGGGATATTCAATGACGTGTAAGGAATGATAGTTGTACCCTCGAAGTGAAGATACATGGAACACATTATGTATTTGGGATAATTGTGGCAGTAGGGCTAACCGGTAAACCACAACGCCAACCCTTTCCAGAATTTCGAAGGTACCAATATATCTCGGGCTCAACTTTCCTTTTTGACCGAAACGTCTGATACCGCGAGTTGGGGAAACTTTCAAGAAAACTTTATCTCCCGGTTGGAACTCGATAGGTCGTCTTCGCTTGTCGGCGTAGCTCTTTTGACGAGCTTGAGCCTCTTTCATCATTTGACGCGCAATTTCGACCTTCTCGGTAGTAACTTGTACCAGTTCTGGGCTTTCAAGAATACGTTCTCCAACTTCATTCCAACAAGTCGGTGTTCGACATTTTCGGCCATAAAGTGCTTCATACGGGGCCATGCCGATACTTGACTGCCAACTATTATTATAGGAGAACTCTATTAGGTACAAATAACTATCCCAACTTCCATGCCATTCCATCGCACATGCTCGGAGCATATCCTCCAGTGTTTGAATTGTACGTTCAGATTGCCCATCAGTTTGCGGATGAAAGGTTGTACTAAAATTCAAATGTGTGCCCCAAGCTTTATGTAAACCTTCACAAAATCGAGATGTAAAGCGTGGGTCTCGATCGGAGGTAATCGATACAGGAGTGCCATGGAGACGTACAATCTCACGTTGGAATACTTCTGTCAATTTATCAATTGACCATGTTTGTCGGATAGGAAGAAAATGAGTCGATTTTGTCAGTCGATCAACCACTACCCAAATTGCATCGTGTTTCAAGGTCGTGCGGGGTAGTCCGACTACAAAATCCATAGTTACGTGTTCCCATTTCCATACCGGGATGTTCAGCGATTGGAGAAGACCACCCGGACGTTGATGTTCACTTTTAACCTGTTGACAAGTGAGACAACGAGCTACAAAATCGGTGATATCTCGTTTCATTCCAACCCACCAGTAATGGGTCTGTAAGTCGCGATACATTTTTGTTGTACCCGGGTGAACAGAAAACATAGATTTGTGAGATTCGGTCATAATCTGATCTTTAAGCTCCGAGTTATTCGGAACACAAAGACGATCCCGAAACCACAACACGTGATCATCATCGATCCTAAATTCCGAACTAACATTCTCTTTTTCTTGCTGGAAGTTCGCCCACAATTCAACGTCGTCTTGTTGGGCTTCTTTTATCCGAGAAATTAGAGTCGGTTCTACCATCAGATTCGATAGAATTTCTGTTTGTGAACTCGGATAGATTTCCAGTCCGAACCGTTCAATCTCCAAAGCTAACTCTGTAGGAACAAGTAACGAGGAAACCTGTCCCACAGTTTTACGACTTAAAGCGTCGGCGACTACATTAGCCTTACCCGGATGATACTGTATATGAACATCGTAATCCTTTAGAAGTTCGAGCCACCTCCGTTGACGCATATTTAACTCTTTTTGAGTAAATATATATTTAAGGCTCTTGTGGTCGGTGAAAACTTCACATGTTTCACCGTACAAATAATGACGCCAAATTTTAAGTGCGAAGATAACCGCAGCCAATTCGAGATCGTGAGTCGGATAATTGACCTCATAAGGCTTTAATTGACGTGATGCATATGCGATCACTCTACCGTTTTGCATAAGAACACAACCGAGACCTATCTTTGAAGCATCACTGTAAACTTGAAAACCTCCGGTGCCAGACGGTAATACAAGAACAGGTGCGGTAACCAATCGATGCTTCAATTCCTCGAAACTAGATTCTTGTTCGAAACCCCAATTGAATTTGACTCCTTTTCGGAGTAATCGGGTTAACGGTAGAGATATTTTAGAAAATCCTTCCACGAATCGTCTATAATAACCGGCCAGACCCAGAAAACCATGAACTTCAGATACGTTCGTAGGTCGAGGCCATTTAGTAACAGTTTCAATTTTCGTTGGATCGACTTTGACACCTTCCGCAGAAATTACGTGTCCGAGAAAAGATACTTGATCAAGCCAAAATTCACACTTAGAACGTTTTGCGTATAACTTTTTCGTTCGAAGAGTTTCAAAAACGATGTGAAGATGTTGATCATGTTTCTCTCTTGACTTTGAGTATATCAATATGTCATCAATAAACACGATAACAAAGTCGTCGAGATAATCTTTGAAAACCCGATTCATAAGATCCATAAAGACCGCTGGAGCATTAGTTAGCCCGAAAGGCATTACTAAGAATTCGTAGTGCCCATAGCGAGTTCTAAATGCGGTTTTCGGAATATCACAATCTCGGATACGAAGTTGATGGTACCCGGACCGAAGATCAATTTTGGAAAAGTATCGTGCCCCTTGTAATTGATCGAATAGATCGTCGATTCTCGGCAACGGATACTTGTTACGGATCGATACTTTATTAAGCTCCCGGTAATCAATACAAAAACGCATTGTACCATCTTTCTTTTTGACGAAGAGAACCGGAGCTCCCCAGGGTGAAACGCTGGTTCGAATGAAACCTTTCTTTAATAAATCATCGAGTTGAGTTTTGAGTTCCTTCATTTCAGTTGGATCCATTCGGTAGGGAGCCTTAGAAATAGGAGAAGCTCCCGGAACTAGATCGATGGTAAATTCGACTTCCCGGACTGGTGGTATACCCGGTAAATCGTCGGGAAACACATCAAGATATTCGGAAACAACAGGTACGGGTGCAGATGTAGGGATTATCTGTTCGGGATCTTGTAACGAGGCCAGAAAACCTTCATTACTTTGCCAAGTATACTGGTGCACCGTAATAGAAGTTAAAGCGCTAACATCTTCTTTTGGAGTACCTCCTTGGAAGATTGCCTCTGGTTTGTCAACATCTCCAAATAATATTTGCTTGGCGTTACAGTCTATAGTTGCATGGTGGTGTGACAACCAGTCCATACCCAATATTAATTGAAAGTGGGACATGTGCATTGGAAGTAGAGTGACCTCCCGTATGCGATCTCCAACAAATAACGGCAATTTGAAAATCGTGTTAACACACAGATTGAACCACCCATTGGGGTAGATATTACGACTGGACATTCGGTGGTTTGTTCATAAGGTTTTAACCGGGATTCTAATTTTTCAGAAACAACAGAGTGTGTTGCTCCAGTATCAAACAAGGCATAAACAGATAAATCATTTAAGTTAACATGGCCTGAAATCATACCCGCTTGAGATTTGTCGCCAGGTAATGCAAAGACTCGCCCACTAGTAGTTTCTTGTTTTCCTTTTCCTTTTCCAGCTTTAGGACAATCTCTGGCCATATACCCTTGTTCTTGACAATTAAAACACGAACCGGTCATCTTTAGACACGGACCCGGCCGATGTCGAAGATTGCACTGATCACAAATATTAATTGGACTTGAAACATTTTAACTCCCCCTGTTAGAAAACACTGGAAGTCGTGGCATGAATTGACTTGAATTTTTATATGGTTTAATGTTCAACTTTGACTTTACAAAACGAGGGTTGCCTTGGAAAGATTCAGGTCCATGTTTCTTATTGTCAACGTGTGAAGTTAACTGTTGTTGTTGTGACCGATCAATATTCTTCGCTGCGTCGGACACTTCAGTAACGGTATTAAAAGGAAGATTCAAGAGACTATCCTTATACTTCGAGTTAAGTGTCCATTTAAACTTATTGGCTTGTTGCGCTTGTGTGTCTGCGGTATTTCCTGCAAAACGAGAAAACTTAAGAAAACGAGCCATGTAGTCGGCAACGGTTTCTTCCTCGCCTTGTTGGATCGTTGAATAGTCTTGCACATAAGCATTGCGATCTTCCGCCGTAAAATACTGATTGAAGAAAAATTCTTTGAAGTTATCCCAAGATAAGTTCTTAACAGATGGGTCAGTTTGAACGCAATCTTCCCACCAATTGTTCGCTTCTTTCTCAAACTTGTAAGTAGCCAAGCGGACCCTGTACTGATATGGAATATCTAAGACATTAAAAATATTTTCGATGTGCCAAATCCAGTGTTCAGCATCTACTGAATCTACGGCCATTGAGAAAGATTGAGGTTTCTGTTTATTAAACCTCTCTAGCCATGTATGCATTTCTCCCGTTGGATTACCCGAACTTGATCCAGGATTTCCAATATTTGATGTAGGACCAGAATTTGGATTTGGATTTGTATTCGGATTTGGAGGAAGATTTTGTGCCGTCTGTCGCATAGCCTAGATGGCTTGTTCAAGATATGCAGGCATCATACTTGACATGGTCTGACGGACCACATCAGCAATATTAGGTTCACTAGTACCGCCCACTGGGTTGGGAATTGGGTTACCCTCATGTTGAGATCTGGACTTGCGTGGGCGACCACGTCTCGACATTCTAATACAGAACAACATCAAGATCAGAATTCAAAACAGTTACGGATTGAAAATCAGTAAATATAATTAAATTCTAGTATACCCATTCTAATGTATACCCAATTCTCACAGGTCAAACTTATTTAATCTACAAGTCGTAACCTATGCTCTGATACCATATTTGTAACATCCCCCGTCCCCGTGGTCCGGAACGGGTGATGTCACATACGAGACTTAACATAAATACATATCTAAATTCAGAGCTATTAATAAACTCTAAACATATATTACAATCCAAACTATCATACCTCAAAAGATTTTATAAACTTAGAAAGATAAAACAAAGTGATTCTAAGAACTCCAAAATAACACGCTCGATCTCAAGTCTCGTCCCCGTAAACTTCACTTCGAACCTGCCGTGTCAGAAAACAAAAACACGGCTGAGCACATAACTCAATGAATGGATTATAATATAAGTTCGAAAATAATAATGAAAACATCAATAACGAAGCGGAAGACTTAAAAATTCATTCGATGAAAGTTCTTGAAACTCAAGTTCATAACAAAAGAGATGTTCAGTAATTTTCAAAGACAATAATTTCAAGAACAATTCACACTTTAATTTCAAAACGTAATATAAATAAAGTCCGTCAATTCCTGTCGTTGTGTTCGTAGGTGGCCAAACCACACGAACTGGGTCGGCATGCGGGCACACACAACGGATCCCCCGTGAATTTAACCACGGTCACATATTCTATGGGTAAAATCTAGAATCGATTCATCCGCCCTGGAGCCAACAAAGTCAGCCAAGTCCTCCCAGAGTGGGTTCACGTAAGCCACATAGGCTTAACTCTGGTGGACCGTCATCTGCAAGACGCTATGACAACAAAGCCGCCATAGAAGGCATCCCAAATAATGTGCCCATTTATTGGGTTCTTCTAAAATCAACGAAAACTAAACAAATGTCACTTACCCAAATGGCGATCACAGAAATTATAATCTATATAATTCACATTTTTCATAAACAATCTCATACGAGACACATTTTAATAAAACATCAAAATGTTCAAACAATTGATTCAATAAACCAAAATCAATGTGTATGTGTGTGTAGAATTTCGTATTTGTTGATCACGTTCGGTTGATCAATCACAAGGTGGTGAACCACCTTTAGGAAGGGTCAACTACAACAAATAGTTGCCCACGATTCAAAAGAAATGAAATTCATACCTTGATCGGATTGAGACGTAACACGCGATCAATCGAGACCGACTACGAACTTTAACCCGTTCGATTGCCTATTTAAACCATCAATTATTAATAATCGCATAACCTAAAACTCAATGGTTATATTATAAGCTTAAGCACGGATTTTGTTCACTTAGACATTAAACCGATCACTTGGTGTGCGGTTAAACATCTAGATACAAATATCACCGTTTGATTCTAAACTTTACCCGTTTGTAATTTTGACAAAAACAAACATTCCTATATATGTAAATGATTATAACTTTACAATATATAATCATAATCTACCAACCAACTTCAACTACCTTAACTTACCAACTTAAATAACTTAAGAAGAAATTTATACCTCTAAGAAGGGTTCGTCGCGTAGATTCCGAATATGTAATTATTTCGTCGATTACTTCAACGGATCGTAAGATAATCTAGAGAGAAGTTTTTTTTTTTTAAAGTTTAGAGAGAGAGATGAGAGAGAGACGAGGAGGTGTAAAACAACAGGGACGATATGTAATTTACTCTTATGAATTTTTTTTTATATATATATAATTATATAGTTTGGTTAATTGACGGTTTTAACCCCTCAACTATCTTTGGTTGCTATTTTTAATTATGGTTCAATTCGGGTAAAAATAATTATACGTTTTTAAGACAGAGTCTTACACAAATAATTTATTAGCGTAGTTTCCGAAGGACTGGAAATGCAGCTCATGGATGTGGTTACTACATATCTCTATGGGGATCTAGATTTAGAGATATATAAAAGTGCTTGATGACATTACATTACCAAAATCAAGTAATTCTAAACCACAAAATGCGTTTGCAATAAACACTTTATAGATTAAAGTAATGTATGCGGATGTGATATACCCGCCTAAGTGTATATTCGATTGGGAAAAGATATATAAGAACGATAAAATGTGTCTTTGCGTATTTATTTAGGAAAACAAGTTCTGGATTTTCAAAGTAGTTTTATATGTCGATGTTATGAACATAATATACACTCTTGATGAAATAAGAGAAACCACAAGCTACTTGAAATCTAAATTTGAGATGGAAAATCTTGAGAAAACTTGGTTTTGTATAGCTATTTGAGCTAGGACACCGAATTTGTGAAATATTAATTCACCGATCGCATATGTCTAGAAAATAATCAGACAATTTAATATGGACAAAGCGCATCCGGTTAGCACTCCCATGATCGATCAAAGTGTTGGATATAAGGAAAGATCCATTTCATCTAAAGGATGACGATGAAAAAGTGTTGGGGATCTAGAATTCGCTATCTAAGTACAATATGCGCATTATCGTACTTAACACAATACACTTGACCGTATATTGTATTTCTCAGTGAACTTGTTAGCTAGATTTAGCTCAGCACCAACGCAACGTCATTGGAATGATATCAAGTTAATATTTTGGAACCATTGACATGGACTTATACTTTCCCTATAGAAATAAAAATGAGATTGATAATGGAACTTCAATACCTACTTAGAATGTAAACAGCAAAAGTACCAGCTCTCTTATAGAAAAACACCAAACAATGTATTGGTATGTATTTGCTGATATTAGGTATCTGTCTGACCCATACAAAGGTTATCACAAACTGGATAAGGAGTTACTACAGGGAACACATCAATTGCTTGGAAATAAGCTAAGCAAACACTTTTTAACTACCTCCCTGAACTATTATAAGGATATTACTCTCCATGAGATAATTAAAGAATGAATATGATTAAGGAATATCATTACATATATTAGAGGAGCTAGTAATTTGTTCAACCAATATCCTACTTGCATATATGGAAATAATGCATCATGTATCGAAGAAATGTACATAAGATACATCAAGAGTGATAACACAGAGCATATTCTGCTTAAGTCTTATACAATCAGCAATAAGAAAACACTCCTCGAGATTCAATTGAATCAAGTAAGATGTCAGGAGAACATGACACATTTTACCAAATCATTACCTAAAACCATATATTGGGAAACATGTAGAAAGTAAATGCAAATGTTTTCCAAACTCCCTTGATTAATGCACGAATCAGGGGGAGTAGTGGACAAAAGGGGAAGTCTACAATATTTGTGATATTGGTATGTTGTGCTCTTTCCTTCAACCAAGGTTTTATTTTTTCCATTGGGTATTGTTCCTTGGTGTAAGGTTTTAGTGAGGCAACAATTTATATACCATGTTTTCCTAACCCTCATGATAAATGTACGAATCTAAGAGAAAACTAGACTGAAGGAAAAGTCTCTGTATCGCAAAGAAGCTGATGCGTTGTACTCTTTCTTTCGTTAGACTTTTATTTTTTCCCACTGGCTTTTTATTTTAGTGTAAGGTTTTAATGAGGCAAAAATTGTGCACCGTCACTCCTTTAACTCAGCACAAGGGGTAGTGTTGTAGGATAAGTATGTCATCGTCTAAAGATATGACGATAGAGATAAAGATAAAGATAGAGATAAGTATATCAGAGTTAGATTAGAACTGAAATTACTCATAGTTATCTACTTGTAACTCATCCCTATTTAAAGTGCTTTTGATTAATGAGAATTACATATTAATTCACTCCATTTATTATTGTTCTATTCATTTTTTCCTTTTAACAATTATATCTTTAATTATTTCACTTCCCCCCAATTATTTCACATTTCCCTCCACCCCTTTTGACCCTAAATCCCCTTTGACCCCTAAATCTGGTATTTCATTTGACACAGAACTCCATATGCATTTTCATTTCACAATTCCCTCACCCTCCATCGTATGATTTGTCTTGATGCCTCTGCCTAGCCCACCATTCACCACCATCTGCTTGTAAATGGAGAAGCGAAGGAGACGACAACGTGAAGGTTGTTGGAGGTGATTAGTCTCCGGGTTGTTTAGCTTTGCATATCGGAATCAATTTTGCAGTTCTTCTCTGAGATTTCAAGTAGGTAATCATCTTCTTTTCTATATTTAAGTCCATATAGGATTTAGGGTGTGTTACTGTTGTGCTTCTATTGTTGCTTGGTTTTGCTCAAAACAAGAAACCGATTTTAGTTCTTCTACTGATTACATATCGAAAATGTGGTTATATTGAAGCTGTTTTGAAGACTCTTATAGATATTGTTCAAAAGGTATCACCCTCAAACCCATGTTTGTGTTTATGGTCCATGATCCATCTTATACTTAGTTTAGTTTTTTTTTTTTTTTTTTTTTGCTTGGTATCCTTGTTCCGGTTGTATACGCAGTTGTTCATGTAATAAAAAAAGCTAGAGAAGACATGCCAAGTTAGTTGTATAGTTTTGTAACTTCAATATTCTCCCACTGTTGCTCCTTCCTGTCTTCGGACACTCAATTGCTGCAAAGCCTAATGTCAAATAAAAAAAAGTATTTCATTGTCCCCTATGTGTTGATTTCTTTCGAAAAACAGATGGTGAAACTAATACACAATGAAATACTCTTGCTTCCTTCGTTCTATCCACAATTTGCTTCTCCATCCCTGCCTCCAGTCATGTTATCCTTGCCACATTCTCTCCATCTTTGCTTCTCCTCCTTCACTGCTACAAATTCCAGTATTGAACGAGTTTTTGATTTGAGGTAGTATATGTGCTTCCTATGTTTGTATTGTCATTTCAAACCGATAATATTTTTGATTTAATTTGTTTTTGAATTGGGCTTCTATCATTTTGTATTTAATTTGTTTTTGAATTGGGCTTCTATCGTCGTTTCTTACTGGTGTCGAATTTCTATCATCATTTGATGATTTTGAACACAAAAACAGCAGCCCATTTGAACACAAGCACTAGTACAAAAATGACTTTTTGTGACGGTTTTGAAAAATAGGTTTGTAACGGTTTGATAAAAAAACCATTGCAAAAAGTCTTATAAAAAGTTAGATAATTGTTTTAGTAACAACTTTTATAAAGAAACATTACCATTACAAAAAAAAGTAGAAACATAATGCAATGTTTTAGATAAAAACGTCAATAAAAGGTTCCCTAAGGTAACGGTTTAGGGTGGATTTGAAAAACCGTCGTTTTCTGTTGTGACGGTTTTTAAAAACCGTTGCCATATAAGACATTTTAGTAACGGTTTTTGTCTAAATCGTTGCTTTATGTCGTAACGGTTTTTAAAAAACGTTACTGAAAACTGATATATGTATAGCAACGCTTCTTTGAAAACCGTTTCCAAAAGTCACCAAGTTTTATGGCAACGGTTTTGCAAAATTTGCGTCACCAAAAGTTAGTATATGGCAATGGTTTTTGAAAAAATTACGTCACTATATGTCATGATTTGGTACCGACATTAAAACATTTACATCATAATATCTCAAGCTATACTGACGGTTTCTAATAATTTTGTCACCATATGTCATGTTATGGTGACGGTTTTGAGTACATTATGATATGTCATTCTACGGTAACGATTTTGAAAAGTAAATGTCACCGTATGTTATGTTATGGTGACGGTTTTAAAAAACTATATGTCACAATGGTGAAGATTTTGTATAATAAATGTCATTATATATCATGCTATGGTGACGGTTTGAATATTAAACGTCCACGTAAGTCATGCTACGTTGAGGATTTTGTATAATAAACGTGACCATATGTATTGTTATGGTGATAATTTTAAATAATAAACATCAGTGCACGTCATCATACAGTGACGGTTTTGAACAATAAATGTCATCGTACGTCATGTTTCAATGACGGTTTTAAAATATAAACGTCAAGGAACCTCATGCTATGGTGACAGTTTTAAAAAATAAACGTCACCGCATGTGATGTTAAAATGACGGTTTTGAAAAATTTACGTCACCTAATGTCATGCTATTGTGACGGTTTAGAAAAATAAATGTCACCGTATGTCATGCTATGTGACGGTTTTAAAACATAAACGTAATCGTACGTTATGTAAGGGTGACGGTTTTGACAAAAAAACGAGTCACCCTGTGTCATGCTATTGTGACGTTTTCAAATAATAAACGTCGATGTATGTCATGTTAAAATGATGTTTTAAAATAATGAACGTCATCTTATCATATGCTATATTGTATGCTAAAATTGGAAAAAAAAAAAAAAAAAAAAAAAAAAAAGAGGAGTGAGAAGATAAAATCTCCAAATCTGGATAAATCTCTAAAACCGACTATTTAAGAAAGATATGTAATATTTTATTCTTTCCGCTGATAACATTGAAGTATTATGTTTAGGAGAGATAAAATTTTATAAATGTAGTGATTACTTTAATAATATAATCAATGCTACAATCTCTAAAATAGAATAACTATTGGAGTTGGAAGTTTCTTTTTAGAAATTTTGACTTTTGATACTCTATTTTAGAAAAATATAATATATATAGCATATGCGTTCGAGATGCTCTTATAAGTTTGAACTTGTTTTGTCTTATGTTTTCATTGATCGTATGTTAAAACTCTATCAATTTTTCATGAGTTGTTGTATTCATCGATTGTAGTTTTACAATCTAACGGGATTTATCTTTTTGCAGTTGTCATGAACTTGTAAAAATAATTGCATGAAGTAAAAACATACGAAGTGAAAAAACATCCGAGATAATGAAGAGATCTAGGTAAACGAGGATTATAGGTTACATAAGAAAAAATCTATATAAGATATTTAGTAATTTTTGTTATTGGTGTTCTCATACATTAATTTTATAATGTATATTATTATTTCAATATTCTTATATGTCTTGTTAATCGTTTGATTCAAATTTTTATTTTTTAAATTTATATTCATTTTACCCTAAAATAATTAAAACCGTCACTAAAAGATAGCTTATGGTAACGGTTTTGATAATTTAACGTCACCATGTCTTGTTACAATGACGGTTTTGAAAAATAAACGTCATTTTTATGTCTACTATGGTGACGGTTTGAAAAATAGACTTTCTTGCTCGTCATACTACAGTGATTTTTGAAATAAACATGACCGTATGTTAATTATGGTGACGGTTTTGAAAAATAAACATGATTATCACTACTAGGCAAAGGGGCAAAATATGCCGGAATATTTCCGGGGGATAATAGGCAAAGGGGCATTTCCGGATATTCCGGCGGATTTCCGGCGAAAGTCAAATGAGTCAAATCCCGTTGACTTTCGTCGGAAATCCGCCGGAATAATATTTTTATTTTTTTTAAATATGTTTTTCCGGGGGATTTCTAACGGAATTTAATTTTTTTAATATTCAAATTAGAAAAAAATAATTAAATATTTCTGGCAGATTTTTATTTTAAAAAAAATAAAAAATAAAAAAATCCGCCAGAAATCTGCTAGAGAATGTTTAATTAATTTTATTTATCTTTTTCTCCAAAAAAAACTAAAAATAAATAAAAAAATCCGCCGGAAATGGATCCACTTGGGCTTTAATGTATCTAATCGACTTTAAGGGATCCATTCGGGTTTTAATGGATCCATTTGGGCCTTATGGGTTCCATTTGGGCTTTAATGGATTGGTTGGGCTTTAATTGATCCACTTGGGTTTTAACTGATCGATTTGGGCTTTAAGGGATCTATTTGGGCTTTAATGGATCCATTTGGACCTTAAGGGATCCATTTGGGCTTTAATTGATCCACATGGACTTTAATGGATCCAATTTGGCTTAATGCACCCATTTGGCTTTAATGGATTGAATCGGGCTTTAATGGATCGACTTGGGTATTAGTGGATCCACTTGGGCTTTAATAGATCGATTGGGTTTTAATGGATCTAATTGGGGCTTTAATGGATCCATGTGGGTTATAACGGATCCAATTGGCCTTTAATACATCAATTTGGCTTTAATAGATCCAAATGATCCAATAGGCTTTAATGGATCTAATTAGATTTTAATGAAACTAATCGGACTTTAATGGATCCAATCAGGCTTTAATGGATTGATTGGGTTTTAGTGGATCCATTTGGGCTTTAATGGATCGATTGGGTTTTAATGGATCCAATTGGGGCTTTAATGGATCCATTTGGATTATAATGGATCCAATTAGCCTTTAATGCATCCATTTGGCTTTAATAAATCCAAATGATCCAATAGGGCTTTAATGGATCCAATCAGATTTTAATGAAACTAATCGGACTTTAATGGATCGATTGAGTTTTAATGGATCCACTTGGGTTTTAATGGATCAATTCGGTTTTAAATGGTTTCATTGGGCCTTAATAATATATCGGGCTTTAAGGGGTTCTATTGAGCTTTAAAGGGTTTCATTGGGCCTTAATGGATCTATAGGGCTTTAAATAGTTCTATTGTGCTTTAAATGGTTTCATTGGGCCTTAATGGATCTATCGGGCTTTAAGGGGTTCTATTGAGCTTTAAAGGGTTTCATTGGGCCTTAATGGATCTATCGGGCTTTAAAGAGTTCTATTGTGCTTTAAATGGTTTCATTGGACCTTAATGGATCTATCGGGTTTTAAGGGGTTCTATTGAGCTTTAAAGGGTTTCATTGGGCCTTAATGGATCTATAGGGCTTTAAAGAGTTCTATTGTGCTTTAAATGGTTTCATTGGGCCATAATGGATCTATCGGGCTTTAAGGGGTTCTATTGAGCTTTAAAGGGTTTCAATTGGTCCTTAATGGATCTATCGGGCTTTAAAGAGTTCTATTGTGCTTTAAATGGTTTCATTGGGCCTTAATGGATCTATCGGGCTTTAAGGGGTTCTATTGATCTTTAAAGGGTTTCATTGGGCCTTAATAGATCTATCGAGCTTTAAAGAGTCCTATTGTGCTTTAAATGGTTTCATTGGGCCTTAATGGATCTATCGGGATTTAAGGGGTTATATTGAACTTTAAAGGGTTTCATTGGGCTTTAATGGATCTATAGGGCTTTAAAGAGTTCTATTGTGCTTTAAATGGTTTCATTGGGCCTTAATGGATCTATCGGGCTTTAAGGGGTTCTATTGAGCTTTAAAGAGTTTCATTGGCCCTTAATGGATCTATCGGGATTTAAAGAGTTCTATTGAGCTTTAAATGGTTTCATTCGGCCTTAATGGATCTATCGGGCTTTAAAGAGTTCTATTGTGCTTTAAAGGGTTTCATTGGCCCTTAATGGATCTATCGGGATTTAAAGAGTCCTATTGTGCTTTAAATGGTTTCATTGGGCCTTAATGGATCTATCGGGCTTTAAAGAGTTCTATTGTGCTTTAAATGGTTTCATTGGGCCTTAATGGATCTATAGGGCTTTAATGGGTTCTATTGAGCTTTAAAGGGTTTCATTGGGCCTTAATGGATCTATAGGGCTTTAAAGAGTTCTATTGTGGTTTAAATGGTTTCATTGGGCCTTATTGGATCTATCGGGCTTTAAAGAGTTTTGTTGTGCTTTAAATGGTTTCATTAGGCCTTAATGGATCTATCGGAACTTTAAGGGGTTCTATTGAGCTTTATTGAGTTTCATTGGGCCATAACAATTCATTAAGATATGGGTTGGATATTATTTTATCTTAAAAATATATCAATATGGGTTTCAAACTAAATATTATAAAATTTCATTTTTCTGTTTTAATTTATTTAATTTATGTGATTTAAATTTTATTATAAGAGAATTGATCTGGTGCATCTCGATGCATTTTATCACGATACATCTCATCCTAATGTACGTCAATTTCTAATCCAAGATCATATTGGTATTTTTTCTTGTATACTTAATACATAAAAAAAATATTTTTTTGAAAACTTACCATAAATATTTATATAATAAAATATCTACAAACTTACCCTAAATAAGAAGTCTCACGCCTCCTCAAAGAATAAGAAGTCTGATCACGCCTCCTCCCTCCCTCCCGTCGCCTCCTCCCTCCCGTCGGCCTCCTCCCTATCGTCGTCGGCTTCCTCCCTATCGTCGTCGGCCTCCGTCCCAGACCACCACCTCACCAAGATTTTTGCGGATTCTCGCTGGTATGCACACTCAATACCTATCTTACCGTCGCCCTCCTCTCTATCTCTCAACCTAAAATCGATTTGTGTGGGATTGTTTCTCATCTCAACCTAAAATCGCTGGTAAGTTCTTTTTTGGTTTGATTTCGTGCTTGTTAATTTTCGGTAAGGTCTTCTTTGGTACAATAGGTTAAATTTTCGTAATGAAACCTTGCGAGGATATTGTCACACGAAATTGTGATGTCATACTTGTTATTAGCATCCTAGATACTGAAATAAAGTCTCTTTTAGGGTTGATTCACTGTGAAAATGTATATGAGTGACGTGTGTTTGTATGTTTATCCTATTTTGTCAGATTTCTCTATCTCAGGTTCGATTTTTGTTCCCTTTCTCGTTCGAATAGTTCACGATTTGAAACTGATTGCAATTGATTTTGTTATTCGATTTCAATTTACAAAATGACAATTTCAATTTACAGCTTATTGTTTCTGAATTTGATGCTTTCAATTAGGTTACTCTCATGAAACGTTAGATGTTATGCTTGTTTAAGTTTAAATATTCATATCCTCTGCTGTTGTGATTTCTTAATCACTCATCTCCTTATCATTTTTTTTCTTTATGTTTTTATGTTCATTCTGCAGAACTATGGTCCTTGGTTCGATATCATGGGGGCAGGCATATATTCAGTTATTCTTGTTGATCTGAAGAGTGCTAAAGAGGACTATTCATCTAAAGGGTGGACCTACCAGGTTTGTTTATAACTTTGTCTATTAATGCAGGTATAACTGGCTTATATTTAAGCTCATGGCCATTAGATACCAAAACCAAACTGTATGGTGGGTGCAGGACCCCATAATATAACAAGTTTATGGTTGCTTAAGTGTGAACTGTGGCAATGTTGTTTTCTTGATTCTTTTCCGTTCTGGCATCTTTCATGCATAGTTTAATTTGACATTCTTTTTTTCATTCAGGTGGGAACTGAAGGGGAAAGCCTTGGACTTGATAAAACTGATCTTGCTAATAGTTCTCTATCACAGGTTCGATTTCTGTCCCATTTCTCGTTCGATTTTTGTCTCGAAAGTCTTCTTTTAGACTTGTTCGATTTCTGGATCAAGATTTGTGCTACTTTTACAAATATATATATATATATATATATATATATATATGTGTGTGTATATATGTGTATATATATATATATATGATTGTGTGTATGTATGTACATGTGCATGTGTATGCATGCTCGCTGCTGTATGTGACATTGGTTAGGTGACTATATCAAGTATGGTAGGTGTGACTTGTGAGAGTTGTGAGTGTGTGAAGAACTCTGTATTACTGGTTTTTAGTATATAAACGTTCACAATTTAATGTTTGAAGAGTGAAAACTAAAGATTACAAGAAGACTCACCAGCCTTTTTCTATGTGATTGTTATTTAGGACTCTTAAAGTTGCATGATTGGTTAAGATTTGTAGTCAACAAATAAGACCAGTGGTAGATACTAATAGAGTATTTTTTTTCCTTAAAATTTGTATTCCCGAGTTTAAACGTTTAATGAGTGGATAGTTGATGTTTCCATGGTAATCGCAGTTCGGAAATAACGATGCTTTTCTGACTTATGATCTTGGACATGGCAATGGCAGGCAGGTATTGAAGGCCTACTATCTCACATTTTGTAAGGTAAGCAAATTGTAAACTTCTTTTGGACTCTATCCTGAAGCCAATAATCAAATTGATTTGTGTATTGTTCGTTTATACTATTACTATACTATTTCAACATTAGAGAAAGCCATGTTCTTTTTTAAAATTTTAACTATGCATCAAGTCATGTTTTACTTAACGATCTTCTGCAGATGCCTCGTGACATATGTAAGGACAATTTGTGTTTGGGTCATTGCTATGGGACCTCCCATAAACTAGAACGACAAGTATCAACATTTTGGTTAAGATTCCATAATGCACTACTTCCATATAACGTATCAACATGTTTTCGTTGATTTTCTTTATTCGTCTCTTTTCCATCCCTATAAGGAAATTTAACATACAATCACATCTCTATTCTCCTTGCATTACATGGTTTAAGAGGTACTGAAGTTAATTAAGCCAGTACTTGAGTCTATTATTGATGCTGCAGTGGCTTTGGATGAATCACTACAAAAGAAATCTGCAGGCATGAGCCAGTCTGTTGATGAGCTTGGGGAGCTTTTTGAAGATTGCCATCCATTGATGAGTAAACTTTACTTTGTATGTTTCAGTCACCTACACTTTCATGTTTTTAATATTCTTGAATGCAACCACAGTAGCTCAAATACAAACACATGCAATTACTAAAATACCAACATATTGTTGATTTCTCAACTTCCTGAATATCAATTTGTTTTATTCATATCAAAGTTTTGGGAATTATTGAATGGATTTATGCCTAAGATAATTAGTATTCCTTGACTAAGCAAAAACGAATTATGTTATGGTAACAAAGCATCAATTTAAGCTGCTAGAATTTATTAGGTTTATTGTTTCTTATTAGAGATGGTGACGCTTGCAATTAGCAGGGAATTGTTTAATAATGTTGATTATGGTCATTCTGTTCTTGTTTCTAGGTGGGCTCTGTATGGACTTTGGAGTGGACTTAAGAATGGTGGTGCTTTTGGTAGCAATAGTTTTTTTAATTTTATTTTTGGTTTAATTGACTGTGAAACATGGATATTGCAAGAGCACGTACAACAGATTCCAAATCCAATTATATGAATTCATACATTTAGTATATAATCATAACATTGTACTTTACATGACCTATGGGCAGAGGGATTAGCGACGCTAATCCGTCGCTGATATCCGTCGCTAATCCGTCGCAAAATAGTGGCTGTCGCAAAATCCATCGCTAATAATTCCGTCGCTAATCCGTCGGTGATAAGCATTACCCACCACATATTCAGTGACGGACTTTCAGCGACAGATTAGCGACGGAAGTTTTTGTCAACGAGAGGCTTCTTTTTTGTAGTGTTATCATTGTATCTTATATAACTTATATGTTGGGGAGCCATTGCAAAGGTTTGAGCCTTTAGAATGACCATTATCCACAATGACCTGATTACCTTTATATCTTATACAACTTATATGTTGGTTCAACTTGTATTTTTTTTGCAGATACCACAAACAACTTTTGATGAGCGCAAAGAGAAGCAAAATAAGAAGACAAAAAATAGCTTCTCAACGGTTAATCAGCTAAAGACACCAAAGTATACAAGGAATACATTTAATAAGAAAAACATTGATTTAGATGATGTGTAAGGTTATTATAGGTGTTTAGAAACAATCTTTTTGACACAGTGAATTTGCTTATTATTTGTCTTTAGATATATTATTCATATAATTACCAATATTAGCTTAATGATTTTTTATATATTGATAATTCTTTTAAACTACTTTTAGTTTTTATTTTTGTCAGATATTATTAAAATTGTTCGCAAAAGGTAGTCTATGATAATGGGTTTTAGAAATAAATGTCATCGTGCATCATGTTATGGTGACGATTTTGAATAATAAAGGTCGGTTTATGTCATGCTACAGTTACGATTTAGCAAATAAACGTCACTATATGTCACTTTACAGTGACGATTTTGACAAATAAACATCACCATACGTCACTTTACAATGATGATTTTTTTTTTGAAAAATAAACGTCACTATAGGTCATACTATATAATGACGGGTTTGACAAATAAAAGTCACTTTACGTCACTCTACAGTAACGGTTTTGAGAAATAAATCTCACCGTATGTTGTGCTATGATGACGCTTTTAAAAAAAACCATCATCTTAGGTCCAACTATGGTGACGATTTTGAATAATAGATGTCATTGTATGTCACCCTATTGTGATGGTTTTGAAAAATAAGCGTCACAGTATGTTATGGTACAGTGACACTTTTGGAAAATAAACGTCACAGTATCTCGTGGTATGCTGCGGTTTTCAAAACCGTCAGCATACGTATGACTATGGTGACATTTTTAAAAAATAAACGTTACCATACGTCCTACTACGATAACCTATTTGAAAAATAAACGTCACCGTGTGTCATGCTATGGTAACATTACAAAAAAAAAAATACATGTCACCATATGCCATGCTATTGTGACGGTTTTAAATTGTAAACGTCAATATATATCGTATTATGGCGATTATTTTGAAAAATAAACGTCACCTTATGTAATGCTACAGTCATGTTTTTTAAATGTAAACGTCAACATAGGTCATGCTATGGTGATTGTTTAAAAAAATAAACGTCGTTGTACGTCATGTTACGGTCACGGTTTTTAAATAGAAATGTCAACGTATGTCAGGTTACAGTGACTATTTCGAGAAATAAACATCACCGTATATTATGTTATGGTGATGATTTTGAATAATGAAGGTCATTGTATGTGATGTTATGGTAACAGTTATGACAAATAATCGCCACTGTATGTCATGTAACGGTAACGGTTATGACAAATAACCGCCACTGTATGTCATGTAACGGTAACGGTTATGACAAATAACCGCCACTGTATCTCATGCTATGGTCACGATTTTGAAAAATAAATGTCACCATATGTCCTACTACGGTGATGGTTTTTGAATATAAACGTCAAAGCATGTCTTTCTATGATGATGATTTTAGTAAAATAGTGTCACCATATGTTATGGTACGATGACGGTTTTAAAAATAAATGTCACTGTATGTTATGCTATTGTAACGGTTTTAGAAAAGAAAAAAAACAATTTTTTTGTACATTTAAGGTGATGGTTTTAGCCTCTGGTAACGGTTTTTTTATGTTATTTGGTAACATTTTTTAAACGTAACCAAAAGTGTACCAAAAGTGACAGCAGATAAGGTGATGATTTTTATGTCCATGAAAACCGTTACCGAATACCTATGGTAACGGTTTTTAACCATCACTAAAGACCTTTTTTGTACTAGTGAAGCAAGCAAACCTTGAGTTTTTTAGATCATCTCTTGGTTGCATAGTTGGTTTTCTTTGTGACTACCAAAGTTTTTGCAACTCCTGATAGTCGGGGAACAAAATCTTAGGTATCGTTAAATTTTATACATCTTCCAAATCATTAGCTTATTTACAAAGATGAAAGATAATTTTAACTTGCTTGAATATCATCATCTATATTAAATGGGACTCTTCTTCGAAAAAACATAAATTTTATTTGAAAATTTTGTAGGAAGACTTCTTTATGATTCTAGAACAATTCTGCAAGTCATGAGGGTTACATGGTTTACTTCTAAGGTACCACTGTGTTTCTAGAGATTGAAGAGGAAGAAGATACAAATGGGAGCAAGATGGAGCAAATGGTTACTGCTATCAAGAAAGGTTCAACATCCATGGATATCGGATCATGTCAAGTCTCATTACCATATATTGCAACATGCAATTCCTTAATCAATTCAACCAATCTATATTTTATTCATTGTTTTCCAAATGCAGGATAATGAAACTTTTGTAAAGCTTATTCCTATTATTATGAGACGAGACCTTTTTGTAAAGCTTGGCTACTTGCTCTGCTATTATTTGCATCTTCTTTCAGTTCTTAGGGGTCGTTTACCAAACGCGTACCTGGTTACCGGGCAAAATCACCACCCTTACTTACCTTATCAGGTAACATTTTCTGTCATCAGAGTGTTTGATAAACGGCCCCTTAGTTTTCATCCCATTGCATTTTTGTTTTGCTCTGATTAGCCATGATATGCAACGATGTTGATTATTGATTATGAGGCCTATGATTGTGAAAAGGTCCAGGAAAAGCCCTACATTAAAATGGAAATTTAACCTCGAGAAACAAAACCAGAAGCACGAGTTACAAAGTTCGTTTGGTTTGGTTCTGCACATAGAGTTCCTTAGTTCATGTTTAATCATGTGGAAACTGTGAAGAAATTGGTGTATGGCAAAGATGTGAGGTATGAAATATTTGCATTTATAAGATTATTTGCAGTGCTTTCTTACTTGCCATGTACATAAATTTATGAAGTGGGCTTCTTTTGTCAGCTTCACATTTCCATTCCTCTTTGTCCCATCATGTACACAATTTCTTTTGGCGGTCCAAGTAACGAACTTGTGGGCTTGTAGTTAAGTGGTAAGTAGGGTAGATTATATATTTTGAGGTTTGGCAGTTGCTGGGTTGCTGAAATGGCCGGTCTTTTTTCGGAAGTGGATCTGATTGAAATTATGTTAAGAGAGTGGTATGCTTAAGCCATTCAAATCATGAGGATGGCCTTTCTTCTTGGTTGCTATCAAATTTTAGTTTAAGATCTTATTTAATGATAGCTGATTTTCTTTAGGGTGCGTTTGGTACGCAGAACAGGGTAGAACATGACAGAATAGAACAGGCTTGTCCTATGTTTGGCGTGACCATATGTGGGACACGCTAGAACTAAGTGGAACAAACATGGGACACACTTATCCCACTCCAATCCCCAGGAACTAAGTAGAACAACAATATTTTGACTAATATACCCTTTGTTAAAAACCAAAACCTTAAACATGTTTTCTCATCATCCAAGCCTCTAAGTTAAGGGTGTGCAAAACCCGAATAGTCTGAAATCTGAATCCGAATCCGAACTGAAAATAAGGTGTTTTTACAAAACCCGAATACCCCAAAATCCAATAATCCGAAACCCGACATTTGGGAGGATATCTGGGTTCGGATTTGGTTTGATCGTTGGCCACCCGACTCGTCCGAAAACCCGAAATAACATACATCTATATTTTAAATATTATATATGTGTATATATATATATATATTTTTTTTTTCTAATTATCTTTTGAAAATCGTAAATTATAGTCTATTGAAATATTTTCTAAATTTTAAACTTTTTATCGATTTCATCAATCTTTCAATCGATTGTAATCATCCTAAAAATGATTGAATTTATATATAACTTTTGCATTATATAATACCCGAACCCGACCGACATCAATCTGAAACCCGACCAACCCAAACCCGAAACAACCTAAAATCCGAAACTTAAAATTTGGGTTTTGATTTCCATATCCAAAATCCAATCGTGAGAAATTAGTTTTATGTTTTTGATAATCCATTGCACTATGTATTACTGATGTAAATTAGTTTTATGTGATGTAATCTATGATTTTTCATCAGGTAACCAGTCTAGTCATGTTCTGTCCAGTTCTGTCATGTCTTGCCAAACGCTAGACAACTGTTCTGTTCTGTTCTGTTCTGTCCTGTCTGCGTACCAAACGCACCCTTAATGAGCATGTTGCCTTAAATTTCTACTTCTGGTTTACCCAAAAAGGAAAAAAATTTACACCCTGCCGCATTGCGCGGGTAAACAACTAGTATGTTTTATAATGATGTTATGCATGTTTAAAAACTCATGAGCTCACAAGGCCTTTGACTGACTGTTTTTATTTTAAAAATTATGCATGTATCTCAGGAAAGGTATTCCAGGAATTTCAAAAAGCTAATGAGAAGATCTAAGAATTGAAAAGATAAACAGAAAACCTGAAGTTCTCCTTGTGACTATAATTGAAGAAGGGACCAAAGGTGTTCAATGTTAAGATATTTCCGTTGCACTGTGTAGCTCCGACCGTAAGAACTAGATCATTTTGTGGTATTGTAAATCGTATAGTATTAGATGTTTTCATATTATTTTGTAATCGAAGAAAAGCTTCACATCGTGTCGCATTATGATAGAATGTAATATGCATTATATATATATATATATATATATATATGTGTGTGTGTGTGTGTGTGTGTGTGTATGTGTGTGTGTGTGATACAATAAACTGGAAAATGAATAAAACTTTAATAATTTCTTTAAAAAATTTATTTTAAAATTGTTTTTTTAAATATACTAAAAATTAGTGATGACTTAGTGACGGAAATCCGTCGCTAAAATTCCGTCAGTAATCCGTCGGTAAAATAAGTCCGTCGGTAAAATACGTCAGTCAGTAATCCGTCGGTAAATCAAGCCGTTGGTAAACCGTCGGGAAATAATGATTCGTTGGTAAACGCCGTCGTCGCTAATTCGTCGTTAATCCGTCGGTAATTCTTCGGTAATCCTGGCAGTCGGTAATTCGTCGCTAAAATCCGTCGATGATCCGTCGGTAAATGAAATACCTACCAGACAATTTTCGACGGCGATTACCGACGGATTACCAACGGATCGGGCCGTCGGAAATTATTGTTTTTTTTGTAGTGGTTTTTCAGTGTCTGTATCCTACGATAGTAGGTGCGAGTGTCATTTTAGAATGGGTGTTTTCACCTTGATAAAAAGGTTAAAATATTTTACATAACAAATACTTATCATAAGTTAAATCTAAGACTGACATTACCCAATTTTCATTAGCTTCCATTTTTATATATAGTTATTATTCTTTTAGTCTATTTTAATAAAAATCGTTGATTGATAATTCCCATAGCTAGGTCATAGTCTAGATCCTTATTTAATCCATCATCTTTTCGTGATCGACCCATATGTTACACTCCCATACACTTACGGTATAAATGTAAAACTCACATCACCCATTTCAAACAATACAACCACAAAAAATAATTCATCTTATGCACATAATCGTAATTATAATAAACTCACATCTTTCATACTACAATAAACCACACCAACTGATCGACAGTAAATCGTCTGCAAAACTCTTAACAAAATACAAACCCTAAACTCTCAAGAAGGGCTATCCCGGAAAAACTAAAAGTATTATGTAATTTTAACATAACAGGAAAAATGCTTTTTATATTTACAGAAAGGTACAAGTAACACCTCTAAGAATTATCATTGCTACTCCGGAAACCTTCAAGTCTTCGGAAAAGTGAGGCACAACCCCTCTACCCCTTCATAATCAAGAAATGGCAGAACCACCCCTAAAACAAGTAACTCAAGTTAGAAATAAACAAGATAGATAGTGACGCAATTCTTAAAATTTAATCAAATCGATTATGGTATTGCACTAGTATTAAGTTGTTCAAACCCAACCTGATCTCATTATCCGTTCAACTCTAGTCCGTAGATGTTATATGCATTTGGTTCATGTTCAGGCCCGACCCTCGCCCATGGCAGATGTGGCTTAGGCCATGGGCAGTAGGGCCATGAGGGTATCAAATTTCTAATAGGCCTTTGGTTATATAGGTTAAATTTTGGGGTCCAAACAATTTTTACTTTTACAGTTTGAACGTGGACGCACACTAAGAGCCCAGAGGCATCTCCAAATCCAATCGCCCATCGCGTCAGACTATCCTTCCATTGACCATCGCTATCGGTTGCAGACTTGAATCATGTTCGTCCTGAATGTTGAATCATGAGTTTTGTTTCACGAGTTTACAACTCTCGTTTATGTCTCTCTCAAACTCTCCATCGCCCACCGGTTACCCTAAATCGTAATCGACTACTAGACTGAAGTAGTGAAGTCGTTGTGGATGCTGCCCTAAATCGACCAACGAAGATGTTTTATTTCTAACTTCTAAACTTTGCTGAGACAATGAGAGTCATCTCACGAAGACAATGAGAGTCATCTCACGAAGTCACCAGCGTTCGATTAATCTTTCTGCTCTCCTCTCTATCCTGCCCCTAAATCTTACCATTGTCCAATTCCAAATTGGTGCCCTAATCTGCAGTCTGTTCGATTGGTCGCAGTCGGCTCCCTAATTGATCTGCTCCTGGAGTCCTGCCCTAAATACAATTTGATATCTTCATTCTTTGTGATTTATGTTTAGATATAAGATGCTTAGATCATATATTGATATTCATTATTGATACTGATTCAATGATATTCATTCTTTATAATTTGTGATATAAGATGCTTAGATGATTTGTGATTTCTGATATTCATTAGAGTAATCTATAGACACGCAAGCTTGTGAAATAGACAAAAGCAGGTTAGCTTAGAGCTGGATATAAACTTTTCAAGATTTATAAAGAGCTCATACGCAATTCAAATAAGATAAAATAAAACAAAGTTCCTGAAGGTTTAATAGAACCCACAACCAATATCTCCATAACCCACATGTCTATCCAATTAAAACAAGTCTGATGATATGCAAACGTAGAACCAACTACAACCTTATTAATAGCCTACAAGCAATGACTTGAAAAAACTTATAGTTGTGGATCCTCGTTTAGTTCCTTATGCTTGAAATATGGCTTTCCTATCATCGTCACTTAGATACCCTCCATAAGTGGATCATAAACAATTACACTTCCCCCTTTGAATCATTTTTATTATATTTAATAAAAATCGGTGTGGGATAAGCCGTCTAGCTTAACTTGGCTCTAAACCCCTTCAAACAGTCTATTTTGTTCTTTATATACATATATTAAGGGCATCTTTTTGTCTTTTCGCCATGGGCATCCGGAATCTCAGGACTGACCATGTTCATGTTGTTTAAAATAACAATTTGTTTTACATGAGAACAATGTTATCATCGCTTAACCACAAGGTTGTGGCATGGTGGTAAGAGTCTGGGGACTTCATAGCGGTTGCCCGGGTTCGAGCCCCACTCGCAGCATTGTGGCCACGGGATGAATGCCCGCGGGCCATAGGCCTGTTTTTCCAGGAGATTAGATCGGGCCCAAAGTGGTCTGGAGAGTTAGTACAAAGTTGGGTTTGCGAGTGAAAAAAAGCAGTGAATTGTGCAAGTAATGGAGAAATTCAAGATAAAAATTCAACCCAACTTTTATTTTAAATATACAATCAGTAGCCTATGAAGTAATAGAAATGTTTATAATCAAATTGAGGCAAAAATAAAGGTCGTAAAGCCATCAATTTGGTTGGAAATGGGAGTTTAGTGTTCATGACACACAATCAGTGATAATTTTGTGCAAGTAAAATGCATGAATTTTAGTTAACTAATGTTTTAGTAGTCTTATATGTTTGTCGTAAACTAATGCAAAAAGAATTATTTAAAATAGAGTAGAAATGAATTTGTATATATATTTCGCCCACAATGTTGAAAAACATGATCCATTAACTGTTCACGAGTATAAACACACCTTCAGAGGCCGATTACATGATCTCACGAAGACAAATTAACATGCAGGCAAGCATTGAACGAGCCGAGAAGGTCACATTGAATAGGCAACATGAGCTTAGTGCTTGCATATAAGGTCATTTTGACTGGTCAAAGCGAACTAGACCCACCTATTTGTTAGAAATGATATATGTGTTCAGGGTCGTTCCAATCTTTTTGGAGACTGTATTACACTTGTACCAAGACTATAGATTGATTGAACAATTAATGAAGAAAAAAAACAACAAAAGTTCATACCATATATTATATTAAAATCATTACAAATTAAAACAATGAAAATGTTCTAAAATAACAAAATTACATACAAAATTTACCTGAATAAAATCATTTTCCAAACATTCTGCGACACAATCTTCAATCAGTTTTTCCATAATCAATTTTCTCCCATAAGTTGTTAAATTGAAAGGGTTAGCATATAGGAGTTCCCTAACTGTTGCTACCTCACTTCTCGAAAAACCCTAGCTCAATTTGAGGGCCAAATTCTCCCTCAACTCCCAAATTTTCTGGTGTTTCTAAAGAGCTATAGTGTTATGAACGATTGTTCTTTGTATCACGATGAATGAAGTCAACAAAATTGCACGCAAGGCTCCTCGTCAAACAAGGTGGGAGAAACATAGAACAAGTTGAAAAGGAAATATTATCAAACAAACTTGTGCTTGGTACTTCAATCATATATAAAAGTAGCCATCGGAAAAATTAAGATGAATGACACTAGCCGACATGGAGGGATCAATCATCACATTAGAGATCTAAGGAGAAGGAATTGAAGATTTGCAGTTGCAATTTTGAACTTACGAATCGACAAATCTAGTAGAAAAGATAGAGAAGGAATTGGGGCATTTCACCAAACTGCTAAACTATTATACTTGCCAAATGGGTTAAAATAAAAAACAGAAGGTCAAAGTAGTTGAGCTAAAATATAGACTAAATATCAAAATACATATAATTGGTCCCCAAAAAATTTCTGGCCTGAACTTTTTGAATGCCTTGTTTGGAATCTCAAATTGGTCGGCCCAACTCTCGATATGTTAAGTTCTTTCTCTAAAGGAAAAGTCGTTCTCTTTAATCAATGGATTTAGCATTTTACTACTTTACTATAGAAATAACACAGCTTTAAATGGAATAACAAATACCTTTCAAATAAAAAGAAAAAGGCACCAAAATAGCCATTTTTGGATCCAAAATCACCATAGCCGAAACTTAAAAATTGAGCATCAAATAGCCACACAATTTAGCATCAAATCAGATTTATGGTTTTTAAGAGCATTTTTAATGCATAAGTTTTTTATACGTTTTTACTTTTATATATAATTAGCTATTGTAAAGGTTATGACCATTAAAGTGAATGGGTTTTTGAAGAAAAGGATGGAGTTGGTGAACCGGTCATTGAGATCACTTCTTTCACATCCAATTTTCATTTTATTCCCTTAAATTTTCATTTCATTCTTTTTTTCAATGTAATTTTTATTTTAAACCTTAATACATTTTAATCAATTAATCTAATTTATTAAATAAGTATATTTTTATAATAAAATACATTATTAAATTATTTTGTCAAGACAATCAAAATGACATCAATATCGAATCTCTAAAAAAATCAATGTTCTAAAAAACTCGCCGCACAGCCGCCATGGCACCAAGGCTTGTGTGTCACGTCACGTTAAACCCATGGCACGCCATAGCCTAATGCACAGTTATCGTAATGAGATATTTAATTTTTTTTACGTTTTTAATGTCTTATTTGCAAGTTTTTAATATATAACTTAATTTAACTTGCTTATTACTATTGACTCATTGAGTAACATTACAAAACATACGTTTTTATATATATAATATTATATATGAATTAGAAATTTGACGCCATAAGTCACGCCTTGAAAACGTCATGTCTTCGTCATGGCTCCTAAGGCTTGAGGTTTGGCCTCGCCGCCACGCCACGCCTCACGTCATTTAGAACCTTGAAAAAAATATAAAAATTGTATAATATATTCATCATCTTTCAAGACGATCAGAATGGTCATGGGCATGACAAACGAACAATTAATGTACAACAAAATGTTGTGTGACAATTAAATACAGTGTATAGTATTTATGATGGTTCTTTAGGAGGGAGTTGTATAAGACAATTTAAATAGAAGAGGATAAATGTTAAACTTTAAATGATAAAAAAGTTTTTTAAAAGGTTATTGCATTAGGGAAGGTTTTTAAGATTAGGTTTTTTGTTAGAATAAGTTAATGAAAAGCCCGTGTTGTAAAAATGATAGGTTATGTATTAGAGATGCTCTAAGACCGTGCACTATAATACAATTTCTCAAGTACCACATCAAATTTAGAAATTATCTAGAAATTACCTTCCACTTTAATGACTTCTTAACAAAATCATGTTAATTATCTATTTAGGTATTTATACAGTTATTATTTAAATACAAACCAATTTATTGTTTTATTATTTTTAAAATATTATTTTATTTCTTAAATATTTGTTCAGTTCTTATTTCTATGTTATGGTTGTTTAACATTTATATTATATATGTTAAAGGTTTATCCCTTAATGATGATCAAGTAAAAAACTTGACATTGTTTGAGATTGAAAACATTTTACTTGGTAACAATTTCAGCCTAAAAAAATTCACCACTATGCCTTACCCTGATGATGATTATGTTGAGTCTTCAAAACAATCGTTTGATTACGGAGGAGCTAGATTACGACATAGTGTAACATCCCCCGTCCCCGTGGTCCGGAACGGATGATGTCACGAACGGGACTTAACATAAATACACAACTAATTCAGAGCTATTAATAAACTCTAAAGATATATTTCAATCCAAAATATTGCACTTCAAAAAGTGTTTATAAACTTAGAACGTTTATATGATAAAGTGAGTTTAACAACTCCAAAATTTCACGCTCGATCTCAAGTCCTGTCCCCGTAAACATCACTTCAAACCTGCCCTGTCAGAAAACAAAAACATGGCTGAGCATAGGACTCGGTGAATGGATTATAATATAAGTTCGAAAATAACAATAAACACATCGATAACAAAGCGGAAGACTTAAAAATTCAATTCGAAGAAAGTTCTTGAAACTGGAGTTCATAGCAAAAAAATGTTCAGTAATATTCAAAATCAAAATCAAGAATCTCAAGAACGGTTAACACTTTAACTTCAAAACGTAATATAAATAAAATCCGTCAATTCTTGTTGTGTTCGTGGGGTGATCATCCACACGAATTATTGGGTCGACGTGCGGGTACACACACTCGAATCCCCCGTGAATTTAACCACTGTCACATATTATGTGGGTAAAAGTTCTAGGATCGATCCATCTGCCCTTGAGCCAAAAAAGTCGGCCTAGTCCCAAGAGTGGGTTCATGTAAGCCACTAATGGGCTTAACTCTGGTGGACCGTCTGCAGGACGCATGACAACAAAGCCGCTATAGAAGGCATCCCAAATAATGTGCTCATTTATTGGGTTGTTCTAAAAACAACGAAAACTAAACATATGTCACTTACCCGAATGACGTTCATAAAAATCAAAGTCAATATACTTCACAATTTTCATAAACAATTCCATACGAGTCACATTTTTCTAAAACATCAAAATGTTCAAACAAGTTATTCAATAAACCAAAATCAATGTGTATGTATGTGTATAATTTCACATTTGTTGATCACGTTCGGTTGATCAATCACAAGACGGTGAACCACCTTTAGGAAGGGTCAACTACAACAAATAGGTGCCCACGATTCAAAAAAATGAAATCCATACCTTAATCGAATTGAAATTTAACACGTGATCAACCGAGACTCAGGACGAAGTTTAACCCACCCATTCGATTGCCTATTTAAACCATAAATTATTATTATTCGCATAACATAAAACTCAATGGTTATTATCCTAAGTTTAATCACAAAACTTTATTCTCTTACGCATTAAACCGAACACTTGGTGTGCGGTTAAACATATAGATACAAAATTCATTATTTTTATTCTAAATTCTACCCTTTTTCAATTTTGTCCAAAATAAACATTCTTAAACATGTATCTGATTATAACCTTGCAATAACACATCATAATCTACCAACCAACTTCAACTACCCTAACCTACCAACTTAAATAACTTAAGAAGAAATTTATACCTCTAGGAAGGATTTGAAGCGTAGATTATTTATATAATTGTTTCGTTGATTTGCTTCACGAAATTGATAGAAATTTAGAGAGAATATTCAAAGATTTTAGAGAGAGAGAGATGAATGAGACGGTGATGGTGATGATACAGGGACGATATGTTGTACTTTACTCTTATGATTAGATTTTTTTTACTTTATATATATATCAACTCATATATATATATATATATATATATGGGTTAAATCACGTGAGAATAAAAAAAAATTAAGAACCATGAGAACCGATGAAAGCTATAATTTGGTTTTGATCTAATGGTTTTAATTAAAAGCTGATTCACCGCATGAAAAGAGCAAAATCGTCATTTTCGTAACAAGATTCACCATATGAAACATATACTATTTCACCAAATGAAATAATTTTTTTCCATAAATATGATATTTCATATATATGTTATTTCACCGCATGAAACGAAACATTATATGTTATTTCACCGTATGAAACAAAATATTATATGTTATTTCACCACATGAACCCAAACACTATATGTTATTTCACCGTATGAAACGAAATACTATATGTTATTTCACCACATAAACCCAAACACTATATGCTTTTCTTAGATAAAAAAAAGCCTCGGATGTGCAATTTCTCATCAATGAATTATGTCGGTAATTCCCAACTTTTAGAGTTAAATCCTCACTGGCTTCGGTTTCAATTCAAATCAATTAAACAAAAACAATTTTAAGATTTTGAAAAAAAAATGAAGAATATAATCGCAGAAATCGGCTCTGTGAATGAACGGAAACTTATCAGTTCATAGGTTCTATAATGATACGAAACGCAGAAGCTTGTTATAGGTATGATCATAGCATCGCCGGTCAATGCAACTTGGCTACCGGCGACGTGGAACCGAACCTGCAAACATAAACCACACTACTTTATCAGTAGATAACCACAAAACACGACCGACTAACAGATCAGGTTATATTCTGAATCGCAGAAACGTCAATTGATAGAAAGACACACCACCGGTATGCTCGTCGGAAACTTTTAATCTGAGACATAAAAATCTATAGATCTATAAACTGGTTTTTTGCTGCTGATTTTCTCCACCTTCAAATACTCCGACATCCTAACCATCGCCGGAATATCTTTCTTCATCGCCATTGTCTGCGAAGCCATTTCATGGCTCTTGATCTACCGTTCCACCTCCTACAAATCTCTCAAATCCACCATCGATAAAGCCTCCAAAAACTTGAAACCATGAAATCCGATTCCACCGCTCTCGAGAAATCCAAAACCAAAAATATTGATCGAGTCGAAACCTCCTTGAAAGAGTCCAGTCGAGATTTATCGCTCTTCAAATTCTAATGAGGCGTCGTCGTTGCATTCTTTCTCTTCGTCGTCTTCAAATTCTAATAAGAAGATGAGCCATAGAGGTTTGCAGGGAGACGATCTGACAGATTGTTCAATGGAGTTTTTGTATTTCATGTGTTCATATTAGTATCAAACGAATTTGCAGAAATTTCTAGGGTTTTTGTCTCCTGGAATTTGCCTCTTTAGTTAAGCCAATTTCATGTGTTCATATTAGTATCAAACGAATTTGCAGAAATTTCTAGGGTTTTTGTCTCCTGGAATTTGCCTCTTTAGTTAAGCCAATTTGGTGAAAGAGTTTTAATACCCAATATGCCTTTGTAATTTTAATTTCAAACCATAACAAACCATGAATTTCTAGTTTATTTCAAAATTGTCATTGCCTTTAATGACCATGGATTAAAATTAATTAATGGTTTAGATCGGTTTTTACGGTTCTCAACATATTTTTTGTTTTCATTTGATTATCGTAATATATATATTTTTTTTATAATTATAAAGAGTATGGTGGCTTGACGTTTTAAACCCTTCAACTATCTTTGGTTACCATTTTAATTACGGTTTAATTTGGGTAAGAATAATTACACTTTCTAAAACCGAGTCTTACACATAGCTAATCTACAGAACGAGTTTCGTTAATTTCTAGGTGCTTTAACAAATGAGCATTGATGTGTTTATGACGATATCATCACAGCGGTTCAAAATAACCAAGGAGGTGTGTTTTTTATATATGGCTAACCAGCGGAACAGGTAAAAAATTTCTATGGAAGACATTATTTGTATCAATAAGATCTAGAAGAGAAATTGTTTTAAACGTTGCTTAGAGTGGTATTGTTTCTTTACTTCTTACAGGAGGTAGGACAACACACTCTCGCTTTCAAATTCCTCTAATTCTTAACGAAGATTCTCTTTGTTACATAAAGTCAGACAGTGATGTTGCCAAGTTAATAAAGAAGACTAGGTTGATTATATGGGATGAAGCACCAATGGTTCATTGGCATGCATTTGAAGCATTGGATAGAAGTATGAACGATATTTTTGGTAGTCAAGGCATTACTGACTCGAAAATGCTTTTTAGAGGCAAAGTAGTTGTTTTTGGAGGAGATTTCAGACAACTTCTGTTGGTTATTCCGAATGCAAGTAGACAAAACATTGTTAATTCGTCGTTAAGTTCATCTTACATTTAGGAAAAATGCAAAGTCCTAAGGTTAACTAAAAATATGAGGTTAACTATTGACAGTCAAGCTTCTGATATCGAACAAACAAGGATTTTTGCAAACTGGCTTTTGGATTTAGGAGAAGGCAAGGTTGGTAGTGTGAATGATGGTGAGGTAATTATCGATATACCTAATGATCTTCTCATTACCGATTCAACGGATCCTATATTTGCATTAATTGACTTTGTCTATCCTTCTATTCTTGTAAATGTCAAGAATTCATCATATTTTCAGGAAAGAGCAATACTTGCACCCAAACATGAAGTCGTTCAAGAAATAAATGAGCGTTTGCTATCATTGTTTCCAAGAGACGAAAATGAGTACCTAAGTTAAGATAGTTTGTGTGAATCAGAGCATCTTCACGAACAGTTTGATGAAACTTTGTACTCGCTTGATGTCTTAAATGGTCTTATTATCGGGTTTGCCAAACCATAAGATGGTACTAAAAGTCAGTGTTCCAGTTATGTTACTAAGAAATATTGATCAGAAATATGGGTTATGTAATGGAACAAGACTACGGGTGTTATCATTTAGAAATCGGGTTATAAAAGCAGAGATCATATCTGGAAGCAATATTGGAAGTCGAACATTTATTCCAAGAATGTCTTTGACACCTACAGACAAAAGGGTTCCGTTCAAGTTTCAAATAAGACAATTTTCAATTGTTGTATGTTTTGCCATAGCCATAAAAAAAGCCAAGGACAGTCATTATCGAAGGTTGGTTTGTTTCTGAGATAACCAATCTTCACCCATGGTCAGTTGTATGTTGCTTTATCTAGAGTAAAAAGTAGACAATGTTTAAAAATATTAATTATAGATGATGCAGATATAATTAGCAATAGAACAAATAATGTTGTATGTAAAGAAGTATTTGGTAATTTATTATACGTGGTTCTTATTTTGTTAATATTTTAACTATGTACTTGTTCATAATTTTATTTACGTTCTATTATAAATTTTGTTTTATAAGTTTTTAATATTTATTCATATTTTTTATTATTTTTTTACAAAACATCCTTTTGTGAAAAATGTCTAAAACAAAGACATTTTGTAACCAGCACAAAAAAAAAACAACTCTGAATGGAAAAAAAAAAACTTAGAAAAGTAGCATCGTACTTTCGATGATCATTAATATTTGTAAAATAAATTTTCTGGCATGATTTAATTTTTTTTAAATTATCCCGTGTAATACACGGGTTCGAACCTAGTGTGTGTGTATATATATATATGAGTAAACTACAAATTTGGTCCTTGTGGTTTGTCGAAAATAACACTTTTTGCCCCTACAGTTTCAAAATTAAAATATGTCCATCATGGTTTGCAAAATCGATCGGATTTGATCCCTCCCTCTAACGACCATTAGAAAAAGCCGTTAAATAAGGAGCATTTTCGTTCTTTTAGCAATTAACTTGTCTTTTACCCATTTAAAAACCACAAGGACCAAAATTGTAGTTTACATTTTTTTTACCATTTTTGTCCTTTTATTTTTTTCTTTCTTTATGATATTTCAATATTATATATATATATATATATATATATATATATATATATATATATATATATATATATATATATATATATATAGGGTGCGTTTCATTTGAAAACCAAATAATTTGTGGAAACTTTGCAAACCACTATTTTAGGAAACATTTTGTTAAGTTTCCTAATTTAAAGTCATGATTATAATAAATGAATCTTATCATCTTCCATATATATCACAATCATTATTAATGAATCATAATAGTTTTCCATAAATATATATTGTTTCCTAAAACAATGGTTTGCAGAGTTTCCACGAATTGATTGGTTTTCAAATGAAACGCTACTATATTATAAAAACGACATAAAAAACTCTTAATTACAACATTTTAAGCACAAGGTACAACTAATTAAAGCCAATTACTTAATTTACAATTTTTTAATGCTTTGGTACAATCTTTCCAAGCACAATATCTCACATAATCATCTATTTGTGGAATGGATACTCATTTATTAATATAAATATTTGTTTTTTTGGTGGAGGATTTTATAAAATAGATTTTATATTAGCATAATCTATTTTAAATGTAGATTTTACATTTAAATCTATATTAATGAGATGTAATATAAAATATTTTTTCTTCCGTATTTTTTTATATTACATCTCATAATGATTTTTCCATATTTTATTTTATAAAATATTTTTCCATATTTTATTTTATAAAATCTTTTTACATAATGAGATGTAATATAAACTTTTTTTTCTTCCGTATTTTTTTTGCTATTATAAAATCTATTTTATTTTATAAAATCTACACGTATTTTATATTAGCATAATATAAAATCTACACGTATTTTTTTTGCTAATATAAAATCTACACGTATTTTTTTTCACGAGCATTAAATGAAGAAAAAAGAATGTTGATATGAATTAAAAATAAAAAATAAAGAGATACACTAATAAATTATCGTATTATTTAAAATAAAAATATTCCGCAATACTTTCCAAATTAATTAAGTGTAAAGAAAATAAAATAGAAACGATGTAGGTATAAAAATATTCTTCCATATTTTTAATATATTTACATTTAAATGTAAAATCTAAAATGAAAATAAAAGATTTTAAAATATTCTCTACATTCACTATAAATATATATAGTTTCTCTATGTATCATCCGAGTACAAGAAGAAGACGAACGGTCGGGTGTCAATGGCGGAACCTGCAACCGAACAAAAGGTATTCCACTATATTTTTGTTTCTTTGAAAAACTACTTTTTTATATTTTATTTTATTTACTGAGGATTTGTTTATATTTTTCAAAATCCACGATCATATTTTTCGAAGTAGGGGAATAAGATATATATACATATCTTTATTTTTATCGACTAATACTATGAGGTCTTGAAGTCAATAGTCAGATAAATTTTCAAGTGATACTGAGTGAATTTGAACTATACCAGTTGAGTTGCCGGTTACAAAAGATAGAAATCATTTATTTTATTTGTCATATTTGATGTGGGTTGAATGTTAATTAATCTACAGATTTATATGTTCAAAGTGATTGTCAAGTGCTGTCGAGGAGGTTTCAAAAAAATTGCAAAATCTGTAAAAACGTATGTTCATATTTATAATTATTTCAATAATAGTGATATGTTGTGAGACATGTCGTTTGAGTTTTAAATAATATAATACAAAACTATTACCAATATTATTGCACAAACTCATAACAACAAACGATTAAGAATATATGCAAGTTAACCACTTATGAAAATACATTCGTTTTTCACATTGTATTTCATTAACTGTTAACAGAGAAATTACGTTTCATTTTAACTCGATTCAATATTCCAACAAAAAATTTATCCTCCCGTGCAATACACGGGCCCAACACTAGTATATATATATATATATATATATATATATATATATATATATATATATATATATATATCTTTGTTCTTAATTTAAATATTAAATAAATTTGATTAATCAATAACAAGATAAAATTTTAAATGAAAATAAGTAGCAGGAGTAAACCGAATTTCATAGAAACACCAATTGGTTGACATAAGATAAAAAGAACTATTTAATTTTTTTTGGATCCTATTAGACCCCTTCAAATGATAATTTAAAATAAAAAAAATATAATATATATATATATAACATATATATTAGAAAAGTGAAAATAAAATGAAATAAAAAAATAATTATTATATTGATAAATAAGGAATATCGTATATTTTTTTATCAATTATACTGTACATTTTCAAAATAATTAAAAACAATTAAAATAAATAAAGTTCTCTAAATAATTAAAAACAATTAAAATAAATAAAGTTCTCTACTAATATTGTACGTTTTCAAAATATTTATAATTATAATAATAACAAAATCAAATAATTTTATTAAAATGATTGATAAGTAAGTGATATCGTATTTTTTCAATTATTCTTCATGGTTAATATATAAGAAAATTAATTAAAGTAGTCATTTCAGAAAATCGGGTTTACCTCCTAACCATTCTCTTTCTCAATTTATTAAAATAGCCTCTACGTTCGTGAAAGGAGTTCGTATATACGAACACCTCCTTATACTGATAAATTTGATACATCTTCGTAATATATGTTCGTATATACGAACATAATTTAAAAACTCGTTAAAAAATCATAAGCTCGTGAAATGGTTCGTGGAAATGCAACGAGTGAAAAAAAATTACGTTTTTTTGCCCCTGTTCGTGAAATTCCAATATATTATGAACTGAAAGTTACAATTTTGGCACCTAATCGTGATTAAAGATTACGAACTCAATTTATTAAAAAAAATAAGCAAGTTACAATTATGGCCCGTCATCTTTGGAACATAATTCAAAGATATTTATCATTTTGGTCTCTAATCCTAATTAAAGATTACGAGCTCAATTTATTAAAAAAAATAAGCATGTTACAATTATGGTCCCTCATCTTTGGAACATAATTCAAAGATATTTATCATTTTGGCTCCAGTTCGTGGATTCTGTTCTTCATATACGAACATTTATTTGAAAAATAAATTACACTTTCGGCCCCTCATTTTAACTTCCAGTTCGTAACATAGTGGAATTTCACGTAACATACGGGCAAAAAACATAATTTTTTTTAACTCGTTGCATTTTCCACTAACCATTTCACGAACTTATGATTTTTTAATGAGTTTTTAAATTATGTTCGTATATACGAACATATATTACGAAGATGTATCAAATTTATCAGTTCTAAGGAGGTGTTCGTATATACGAACTCCTTTCACGAACGTATGAGCTATTTTAATAAATTGAGGGAGATAATGGTCAGGAGGTAAACCCGATTTTCTGAAATGACTACTTTAATTAATTTCCCTTAATACGATATATATGATATTACTTATATATTAACCATCAATAATAATTCAAAAAAAATGATATCACTTACTTATCAATTATTTTAATAATATTATTTTATTTTTTTATTAATACAGTTATAAATATTTTGAAAACGTACAGTATAATTAGTAGGAAACTTTATTCTTTTTAAATTTTTATAAACTATTTAGAAAACGTACACTATAATTTATTAAAAAAAACGATGTCACTTACTTAACAATATAATTAGAGTGAATTACATATTTGGTCCCTGGGGTTTGGTGATTTTAACACTTTGGATCCCTAAAATGAAATATCTATGGCTTGCATCCTTGTGGTTTGGATTTCATAACGTGTTTGGTCCCTAAAACTAACTCCGTTTGATTTACAGCCGTTAAAGCCATCATGTGCACTGCACATGATGGGTATATTGGTCATTTTATATAAGGGACCAAATGTGTTATTTTAGTCTAGATTATATAGTAAGTTACTAATTTAGTCCTTGTGGTTTGTCTTTTTTTTCTTTTTCTTTTTTGTCTTTCCTATTTTTTTCATTTTATACCCTTATTACATTAATTAACTAATGATATTTTTTTACTAAAAATACATTAAAATATATATTTCATTTTATAAATTACACCATTAGAAAAGTCTTGTCGACATTTTTAAAAAGGTTAATAATTTAATATTTTTAAAATTTTACGCAATTTATTCAATATATATATGTGCAAATCGGTCTACACTAATCCAAAAAAATAACTTTTCTAAATTAAGTTGTGTTTAAAGTTTTTATTGTTTTTTTTATTTATGTAAGAAACAAAATTGAAATTTATCTATATTTATTAATAAAAAATGTATCCATTTCGTGTATTTTATTTAATTAAATGTGTATCAAATAAAAAAAAACTTTATAATATAGTTATTATTTACTCTTTCAAAATATAAAGAGTAAACTCCAATTTTGGTCCCTGGCGTTTAGTGATTTCTTTGAAAGAGGTCCTTATGGTTTCATAATTCAAGTTTACATCCCCAGGGTTTGAATTTTTCTCTGAAAAAGGTCCCTGACCCCTAACGCCGTTAAAAAGCTCCGTTAGGGTCAGGGGCATTTTCGTTCAACCATGTTTTTGTCCCCTTTTTCACTTTTTTTTGTTTTTCCTTATATATGTAAAAACAATCAAAACAAAGGGACCAACCATGTAATTAGAAAAACAAAACCTAAAATAACAATACAAAAGAAAATCTAAAATAAAATGAAAATTCAAAAAAAAAAGGATCTGCTTCTTGCCTTGTTCACTTCACGCCGCCTTTAACTCCATCTCCTTCATCCTTTGCTTTCCATCGCACCAACGTCGATCCTCACACAAGAAAACGCCGATAGTCTCCTTCATCTATTGAATCCATCGCACCAACCAATATCTTCTCGACTAGTGACGGTAAAACCCCATCCCCTTTTCGATCGGTAATTTCTTTCATCGTGGCACCATGAACTCCGATGAGTAAGAGAACGAGGAGAAGAAAACTTTTTTGGTTGGGGTTTTGATATTATCGATTGTTTCTTGGCTGGGTTTCTGGGTTTTGATTTTTCACAAACCTGTTTGATGCTTCCCCTTTTCGATCAGTGGACGCTTCAGATTTAGATTTAGGGTTTCTTTTAGATTTTTGTGATTTAGGGTTTTGATATCATTCTTGTCTCTGTGAGTCCATAATAGGTATGTTTGGTTTGTTGAAATTGGTTTAGTTGTTAATATTGTTGTGGATCATACAATAACTTGTGTGTTGTTTTTGGCTATACAGGACTATGGCAATTCAAAAGTTGTTGGAGAACTTGAAAGACCCAAATCAGATTATGATGGTAATCAGAGCTTTACACCGTGGGGCTGCTAAATTGGCCAACATTCCGAATGGTCACCATGTTCTTCAGTATTGTTTGCTTCATTTTGATAGTGACTTCAATCAGGTATCCATTGATTTCATTCGATGTTTTTTCTATGATTATAAGATAAGAATGTTTTTCATCCGAATGGTCACTAACATTTGAGCAGTAGAAACCAGAATCTTTCTTCTTCGTTTCAATCTGAGCAAAATCCCTGCACATCTGATGTCGTCTCACGCTCCTCCGCCTCCCTCTTGGCCGGAAAAAATGGGTTGGGTTCGTACCAAAACCGTTAAGAAATCATCACGCCTAATTATCGAGCGTTACTACAAAATGATGCTCGATTTCCACACCAACAAGAAGATTTTGGAAGAAGTTGCAATCATTCCATCAAAGCATCTCAGGAACAAGATGAATGGATTGAAGTGAAGGAATCTGATTGTAATAGGTTTCTACTTCTATTTTAGTTTTGTATACGAATGCGATTGTTCTTGAGATCTTGATATCTTGATTTAGAGATATTTTGTTTTGTATCAACACTTTTTTTTTGGTGAATCTATACATTACTTGTTTGATGTTCTTCATCTTGGTTAATATTCTTGATGTTATTATTTGGTTTAATAATTATGTTCTTAGAATAAATTTGTACATTATTTGAGTTTTGACTTTATATTCAAGGTTTTCTTGATACTTTTGGGTTTTAATCTATGTTCTTATCACAATTATCTTTATTAGTTCATGTTGTTCATCTGGTTGGTATTAACTTGTTGCAGGAAGAAGAATGAAATAATGAAGAAGAAGAAGAAGAAGAAGAAGAAATTTAGAAATTGGTCCCTAAGTTTTTATGATTTTACACAATAAAAAGAAGAAACAAGAAAGAGTGCAAAAAGGAGACAAAAACATGGTTGGACGAAAATGCCCCTAACCCTAACGGAGCTTTTTAACGGCGTTAGGGGTCAGGGACCTTTTTCAGAGCAAAATTCAAACCCTGGGGATGTAAACTTGAATTATGAAACCATAGGGACCTCTTTCAAAGAAATCACTAAATGTCAGGGACCAAAATTAGAGTTTACTCAAATATAAACTTAAATTTATCAAGTGTAGACGGAAAAATGTATTGTTTTCATATATTTCATTTAATTAAGTGTTTTTTAAATGTATATCAAATAAAAAACTTTATTATATAATTATTATATATTCTTTTCAAAATTATAAACTCAGATTTATTGTAATGAAAAATAAACAATCAACTAACAACCACACATTTTTATTATTTTATTTATTTTCATGGATCAGTATATCAAAAAATAATGATTTACATGGTAAATATGCATGGTTTATGTATCTGCATTTTATATCAAACAAAACATATAAGGTGAGGTTTGGTAGACAGATATGATTGAAATGTATTAAACAAGACAAAACTGGATGGGGGACATGACTAGATAAGACAAGTGTTTGTCTTGATAATTAGTTATTTATTTTTCATTATGATAAATTTAAGTTTATATTTTGAAAGAGTAAATCATAACAATATTATAAAGTTTTTTTTTTATGTGATACACATTTAATTAAATAAAATACACGAAATGATACATTTTTTATTAATAAACTAGAAGCGTACTCGTGCAATGCAGCGAGATAAATCACGATTTTAATGTTTCATTTTATTTTTTGTCGATATACAGTACGATTTTGGATGATTTTGAGAAAGTGGTAATGTTTTTTTTATAAATTTGTTTAATTTATGCTTAATAATATAATGTTTTCTATATAAAAAAAATAAAGTATTTTGTTAGAATTCAATGATTATCTTATATATTTTAATGACATCTAGAGAATATAACCAATTACATATTTAATAATATAATTAAAACAAAATTATAGTAATATAATGTATTAACTAGTGTTGGGCCCGTGCATTGCACGGAAGGATAAATTTTTTGTTGGAATATTGAACCGAGTTAAAATGAAACGTAATTTCTCTGTTAACAGTTAATGAAATACAATGTGAAAAACGAATGTATTTTCATAAGTGGTTAACTTGCATATATTCTTAATCGTTTGTTGTTATGAGTTTGTGTAATAATATTGGTAATAGTTTTGTATTATATTATTTAAAACTCAAACGACATGTCTCACAACATATCACTATTATTGAAATAATTATAAATATGAACATACGTTTTTACAGATTTTGCAATTTTTCTGAAACCTTCTCGACAACACTTGACAATCACTTTGAACGTATAAATCTGTAGATTAATTAACAACATTCAACCCACATCAAATATGACAAAGAAAATAAATGATTTCTATCTTTTGTAACCGGCAACTCAACTGGTATAGTTCAAATTCACTCAGTACCACTTGAAAATTTATCTGACTATTGACTTCAAGACCTCATAGTATTAGTCGATAAAAATAAAGATATGTATATATATCTTATTCCCCTACTTCGAAAAATATGATCGTAGGTTTTGAAAAATATAAACAAATCCTCAGTAAATAAAATAAAATATAATAAAATAGTTTTTCAAAGAAACAAAAATATAGTGGAATATCTTTTGTTCAGTTGCAGATTCCGCCATTGACACCAGACCGTTCGTTTTCTTCTTGTACTCGTATGATACATAGAGAAACTATATATATATATAGTGAATGTAGAGAATATTTTAAAATCTTTTATTTTCATTTTCGATTTTACATTTAAATGTAAATATATTAAAAATATGGAAGAATATTTTTATATCTACATCGTTTCTATTTTATTTTTTTTACACTTGGTTAATTTGGAAAGTATTGCGGGATATTTTTATTTTAAAGAATACGATAATTTATTAGTGTATCTCGTTATTTTTTATTTTTAATTCATATCAACATTCTTTTTTCTTCATTTAATGCTCGTGAAAAAAAATACGTGTAGATTTTATATTAGCAAAAAAAATAGGTGTAGATTTTATATTATGCTAATATAAAATACGTGTAGATTTTATAAAATAAAATAGATTTTATATTAGCAAAAAAAATACGGAAGAAAAAAAAGTTTATATTACATCTCATTATGTAAAAAGATTTTATAAAATAAAATATGGAAAAATATTTTATAAAATAAAATATGGAAAAATCATTATGTGATGTAATATAAAAAAATACGGAAGAAATTTTTTTTTATATTACATCTCATTAATATAGATTTAAATATAAAATCTACATTTAAAATAGATTATGCTAATATAAAATCTATTTTATAAAATCCTCCACCAAAAAAACAAATATTTATATTAATAAATGAGTATCCATTCCACAAATAGATGATTATGTGAGATACTGTGCTAGGAAAGGTTGTACCAAAACATTAAGAAATTGTAAATTAAGTAATTAGCTTTAATTAGTTGTATTTTGTGCTTAAAATGTTGTAATTAAGAGTTTTTTATGTCGTTTTTATAATATAGTATAGATTAATAGTGATAATGAAAATGTTTACATAAAAGGAAGACGGTGCACATAACAAATTGGTGGGTGTTAGAAACCTGCAGTGGTAATATGTATCTTGTGCTTTGATACTTGTAAATTAAGAGATTTTTAAAATCTTGCATAAAATGATGGTACCTTATGCCTAATAATTTGTATTTAAGAGTTTTTTATTCGTGCTTTATAATATAGTATAGATATAGATACATTTCAATTTTGTTTCTTACATAAATAAAAAAACGATAAAAACTTTAAACACAACTTAATTTAGAAAAGTTATTTTTTTAGATTAGTGTAGACCGATTTGCACACACACACACATATATATATATATATATATATATATTGAATAAATTGTGTAAAATTTTAAAAATATTAAATAATTAACATTTTTAAAAATGTCGACAAGACTTTTCTAATGGTGTAATTTATAAAATGAAATATATATTTTAATGTATTTTTTGTAAAAAATATCATTAGTTAATTAATGTAATAAGGGTATAAAATGAAAAAAATAAGAAAGACAAAAAAGAAAAAAAAAAGACAAACCACAAGGACTAAAATAGTAACTTACTATATAATCTAGACTAAAATAACACATTTGGTCCCTTAATATAAAATGACCAATATACCCATCATGTGCAGTGCACATGATGGCTTTAATGGCTGAAAATCAAACGGAGTTAGTTTTAGAGACCAAACACGTTATGAAATCCAAACCTTGAGGATGCAAGCCATAGATATTTCATTTTAGGGATCCAGAGTGTTAAAACTACCAAACCCCAGGGACCAAATATGTAATTCACTCATATAATTATTATTTTTGGTAAATTACGTTTTGTTAAAAATTTCTATTTTCGTCCTCATGGTTTTGAAATTATGATTTTTGTCCCTATGGTTTATAATTCATTATTTTTTTCGTCCTCATGATATAAATTTTATTGCTTTCTTCATCCCTATGGTTTATAATTCATTTCTATTTTAGTCCTTCATACTTAAAAGTAGTGTTTTGGCCTTAGGGACGAAAATAGAAATGAGTTGCAAACCATAAGGACTAAAACCAAAATTTCAAAAATACGAGGACGAAATCCGCAATTTTTAACAAACCACATGGATGAAAAACATAATTTACTCTTATTTTTTATATCATTTTATTTCATATTTCATTTAAAACTTTATTCCTTTTATTAATTAGTCAAATATATTTAATATTTAAATTAAAAACATATATATATATTTATTTATATTAGAAGTGTACTCGTGCAATTCAGCAAAATATATCACGATTCTAATGTTTCTTTTTATTTTTTGTTTTTTATCGATTTACATTACGATTTTGGATGGTTTTGAAAAAATGATAATGTTTTTTTTTATAAATTTGTTTAATTTAGCCTTAATAATATAATGTTTTTTATATAAAAAAATTAAATATTTTGTTAGAATTTAATGATTATCTTATATATTTTAAATTATTTACATTTAAATTGAGATGTTTATCCTGTTTTGATTATTTTTATCAGTTAGTTATGAATTCAAACGTATAGCTTTATAAATTTGTACTTATACATTATGATAAGTAATCTTGAACTTTAAGTAATGTGTATCAATAAAGAGTGCTCAATGCATAAAAACTTGTTTTTAAGAGTTTTATTCGATAGTTTAATAATAAGGTAATTTATTTTAGGTTTAATAATATATGTTTTTTATAAAATAAAAATTAAATATTCTGTTAGATTTTCTTAATTATATTTTAGATTTTTTATATATAAAATTTGATTTTTATCCTGTATTTAGTTATGCAGAAAGTGATTTTAGGGAAGTTGAAGCGGAGAGTGATTTTAGGGGAGTTAAAGTGGTTAAAGATAAGAATTGAAAGTTAATAAATAACATTAAATGTAGTACATAAAACTTTAATAGTTGTTTTTAAGACATTTTAAATAATTAGCATCAAATAGCGGTACATTAAGTTTTAGCAATTATTTTTAAGAGTTTCTTATAAATGTTTTATAATATAGTATAGATATATGTGGTACTAAAATATCGTCGAGAATAAACAATAAAAACATACAAAAGTAAATTACAAGTTTGGTCCCTGTGGTTTTTAATTGTGTAAAAAACAAAGAAATTGGTAAAAGGATAAAAGTGTCCCTCATTTAACGAAGTTTTTTAACGGTCGTTAGAAGGAAGGACCAAACCTAAACATTTTTACATACCACGATGGCCATCTTGTAATTTTGAAACTGCAGGGACGAAAAGTGTTATTTTCGACAAACATAGGGACCAAATTTGTAGCTTACTCTATGTTAGGACTGAAAGTCCTAGTGCGTTGAAAGTTGTATAACACATTTATAGAGTTTAATTGTTTTATTATTTATCACGTTATAAAAGCCTTTTATAGTTAATAGGTTTGTTTGGTTGTAATGGGCCTTGGGCCCTTTAGGGTTTTATCCCTAGTATTTAAAGTATTGTTTAGGTGAGTTTAGGGTGGAGACAAGAGAAAAAGAGAAGAATAATAGTCATTAAGGTTTACTCTAGCTGAATAGAAATTCTCTCTATAAACCTAAACCTTTTACTATTAAATCTAATCATATGACTAGCAGTTGTGATTGATTCTTATTGTTGATTGATTATCATTACCGTTGATTGCACTGTATCTGGGATCTACAATTGGTATCAGAGCATGGAGACAAGATTTTTGATCCAAAATTGTTTGTCTAAAACCCTTTAATCGCTTAGTTTGGTTTAATCATTGTTCATCATTGATTATTATTGTTGTTAATTGCACTATTCTAGAATCTACAATTGGTAACAAAGCAAAATCTGAGGGGGAGTTAGCAAAATCTAAGGGGAGTAACAGAATTTATTTTACCAATTGGATTTCAAGATTGCATTTCTTCTATCCCATATCATATGGTGTTTGCTACAAGTTGATTCCTTCAGATTGAGCTTTAGTTGTTTATCGATTAAATTAAAGTTAGGTTTGTAGGTTTTAAGCCAAAAAGATCGACTAAATTTTAAGTTTGAAAAGCTTTAGGTCGATTTTTGAGTTAATCGCTGCCATTGATTAAACCCAAATTTTTTGGTTTTTGCGCCGTGTTCCTCTTAGTTCATCAAAATTGAAGTGGTTAGTTTGTGATTTTAGTGGTTATCTCTGTTAAATTAAATATGGGTTTGAAGTTGCTAAGGAAAAACTTTGGTTAATTTGTGATTTAAAAAGTTTGTTTTGTTGAAATCTGGGTATTGTCGCCGATTTTATCGAAGAACAGAGAACCCAAAATTCTTTCCAACTCCCGGTACCCTACATCTTCTGGTACCACCCCGTACCACATCTTTCCCGCTTACCTTCTCCCGGTACCACCCTCCCCCGGCACTACATCTTTCCCGGGAGTTAGCATCACCTCGAGAGACATCAACCCGGAGTTACATTCAACCGGGATATCAATCCGGGACTTACCGGGACTTCAAAATTTTTGCTGTCAAATTATTTAAATGGCATATATATAAGTTAATATCAATTTGTAATTGGATAATCCCAAGATCGTGGGACGGTACCAAGTAGTGGGACGTTTAAAATTGTTTTATTTACACAGCGATAAAATCCTCCCTCACGCAAAACGTCTTCCCTCTCAGACTCTAAGATTTTTCTTCTCTCACGCCTCCCTCATCATCGATCGAATCTGGTAACCCTCATCCCTCATCTTCTCTAACACTCATCTGGTAACCCTCGTCCCTCATCGATCGAATCTGCAGTCATCACAAAAATTTACGAGGTTTCAATTGGTTTGTCGAAAAGATTTTCGGTTGGTTCGTTGAAATTGTAAACGAAGTTTTTTGGATTTTAAAGTGTGTAGAAGTGTTTACAACATTTTTGATCGAAAAAAAGTTCAACCCATGTTAAGTTTGTAAGGTTTTGTTCGTTTTCCGGAAAAAAACTTTCGGTTGCTTCGTTTTTGATCGTGGGTTGATTATTTGGACTATAAATTTTTAAGGCGTGTTCACGAACCATAAACGATCGTTTTTGGTCGAAAAGTTTTAACCCATACTAAGTTTTTAAGTTGTCGATCGTTTTCCGAAAAGGTTTCGGTTGGTTCGTTTGTGATCATGGGTTGACCTGTTGAATTTTAAATTGTTAAGGAGTGATCAGGACATTTTATCAATCGGTTTGCATTGAATATTTCTAACTGTTTCAAAGTTTTGCAGGTTTGGCTCAACGAAGGAGATGATGAATAGTGTTCCCGTTAAGTTGTCGTTAATTTCTTTACATTGTAGTCCTTTTTCGTTAAGTCTTAGTTAGAGTCAGTTAGTTTGTTAATTTAGTTAAGTTTCATTTCATTTTAGTCCTTTTTCAGTTAGAGTCTAGTTAAGTCCGTTAGCAGTTTTAAAATTTACACTTTTAGTCCCTCTAGTTAGTAGTTTTAATTTATGTCATTTCTAGTCCATCTAGTTTTAAGTTTCAATTGGTGTCACTTCTAGTCCCCGTACTTCATAGGTTTCAAAGTTTGTCATTTTTGACCCCTAAACTTTCAATTTTCACACGTTGTCACTTTTGGTCCTTGAACTTTAAGGGTTCATCCCTTGTCAAGTTTAGTCCCTAGACTTTCAAGTTTGGAAGTTGTACAATCTAAGTCTTTGTACTTTCAAGTGTATGATTTTGAGTTGATATTTTGTGCACAATTCAACTTCTAATCGAAATATCTGTTTAACGATCCTTCTTTTCAGGTAACAATGTCTTATTCTGATTCTCAACAAGGAATTTCTGACCTCAAATCCAAGATTGCAGTTCTTGAAGCCACATTGGACAACAATTACAAAGTACTTCTGCAAGTTAATGTTGAAAATACTGACATTCTGGGTCGGGCACAAGGATTAAAAAGAGAAAAGAAAAAACTTGTTGAAGAAAAGGATTATTTGAGAAATCAATTATCCGAACTCTCGAAAAAGTTTAAAAAATCAGAGAGTGAGCACGATGCTTATGTTTAGAATTATGTTCGTAACTATAATTCAATTATTGCAGAACAGAAAGAGTTGATTGAAAGTCTGAAAGAAGAGAAGATGAAGAAAAGTGATCCAACAAGTGCTGAAGCTTCAAAGAAAATATCTGAACTCGAACGAAAAGTTGCAGATTTTGAAGCACGAGAAGAGAAGACACTGGAACTTGAAGAGAAATGGAAAGATGTGGAGAGTGAAAACCTGGATCTGAAGAAAAGACTTGCTGTTTTTGAAAAAGAAAAAGTTGATTCTTCAAATGAAAAAAAGATTCTTGATCTTTCAAAGAAAGTTTTTGACGAAAGAAAGGTTTTTGAGCTTCAAAATGCGAAACTTTCAAAATAGATTTCTGATTTTGAAAATGTTTTGATAATTGAGAGAGATTCTTTTGAGAAAGAGCGAAAAGTTTTTGAGAGTGAAAAGAAAATGCTTGAAATGAAGAATATTGCGGTTTTTAAAGAGATATCTAATAAACGCAACAGTATAGAAAAGGATTTTGAAAGTGAAAGAAAGATTTTTTAAACTGAGATTCATAAGCTTTCAAATAAATTATTTGGATTAGCAACAGAGATTTTGAAAGAACGGAAGGTAAAATCCGATTTACAAAAACAATTTGACTTGATTCTAGAAGAAAGAAATGTTTTATCAGCAAAAGTCAAGAAACTTGAAGAAATAAATCCTAAAGTTGATTTATCTGAACAAGTCAGTCCCGATACTGTAGTTCAGCCTCCTTATTCTTCAAGTTCACCTTCTATATCTAATTCTTCGAAGAAGTTTGTCAAATCAAATGAATTTTCAAAAGACCGGATTCGTACTTCAAATCTTTTCTATAATTCTCTTGTTGATGCTTTAAATAATCAAGTGTTTCGAAAAGTTAAGATGGTTTGGAGAAAGAAACCAACTATAGAAAGTAGTGATGGAAACAAGTCTCATGATTCTCCTGTAGTTGATACAAAGTCATTTATTTCCAAGACTGATTCACCTACTTATGTTTATTCTATAGAAAAGTTGATCAGTCTGCGCCGAGCAAAGATCTGTTGCATTCATTGTGGAAAAAGTAACTTTATCCATCCAAGGTACGTTAATAGTTGGTATGGTACTTACAGCATCCCCAATCCTCGTTTTAATAGTTTTAAAGCTAAGGCAACTAACCATCAAGGATCCATCGAATCATGGATACCAAAATCTATCTAATCTGTTTTGCAGGAATGTCATGTGTGATTTAATCCAGATTATTCACGACACATGACTACAATCAGGGGTTAGGCCATCTTTTGAGGGGGAGTACGTTTAGATTTTCATATCTACTTTTGAACACTTCAGTTCAGGACTCGTACTTCAATGTTTTGACTTGTACTTCAATGTTCTATTTTGGCAAGTTAAAGGAGTGTTAGGGATTTTAATGTTTCTATGGTCAATCTAGAACCGAAAGGACCTACCCAAGAAACACATCCTATTCATAGATATCAGTGAGGGGTCTAGATTGATAGATGAGTTCGGAGTGAAAAAAAATTATGGTGAAGATGTGACAGGACTTAAAAGAATTATTGGTCCTTACCAAACTGAGTCAGTTATCCAGGTTACCACTTAATCTATTTATTCTCGTTCTTTGGAGATGGATATTGAAACAGACATGGACCCAATGTCGATAACTCGTGTCACCCCACCCAACCCACTCAAGTATCTCTCAAAAGATACTTGTTTCATATATGCACGGAGATTTAACACATAATCTATCTATTCCTCACTCGGAGGTCTTAGATATTGAAAAAATAAGACATCAGCTCCGGTCTCCTAACTTCATATTCATCTCACTGTGTCTATTGATTTTTAACCTGCGTCCTAGGTTGAATCAATCTTTGAGCCTAATCGACATGATTTATACTTCTTTCATATATGCATGAATCTTTGTGATTCCCTTTGCATATCTTTGTGATATGGCCAAAACAGTTTGAGAAGTAATTTTTTAATATTTTACTTCAGTGATAACTGGAAGTCCTATCAGAGATACATCGATGCCAACTCTGAAAATAGGCCACACAATTAATTTTAATTGTTGTGATAATAGTTATTATTGTGTTTCTGTGTTAGCTGCTACCCTTGGTTACTGAATCGTTTTATCTAATCTTTTTCTACTCATCTGGTTAGTCTTTGAAGATACATGATGCTCAAGATGCTCCTAATCATCATGAGGGGGGAGAACGGTATACAGATTCAAAGACACAGATTATCATGTTAAGGGGAGTTAGCAAAAGTTGAGGGGGAGTAACAAAATTTCTTAAATATGAGGTTGAAAAGCCATTAGATTCAAAGATTGCATTTCTTCTATCCCTATCATGTGATGTCTGCGACAAGTCATTTCCTCCTACGAGCTGATTGAAACAAGTTCTTAAGCTGAAAGTCAATTCAACTCGTGGTTCAGAGACAGGTTCTTTGGTTTTAAACTGAAGTTGCACTGTGGAATGTCACGTAACTCGCACATTATATTTCTTGTGTGCTGATCCGATGTGTTGAGGTTCTACAGTTGAAAGCTGCTTGATAGTACGTTCAGTCGAGGCTATTGTACATTGAATCTGGTTACAAAGTTGAAACTATAAAGACCGAGAGCTTTATTCAAGGGGGAGCTGGGAAAGACATGAAGACACGCAACACCAAAGTTTTTCTTAAAGATTCAAGAGGGAAAGAAGATCAAGGCCTGAAGATTTCAAGATGATAAATGTCTTATTCAACTTTAGGGGGGAGATTGTTAGGACTAAAAGTCCTAGTGCGTTGAAAGTTGTATAACACATTTATAGAGTTTGATTGTTTTATTATTTATCGCGTTATAAAAGCCTTTTATAGTTAATGGGCTTGTTTGGTTGTAATGGGCCTTGGGCCCTTTAGGGTTTTATCCCTAGTATTTAAAGTATTGTTTAGGTGAGTTTAGGGTGGAGACAAGAGAAGAATAGTCATTAAGGTTTACTCTAGCTGATCATAAATTCTCTCTGTAAACCTAAACCTTTTACTGTTAAATCTAATCATATGACTAGCAGTTGTGATTGATTCTTATTGTTGATTGATTATCATTATTGTTGATTGCACTGTATCTGAGATCTACACTCTATACATATACACTCTATACATATAAACTATATGCATGTTTATGTATACGTGTGTGTAGTGTTAAAATATAATAAAGAAAGAAAATGTAGTAAATGAAATTTAAGGATAAATAATTAATACTACAGAGTAATTTCTTAAATCAATTATTGGATTTTTAATGCTTATTTTTAACAGAGTTGGATGGAAGGTCGAAAATGGAAGCCAAATGAAAATCATAAGGACGAAAAAAACAGTTTTTAAAGACTAAGAACGGAGATCGTTAAAAAAATTAAACCACAGGAACAAAAATCGTAGTTTGCTCTTTCATTTTTTATTTCAGATTTACAAATATATATTAAATCATAGAAACTAAGTAATTGTCAGATATAATTTGTTTTTATTTTAAATATTTAATTATGAAGAATAGTAGATAGTGTTGGGTTAGATGTCCTCCTGTTGGGTCACCAAAGATTTAAAGATGACCTCCTGTTGGGTCATCAAGGATTTGAAGATGACTGTTGGGTCTTCAAGGATTTGAAGATGACATCCCGATCTCCTTTATAATCTTTGAATAGGGGGAGATTGTTGGGTCATCAAAGATTTGAAGAAAACATCTCGATCCCATAATCTTTGAAAAACATCTTTTGTACTTAGATAATTTTTAGGTTCTTTGTAATAACTTAGTCATGCTTTTAAACACCAGTGAAGTCAAAGACTAGCCGAAATCAACAAGAAGTGAATATTCAAATGCGGATCAAAGATGAGCTTCCAATCTTCAACTAAGCAATACCTGTCGATTTCCTCATGACAAATTGGTAGGATCCTCATCTTCGGAGGATCCTTCTTTGTCTCCTTGCCTATAAGATCTTCACCGAATCATGAATTAATGGGGACATTTTCTGAAGATCCAGAAAAAGGTTGTTTGTCTCTTTCATCTTTTTCAGGAGTTGTCTACAATAAGGCTTGAATGTCAACTATGCTCCACAATGTGACGTGACAAAAAGGACACCTTGTCTTATTGAATGACATCTCTGACATTCAATCCTAAAATGATAAGTGTCCCAAGAATTTAATGCACATGGTGGTATATAAAAGTGAAGACCCCTCCCTTGCAAGGTTACCCTTTTTGAAGAGATTTCTAAGTGCTCAAACAAAATCGACAGACTCTCTCTTTCTCTCAAACTCCATAGCTTTGATTTTTGTGTTTTCAAGTTGTGTTTAGTTTTCTTGTTTCTAAGTGAAAAATTGTTAAGATAGATTTATCTGTTCTTTTCCACAACAATCTTAAAAGTTTTCTATGTGTAATTCTTGATATGTATATCAATACAGAATTAATTAAAATTAAGTGAAATTTTTGTATATTATATTTAACCCCCCTTCTATAATACCTGTTACTTTTTGCGTTAACCAAAATCATCATATCACCTGGGGAAAGAGGTATGATTAGTTTTATCATAAATTACACTTTTGGTCCATGTGACTTTCATCACTCTCAAATCTAGTCTTTCTTTTAAACTAATTACACTTTTCATCATACTGGTTGCTACTTGTTTCGCTTTTGGTTCCTGTGGCTAACGGTGTTAACAAGAACCAGCTAAAAATGTTGTAGAGCTTCCTATGGTACCATGGGCATTAACTTGGTTTGTAATATGATTTGACTAATATGAGAAACAACGGATGAACTATGAAAAGCAATTGAAATAAGCGGAAAAAGGATGTCATCAAATTGAAAGGACCCATTATCCTCTTCTTAACTAACATATAAACACTAACAAAATTGGTTTTATAGGACACCTAAAACATTGTCTAAGGGTTCTAATAGAATACTTTATAGAACTTACGTTTATAGGACCAAATTATAAAATGTCTTATCTAAAAGCATTACAATAGGTTTATAGGACACTTTTAAATAGAAGTGTCCTATTAACTATTTTATAGAAAACTTTTAAGAAGTCCTATAAAAACTCATCTTTTTAGAGGGCATTTGTGTTTATAAGAGACTTTTCAAATAGTCTCGTATAAAATAGTTAATAAGATATTTTACTTTAAAAGCTTTAAAAAACTTGTTAAAACGTCCTATAAACCTATTATAACATTTTAGATCGTTTAATCCTATAACCCTAAGTCTTATAAAGTATTTTTTAAAACCCTATACAATTTACGCGTCGTATCAAAATAAATTTTTTTGTAGTGAAATAAAAGTCATAAATTCTATGATTTATTTGTAGTAAAAAGTTGGAGTTGCATCTATGCCATGAAGGCAAGCTTTATAGCCTACGTGGGCCATGAAAGTTTCTAGCCAATGATCTACTAGAGCATTTAGGAATTATTTGATAAATATAAGTTAACTTATTATTTGAGTAATCATTTGAATTCACATAAGCTAGCTTATAAGTCAACTTATTGAGTAACTTATTAATAAGCTACTTTGAGTAGCTTATGAGGATTTTTTTGACATTTTGTTCAATTGTAATCTTGATTAATATTAATCGTTATTATTAATTATAAATAAATATTAACTATTAACTATAAATTAATATTAATTTATAGTAATTAGAAAGTAACAACCCGAATGTTTCATCTAACATATAACCATGGTTCTAAATAACTTGTTATGGCGTGTTATGGCATCAAGGTTTGGATTCGCCGCCATGTTAATCGATGTGACTCCAATTTAAGGCTTGATTTGCATTTTAATGTGTTATGGCTAGTTATGGCATGTTACTATGCGTTATTCTGTAAGGTGTGGGGTTGTTTTTAATATATAGCGTGAGAGATAATTGATAATTATGTACGGGACCTAAGACTTTAAACTTAAAAGCTAAAACCTAAATAGGTAAATACTTACTCCCATTCCCGTACACGAAGAGTCAAACACGAGTTCTTTGAAAATTGAAAAAGTGGTGAATAGAGATGCAAGAGATTTAATTCCGATTTTGCGTGTATCATTTCTAAGCTCTATATAGTTGGTATCAGTGGTTTATCATTCTTTTTTAGTTTTATTACTTTAGATGAATTTAATTTGTTCTATGTATTTTCTAAACACCAACACACAGAAGTGTGTGTGTGTATATATATATATATATATATATTATTTCCTCATGACACGCCGTGAAATACGATGTGGCCTCGTCGTAAATCGTAAGGTTTGAGGCTTGACCTCGTTGCCATGCCACGTCTCTTGTCATTTAGAACCTTGCATATAACATAAAATTTACATATATTCAATCACAATGGGTATACGGATTGGTCTCTTGATACAAAACTGTACAAATATATTAAAAGTCACTACTAACTTTCGCTAAAATAACAATATCGTACAAAAGATTGACATCGCTAAAAGTTTCATGAACAACTTCACATTCCAATATGATAACTTTAAACAACAGTTAAGATATAACTATCTTAAACTTTTCCCTTTCCCTTGTCACTTACTCCCTGCAGACCTGAAATGCATAATATGGTAAACAAAATGAGGGTTAGACCATACGGTCTAGTGCGGAAATCTCTGTCAGTGAATAGTCCAATAAATCATTTAACATGAAAATCTTTAAATCAGATAATCGCTCCGTTGGCTCGTAAGCACTACATCCCTCCCAAAACAACTAAACACAACAGTCGTTATTCAAAATAACTCACACCCTGATAAGACCGAAGTCAATATCAGCAGTGGCTCACAATATGAAACATATTCGCGAGCATAAACATGCACACTCCGTTAAGACCGAAGTCAATATCGACAGTGACTGACATAAACAAATTCGTGGGTCCAAAAATATATATAACCCCCCGCCCATTGCGTGGACCATTACAGTCTCACACACGCACAACTTCTGTTGCGTAAGTCCCTTTAACACATGAATCAATAACCACATTATATGCAATAATTATAACTCACATGTAACAAATATCGTAATCACAAATTATCAATCGTAAACCAATAGTACCAATAAGATGCAACGTTTAAATAATAACCATTTGTAAATATATACATTTCAGTTCAAAAATAGCTAAAAGAAAACTAACGTCGATTATGATATACGACGAATTAAAGTTTAATCAATATGAGTAAACGAAACTGAACGCGCATTTGAATAATGAAATATAAATCAAAATTGGAAGAATTCAATCTATCCTAACATGCTAGATAAATTCTAAGGAGTCTATCTGAAAGACCCAAAACACACCGAAGAAAAATCCAAATTCAACACCACAGTGAGTTGCGCGACTAGCCGTGCGACTTAGGTCGCGGGCTAGGTTTCGGCAGCAACTGTTTGACTCAACTCCCCTGCTTTCGGCCTGCAACTTCCAGATTTCAAAACAACTCAAAATCCATTGATTTTGAGGTGCTAAATGTTGGGTTTTTATGGTTTAATTATTTCTGGCCCATGCGGAATAGTTAAAATAGCCCAAAAATAGTAGTCCGATACAAGCTATATATTGCCTTGTATCATAGGGTTTTACAACAAGTGAAGAGAAAGTCCATAAAATACAAAAGTGCGAAAAGAGAGAAAATTCGTCTACAATTTTCAGCAAAGCGCATCCGCGCCGTTTTACCTATTCCTGGAGTTTGAACCTTCGGATCGTCGTGATTTTTGGACAGTAGATTCAAGACATCTTTATATACATTATTAACGGTGGAGATCGGTTTTGGAGATCCGGAAGTCTCCCTTTTGCTATTCGACAGCTTGTTATTTTCTGGATGATGTTTCTTCCTCTTTTCATTTTTGGTTTGATTCCATACTTCTTGATGGTTTGTTCCAAGAGTATGATGATTGTGGTGTGCCTTTAGTTTTATCTAGAGAAGACTTTTGTTTTGTTTATTGGTGGTAGTGGACTTTAAGCGGCCTAAGGGTCATGTGGTTTTACTCTCGCCTTGAGAGGTTTCCACGCTAAAATTTGTGTGTGTTTGATTGTTGCTTATTTCTATTTTTGGTAGTTGATTATCGTTGCATTTAGTATACCCTATTTGTTTGCATCCTCAAAGGTTCATATAAGCCGGGAAAGTTTTGTCCAACGAAGGTTTATTCCGCATTTATCATTACCGTTGTGATGCGTTTTTCCAACAGAGTGGTATCAGAGCTTTTGGTTATTGTTATTGGGTTTGACTTGTTTGGACGATGGAAGCTAATACAAGTAGGATGATAAGTCTAAATGGTTCTAATTATCATGTTTGGAAAGGAAAGATGGAAGACCTTCTTTATGTGAAGTATTTTTATTTGCCTGTTTTTTCAACCGACAAACCTGAAAATAAAACAGATGCAGAATGGAATATTTTGCATAGACAGGTTTGTGGGTATATTCGGCAATGGGTAGATGATAATGTTTTGAACCATATTAGTGGGGAGACTCATGCTCGTACTTTGTGGAACAAGCTCGAGCAGTTATATGCTCGAAAGACTGGAAATAATAAGTTGTTTTTGATTAAAAAGATGATACAGCTTAAGTACCATGATGGAACTCCTATCACTGATCATTTGAATGCATTTCAAGGAATTATTAATCAGCTTGCAGGAATGGGTATCAAGTTTGAAGATGAAATCCAAGGATTATGAATCCTTGGTACTCTACCGGATTCGTGGGAGACTTTTAGGACATCATTGTCCAACTCTGCACTCGATGGTGTTATTTCCATGGAATAGGCTAAAGGCAGTATTTTAAATGAAGATGTAACACCCCGAATTCTGAGAACCCATGTATTATTCTTCTCGCTTTGGAACTTATATATGTTGGGATTTTATTTATTTATATCGAGAAAGTTGGATTTAAGCATCGTGGGTTAAAAATCATCAAATTTGGGAAATTTGGGGTTGTTCGCGTTTGTGCCCGCGAGATTGACAGGGTGTCACAATCGCGGAGGGCACTATCGCCGAAGGCCTTAGGGCCTCGGTACGTTCCTCGCGATGGTGCCCGCGAGAGTGACATGGTCACAATCGCCGGGGCACTATCACCCAATCTGTATCGAAGGTGGTGAGACGCTCGCTACCATGCCCGCGATAGTGACAGATGTCACTATCGCCGTGGCACTATCGCCGACGGGGGTTTTGGGTATAAAAAGCCAAGTCGCGATTTTAGGGCATTTTATCTGATTTTGAAGGAGGCAGTAGCGTTTTTCTCTCTAGAGGACTGGTAAGTTCGACCTTCTTTCTCCATTAGCATTTATGACTCTCAACTACTTCCCTCCATTGATCATTTATGTGTTCTAGGGAAGTGTGAATCATCATAGTGCTAGTGAAGCTACCTCAAGTTCTCAACCTATTTTCTTCTTGCTTAAGCTTTGGATTTTAGGGTTAAACTCCAACCCTACAAGGTGAGTTCTTACACTTTTTACTAAACCTTATACATGTCAAAAGGTCGATTTTGGATATCTAATACCTCCTCTTTCATATACTTGATTTGTATAAATTTGTGCTAAACCTAACTTTTGGGGGATATTAGTGTTTATGATGATTTATGGGGAAATGACGAATTATGAACTTTAATAATGTTCTTTAACTTGTTTTACTTGGGTTATACTTTTAAAATAAGCGTATTTACTATGTGGAATCTATGATTTTAAGAATATGGAAATTATGGTTAACTGCTGATAAGTTTATAAATCAACTTGCACCATGTTTTGGGATTTGGAAATGAAAGATAGATCAAATATATGTTGATTAGAGATCTATTGGTAAACGATGGAAATAGTTTTGTTGGAAATCACCCTTCATATCACTTATGCATATTAACATTATTGGGATTACTTGTTGGGCCTTATGCGCATTAATTGGCTTAATTGATGCATTGGGAGTCATGACCCCGTATTTGGTTTATTGTTGTTCCGGCGTTGGGACGACTAATTTTCCACGTCGAGGCACGTTAGGCTTCGGATGTGGTATAAGTCCTTCGTGCTCAAGTATTACAATATTGGATGAGGAGCTCGACGTAGGAACCCCTCGGGGTTGAACTTGAGTTTCCGTGGGTGTATGTTTAAAGCCACTGAGCCTGACATCCATTGCGTGTACTTTATTTGTGTATTGGCTTTACTGACTTATCGAATGACTTACTTTTGTGTTCCGTCATTTGTGTTAGTAAGCGGGTCTCCCCCGTTAACCCAAGAGGTATTTGCTATATTTCAAAGAGCATTATTGTATCATTCTATTATTATCCTTGTACAAAGAAAATTGTTTTACTCATCTTTACGTTGATTATTTAAATTGCAAATGTTTGATCTCACTAGGCTTTAGCCTAAAACTTTTTCTTAAAATGACATGTATATCAGGTCAGGTTTCCGGTGGGGTTCGTCGGGAATGAGTGGATGGCTTTGAGACCAAGAGCGGTCTTTTTGGGAGAAGTGTAGACCGACATTTTGAATAGCGGGCATACTTTTGGAAGAATAGCAACACCCGATGTTAATCTTTCTTATTTAAGTTAGATTATTAGGTTGTTAGTATATTCTTCATTTGTTTCATTGTAATGGTTATAGTTTGTTCCCCGTTCTATCGGGATGATACTTTGGGGTTGTCTACAACAGGTTTATATACCCAGGTTTATCAATTTATAGCCGTCTTATTGCAGAATTTTTGAATTTTTATTTCCGCTAAAATTTAGGGTGTTACAGAAGAGATGAGAAGAAATTCGTCGGCTTCCTCTTCACAATCAGATGTCTTGGTCATAGAAAGGCGGGGGAGAAGTCAGAGTAGAGGTCCGAGTAATAGAGGTAATCATCAGGCAAATTCAAAAGGAAAGTCTGTTGGTTTTGAATTCTACCATTGTGGTAGGAAAGGGCACCGTGTACGATTCTGCAGACAGTTGAAGAAGGAGAACAAAAGAGGCATTCACAACAATCAAAAGAACAATCATAAGAATGATGATGGTGGTAATGACAATGTTGAAGTTAATACTATCATTGGAGAGTTCTTTCTTTGTTGTGATGACAATATGGTCAACCTTGCACAAGATGATTCGAGTTGGGTTGTTGACAGTGGTGCTTCATGTCATGTTACATCACGAAGAGATTTTTATTCATCTTACACTACAAGTAATTATGGTACTGTTAAGATGGGTAATAATGATCTATTAAAGATTGTTGGAATTGGCGATGTCTGTTTGAAATTTGACACTGGGATGGAATTGGTTTTGCGAAATGTAAAACTTGTCCTAGATCTGAGACTTAATATTATTTCTACAAGCTTAATCGATGATGATGGTTACAACAACAACTTTGGTAATGGTATATGGAAACTCACTCGTGGTTCCTTGATTGTGGCAAGAGGTAAGAAATGCCCAAAGTTATATGTGACACATTCGAAGATCTCCAACAAAATTGTAAATGTTGTGGATAATATTGATATGACTGATTTGTGGCATAAGAGACTTGGTCACATGAGTGAAAAGGGGATGTCCTTTTTGTCAAAGAGAAAGGTGTTACGGGGTGTGCACGCTGTTCATTTGAAAAAGTGTTCTCACTGTTTGGCAGGAAAACAGACTCGAGTTACTTTCAAGAGTCAGTTTCATTCTAGAAAGGAGATTATACTTGATTTGGTGCATTCCGATGTTTGTGGTCCAATGAAGACTAAGACGTTTGGTGGTTGCTCATATTTTGTCACATTCATCGATGATCACTCGAGGAAGGTATGGATTTATACCTTGAAGTCTAAAGATCAAGTACTATATATGTTTAAGCAGTTTCATGCATATGTAGAGAGACAGACTGGGAAGAAGCTCAAGTGTATTCTAACATATAATGGAGGTGAATACATTGGGACTTTTGATGCTTATTGTAAAGAACAAGGTATTCGGCACCAAAAGACTCCTCCGAAGACACCACAATTGAATGGTTTAGCAGAACGGATGAATAGAACATTGGTTGAGCGAGTCAGGTGTTTGCTCTCACATGCAGGGTTTCCGAGTTCCTTTTGGGGAGAAGCTTTGAATACGGCGGTACAGGTTATTAATCTAACCCCTTGTGTTCCTTTGCATTGTAATTGTTCCTGACAGGGTTTGGAGCGGCAAAGATGTTTCGACCGTCACTTACGCGTCTTTGGATGCAAGGCTTTTGTGCACATTCCCAAAGATGAAAGGTTGAAGCTCGATGTGAAGACCAAGCCATGTGTGTTCCTTGGTTATGGCCAAGATGAGGTCGGCTACAGATTATATGATCTGGTTCAAAATAAACTTATTCGAAGCCGAGATGTTGTTTTCATGGAAGATCAGACTTTGAAAGATGTTGAGAAGGAAGACACGATTCCTCAACATAATGATGATCTTACTGATTTGGATACAGTTCCTCCTAAGCATATTGAGACACATGATGAAGATGGTGTTCAGAATGATGAACAAGATGGCACTGATGATACTAATGTTCCGGAGAAAATTGAGATAGATGCAGAAGTTCATCCAGAGTTACCAGCAGGTATGCCACCATTTATCCCACTTAGGCGATCTATGAGAGACCGTCATCCTTCTACACGATACTCTGCTGATGAGTATGTCTTACTCACTGATGGGGGAGATCCCAAGTGCTATGCCCAGGCCATGGAAGATGAGCACAAGAAAGAGTGGGTTGAAGCCATGCAAGACGAGATGACTTCCGTGCATGAGAATAATACATTTGAGTTGGTAAAGTTGCCTAAAGGCAAAAGAGCTTTAAAGAACAAGTGGGTCTACAAAGTGAAGACAGAAGAACATACTTCACGACCCAGGTACAAAGCTAGATTAGTAGTCAAAGGATTTAGTCAACGAAAAGGTATTAACTTTGATGAGATTTTCTTTCCGGTCGTGAAGATGGGATCTATCCGGGTGGTTCTTGGCTTAGCAGCTAGTCATGATCTTGAGGTTGAGCAAATGGATGTCAAGACAGCTTTTCTTCACGGTGACTTGGATAAGAAAATCTACATGGAGCAACCTGAAGGCTTTCAGGTTAAGGGTAAAGAAATTATGTGTGTAGACTTCAGAAAAGTCTATATGGTTTGAAGCAAGCACCCAGATAGTGGTACAAGAAATTTGAGTTGGTTATGGGGAAGCACGGCTACCTAAAAGCTACCTTAGATCACTGTGTTTTCTTTCAGAGGTTTGGGGATAATGATTTCATCATTTTGTTGTTATATGTTGATGACATGTTGATTGTTGGCTGGAATAAGGAAAGGATTGTCAAGTTGAAACAACAGTTGAGCAAATCTTTTGCAATGAAAGACTTAGGGCCAGCGAAACAGATTCTTGGTATATGAATCACCCGAAATAGGGTTGCCAAGAAGCTTCACATGTCACACGAGAAATACATTGAGAAGGTTCTTTGCAAATTCAACATGGATAAAGCTTAAGTGGTTAGTTCACCCCTAACTACCAACTTTAAGCTAACCGATAAGGATTGTCCCTCTTCAAAGAAGGAGATTGAAGAGATGCATCGAGTTCCGTATGCATCGGCCGTTTGGAGTCTGATGTATGCGATGGTATGTACAAGGTCTGATATATCCCATGCAGTAGGTGTTGTTAGTCGATTTCTGTCAAATCCAGGTAAAAAGCATTGGGAAGCAGTTAAATGGATTCTCCGATATCTGTGAGGTACTTCCAAATTGGGTATAACATTTGGGAATGAAAAGCCAATGCTTGTTGGGTATATTGATTCTGATACGGCAGGAATTATGGACAACATGAAATCCACTTCTGGATATTTGATGACCTTTGCAAGGGAAGCAGTATCATGGCAATCAAGGCTACAAAAATGTGTTGCCTTGTCTACATCTGAGGCTGAGTATATCGCGGCAAGTGAAGCGTGCAAAGAATTACTATGGCTGAAATATTTTCTGAAGGAGCTTGGTTTCAAGCAACAGCGCTACGTGGTTCTTTGTGATAATCAAAGTACCATTTGTCTTGCGAAGAATTCAACCTTTCTTGGAAGAACGAAACATATCAAGATGAAGTATCATTGGATCCGAGAAGCTCTTGAAGATGGATTGCTTGAACTTGATAAAGTTCATACCAATGATAATGGTTCTGATATGTTGACAAAGGCCTTATCAAGGGAAAAGCTAAATGTATGTTGTGGGATCGCGGGGATGACGAACTCTTCCTCATAGGCAGAAAGGGGGAGATTTGTTGGGTTTTATGTTTTAATTATTTCTGGCCCACGAGGAATAGTTAAAATAGCCCAACAATAGTGGCCCGATACAAGCTATATATTTCCTTGTATCCTAGGGTTTTATAACATGTGAAGAGAAAGTCCATAAAATACAAAAGTGAGAAAAGAGAGAAAATTCGTCTACAATTTTCAACAAAACGCAGCCTCACCGTTTTGCCTATTCTAGGAGTTTGAACCGTCGGATCATCGTTATTTTTGGTTAGTAGATTCAAGACATCTTTATATACATTCTGAACGGTGGAGATCTGTTTTTGAGATCCAGAAGTCGCCATTTTGCTATTAGACAGCTTGCTGTTTTCTGGGTGATGTTTCTTCCTCTTTTCCTTTTTGGTTTGATTCCATACTTCTTGATGGTTTGTTCCAAGAGTATGATGATTGTGGTGTGCCTCTAGTTTTATCTAGAGAAGACTTTTGTTTTGTTTATTGGTGGTAGTGGACTTTAAGCGACCTGAGGGTCCCGTGGTTTTACTCTCGCCTTGAGAGGTTTCCACGCTAAAATTCGTGTGTTTGATTGTTGCTTATTTCTGTTTTTGGCAGTTGATTATCATTGCATTTAGTATACCCTATTTGTTTGCATCCTCAAAGGTTCATATAAATCGGGAAAGTTTTTTCCAACGAAGGTTTATTTCGCATTTATCATTACCGCTTTGACACGTTTTTCCAACACTAAATACATAAGGATCAAGCACAAACATACTTTTAACACTCATAAAACTTTTCCATCAAAGATTTATAAGTCGAAAATCATAAAATCAACAAAATGGATACACTTAACTCAACATGGAGGAAGTTCAAACTCTCGAAGCATGAGATTAAAAATACTAAATAAGACCCAAAACAACTTATAGAATTCAAATTTTGCATGAATTTAATGTCATAACTCTAAACCTAAAAACCCAAACCATACTTATGAAGCTACCCTCAAACTTGTTTCCAAAACAACAAACTCTAAACCCAACATTTTTAGTCAAGTTTTAAACCATCCAAAGATAAAAGATGAATTAAAATATACCACATATCTTAGAAATGAGAAAAGGGGAATTAAATCTTAAAAATTCCCAAAAATATATCTTTCTTCTTCTTCTGACGAACCCTCTAGGATATACACAAGAACTTTTTGAAGATCACTCTTTAAATGGAAAATGACTAAGCAAAGAATGACTCATATTTATATAAGTCTCTTATTCCACACTAACCCCCAAGTATAACAAATAGCAAATTAACACTTGGACTTCTAATAAATTTCATAAAAACTTAGCAAGGTTATTACAACATTTCCTCCTCAAAGGAATTCCATCCCGGAATTCTATTAGTCGAACAAATGGGGATATTTCGACCTCATTTCGGATTCCAATTCTCATGTAGCATACTGACCCAAATGATAACGCCATTGATTCTTTACCAATCCTCATTTCTCAGCCTTTTCACTTTGTAATCAACGATAAATTCCGACTCTTCAATGAAATGTAATTTCTCATCAACCTGAACTTCGGGTAACAACACAACCATTTCAGAATTAACCAAACACTTCGTAGATTTGAATAATAGAGTGGTAACTGTTATTATAAGCAAACTCAATCAAAGGTAAGTGCCCTTGCCATGAACTAGCAAAGTCAATAATACAAGCGCGCAACATAACTTTGAGTGTCTGAATCGTTCGTTCACTTTCACCGTCAGTCCGTGGGTGATAAGTTGCACTCAACTTTATCTGTGATCCAATTTCTATCTGAAAACTTTTCCAAAACATCGAAGTAAACGAACTATATCGATACGATATAATCGATAATGGTACACCGTGACAAGTTACCACTTCATCGATATACAACTTTGTTAACGTTTCCAACGGATACGATTATTTAATTGGTAAGAAATGAGGGGACTTTGACAATTGATCTGCAATTTCATTATGAAATCCATTGTGATGTGATCCCATTTCCAAACCGGAATTTCTAACAATTGTAACTTACCGCTTGGTCGTTGATGTTCCACTTTAACCTACAAACAAATTAAACAACGCTTCACATATCGAGCAATATCATTTTCAAACCTGGTCACCAATAAAATACCAAAACGACAACATATGTAATTTCTCAAAACAGATTTTGGATTTTTAACGCCAATTTTTTAACAGAGTTGGATGGAGGGACGAAAATGGAAGCAAAAGAGAAACCACAGAACGAAAGTCGTAGTTTACTCAAAATCAAATACAATAAATAAAAGAGTAAACTACGATTTTCGTCCTTGTGGTTTGCTATTTATTACTATTTTCGTCCTTGGATTTTAAAAATTGTTTTTCTGGTCATCATGGTTTTCAATTTGTTTCCTTTTTCGCCTCTCTAGCTAACTCTGTTAAAAAGCACATTAAATGAAGGGTAATTTAGTCTTTTTACCCTTTTAATAATTTTTTATTAAATAATATATCAATCTACTCAACCCCAAAACCCACGTGACTCCCCCTATCCCCAGCTCCATGTTTTTCCAATCTTCTACCGCGTACCCCCATAATCGAGGCCTGTAAATTCCCTCATCCACGCCATGGACGTCCATCTCTGGCTGACTCCATGGAGATCCATCTTAACTCAAACATAAACGAACATCGACTTCATCTACCCCTTCCATTCAACAAGTAAATTTCAACAAATTTTGGTGATTTAATGCCTTAATTTTAATATTGGGTTTTATTGTTACATTCAATTTATTTCTTCTCTTTGGAGGAGAGTGTCATCATTTTTAATCTTTGCCCAAAACCCATTTTGCAATGGAAACTAACAAAACAGAGAGAAGAGAGAAGGTACCTATTTATACATCAGAAATAACAAAATAACAAATCACATATAGCCGTACAACGTCCTTTCTAATACAAAAAGACTAATATGCCCTCTATTAGTACACATTTGTTTAACCAGGGGTAAATCATACAAGGGGAACTATTACTAGTAGAATAGCTACTTTCAGGAAACAAGGTATGTTTAAGAACATCAAGAACTTCATGTAAAGGATGGCCAAATCTCCTATGCCAAATGTCGATAGAAACAGTGTTTACAACAACACTCCCGACTATTCGATCTTTAGGATACAATACATAAAGATCTTGAACTTTATCAACATTGCCAATCATCAACTTTGTTTTCAAATCCTGAATCACAGCACCATATTGATGAAAATTGACTTTATAATAAACGTAAGCTCTCCAACATATATAAGAATTAGATGAAATTGAGGCACATACAACACTTTTACAAGTTTAAAAGTATTGTTCAACATTATTGACGCAGCGTAGGTTTGCGGAAGGATCGACAAGCGTCTAAACCCTTTAACGGTTGAGAATTACGATGCGTAAAACTCAAAATTAAGAGAAAACTCTCTAAAAAAGCTAAGCTTTATTGATTGAAACTTGATTGAATTGATAAACAATGAAACCTAGCTATCCTATTTATAGCTAAACTAACTAAGAAATAACTATGGAAATTAGAACTATCCTAATTATAAACTAACTAGGAAGCTATTTAAATAACTAATAAAAAGAAACTAAATAATCCTAAATTATTATCTAAGATATTAAAACTAATCCTAAATTAAATCTAATCCTAATTTATTAAAGATAACTAAAAAGAAATTAAATAAAAAAGGATTAAGGCACGTGGTGCATGGATTGAAAATCTAATAATGGACTTAGGATGGCTTAGAACTCTTGGAAGCCAACCAACAGTGTTGTACGTGAGTTTCATGCGAGTTGGGTCGCATGGAACTCGCTTTTGGTTCTGTTTGCGATTCTTGATTTGTTCTTCGATCTCTATCGTAACTCTCTCTATATTTGGTGTTTTCTCTTTGCCTCTTTTTCCGATGCCAAATTCCGAGCATCTTTCGAGCTCGTTTTTCTCTTCGAGCCCGTTTCTTTTTTTTTTCCAATTATTCCCGAAAACCGTTATTAACTCTCGAATTCTCCCTGTATCAGTCACCCTCACTTGAAAAGAACTCGTCCTCGAGTTCACTTGAAAAACGTCTTCCTCCGACTCGTAGAACATTCGTTTCTTCAAAACGTATTGATTCACAACTTGGCCTCCAAAATTCAACAAATTTGATCGGTCTTCAAATCCCAACTGAAGTTGTCGTGATCGTCTCCATACGAGGGATATTTTATCAAACTCGAAAGGGTAAGAGATTAAATTAACTTTACCGGGATTTGTTTCGGTTTGAACCGGAGCTTTGGATGCGGTAATAATTGAAGTGTCACCTTCGGAATCACCGTTATTGACTTCTTGTGACAACGCTTTCGTTGGCTCGAGAATGTCTTCCACTATCTTGCTTTCGGTGTTTTCGGTGATTGGTTCGAGATCTAGTTCCGACACTTTGGCCTCGATAACAATTTCTTGTTGTGACTCGGTCACGACTTCATATTCAACTTTGTCCGGCAAGACTTCGTCATCTTGTTTTGATGGCTCCTCCGGAATGGGTGGTTGTCTGACCAGAGAAGTAACCGAACCGATAGTACGGTTGTTGATGTTGCTCTTCTTGTTGGTGCCTGCATCGAAGCTATCAACCGGAGTCACGACGATCTTTCGGTCACCACAATGAAATAGTACGAGGTCGTATCGACGCTTGTAAGTGGCATGATTGTCGAATTGCCACGGTCGGCCCAATAGAATATGGCAAGCATCCATATCAAGGACATCACATAGTACCTCTTCTCGATAGTATTTGCCAATTGAGATGGGTACTCGACAAGTTTTTGTAACTTTAACTTGAAGATCGTTCTTGATCCACCCAAGAGAATAAGGACATTCATGGGGTTGAGTGGGTAGATTAAAGTAATCGACCAATTTTTGGGATACTAGATTTTCGCAACTCCCGTTATCAATGATGAGGTTACATACCTTTTTATGAACGGAGCAATGCGATCGAAAAAGATCTTCGTGTTGGCTTTCTTCTTTTGATGAAAGAAGTATTCGTTGAAGTACGATATGGATTTTTTCTTCTTCCTCCTCCTTTTCGGATTCAGAACTCGAGAGATCGACCCGGTTACGGTTGCCATTGCATGGCGCCATATCCGGTCCTTCAAACCTGTCTCTTCTCCGACGATTGTCGTTGACGATGTTGGGTTGAAGCCTGTTAACAGCCGCTGTCAGATTAGTAAGTGATGTGGATAAGGCCACATTCATCTCTACTAGACCCGCTTTGGTAGTCGGCTGTCGATCTGCAATTGTTAGTGAAAAGACAGGCGAATCCTGCTCTGATACCAACTGACGCAGCGTAGGTTTGCGGAAGGATCGACAAGCGTCTAAACCCTTTAACGGTTGAGAATTACGATGCGTAAAACTCAAAATTAAGAGAAAACTCTCTAAAAAAGCTAAGCTTTATTGATTGAAACTTGATTGAATTGATAAACAATGAAACCTAGCTATCCTATTTATAGCTAAACTAACTAAGAAATAACTATGGAAATTAGAACTATCCTAATTATAAACTAACTAGGAAGCTATTTAAATAACTAATAAAAGGAAACTAAATAATCCTAAATTATTATCTAAGATATTAAAACTAATCCTAAATTAAATCTAATCCTAATTTATTAAAGATAACTAAAAAGAAATTAAATAAAAAAGGATTAAGGCACGTGGTGCATGGATTGAAAATCTAATAATGGACTTAGGATGGCTTAGAACTCTTGGAAGCCAACCAACAGTGTTGTACGTGAGTTTCATGCGAGTTGGGTCGCATGGAACTCGCTTTTGGTTCTGTTTGCGATTCTTGATTTGTTCTTCGATCTCTATCGTAACTCTCTCTATATTTGGTGTTTTCTCTTTGCCTCTTTTTCCGATGCCAAATTCCGAGCATCTTTCGAGCTCGTTTTTCTCTTCGAGCCCGTTTCTTTTTTTTCCAATTATTCCCGAAAACCGTTATTAACTCTCGAATTCTCCCTGTATCAATTATTGTACCAATACCAGACACCAATACCATAGATGCTGGTGAACATGTTAATATCTCAACAAATGTGCCTGGATGCTCTTGAATCAAGAACCCAAGCAGATGATGGAAACACATATATGAATTGACAAAACATGATGTGTACTTATATTTTGTAGCATATTCGGTTCTGATAGACCAGAAAACACATTGTTGTTGCTTAGACGATTAGACAAGACCGTCATAAGATGCTTGCTCTCTGTTGAAGACATATCTTAGACCATATTTCTGAAGTGATTATGTGTATTAGGCCTCGTATTGACCTTGTATCCCGATGGAAAATTGTGCAACTTGTAACATTTTTCCACCATGTGTCCCTACATCTTAAAATGAGTGCAAAAAGGTCTCTTTTAATTGAATTATACCTATTCATTTGCCCCTTGTTTTGAGCATTAACACTGAAAGCAATCTGAGGAAATGATTTCGCAATATTAGATACATACCTTTGTTTTCTTCGTGTGAAACCAAAGAAAACACCTTATTGATAGGAGGCATGGGATCCATGGGTAGAACTTGTCCACGAATCTCGGAAAAAGAATCAGATAATCCCATAAGAAAGTTCATTTTCTACTCATTTTGAAAATATATCTCTATAGCTTTCATCCTTCCACAATCACATTTTGCACAACTGCAGTGAGGTCTATAATTTGCAAGTTCATCTGAAAGCACTTTCAAATTTCGTAAAATATATACCCAATGAATCATGATCTTGAGTCAGACTCACAATTTCTCGACGGATCTGGTAAATCCTCGATCCATTTCCTTGTGAAAAAACGTTCCTTCAATTCCTTCCACATTTGAGAGGTTGTTTCCACATACATGATGCTTGTTGAAATTTCTTTTGATACCGTGTTATAATCCAAGAGATAATCATATTGTTGTTTTGAATCCAAGCATTAAGTTTTTTTTATTCGATCCGCCAGGTTTATCGATTCATCCATCAATAAAACAAATTTTGTTCTTGACCGAGAGTGTTATCATCATAGATCGACTCCATGATGAATAGTTATCACCGATCAACTGCTGTGATACCAACAACAAACCGTTGTTGTCTGAATTATATAGAAAAAATGGTTTGGTGTCTGATGAAGCCATAGGAATGGCAACTGGAGTAGGATCTGGATGATTCACCATCTTTGAACTTTGAGTAGGGGGAAAGCAAACTACTCTGATACCATAAAAAAACAGATAGAAGAGAGGTTTCAAGAGAGAAGGGGAAAAGTTTTCTTCTGGTTTCATTGAATAAAGAAAGAAAGTATAGTACCCCATTTATACATCAGGAATAACAAAATAACAAATCACATCTAACCGTACAACGTACTTTCTAATATAAAAAGACTAATATACCCTTTATTAGTTTAATATAAACTATAAAAAAACACATACATGCTTAGATGATGGAGATGGAGATGGAGATAAGTAACGAATATGGGACAAAGGTTTAAACAAATGGTTTTAGTAATTCAAATATTTGCTAATATAACACAAATACATTTTTTTATGACCACATAAATTTATACCAAAAGCAACCAACTACATATACTTATTTTGGGTGCATCTTACGTCTAAGCTAGATGCAGGTTTTATAACCATTAAACTGAAAATAAGCATACTCACGGAACATGTTTTTCTAAATTTCTAATTACTGTCGAATTTATCACCATTCTGGTGGGTTGTGGGTTCTTGTAGTCACTGATTTCACTTTGATAACTCTTCTTGTCTGTCTAAGATCTTGATTCTAACGACACCCTCTCTTCCGTTGTGAACAAGTTGTATAAGAATACATCTTCCAATGTGGTTTTTGCATCTCCGTTTCAAACGATTATTGGTGTTCTTCCATCTCCATCTCAAACAAGCTGGGTGTTCCGTTTCACCTAAACAACAAAACAGATCGTCGGAGGGAAGTTGGGAAATGAGGAGGGAACCAAATTTTCAACAAAACAATGAAGGGAGGAGGATGGTAGTTTGGAAAGTGGTGGAAGAAGAAGAGTGGGGTGTCGTTTACCGGAGAAGATGAGCGTTAGTGATAAAGGTCACCGGAGGGAGTGGGAAGGGACAATGGAATTGTGGGTTGCATTATATATATATATATATATATATATATATATATATATATATATATATATATATATATATAAGAGAGAGTGAGGGAGGGAGGATCAAAAGAGAATGCTAACTATTTAAGAGAATATGAAAATGGCCAAATCGTGTGCAAAATCACATGTGATTTTACATTAACGGGAAAAAAATGTGTGTGAGCGACTTTGGCCGCGTCTTCAGGTCGCCGGACAAAGTCTCTTGAATCACATGTGATTTTGTACGTTATGCTAGTGTAAAATCACATGTGATTTATGTTTTCGAATTCTCTTAAATAGGTATTGTTCTCGTTTGAACCCGACTCTCTCTTTCTCTATATATATATGTATAAGAAAAGAAAACATTAATAATGATAAAAATACTACAATGCCTCTAACCTAACAAACATTTTTTAATGGAGTTATCCCCTGGGACAAAAAATGAAAGGATTTAAAAACCACAATGGCTAAAAAAGCAATTTTTAAAAATCTGAGATGAAAATAGTTATAAACAACAAATCACAAGGACCAAAATCATAGTTTACTCTAAATAAAAATATGATGTACCACCGGAGAAATATAATGTCCACATATTAGATTGCAAGAGTTTTTGGGAGTTGAGGAGATGATAATACCCAAGATAATTTTTCAGTTTTGTAAAACTAATCAAAAGAAGCAAAGTACATATACTCATGTCTTGTAATGGAACCAAACAAAGCATAACATATAATAAACCCCTATAATGGTTGCCTCAATCCTAAACCCTATACAAAAGATTCAACAATGAATTATGAGGCATTTGGTTTGACGAATTATTTTGAGAAATTTGGAATATTTGGTGTGTATGAATTGAAAACGAGATTACATTCATTCTTTATTAATAATTTATAAAAACAAGTTATAAAAATAATTAAATTACCTTTTGTTAAGTATTTATTACAAAACAAATGTTTTTACCATATTTTAAATATTATTACAAACAAATTCCATGGAATTTCTAAAAATGTTTGTAGGATTTCATTGAAATCTCGGGATGTCAATATGAGACCTTCCTTTAAACCAAAAGCAAGAATGAAATATAATCCAATTCCAAGTCTCACAAACCAAATGGCCCTTATAGTAATTAGCAACACCCGTTGAATATGAGTACTATTGATGATGAGTATTAAAGAAGGGAAAAAGCATGTGGATCCACAAAGTTTTGGTGTTGGTTTGGTTTTGCATATCAACTTAAAAGTGTTCCAACTAGAATCTGCATCCTTCTTGTAAATGACGTGGAGCCACTGTTGCATCTTTCTTGTAAAATAGAGTATTGTTTTGATGAAGATTAAATGAAATTAAAATTGTATAATGTAAATGCACTTTAATCTTTATCATATGATTGAGAAGAAAAAGACTTGCATGAAATAATTGTAGAGTAGAAAGCTTGTTTGTGTTTTGTCCTTGTAAATTAAAAAGAACTACTTGAATACATGATAATTACGGTTTGTTCATTCCATTTTCTCACATAACTGAATACTAAAGAGTGGTTGCTCACAAGAGAATATATAAGTGTATCATTGGAAGGGCATCATACAATTCGGGAAGCGTGGAAAGCTAAGTACTTGTTTCCTTGGACTGTTTACCGTTTTAAGTCAGGTTAGACTCCAAGCTTACAAGTTTTAGTTGCCACCCGAAATAAGTGAAATTTACAACACTCTTCACATATATTACTTGTGCAAATGCTTGGTGGAGAAAGAAAATGTCATTCCTCTTTAGGAGATTCGGGTGAATGGGAACTGTTAGAGAATATTGTAAGAAAGTATCACATATTCTCCATATTTTCTATACATCCTTTCCATAGAATATGCATTGTAATTGTAGGATAGATTCTCCATAATTTCCTTGGTTATCCATTTGTATTTTGTATACATATGTGTTAAAGGTGAAGGAGAAGGCAAGACAATTTTATACCATTTAATTTGGTATCAGAGCCTCATGCTCTCCTCTCCTTAGATATCCCCTCTCTTTTCACACATGCTTATTTATGGACATCTCCCATTACTACCACTTTAGGCCACAAATATTACTTGGTCTTATTGGATGATTTCTCTCATTACATTTGGGTTTTCCCACTTCAATCCAAGTCCCAAGTCTTCTCGACTTTTCTCACTTTTTGCAAATATATTAAAACACAATTTGAGAGGGACATCAAAACGCTTCAATGTGATAACAGTCGCAAATTTAATAACATTTTTTTTCATAAATATTGTGCCGCAAATGGTATCATGTTCTGTTTCACTTGCCTATATACCTCTCCTGAAAACGGGAAATCCAAAAGGATTATTTGCACCTCTCTTCTTCATGCTTCTTTACCCCCTACATTTTGGGTGTATGCATTGCATATGGCAACTTACACCCTTCACATCATTACCACTCGCACAATTGAAAATAACACACCAACCGAAATTTTGTTCCACCACATTCCTACATATAACCATCTACGTACCTTTGGTTACCTTTGCTATCATAACCTATCGTCCACAAATAAACTTGCGCCTAGATCGACCCTATGTGCATTCCTAGGCTATACCTCAAACCATCGAGGATACTTTTTGCATTCCTAGACTCCCTTTAACGCCACCCCTCCATCTCTGAAAAACTCATTACCTACGGCCTCACCAACCACCCCCACCCAACCCCCGACTTTCCCACCTTCCACCCCTCAACCTATGACCTCACCATCTCCCCTCCCCCACCAGCCAACCTATGGCCCCACCACCACCCACCTGTACTCACCCCATGCAAACCCGTTCACGCTGTGGTATCTTTAAACCCAAACCACACTTCAATCTATCTTCTCAAACCATCTCATCCATACCTAAAAAACCCAAAATATCCATGCTTGATCCAAATTGGAATGCAACCATGACCGCAAAATATAGTGTGCTTATTAAACAGTACACCTAGGATCTTGTACCACGACCGGAAGGGTCAACATCATACGATTCATGTGGCTTTTTGGCCATAAACTCATGGAAAATGGTGATCTTGAGCGCTACAAAGTTTGACTTGTAGTTAATGGAAAATCTCAGGAAGTCGGGGTTGATTGTGATGAAATTATCAGCTCGGTTGTCAAGCCCACCACTATCCAAACTGTGCTTAGCATTTACATGAGCCGAAATTGGCCGATCCATTAACTCGATGTCAAAAATGCGTTCCTTCATAGGGATTTTTAGGAAATGGTATTTATGTATCAACCACCCAGCTTCTACAACCCCTCCATTTCGGGTTATGTGTGTTGAATCCGTAAGTCTCTTTACGGGCTCAAACAAGCCCCTCCGACTTGGTATCAACGGTTTGCTAACTTTATTTTATAGGTCGATTTTCGGTGTAGCAAATGCTACAACTCCTTATTTATCTATCGACGACTTATCTATTATTATATGTAGATGATATTGTATTGACTGCCTCGTCTGAGAAACTCAAATCAAACATCATCTCCTCTCTTAATAAAGAATTCTCCATGACCGATTTGAGCTTCTTTTTGGGTATCTTTGTCACTCGTACCTCTAATCACATGGAAATATTTTCCAGAGCTAAGATGGTGAATTGCAAATCTGTCGCTACCCTAATCGACTCTAAGTCAAAACTCTGTGCTAATGACGGACCGCCGGTCGTGGATCCTGTTAGAGCACAAATTTATTGGATTCAAGATCATCAACATTGAAGACAGAAATCTGAAGTCAAAGATGAAAAAGTCAACTCTTAATTATAAAGTCTAGGTCCTTTGTAATAAATAGTCAAAGTTTATTTCGTATTTTCGTTTTTAGTCATTTTCCTTTAAAAATAGGTTTATGGTTTTATTTGGGTTTTTAGGTTTTGTGAGGCGGTAGGTGTGTGTATCTCTTTTGAGTTTCAGCAGCTGCACATATTGAGAGATACGGTCTAGAGAGAGAGAGCTCATTGAGAAACAAACCTTGTAACCATTTGAATCATTTTGCTGAATCAAATTAGGTTTGCTTAATATTTGATTGTGATTACATTGTTTATGTGATAAGAAACTGAATCTACAAGGACAATCAGTTGGTATCAGAGCAGATTTCTAGATTGAAATCAAAAAGAAAAACAGGCTTCGACACTGTTTTATCTGTCCAGATTGTGTTTTTGGGATTTAGTGTGTTTTTGGTATTGTAATCGATCTGGGTTTGTGCGAAAAGTGATTTAGATCGAGTCTGTATTGATTAATTTGTGTTTTTGCATTGTAATCAATAGGAATTTTGATGATTTTTGGTGGTTTTGGTTTTTCACGAGTCGGAACTGGTTCATAGATCAATTTTTTTTGTGTGAGTTTTGAAATTACTTGGTTGCAATCAGTTCTAGATGATTAGGAGATCGAATTGGCAAAGTTTCGTAGTGTAAATCGAAGTCTAGATTGGTTTTTTGGATTTTCAGGGCGGTTTTTCGAAGTATAGGTGAAGAACAAAGTTTTGCGCCAGTTCATAAGCCCTCACCAGATTGAAGTTTGCGCCAACTCCCCATAGCGCAAAGTTGGTTTTGCGCCATTGCCTCCTAGCACAAAGGTTCTTTTGCGTGACCTTCAGCTCGCGCAAAACTTAGTTTACGCCACAGGCCCCTCGCGCAAAATTTCACAAGTTTCTCGCCATCAGTTCATCGCGCAAAGTCCTTCTTGCGCCAACCACGTCTCGCGCAAACCTCCATCTCTCACGACCTTCTTCTCTCGCAAAATGCGGCTTGCGCCATCCGTTACTCGCGTAAAGGATCATCACTTCGCGCAACTTCTAGCGCGAACAAGTTTTTGCGCCAACTACTCTTCGCGCAAAGTTTTGGTTTGTGCCACCTGGTGTTAGCGCAAAACTCACTTTTTACGCCAGAATCTTTTAGCGCGAAACTCCTTTTGCGCCACTGTCCTTTGTTTCTTATTTTTATTATTAATCTGTGTTTATTTGATTTATCTGGACTAACGATCATTTTAAGTTTCTTATTACATATCTTATAAATCAGGATGACATCAAGAGAAGCTCTCGCAATCGGCACCGATGTAAAGCCACCAGTACTTTTCAAGGGGGAGTACGAGCAATGGAAGGACCGATTTTTGGATTTCATCGATAGAAATGATTTGGGAGATTATATTAGAAAATCCCTAAAAGAAGGAATCATGACACCTCCTACCAAAGTACTCACTGTAGCTGGAGAGAATGGACAAGAAGAACAGAGAGAGTATCCATTACCGCTTGATGAATACTCTGATGAGCAGAAGAGAAGACACAAGGGTGGAAAATTGGCAAAATCATTCATTCTCCAAGGCATACCAAATGAAATTTATGTCAAGATTGACAGCTACAACGCTACCGGCAAGCAAATGTGGGATCAATTGGAGAAGATGATGATTGGATCTAAAGTCGGCAACCAACTCAAAGTATCCAACTGCCTGAACAACTATGAAGAATTCAAAGCTAAAGTTGGAGAATCACTAGAAGCCACCTATGACAGATTTGTGACATTGTTGAACGAGCTAAGCAAGAACAAGATCAACAAATCTCAAGTTGAGCTGAATGTGAAATTTCTCAGCAACCTCCAGCCTGAGTGGAAGAGATTCACCAGACAGATGAGGCAAATGAAAGATCTGAACGACATTCCACTTCATGAAGTCTATGAAATCCTCAGACATAATGAGGAAGAGGTGGATGAGATCAAGGCTGAGATGAAAAAGGCTGACAAAGCAGTTGCTGATCCAGTTGCACTTATGGTCATGAAGAAGTCTAAGAAGAAGAAGATGATAGCATCTAAATCTGAAGGAAGCTATGCTAATGTTAACCAAGGCCTTCCAAAAGAAGTTCTATAAAAAGCCTAGCTCCAACAGTCATAGGTACTCGTCTGGTCCAAATAACTACAAACACAAGGAGAAAGTTGAAGAAAAGAGACCAGAAGAGAAGAAGAAGTATAAAGCCGAAGAGCCCAAGCAGGAAGAACCAACAAAGTGCTACAACTGTGGCAAACTCGGTCACTTTGCCCAGGACTGCCGAAAACCTAAAGTCTGAAACTCCGACTACTACAAGAATAAGGTACTTCTAGCCAAGCAACAGGAGGCTGGAAAGGCATTAATGGCCGAGGATGAATACTGGCTCGACCATTCGGACCAAGAATCTGAAGAAGGAGAGAAGGACGAGACAGCACATCTGTGCTTGATGGGTAAGCAACAGTCAGAAGCTGAAGCTGATTCTGATGAAGGAGATAAAGAAGAGGTATGTGACTTATCTGAATCTGATTTTCTGGATCAAATGCATGCAAGAGTCTAAACTTACGCGTGAGAGAGGTGCCATTAATGAGAAAAATCAATCTATACATAAACTTAGCAATGATATTGCTGAGAAAAATGTATTAATTGAAACTTTGCATAAAAACATTGACACCACCGCGAAAGAGAAGACTATAATTTCTAAAGAGTTATCTGAAACTGTTTCAAAATATAGAGAGTGTGAGTTTAAGTCTAAAGAGCTTTCTAAAATGTACTCTTCGACTTCAAAAGAAAAGAAATCTTTAATTGACAAAGTGAATGCTTTGGAAGAGAAATTATATACTCTAGGTCAAACTGAACACACTATTCATTTGAACAAACCTAAAGAGAAACCTGAGTGTTGGGGACTTGGTTACAAGAACCCATACCACCTCAAAAAGGGTATATCTGAAGTGCCTGCTCTTTATGATTTTGGATTTATGAAACTAGCACCTCAATACCCTGAACTCAAAGTTTTCTGGACTAGTCTGTCTGAAGAGGATAAAGCCAAGGAATATGCTAAAAGAAAGAACACAACTAAAATTCAACTCCCGTTTCGTTATGAGAAGTTGAATAACAGTTATAGTTCCGACAAATCAAAATCTCTTTCAAATTATTACTTTGAGAGCTATTCTGCAAAAGAAATGGAGGCTAAACCCATTGAAGGTAAACTTTACGTTCCTCCTCTCATTTTGGAAACAAAAATTTATGAACTCGAGAATACTCTCAAAGAAGAAAGGATCTTGATTTAATATGGATTTAGCTATAGATTTATTAGACTATGTTTCTATCTATTCTTTTTCCTGTTTACTTTGTTATGCTGCCTTCTCACCTTAATTAATCTTGGATTTCTCCTTAGGCGTGGTACTTTTCGTGCATGATACGGAGATCACAAAGTGCTGATAGCTCACTCTTTTATGACCCGGAGATCGAGGCAACAACACGAAGAAGGAACGCTGAGAGGAGATTAAGACAGAGACTAAGAAAAGCAAGGATGGCAGACATTCCACCGCCTAGATCTTTGATGGACTTTGCTACACCCAAGCATGAGGCTACCTCAAGCGTTACCAGGCCACTTGTTCAAGCAACTAATTTTGAATTAAAGACTAAACTCATTTCATTCGTTCAGCAAGATCAATTCGGAGGAAACCCCATGGAGAACCCAAACGATCATCTGAATGCTTTTGAGGAAAAATGTGATACCATCAAGATAAACGGGGCCTCTGATGATGTTATCCGACTTCGGTTATTCGGTTTTTCTTTAAGAGATAAAGCAAAGAAATGGTTGACTAGCCATGATGCAAATACATTCACTACTTGGGCATCTTTGTCAAAACCTTTCTAACCAAGTTCTTTCCGCCGGGGAAGACAATCAAGCTCCGTAATGAGATCACCTCTTTTTATCAAGATGACCAGGAGTCTTTATACGAAGCATGGGAAAGTTTTAAAGAGCTTAAGCGTCAATGTCCGCATCATGCCATTCTGCAATGGCTTCTGATCCAAACTTTTTACAATGGTTTGAAGAATGAGGTGAAAATTTCAATTGATGCAGCAGCAGGAGGTGCTATAATGGCTAAAACTCCCGATGAAGCGAAAACATTGTTAGAAGAAATGGCTTCTAACAACTATCATTGGAGCAACGATCGAGCCATGCCAAACAAATCGGTGCGGTTTGAATCGGATATTCTAACAATGCTTTCTGACAAGGTTGATGCCTTGAAGTCTCAAATCTCTAAAATCAATGGGAAAAAAGTTGGATCAAGCTCATCGGTTAGTTTTTGTGAAGCTTGTGGAGTTCAAGGCCACGATTCAGATGGGTGTTCAATTTTTATTCAAGTTCCACAAGGCACGACACTCGAGCAAGCGAATGCCATATACAATCAGTCACGACCTCAAGGGGGGTTTAACTCTGGAAATAATCCCTATTCTCAAACTTATAACCCAGGATGGAAGCAACACCCGAACTGCTCATACCGCTTAAATCCCGGTCAGCAACCACCTCAACAATTATCTCAAGGGTTTCAGCCTTCCGGGCAGCAACAATCTCAACAGATATCGCAAGGTTTTCAGCCTCTCGGTTTTCAGCCGCGACCTCAAGCACCATCTTCTCAACCACTGCCATTTCAACATCCTCCACAAAAGTCTAATCTTGAGACTTTGATGGAGAACTTCGTTATTAGCCAAGGGCAGAAGAATGATCAGTTCCATAATTCCATTCAGCAGGTAAATTCGAAGTTTGAATCTGTGGCCTCTCATAATAAAATGATCGAGACTCAAATTGCCCAGCTAGCCCAACAAGTTGCCAACCTCTCAAAACCTGGTACCCAGCTTCCTGGCCAGCCTGAGCAAAACCCAAGGGCCCAAATTAATGCCGTTACACTTCGTAGAAGGCAGTTGTGGAAAAGGTAGCAAAAGAGGGTATTAAAGACCAAGTGGTGACAGATAATGTAGTGATAGACGATGTGGTGACAGATGATGTGACCATTGAGGAAAGCCCTAAGGCGAAGGAACCGGAAGTTAATGCCACACCTCCGCCAGTCCACCTCCCCCACATTCCATATCCTCAACGTCTAGCTAAAGCAAGGTTGGAGACCAAGTATGCTAAGATATTGGAGACACTGAAACAGTTGCACATCACTATACCATTCTTGGATGCAATTTCTGAGATCCCTTCGTATGCCAAGTTTCTGAAAGACCTTCTTTCTCAAAAGAAGAAGATGACAGTCATTCTCTCCGAAGAATGTAGTGCTCTTTTTTCTGTTCCACTTCCTGAAAAGCTGAAGGATCCCGGTAGTTTCTCAATTCCATGCTCTATTGGAGGTATGTCTATTCAGCGAGCTTTGTGTGACTTGGGTGCAAGCGTGAGCCTTATGCCTTTATCCGTTGTACTCAAGGCCAAGTTGGGTGAACTTAAACCCACCAGAGTTTCTCTTCAGTTAGCCGATCGTTCAGTCAAATATCCGGTTCGAGTGTTAGAAGATGTACCATTACAAGTGGGCGGATTACTCATTCCTTGTGATTTTGTGGTAATGGACATGGCTGAAGACGTGAAAGTTCCCATCATACTTGGTCATCCATTTCTAGCTACCGCTGGTGCAATGATTGATGTGAAGAACGACAAGTTATCACTGAATGTTGGAATGGAAAAAGTGAATTTTGAACTGCAAAAGTCTCTCGGCCTACCAAGGCTGTTTGACGATCGTAATTACGCAAATCTTGTTGTAGACCTGACTGATAATGATGCAGCCATGAAGTCAACTTTGGATCCACTGCAGAATTACCTTTGTGGCTTATTGGACAAAACGAGCGAAGATGCTATGGCGTTTGGCAAGAAATATGATGGCAGCCCGTGCTACAAGGGGAGCCAGACAAGCCTTGATGTGATGGAGGCAACCGCAACAGAAGGGGCAGATGTTACACCGAAAAAGGTAGATCTAAAACCTCTCCCTTCTAATTTAACATATGAATTTCTAGGTAACAATAGCTCATTTCCGGTTATAGTAAATGCATCCCTATCTCACATTGAACTTGACAAATTGTTACATGTTTTGAAAAAGTTTAAGAGTGTCTTAGGGTATTCCATAGATGACTTACGAGGGATTAGTCCCTCTTTTTCTACTCATCGCATCTTGTTAGATAATGAGAATGCCACCTCCATTGAGTATCAAAGGCGTTTAAATCCAAATATGAAGGAGGTTGTCAAGGCAGAAGTCTTGAAGTTGTTAAAGCGGGTATAATCTATCCCATTTCAGATAGTAGGTGTGTTAGCCCCGTTCAAGTCGTACCCAAAAACGGTGGCATAACCGTTGTTAAAAATAACAAGAATGAGCTAATCCCGACTAAAATGGTTACAGGGTGGCGTATGTGCATAGATTACAGAAAACTGAATCTAGCCACCCGGAAGGATCACTTTCCTCTCCCTTTTATTGACCAAATGCTAGAAAGGTTGGCGCATCATGCATATTTTTGTTATCTAGATGGATACTCGGGGTTTTTCCAAATCCCAATTCATCCAGATGATCAGGAAAAAACTACGTTTACATGCCCGTTTGGTACTTTTGCATACCGACAAATGCCTTTTGGGTTATGTAACGCGCCAGCCACTTTTCAAAGATGTATGATTGCAATATTTTCTGACTCTATCGAGCACACCATGGAGGTTTTCATGGACGATTTTTCGGTCCACGGCACTAACTTTGATAGTTGCCTTTCGAATTTGACAAATGTCCTCCATAGGTGTCAAGAAGTCCATTTGGTTCTAAATTGGGAAAATGCCATTTTATGGTCAATGAAGGTATTGTCTTAGGCCACGTTATTTCAAATCGAGGAATAGAAGTAGATAAGGCTAAGGTAGAAGTGATTGAACAATTACCACCTCCGGTAAACGTCAAAGGAGTGCGTAGTTTCCTAGGTCACGCCGGCTTCTACAGGTGCTTCATCAAAGACTTTTCTAAAGTAGCAAGGCCTTTGACCGAATTACTAGCAAAGGACACTCCTTTCATCTTCACTAGTTCATGTCTCGAAGCATTTGACGCTTTGAAAAGAGCGCTCATCTCGGCACCAATAATTCAACCACCAGATTCGTCTCTCCCTTTTGAACTTATGTGTGACGCTAGTGATTTCGCTGTAGGAACCGTCCTTGGACAAAAGCGAGGTAACAAGTTGAACGCCATATACTACACCAGTAAGACCTTAGATCCCGCTCAAAGTAATTAGATCCCGCTCAAAGTAATTACACTAATCTTTGGGTTCTCCTAAAAAAAAATACATATTGGTCACTGTTCAAAGCGCACGACCCATGCGTTGTATGCGATCTGGTCTTCTGTTTGGTGTGCACGACCCGTGCGTTCTGAAAGCATAAACAGCGCACGACCCGTGCGCAGTGTCAGGAAGTCCAGTAACTTGCGTTTTTTTTTATTTCTTCTCATTTCTTCTCATTTCTCCTAAACTCTCCCTTCTTCCTCACGATTTTTCTCCCAAGAAACCCTAACCCCTTTTTTCTTCTTCTCCTAATCTCACATAAATCTCACCCAAATCCTACATACAAACCCAATTTCTTCACCAAATCTCATCATCCTTCACCTTCTTCTCCACTATTTCAACCCCAAAACCTCCATTTCTACCCAAAATCCCAAAATCATCTCCTACACCCTAAACCTCCGAAATTCACCATCTAAACCCAATTTTTCTTAATTTCTTCTTCTACTCTACACTCCTTTACGCTAACCTTCCCCATTTCTGCCCTTTTCATTGATTTTGTTCCAATTTCACCCAATTGGAACCAAAACCTAAAAAAAAAAGAGAGTAAAAATATATTTTTGGGGATTTTGTGCAATCTTTAATTTTCAGGTTGCCATTGTGGAAAAGATTGAGGCTCACATGTTTAGAAGTCTGAAACTCATCATTCTTCGTTACGGTAACCTCGTTCCTTTCTTTACTTTTTACGTAAGTTCATAATTTTTAGTTTCATTTCAATTTCTTCAGGACTATTCTTAATTCTAGTTTGTTTTAGTGTAGAATATTTATCTAGATTGGGTTGTCAATTGTGTTGGGACAGACATAGGATTGGTTTTTATTTCAATTTTGTCAATCGTAAGTGTGTCCCAAATCCATGGCATCATCAAGTAGGTCTAAGAGGTCCCGGGGTGAGTCTTCTAAGCCGCAAACTTCAAGTAGGATTGCAAATCCACCGACACCCTCTAGCATGGGCATTGTTTTGACCAACTCTAGTGACAAGGCTAGATTTAAATACTTGGCAAAAAGGGCTATCTCAACAACGAGATTCCCTAAGGGTAATGACTTAATCACTTTAGGAGTCTCCAGGGGCGTATTCCAACTTCTAAAAAATATTGGAATGCCAAAAATCCTTGTACAACGCGCAAGTACATACCCTAGGATCACCCTTGAGTTCCTAAGCACTCTTAGGAATCCGACATGGGACACCATCACCTTTCGAATTTTCAATCAAGAACGCCAACTAAATCTTAACGAAATCAATGACGTGTTCGAATTTTATGATGATGGTACACTAGGACCCGATGATGCCCATCATCCGGAATTCAATGCCCTAGGATTCTGGATGCACATCATCGGCGAACCAACCTGGGAGGCACGTACTGCTAAGTCATCTTCTATTCGCCAACCATGTCTGCACATAGCCCACAAGATTATAACTTGTCTTATTTTTTCCCGCCTAGAAACGGGAACTGTCACACTAGAAGAGCTTTATTTTCTATGGGCTATGACAAAGCATCCAGCCAACCCTGACCGACCGCCAGTTATTCCTATCAATGGAGCTGCATGGCTTGTTAGAAGACTGGTCAGAATTAGTGAAAACAAGTCGAGAGACATATGTTGTGGCGGCGTAATCACTTGGTTGATTACAAAGTCTTGTCTGTCAGTCAATATTCCCGACGATACTTCTAAGGTCGAGGGCTTGGTCCGGTTAGATCTAGAGTCTATGGAGCGGAGTAATATGCTTAGGATCGAGAAGGGTGGCACCTTCACTTGACTACATGGTAGGCACCGCGTGGCACTTTGTACACTACCCGACACAAACCTAACAGAAGTGTCTCGCAACACTGATTGGTCCTTTCCCATCCAACAAGGCCCAATACAACCTTCTGCCCCACCAGTAGGCCAACCTGACCCTCCTAGTAACCAAATCCTGAGTCGACTAGATGCCCTCGAAGAACACAATCGACATATGCGGCGAATGATGGATCACATGTACGATTGGCATGTTAGCCAAGACCATTTTCCGGACCGCCGAAATAACCCATGGCCTTGAAAGCCTCGACATCCCTCTAAGCATTGAGGACAATGCTTAATTCTAGCTTGGGGGGGGGTGTCATTCTATCTTCATGCATTTTTGTTCTTGTTTCTTAGTCCTAAAAAAAAATCTGTGGATAAACCTTTTTAGCTTCAAAGCTTTAGATAACCTGTTCACAATTGGTATAATTAACATTTAGGTTCGTTGCTTGTACATCACCCCATTCATTGCTAGTTAAAATCTAAGTTGTATAGAAATCATTGTTTCACTATTAGGAAGATACTTACACGCATTTCTCACTACATCACCGCACGTAACCTTTAGGATTAGTCCACATGCCGTAATCCCCCTACATTACACATGTGACCGCTTGGATGGACCCCAACCAGTGAGAATATGGGTCGTTTTGGATTGAATCATTTATAATCAATCCCAATTTATTCTTTCTTGTGAGGTACCTTCCACCAAAACGTAACTCTAGGTTTTTGACCTGATTCTCGTTCAGAATAACTATGAAACTACATTGAGGCCGTCATTTTTCTTTGAACTCGCCAAGAGCAACCCCTATCATCCCCTTCACCATAAAGCTATTAAAAAAAACATACAAAAGAAGATAGCTTGGGGGAAATACAGTAGAAAAGGTTTAAACAAAGGGAACCTAAAGAATCTTGAATTAGATTAGCCCTTAAGGCTACGTTAATTCCAAGATAAGCCAAGATCAAAAGAAAGGCAAAAAGGATAAAGCTGAACGTATAAAGACACCATCTAACCAAAGACTTTCCTTTAGCCCAAAAATCCCCTTTGAGCCTAAAAAGTCCTCTGTATGTGTAGTTTTGCGGAAACTTCTAGACTTTGAGAACCATTTCAAAAACATTAAGAGTGAAATACATTCTTGGTTAGGAAGGCTATTTGAGCGTATACACCTTACCTTATACACATGAGAGAAATTGAGTGGATTCCGCGAGCATCCATCCAGTATGATCACTTATCCCACTTCCTTAGTGATTACGGTATGTTTACAATTTCCCTTAAGGCCGTGAGTGTGTGATTTCTTGAATCTAAGTGTCGTGTTAGTATTAACCTTTGTGCAAAACAATTGTCTTTTCTTACATTTAGTGATTGATATGCAGTGGATTGGTTGTGTTTGTACATTAATGAACTTAAATTATGATTATCTCTTTTGGAAATATGGTTACCTTATCTTGTTGCTTTTAAAGGTTTGTCTCCTTTGTTGTTTTACCCCAATTTTTCTTAATGAACACATACTTCCTTGAGGACAAGGAAGAGTTTAGCTTGGGGGATTTGCCAAAAACTTGATGTGTCTTATTTTTTTACCGCAAGCGTACGGGTTATGTAGCATACGGGTCGATCACAGGGAGTAATGGTTTAAGTACTAATTCTGCTATAAATCATGAACTAGCTATGTGAACACAAATGATGGAGATTTTTATAAACTAAGGATTAATCTATTAAATCAAAATACAAGAATAAAACATAAATACATAAAAGGGACTCGAACTATCTATTTGATAATATACAAAATTATAACGAAAGACTAGCTAGGATATATACCGAACTAAGACATATGTACAAGATGGAAGTGGTGACATCCAACAGTTATACCGAGGTAGAGGTTTATCTTTCTAAAAACGTTTGAGATCCTCTTCCGAGGTGAAACAAACCTTCCTAGTTAAGTAGTTTGACTACTTCCGTGACATCCAACCTAACTAGAAGCATTAAGATTTTGATAAAGTAATTTCTCCGATTCCTACTTTTATCTATTTCCATGATAATTTTAGAATCATTGGTTAATCGACCAAAAGCCAAAATTAAACTTCCATTCATAATTCGATTTGTTAGATAAAGGGTTATCGAATAGTCGGTCTCCGATCGCAACCCGACTTCCGTTGGTGATGAACCGTAAAACTAACCTTCGATAACCGTACCGTTTAACTTCGAGTTAACCAATTTCTCAATATAACTATTGATTATCACCACACAATCTTATATGTGAAAAGAACTAAAAACGACTTTTATTAATTAAGAAACTAAACAAAAAATATATATATATATATATATATACTAGATATTAATATATAACAGAAAATATAAAAGATATCATCAAACAACATTTCTACATATATCTATGAAATAGCTAAGCATAAATAATATGTGAAAAACATTAAACCTAACTTTGATGTTTATAACCTAATGACAAAAGTATCATTCATACTCATTGATTCATAAAACGAAAATGAATCAACATGAATACCAACAATCATGTGATAATACTGATTTATAAGACAATATTAAGAACATAAATCAAAGATTATGAAAGGGATACAATACTCAATAGGAGAACCCAAAGATTAGAACTTGATGAACTTAGAATCCAAATACAACTTCAATCCTTGCTGATAATATCAAAAAGAAATACTGAACTATGACATCTATGTTCAAGCTTAATCTACAGCAACATCCATTGAAGATGAAAAGGTTCTTGAAGAAGAACAAAAGGTTTTTGAGAGAAAACCTGAAAAAGTAATTAGGTTCTTTTTTTTCTAAAACTAAAACCTTTTTAACTATTAGAGAAAGCAAAAGAAAAATATCAGTCCAAAAAAAAATATCCTCTGCAGAAATATCTGTATTTTTAAAGAGATAAGGCAAAAAGGGGTTGCAGAGGATAAAGCAAAAAGGGGTCTGGAGAGGGCGCACGGGCCGTGCATTTTTCCTTCACAGGAACGCACGGGTCGTGCATTTTCTTCTGTCCGAAAAGTAGGGCGCACGGGCCGTGCGTAATTTTGGCTTGAATACCGCACGGGCCGTGCGCAACATAATCAGCCTTTTCCGCTCTCTTCATTGCTTCCTTTTAATTCTCAGCATCCGTTGTAACCGAACCGAGTGATATCAAATCATCCTGAAATTTGAATAAAGTTGTAAGTTTTCCGAAAATGATCCGAACACAGAACGAATGATGGATGCAAATGCGAATTAAACTAAAAATGCATAATTTAAGCTAAACTAAGATGCAAAACATATTATATTAATAGATAAAATATGTACAAAATTACTAGCTAACAATGGACTTAGAACAAACTGTATTTTCTACAGTGTTCAAAAATACTAAGTGTTCTAAGTTCTCCAAGGCTTTAAAATCTGATGATAGATCTGGTTTACTTGATAATGAGCTTAATTTCTTAAACTCTGATGGTGTTTTAGATGAATGTGTTGCTCAGTTTGACTTTACTACCAAACTTCCTGATCATTCATCTTGTGTTGTTAATTCTTTCGGTTTACCTAGTGTGTTTGAAAAAGGTGAAACATCAACGAAAGTTGATAAATCAGTTTATGTGAAATCGAAGAATGCAAAAGGTAAGAAAAGAAAATCTCAGTATTCACAGAAACTGATCAACTCTGGTAAGCCAAAGAAGAAGCATTCTTTTGAATCTCACAATTCTAACCCAAAAGTTTCAAATGTTTCAGATGTGAGAAAGCAACGGCATGAAGTTAAGTTGGTGTGGCGACCAAAACAGGAGATTGACGAGACTGCTAAATCTAATTCTAGTTTTAATTTGAATAAAAAGACTTCTAGTAAAGATGAATTGATTGTGAATGTTGCTACTTTTAAATCTAATCTTGTTGATTCTCGCAAGAAATATTCCATAAAGCAATTATTCCAGTTAGCTCCATCTAATAAAAAAGTTTTCAAATTTTGATGGATATGATCATGCTTCTCGTAAATATTTTGATGTTTGGTATGGCTCATATAATGTTTCCTCTTATAGTTATCATTCTTATCATTCATATGGTTTTCAAAGACAAAGCGGACCCAAATTTAAATGGGTGCCAAAATCATGTGCTAACACAGTTGGACCCAAATACCAGTGGGTACCAAAGAAAAGGGATGAATATGTGTTGCAGGCACCTTCTGTCAAAGGGAAGTAAGAGAACTAAGGCTTCTAAGTAAATCAGCTTAGAACCCATACTTCAACGAAGTTTGACTTCTAAACACAACAATTTAGGACTCGTACTTCAGTGATCAAAAGACCTTACTCCTGTGATGATAAGAGATAATACTCCAATACTCCAATGAGGAAATCAACCATCAAGGGGGAGTACACATTTTGTATGAAATTTTATGCATCCAATAGATATGATGATCAATATCTGAGGGGGAGTTAATGCTTATATTTTACACTGATAATTTTTCTGATGCATGAATTTAGGAGGAGCTTAAGAGCTTTACAAGTTAAAGGAGTATGGCTATGATTTCTGATTACTTCATATCAGAACTCGTACATTAATTGTTTTACTTCTTTAAGTCATTTAAATTTCTGTGAATAAAGTTGCTTTGACTATGACCTTAAGACTTTTGCAGTTTGAGAGATGCTTACAAGATCATATCTTTATGACTTAAAGCTTGACTTCATGAGATGTAAGATTGCACGCAAAAGGTATAATTCTTTATCTTCATCTCATATATGGTTGAAAGGACAAATTTCAATCATAAAAAACATGTTCTTAAATGTTCAAACCACTTCCCGATTCTCAAACAGATTTCATGAATTGGAAGTGTGATTTCAACTGTTTTTCATTTTTATTTGTGCTTTAACTATTAAAGTTAAATCATCTGAGCAACACACGCTTTATAGGAAAACATGGGATTTCATTGTGCTAGGACTTAATTGAACTTATATGGATTCACGTTAACCAGTGTTTCCTATCCAAGAAGTTAATCCTTTAGTGATTAAGTGTGAGTAGTCCAAAAGAAATGAGTGTGGGTTGTGTGATGAGGTATACTGAAAAAGAGAGTTTGGTTAGTAGTGAGCTAAATGATTAAAAGAAAGAGGGTTTGAGAACAAAGTTAAAAGAATATCAGAACTCTGCACCAACTACTTTTTGAGTCGGGCAACCACATGTCTAATGTTTCACAATTCTTTGGTGAACATTATTGAAACAGGCAACTAGCCCATGCCAACTCTTGACAGTACCCCACCAACCACTCATTTTCTTCTTAATAAGGAAATGTTTCATTTTCAAAGGGGACGCAACACATTTACTATCTGATTTTCACTTGGAAAATCTGGATATTGAACAGAAGGAAGTCTGCCCAACCTTCGCACTTCAATCATGCACATTGAGTATGTGTTTATCTACTGTTGTCTCAGTGGTTTACACAATGTTGAGCCCATATAAGCTATCATCCGTGCTTAATTATTTCTATCACCTTCAAGAACACACAAGGAATTTGTTTTCTTGTCATAACGTTCATAGAAATTGCCTTTGTGGTGTTTCGATGATTGAATGGAATCCCTGGGGGAGTGAACTTCAAAAAGATCCTTTCCAATGTGTATTCGTTACACACAGTGACTTTGTGTTCCTGACAGGCATCTTAACTGGTTTATTTGTTGATTCAGGTGTTACATTTCTAGTTTGCCTGGATTTGCAAAGATCTGGATGCACATCTTTATGAATTGACGGGTACTCCGAGGTTCTGTATGCAAACTCAATGGTGGAAGACATTTTTTGAAGAAGAGTTTTGATGAACTCAAGTTGCTCTTTTCATCAAAAAGGGGGAGAAGCGTCAACCAAGAAATGGGGAGAACTCAAGTTTTTGAAAGAATTTATGAAGATATGCTGTTTTGAAGAAAGTTTCCTTGAAGATGATTTGCTAAGCATTCTGAGCTAAATCTGGAGATAATTTCTTTCCATCATCTGAAAGAGATTTTACTTTTCATCTTTTGGGGAGATTGCTATACTTTTGAAGACAAAGAGGGAGACTGCATCTTCTGAAAGAGAAGATTGAATTGCTAAATCCTTTTTGTAATGATCTTGATCCAAAGGGGGAGATTTTAGAGCACAGATTTATTGGATTCAAGATCATCAAGATTGAAGACAAAAATCTGAAGTCAAAGCTGAAAAAGTCAACTCTTAATTATAAAGTCTAGCTAGGTCCTTTGTAATAAATAGTCAAAGTTTATTTTGTATTTTCGTTTTTAGTCCTTTTCCTTTAAAAATAGGTTTATGGTTTTATTTGGGTTTTTAGGTTTTGTGAGGCGGTTGGTGTATGTATCTCTTTGAGTTTCAGAAGCCGCACATATTGAGAGATACGGTTCTAGAGAGAGAGAGAGATCATTAAGAAACAAACCTTGTAACCATTTGAATCGTTTTGCTGAATCAAATCAGGTTTGCTTAATATTTTTTTGTGATTACATTGTTTATGTGATAAGAAACTGAATCTACAGGAACAATCAGATCCTATTTTGTATCGCAGCCTGGATGGCGCATTATAATATCTCACTTTCACACGACATGATTTAGCTTATATCGTACAACAAATATGCCTCTTTATGCGTGCACCAAGGAAACCCCATTTTAGTGCACTTAAACGTATTATCCAGTACTTGAAAGGCACACTTGAATATGGTTTACATTTATACCCGTCTCCACTCAATCATCTCACTTCATAGACGGATGCATATTGGGCTGGTTGCCTTGATACAAGACGGTCTACATCCGGATAATGTGTATTTTTGGGTGACAACATCATTCTTGGTCCGCCAAATGACAACCCACTATCTCCCATGCAATAACCAAACAAAAAAAGGAAAATAAATTATGGTCAGTAATTGCAAGATTTATTATAGAGAAAATTGAAAGGGTTAGGTGTTAATTGGGATGTAATTCAAAGAACATAAACATACGTCCATTTAACACACTTAGCCCGGTCATCTTCTCGAAACCGTCTGTAATATGGTATAAAAAGAGGTAAGCGTTGTGGCCTCATGTAGAAGTTGTCGATAAAGAGAGCTAGAGTGAGCAAAGGAAACTGTGGCAAGCGAGAAGAAAGTTGACGTTGCTCCATATCGCGGCTAGTTCGGCATCAAACGGTAAGTATTCCTCACCTCTCGTCTCAAAACCTTGTTTGCTAAATGTTTACTCTAGACGTTCGGTTAGTCGATTGGGTTCCGTAGGGAAATGATGGCCAGCCGCCACTACTAGCAACCTACCGTTTGTCACAATGGTAATCCCGATGACACCGATAGAACGTATGCTTCGTATGGGTGTCGTTGGTACACTTACATGTCAGATATATTTTTTGTCGTTGTTATAAATATAAGGTTTGGGAACCGTTATGATGAGAGTTTATAGTCACATTGGTTATGTTCATTGTTTCGCTGAAAAAAGAGAGAGAAAAGGATAGCTTTCTGTTAACCGAGAGTTCATAACACACTTTGAGAAGATATATGTATATATATATATATATATCTAAATACATCATCAAGTCACATGAATAGAAGCATCCAAAAGTATGGATGACTTTTGATATATGGATGTATAAGCCATGGAATAAGCCATGCAAAAGAAAAAGGGTTAGTATATATATATATATATATAGACAACATGATCTGTTAGTATAGGTATATATACAGTTTGCATGGCCTGTTGTATATATATATATATATATATATATATATATATATATATATATATATATATATATTCATGGACACAATTCAAAGTGAAACCATGTTTGGCATGTGCCACGTGATGTAGTATGTATATATATATATACATATATATATGAGTGTTAATAAAAACAAGTCGTAGTCTACGGTAACGGCTCACGGATAGTTTAAGATTTATCGTAGGTAGTAGTATTGTGTTTTATTTTAGAATTTAATGTTAGGGGGAGGGGTTGCAGAAAATCGATGGGTAGAGAGAAAAGATGAAGTGATTGGAACTTGGATAAGAATCTGAGATTGCGTGAGAGCTCGCTTTTCTTAAGTGATATTTCGATCCTATTCTTCCTGGTTATCACGAAATTCACTCGAGGATAATCTAAAATTCACCGGTATCGTTTTAGGCAGAAAACGATCATATTTAAATACCAAGAGAATTGTAACCGATGTTATAATATTAATGATAATAATCAACCAATTAATGGTATTGATTGTTAGTCATAAAGGTGTAGGTTACAAAAAGATTTGGGAGTTACAAAGAGATTTTGGGGGTTACAAAACGAACCTGCAATAGTGCGTCACGCGGGTAGCCCCGCGGGTTAACCCGCGGCATAACCCGCGTGAGCCTCTGTTCCGTCCCAATATTCCAGTGCACCACGCGGGTAGCCTCGCGGGTTAACCCGCGGCATAACCCGCGTGAGCCACTGTCTCCCACACGAAACAGTGCACCACGCGGGTAGCTGCGTGGGTTAACCTGCGGCACAACCCGCGTGAGCCACTGTTTCGTCCCACAAACACCAAATGACTGATCAACAATCCCGGGTCAAAGTTAGCTTACACGAGTGTGCACTCCACACCTCCTAACTCGTGTTGTAGCTTAGTTACAAACCCCATTATTATCTTGTGAATCCAATTACACAAAATGACCGATGATTTCACTAAAATCACCAACATTCTTCCCCTATTTTAGTGCAATCCTTGATTCACAAACAAATTTAATATAGCAAACAAACTCATGCATAAATGAAAATGTCTAAAAGATTGAATTTCCATCTTAGTACATTACACATTTCAAATACTCGAGAATCCGGGTGTCCTATGGATTGAACCCTTCAACCCATTTGAGTACCAGAAAATAACATACATTAAAATTCTCTAAAGTTTAAACTTGACACTATACAGGCCGTGTGTCCTTATCCATTCGTGAGTGCATCAAAGCTAAGTCCAAGCTTCTTGAAGCGGCCACACTTCGCACTCATATAGGTAGTTCCTTTCATCATGCACCTGCACATGCATTTTTATAAAAGAACAATTACCTCCTCGCTTGCAGTACCGAGCACATACCTTGGGATGATTATTTTGTGCTCCAATCCCTTAGAGTAAGCTTTCCCATTGAATTCAACTTCTAACGTTGTATTAGAAGGGAATTGGGTATCTCACCGTTAGAGATTAAAATTGACTTTAAACCCATCCCGATCACCGACTTGTGAACCAAGTCCCTAGTTAACCCCTTCGTCAAGTGGTCCGCTAGATTTTGTTGCGACCGAACAAATTCAACCGAAATCACCCCATTCGTGTTTAGCTCACGAATCATGCTATGTCTAACACCTAAGTGTCTAGACTTGCCATTATATACTTGACTATAAGCTTTAGCCAAAGTAGCCGCACTATGACAACGAATAGAAATGTGTGATATTGGTTTCGGCCATAACGGAATTTCATGCACTAAATTCCTTAGCCACTTCGCCTCTTCACTGGCAGCGGCTAATGCCACAAATTCCGACTCCATAGTCGAACTAGTGATGCAAGTTGCTTCTTAGAAGCCCATGAGATGGCACCTCCCCCAAGAAAGTATACCCAACCACTCATGGAAGAGTGATCTTCTAAGTTGGTAATCCAACTTGCATCCGAATATCCCTCTAATATCGAAGGAAACCTGACATAGGACAAACCATAATCTATGGTTTTTTTCAAGTATTTAAATACTCGTCTTATCGTTTGCCAATGATGTATACTAGGATTATTAGTATACCTACTCAGCTTGACTACGGCAAAAGCGATATCCGACCTAGTGCTTGTTATGGCATACATCAAGCATCCAATAGCCTTTGAGTACTCGAGTTGTGACACCGCTTCACCCGAATTGGGTATAAGCTTCACACTCGGATCAAATGGAGTACTCACCGGAGAACAATCAAAGCAATTAAATTTCTTTAATACTTTCTCAATGTAATGAGATTGCGTAATTGCAATCCCTTTGTTCTCACGCTTGATCCTTATTCCAAGGATCACCTCCGCTTCTCCCATATCTTTCATGGAGAATTTTGATGACAAAAACTCTTTGGTTTTATAAACTTGATTTTGGTCGGTGCCAAAGATCAACATGTCATCAACATATAAGCAAATTATTACTCCGTTACCGGATGTGTCAAATTTGCTATATACACACTTATCCGCTTGGTTTAACATAAAACCGTTGGACAAGATAACCTCTTCAAATTTTTGATGCCATTGTTTGGGTGCTTGTTTCAACCCATACAATGATTTTACAAGTTTACATGCCTTATGCTCCATACCGGGCATAATAAAACCTTCTGGTTGTTTCATGTAAACTTCTTCCTCCAAGTCACCATTTAAGAATGCCGTTTTGACATCCATTTGGTGAATCACTAAATTGTGGATAGCTCACAAGGCTATCAACAATCTAATCGTGGAGATCCTTGCAACCGGGGCATAGGTATCAAAATAATCCATGCCTTCCCGTTGCCTAAAGCCTTGGATTACTAATCGAGCTTTAAACTTGTCGATTGATCCATCGGCTTTCATCTTCCTTTTGAAGATCCACTTGCATCCCAAAGGTTTACAACTCGGTGGCAAGTCCGATAATACCCAAGTATTATTCCCCATGATAGAATCCATCTCATCATTTATTGCTTCTTTCCAGAAAGCAATATCTTGAGACTTCATAGCCTCATCAAATGATTTTGGATCTTCCTCAATACTATAACAATAAGAGAATTGTGATCTAATCTCATCTCTTGATCCTTCTACCAAGTATACTTGGAAATCGGGACCAAAGGATTTTTCAATCCTTCCTCTTTTGCTCCTTCGAAGCATCAGAGATTCGGTTGGAACAATTGCTTGTTCTTCAACCTCACTAGTTACACTAGTATTTGGAACAAGATCCTTTGGCCGAGGTATTGAAGAAAATCTAGTCTCATCAAATAATGCATCTCTCGATTCTATAACGGTGTGAATCGCTATAGAATCATTAGGTTCAATAACATAGAACCTATATACCTTGGAATGTTCGACATATCCAACAAAGATGCAATCAATACCTTTCTCACCCAAGGTTGTCCTTTTGGGTTCGGGTAGTCGAACAACCGCTCGACAACCCCAAACTCGAATATAATTCAAGTTAGGTCTTTTCTTGAACCAAAGTTCATATGGGGTAATCTTGTTCCTTTTATTGGGAACTCGATTTAATAAATAACAAGCCGTTAACATGGCTTCACCCCAAAATCCATCACTCAATCCCGAGTAGGATAACATAGAGTTCACCATTTCTTTGAGAACTCTATTTTTCCGTTCCGCCACACCATTTTGTTGTGGTGTATACGGTGCCGTAGTCTCATGGATAATTCCTACGGGTTGGAAAAACATGAGGTCGTAATATTCCCCACCACGATCTGTGCGTAAACATTTAATTAAATCGTTCATTTGCAATTCAACCTCCGTTTTATAAACTTTAAATTTGTCCAACGCTTCATCTTTTGAGTGTAACAAATAAATATAGCAAAAACGTGAAGCGTCGTCAATAAAAGTAACAACGTACTTTTTATTACCAAAAGACAGGGTTGAATGCAAATCACAAATATCACTATGAATTAATTCAAGCACCGACGAATCTCTTTTCACATTAGGAAAAAGGTTGTCTAGTGATCTTTGTCAACATGCAAGTTTACATTTTTCGGTTTTAACGTCAAAAGCCGGAATAAGACCGTCTTTTGACATTTCAACCATTCTTTTAAAATTTACATGACCAAGCCTTGCATGCCATAAAAAAGAATCAACACAATTCTCATTTGCAATATAAACAGAATTAGAAACACAATTTTTTTATTCAAACTTAACATAAACATATTATTATTTAAATAACCAAATCCTACAAAAGAGCCACCTTTTGACAAGGTAAACTTTCCGGACTAAAAAACTTGCCTATATCCTAACTTATTCAAGGTACTATCGGAAACCAAATTCTTTCGAATTTGTGGTACAAACAAAACGTCTAAAAGTTCAATTATTTTATTAGAGCTAAACTCTAGTCTAACTAAGCCACATCCAAGAATGGGGTCATTTGACTCGTTCCCCATGTGTAGCACGAATCTGTCTTCAACCGGTTCCAAAATGGTGAACCAACGTCGATCCTTGCACACATGACTCGAGGCACCCGTGTCAATCCACCAAGCATCATCATCATCCTGCACATAAAATGATTCGAATATTAGTGGTACATAATTCAAATTTGAATTAAAACCAAAGTCAATAAACTGACGTTGCTGTGGGTGTTGATCCTTGGATCCTTGCCCACCACCACTTGCACTTGCTCCATTCTTATTCTTGACAACCCGATAATCCCGTTTGAGATGGTCGGTCATCCTACAAGTCCAACAGGTTAATTTAACCTTTTTGTTGGGATCTTTCTTGGCTTCATTGAACTTGCGTTTTCCCTTGAAGTTGTTGGATCTTCCTTCTTCCACCATGTTCACCGAAGGTGCAGAAACCTCTTTCATTTTAGGTTTCTTAGTCTCTTGCGCCCGAAGAGATTCCTCTATGCGCAAGTGACTACCGAGTTGTACAAGAGACAACTCTTCCTTCTTGTGTTTCATCATATGTTTGAAGTCTTTCCAAGAGGGAGGCAATTTATCAATTATGCTCGATACGGATATGGATTCGTCCATCTTCATATTGTGTTGAGCATATTGGCCTAAAATGCGTAGGAGCTCATTATATTGCTCCATCACAGGCCTTAAGTCCACCATTTTGTAATTATTAAAATTACTCACGAGGAACTTCTTACTATAAGCATCCTCCGCCATGTATTTGGACTCAAGAGAGTCCCATAGCTCTTTAGCGGATTCAACGTTTTGATAGATATCGAAGAGGGAGTCACACATACCATTCAAGATGTGACCGCGACATATGTAGTGTTAGCGCACAGATCTATTGGATTCAATATCATCCAATCTGAAGATCGCAATCTGAAGCTAAAGCCGGAAAGTCGACTCTTAATATAAGTCTAATGTCGTTTGTAATAAAATGTCAAAGTATTGTTTTTAGTGTTTTTTATTAGTTCCTAAATATCTAGATATTATATTAATTTAGATATTTAGTTAGTTATTATATTAGTTTAGTTAATATAATATCTTAGTTTAGATATTATGTAATGGGTAGTGTGTCAAGCAAGTCGTAAGAATCAGATCACATTCAACACACACACTCAAGGTGTAAAACACTATTCATCAGAGAGAACATCGAGAGCTTCAAGAACAAACATCAATCCTGTAATCCTTGTTATTAATCAAACAGGTTGGTTAATCATTTATGTGTTTGTGTCGATAAAAACTTGATAATATTGTGGATCGTCATGTAGTCGTCATTTTCCCATTTGCCGCGACGCCGGGTCATCTCCAACGTCTCTTCCTCCATTATTTCTAGCATCGGCGTACTCAACACGTACACGACCTTCAACGTGGTCAATAAGAAGTGCATCTTCTTTTTCCATTGCCGAAAGTCAACGCCTTCGAACTTCTCCAGCTTCGTGAACTTGGTCGTCATGTCTCTCACGGATTGTTAGGGGGAGGGGTTACAGAAAATCGATGAGTAGAGAAAAAAGTAGAAGTGATCGGAACTTGGATAAGAATCTGAGATCGCGTGAGAGCTCGCTTTCCTTAAGTGATATTTCGACCCTATTCTGCCTACGTATCACGAAATTCACTAAAGGATAATCTCAAATTCCCCGGTATCGTTTTAGGCAGAAAACGATCCTATTTAAACACCAAGAGAATTGTAACCGGTGTTATAATATTAATGATAATAATCAACCAATTAATGGTATTGATTGTTAGTCATAAAGGTGTAGGTTACAAAAAGATTTGGGAGTTACAAAGGGATTTTGGGGGTTACAAAACGAACCTGCAACAGTGCGTCACGCGGTTAGCCGCACGGGTTAACCCGCGGCATAACCCGCATGAGCCTCTGTTCCGTCCCAATATTCCAGTGCACCACGCGGGTAGCCGCGCGGGTTAACCCGCGGCACATCCCGCGTGAGCCACTGTCTCCCACACGAATCAGTGCACCACGCGGGTAGCCGCGCGGGTGTAGCCGCGCGGGTGTAGCCGCGCGGGTTAACCCGCAGCACAACCCGCGTGAGCCACTGTTTCGTCCCACAAACACCAAATGACTGATCAACAATCCCGGGTCAAAGTTAGCTTACACGAGTGTGCACTCCACACCTCCTAACTCGTGTTGTAGCTTAGCTATAAACCCCATTATTATCTTGTGAATCCAATTACACAAAATGACCGATGATTTCACTAAAATCACCAACATTTAAAATGTTAGCTTTGGATTTGTATAGGGAAGACGTTATCCACTTCGAAGATCGGTTTGTGCAACGATTAGTACGGTGAGTTATACGTGACTTTTATAAAAAAATGGTTGCATGTTTTATTAAAAATTATTTATAAGCTTATTGATATTTCTTTAAATGTCGTTTATGCATTAAACGTGAAATATTTCCATGGTACATGTTTGTGATTTGTGTGGCAATGGGGGAGTATTACGGTGTAAGTCCGTAAGGAGAGTTTGTTGTGTGAGATCGTGTAAGTCGTAAGTGCGAACATGTTGTGTGAGTTGGTCAGGCAAAGTTGTGTGAATTAAATACCTCCCAATATGTCGTTAACTTTGTGATTTAAATTGTTTTACCGCATGCATGATAAATTATGATGCTTTGCGAAATTCATTATTGATATTATTCATGAATAAAAATCGTGAATTCACTGGGCCCTAAGCTCACCCAACTCCTTTTCAAAATAATTATGCAACCAGGACGTCACTCACTCGGGAGTAGTAGCAAAGGGAAGGAGAAAGCTTAGAGTTGGGTTATCATTGGAATAGAGGCACACGTGTTGATCAAGATTTAGACAACTTTGCTTTAAGTTTTATTTTGAACTATTCAGTTGCGTTGAACTATTTAGACATTATGGCTTTATTTATATATATGGATGTTTTATTTATAAAAAAAAAACTTGGGACGTTACAAGTGGTATCAAAGCCTTAGTTTAAGAGAAATAGGTTATTAATTTTAGCCTAAGCTTAAACTGAGAGGAAGTATAAATATTAGAAATAAGGTAAATGTGTTAGTCAGAGTTTAAGTTTTGACAATGTACGTGCCTAAAAGTGATAGGTTTATCATTGTGGTTTTGTAGGAAAATGGTTTACACAAAGACGACTAGGCGCATTGGTCGAGGAAGGGGCAGGGGCGAAAGTCGTGCGATAGCTGCCGGACTAGGTCCAAGAGGTGGAGTCGGGCAACACGACCGTGCGAGTTCCAGCCACTCTAGCAGACACCCTATAAGTGTGAGGATCAGTTCCAGGGGTAGTGTGAGTGTTTCGAGGGTTGAGTCATCTCAACCCAACCAGTCGATGATTCTTCCTATGATCTAACGGAGGAACCTTACGAGGAATACACCCCACGTACGCGTACCCGTGAGGACTTGGAAGATGATGTAGCAAACCTGCGTGAAGAGAAAATTTGTATTAAGAATTGAAGTGTATAAGGTTCAAGCTGAAAAGGACAAAGTAGGAGGGTGGTTGAGCAACTTGCAAGGAGAGCATGTTAAGTTAGGAGGTGAGTTGAACAAGATATTGAAAGAAAATGACGAGCTTTGGGAAAACAACCACGACATGGCATGGAAGTGTGTGGCGTTAGAGTGGGAGAGAAGGATCGTTTCCCGTACTTGGAAGATGCGATTAGGAGATCGAGCTCGCTACTATTAGGGAGCGGCCTTGGAGTATGTACGTTTGATCAAAGGGTATTTTTCCTACTGGGCACATCAATTCCGTCAGGGTCCAAGCTTGGGATTTATCTGGATATATCGCCCAGATAACACCTATGAAGAATTCGTGAAGATTACTTACTATCCTACGGACATGCCATAAGAGAAAGAGTGAGGAGAAGAGATAATTTATCTTAAGTACTTTTTAAAAAATGTTTTGAATGTTTAACTGGTTTATTTTGAGTTTTATTTTGGAGTATGTATAAGTCGGTTTGGCGCATTATGCAATAGACTCATGTATTGAACCGCCTTTTGAAATAATATTTTGGTGTTAATCTTATCATGCAAATGTTGAATTTATCAAATAATTAGGTTATGTATGGATTTAGTTATGCTTATAAATGTAAGTTTTCATCGCACATAACAAATATGTCATGTCAGTCAGGAAGGACAGCATCAGTTAAACCTGATGCGGTAGACCCGCCACCAATAGGGTCTACCCCAAATGTACATGAAACCCGACCAACATCTGTCGCGGATGCAAGGACCGCTAGCACGTGAGGACGAGGTCGTGGAAGGGGACGAGGTAGAAGTCAAGCAACACCCAATGAACCTGAGCCCTCTGTGCAAGCAAGTTCTGCATCTGGAAGAGGTCGAGGTCGAGGTAGGGGACGAGGGCGTACCGAAGTAACCACAACAACTCCAATAGACATCATTGCTCAGGAGGTAACAAAAGCTTTGCAAGTTTCCTTGCCCATGGTTATAGCACAGGTGCGGGAGGCGGAACTGAAAAATCAAGAAGATAGGGTGGTAAGTAACCGAAGGCAGGATAATAAAGATTCAAGCAACAGGGAAGACATGCATGTGCGGTCAAGACCACCGAGTCCTATCAGCATGAGTTCGGGACAAAAAGGTTGTAGCTTTAAAAAATTCATGGCTTGTAAGCCCCAACCTTTTCAAGGTGATTGCGACCCAATGATTTCAATGAGGTGGATAAGGGAGACAGAAGTCGTATTCAGAATCAACAAATGTGCAGAAGAAGATAAGGTGACATAAGGGATCGCGATGCTCAAATCGGAAGCCCTTTCTTGGTGGGAAGTAGTCTCCAACTTAAAAAGCGACGAGGAAGTGGAAAGAATAACATGGGAAGAATTTAAGGTACTATTTAATGAGAAATTTTTTTCATGCATTGCAGTAAAACAACTAGAGGAGGAGTTTTTAAGGTTGGAGCAGAGAACAATGACGGTGAGGGAGTATAGAACAAGTTTTACCGAAAAGGCCAGGTTTGCGAGTACTATGTTTCGACGGAGGAAAGGCGAGCAAAGCGGTATATCGGAGGATTAAAAGCATCCATCCGAGAATTTGTACTTGCTATGGAGCCAACCACATTCCAGGCTGCAATAAACGCGGCAGAGGCAAGAGAAAAAGAAAAGAATCGCCAAGAGGCTGAGCGAGGCAATATAAAAAGGAAATAGGAAGGTCCAAGCAATGAAACCAAAAAGTCAAAGTTCTCGGGTCCAGAAAGGAAGACGTGGCAAGGACAAACTGTCAAACCATGTCCTAGATGCAACCGTGTGCACAAGGGAGAATGCTTGATCAAACCAAGGGTGTGTTATCGATGTGGGAGGCCAGGACACCAGTCTCAGGATTGCAAAGTTGAGAGGAGAGAACGACCATGTTTCATCTGTAAGTCACCGAACCATATACAAGCAAATTGTCCTCAGCAAAAGAATGAGTATGCCTCTGGTCAGGGCGGAAGTCGAAATGGTAAATGGGAAGAAAAACGGCCTGAAGTATCAAAGCCGAAGGGAAGGGCCTTTCAGATGACGACAACGGAGGCCGAGGAGAGACCAGACGTGGTGACAGGTACCTTTATGGTCAACTTTGTGCATGCTAGAGTACTGTTTGATTCTGGAGCAAATCTCTCTTTTGTATCTACTGCATTCTGTGATTATTTGCATAGAGTGCCCAAGACTTTAAGCTCGGCCTTAGAAGTAGAAACTGTCGATGATAATCGGGTGACTATTAGAGAGGAGTATAATGACTGCAATATTTAGATAGATGGTCTTTCGATTCCATTGAGACTACTCCATATGACTCTTGGGGAATTTGATATAATAATTGGCATGGATTGGTTAGCTGAAAACCAGGCCAGAATTATGTGCAATAAAAAGATAATTCAAATTGAATTACCTGATAAAGGAGCCATAGTTATTTACGGAGACAGAAGATATAGGAAATCCAACATGATCTCTATGGTAAAAGCAAGGCGATGTGTGAGAAAGGGGTGTCAGAGTTATTTAGCATACGTGATAGATGCTAAAAAAGAGAAAAAGAGTATGGAAGACATTGTCGTTGTAAGAGAGTTTCCTGAAGTCTTTCCGGATGATCTAACGAGTATGCCACCAGAGAGACAGAGAGACAGGTAGAGTTTTAGATTGATCTCGTACCTGGATCCGCACCCATCGCTCGGGCACCCTATCGTCTTGCACCGTCAGAAATGAAGGAGTTGATGTGTCAACTACAAGAGTTGTTAAACAAGGGTTTTATACGCCCTAGCACCTCTCCTTGGGGTGCGCCTATGTTATTTGTTAAGAAAAAGGATGGTATGATGCGCATGTGCATCGACTATCGTGAACTTAACAAAGTAACGATAAAGAATAGGTACCCTCTTCCAAGGATTGATGATCTCTTTGATCAACTCCAGGGTGCTTGTTATTTCTCGAAGATCGATCTATGATCGGGTTACCATCAGCTAAAGGTTCGAGAAGAGGATGTGCCTAAGACAGCCTTTAGGACTAGGTATGGGCATTATGAATTCCTGGTAATGCCATTTGGAATGACTAGGTATGGATCTGATGAATAGGGTATGCAAACCCAACTTAGATAAGTTCGTCATTGTTTTTATTGATGATATTTTGATCTATTCACGCACCAAAAAGGAGCATGAGCAAGACCTTCAGGCGGTTTTGGGTTTGCTGAAACGGGAAAAACTGTACGCAAAGTTTTCTAAGTGAGAGCTCTGGCTCTGTGAAGTTCAATTTCTTGGCCATGTGGTGACCCAAGAAGGAATAAAAGTAGACCCGACCAAAGTGGATGCTATAAAAAGGTGGGAACCACCAAGGACCCCGTCTGAGGTACGAAGTTTCTTAGGATTAGTTGGGTATTACAGAAGCTTCATTCAAGACTTTTCATGAATTGCGACGTCGTTGACGTCGCTAACAAAGAAAGGTGTAAAGTTTGAGTGGAAACCAACTCAATAGGAGGCGTTTGGAGTCTTGAAGGAAAAATTGAGCACTGCACCGATATTGACCTTACCAGAAGGAACCGAAGGATTTGTGGTTTACAGTGATGCTTCCAAGCTAAGACTTGGTTGTGTATTGATGAAACAAGGGAAAGTTATTGCATATGCCTTTCGTTAGTTGAAGGATCATGAGAAGCGATATCCAACTCATGACTTGGAACTGGCAGTTGTGGTGTTTGCGTTGAAAATCTGGAGACACTACTTATATGGGGTGAAGTGCCAAATCTATACTGATCACAAGAGTCTAAAGTACTTGTTCGATCAGAAGGAATTGAACATGACACAACAAAGGTGGATGGAATTACTGAAAGACTATGACTGTGAAATTTTGTATCATCTCGGGAAGGCAAATGTGGTGGCTGATGCGCTAAGTCGCAAAGAAAGGAGTGATCGGGTGAGGATTAAAGCAATGCGGATAAAGGTGACTCCTAGTTGGACTGATGAACTCAAGAAAGTTCAGGAAGAAGCATTAATAGAAGATAACTTGAAGGTTGAGATAATGGTAGGGGTTGTTTCGCTCCTTGAAGATAACAATCAAGGGTTAAAGTGCTACAAGGGTAGAATTTGGATCCCTCACTTAGGCAACTTTTGTAACCAAGTGTTAGATGAAGCTCATAAATCTCGGTATTCTATCCACCCGGGAAACAATAAGATGTATCGAGATCTTCGCCAATCTTACTAGTGGCCAGGGTTGAAGAAAGATATAGCATATTATGTCGAAAGGTGCTTGACGTGTCTGCAAGTTAAAGTTGAACATTAACGACCGTATGGTAAGTTGCAACCCTTAGAAATTCCGATGTGGAAGTGGGACCACATCACAATGGATTTTGTGACAAAGTTGCCAAGAACACCAAAGGGTTATGATGCTATATGGGTAATCGTTGATAGACTCACCAAGCATTTTATGCCAATTAAGGAAACATACTCGATGGAAAGACTAGCTAAGCTCTATATAGAAGAGATCGTGACTCGACATGGCGTTCCATTATCGATAGTATCTGATAGAGACAGTCGGTGTACCTCTACGTTTTGGCAAAGTTTCAAAGGGAATTGGGGTCTCGAGTAAAGCTAAGTACAACCTATCACCTGCAAACGTATGGTCAGAGCGAGAGGACCATTCAAACTCCAGAAGATATGTTGCGGTCATGTGCTATCGATTTTTCAGGGTCATGGGAGGGTCATCTTCCATTAATCGAATTCGCCTATAACAATGGCTATCACGCTAGCATCCAAGTTGCACCGTATGAAGCTTTGTATGGAAGAAAGTGTCGAACGCCATTGTGTTGGAATGAGGTAGGCGAAAAACAATTGGCTGGCCCTGAAATAGTTCAGGAGACTACCGATAAGATAAATCATATAAGAAAAAAATTGAATATAGCTCAAGACAGACAGGAATGTTATGCTGATAAAAGACGGAAGCAAATAGAATTTCAAATTAGGGACAAAGTTATGCTTAAGATCTCACCGTGGAAAGGTGTGGTTCGTTGTGGAAAACGAGGGAAGTTAAGTCCTCGTTACATTGGTCCTTACAAGATAACTTAAAGGGTAGGTGAGGTTGCCTATAAGTTGGAGCTTCCTGAAGAACTTCAAGGCATCCATAACACGTTCCATGTATATAATCTAAGGAAGTGTTTGGCTGATGAAAGTACTGAGGTAACTCTTAAGGATGTAAAAGTAGACAAAACATTGAGTTATATTGAAAAGCCGAAAGTTGTCGTTGATAGAAAAGTAAGGAAACTAACAAATAAAGATATTTCTCTCGTGAAAGTTCAATGGAGGCATCATAGAGGACCGGAAGCAACTTGGGAACCGGAGAAGGAGATGAGATTGAAGTACCCTCATTTATTTGCATAGAGTAAATTTTAAGGACGAAATTTTGTTAAGGGGGAAGTTTGTAATAACCAAACAAAAAAAAGAAAATAAATTATAGTTAGTAATTGCAAGATTTATTATAGATAAAATTGAAAAGGTTAGGTGTTAATTGGGATGCAATTCAAAGGACATAAACCTACGTCCATTTAACACACTTAGCCCGGTCATCTTCTCGAAACCGTCCATAATATGGTATAAAAAGGGGTAAGCATTGTGGCCTCATGTATAAGTTGTCGATAAAGAGAGCTAGAGTAAGCAAAGGCAACTGTGGCAAGCGAGAAGAAAGTTGACGTTGCTCCATATCGCGGCTAGGTCGGCATCAAACGGTAAGTATTCCGCACCTCTCGTCTCAAAACCTTGTTTGCTAAATGTTTATTCTAGACGTTCGGTTAGTCTGTTGGGTTTCGTAGGGTAACGGTGGCCAGCCGCCACTACTAGAAACCTACCGTTTGTCACAACGGTAATCCGGATGACACCGATAGAACGTATGATTCGAATGGGTGTCGTTGGTACAGTTATATGTCAGATATCTTTTTTGTCGTTGTGATAAATATAAGGTTTGGGAACCGTTATGATGAGAGTTTATAGTCACATTGGTTATGTTCATTGTTTCGCTGAAAAAAAAGAGAGAAAAGGATAGCTTTCTGTTAACCGAGAGTTCATAACACATTTTGGAGAAGATATATGTATATATGTGTGTATATATATAGAGAGAGAGGAAGGTTCAAACGAGAACACAAACTTTTTAAGAAAACACGAAAACAGCAGTTCACGTACAAAATCACATGTGATTTTGCACTACCCGAGAAATTTGGGATGCGAGCGATGTGCAGCGCGACTCACAGGTCGCGCGCATGGTCGTGTGAATCACATGTGATTTTGTTCATGAATCACATATGATTTTTTATGTACTCGGTTGTTTTCGTGTTTTCTTAAATAGTTAGCGTTCTCGTATGGATGACTTTTGATATATGGATGCATAAGCCATGGAATAAGCCATGCAAAAGAAAAAGGATTAGTATATATATATATATATATATATATATATATAGACACCATGATATGTTAGTAAATTAATATATACAGTTTGCATGGCCTGTTGTATATATATATAATATATATATATATATATATATTTTTTGTAACACCCGTTTTTCCGGTAAGATCTCTTCTTCATGAAGTATACCTTCTATCGCTCGAATTCGTGTACATGACCTAGTCTTGGCCATGTCTGACACTTGGGCCACTCTTGGGTTTTGTCGTGTTCCGTGCGTAGGAAACAAGTGGGCTTAAGAACCAAGAGAGTGCCCGGATTGGTGTTGGTGCGACATTGACCAGCGACTATGACCATGTCATAGTCGCATGGCATAGTCGCCAAGAAAGGACAGAAGGTGGTGGTGCTGGTGCGACAATGACCAATGACTATGATCTGGTCATAATCATAGTCGCATGGCATAGTTGCCAAGTTTGGACAAAGGGCAGGGGTGAAGCGGCGACATTGACCGACGACTATGACCTGGTCATAGTCGCATGGCATAGTCGCCTGCGGCCCCAGTGCCTTAAATGCTTGCCAACCCGTTTTTATTTCATTTGTCTTGGTGGGGAGCTCATTGAATGCGATTTTACTACATTACAAGGTGAGTTCACCTACTTTCTTTTACTACATTATGTTAGGGACTACATTTTCTAAACCCTCATCTAGGTTCCTAAGTATGTTTTGGGGAACTTGTGTTATGATAACCAAAACCATGAAATTCGGGGTTTAGGGCTTCTTAACCCAAGACAAATGACTTGATAAATATGTTTTACAACAAGATTTATAGATTGTAGTGTTCCTCTACTTATTTGTTATTAAACCCTCGCTTTATGGGATTTTGGTAAACCCAAAGTGAAACAAGGGTTTAGTAAGACTTCATGTATTGGTTCTATTTATAGAAGTCTTGATCTTCGAATAGGATGTATGAAATTACTATTGGCATGATAGGTTATGAAATACCCAAACAATGGGGGTTAAGAACCATTTAGATATCCTTATATACGTGATTTATTTTTCTCTAAGGCTTACATGCATGATTAATGATATCTGTGTTAGCATGTTTTGATATTTGGTCTTAGTGCAATGGATCCATAGGCACGGTGTTCCTATATCCCGTTTTGGACATTAGGTTCACCACTTTGGCACGAAATAGGTATCGGATCACCATGATAATTAAGGTGTGAACTTATACGGTCAGGCAGCGTCTCATGGGCAGTAAGGTGTAATCCCTTTATGCTAGAGCTCCCCGTTTTGGAACTCTCAAGAATAGACCTAGAGGGGTTGACTTGATGTTTTCGAGCAATAGACTTAGAGGAGTTGAGCTCATTATGTGATTGGTGTTATATGTACCATATATATATATATTTACTAATGGTTTATTTGATCGATTGGTTTTAGCTCACGGCTATATTCTCCACGTGACTTCAAATGGGTTTAGTACTTCCATTCTTATATGACTTGTTCTCACTAGGCTTTAGCCTAACACTGGTTCTTTGGTTGTCATGTTTGACAGGTCATCTTAGCGGTGGGGCACATCGGGACTGAGGGAACGACCTTGGGGTCGTGAGTGGTCTTTTTGAGAGACATAGTGACCAACATGCCTTAAATTTTGAAGATATACATTTTTGGAAGGATTGCAACACCCGACCATAATCTAGTTAACCAAATTTAGATTACTAGGTTGTCGTTTTATGCTTCATTATTGGGATTGTAAATGCCTTACTATATACCCCGTTTTGGGATGATACACTTGGGTTTGAATTGTTTTACCTTCACTATTCAGGTTTAAATTATCCCCTATTTTAGGGTGGCAGGTTTCTCTATTTCCAAACGTTATATTGCCGAAATTTCGAATTTTATTTCTCTCGAAATTCTAGGACGTTACATATTTCATGGACACAATTCAAAGTGAAACCAAGTTTGGCATGTGCGACGTGATGCAGTATGTGTGTATATATATATACATACATATATATATATATATATATGGGTGTTAAAAAAACAAGTCGTAGTCTAGGGTATCGGCTCACGGATAGTTTAAGATTTATCGTAGGTAGTAGTATCGTGTTTTATTTTAGAATTTAAAATGTTAGCTTTGGATTTGTATAGGGAAGACGTTATCCACTTCAAAGATCGGTTTGTGCAACGATTAGTACGGTGAGTTATACGTGACTTTTATAAAAAAATGGTTGCCTGTTTTATTAAAAACTAGAAGTGTACTCGCGCAATGCAGCGAGATACATCACGATTTTAATGTTTCATTTTATTTTTTTTGTCGATTTACAGTACGATTTTGGATGGTTTTGAGAAAGTGATAATGTTTTTTTATAAATTCGTTTAATTTAGGCTTAATAATATAATGTTTTTTATATAAAAAAATTAAGTATTTTGTTAGAATTCAATGATTATCTAATATATTTTAATGACATATAGAAAAAATAACCAATTACATATTTAATAATATAATTAAAACAAAATTATAGTAATATAATATATTAATTAATAGTGATAAATGGAAAGGTCTGCATAAAAGGAAAACCCTACACATACCAAATTAGTGAGTGTTCGAAGCATGCAGTAGTACTATGTATCTTGTGCTTTGACACTTGTAAATTAAGAGATTTTTAAAATCTTGCATAAAATGATGGTACCTTGTTCCTAATAATTTGTATTTAAGAGTTTTTTATCCATGTTTTATAATATAGTATAGATATATATTAATAGTGATACATGGAAAGGTCTGCATAAAAGGAAGGTCCTGCACATACCAAATTGGTGGGTGTTAGAAGCCTCCAATAGTAATATGTATCTTGTGCTTTGATACTTGTAAATTAAGAGTTTTTTTAAAATTTTGCATAAAATGATGGTACCTTGTGCCTAATAATTTGTATTTAAGAGTTTTTTTTATCCGTGCTTTATAATATAGTATAGATTATTTATAAGCTTATTGATATTTCTTTAAATGTCGTTTATGCATTAAACGTGAAATATTTCCATGGTACGTGTTTGTGATTTGTGTGGCAATGGGGGAGTATTACGATGTAAGTCCATAAGGCAAGCATGTTGTGTGAGCTCGTGTAAGCCGTAAGTGCGATCATGCTGTGTGAGTTTGCCAGGTAAAGTTGTGTGAATTAAATACCTCCCAATATGCCGTTAACTTTGTGATTTAAATTGTTTTACCGCATTCATTATAAATTATGATGCTTTGTGAAATTCATTATTGATATTATTCATGCATAAAAATCGTGAATTCACTGGGCCCTAGGCTCACTCAACTCCTTTTCAAAATAATTATGCAACCAGGACGTCACTCATTCGGGAGTAGTAGCAAAGGGAAGGAGAAAGCTTAGAGTTGGGCTATCAAGATTTAGACAACTTTGTTTTAAGTTTTATTTTGAACTATTCCGTTGTGTTAAACTATTTAGACATTATGGCTTTATTTATATATATGAATGTTTTATTTATAAAAAAATTGGGGACGTTACATCCCGTTCCAGTGTCGAGGCAGAATATCACAGTGTCGCGAATTTCGTCGTCAAAACATGTTGGTTACGCAATCTTCTACTTAAACTCGATTGTCCTCCACAAAAGTCCATAATTGTTTATTGTGACAATGTGTCTGCCATATACCTCTCTGGCAGTTCGGTTCAACACCAGCATACCAAACACATAGAACTTGACATACATTTTGCGCGGGAAAAGGTCGCGATGGGCATGTGTGCGTACTTCATGTTCCTTTTTCCTACCAGTATGCTGATATTTTTACAAAGGGTCTTTCCCCACTAGTTATTCCTTCATTTCAGATCCAGTTTAAGCGTTAATCCTCCATACGCTTAAACTGCGGGGACGTGTTAGAGAATATTGTTAGAAAATATCACATATTCTCTATATTTTATATACCTCCTTTCCATATAATATGCATTGTAATTATAGGATAAATTATCCATCGTTTCCTTGGTTATCTATTTGTATTTTGCATAAATATGTGTCAAAGGTGAATGAGAAGGCAAGACAAGTTTATACCATTCAATTGGAACAACCGTTATGTTGAAGAGCCTGATGCCATCCCAGATAAAAAATCAAAGAACCTCCACTATAAGGATGTCATGATGATCAAATTGGCAATTGAAGCATTATCACAATGCCAATAAAACATGGGAGGACGAGGGCGACATGAAGAGGAGTTATCCCCAATTCTTCATGTAAAGTGAAATTTCGAGGACGAAATCATTCCCATGGTTGGGAGGATTGTAACCCATGATTTTTTATATCCTATTTAATGGGTTTCAATCTTATGTTTCGACCTAGAAATGTTATATATTAAGTCTAGTTAATAAAGAAATGTTGTGGCAAGTTTTTATGTTTTCTAACCTAAGAAAATGAGGGTTTGAGACAAAAAAAGTCGTCAGCCACGACCTCAACTCGGGGCCAGGGTCACGTGGTTCATTGAGGGGTTGCGGCAAAACAAGGAGTTACGCGACTAGGCATGTAGCCTAGGTCGCGATGTATGTTGCATGATCCACTAGATGCTTATGGATTCTTGGTATGGGCGGCCTATGCCACAACCTTAGTTCATGGGCGTGGTCGCGGGGGCTACAGAGACCATATAAAATCAGGATTTTTAGCTTGGGTTTCATAATTTCTCATTCCAACTCATTTCTCTCCTCATTTGGTGGTTAATCATTTAAAGTCTTTTTCTAGATATTTCAAAGGCATTATTGTGCATTTAAGGCTAAAGATTCAAGACTAGAGTTAAAGCTTCAAGAGTTTTTTCTCATTCTAGAGTTTTTGGTTGGTTTTTAACTTTTATCAAAACCTAGCATTGTAAGTTCGTCCTACTCTTTTATAAAATAATCTACATGTCAAAATGTTTCACTTAGTCTCCCAACCTTTCCCTTTGATGTATTTATCGTATTTGATGATTTTGGACCATTTTGGTTATTATGCGAAATTTGGGGATTTTTTGCCCACTTTGGTAACTTGAATGCTTTGATTTCTTTGAAATGCCATGTAGATGAAATTGTTCAAACTTATAAACTATATTAAAGCATAAACCTTAAGATTTTGGTGTATGATAGATTGACACATATGGGGTTTATGGTGATGAACATTTTGAAAAATAGGAGTAATCCATACTTGAAGGCATTTCATTATTATTGGTATGAGTTCCTTGTAAAATAATGAATGTCTTAAAGTTTTGAAAGAGATAAATGATTCAAATAAAGTTGTGGGACTTTTGACCTTTTGGTCAATCTTGGAGTAAATGACTTTGGTGAATAAATTGTATATCATTGGAAAACTATATGTTTGAGTATAGTTGGTCACTTTTAAAGTCACGATATGTATTAGACTGTAATACATTGGATTAATAGGCATATAAGTCTGTTTATTGACTTTGGGTAGGGTAATACTCATTCCCCAAATTGTAGCTAGAAATGGATCGTCCGATCACCAAGGGCATTGTAGTGCAATCTCTATTGGGGTCATACTATATGTTATTGTGAAATTAATTAGGTTCTTTAGGTTGAGGAAGAAAGAGGTGGGAGGATAGAAGAAGGGTAAAAATGCAACTTTATTGTCATGTGAGGGTGCTTGTCTTCACGTGACAGTGTTAAGTCAAGTGACCACTAGTGTTATTAAAAGTAAGGGGCTGTTTGTTTACCTCTTAATGGTTCCATTAAGAGGCAACATCTGAATCGTTAAGAGGTAAATCTTGTTTGGCAAAAAAAAGGTCTGCCTCTTAATGGTTCCAAAACCCTCTGAATGGTTTAGTGTCTTAACCCTGTCTTAACCATTCAGAGCCCTGATTTCATCCTGAACAATTAGCAAACAACCATATTTCATTTCGCATTATATCATAAGAGCCGCTTAATCATTCTGACCACTTAATCATTCTGCACCAAACCATTCAGCAACTGCCAAACAGCCCCTAAATGTTATGGACCATCAATATAAATATTGCGTTTGAGGGACAATATCCAAAATTTGAGTAAACCACAACACTACAAATGTAATTCACTCATATATATGGGTCTTCATTTGAGAACCTATAAAATTGTGATAACCTTAATCGGTGCATCATGTGTTATTTCACATTATTTTTTTCTATCTACGGCTTGGATTTAGCGTATTGATTAACATATATTTGTTTCACAATGTGTTTGTTTCACCTATATTTGTTTCACAATGTGAACATTTTTATGTGTTTGTGAAACAAAAAATACAACTAAAAAAATTTCATACTGGATCGAATACATAAGAAACAAACACATTGTGAAACAACTATATGTTAATTAGTGTATTAAATTCTAGCCTTATATGGAAAAAATCATATAAAATAATACCGTATGATAATAGTTATCACAATATATGGGGTTCTTAATTGATTAAGCCCCCAAATATATATATACATATATATATATATATATAAATAAATATAAAAGGGTCAAGCTCTGTTGCAAACCTAATATAACTTCTGTTGTGAACCGAGGTACAAAGAAAGTGTGCCACTTGTCTTAGACATTCAAGAGATATTCATCCTGAATTTGCAAAAAAACCACGTTCATTATTCATGGTAAATGTGATACTTGTCGTTCTCGTTTGTCCCCGGTTTATAACGGAAGTTAGGTTTGCAACTGAGCTTTCCTACATATATATGTATATATATATATAATATTACATATATATAGAGAGAGGGGGTGGATCAAAAGAGAACATGAGAACGGCCAAATTATATGTGTTTTTGTAATGAAATAACATGCGATTACAGAACATGGTCAACGCATGGGAGCACGTGCAACTTGACCCATGATTTAGACAACTAGGGGCACACGTAAGAGTGTCAAAGGAAATTCCGAGTCCAAACAACCCAACTGAAATAGGACGATTCTAATTAACCAAATAAAAACATATAGATAACTTATTTGGTTCGGTTTTTGGTTATCTTTTTACTGTTTCGCCTAAAACGGATATCACATTATGCTATTATCTTACATATTTTACTATTTTGGTTAGACCAAAACAAGTAAACGCATTACACATTATTACAAAATTCAAGTGATTCATAATACACTTGACAACTAGAATAAACAAACCACAAAACCAATTTACAATTAAATGACATATTACATACAATCAATTTGTAACAAATCTAGTAAACTAAACTAACTCGTTTTTCATATAATATGTCACAAAATTGATATAAAAAAACAGAAATTAATAGGACAACTGAGGCTGCAAAGGGGATTTAGGATTGGTTGGTTGGGCATTGTGTATTTAGGGGTGTTATTTAGTTGTTGGGGGCATCAAAGGAAAACAACCAAAAACATTAAATATATATATATATAGGGGTCGTTTAATTTGGAATCCACGTAAATCTTACAACCTATGCAACCCACATCTTAACCGTTGGATTCATGATCGACGGTTACAATAGATGTGGGCCCAATATTTTCAATTAAAAAAAAACAAAAAAATAAAAATAAAATAACCGCTTATCATTGATCTAACGGTTAAGATGTGGGTTGCATGGGTTGCAAGATTTACATGGGTTGCAAATTAACCTTGGCCTATAGGGGTCGTTTAATTTGCAATCCACGTAAATCTTACAATCTATGCAACCCACATCTTAACCGTTGGATTCATGATCGACGGTTACAATAGATGTGGGCCCAATATTTTCAATTAAAAAAAACAAAAAAATAAAAATAAAATAACCGCTTATCATTGATCTAACGGTTAAGATGTGGGTTGCATGGGTTGCAAGATTTACATAGGTTGCAAATTAACCTTGGCCTATAGGGGTCGTTTAATTTGCAATCCACGTAAATCTTACAACCTATGCATGGTTTTGGAGATTTGATTTGGGGGCCTTTCCCATTACTTACGGGTAGGTCCGCCTTCCCTCCGTTCTTAGTCGCGGTTAAGGTTATACGTAATTATATGTGATTTTATAAGTGAGTTAATTTAGTGTAAAATCACATGATTTAATTATTTTTGTGTTTGTTTATTTGATCATTATTTTTATTTGAACATCTTTCTAACCATTGTAATTGCATTAAGTTAAAATCAATAATTTCAAATTATTCTTTTGCATAATCATTGTAAGTGCATAAGTTAAAAACTGTTTTTTTTTTTTTTAAATATTTGGGTTGTTGTTAGCTATTATAAAATATGTAAATCTTCTATGTGTTTTAAACACCAACCAAGAGATAGATAATTAATTATAAGATGTGGCTAAAGAATTGATGGGAGGGTGATTACTATACCAACTTTGACAAAACACACTTTGCATTGAATATTTGTAATTATAATATAAGTTGAATGTAGACACATACATGTATTAATTAAATCCAAATAAGGAAATATTGAACCTAACCATGTTTTGTCTACCCAAAAATTATATATATAAAATCACAAAATTTTAAAAGTTGAACTTCATTTTATTTTTTAGGTGAAATTATAAGTTTTTTTTTAAATCATAACATTTTTTAAACTACAAATATTAAAAGTTATGGTTTTGACTACGAGTGCTCAAAATACCGACCAACTCGACTAACTCGGCCAATCCAATCTGAAGAAACTCAAAAAACCTAAACCTAAGGTAACCCAACACATAGTTGATACAAAATAAAAACAAACCACATATATTAGGTTGGAATCGCGTTAGGATAATTTGAACCCAACCCAACCCGATGAACCCGATGCCTTTTTTATACTATGGATTTAATATGATTGTTTAGTCTTTGAATAATATATGCACATTAGACATGATACCAACCCGTAATTGGCTATATTCAAAATTATATAACAATTTCAACTGTAATTTAATTTATTATTTGCAAGAAATTTCAACTTTTTTTTTAGTTTGTTAGCCTTTTTTGTATGTTCTTATTTTAGTTTGATCTTTTCCAATATGACTAATGGAACCCGTTTTTTTATAAGAAATCGGGTAGTATCTTTGCCAATTATGACTAATGGAACCCAATTTTTTCAGAAACCGGGTAGTATTAGTATGCTTTTCTATTATCAAAGAAGCAGAAGCATTTGATCGGATCGATACTAGAAAATCACAAATTACATGTAATTTGAAAACAAAAATTAAAAAAGACCCATAATTACATCTAGTATACCACAATAATCAACGAAAATGTAGATAAACAGAACATATATGTAGATTTATTAAGCAATTTCACATCTCAAAAAGGACAAACTTATTCCAACGTCAAAACACACTCTCTATCTACTTATACTCTTTCTATATAATCCAGCTACCATATCCACATAACATACCTCCAGAAACTACTCATGAATGAACAACATACCAATATCTGTTCACCAGATGTTTCAGATAAACACTCAAAAAGCAGGTAGCCCATGTCCTAGCTATATCATCCAACATCCTTTTTGTAAGGGGTATTCGGTCGTTCCATGGTACCTAGATGGAAAATAAAATATATATTATTAAGTTATAACCACAAGGTTGAGTGCAATAGACAAAATGAAAACATTATTAACACATACATACCCTTTTCGGGAAATTTGATTGTTGATACGAGGCAAAATGGAACATGAAGTACATAACATAGTACCCACACTCCCAACCAGATTCTTGTTGATTGCACTAAATTAGAAAAACAAAAGTGTGTATTAGAGATATTCAACTACAAAAAAAGTTATATAATGAATTACATGTGAGAACTCCCATCTAAATGGCCCTGATTTATCCGTTTCACACGACCCTCCTTCTTCATGAAACCTCGTAACAACCCTAAAAGAAACATAAACAACAGTAGTGTCAAATAAAATCAAAAGAAAGGTCAATTTTATACCAATTTAACAATTGCTTACGTTTCTACAAGTTTTTTTTGACAATGTATGTGTCGGTTGTCTTTCCTTCGGACATTAATGAATCCAGTATATAGACAATACGAAGGCAAGGGCAAATCAAAAGCATGCACCAATGGTTGCTAGTAATGTTTAAAATTAGTATAACCTTGTAACGTATATATCATAAGTCAATAACAATAAAGATGGTAGCATATGGTACCTCTGTAAGTATGGTGCGAGAAAAAACCATAGTTCTCTATTGTGAGAGATCGCACTAGCAATGTTAGTTATGACAAGATCAACGTTTGTTTGGCATAAGTCGGAATAAATCGAGGTCGGATATATGAAACCACATCTGTTGTTCGCCTTTTTTTGCATATTCTCATGTAAGAACCTACAAGACAATGATGAAGCTATCTTGGAAAAATCTTGAATGAATCTCCGGTATATCCCGCTAATCCTAGAAAACTTCGAATTTCTAACGGACTCTTGGGAGGTACCCAGTTCATCATAGCCTCGATCTTCGCGGGGTACACCTTCACTCCTTCCCTCGTGACCACGTGTCCCAAAAATTGCACCTCCCGAAGCAAAAAGTCGCACTTTGAAAACTTCGCGTAGAGTTTCACCCGTCTTAGCACTTCCAACACTTCCCGGAGATGTTGTTTGTGATCCGTCTCGTCCTTGGAATATACTAGGATGTCGTCGATGAACACTATTACTGATTTGTCGAGGAAAGGTCAGCACACTCAGTTCATGAGGTCCATGAATATTGCCGGTGCATTGGTTAGGCCGAACGGCATTTCTAGGAACTCGTAATGGTCGTATCGTGTCCTAAAAGTCGTATTTGGAATGTCCCCTTCGCCACCTTCACTTGATGATATCCCGACCGGAGATCGATCTTTGAGAAGCAACTCCCGCCTTGTAGTTGGTCAAACAAATCGTCGATCCTTGGAAGCGGATATTTGTTTTTCACCATCACCTTGTTCAACTCTCTGTAGTTAATACACATCCGTATCGTGCCATCTTTCTTCTTAACAAACAAGACTAAAGTTCCCCAAGGCGACGAGCTCGGTCGTATGAAACCCTTCTCAAGAAGGTCTTAGAGTTGAGTCATCATTTCTTGCATCTCGGAGGGAGCCAATCGGTAAGGAGCCGGAGCAATCGGGGTCGTCCCCGGAAGGAGATCAATCTAGAACTCCACTTAAAGATCGGGTGGCAAACCGGGCAAGTCATCCGGAAACACATCGAATAACTCGTGCACCACCCTAACCTCTTCTAGCTTCTTCTTCTCAAGTTTGGCGTCGATCGCATACGCCAAGAAGGATAAGCATCCTTTCGCCAAACATTTCCGCGCTTTGATCATAGAGATAATCTCCACCTCTCCCTTCTTTCTTTCGCCATAGTCATCTCACCATCCGCAGCGGATAGTCGAATCATCTTCTTGGAACACACAATCTTGGCTTGGTTCTCCGATAACCAATCCATCCCCACTACCACATCGAACCCGCCGATCTGCATAGGCATCAAGTTTATAGGGAATTTCTTCCCCTCAATCTCAAGAGTGCAACCCCTCCAGATATTCCGGATTATTACTTGACCACCGTTAGCTACTTCTACCACTATAGCATCCTCTAGACTACTCATAGACATGGCAAACTTTTGGCAAAACATAACGGATATGAACGAGAAGCTAGCACCTGAGTCAAATACCACACGTGCAGGCACGTAGTTTAGGAGAAACGTACCCGTTACCACATCGATAGATACCCTCGCCTCATCTGTTGTCATCTGGAAAGCTCTCTCGGGAGCTCTTGGAGTATCCACCTTCTTCCCACCGGCTCCTCCGGTCTTCAGCTTTGAGCACTCCGCCCTAATGTGTCCCGGTTCCTTGCATTCGAAACATATTTTCCCCTTGAATGGACAATCTCTAAAGGTATGCCCCTGCTTTCCACATTTATAACAAGTCCCGGGAACAAATTTGCATAGGCCGACGTGTTTGATTCGACATTTGGAGCACCATTTAGCATCACGCTTAGGATCGATTCCGCATGAATTGTTGTTGAAAAATATTGGCTTCGTTAAGGGCACTGAGTTTCCCTCCCACCTTCTCTTTTCGACTTGGCGGCTTCCTTCCTTTTTGTTGCGGTTGTAGGCATCCTCCATTAGTTGTGCCTCTTCGATCGCCTCCTGAAGGGTGGAGGCTTTCGACACTTGGACCATCGACATCATGTCCGAAGGGAGGCCTTTGATATAAGCCTTGATCTTTTCTTTTTCTGTTGGGACCAGATGTCCCACCAATCCCATCTTATCCATGAATAGTCGGTTATATTCTTTCACCGACAAGCTACCATTCTTCAAACTCCGAAAATCCTCTTCAATCCGGTCCATCGACCTTTCGTTGCAATATTCCTCTAGCAATTTATCCTTGAACGTCGTCCAGGTCAATTTGTTCAGTACGACTGCCTCGATAGAAGCAGAATATACATTCCACCAAGTGAGAGTCGTGCCTCTCAACATCTGTGAGCCAAAGATTTCTATTTGTCCTTCACTGCATTCCCTCGATCGAAAAGCTTGCTCAATCTCCCGAATCCAACTCATGCATGCTACCGGATCATCCGATCCCTTGAATTCAGGCGGTCGACAACCGAGGAAAGACTTGAAGGTACAAGTCTTTGTTTCTGATCTCGTCTCTAAGGTCACGGGACCGTCGGTAAGGATTTCATTTCCGGTACCCCCGGATCCCGCCACTACAACGTTCTCAGCAACCGTTTCAGGTCTACGGTTATTTGTGTCTCTGTCCTCAAGAAACTTCAGAAATAGTTCTTGTTGTTGTGCCATGCCCATATTCATGGCCATCATCATTCAATCCATCATTCGAGTTTCCGCAGTCACCTCTTCCAAGATAGGTTCCGACGTTTCCAGATTATGTTGAGGAATGTGCTCGGGTCCCCCACCCAACACATATACCACACGAGGAGGTTCTTCCACCACAGTCACCCGCGGGTGGTTGGTCGTGGATGTCGTGGCCTCTTGACCCTCCGGCCTGTTCCTAGTGTTAACCATTTGTCTGCCACACACATGCAAAAAAAAATAATAATAAGAGACAGGCTACAAGAATAACACAAAGAAACATACTACTACATTCATCAATTATTATAACAACAATAGATCAAGTATGCCCACGTAAAACGTCCTCATAATAACGTTAGCTAAGTGAAATTATGAACGCATGATACGTAAGAGTTCTCGTTACCATTACTACAACTTTCAATTCGTGTAAGTTCCGTTGACTCTAAGACCATCCTATCTTAAGAGTTCTACCCCATCTCACAAGTCATAGCTTAGTAATCTCAGTTTAAGTCTAGGCATCTTACATTCAGACCTAGTTCACTTAAACTCATGCTCTAATACCAAATTGTAACATCCTAAAATTTGGGGTGAAATAAAAATTGAAAATTCGACTTTATGACGTCTATAAATAGAGGAAACCTGCCACCTTAAACTAGGGGGTAAATTAAACGTGATTAACATGGATATTGCAAATCAAACCCAAGAGTGTCATCCCAAAACGGGGAATAAGGTATGGCATTTACAACTCAATATAATGAAGAATAAAACGACAACCTAATAATCTAGATTTTTGTTAACAAGATTAAAGTTGGGTGTCGCTATTCTTCCAAATGGTATATCCTCCAAAATCAAGGTATTGGCAACTATATCTTCAAAAGGACCACTCACGACCCAAGGTCGTCCACTCAGTCCCGACGAGCCCCACCGCTAGAATGACCTGCCACAACAACAACCAAAGAACAAGCATTAGGCTAAAGCCTAGTGAGAATAATTTAATTAAAAAGGAAATGACAAAACCCATTTGAATTCGTACGGCGAATCTAGCCGTGAGCTCAACCAAAATAACCAAATAAACCATTAGTGATTATAATATGATACAAATATACACCAACCACATAGTGAGCTCAACTCCTATAAGTCCATTGTTCGAAAACATCAAGTCAACCCATCTAGGTCTATTCTTGAGAGTTCCAAAACGGGAACTCAATCATTAGGGAATTATATCTTCCTGCCATGGGACACTGGCCGACCATATAGGTCCACACCTTACTAACCATGGTGACCCGATGCCTATTCTGTGCCAAAGTGGTGAACCCAATGTCCAAAACGGGACATTGGAACACCGTGCCTATGGATCCATTGCACTAAGACCGATTGTAAGGCATTCTAACACATTTGCCATTAATCATACATATAAGTGTTAAACCAAACTGCACATATAAATTTCCAACATGAAGTCTTGGCTCCCCCAACTTGGAGATATTTCACTTCCACAAATCCATTAACATCCTACTATAAATCCCATTTAAAAGTAGAATCATCCACATCTAAACAAATAATTAAATCACATTTAAAACCCTAGTTTCTCTTTGAGTGTAAGAAACTCTCATAGAAACAATGGTAGGTTCCTAAATGTGTAGAGAGTTATAGAATACCACTATTCTTGGTTCAATCATATTTTCCAACCGATCTTGTTTAGGTTCCAAAAACTTTAATAATCCCAAAACTCATTTTAGGTTAAAATACAATAAAACCCAAAATATGGTTTAAAGGTATAGATGAGAGTCATAACACATAAACCCAAGTAAATATGAAAGAACATAAGCTTAGAAAACTCACCTAGTAAAGTTGTGTACAAACCCTAGGTGAATGAGAGCTTAAGAGGATAAGGTAGGTGACTTGAATGCTAAATCTTTATAAATCAATAAGATGATCAACAACCCTAAACCAAAGACATAAATGCAATTAAAGATCCTCTCCAAATAGCAATAAATGGGGAGAGTGGAAACCCTACCTTTGAGCTCTCCAAAAATTGCCCTAACAATGCTCCAAATGAGATGAAAATGACCAAAAACGCGTTGGAAGCAATTAAATGGTTGGGGCCCGTCGACGATTGTGCCTCGCGACCTTGACGGTGTCACTCTCGCTTGGGCACTATCACCCGACTCCCCGAACCCGCGGTACATTCCCCGCGATCCTTCCAGGCGAGAGTGACTGGTGTCACAATCGCTTGGCACTGCCGTCGTGCCTTCCCCACCTACGGTACACTTCTCGCTTGGCATTATCATCCTTGTGGTATTGTTCTTGCAGGTGGGTTGATCGAAGTAAGAAATGGTCATGGTGGTGGGTAGGTTGACTATGTGTGTGTGTGTGTGTGTTTATAGGGAAGTGTGTGTGAGAGAGTGAAAAATAGTCATAGTGGTGGTGGTGGGTTGACAGGATGAGTCACGGTGGTGGTCGGTTGACAGGGTGGGTTGCAATACAGTGAAGAGAAGAAGAAAGAGAAGGGTGGTGCTAGGGGTTTTCGAACAGAGCAGGAAGGAGATCAGTTAGTGGTGGTAGTCATGAATCAAAGATTGAATTGATTATAAAAGATAACAAGGAATTAGGGAGGAAATATGTAGTTTATTTATTGAAAGTAAATATACAACTACAGAACACAAGAACTCGTACGCTCTACATTTCTGAAATGAACTTACCCACTAAAACACTAAACAGGCTCCTTATATACTCCCATACCCCCTGTATACATTAAGCCCAAACCCATATACAAGGCCCAATACAATTATATTGATTACTTTACTAAACTTCTAAAGTGAACATAAAATATGTTCTAACACTCTCTCCCTAAGTTTTGTAAAGTAATCATTCTCTGATCAGCTCTAGCTTCAGCTCCTCTCCCCCTTGATTTCTTTATAAAACTTAGTATTGCATAAACTTCAAAGCATCCTAAGCTCCCCCTAGAAAGTAGCTCTTATCCTTGAAGTATCAACTGAAATATCAGATCTGATGTAGACCATAACCTCGACTGAGTGCACATAAAGACAACTTTTGACTTTAGTAAATCCAACACATTCCTTAATGCCCACAAGAATGATATGTGTGAATTATGGAGTGACACCCAAAGTGCATCTTTAGAGTATAACATCTGATTTGTCTTTGAACCACAAGTTGAAATAAGAATTTAGCTTAAGAACTTCATCTGATTAGCTTACAGGTGGTAGCATCAGGTAGCAACACTACAAGGCAAGGTTAGAAGGCAAGCAAATGTTCAACAACTGATAGAAGATACTCATTTTCTGACTGCTTTCCAGAATATTGAATAATCAAACCCAGAACTCCTTTCTTCACGAATCAGCTGGATGATTATAAGCACTCAGGATTTTGAATTACAACTCAAGCATCAGAACAATGATTGTAGTCGCTCACACTACTGGGTGATCAAGTCAGAAGAATGCTAAAGTGCTCTCAATGGTCTAACCACAAAAGAAGCTCTCCAGACTGATGATTGCAGATGCTCAGGCAGCTAACTCAATCCAAGCAGAGACCAAATCATCAAATCCAGAATCTGAAAATCTTGAAAAACATGAGCACTCGTGAAAACTTGATCAGTTGCTAAGGATATGTGACCAACGTATGATAAGAGTGATGTCACATATGCATTACACGTACAAAGCTCAGGAATAGGGAAAACTTATATCAGAAGGGGTTCAGAACAGTCAGAATTCTCAAAAACATCAATATTTTTCGCATAACATCAACAATTCGCAGATCACTATTCAATGGAGCACAATTCGCAAGATAGACTAAGCTTAAACCACAATTCGCAAAGGCTTTCCTGCTAATCCTCAACTTTTCGCAAGCCTTATATCTGTGAATCCTTGCATTTCGCAGACCTTAAATTCACAAATCCTCAAAATTCGCATCACATAAACCTGCGAATTCTGGACTTTTCGCAATACTTTAACCTGCGAAATCTTCACTTTTCGCAACACTCTTGTCTACAAATTCTCTACTTTTCGCAACATACAAACGTACGAATTCCACAATTGTATAAATTTCAGCTTCAAGGAGTATAGTCATGCGAATCCTTCAACATTCGCATAAGATTATTGTGTGAATTCTATACTTGTCCAAAAATGTCATCTTCAACGAATCCTGGGAATTCAAACATACGAATTCCAGTATGCGAATTCTATGTTGCAAAAACTTCCAAAAATCTTCTTTCTTCGAATTCTTTCAAACAACACTTTTATTCTGCGAATTCTTTCCATCTGCGAGTTCTTCCTTTGAATCTTGCGAATTCTATGGATCTCGAACGATTTTTCACTTTTCTTCAAAATTAACCTTCTAAACATTGAATTTTGAGTTGAAACTTTATACACAAGTTCGAAAACACCATTGGAGCATAATTGTAGTTGATCACCAAGACTAATTTCAACTCTAATAACCAAATCGATCCAATCACAGTGAAAACTGTCTTCGAACAAAAATACTCAAAAATCGAAGAATTCATCCAAATTAATGAAATTAAAACAATGTAATCAATTCCAATTAGTTCGACTATATGCACAAAATCGATTTAGCATCAAAGAACATCAAAAACAACATTAATTGACGAATTCGAAAAATTTCAACATCGACTGTTCTATCAATTGCAATCTGATCTCGATCGCCGTAGAATGATTATGCGTTCGGCTCTGATACCACTTGTGAGGTTCAATGAGATCAAAGATTGAATTGATTATAAAAGATAACAAGGAATTAGGGAGGAAATCTGTAATTTATTTATTGAAAGTAAATCTACAACTACAGAACACAAGAACTCGTACACTCTACATTTCTGAAATGAACTTAACCACTAAAACACTAAACAGACTCCTTATATACTCCCATACCCCTTGTATACATTAAGCCCAAACCCATATACAAGGCCCAATACAATTATATTGATTACTTTACGAAACTTCTAAAGTAAACATAAAATATGTTCTAACATGAAAAGGGCCAGAGACGATTGGGGGAGAAAGGGAAGGAGAAGAGGGTGACATGGGGGAGGATGGGGAAGGTTGCCGGAATTTGCAAGTTCTTCGGAAGGTCGTCGGAGTTTCATCGGGAACGACAACTAAGGAGGTAGAAGACAAAATGATTTTGTTTATTTGGCCCTTCAAGCTTTATTATTATATATTTTGATCCCTAATTGAAAGAAAGTTAATTAAAAATGTTCTAAAAATAGAAAATGGAAAAAGACCCATATGCCCTTGACTTTAACGGACCTGTTAGACGGTCGTTAGGCCGAAGGACCAAATCCAACAGAAAGTGCATACCACTGGCACTAAATCCATAATAAATGAAGCCTATGGACGAAATCCGTAAAATCGACATACCACAGGGACCAAATCCGTAATTTACTCTAAATTAAATTATTTAAAATATAAGCAATAATATTTTAAAAAATGAGTGAATTACATTGGTGGTTCCCGTGGTTTGCTCAAATTTTGGATTTGCTCCCTACAACAAACTATCTACACTAATGGTCCCTAACTTTTCAATTTCATAACATTCAAGATCCCTAAAATTAATAACGTCAGTTAACAACCGTTATGAGGGACAAGTCATTCTTTGGGCAAACTATAGGGACCAAAATGTAATTCTCTCTAAAAAATTGTGATTCACGATTTTTTAAAATTTTGTTTATTAAAGATTATTTTATATATTCAATCACAAATCAATTTAAAAAAGTTTTATTATCTCTCGTGCACACAAATTGTGTCATAGCCATGTATTATGTTTTTTTAGGAGTTTTTGGATATGCAAGATTAAAGTAGTTGATTAGGGTGAGAACTTGCAGCTAGCATAGGCGGGAGGAACAAATTAATTAAGTTGGAGAGGTAGAGGGTGGGAGGGAATGATTCGTGAGCCGACAAATAGATAACCATGTTCTTATGTTTGAGATTGTATAGTTTTTCAAACATTTATGTTCTTTATACCTACCGATAACTTTTGTATTTATGTTGTTACTTATTGTCATTAATTTAGCCTTGGTTCTTCTTTTCGTTAATTTCTTCCTTTCTCATATCTAGATCTTCACTTTTGAACTCTTTTCCCAACTTCTTCAAAAAATTTGACAACCATAGTGAAACTCTCAATTTAAATTGTTTTCTCATGAACTCTTTCTGAAAGTCAGAGTTTCGTGGAAATATATGCTTTATTCTTTAAAGTAGACGTTAAGTCTGTGCATGTCTCACGCACTAAACCTCACCTCTGATTGGGATATTTTAAAGGTAAACTTGGTATGGTATCAAAGTTTTTTTCCCTAATACCATGTCCAACCAATTATAATTAATACGCAAAATTTTATATCGTGTATCAACCAACTGTAATTGATACCAACTTTTTTTTCGGTTGGTACATATTAATATTGGCTTTGCACCAACTTTAAGTTACATATATAAAAACTTGTCATTTACTTAAATTTTAGTCACATTTTTTTAGTTTCTAGATAACATATGTGATATTTAAGAGTTTTTAATTGCAAGGAACAAAACTTGTAAACATTCAAGTTCAAACAAACTAGTTAAAGTTACAATGCTTAATATTGAATACATAAAAAATACAAAAACAATCTTTCAAAAAAAATATAAAAACAAATAATTAATTAAATATAGTCGGTACCATGATACTACCATGATACTACCATGGTACGCGACTTCTAATACCATGCACCAAAGTTTGCGTACATGGTACAACATTACTAACTTACTGTAATTGGTACCGATAAAATTGATACCAATTTATTTGGTATGGTTGATACATATAATGGTTGGTTGATTGGTTTGATATAAAATTGTCACCTCTAATATATATTGTGCTAGTTTTAGTCTAATTTAATTTAACAACACTATTATTATATCGATATGATTATAAGAATATATACATGTTATTAAAAAATATTTTATTTGGATATATATGTAATGTAATATCCGGATCCAAAATTTCGATAATTTTGATAGTTGGGTGAAAAGTTAAGCGAGACACAAAGTTCAAGGGGGTTAAATGAAACTTGGGTTATATATATGTTTTAACCCTAAGATATTTCTCACTTTTCATTCCTGAGTTTGGTTGAGGGCGGCTGAAGGGAGAAAGGAGCAGGAGAGAAAGAGGGCTAGGGCTTGAAGGATCGATCGTTTTTCTTCAAATCAAGGTATGATTCTAGTCTAATACTCCCTTCTGCAGTAAGTTAGTCGGTAAATGATCTCATTGTCAAGCTTTTAGCCGTTGCATTCGAGATTTGAGAGTTATTTTGGTTTTGTTCGAGTTTTGAATCGCCCTGGGCGAGTTTGTTTGAATATCGACCGGACCATGGAGGGGCGCCGACCGGTGTCTACCGGTGTGGTGCCGACCGGTATCGACCGGTGTGGAGCCGACCGGTGTGTTGTCGACCGGTGTTGACCGGTGTGGTCTCGACTGGGGTGGCACAGTGTGTCGTTTTTGAAATGTTTAGAGAGGGAGAGAGTATTATCTGCGAGTTAGCTTACCGTTTTTATTCGGTATCGTCGTAGGTGGTGTTAATTGTTAGAAAACGGGCTTTAAGCGAGAAGGTTCTGAGGTGAGTCTTTCAAACTAAACCTGTTACGATTTCGAAAGCTATTTGATACTTGTGAGTTTTCTGAACTGCATGCTTTTATTATCAAAAGTCTTTGAAGGTTTAATTAAACGTTGATTTAATTATGTTGGCATGTTCATGCTATGTTTATATAAACGAGCTTTATATATATATAGTAGATAATTAGATGTATGTATACATTTAATTCAGAAGTTTTGACCTAAGTCGGGGAGTGTGGCCCGCCTGATCGTACCGGGGAGTGTGGTCCGTTTATGTCATTGGGGTGTGTCCCCAAAATAAGGCAGTACGAGACAGACATACCGCCTTTGACGGCAGTGTTGGTCAGTAGTGTGAGTTATGCTCGCGAGGCGTAAAGTGTGGTAAATGTTTGGTCAGTAGAGTGAGTTACACTCGTGAGGCGTAAGGCTTTGTTTAAATGTTTTAAATAATATTTGAACTATTGCAGTAGCGATTGGAGGGGACTCACTAAACCATCGGTCTAACCCTCGCTCTTTCAAAACTATAACCCTTTTTCAGGTTATCGCAAGGTAGCAGGTACCGGTAAGGGTAAGGAGAAGATGTGAGCTATTTCCAGGAGCTAGAAGACTCCTTGTATAGACTCAGTTGTGTAATAGGTTGTATTTGCAAACCTTGTTTGAATTGTAGGTTTGGGGCCATCGTTTTTGGTATGGATAATTACATTTTGATGTAATTAAAGTTCGGGTTGTTACAGTCGGTATCAGAGCCATAGTTTAAGGGATTTAGGTGATCGGATGGGCCTAAACTTAAACTGTGAAATAGAGGGACACAACTCAGATGTAGGAAGCCTTTAAGGAGTCGTCGGTCATCGAGAATCGGGACGACAATAGTGAGGACTCTATGTAAGGTAAATTCAGAATTTCATCTGGCCAATGCCATTATGAATCTACAGGTGCATGAGTATACTCGAGTACTATTGTTGGGTTAGTCGATGGGTGTAGTTTTGGGTAGTGAGTTCTATCATTGAAACGATAGCGTTAGTCTGGCGTGTTGTGCGAGTACGTTCATGGATTTAAGGTTAATACCTTCTGGGATGAGTATTGTGTGGGATGTAGATGTTTCGTCTGGAGGAAGAACTTCTTGGGTCTGAAAAGGGAAGATTGACAATTGGAGGTGAGTTGGTCACTCCAAGGGACATCAGGAGAGTTCACCCCAAGAATCGAATAATAGATTTGAGCCTTTTGAATCAGTAGTTAACTGAAAGGTGGCGAGGGTGGCTGAGAGACGGTATCCGTGTTGACTAATAAATGGAATGAAGACAAAATGGAAATGAGCTATTGTTGGTAAGCCTAGTTGGACCAAAGTAAGGACACAGGAATTGCGAATCAATGGTCGCGTTGGTTACTGGTAGTGGAACATACCAGAATGTTGGGAATCGTTGGTGCTGAAGATGGATGCAATTTTGAGGGACCTGACTGGTTGGTCGGGAGTAAGGGTCAGTGGTAAATTGGTGTGAGTGTAAGCGGTCGACCTTACGAGAGCGAATAGCCTTCAATGAAGTGGGAGTATCATGCATGGTGTTTTCGAATAAGTTGCTTGAGTCTATCATGTCAGGTTTATTGGTGTGTGTGCACCTTTTAGTCATTTGTTTTGAAAATGAGTTAGCATGTGTAAACGTGTGTGGGTTTTAGAAAAAGGGCAAGTTTATTGCACAGTGCACTAAATTTTGAACTTAGTAATTTGGGAGTTATTGCATTTCTTTTATAAAGGAGTCATCTTTTGTGGAAAATATAACATCTTTTGACCGTGTGATGTTATAAGGAAGACTGGTATAGACTTAGTCATGCTAGCAAGGGTGGAAGTCGACTAACTCACTCAGCATAAGTAATTTTGTTAGAACTTCTTGAAATCGCTTGAGTAAAGTTTCATTGAAAATATTTTCAAATGTGTCAAATGATTTCAAACTAATATGTTGTCATGCATGAAGGCTATTAACTCGTTAGGTCGTAAGGAAGCATTGAAGTTAAGGATGAGGATAAGGGTGGAGGATGAGAGTGTGACGTTCGGGCCGTTGTCGGTCGATTCATGATCCTGCTATTCCTTCTAGGGAAATGCAGAGAATGATAGAAGTCTTAGCCCTTGAGTGTTAGGAATTATTCGTTTTGTGGTAGCATGCACTCCAAACCTGAGATGGTGTAGTCGGCGAGTGGTGTTGTTTGGGGTGGAATTCGAAGTCGTTAAGGTACGCCTTTTAGCAGCGTGTTGTTACGTAACGTTGTGGTTTTTGGATGAAAAGTTATTGACATCGAGCCGGATTTTTGAGTTTATCTGGTAATCAGATTCTATCAAGTAAGTCATGTGCCTTCAACGTGCGAAGTCGGTGGGGCGCCGAGATAGTTATGATGCGTTGGAAGGAGTAGGTTCCTTTGGGAATCCTTGTTAGTCGAAAACATTGTTGAAGTATCACAATGTCGACTGTGATGTTGAAGTCAGCGACAAATTGTTGAGGCCATTGTCGGGACGCTGAAAATGGGGAGTGGCTACGGTCATGTTTTTTCTGAGTTTCTTAAGGAAGCTAGAGGTCGTTCGGGAACGGTGTGTATCTGGAATGGTATAGGACCACCTCGAGGGGACTTTTCAAAATGAAGATTGTTAGTTGGTCAGGTAAATTCCCATAAGGTTCTGATGGTTCGTGTGGGAGTAAGGTATAGGGAGCAATCGAGGTGGTTGTACTTCGAGCAAGTTAACCCATGAGAGAGTACGCTTAATCTTACCGACTACCCGACTTTGTATATGGCAGATCGCGATAAGCCGATCAGAAGCGAAATCGTGTTGAGTGGTTTAAATGTTCAAGAGTTTGCGGGTGATCCAGATTTGAGCAGGACAAAGTCGTGAAACGACTTTATCTCAAATATTGGTGTTACGATCGTCATGATGAGGAGAGTATCTGTTATGTGTACCAAGTGTTGCGGAGATTTTGGTGTTATGGTGATGATGTGGTAGGGAGATGAATGGTTAGATGAGATGGTGTTATTTTTATGCCAAAGTGGTCGTTCAAGTCATTATAATGGTAAGGAGCTTCTTTGAGGTTAAGGTTTAGACTTGTGTTAGTGTTATAGGATGAGCATTGGCGAAAACCCTTGATCAGTGATTCTCGGTGAGCTTTTCGAAAGTGTCAAGTATGTGGCAGAGATGCATAGATGTTGGCTGGGTTGGTGATTTTGCTAATCTGAAGTTTATGGGTTCGAGGGATAGTTGGCGGCAACTTCATGGAGGAACCTTGGGTTCCTGGGTCGCAGAGAGGTGTTGGACAAGCTCATCTTATTTCAGTCACATATTGATGTGAATGTCGAACGATTTAGTTCATGATGGGTTGTAGGAGACAGGGAAAATCCGTGAGGATGTCGAAGTATTCTTCGAAGGTGAAGGAACCCTATAGATGGCGAAGGAGAGTGAGGAGCGTGAGGTGTCTTCGATCAATGAGTAATGTTTGGGAGAGAGTGGTTAATGTCTCGTATGTGGATTGTCGGTAACCGTTTGGTGAAGTGTAGTAATGTAGTTTGTGTTTTGACGAGTTGGAATTGTTGACCTGAGAGTAAGAAGTTTGGCAAGTGGCACAGGATTTGGGAGTTTATGTTTTCAGAATTTCTATTAAGTGAGTTTATAAACCCTAGAGAGGGCGTGAGAAAGGGGGTTAGAGTGTATGCTATGGTTCGAGAGTGGATAAAGCTAAAGCGGGCGGTTGGTCTAAGGATTGGGGCTAGCTAGTGAGCCTAATACTAGAAGCATGTTCATGTTTTTGAGAAGGAAAGGGAAGAAGTTGTTAGAGGTAGTGCTCGGAGTGAGTCAACTTGGTAATTGTGTAGGAAAGGTTCCAAGTGAACTTGTCTTCCAGTGCTAAATTGGAGTGATGGTGGGAGCATGATCACTCTATGTTAGAATGGTCAAAGATTTAATTTATTTCAATTGCGACCGAACAATTGTTGGATGCGACGAGAATTGAAGTGGGAGTCATTATGATTCGTTCAGTTGGAATTAGTGGGCTATGAGGGTAAGGTAATGTGGAATTTTCTTTTTTTATGGAAGTGGAGTGATGACCTTTGGGTCGATGTATGTTACTGCGTATGAGTTGAGTATCACCGTTGAACGATGAACAGTGTGGTTTGGGAAAGAAAGTGCTTTTACGTTCGACGTATGCCGTACCGAGAGAAGTTACTATGCAATGGCTGGTTACCGGATGAAGAAATTCATATTTATGAGATTATTGTGATAACAAAGGTTGACTATATGCATGTTGACGCAGGAGTTAACCTGGGATGTTACGGCCTTGGTTTTGGAACAGAATGCTTGGAGCATTTAAGGGAAGTTAAGTTGGAGTGGGTGAAAGAACGCGAGTCTTGTGAATCTTAAAATTTGAAAGGGCGCAACTTGATGCAGGAGTTGTTCCCATAGAATGGAGTGGTACGTTCGAGAGAAAGCTAGTGTTGGTTTACTTTTTGGAGTCCGTAGAAGCTATGGAAGGAGTTGGAGAGGTAGTGTATAACCGAAAGTGTTCGATGAGAATTGGGATAATTCGTGTCATGTTTCTCGCCTCTCTTGAGAGCACTTGTTGGAGGTGGAGCAGCGATACCTTTGCGAGGTATGCAAGCAAAGGAGAGTTTGATGTCATCATAAGTTCCGAGGGGGCCTTTGACCGTTGGGTTATAAAGTAAAGGAACAAGGAAATCCGGTTGGTGAAAATCCTGTGGAGATTTCACAAAGGACAAGAGTCAACGTGGTAAGTGGAAGCGGACATGAGATCTCAGTATCCCCATCTGTTCAACGATGGAATTTCGGGGACAGAATTCTCTTGAGGGGGTATATTGTAATATCTGGATCCAAAATTTCGATACTTTTGATAGTTGGGTGAAAAGTTAAGCGAGACCCAAAGTTCAAGGGGGTTAAATGAAACTTGGGTTATATATATGTTTTAACCCTAAGATATTTCTCACTTTTCATTCCTGAGTTTGGTTGAGGGCGGCTGAAGGGAGAAAGGAGCGGGAGAGAAAGAGGGCTAGGGCTTGAAGGATCGATCGTTTTTCTTCAAATCAAGGTATGATTCTAGTCTAATACTCCCTTCTGCAGTAAGTTAGTCGGTAAATGATCTCGTTGTCAAGCTTTTAGCCGTTGCATTCGAGATTTGAGAGTTATTTTGGTTTGTTCGAGTTTTGAATCGCCCTGGGCGAGTTTTTTTGAATATCGACCGGACCATGGAGGGGCGCCGACCGGTGTCTACCGGTGTGGTGCCGACTGGTGTGGAGCCGACCGGTGTGTTGTCGACCGGTGTTGACCGGTGTGTGTCGACCGGTGTGGTCTCGACTGGGGTGGCACAGTGTGTCGTTTTTGAAATGTTTAGAGAGGGAGAGAGTGTTATTTGCGAGTTAGCTTACCGTTTTTATTCGGTATCGTCGTAGGTGGTGTTAATCGTTAGAAAGCGGGCTTTAAGCGAGAAGGTTCTGAAGTGAGTATTTCAAACTAAACCTGTTACGATTTCGAAAGCTATTTGATACTTGTGAGTTTTCTGAACTGCATGCTTTTATTATCAAAAGTCTTTGAAGGTTTAATTAAACGTTGATTTAATTATGTTGGCATGTTCATGCTATGTTTATATAAACGAGCTTTATATATATATAGTAGATAATTAGATGTATGTATACATTTAATTCAGAAGTTTTGACCTAAGTCGGGGAGTGTGGCCCGCCTGATCGTACCGGGGAGTGTGGTCTGTTTATGTCATTGGGGTGTGTCCCCAAAATAAGGCAGTACGAGACAGACATACCGTCTTTGACAGCAGTGTTGGTCAGTAGTGTGAGTTACGCTCGCGAGGCGTAAAGTGTGGTAAATGTTTGGTCAGTAGAGTGAGTTACGCTCGTGAGGCGTAAGACTTTGTTTAAATGTTTTAAATAATATTTGAACTATTGCAGTAGCGCTTGGAGGGGACTCACTAGACCATCGGTCTAACCCTCGCTCTTTCAAAACTATAACCCTTTTTCAGGTTATCGCAATGTAGCAGGTACCGGTAAGGGTAAGGAGAAGATGTGAGCTATTTCCAGGTGCTAGAAGACTCCTTGTATTAGTTTCCTTATAGACTCAGTTGTGTAATAGGTTGTATTTGCAAACCTTGTTTGAATTGTAGGCTTGGGGCCATCGTTTTTTGTATGGATAATTACATTTTGATGTAATTAAAGTTCGGGTTGTTACATGTAAAAATGAAATTAAAAAATATGATGATACATCTTGTGCTTTTGATTTGAACATTGACAAAAATGAAAGACAACATTAAAACCATCTTTAACAAAAGTCCAACCATTAAACTATGACAAGAAAAGCAGGATTAGAAGTTCTTCAAATATAAATAATTGCTTTTAGTCTCAAAGTCAATACAAAGTGGTTGAAATTTCAAAGTATTTGATGATTTTTAATTTGCCCCCAACAAACTTAACCTTTTGGCATTAGCTTGGACTCCATCAAATAATTTATATTAAATAACTAAAATTATGATATTAAATAATTAACAATCTCAATGGGGATTTCTAGAAGGAGAATCGATGATTTAAGTAATTATTTGGAACCACTTCAATTTTGGGTTTTATATACACAATTTATCAAAAGAACTCATTAAACACGATCAATCAATGAATAAATATAAATTAATCATGAGTATTATAAACTTCAAAAGGAAATATTGTCAGAAGAATGTTTTGTTTCGTTTCCTTTCCTTTCTCAACCTTGCTATGACCCCAACACGAAACTTGGCTTCAAATAAGGGGGCATATCGTCATACAAAGTTGCATTTGTCCCATGAAGGTTCCAGAACCAGAGAATCTAACTGAGAAAATTGAGTCATTATAGTGTTTCTTAACTAGAACAACATTTATTTGCATTTGGGGCTCACATTTTATGTGCAAGGAAACAAACATGGTTGGTTAGTCATTCACAATGCTCAGCTACGACACTAACCAATCTTACTACTGTATAGTTACTGATGTATAGAACTTGGATAGTATATGGATCGTGAATGAAATAGCTGTTTATAAGTAATATTTCGATTCTTTTGCAGTCTATGGGTATCACGAAATTTACATGGAGATAATCCAAATACACACTCAATTTTATTGGAAAAATCGAGAGCGAAACACACAAATGTTGATGTGTTTTCAATATGTTAAAAAAGATCGAAAACCCCTTCAGATAGGTAGTTATTTGTATGTTATTTGGGGTGGTTGGGTAGTTATTTGTAGATTAGATTAGATAGAATAGTTATTCACCGCTTATTTAGGACCATCGCCAAAGGGCTCTACCCCTTGGAACCCCGCCACAAAGGAGCGTTGCCCCTCGAACCCCCGCTTTATGGGGATTTTAGGTCCACGACAGCTTTATACGGGCATGCATTTCACCTCCTAAGTCCTAAGTCATATTTATATCTTAACCAATGAAAACCACATATCTCAAGTAAATTATAACTACGCTAAAATACGTGATGACACAAATCACCAACAACTACGACATCAATTACGTACATAAACGGTTGGTTTTAAATGAGAACTTTTAGGTACTTCTTATAGTTAAAGATCACGAGGTTACTAGACCAAATTTTGTTATAAAAAAGTTGTATATGAGTCATTATAATAAGAAATGGAGAATTAGAACAAGTAAAATCATGATCAATGCAAAGAGGGAAATTACAATCCTTGTGCTTATTTGTATATTATATAATTTGATCTAAATCGAGATACAAGTAAGATCGATTGAGTTAATTGAAAAGGTACGATAATTGTACACTTAAGGTAGGAACAATGGAACATGTTTAGGGGTATGATATATTTTTCCGTGTAGGTTGGTTGAGGGTTGTCGGTTATAAGTGCACAAACTTAGACGACGGTGAATAGGGTGTTATAAAACTTTTGTATTTTTGAAATCATTTTATTAGAGAATTTATAAATACGTCAGATAGAGAAGGTGAAACATTATTTAAAATGGTTTGAATCCTTCGTCTTACCTCCACTTCTCAAACTTATCCCAAAAGTCAAATCTACAAAAATAATATTCCTTCGAGGTGGAGTATGAACTATTATAATGAAGAAAATCTGAGCTCTTCAGATGACAAAAATTAGATCGAACAATCAAAAGTACAAGTGAACAAAGTATCATATACAATAGAGAAAATAAGTGACCAAATGTATGGATTTGAGATGGTATTGTTTGCTTAAACTATATCAAAAATTGTTCTTGGTTTTGTTTTTTATATAAAAATATAGCACTTTTGAGTGTTTATACCTAACAAATGAAGCAATTAGTTGTTCCAAAGGTCCTAATTGGAAGAAATTTTTTAACACAAACTTCTTAAAATGACACGTAAAATACTATAGTAGATGGTCTTAGCCGACCTTTAAGACTCTCATCATCAAACGTGAAGGTCAAACATCTTTAAAACACTTAAAAAACAATCATTTAGATGTCGATTGCTTTAAACCGCTAATTGTCAACCACAAGACACTTGGCAGATCACAAAGCATAAACATGTCTTGGCCCCGTCAAACTTAAGTTTCAATTTATATTTATTTTAAAACTTAAATAGATTGGTTTCAAATTTCTATTTCAAAATAAATTTAAAGGTGAGTACTCTTCGTTTACAAATATCTTGATCATTTTGCTTACCTAAATAAAATATTCATATAAGTGATATTTAACATTCTTCTATCTCAACCTCGGTAAACTTATTAATATTTGACATGTTTATGTATATCGATACCTGAACTTAAATAATTATTATGGACTTGTTTTTACACACAATTATATATATGTAAGAGTCACAAAATAACTTAAACAAGTCCATTACTTGAAAAAACAAGTTTGATCAATCATCAAGTGTAAATTCATTCAATTTTGATATTTTAAATTAGCACAAACACTTGATTTTAAAGTATTTAAAAGTAAAGTTTGAGAAATTTCTTGAATAGTGCATGTCTGAAGTAATAACATATAAACATCATAGCCCCCTCAATAGCTTATAAATATATGAAATGATGTGGGTATGAACTCTTTTACTTACTTTGTGTAATCTCGTCTGATTTGATCTCTACTTGTTTTAAACCACTCGTGTGTGCACATTTTCACTCTTTTAGAAGACAGATACAAATGGTACAATCCCTGTGTATTCAATGAGTTACAAATTGTTTTAACGAAATTTAAATTTATTGGAAGATACAAGAATCAATTTGAGTAGAAGAAGAAGAACAAGTCCTCATTTAAAGTTTGGGACATACTATAGAAGAGTTCAATCTGTATTGTCATGAAATAGCCACTCCTTTTCTACAAGCAACCATTTGATCTGTGTAGTATATGAAAATTGTATCCTACACTATACTAACAATTCATTCACATGTGTAGACACTCTTATACCATATCATCGAGTAGAATAATCGGATATTGATAATGATCACTAATTTACCAGACTCTATAAACATCCCTATAAACATCCCTGGGTAGAAGGGTGAAACTATATTATCAGTCTTTTTAGCTTTTTAATGGAAAGCATACATTGAAATGATTAGTCAAGTGATAATAACTCTTAGGTTTAGGCCGGTTTATGCTAGACTTAATATACATCAGTGGTCGAATAATGAACAATTTCCTATTCCTACTATTTCTTCAGGAAATATTAATACTCCTTACAGTGCAATGTCTTTTGCATATGATTTACCTTTTATTGCCATTACCTTGGCATCAAAGAAGAGTTTGTCCTATTGTTTTATTCCAAGTTGATTTTAGTTCAACATTAGAAATACATTGATATATTTTTAGTGACATCAATCAAACTTAAATCCTCCAAGTCCCATTGGACATAAGATTTTACATATATATTGAAAAGTATGTAGTATTTAACACATTTAACACAACTCATCCGGACTTCACTCAAAATGTATTCCATATAAATATTGCACAAATTTTAACTCTTTCCATTCAATTAGATTAATAATATGAAGAGTAAATTGTAAATTTGGTCCCTGAGCTTTTTTTTCTCAAATTAGGTTCCTAAAAACTTTTGTTGCATGAAAACTCTTTGTGGTATGCAAAAGTGCTTGGTTTTGGTCCTTGAGGATAACAGAGGTTAAAAGGATTCGTTAAGTCATGGATATTATGGTCATTTTACTCTTTTTATATTATTTTTAGAATTTTAAAAAAATATTTTATATACACACACAAATATATATATATATATATATATATATATATAATTACTCCTATATACATATATACACACAACACAAACACATCGTCACACCAGACATTTCTTCGGCGCCCCGTGGTCTCCGAGTCCCCCATCTTATCCAGTGTCCCCCTTCATATCCTGCTTCCCCTTGTCTTCTGCTCCCACCTAAGATCTCACCTCCCTTCCTTTATTTGGTTTGATGTTTTTAGACCAGAAACAACAAATCCTTAGTTAGGGTTCCTTTGAGTTTGATTACTAAACAAATTACTAGGCTGGTTCTTTCGATGACGATGGAGGTGGAGGTCTTCATTATACGAATAACATTTGATGGCTTTGATATAACCCTTCTCTGCAAAACCCAGATGACGCCTCCCTTTTCTGTTCATTTCTCTAGATTGGTACATGACAGATTCATCCACGGTTTGGTTTAGGGTTTGATTTAGTTTTAGGATTTGATTTAGTTTAGGGATTCTTATATAAATTTAGTGTTGATTTATATGTTGGGGTTTTGAAACAATCTCATTTGATATTTGAAATGAACTTGATCTTGTTTGTTTGTTTGTGCATCTTGTTTGAATTGTTTGTGTTGTGGCTATTTTGGTGGTGCTTGGATGGATTATGGTGGAGACGAGTTGGGGTGATGAAAGATGGAAGTAGAAAGGAGGGTGGTGGTGTTACCGTATCTGAGGTGGGTTGTGATGGGGTGGTTGGTACACCGATCGACATAAAGATGAGGGAAGGGGACTATGATACTACACACACACACACACATATATATATATATATATATTAGTCACCTTTTATTTTTTTAAGGGAAACAAAAGAAAGTTGACAAAAGAGACTAAATACCTGTTATTAAACGGATTTTTTTACCTCTGTTAACCTCATGGACCAAAATTGCATACCACAAAGTTTTTTTGCAATAAAAATTTTGTTAGGACCCAATCTAAGAAAAATAACAAACAACAGGGACCAAAATTGCAATTTACTCTAATATGAACTTATCATCACATATACTCTAATTTAGCAAATTTTTTCTCTTTAAAAACTAATTATGATCAATTTAAAAATAATTGATACATTAAATATAGAGTAAATTACATATTTGGTCCCTATGGTTTATGTGTTTTAACACTTTGGATCCCTAAAATGAAATATCTATGGATTGTGTAACAACCGTCAGCGTAAGACGTTGTGTTATTCTTTTCTTTTATAAATAAAAGAAATATAGGGTAAAGTGTAGGAAGTTGAGAAGTTAAGGGACCTTTATGGAAAATGGGCCCATTTAGGGCCTAAAACCCTAGGTCACTATTCATTTTGTGTGTATGCGGCGACTCAAGGAAGGAAGGGAAGGATCGATAGCAGCCTTGGAATTCAGAAGTTCGGAAAAACAGAAACTGTAATCGCTTTGGGATTTATCTCCAGAAGGTAAGTATCTAATTAGAATCCTTGTTTTATTTTGCTAAGTTAAGTTTTAGAGGACTAAATCGATTTGAGACCTGGGATCGAGTCTGGGTTAGGACGGGGAGCGAGCAAAATGGATTTGGGATGTTAATCGATGTTGAAATTAGGTGTGTGTTATACTAATTGTGTAAAGAATGGACTGTGGGACGAAAACCGATTGTTTACTCTGTTAGGGTTTATCTTCGAAGGATTATTGTTCGACGTGGGTCACTTCGATCGAGGCTACCCGGGGTGGGTCGGGGTGGGTCGACCGGGGTCACTTTGATCGGGGCTACCCGGGGTGGGTCGACCTGGGTCACTTCGACCGGGGCTACTCGGGGTGGGTTGGGATGAGTCGACCTGGGTCACTTCGACCGGGGCTACCCGGGGTGGGTCGGGGTGGGTCGACCTGGGTCACTTCGATCGGGACTACCCGGGGTGGGTCGACCAGGGTCACTTCGACCGGGGTTACCCGGGGTAGGTCGACCGGGGCTACCCGGGGTGGGTCGACCGGGACCGCCCTGTGCCATTATCTCAGTTCCTTTGATCGATCAGTGAGTGATGAATTATTAGAGAGTAGCATAATTATAATGGTCTTATTATAATGAAATGTAGGAGTTCGTTTTGTTGGGGAATAGTTGTTCGTGTGGGTTGAAGTTCATCCAATCAGGTGAGTTCCCTCATGTTTAAACTTATTAAACTGGAAATGGCTTTCGTTGTTGATTCTACTATGTTTATCGTTTTCATTTAAATATTACTTTGAACTGTGTTGAATTGTGTTTTACTTCAATAGCAAGCATACATACTTTCTCGTTGTTTTCATCCTGTAGGAATTGGTATTATTTAAATGAACCAAATGCTATGACTTATCTTCAACCATCGGGGATGGTTGAAACCATGTGTTTGGAATTCGTTTTCTTACACACGGTAACGGCATCGACGAGGGGGCCGTATGGGGATCTACTGGGGGGGGGGGGGCGAGAATGAGTAGTCATGTTCCTTGACGAAGGATTTCTATGTGGCACTAGTCACCTACGGTGACATGAGGTCTTTGATCTAACTCGAAATTTCGATTGTGTAATCGGTTGCTATAAAATGGACGAGGTTGGAAATTCACTAGACCTTTCGGTCTAATCCTCATTTCCACTTTTCTTAAAAACCATTTTCAGGTAACAGGGTGACTCCGGGATCTTTCAAAGGGAAAGGGAAGTGTTAGGAGCTGGCAAGCAGGAGAGGGATCCTTAGTTGCGTCATAGTCATAGCTTATATATAGATTCTCAGTTGTAATAGACATGTTGTGGATCGTGTAAATCCTTTCTTATTGAAACTTTTTACTGGGACCCGTTTTTGGGATTGGATTTTATTTAAAATTATTATGCTATGTTTTGGGTTGTTAAAAATTGCATCCTCGTGGTTTGCATTTTATAACGTATTGTGTCCCTAAATCTAACTCCATCCAAAAAGTTTTGTTAACTTAGTTAGCTTAGAAGGGTATTTTGGTCATTTAATTAATTTTTTATTTTCAATTAAAATTAAAGGGACCAATAAGGTAATTAACTCTATTATTTATCAATAGCTAGTCCCACCTCTTTCTTTCTCACCAATTAAATGGTGTCACATGTCTCTTTAATTTCAAGTGATGACATGTGTCTTATAACTTTGACCTCTTCCCTATCACGTCATTTTCTCCGACGATCCACCACCGGTCATCTTCTCCGGCGACACACTAACATCATCCTTTATCCAATTTTTGTTTTTTTACCCACATTCAAACCCAATTAAGAAAATTACAGTTCATTATCATGAAGAAGTTAACAAGTTCTAAAACCAAATCAATCTTAAGATCCATAAATAAATAAATAAATAAACTTGAATTGAAATCAAACAACATTAATCCCATAACATCAATAAACATAACACAAATAACAAATTTGTGCAAATAATCAAAATATCTATATCGAACTCAAACAAAAAGCCCTCAAACCACATATCCAGATCTGGTTGGGAAAAACTCACAAGTCTTTTAAATATAGCCTAGATCTTTGAAATAAATAAGAACCCTCAAACTGAGAAGGGATCAGGTGTTAGGATGAGAAGCAGATTTGTCATCGTGGAGCCAGAAATGGTTGTTGAAGAGGATGAGGATCGACACAGGTGCATCTTAGAAATAGCGGCTAGAGATGTTTAAGCCCAATCTGGTCTTGTTTCTGGAGATGAAGGTCATCGGATAGGGCAGCGGAGGGCGGAGAGACGGGTGAGGATCGAAGATGGGGCAAGTAGTGTCGTCGTCGTGTGGCTCGAGAGGGTTGGAGTCACGAGAAAATCCAAAAACCCTAAATATTTACACTCGATTTCGTCTTCTGTTCTAGAGGGAGAAGAAGTAGCGGGGAAGAAGAACACGTGTGATCGTCAAAGACGACAGGGATGAAGACGAAGAGACAGGTGGTGGGGGTCGAGCAGAAGTGGTCGTGGGGAGGAGGCAGTCGGTCTGGATCTCTGGAAGACGAAGTCGCTGGACGGAGGGGAGGATGTGGAAAACGAAGTCGCCGGATGGATGGGGAAGAACTCGATTTCGTCCCTGTGTTCATCATCCACGTGTAATAGATGGAGAAGCATATTTGTTTCTTGTATGTATCACGAAGGAGAAGGAGAAGGAGATCTATGGACTCCACCATTGCCACCATGGAACTCAGATACAAGTTTAGGTTTTGATTTTGGGTTTTTAACTTAGGTAGGGAAGATGATACAGGGGAGAGAGGGTTTACTGGAGAAGACGTGAGGTTTTTTGTTTCCAAAACTTTAATGGGTTTTAAGAGTTAAAAAGTGATAAAAGCTTAAATGACCAAAATACCCATTGTGTGCCTTTGCACATGGGTACTTTAACGGAGAGAAATCAAATGGAGTGAGGTTTTAGGACTTAACATGTTTAAGAAATGCAAACGACGAGGACGCGATCCATAAATATTTCATTTTAGAGACCCAAACTATTAAAACACATAAGCCACAAGGACCAAATATGTAATTTACTCTTAAATATATGTGAATTTTATTCATGCCCCCTCCTATAGGCGATATGTGAGTAATGTATGACCTAAGAAATAGGTGGTATATGGATGGTATATAAGAACATCATTTTTGCACTTTTTGGTGCCACCTCATTTCTAACTCATCAAATTAGAAATTCATATAAAAGTCCATAATGGTAGTTTTTATAAGAACCTCATTTTTATGGGCTCTATGTATTTGTCAACATTATTAATTATTATATATTTATAAATAAAGATCAAATATTTAATGTAAATACCAATAATAATGAGGAAATTGTCACTTCACACAAACTTTATGGTAAGAACCAATGTTCTTAAATAAGAACTCAAAGGGGCTGAGGTTCTTATGGTAGCGTTTGGTACGCAGAATGGATAGGACAAGACTAATTGTCTGTCCTACGTTTGGTACGACTAGAACAATACTAGACTAATTGTTTGTCTTGTGTTTGGTAAGTTGGACAAGACAGGACGAAACTGTTAAAATGACCTGATTGCTCCTAAATATTGTTTACATAATTTAAAATTTCAACACAAGAAATATGATTCAGCCTCAATTTATGCTCTTGTTCTTGGGCTTTATCTTCATCTGCTATGTTTGTTTCTTCAGTAGTCCCTACTTTTCTGTAGATTATGGTAGTCCCAATTGAAAAGAATTCCAATACCACCTCTCGACTCTTGAGACGCTTACACCTCGGAAAAACACCAGTGAGATATATGAGTAGGAGAAGACTCATAAAAACTTTGGAGACACAATGAAAATCAATCATAAAAACTAGAACACCATGGAAATTCAAATCGAAATTTGCAGTTATAAAAACCATGGAAATCAAAATCGACAAAGATGAGACCATGGAAATCAAAAATCACAGACCATGGAAATCAAAATCGCAAACCATAAAACCATAGGAATCGAAATCGAAGAAGACGAGACCATGGAAATCATAAATTGCAGACGAAGGAAATCAAAATCGCAGACCATCGAAATCCAAAAAGATGAGACCATGGAAATCAAAACCGCAGACCATAACACAATGGAAATTAAAATCGCAGACCATGGAAATCGAACACCATGGACATCGAAAACCATGGAAATCAAGAACATGGAAATCGAAATCCAAATCGAAGAAGATGAGAAAGATTGAAGAATTCTGGAAGAAGTATGGAAATCGAAATCAAAATCGAAGAACATGGAAAGATTGAAGTTGATGAAGTCTGGAAGAAGTCGTGCAATGGAGGCGATGATTTTAATTTAAGTTTAGGTTATCTGATGTTGTCAAAAAGGGTATTTCAGTAATTTTATAATTTAGTCCCATCTTGTTCCACCTATTTTGGTGGAACAAAAAATCTTAAGTTTTGTTCCATGAAAACTTGTTTTTGTCCCATGTTGTCCCATCTGATTTTTGTCCCATGGCATACCAAACATGGGACTATTTCTTTTTATTCCGTCCCATATCATCCCATTTAGTCTACGTACCAAACGCACCCTATAAAAACGCTCCACAATGATAATTTCTACAAGTCACTTCATTTTTGGGTTATAAAAACCTATTGAAAATGCTCTAACCAGGAGGGATATCAATACTTCAATAGCATTCCCTAAACATATGATTCATTGTTTTTAATATGTAAAATGTTTGTTTTATAACCAAATACACCCCAACCCCCAAAAATGGATTTGACTTGCTTGTGTTGGGTGTCAACAAATTTTTAGGTTTTTGTAAGAGGATCTTTTCTTGGCTTCTCTGCTTTCTTTATATATATGTGTGGAAGGAAGATTGATAGGCCTTGCAAAAGAGCTCTTGCTTCACCTCCAACTTTCCCTGAAGAAGAAATCTTTTTCAAACCCATCTGTCTACTTTGTCTCTTTCCCCAAAACACACATCCTCCAACCTCTTTAAGATTCTTGAATCCAATCTTTCCCTCTTTCTATATTCATCATCGATTTCCCCAATTCAATCCAACCCCCTAGACACATCGAAATGCTCCGATTCAAGACCATCAAGAAGAAAATGTGGATGTTCTCTCTATAAAATCCTTCCTCTAAAACCAAACCCTCTTGTCTTTTACCCTCAAATGGAAGAAAATATGAACACAAATTCAACATCATCTCTCTCAGTTGTTAATCTCTTCAGATTCCCCCTTCGTATGGTTTCTTTCTGGTTTGCACCCACCATCCGTCCTCCTGGTCTCGACCCTTAGAAATCGTTATCGCCCCCCTTTAATTTTCTCAAAATCGCACACATACTATAACATATATATACATATAGCTTTAAAGTTTAAAGGGTACTTGGAAAAAATGGATTTTTATACATGGAATCAGAGATTTTCAAAGTTGGGATCCAATAGGGATGATGGGAACTCAAATGGGTTCAGTGGGGATTGTGGAAATGCTGATGGGGTTTTCACCAAATCTTCTCAATCTTTGGTGTTGAATGAGCAGAAAGGAGAGCTTGTGAAGGCTGATGGCAAAGTGAATGGAAAGAAAAAGTCTGATGAGAAAGTCATGGCTGCTTTGAAGAGTCACAGTGATGCAGAGAGAAGGAGAAGAGAAAGGATTAATGCTCATCTTCACACCTTTAGAGGTCTTGTGCCTTGCACTGATAAGGTTTTTATCTAATAACCCTTTTTCTTCCTGCATTGCGATTTGATCATATGATACCATTATGTGAATCTTTATGTGCAACTAGTTTTCCTTTTATGTAGTTACTTTTAGATTGCTTGTTAGTACTAATTGAGCCACAATTTGATCTTTTGCTGTCAAACTGCTCTATGTTTTTGAATTCTTTTTGACTGCTAAAGTTGGAGGGATTTCTAATTCTGGAAAGAGGTACTAGTTCATGCTTGGAATTGATGCTTGATTTGGTTGGTTTTTTGAATGATTGAAGTGTGACCATTTTTAGGATATCAATTATTGAAGTTGGGTTTGACTTGTTCAATTGATCTCATACTTCGAATGATCGATCAAACACACATGGTTCGCATGATCCTAGGTTTTATTGGTCTATGCGGTTGTCGTACAAGTTATAGTCTTGTACTCTGCTTATCTTTTGCTTCTAAAAGATTAGATGGGTTATTTAGGAGAATAAGTTTATGAAAAATTTGTTTTTTTTTTATAAATAACGGGTTTTCTGACAGAATTTGAGGCATTCTTGTTTTAGGAAGAGCCGTTCTTTTGTTAGGTAGTGACATTCTTAAATCTGCCAAAAGCTTATGCGTTTAAAAAAGAAATATTTCAGAAGATTAAAGTCAGCCCTTTTGTGTAGTCATGACTCGACACTTTAACAGCCATGGGAGATCAACGGTTGACCTTTTGTGAAGATTCCTAATTAAAGGGTGATTAAATGTCTTAATAACTTCACAAATCTCTAGCATTACATGTAAAAATTAGTTGACAAATCAAGAACTTAAAGTCATTTTCAACCCCATTTGTTAATTGAAACTCATCTATCGTTGTCAATGTTTCTGTAATCGTTTTAACTTCTCTACCGATTACAATTATGTCACTATCATACCACATTAAACTTTTGATGGCGGCCAAAATTATCTTTTTTTTTTCAATTTGTGAAAACGCAGATTGATGTCGATCTCTTTTTATAAACGTAGTTGTTTATGTCTTATGAAAATTGCAATATTTCCATTTTTAGAAAGATTATACGTTAAAATTTACCTATATGTTCACTATCATATTACAAAATGATCATTAAAAATTACATCTGATAACTACCATGGGTTTCTACATGCCACTTGTTATGGTAAGGATGGTTTTTTCAGGGTGTGATATTTAAATGTGGATGATGTATGATCTTGTATATGTTCAATTATTGTAGTTAAATATTTGGTCAACTTTCATTAATTTAGTTTGTTATTCGGAGTTTATTTCATAACATATTTCAAAAAGGCTCATTGGGTCAAAAGAAGCAACCTAAGTTTCTCACTTTTAATACTTGAATCTTTGTAAAAATTCACATGTTTTAAATTACAAGTTTAGGACATCAAATATTTGGAGTTGCGGCAACGTTTGACGTTACTCATTTATGACATAAAGGCTATGGATTCGAGCCATGCATGTATTATATTTGGGAAGGTGTATACAAAAACTTCCGTCCCCATTTTTCACTTGCTAACGACCCATGGCATACCAAGATTGTCCTTTTGCATGTAGACTGTAGAATTAAATAACGTACCCATACCTGTAGGATATACTAGGTTCGTTTGATTTTACTGTAGAACCAATAATGCACCCCGACTCTACCTTAGTGTGCAATATATTGGGTTCATTTGATTACACTGTAGAACCAATAATGCACCCTGACTCTACCTCTACGTGACATAGATAGGGTTCGCTTGACTTTACTGTAGAGCCAATAATGCCTGCAAACTCTACGTATGTGTGAGAGATACGGGGTGTGTTTGATTTTATCGTAGAACCAATAACACAACCATGTATTTGAATACTTGCAACGGAATGAATTTTCTATGAAAATCCATTAAACCTCTCTTTCAAGTTTCAAGGCCTTCAATTAAAGAATGGAAGAACTTTCTATGCATATTGATTGATTTGTCTATTACTTCATGATATTAGATATATTGCTCCATCCATTCCCGAAAAATGAAGCGCCACTTGACTTTTGAGGTCAAATCTATTACTTTTTGAACTCAAAATTGATAAGTTTTGTAACTTCAAATTTCGAAATTGAAGTTTTAGCCCATTTAACTTCAAGTTCAAAGTGCGTCTTCATTTTACAGACTCAAAATTGACGGGTTTTCTTACGTTCTATTTTGAAGTTAAAACTTAGTTGGTTTGACCAAGAAGTCAAAGCGCTTGTTCTTGTAGAACGAAACTAAGATTTATGTTACTTTTAACAGACGGACAAAGCCACATTACTCGCTGAAGTTATCCGCCAAGTAAAACAACTGAAAACAAACGCAACAGAAGCCAGTCTCGGTTTACTCATACCAGAAGATGTCGACGAACTCATAATTGAAAAAGTCAACGAGGGTTTGACTTTCCGTGCATCTATCTGTTGCAAGCACCGGTCTGATCTCCTAACGGATTTAAGACGAGCCCTTGCTGCCCTCAAAATTAACATCGAGAGGGCAGAATTGTCAACTTTAGGAGACCATATGAAGATCGTTTTTTATTTCATCCGAACCACCACCAGTACGAAGGATGAAGATCTAGTTAGCTCTGTTCATGAAGCTCTTACTTCTGTTATAGAAAAAGCGTCACCCTCGCCTGAATACTCCCCAAGAACGACACTGCCAAACAAGAGGAGGAGGTACTCTCTATGATTCTTCATATTCTTCATGATTATTCCATCGCACCCGAGTTTGATTTGGTTAATTTCTCATGTTTTTTTCATTGTGAAAAATGAAATTTGTATAAAGTTTTTTATGTTTATGGTCCTAAAACTAAATAAGAGGTTGTTTACCACCTGCATACCATGTGGGCTCTTACCATGTCAAAGATGTTGCTGTTTACCAAGCCCCTCTTATCGGTGTATGATGCTGACCTGGTAAGCTAAGGGATAGTGTTGACCATGACTGTACACTGCACTCTTACCTGGTTAGCGTTTACCCGATTTATGTTGGTAAATGGCTCCTAAGTTTACATATTTATTGATCAAGAAGGTGTAGAACTTGATGACTGGTGTCAAAGTAGGGGTCTTTCTTTGTTTACAAGAGAGGCTACTTGATTCCACAATGGCCTTATGATGTTTCTGTGTGTATCTTGTATATGTAAATATTTGGAAATATGAATATGATGATTTTATAATTAGGCGATATCGTCATACATTGAGAATAAAATCACGAATAAGGAACTTACATTGCATTTTTGTGTTAACTTTGTTTTTATCGATCAAAGATTTGACCTATCTCAGTCTCACACTCACACACACACGCACACACACATATATATATACATATATATATATATATATATACTAGTTAGCTACCCGCGCAATGCGGCGGGATGCCAAAATTTTTTGTAAAATCAAGCATATGAAGTTTATGATCATTATTAACTTTAAATTTTATAATGGCATTTTGTCCAAAGATTTGGAAAGTTTTTATTGTTCTTAGGTTATTTACCCGTGCAATACGGCGGGATACAAAATTTCAAATAAATGCAAGTAAGATTGCATGATACAATTATATTTTTACCAAGTAATATATAGTTTGGTTTACTTTATGTATAGTGTGAAAACAAGTATAAAGCAAATTAGTGATATGGATATCAAAAACATATTCCATTAAAATGAATGTCTATCATGCTATGATCCTAAAAATCATTAAAAAAGTAATATTTAATTCTATCAAAACATTATGTTATGAATTTGATTATCTTCTGTTTTTTTATAACTGTGGGTATCAAAATCAACAACTTATGTGCACAAAATAATCATCCGACCGACTTCGAAAGGGCTAATATTTCTATATAGATACCACTTAATCAACCTTAAAAATTTAGAAGAAATTGAGTATCAAGACCAGTTGAACTCTAAAATATAACAATATACATGAGAACTACCAACATTGAAACAACTATATATACATCAAACCATTAAAAACCATGTCTAAATTGATAATGTTCAGATAACAATGACACAACTTCGACAAAAAAAAATCTCAAAAACAACCCCAAAAACAATATGTGATTGGTATGTACAAATATTTCAATTCATTGAGCATTTATTTACTTAAAGTAATCCCTTGCACTCTTGTAGCAAGTCCCATCTATCGAACATAGAACCTGCAGACATCGGATTTAAAGGTTAAAAATGAAGGGAAAAAAAGAATCTTCATGGGAAAAAAATCTATGAATATGCCATCAATATTCACCCATAAGATTTAACATAGTTCTCAATAAGCATAAAAATTAAACTTACATCCCATAATCATTCTTGATAACTACATTATATAAATCCATGTTGGAAAATTGATTTCATATAAACTATGCCATATCTTCTACTAACAGATAGTGTTTCTAACAACTAGTGATGGCTAAATGGGCCCGGCCCGACCTGACCCGATCGATTAACCGAGCCCGACCCGACTGAAAACCCGGCCCGGCCCGGTGTCAAACCGGTTTGAAGCCCGAAAACCTAGACCGCTTTGGGTTTTTGGAGTTTTTGGCGGCCCGGCCCGCTCGGCCCGAAACCGGTTCCCGGCCCGGTTTTTGGCCCGGCTCGGCCCGATTTTCACATTTTCAAAAATATAGCCGTTTTCTAGCCGTTGGTATGCATTTTTTGACCGTTTTTTTGGTGTTTTTTACCCCTCCAAACCCATATAAATACTTGTGTTGGTTATGGATAGTGACACCAACTTACAAAACGCAAAAAACGCAAAAAACGCATACAATTCTCATTTATCGGCTCTCGCTATATTCGTTTCTCGCAAGTTCTAGTCTAATATCCCTAGTTCTCTACTCTCTAGTCTCTACTCTCAAAATGGCCGAACAAAATTACCAAGTTATTGTCGATCATGGACGAAAAGCACCAATTTGGAACCATTTCAACTTGGTGATGCTCCCCGACGGTACAAAAAAAGCAAAATGCAAACGGTATGGAGATCTCCTTGCGGCGGCCGCAAATACCACGTTAAAGCGCCACTACGAGTCTTCGTGCAAAAAGTTGAAATCGGGTGACGATCCAAGTCAACCCATACTTGACAATTCCGGTCAAGTATGGTCGTATGATGCCGCGTTGGCCCGAGAAATGCAAATGAAATGTGTCATTCAAGTGGGGTTGCCGTTCGGACATTTCGACAATCCTCACATTACGAACATGATCAAACTCTCGCTACAACCACGCTACGTGGGTTCGGTAAGTCGTCAAACTCTTAGACGTGATGCTATAAAACTTTGGAAAATGGCCAAAAAAGATACGCGACAAACGTTTTTATCATTATCCAACAACATTTCTTTAACGTGTGATATATGGAGCGCACCATTCGGATTGCCACAATCTTATATATGCATAACGGCACATTGGATTGTGCCGCAATTGTGGCAATTATGCAAATGTGTAATCACGTTTGAGCACTTTGGTTCGCCACATTCGGGTGAGCGTCAATTTAATATAATTATGAGAAATATTGAATATTATAATTTAACTAATAAGGTTATTAGTATTTCGTTTGATAATGCTAGTAATAATACGTTATGTGTGGAGAAATTAAAGTTGGTTTTATCCCCTATTTTAAATGGAAAATTATTTCACACACGTTGTTGCGCACACATAATAAATCTAGCCGTTCAAGACGGCTGAGTAGTATGTAAACATTCTTTAACTAAGTTTAGGCTTATGTTACGCTGGATTTTCACAAAAGGTAAAAGCATGCAACAAGCATATATAAAATATTGCAAAGATGTCGGTTTTAAAGCTTTGAGACCGGCACACGATATGGCGGTTCGATGGAATTCGACTTACAAAATGATGGATAATTTATTAAGACAAAAACCATATATTCACGCATTTTATAACATTCAATACCCGGATAACACGATATCTAAATATGATTGGCAAATGCTTGAAGGCTTACATGATATTTTGGGCGATTTCAAAACTGCAACAACTTTGTTATCCGGTATTTATTATCCAACAAGCCCTTTACTTTTAAATCAAATATATATTTTGGCAAGTAAATTCTCAATACGAAGAACATTTCAACTTTCAAAACGTGGTAGCACCAATGAAAGCAAAATTGTTAAAATATTTTAAAGAGATCCCCTTCAGTTTTCTTTGTGCCGCGACATTAAAACCGTATTTAAATGTTACGGGTGTCGAAGTTTTAATACAATCAATATGTGTAGCGTTTGGTTTGGATACGGCTACAAATTCTTCTTTTTCATGGAACCACATACTACAATTTAATAATGATTTTCATCAATTATTTGATATTTATAGAATTAATTATGGGGGAGGAAGCCAACAAACCCCTACAACTCAAATGTTTTCACCGGGTTCTAGTTCTCGTGGGCGAAACCGGTCCGACTTAATGGCAAATTTAATGAACTCGGTTTTAAATGAATCTAGTAAAAAATCTAGATTTGATGGAGATAATTTGAGTGAATTCAATATGTACATACATACTAATTTTATAGCGGCATCCTCCACAACCGTCAGCGATGTTGAATCACTAGATTTATTAGAATGGTGGAAAGGTAAACAACCTCAATACCCGGTTTTGGCATCTATTGCCCTTGATAAACTAACAATCCAAGCTAGTACCGTAGCTTCGGAGTCTGCTTTTTCTCTTAGTGGCAGGATCATATCGGAGCGTCGGTCAAGATTAACCTCGGAGTCGGTAGAGCGCTGCATATGTTTGAAGGATTAGTTGGATGGCCAACAAAGAATTCAACATGAAACAAGCTTGGAGGCGGATATAGACGATGTAGAATTAAACTTAGCCGAAAACGAAGTCGACGAAGGACTAAGTACTCCGGGAACCGTAACCGAGGACGATGCTAGTAGTGCCGGTGGAGTCTCACGTTACGACGATGAGGAAGAAGAACCAGACACCGACCGCCTTGATGATAATACGGCTATTGATCGACTGGAAAAATACGGAACTCTTGAAGACTACAATCCAGAGTATAATCCATACTATAATCCATACAATCAATACAATTACAATCCATGGGGATGCGGTGAGGGTGGGAGTTTGGGAGCGGGACCTTCGGGTTCGGGTTATTAGAATTTATGTATTGTAAGTTTGTAACTTAAAATTATAAATAAAATGTATTTTTAAAGTGTATTTTAGAGATTTATTATAAATAAAACGTATTTTTAAAGTGTATTTTAGTGATCCAATCCAATTTTTATTTTTTAAAGTTTAGTAATTAATTATTATATAAAGGAAATTATTAAAAAAAAAAAAGCGTAGCCCGATCTTGGCCCGGTTTTGGGCCCGGCTCGGCCCGGTTTTTGTTAAACCGGTTCACCCCAAGACTAATCGGGCCACCCCTTTTCGGGTGAACCCGGCCCGAAGCCCGTTTGGGCCCGGTTTTTGTTTTCACTGTAGCGGCCCGAAGCCCGTTTTGGCCCGGCCCGGCTCGGCCTGAGCCCGATTTTGGGCCATCACTACTAACAACCATAACTTGAAGGTTAAATGTTGTATCGGTTAAAAGTGTGTTCAGAACAAATAAAAATTGTCACATCAATTACATTGAAGGAGGAGACATATATCATTAAAATTTAGGAAAATTAAAGCACCACACATGACAACTTCTAATAATAAATCGTATATTAAGGGGCAATTTACCAAATTCTTACCGGATAAGCGCTTAGCAACAAGAGATTCACCTTCACTTACCTTATAGTATAACATCCTTGGTCATGAAAATGGATTATGGGTAAACATTTTAAAAAAGTTAAGCGCTTACCGGATAAGAGTTGTTTCGCACACTTGGGTGTCGTTTGTTTTTTAAGAGGTCTAAAGTCTGAAGTCTTATTTTAGTTATGATTAATAAAAGGTGGTGTGTAAAAAGGTCTAAACGATTCAGACCTAAGAGTCATTAAGAGGTTTTAAAAAAAAACCTTAGCAGGTAAAACTCTTGATCCTTCATTTGTCTCTTACCGGGTAAACTTCTTGATCCTCGCCATGCAAAATCAATAACATAAATGATATTGCTAAGCGCTTACCTGGTAAGCGTTTAGTAAACGACCCCAAAATTATTGGGTTTGGAAGTGGCATCTTCTTGCACGTATTACAAATGTCACTTCCAACACCCAATAATAACTGCACCGCATTGCACACCAATGTTATCACACTAATACTACAACAATTTTTCTATCTCGAGACTAAAGTAATTAAAAAGAGGGTTGGCCTAGAATCATCCAAACCACGTCTATGGTGCAGTTTACTGAGATCATTTTCCATCCAATAGGTAGCATAATGTCAATAAAAAGCCTTTAAACTTGTTGGTCATGGATAAAACTACGATTATGCTTCAACTCATTACTAAATTTGTACCTTGAGAATCCTTTGACAGTTGTCCCTATAGCATCAAGGCTCTAATCATCCTTGATAAAACCAACAAATCTCTTTTCAATATAGAACAACCTGCATATAAGATAAACTATAATAATCAATTCGAAACTCAAAAATACAAAGTATACTTTTGACTAAAACGTATAAGAAACATGCATCCATATAATCAACCAAAGGCTTTAAAGTTCAATTGTCAATGCAAAGCACAAGCCCTCAAAAGTTGTCAATATGAGTATTAATCCTCAGAAATACCAAGAACACTTTTGATGTTATTTTCAAAATAACCTTAAACCATAAATATATATATTTACAAATCGTCTCGCTTATTCTTTACATGTTCATATACATGCTTGTCCGCCTTGTCGTAAATACTTTGTTGCAACATCTACTTTAACATCTAATAATTTACCCATATATTAAGCTATGCTTGTCCCACTATCAGATCAACAACATCTCAGGAAAAATCGCTATGGATAGAAGTTGACACATAAAAATATACAAATAAAAAAGGCATTAAACAGTTTAAGTTTCTAACTTTTTCTGTGTGTTATTTGATTTATATTTGAAGATAGTTGTCATTCTAAAATCCATCATAGATTTACACTTTGAAGGCCAGCTTGAAACTGCTATTAGAAACAACGATTAGCCACAATTAAAGCCACAATTAGCAAGTTCCGAAACTGACAGAATGAAACAACGATTAGCCAAACAACTATTACGGTGCTACAAACAACTATTACGGTGCTAGCTGTGGCTTTTTGCTACAAACAACTATTACGGTGCTAGCTGTTCAAACCAAACAAAAACAAATTTAATTTGCAAAAAAAAGTTGAAAGGATGATGGATGACGTACACCTCAAACAAAATGAAAAGCTAAACCCCTTACTTATTTAATTATCTGATTCATAAAAAGCTAAGAATTTCAATAATTTATTTTAGTATACAAGCAATGAATCTCGTACATTTCAAATAAAAAGCAAAGAATATAACAGTCTGACATAGAATTCCAACAAGTCACATAAACTCTTCTTGTTTGATTGCAGAGAAAATTTGTCAGATTCAACACAAAACCTTTGAATCCTCAAGGATTATTATTTGGCAAGAAGAGAAACTGTAAAGTCGACAAGTAGTGTTGTATATTTCAGAATTTCATCTCTTTGAAAAGGGCTACTGATATTTAAAAGGAGAGAACTTAGATAAACTAATATGTGAAGACATCAACATCAACATCAACATCAACATCAACATTAATTGATTCTAATAAACATCCTAGAGAAAACATACCTTAAGCTGAGAGCATAACCAATACCCAATTTTCTTCAACAAAATACCAACTATTCTAAAATACTGTCAAAATTTCTCATATCCTTGTTATGTTAAAAGTGTAGTTCTTTCCACCATTCTCCTACACAAAATACCATACTAAGAGCTCAAACAGAGCACTCTGCAAAAGAAACAGTGTAAAAACTTGAGACATAATATTGTATACAAACAAAAAAAGACAAAAAAGATTTCACTGATCATACCGTCATCTTCTTGGTTGCTCCCAAGCACCGACTTTCCAAGGAATCAAGATGGTCAGTAGAAAGTACAAACACAGATGGTGAGTAGATAGAAGATTGGATAATTATAACCATGAGAGACTGAAAATGCATGACCATCAAATATGGCAATTTCCAAAGGAAATGGTTTTGTTTATCGGTAAAATATTTTACCTAAACACGTGAGGCCTTTGGGAACACTTGTATGAAAGCAGCAGATGGAACCTAGTACTAAACACAAACAAAATAATCAATAGATACATGAAACTAAGATAAAAAGAATGCAAGTAATACCTGAGAGTGTAAATGTATATAAATCAAAGGCAAACCAGAATCATGTTCCCAACCTCTTCACACCACATTCCAACAGAACTTGGAAGTCTCGTAAAAATATTGAGCAGAAGATGTATTGGCTTATTGCAGATTTCATGAGAGGTGCAAACATAAAACAAAAAGGGGGTTATTTTAAGCAAATTTTTTATAAATATTTTTTAAACTTCTTGTTTATCATCGTACCTGATATGGTGAAAACCGAAACCACGACGTGAGAAAGAAATCGATGCAAACAGAAAAAAAATTGATGCAAACATAACCCAAACCGATTAAACCCTAAACACAAACGTACCTGAGCCATGAAATCGATTAGAAACAAATCGATTTGAAAACAACCCAAATCGATTAAGTAAAACTTGAGAATAAACCGTGAAGCTGTGAAATCGATGCAAACATAACCAAAATCGATTACCTGAGCCATGAAATCGATTAGAAACAAATCGATTTGAAAACAACCCAAATCGATTAAGTGAAACATGAGAATAAACCGTGAAGCTGTGAAATCGATGCAAACATAACCCAAATCGATTAAACCGTAAACCCAAACGTACCTGAGCCATGAAATCGATTAGAAACAAATCGATTTGAAAACAACCCAAATCGATTAAGTGAAACCTGAGAATAAACCGTGAAGCTGTGAAATCGATTTGAAACCTCCAAATCGTGAAACCTTTAGATGAACCTCATTTGAATCGGTCTGCAGAGTATAAAAAAGCCTGCATTGAAGTATTGGAGGCGTCTTGGAACGGAAGAGTCATTCTTGAAAATCTAAATCATCATCTTGATAGAAGGGATGCGTGATTGTTTCTGGACAGAGAGATAAAAAGGGTGGGAATTGCAAGGGCTGTTGAGTATATGCTTTGAAAGGGTTGTACTTTAGCATTGTAATGTTGTAAAGTTGAAAATTAAGTAATTATGCAATAAGTAGTAGTACATAAGGCTTAAAATATTGTAATTAAGAAAAGCAACCCAAATGCTTTATAAAAGTAGTATAGATATAAGGGTTCAAACGAGAACACCATTATTTTATGAAAACACAATAACATCTTTTTACTATCGTCAATCACATGTGATATTGTAGTTCATCATATTTGTAATAAATCAGAGGCACGTCACCCAAGGACGCGGGTCAAGTCACTGCACACCACTAGGTTCCTTCACTGTAGTAAAAAGATGTTCTCGCATTTTTTTTAAAATAAAGATGTTCTCGTTTGAATCTCTCTCTCTATATATATATGTGTGTGTGGATGTGTGTGGGCGTGCATGCGTCCGTCTGTCTCTGTCTGTACGTGTGCATGTGTGTGGATGGGGGTGTGTGTGCACGTGCGTGCATGCTTAGTAAATTGCCTCTTAGATCTCCAATCACTTGACAAGTGCCGGGTGTTTAGAGATTTGGAGTAAATGATTGACTCCTTAAGCTAATGTTTCATAAACTAGTCAAGTTTGATAAAAACTAGTTGGTAAGCTACACAATGTATTATTGTCGTAATAAAATAGGGTTTTTGGTCAGTTATGTAAAAAAGATAAGGGGCGTAATCGAAAAAAAAATGGAAAACCCCCAAGAGCTTATTGTTAGTGATTTTAGTGTCATCAATCATTTGATGTAAATTGTGATTTACTTGAGATCGATTAAGGTGATAAGCAAACAACATGAGTTCGGAGGTGTGGAGTAGTGTTGGCCAAATGGCTCCGGCCCGATCGGTTAACCGGGGACCGGCCCGGGACCAACCATAACCGGTTGGTTATCCGAAAATCGTAACCGGTTACCCATTTGGAAGGATTTGAAGGCCCGACCGAGCCGGCCCGTGACTGGTTAAGGGCTCGACCCGGTTTTTTCAAAAAAACTAGCCGTTATAGAGCCGGTTTTTGACCCCTTTTTTTCAAATATGACTATTTTTTGCCTCCTAAACCCCCACAAACACTATAAATAAGTTGTGTGGTGTACGGGGTTGGATACCAAGTTACAAAAAGCAAAAAACGCAACAATTCTCGCTATATTTTGTGATTTCGACTCGTATTCGTTTCTTGCAAACTCGCAAGTTCTAATCTCTCTAGTCTCAATTCTTATATATTTCTATATTTCTCGTCCAAAATGGCCGGTGAACAACACGACACATCTAACAAACAAATTGCTCAAGTTCTTGCCGAGCATGGACGAAAGGCCGAGGTTTGGAACCATTACAACATGGTGATCCTCACCAACGGGAAAAAAAGGCGCAATGCAAACGTTGTGGAGCTCTCCTTACGGCGGAAGGAAATTCCACCTTAAGGCGGCACGCTGATATTTCGTGCCCGTCGTTGAAATCGTGTCCCAAGTCAAATCAACCGATACTTGACAATTCCTGTCAAATATGGATGTATGATGCCGACTTGAACCGAAAAATGACACCAAAATTTGTCATATAATCCCGGTTGTCGTTCGGACATTTCGACAATTCTCATGTTACGAAGTTGATCCAACTCACGCTACAACCACGCTAGTCGCTACATGTCGGTAAGTTATCAAACTCTTAGACATGATGCTTTAAAAACTTGGAAAGTTGTTAAAAATGAAATGCGACAAATGTTTGTCTCCTTACCCAACAACGTTTCTTTAACGTGTGATGTATGTAGTGCACCATACGGATTGCCGCAATCGTGACAATTATGCAAACATGTAATCATGTTTGAATCTTTTGGTGCGCCACATTCAGGTGATCGTCAATCTTCTATTATTAAAAGAAATCTTCAATTTTATAATTTATATTCTAAAATTAGTAGCATTTCGTTTTGTAAGTTATTATATGCCCACGACACGTGTCACATAGAGATACTGCTGAGGAGTATGTAAACCTATAAGGTTGCACACAAAGAATTCGTTTGTTTCCATCTTTAGAAACCCGGATTAAATCAAGTTAATTAAGAAAATAATTATGATAATTATGAAAATATGTGTTAAACTGTAATTATGATAATTACAGGGTGAAAACGTAATTATGTTAATTACAGGGTATTATGTGTAATTATATATATAATTATATTTAAAGTTCAAAAGATAATTATATATATATATATATATATATATATATATATTTGAATTTGAATTTGAATATTACAGATAATTACTAAACCTTATTTAATCCTTAGTTGAATTATAGTGTAACTATAATTCTTCTGGTATAAATAGGGCGTTGGGTTAAACCTTTTTCTTAACGATTTGAAATTATAATTAGCCTTTCAGTTAAATACAAAAAAGAAACCTTTTATTTTCTGTAAAACACATATAGATCTAGGGTTCTTGGGGCTAGCACCCGGTAGAGACGGGAAACGTGTTCGTGTGTGGACTACCGATAGAGGAAACCTATTTTGGTTTCTTGGTGCTCCGTTTCAATCTCGACTGATCTACTATAAGGTACATATTCTAAACACCATATGGTGTGGTTTATTTTAATTAAATGCATCATTGGATCCGATTGGGTTTTAAGTTTATTTAGAAAAGTTTTCTATATAATTGTTGTAACCAAACTTATTTATTTTTCCGCTGCATTTTATCGGTTACAATTTTTTATTAAAACCCAACACGTTTGATAACACTAGTAATGATACGATATGTGTGGAGAAATTAAAGTTGGTTTTAACCCCTATTTTAGATGGGCAATTATTTCATACACGTTGTTGCGCACACATAATAAATTTAGCCGTTCAAGACGGTTTAGAAAAATGTAAACGTGTAATAAATAAGTTTAGACTTATGTTACGATGGATTTTCACAAAAGGTAAAAAAATGCAACAAACAAATAGACGATATTGCGAAGATGTCGGTTTTCGAGCTTTGGGACCGGCGTTTGATATGCCCGTTCGATGGAATTCGACTTACTATATGATTGAAAATTTAATAAAGCAAAAACAATATCTTTAGGCATTTTATAATGTTCATTACACGGATAACAGTATTGGAAACCAAGATTGGGCCATTCTTGAAGACTTGCATGATATCTTGAGCGATTTCAAAAATGCAACAACTCTTTTATCCGGTATTTATTATCCAACAAGTCATTTACTTTTAAATCAACTATATATTTTGGCAAGTAAAATTGCACAATATGAAGACCATCACGATTGGGGAACGTTGATGAGTTCAATGAAAGCAAAACGGTTAAAATATTTTCTCGAGATCCCCTTGACTTTTCTTTTTTCCGGGACATTAAACCCGTATTTAAATCTTACGGGTGTTGAAGTTTTAATAACACAAATATGTGTGCTATTTGGTTTAGATACGCCTACCAATAATAGTTTTTCAAGGGAACACAAACATATGTTTAATATATTTTTCAAGAATTATTTGATATTTATAAAATCTATCATGGGGGAAGCCACAATCCTCTACAAGTCAATTATTTACGGCGGGTTCTAGTTCTAGTTCTAGTGGTCATCGCAAAAACCGAACCGACTTAATGACAAATTTAATGAACGAGGTTTTAAATGAATCTAGTAAAAAATATAGATTTAATAATAGGGATTTGGGTGAATTAAATATTTACATACGTACTAATTTTATTGATACATGCACCATGACCATCGAAACTTTTGAACAAATAGATTTATTAGACTTTTTGGAAAAAAAACAACTTCAATTCTCGGTTTTGGCGTCTATGGCTCGTAATATACTAACAATCCAAGCTAGTACCGTAGATTCGGAGTTCGCTTTTTCTTTTAGTGGCAGGATCATTTCGGTACGTCAAACAAGACTAACGACGGAGTCGGTGGAGTGCTGCATATGCTTGAAGGATTATTTGGATTTGGATAACGTTCAAAGAATTCAAGACCAAACATCACTTGAGGCGGATATGGGACATGTTGAAGCAAATATAGAAGAAAACGAACAAGAAATGGGACTAAGTACGCTGGTAACCACAACCGACGATGATGCTAGTAGTGTCGAAGGGCCCCACATTACGACGATGATGAAGAATACGACATCGACGACCTCGATGATCCAACGACTCTTAACCGACTTGAAAAGTACAAGACTCTTCAATACAATTAATGGGATGAGGGGAATACGAATATTTAATAAGTGTATTTTTTTTATAATTGATGTAATTAATTCGAAAGTATGAATAAAACGTATTTTTAAAGTGTATTTGAGTGATCCAAATTTATTTTTTAAAGTTTATTAATTGATGTAATTAATTATATTTTAAATTTTTTATTTAAAATAAAATAAAATAACCCTTAACCGGTTTTGGGCCCAGCCCGTAACCGAACCGGGACCGGTTACCCTTAACCGATTAATTATAACCTTACCCGGTTACGGCCCTTACTGTTTCGACCCGATGACCGATTGGGTCTAGCCCGGCCCGATCCGAAATTTGGCCACCTCTAATGTGGAGTGTACACTCACAAATGTTGTTTCTATCACCTTAGATCAATGAAAGGCGGTGGTCAAGGGAGGTCGCGCCCCTTTGGGGGGGTCCAAGGGGCAACGCCCCGAGGTCTATGGATTTAAAAAAGAGTCTTACTTAGGAATTTTAAGTTTTGGGATGAGTCGGACGAATTTTAGAATGTTGGAAATCTTTTTTGAAATTGTTCTGAACTTAGTGAAATTTTGACCAAGTATAAGTTCAAAGACAATATCAGAGTTTCTGAGCCTTATGCTCAGAGTTCTGATTTTCACTAAAGTTCCTAAGTGTCGAGGGTCAGAGCTTCTGGTCCTTGTGATCAAAGCTCTGGCCTCTAGACCTTCGGGGTCTATTATCCGTATGATCAGAGCTCTGAACTTCTACTTCGTGATGCTTCTGACTCAGAGCCTCTGAGTCAGTTGTAACAGTCTTATAATCTTATATGTAAGCAGTTGTAACTGTTGTATAGTTACATATTAATTGTTTAAGCGTCTGTAACAATCGATCTCTCATATAAATACACAAACCGTTGATCTGGTGATACAAATATACAAATTTGTGTCTTGATTCATGTATGAAATTTCTACATTATCCCAGTACTAATTTCATACAAACCTAAGCTATTATAGGGACAAAATATAGTGTTTGGAAAGTGTCTTTCTATACATGATCCGGAAATCTATCTAAGTATCATCAAACCACAAAAACCTAGATTCCTCAACGCTTATTGAAACATTACCTGAAGTAGTTTTTTTTACACCATTTTCCGTCAACACACCCATCGAACTAGATAGTCTCAACTTGTCCAACAAACCCATTACGGTTATAAAGCAATGCCACTCGTTTTTGAAATATTTAAAGAACCTTGTTTTAGAAGTATAATTGTTCTTATCTATAGTACATATTCCACGTTACATTGTCACACATTAGAAAGCAAAAAAACATTTGACTTGTAAATAATAACTTAACTTATATTCCAATAAGATTGAACTTAGAACTTTATCATGAATTTTTTTGACCAAGAGTTTCCACTTTGAATTACATTGATAGAGTTGTGAGTTGTGACTCTTTGATTGTGATCACAAACATTGACCGGGAACCATTATATCATGGAAATGGAAATTGTGTTCAAATCAAAATATTCCAAAGTGTCTTTGTTGAATAGAAAAATAGGCTTTTATTATATACTATTTTGTATTTTTGTGTAACTTTTTTGTTCTTATTTTATTTTAAATAAAAGTTAGATGGCATTTTACTAAATTATGAAGCATTTATTTATATATTTAAAATGTAACACTCCTAAAATTTGAAAATAGCAGACAATAAAACTTCAAAAAATCCATTTAAATACATAGTTCGAAATAACAAATATCTAAAGCTACAAGAGAATAAACACTGCAACATGTATCAGAGTTCAAACAGAACTATCTAGTCTCACAAACGGGAACAAAGTCTGTCAGATGTTACTAAAACCACCAATTCTGCTATCTTCTCAAAACTGGATGACGTCTCTAAAGTCATCCTACCAGAACTTCTACCAAGCTCCACTCGTCACTCAGATTCATCTAAGACCTAATATACATGTCAAAAGAAAAAATGTTAGGCTTAACGTCTAATGAGTTAAAACAGTTCTCGTCATATAAATCATAAAACACTTAAAACAAATATTTTATTCTAAAAACGACCATCCCTGAAATAGTAGTTATGAAAAGGCTTTAATTACAAACCATGTTATTTTCATTACCAAGTATCACTTTATAAATAAAAATTCACCATCCAATTTCCCCAAAACACACCCACAAGTTATTTCATCAAAATACTATTTAGAGTAAACTTCAATTTTGGTCCCTGAGGTTTGTTGATTTCTTTGAAAGAGGGAGTTGTGGTTTTATAATTCAAGTTTTGGTCCTCATAATTTGGATTTTGCTCTGAAAGAGGGATCTGACCACTAACACCGTTAAAAAGCTCTGTTAGAGCCAGGAGCAAAATCGTCCAACCATGTTTTTGTCCTCTTTTTGCATTTTTTTGTTTCTCCGGTTTTTTTTTTTTTTTTTTTTTTTGTAAAAAAAGCATCAACTCACAAGGACCAACTTGTAATTAACTATATATATTGTTGGGAACTGAAGAAAAACTCAAGTATGAAAGAAAGCAATGATTTCTTACAAAAACCATTCCCTGATGAGCAAGAAACTCCAGAGAAGGAAACAACAATTGGTGAAAGTCTAAGGACTTTAAAAAGAACAAAGATGATTGCCAGGAGAAAGCCTACAAAGAAGCCTAGATTAGTGGAAGAAGAGGCTGAAAAGGTTGCTGAAGAAGAAGAGGCACCTGAGTCATCTACAATGAAAGAACCTGCAAGTACTGAGGATGTCAAGATGTACATGGTTGTGATGGACAAAGTGCCTGAACCAATTGCAGCAGAACCTGTAGGAGTTAAACCTCCTGAAGTCATTCACTGGGATGTTTTGAAAGTAGATGGCAAGGAATATATCAGACTGAAGAGAAAAGATGAAAAGTATGAAGTCTACAGTACTTGGGCTAAAATTGTCAGAACATGCTCAAGGTCTGATATTGAAGAAATGTTTGATATAGGGATGAAGTTGTATGCAGATCAGTTGAAAGCTCCAGGAATTTCAATTACAAAACTGGTGATGGAGTATCTGTGTATGATGTTCAAACCTGATGAAGTGGAGGAAATCATAAGGAGTGTTTTTCAAGCAGTTACCAATTGGACTTTGTATGAAACTAGTGGCATATATTCTGTGACTTTGGATAGAAATCACATTGAATACTTCCTAGTGGATAAAGTATACAACCATAGCAGATTGAAACTTCATTTAATGTTGAAGAAGAAGCTTGGATGTGGTGAAAATTCAGAAATGGCTAAATATTTGATCCAAAGAACAATTAATCAAAGTTTGGGATTGGATGCAAATACTGGAATTTAGGTCATGATGAAGTTTTGGGAGCATCTTGAAGAAGATATGAAGAACTTGACTTCTTTTCCTAAAAGTCAAGTTAGGGGGAGATTGTTGGGAACTGAAGAAAAACTCAAGTATGGTTAATGCTGCTAGTTCAAAATTACTACTGCTAGAAGACTTAAAGGTTAGTACTGCTGAGTGTTACTACTGCTAGTACTATTAATACTGCTAGTCAAAGTTAGTGCTGCTTGAACAAAGTTAGTACTGCTTAGCTAGTTAGTACTGCTAGTGGTTAGTACTGCTTAGTAGTTAATACTGCTAGAAGGAAGTTAATGCTGCTGAAGATTAATATTGCTTATATGATGAAGATTCGTATGAAAGGATATACATGGAAGCTTAGAGATATACATAGAAGATATACTGAAGATATTTTATTTATTGTAATTATCTTTGTATTCAGTATATATATTGTATTGTTTAGAATAGTTAGATAACTTTTGTTTTTCATTCTTTTAGAGAGAAAATCAACCTCAAGGCATAGATCCTAATTCTAGAGAAGTATAATTCGTATTGGTGTGTCTGTTCATCAATATTGAGGTTGAGTGAGTAATCTTGTAACTTCAAAGCATTCAATAAAAGCTTACAGTTTGTTATTCATATTTTCTGTGTTGATTTACTGTTTCATTGAATATCAAAGTGTTATTCCGCAAACTTCTTTGATATTGTTTCCGAGAATTAATTCTTGTTGAGAATTCGATCCTGACATATATATATATATATATATATATAACTAGAGTGGATTCAAATGAAAACTCATATTTCATTGTGCACATGAGGACAAATCTTAACCATTGATCAAAACTTAGAAAACTAATCAATGGTTAATACATAATAAGGTTAATTGGGAAGTGATTAAGGACAAAATTGTAATTTTGAATCAACGCCTACCTTCTTTGCCTTTTTATTTTTATTTTTAATTAAAAAAAATTTACCCCCTTAAACTTTAAAATAATTTATCTTAAAAATTACTAATATTTCAATCAAACAAATTACATCAAAAAAAAAAGAATTTCGTGCTCTTCGATATGACATCCATCTCGATATAGTTTTTTTTTTTTCGTTTTAACCGTTTTTTACGTGAAATTCTATATACGTGTTATATTCATTATGAATATGCATGGACGTCTTCGGGTGTCCACATTCAGTACGAATAACAAAGGTGAACGTTCATTCATTATTCATGATGAATAATACCGTATGCAGGATGAATAATACAATATTCAGGAATTTTTTCGTTTTAACCGTTTTTTACGTGAAATTCTATATATGTGTTATATTCATTATGAATATTCATGCACGTCATTGGGTGTCCACATTCAGTATAAATAACAAAGGTGAGCATTCATTCACTATTCATGATGAATAATACAGTATTCAGGATGAATAATACACGAATCCATGATTCATGTATTATTTATCATGAATCGTGTATTATTCACCCTGGATGTTCTATTATTCATCCTGAATGATACATTATTCATGATGAATAATATATTAATGACCCGTGAAAGTGTAGACACATGACGCACTCTCTTTTGTTTTCCAGTTCACAACCGAAATTTGGTTTAATTCATTATGAATATGTATGCGCATATCCGGATGTCCCACATTCAGTACGAATAACAAATGTAAACGTTCATTCATTATTCATGATGAATAATATAGTATTCAGGATGAATTACACAACATTAATGACGAATAATACACGAATTCATGAATCGTGAATTATTCACCCTGAATGTTGTATTATTCATCCTGAATGATACATTATTCATGATGAATAACACATGAATGACCTGTGAAGATGTGGAGACGTGACACACTCTCTTTTGTTACCCGATTCACAACAGAATTACTCGATAGGTTCTCGATCCGTCTTGATGGGTGTTGGGTTACGGTGCTGAATAAACGTGATGTCTTACGACGTTGAAGAAAATGTTGAAGAAGGTAATGTCGAGTTACATACTTACGGTGTCGAGGCGTTGTACAAACTTGAACATAAATATTCATGATGAATAAAACATATAAATATATATATAGCATTTCACGTAAAAAAACGGTTAAAACGACAAAAAAAACTATATCGAGATGGATGTCATATCGAAGAGCACGAAATTCTCGTTTTTTTGATGTAATTTGTTTGATTAAAATATTAGTAATTTTTAAGATAATTTATTTTAAACTTTAATTGGGTAAAAAGTTTTTAATTAAAAAAGAAAATAAAAAGTCAAATATGGTAGGCGTGTGTTTAAATTTTCTTCCAATTTTACCCCTAAATATTTTAAAATTAAAAACTCTATTTAATATGAGTTGTTGGATCAAAAGAGATCGAGTGGCTGAGATTTGTTCTCATGTGTACAATGAAAAATGAGTTTTCATTTGAACTTTCTCTTAACTATATATATATATAGAGAGAGAGAGAGAGAAAGAGGGGAAAGTTCAAATGAAAACTCAATTTTTATTGTGCACGTGAGGACAAATCTCAGTCACTCCATCTTTATTGATCCAACAACTCATATTATATAAAAATTTTAATTTTAAAATGATTAGGGGTAAAAATGGAAGATAATTTAAACTCACGCCTACCATATTTGACTTTTTATTTTTTTTAATTAAAAACTTTTACCCAATTAAAATTTAAAATAAAATATCTTAAAATTTACTAATATTTTAATCAAACAGATTACATCAAAAAAACGAGAATTTCATGCTCTTCGATATGACATTCATCTCGATATAGTCTTTTTGTTGTTTTAACCTTTTTTACGTGAAATGCTATATATGTGTTATATTTATTATAAATATTTATGTATGTTCAAGTATGTACAACATATCGACACCGTAAGTTTGTATAGTAACTCGACATCATCTTCTTCAACACTTTCTTCAACGTCGTAAGACATCACGTTTCTTCAGCACCGTAACCCAACACCTATCAAGACGAATCGATAACCTATCAAGTAATTCTGTTGTGAATCGGGGAACAAAAGAGAGCGTGTCACGTCTCCACATCTTCACGGGTCATTTATGTATTATTCATCATGAATAATACACCATTCAGGGTGAATAATTCACGATTCATGAATTCGTGTATTATTCATCATGAATGCTGTGTAATTCATCCTGAATATTGTATTATTCATCATAAATAATAAATGAACGTTCACATTTGTTATTCATACTAAATGTGAGACATTCGGGGATGCGCATACATTTCATAATGAATTAAACCAAATTTCGGTTGTGAATTGGGAAACAAAAGAGAGTGCGACATGTGTCTACACCTTCACGGGTCATTTATATATTATTCATCATGAATAATGTATCATTCAGGATGAATAATACAACATTCAGGGTGTAATACATGGTTCATGATAAATAATACATGAATCATGAATTCGTGAATTAATCATCCAGAATACTGTATTATTCATCATGAATATTGAATGAACGTTTACCTTCGTTATTCATACTGAATGTGGACACCTGAGGACGTGCATGCATATGCATAATGAATATAACACATATATAGAATTTCACGTAAAAAACGGTTAAAACGAAAAAAAAAACTATATCGAAATTGATGTCATATCGAAGAGCATGAAATTCTCGATTTTTTGGTGTAATTTGTTTGATTAAAATATTACTGATTTTTAAGATAATTTATTTTAAAGTTTAAGGAGGTAAAATTTTTTTAATTAAAAAATAAAATAAAAAGTCAAATAAAGTAGGCGCTGAGTCAAATTTCCAATTTTGTCCTTAATCCCTTCTCAATTAACCTTATTATGTATTAACCATTTATTAGTTTTCTAAGTTTTGATCAATGGTTAAGATTTGTCCCCATGTACACAATGAAAGATGAGTTTTCATTTGAACCTACTCCTATATAACTATATAACTATATATATATATAACTATATATATATATACACACACGAACACACCGCTACTCCGGCTAAACTCCGACCAAACTCCGCCCCAAATCACAACAGGGACCAAATAACTCTAATCTTTTCTATAATGTCTTTATTGTGATTTCTTGAGTTGTTAATCTTGAATTTTAATCTTATTCTGTTTGTCCATTAGGTTTTAATCGAAACTAGATTTGGGTTTCTTATAGAAAAGAGTGGAAATTAGAGGTCGATTGGTTTGGGAATTCTAAGAAAATGACGAAACAAAAAGTGGTGGCCGGAGAAGCGAAATCCGGTATAGATATGGCGATAACGGTTGTGCCAAAGGCGTTATTCACGACGGAGGTGAAGAAACCGTCGTTGATGCCAGAAGGGTGGAATCGATGAGAGCTTATTCTCTGAGAATCATCGGCAACATTATTAATAGAGAATCGATTGCATCAATGGAGAATCGATTGGTCCAGGAAGAAAAAAGATGGAACTTTGGTCTCCATCGATTACATCAATCCGTATCCAGGAATAAAAACGATCGAACCTTGGTCTCCATCGATTACATCAATAGAGAATCGATTGGTCCAAAATCATTCGAGGGAGGTGTAATTCCGGTGTTGACGCTCCGACGACCGATGATGTGAAGAACCACAAGCGGTTGACTAGATGTAGCGATGTGAAGAACCTTGGTCTCCATCGATGCCAAAGGCGAAACTTCTTACCGGCAACATTATTAACCTTCAACCTCTTCTCCGTCGTAGCCTCACTTATTCCGACCACTTTCTTCCTCCGACTAGACGCCGTTATATTCATACTTATATTTCCATTTCCATTTCTCAAATCATCTCTCGAACGAGTCTCGATTGTAACCTCATTAACCAACTTCCTCCGACGATGAAAGGTGGTGCTGGAGAAAAAATAGAAGACAGGTTTATTGATTTATGAGGTTTGTTGATTTAGAGTAAACTCCAATTTGGCATCCCTGTTGTTCATGTCGATTTCATTGTGAAATGTAACGCTGTTTGTGATGAGATCGAACTCGCATTCGAATTTTTTCTGGTAATTCCTCAATAAATTCCTTGCTGCTTCTTCAATCCATCGGTTTTTCTCACTAGAATGCATTTTGAGTTCGTCGGTGATAGGATATATAGTTATATATATATATATATATAGTTAATTACAAATTGGTCCCTGTGAATTGATGTTTTTTTACAAAAAAAAAACAAGACAAACAAAAAAAGTGCAAAAAGAGGACAAAAACATGGTTGGACGATTTTGCCCTTGGCTCTAACGGAGCTTTTTAACGGTGTTAGTGAACAAATCCCTCTTTTAGAGCAAAATCCAAACTATGAGGACCAAAACTTGAATTATGAAACCACAGGTCCCTCTTTCAAAGAAATCAACAAACCTCAGGGACCAAAATTGGAGTTTACTCTACTATTTATATAAATAAAGTGGTACGTTTCAACACCGAAAGTACGGGTAAGGGAATACCCGAAAATAACACATTCCGGTGACGAGGGAGACCTGATTCCATCGAATGTGGCGGAACACATAGTTAAGCCACTAATCAACGTTCGCGAGATTCACTACAGGTCATGGATCCCCGTATACGGCTCCTCTGAGCAACCACCGCAAGATACCCAAATGACTCTAATGTCTACTCGACCTCTAGATGAGTGTCACCACAAACATCACAAGTCCCCATATTCGGCTCACCGTTGGCACCACCGTAAGACTTAGCTCCGTATACGACTCTCCAAGAGCACCACCACAAGTTTACATAAAAACATGACTTGGGGACCACTCACTAGACTCAAACATGGACACCAAGACGCCATGATGAACAAAACGACTCCTATGCCTATGTATCCATTGCATTACAGTCTAAACATTACATGACTCCAAATGAATGGACTAATGCATTCAGAACATGTAATAACCAACATTTGTGCAATAATTACATTTCCATAAAATACTCCACATTGAGCCATTTAATACCGATCAACATCCCAAAACTCATTTGAGTAGCAAACAAGGCATAAGGCATCATAAACTCTTGGCAAAATAAATAACCCAAGATGGCTACACAAGTCGAAGTACAATTTTCCCAAAATTTGCATTTTCCCAAAGTATGGTTGGGCAAAGGCCCAAACCATAAAGTTTTCAATTTCCCAATATTCATAAGGTCAAAGAATAACCGTTTCCAATAACTCACACCTTTAAAGTAAAAAGGGATTAAAATTTCAACATCCCAAAACTCGTAAGTTGGGTAAAATGTTGATCCAAACTCTCTCAGTGATTTGATAAAGACCCTTTTCTGTACTTAGTAAAAATTACGTTTAATATGTATTAGTGTTTCACTATCAGCGATCAAACTGAGTCTGTTCAGTTATCGCTGATAGTCTTTCTTATAAACATTTAATATGTATGTGTTTCACTATCAGTGATCAAACTGAGTCTGTTCAGTTATCGCTGATAGTTCTGATGTAAACAGTAACGTACTCCCTGAAGACAAGTCTCGCGTCAACAGATGTTCATAGCTGAATCGAAGACGAAGCTGCTGAACAAAGAGAAGTCTACTAGTGACCTGATGCGGATATCAGTGAAGCAAAGACAACTCTACTTATACGCGAAGAAACATGAGGAAAGCTTCAACGATCGCTGAACTATTGATATCTCTGAAGAAAGAGATATTCAGCGATCAAATGATCACAAAGCTTATACCTCAAGTTTCCTTTTGTCTTACCTTGCACAACTCAGTACGATGTGTCAGAAAGGACATGCCTCTGCCACAATTCGTACAACAACTCTGTCAACTACACTGTTCATGATCCGGCCGAAAGCATGTCTCCCAAAGTCAGACTTCCAAAGCCAATCAGTGAACGCCACGTGTAAAGTGCCCTGCCATGCATTTAATGCATAGGGTATAAATAAGAAGATCACCCCTCCATCTGAGGGAGTGCTCAATCCTTGAACTCCAAATTAAAACCTTTGTTTTCTATATTCCTTAATCCCCCATTCTCTAAAATTCTTGTGCAACCATCTTAGTGTTTCTTAAGTTTGTTTAGATTGAGTCTGTCTTAATCTTATTCCGCAACAAACTTGTAAATTGTGTTTGATTTATCAATAAACAATTTATTAAACTTTAAATTTTATGTGTTTGTATTCAACCCCCCCCCCCTTCTACAAACTTGTTAAGCACCTTCGGGACCAACAAGTGGTATCAGAGCAGACTGTTTAATCTGATAAACAAGATCTTGCTTTATTCTCTTCCTTGCTGTTCTAAATGACACTTAACACAAACACTAACTACTATGATAATGGTTCACTTTCTAAACCTCCTCGATTTAGCAGAGATAACTTTTCTCTATGGAAAAATCGAATGATGCTATTTCTTGAAGGTGCTGATCCTACTATACCTGAGTATATAGAAAATGGACCCTATGAACCTGTTAGAATTATAGCTGCAGTTCCCGCTACTGCCACCACTGAAGCTGTCCCTGAATGCTATGTCGTTAAGGAAATAAGACAGTGGAGTGATGAAGACAAAAAGAAAGTAGGTATAGATGCAAGAGCAAATACCATTATCTCAATGGCTCTGCCTGATGAAGTTTTTCATTCCATCATGCATCTGAAAACTTCTAAAGAAATGTGGGAAACCATATGTGTTCAATATGAGGGCACCACTGAAATCCAAGAAACTCGAAAGATTAACTTGGTAAGACAGTATGAAAGTTTCATCGCTGGTAAGAATGAATCTCTCTCTACGTTCATCAGCGGTTTAACTGCTTAATCATTGATCTAAGAACAGTTGGTAGGACCTATTCTAATTCTGAGGTCCTAACAAAATTCTTAGAATGTCTTCCTGAAAGCTGGGACAGTTATTCAATATGTCTTAAGCTGACAAAAGACTTAAATTCTCTTTCTCTCAGCACTCTGTATGGAATATTGCTCAACTATGAGCAATCGAATCTTTTAAAGAAGAATCTTGTAAAAGATTCTAAAGACTCCAAAAGCACTCCTGTTGCTTTAGTCTCTTCAGAGATAATTCCATCTCAGCGATCTACTCTCACCATCACTGAGTTAGATTCTGAATCTGAGGATCTATCAGACCCTGATCTTTCAGAGTTCGATGAATCCTTAGCACTCTTGACAAACTCTTTTAAGAGATTTGCAAGAAAGAGCAATTTCCGAAGAAATAAGCCTCTCTCTCACTGAAAAGCCAAAATCAACTCCTATTGATAAGGCTACTGCCACTTGCTATAACTGTGAAAATATTGGATACTTTGCTAGTGAGTGCAGGTCTAAAAAGGTCTTCAAGCCTTCTACCTCTAGAAGATCCAGTGATGACAAATACCTAAAGCTGAAGAACAAATATCAAAAGCTGAAAAGCTACAAGCGAAAAGGTAAAGGTCTCATCGTTGAAGAACATGACTGGGCTGAATCAGAAGAATCAAGTTCTGATGAAGAAGAAGTTGTTAATCTTTGCCTCATGGCTGAGATTAAAGAAGAAGTGGAAGAAGCATCTGAACCTTCCATGAGCTACATATCATCTCAGGTATCTATCTCTACTAATCCCTCTCTGCCTGAAGCTGAGAGAAGTCGCGCTGTTGATGTGCTGACGATTGATCTTTATAATGCTCTAAACGACAAAACTCAAGCTGAGAACAAAAATGTTCATTTAACTCAAGAGCTAGAAAAATGTCATGAAAAGATCAGTGAACTAACTCTTTTAGAATCAATTCTATCCCTGTTATTCTTCTAATTCTATCCCTGAGGAAAAATCCAAAGGCTCTAAGTCTGTGGATAAAGGAAAATCCATTCTTCGTCCTCAGAAGGCTACCAAGAAAGCAAAGCTGAAAGTTCCTTCTAAACCTTCAGTGAATCAATCCTCTAGCTTTGTGATAGAAATCTTCGATCTATGTCCTCCAAAGCTAAAGTTTGACCTTAAACCCACGAGATTTGAAGAAATAAAAATTCCTCCTAGATCTCATGAGAAAAGCATTCTTGGACCTGGCCTTGCTCATCTTAAACTTGCAAAACCTTCTACTTCTGGTCCTAAAACCATTTTCAAATATAGAAAATGCTATCACTGTGGTTTTACTGACCATATTGCAAGCAAATGTCCAACTGCCACTAAAGCTGATAAATCAGCTAAAGTGAAGATGAATGCCTCCAAGGCTGAAAAGGTCACTAAAGCTGAAAAATCGACCAAGATGAAGTATACCACTAAGGTTAAGAAATTAACCAAAGTGAAGATTACCACTGAAGCTGAATCTTCATCTGCTGTGAAGATTACTGAACCTTCCATCTCCACTAACCCAAAAGGACCCATTGAAAAGTAGGTACCAAACAACGCTTAATATTCCTTATGTGTGCAGGGATCAAAGGGCATCTGGTATCTCGATAGTGGATGTTCTCGTCATATGACTGGACAAAAAGATCTGCTCACTGAATACAAGGAAGAGAAAGGTCCCTCTGTGACCTTTGGTGAAAATGGATATACCCGAGGGTTTGGTGTTCTCAGCAATGGAACAACTACCTTTCGAAGAGTCGCTTATGTAGATGGACTGAAGCACAATCTTCTAAGCATCAATCAGCTATGTGACAAAGACTATGAAGTTCTCTTTTCTAAGAAAGCATGTTCAGTGGTAAATGAGAAAGGAAAACTTGCTCTCAGTGGTTATCACAGAGAAAATGTCTATGTAATAGATATGGACTCTACTACCACTGAAAACTTATGTTTTCTCTCTAAAGCCTCTTCTGATGTCAACTGGCTATGGCACAAAAGGCTCTCTCATCTAAACTTCAAAACCCTGAATTCTCTCTCTTCTAAGGAACTGGTTTCTGGTCTTCCTCAGCACTCATATGCTAAAGAATCTCTCTGCTCAGCATGTGAAAAAGGAAAACAAACAAAAGCTAGTTTCAAATCTAAACAAGTTTCCTCAGTGACAAGTTCTCTTCAGCTCTTACATATGGATCTGTTTGGCCCTGTCAATATCCAATCAATAGCTGGAAAGAAATATACACTTGTCATTGTAGATGAATTCTCTCGCTATACCTGGGTTATCTTTCTTCGCTGTAAGAGTGATACTCCAGAAGAACTAATATCTTTTGTTAAAAAGATGGAAGTGCTGAATAATCTTACTGTTCGTTCAATAAGAAGTGATCATGGAACTGAATTTAAAAACAGCTCTCTGAACAATTTCTTTGAAAACAAGGGAATTTCTCATAACTTCTCTTCAGTAAGAACACCTCAGCAAAACAGAGTCGCTGAAAGAAGAAACAGAACGATCATTGAAGCTGCTAGATCAATGCTCAGCGATTCTCACCTCCCTACTCAATTTTGGGCGGAAGCTGTAAACACTGCATGTTTTACTCAAAACAGATCGCTAATAGTAAAGCGATTTGGAAAGACAGCTTATGAACTCTTTCATGGAAGAAAGCCCTCTATCAGCTTCGCTCCCGACTCTCTCTCTCCTCACTTCTTCGACTTCAGCGGCCATGCAGGAGGTTCCTTCTTCTGCTATCCCTGCGGCTACCCCTTCCAAACGACCATCAACTGGCTCCCTTGGTCCTTCGAAGAAGGCCAAGGTGACCAAGGAGAAAGCTACTTCTAGCTCAATCCCTAAGGATGTTTATCAACAAACTTCCTTGGATGCATTCGTGGGTCTCTCCTCCACACCCTCAGCGATACCCACTTCAACCGTGCCAGCGATCTCGGTCGCTGTCACAACAACAGTGACACAACCTACAATCTTAGTTCAACAACAACCTGAGGTAACTACCCCTATCCCTACATCTTCTATCCCCGTCTCTAGTCCTTCTATTTCTTTGATCTCTAACCCTCCATCTTTCTCACAACCACAGTTTGGACCCATAGGACCTGAACATCAATCTTTTGAGGAATCGATGCAGTTCTACAAAATTTTTGATAATTCAGGTACACCTATAACCTTAAACACTTCTCCCAACTCACCATATAAGCCTGTTTCTCAAAAACTAACTTATATTTCAGGTCCTAGTTTGGCGACTATTGACACCAATGTCAACAGTTTGAGTGCAAAGGTGGAGTCTCTGACTGTCTCTCTCAACAACACCATCAGCGCTGTTCATACCTCTGGTGAAACACTGCAGACGCTCACAGCTCAGTGTGCCTCCAAAGCTGACGTTTCTCAAATCGCTACTCTCCAAGAAGCGATTGCCAAAGTCAGGGAAGACTCACAGCAACAGTTTGCAGCCCTGACTACAAAGGTTGAATTCTGTGAAGTTCTTCTTCAGCAAATCCTGACTCACCTGAAGGCACCAGCTCCGACTCCTACTCCCTCATTCACAGAGAACGATCGTACCTCACTAGACATTGCCGTGGAGTTCATTCATCAGGCTACGTCAGATCTTCCTGTGATTGAAGGTCGTCTGGACAGTTTGGAGACTGAAGTTCAGGTATTGGCCGCTGCAAAAGCTTCGTCTCCTTCCAAAGATCTCTCCCTCGATGATAATGACAAAGAGGGGGAGAAAGCAGCTGAAGAAAATACGGAGTTCGAAGTTGTTGCTGAGGTCCAACTGGAAACTCCCTCTCAGGTTGAGGAGGAGATAGCTACTGAAAAAGCCCCTCCTACCATCGATGAGTTAATCGATGAAGAGGAAGAGGACGACGATGAAGATGAAGACCTTGATCTTGAAGATCAAGAGGAAGAACCTCATCAAGATGATGATGATGACGATGAAGAAGATCAATCTCTATGGTGTTCTTCAACCGTCACCTCATCAGCGATAGCTTCGAAAGAAGTTATCAAAGTAGGGGGGAGCCATGGAACATCTTCAGGAACCCCTTCCCAAAGCAAAGGTGCTACTGCTGAGGGAAGCCTGAAGATGACTTCACTATCTGAGGAGAATCCTTCTCAGGTATGCCTTTCCCTCGTTCCTTTATCCTTCTATAAAAATCCCACCCCTGTTTCTTTCTAGCCTTTATCTCTCTTCTTCCATAAAAATAAACTAACCTTCTTCATTTTCTGACCAAACAGTTCTCTCCCCTTCTTAAGGGTAAAGAGCTCCAAATAATCCCAACTGCTGAAGCTGATGAAAAGATAATCCCAATCTCTGTAAGAGAGATTGATGAAGAGGATGAAGAAGATGAGTCCCTGCAACATCCACGGAGGCCCTCTAGACCACTTCATTGGTCAGAGGAAGAGATAAAGAAAATAACGGAGATGATCTCTCATCTGGAGAGTCAACGACTGAAGATCCCCTCTCAATCAACAAATCTAGAGTTCCTGACTGAAGCTGAAATTGAAGAATCCGTCAGGGCTGTGAAGCTGATCGCTGACTGTCAAAGAGATGCCACTTTGGCTCTCAAAATTCAGTCTTCTCAAGTCAAAGACAAGAAACTGAAGAAGAAACCAGTTGAAGTCCAGGCTGCTCTGTTGAAAGAAATTGAAGAGGAACGCTCTAAAGCTCTAGTGGTCAGCGATAGTTCAGTCGACTGGTGCAAACATAAACTCGACAATCGCTCTGACCCAAGGAAGATTGTTTCAGTCGCTATCTCTGGAAGAAAGAAGAAGGACAAAGTTTCTGTCACTATGGAGATTACCAGAGAGGATGGAAGGAGCAAGGCAATGTTTGTTTCAAAGCTGGAAAGCCTCGGCTATATGGAATGGCTCGAGTTCAAAGACGCACTGAAGAAATCAAAGTCAATCTACAGAGGCTATGTTGAAGGGATAAATGATGCTCTCATCAATAGAGTCGCTGCAATATTAAAGGTGCCGTCTGCTCTTCCTTCTAAGCCAAAGCAGATCAGAAGAAAGCCTGTCTTCTCCTCCTCTGAAAATGTCGCGGTGATCAGGAATGAAACCTCCATCAAATTTTCAAGAGAAGCTCTGTTCGGTCCTCCTCCTGATCTTTCAGTTCTGGATCTATCACTGCCTCCTGGTGGACCATATGTTGCGGGACAAGTACTCGAAGAACCTTTTGGAATCTTCTTTAGAGATGACGAGGAACAACTCAGATTTCAAAGAATCTCTAAAATCCCTATCTGTCCCCTCGGTCTTCTCAAGGATCTCATGTGCTTATGGTGTGATCCCTCTCCTGCTGCTGAGCAAATCAAAGTGATCATTAGCAAATAATCTTTAGAACAAAAGCAAAAAGGAGAAGATATACCTGAGTATTTGATCAATCCTCCTAAATCCTCCTTAGATAGCTGATAGATTAGTTTTCTTCTTGTAATATATTAGTTTAAACTTACAGTAGTTAGTACATCACTTGTACTTGTAATTTTCATACCTTGTAATTCTTTTCTTGGATAAATGAAAATTTCAGTGAAGTACTTAACTCTATCAGTACTGTAAAAGATCCCTCAAAATAGTAATTGGGACATGTATGTTATGAGTCCTGATTATTCCATCATTTTGAATTATAAAGTAATTTTCTTCGGTTACTTTGTCATTATCAAATAGGGGGAGATTATTGATCCAAACTCTCTAAGTGATTTGATAAAGACCCTTTTCTGTACTTAGTAAAAATTACGTTTAATATGTATTAGTGTTTCACCATCAGCGATCAAACTGAGTCTGTTCAGTTATCGCTGATAGTCTTTCTTATAAACATTTAATATGTATGTGTTTCACTATCAGTGATCAAACTGAGTCTGTTCAGTTATCGCTAATAGTTCTGATGTAAACAGTAACGTACTCCCTGAAGACAAGTCTCGCGTCAACAGATGTTCATAGCTGAATCGAAGACGAAGCTGCTGAACAAAGAGAAGTCTACTAGTGACCTGATGCGGATATTAGTGAAGCAAAGACAACTCTACTTATACGCGAAGAAACATGAGGAAAGCTTCAGCGATCGCTGAACTCTTGATATCTCTGAAGAAAGAGATATTCAGCGATCAAATGATCACAAAGCTTATACCTCAAGTTTCCTTTTGTCTTACCTTGCACAACTCAGTACGATGTGTCAGAAAGGACATGCTTCTGCCACAATTCGTACAACAACTCTGTCAACTACACTGTTCATGATCCGACCGAAAGCATGTCTCCCAAAGTTAGACTTCCAAAGCCAATCAGTGAACGCCACGTGTAAAGTGTCCTGCCATGTATTTAATGCATAGGGTATAAATAGGAAGATCACCCCTCCATCTGAGGGAGTGCTCAATCCTTGAACTCCAAATTAAAACCTTTGTTTTCTATATTCCTTAATCCCCCATTCTCTGAAATTTTTGTGCAACCATCTTAGTGTTTCTTAAGTTTGTTTAGATTGAGTCTGTCTTAATCTTATTCCGCAACAAACTTGTAAATTGTGTTTGATTTATCAATAAACAATTTATTAAACTTTAAATTTTATGTGTTTGTATTCAACCCCCCCTTCTACAAACTTGTTAAGCACCTTCGGGACCAACATAAAATCCCAAAGCAACCCATAACCAATTAATCGTCCACAAAATCCCAACTCTTGAGGTCAATCCATGAAAACATTTGTAACCCAATTTACAAATATTAGAACCAATGAAATATATTACCCAAATTCTTCAAGTATCAAATAAATCCTTGTTAGTGGTTCAACATCGTTGTTGGTGGCCAAAACGCCAATTATCATATCGTAAACCATTTATAAACATTTAACAACCCAATATGCTCAAGAATACCAAAATCACAAAACTCATTAAATATAAAGTGAGCACATAAAAGTATGTCCAAAACTCAAAATATTTGTATTTTGACATGTATATAGTTTTGTAAAGCAATTAGAACTCACCTTGCTAGATTTAGACTAAATCTAGATTTTACCTACAAACTTGAGTTATTTAGATGAAATCTTGAATTCTTCCACTAGCTCCAAGTTTTCCACAACAAACCTTAGCTACAAACATTTCTAAGTTAAACCAATTTCCAACAAATGGAAAGGAAAGATAACCATAAAACCCTAATTTCTTAGGTGTCACTAATATGACCTCAAATCCCAAAGCACCAAAAGAATGGAAAAAAAATTAGGTTTGGTAAAACCCTAAAAACTTAAGAATCCTTGAAATGGGAATGAAGGTGAATAACTCTTAGTGTAGCTTCCAAATCTCACCATTGAAGAGGTCCAAACTTAGAAGAATAGGGGAGATGGAGCCTTGGATGCAACCTAAACTGACATTTGTGAGGTTTGAAGAGTTGAGAGAGAGTTTGAGATGGAAGGATGAGGAGTTATGAAGAAAACCACCCAAAATCGGACTTAAAAGTCTCCTGGAACCCTCGGGCGAGATTGCCATGCACAATCGTCGGGTTTGTACCGCAGGTACTCCCCCTCCAGCGACTATGCCCCGCGATAGTGACCATTGTCACAGTCGCGGGCATACTCGTATGTACCGAGCCCCCTCCCAAGTCCGCGACTATGCCTGGCGATTGTGCCCTTTAGCACTGTCACCCGATGCTATTTGACCCTTTTCGCTTCTGAAAGCTCCCAATCCGCTGAGTGTCTTATGTAAAGCATTAACCCAATCTTATCCACTAACTAAGACTTTTGCAAGGGTCATGAAAACATTTTGTTTAACTTAATAAAATTCCGGACGTTACATAAAGTAATCTAAAATCCAAGTTGATAATTATTACTATATATTTACAACTTTTTAAAGCGTCAATAACTAACTGATAAACATATTCAAGTACATGATAAGCATTCAGTTTTTATTATGATAGAATACTCCATAAATTTTGGATTTTCCTTTTTAATGTGGAATTTTATTTGTCACTTTACAATAAAATTTTACATCCCTCTACGTTGCACGGTACACAACTAGTCATTTAAAAACATACCTGATATCAATATAAGAAAATACAGTTTGCCACAAGTTTAAGAAGACGAATGAAAATTAGTAGCGAGAATTAGTTATTAGTTTGATTATAATCTAAACAAAAAGGACATATCGAGCTTTAACATTGATTTATGTGCCGTTTGTTTTTTAAGAGGTCTAAAGTTTGAAGTCTTAATTTAGTTATGATTAATAAGAGGTGGTGTGTAAAAATGTCTAAACGATTTAGACTTAAGAGAGATTAAGAGATTTTTTTAAAAAAACAAACAACCCCTTAGTCTCAATCTTTTGAAACTTGTATATATACGCTCATAAATCTAAAGATTTGAAATTTAAATGAAGTTTTTTAATACAATATCTAATTTAAGTTAATTAAAACATGTTAAAATGAGAGTTAATTGTTTTATTATGATGTGTTTTATGTTCCAAAAGGACATTGCTAGAGGAGAAAAAAGCAATAGTATTTTGTGGAAAAGATCGTTTGTTGCTTGGTCACCTTAATTCCATACAAGAAATGGAAAAGTAAATAACTTAAAGGTATTCAATTGGAGCCTACAACGACTGAATCCGATCACGAAAAGCAGGTTTCAAATACACACTTATCCTTCACGACACACGTATCAATAGAAAATATAAAGTCAATATTAGATTGATGTTTATTATAACTTCTATTTGTATCTTGAAGGACTTGTTAGGAAGTTTCAAAGGAGTCCACATGGGATTTTTGAAAAACTACACTTTGAGTATAAAAAAATACATTAGAATGACCAAAATATCCTTCTTCACCCTCTGTCGTGCTTATAGGATGCGTTTGGTATATATCCAGACAAGATAGGACAAGACAAAACAGAATATAATATGAAAAAACAATTGGTCAACATTTGCTAAAACATAACGGAACATGACATAACAGGTAAATTAACCAATTTAACCCTTTTGACTTATTTATATCTTTAATATATTTTAATTAATTTATGTAATTATTAAACTATAATAAAATAATTTTATAGAATACATCATTAGAACGTTTTCGTCAAAACGATTAAAATGACAACAAAATAAAAAGTTTATGTAGTTTCTAATTTTTAGTTTATATCTTTTCTATATTATTTTTATTATTAATAATATTTAATAAATTAATTAAAATATAGAAACCGTATAAAAAATGTTTTGCAGACAGTAAAGTGAGAGTTTAAATTGCATAAAATAAAATAAATAAAATTTAAAAAATAAATGAAACTTAAAGACGGAGACGTATTTGATGTGTTGGAAGAGAATTATGTTTTATTTGGAGGTTATATTGGTAAAATATAGGTATGTTCCACCTTCTTCCATGAGATGGGGGTGGAACACGCCTGTTCCACATAAGAGTTCTGCCAAACATAAAACATTGGTCTTTATTTTGTTCCGTCATATCATACATTGTGTACTAAAACACACTCCTTAACGTATTTGTACTCACGACCATCATAAAAGAGGAAAATTATGTGTCTCTTAAAGACAAGTAGATGATCTTAAAGTTGAAAAGTTCAAAATTGGTAAAAAAGCAATGGTATTTTGTTGACAAGATTATTTATGATAAGTCACCCACCTTCAAATGCAACTTGACCACTCTTAATCCAATAGTTCTAAAAGTTCCATATAAAAAAGTTTTCAAGTTGCCAAATAAATTGAAAAGGGGAAGAAATAATGGATTGGAGCCTACAAAGATTGAATCTAATCATGAAAAGAGTATTCCTGGTACATGGACGAGAAAACTACTAGTATGACTTTATATTTCGTTGACAAAATCTTAGAAACCAAACGTAACGTTGAAGTCAGCAAAATCTTAGGGGTCGTTTATCAAACGTTTATCGGGTAAGCGCTTACCGACAAACGTCACCATTCTTCTTTATCTAATGGGGTAACATTTTTTTTTAACATTCCGGGTCATCAAAATGGATTGATGGTAAGCGTTTACTGGGTAAGAGTTATCACTCTCACTTACAGGGTAAGACTCTCGATCCTTGTCTTTTGTCTTACCGGGTAAGATTCTTGGTCCTTGTTATGTTCACCCGGCAAGGTAATTAAACTGTAACATTTACCAAGATAAGTGTTCAGTAAACGGCCCCTTAGACTTATATTGATTTGTTATTCCTTCAATTCCATAAAGTTTATATTACATGCACTTGGAGATGGGATCAAAACCCCTCTAAGTCAATAAAGAATGAGATTTGTGATCTTCTTATATGTCTTAATTAAGTTGCCGATTGTTAATAACTTCAATTGTAACGTACAACTGAGTTAAAGGTTATTAGGCTCAAGGGCGAACTCAAAAACATACTTTTGCGGTTGTATAGTAGCACACAATGAAACAAAAATGGTAGCCAATGTAAAAAGCGTGAGAAAATTTACACTATATAATAAACTTTTTGTAGTTGTACGGGATCCCGCTGAGCCTTTATCGAATCCTCCCTTGTGGTGTGTTGTTTTATGCTTGAAACATTTTACAATCTTGGGCTAATCTTTAACTTTAAGAATCATTTGTCAATTAGACTTTTTGGCATATTTTTCGGTTTTATTTAATTACCAAGTTTACATCTTTCAATATTTGATCATAACACTTGTTTTGTTGTCTGTGTTTTTATGGTATCTCAAACATGGGAACTACGCTAGTTGAAAGAACATAATAAATCAATGGTTAGATATTTAAGTAAAAATCATTTGCAAGTTGCATTTTACTTTAGTTTACAAATTGAATTACATGTGCATGTTGTTCCTTCAGTCTTGATCGCGGGCCTTTTTAGAGCTACCCTTTTAGTCTTTTATGATTTGAAAATTTCACCAACTGCTCAAAATTGCCTACAATGGACACGTTGGCCGGTCCGTTCCTGATATCTTATAGGCCCTGAGCGAGATGTAAAAATGGGTCATTGATAACTACGAAATTATTTTCAATATATTGTTTATATCATCAAAAATAACATTGAATTCAAGAAAATACTAATAATTCGTATAACACCGTTTTCCCAGTATTCCTAGCGCAAGATCATTCAATAATTATTTCTAAATTAATATTATCTACTACATTACTTTTACATAACAGTGTCAATCAGTTCCACCATCGAAGACATCTTATTATATACCTTTAATATATAAATTGAAATTATTTGACGTCACTATGTTGACCATTCAGAGTAACACTTTAAGTAAATTAACATAAATCAGTTGATATTCCATATATATGGTACCTGATAATGTTTTTCATCATCATTTTAAACTTTTAAGGTTGAAACAAACTTTTTAAAAACCGTTAATCTTATAATCAAAAGTCAATGTTGGTTATAGTTTGAAACTTTATTCTTGTTTTAAACATAGGAGAGTACTTAAGATTCATGCACCGAATATTAAGTAATAAGGAGCCAATAACGTTGCACCGAATATTAAGTAATAAGGAGTCAATAACGTATAAATATCATTGAAATCCTAAATATAGATGTATGTTGGGATGTCTTATATAGTTTGGCAATAGTTTTCCAAAGGTATGAGTTTCTTAATTAATAATAAGAAATCTACTATATTGTAACACAATAATAAAATTCATGCGCATGGAATAATGAAAAGAGTATGTGAAAGATGAGTAATGGAGTATATATAAAAGATTATAGACAAAAATAGTTTTTAGATATAAAAAAAACTTAGAGAAAGATTAAGCAATACTATAAAATGAAAAATTAAATAACTTTTTACAAATTTTCTTGTTCAATGTTATTGATTAATACATGTTTGGGTTCTTAATATAATGTTAAATTCTTTTTAGGTCCAATTATATACTAATTTTTTTGTCTTTATTATTTACAATTTTTTTAACTACTAATATATAATATATACTAAAAATTTTGGGCCCCTATTTCCTTTAGACCTTTGACGTATGCTGGATCTGCCTTCCCCAGGGACGGCCCTGTGGCCTTCTCACACGCATGGCCCCCCACACGAAATGCCCACAACAACGGCTTTGTTACGCCCTCAACATCAAAAAGGGTCAAGGGGGTTTAATTTCCCTGTCGATTCTTTCATCCTTCACGATCCTAATCGTTGGCAATGTAATTGCCTAGTAATCAATTTAACATTCCCCTCTCTATGGTTGATGAAGGCCCAGACTAATCCCTTGGCTAAAACATGCAGCCCTGAGGTTATACCCAGTGGCCATAAAGTTGTGAATGTAGGGAATCAAACCCGGGTTGAACGCTATGAACTCCTCAGGTGGTTGGTTGATGAGATGTTGTTGGGTTCTACAATTTCTACCATCCGACCTTATAGCATAACGAATTGAGTAATTACTACAATTTCTATTGGTGTTTTATTTTATTTAATATTTAATTGGGACATTAATCGGTGGGAAACAAATTGCAAATATCCTATGCCACATGAGAAGATGACATGATCAAATTAAACCTGATATGAATAAATTTATTAACCTTTTCAATTGGTGGGATCTCCACTTTCAAATAAATAAATTGGATATCTTTTTTCAACTTAAAAATAAAGTAATTAAACCGGATAAATGGATAACATCTTAAAATATAATATTTTTGTCCTAAAATAAATATTTATAATGAAAAAGATACATAATTTTATAAATGTGTATTTATTATACCTTCTAATTAATAAAAGGACAATGTTATATTTACTTATAGAGTGAGAAACTTTCTTCTTTCTTCATCTTATAATTAAGGATAAACTAGTGTTGGGCCCGTGCATTGCACGAGAGGATAAATTTTTTGTTGGAATATTGAACCGAGTTAAAATGAAACGTAATTTCTCTATTAACAGGTAATGAAATACAATATGAAAAACGAATGTATTTTCATAAGTGATTAACTTGCATATATATTCTTAATCGTTTGTTGTTATGAGTTTGTGCAATAATATTGGTAATAGTTTTATATTATATTATTTAAAACTCAAACGACATGTCTCACAACATATCACTATGATACATAGATAAGCTATATATATTTATAGTGAATGTAGAGAATATTTTAAAATCTTTTATTTTCATTTTCGATTTTACATTTAAATGTAAATATATTAAAAATATGGAAGAATATTTTTATATCTACATCGTTTCTATTTTATTTTCTTTACACTTGGTTAATTTGGAAAGTATTGCGGAATATTTTTATTTTAAAGAATATGATAATTTATTAGTGTATCTCGTTATTTTTTATTTTTAATTCATATCAATCTTCTTTTTTCTTCTTTTAATGCTCGTGAAAAAAAATACGTGTAGATTTTATATTAGCAAAAAAATACGTGTAGATTTTATATTATGCTAATATAAAATACGTGTAGATTTTATAAAATAAAATAGATTTTATATTAGCAAAAAAAATATGGAAGAAAAAAGAGTTTATATTACATCTCATTATGTAAAAAGATTTTATAAAATAAAATATGGAAAAAGATTTTATAAAATAAAATATGAAAAAATCATTATGAGATGTAATATAAAAAAATACGGGAGAAAAAATATTTTATATTACATCTCATTAATATATATTTAAATGTAAAATCTACATTTAAAATAGATTATGCTAATATAAAATCTATTTTATAAAATCCTCCACAAAAAAAACAAATATTTATATTAATAAATTAGTATACATTCCACAAATAGATGATTATGTGAGATACTATGCTTGGAAAGGTTGTACCAACGCATTAAAAATTGTAAATTAAGTAATTGGCTTTAATTAGTTGTACTTTGTGCTTAAAATGTTGTAATTAAGAGTTTTTTATGCCGTTTTAATAATATAGTATAGATTAGATGAGAAAATAAACATTTGTTTTAAAAATGGACACTTATTTTAAGAAAAACTAAAATAATAATATAAACATTACTAAAATAATAATATAAACATTTATTTTGGGACGGAGAAAGTATGATTTTTCAGAAGAAATATGATTGGTTTGGATTAAATCATCAAAACACTTTTTTTTTTATTTTGTATGTAAATAGTTGGCTGGTTAAAGAAAATTGTATTGTGAAAGTAAAAATATGATGTTTTACATAAAATAAATTGACAAGTTATAATGAACCACTGACAACTTTCATTTTAAATGTTATTTATATATTATTTGTATGAGTTCTTCTTTCATTTTTGTTTCTTCTTCGTATTTTAATACTTTTGATTATTCATAGGAACAACATCCGAATTTTTTGTGTTCCGTCACTATCCATCAGTAGCGGACCCAGGATTTTAGGTCAGCGGGTGCATAAACGAAAAGCTTAATAAATTGTTGTCGATGTGTTTTTAGCCGAATTCCCCTATTTAGGGACTTTTTATGTTTTTGGTTGATTTCGAGGGATTTTTTAAGTTTATGTGTTGATTCGATGATTTTTTTTGGTTCTTTTGTGTTGATTCAAGAGATTTTTTGGGGTTTTTTTGATTGATTTCAAGAGATTCTTTCGATTTTTTGGTTGATTTCGAGTGTAAGTTTTGGTTTTTTTGGGACTTGTGCACCTTTCACCCCTCAAAAACGTATATATCATGGAGCACCCCCTGTAGTTGAGCGGGTGCACCTTACGTACCGAAAAAAATTTCGCCCTTACGAAACAAACTTGAGCGGGTGCACGGGACCCCCCCCCCCCCGGGAAGGGTAGGTCCGCCCCTGCTATCCAAGGAAATCCGATCTCCCCCGTCATCATAAGATGTGTTAGGCCCTTCCAAGAGCAAAAATGGTTTAAATGGTATAATCATTAGATTAAAACTATGCTTTCTGGTTTAAATGTTTTATAGTTTTACTCTATAACTGTTTGAACTTACTAGGCTTTAGTCTAACACTTTTTTCTTAAAATAACATGTATATCATGTTCTCTTAGCAATGGGGATCTGAAGTCATAAGCGGAGTGTTGGTTGCCGTTAGAGGCACTTTTTGGGGCTGTGGACTTTTGGACATATTGGTGTATACTCACTTGACAGAATTCTTTTGGAAGATAATAGTGACACTCGTTCTTAATCTAAGCTTAGTATAGTATAGATTAGTAGGTTGTTAATTATCATTTGAGTTGTAAACACTTTACAATTTTCCCATTTTCGATGATTTTATTTATGTAAGTAATATTTCCACGTCAATAATCAGGTTCAAAATTCATTCCAATTTTTGGGATGTTACACTAGTAGTGATATATTCTTAAATATAATTTATTTCAATTAAAAAATTATATCAAAATAAAGAGCATTTTATGATTTAGTTTAATACCCATATCGATAGTGTGTCCCTAAACTTAATACCCATATCGATAGTTTAATACCATATCGATATATAAACGGGACAAACTACAAATGGGCTTCGGCCCACCTAATACCATCCGGGGACCGTGGTCAAAGGGTTGCCCGGACCCAAACGACCGGGGTCTGTTTACACTCTTTCGACCGGGGCGCAGGTTGACCGGGGCTTGAATCGACCAGACCTTGGAGTCGACCGGACCTTGGGTTCGACCGAGGTCCCCATCCTTGTGTCGATCGGGGCCTCAACGACCGAGGTCACCCGGCACCACGGTGCCCGGGGTCATCCGGTCCCCCAACTAGGGTCGATTCAACAGCGATTAAACACAGAAAACCCCAAGGCTCACTCAATCCCTCTTTTCCCCACTTTTCATTTTAGACCCCTCTAATATGGGCCTTTCTACTCTCTCACCCAACTTTTAATACTTTATTTTTGTGGCCCGGTTATTACAATATCCCCTCCTCAAAAGAATTCTGTCCCCGGAATTCCTTTGTCGAACAAACTGGGATATTGGTTCCTCATAACTGACTCCAACTCCTAAGTCGCTTCTTGACCTTTGTGGAATTGCCACTGAACTTTCACCAGATGAATTTCTTTGTTCCTCAATTTCCTCACTTTACGATCTAAAATGGCTACCGGTTCTTCAACATAGCTTAGCTTCTCGTCTATTCGAATGTCGCCCATTGGTACCACCACATCCACTTCCGCTAAACACTTTTTCAAATTAGACATATGGAATGTAGGGTGAATACCTCGCAGCTCCTCGGGTAGATCCAGTTTGTAGGCTACCTCCCCAACATGTTCCACGATGGTAAACGGTCTCACAACCCTCGGTCTTAACTTTCCTTTCTTGCCGAAACGAACTACTCCCTTCCACGGTGAGACCTTTAGCATCACCTTGTCCCCTACTAGAAACTCTATTGGCTTTCTTCGCTTATTTGCGTACATTTTATGACGATCTTGAGCTATCCTTAACCTTACTCGAATCTGGTTGACTTTATCAACCATTGCTTGCACAATTTCTGGTCCTGCTAACTGTCTTTCGCCCACTTCATTCAAACATAATGGTGTTCTACACTTCCGTCCGTACAACGCTTCGAACGGGGCAGCTCGAATGCTAGCGTGATAACTATTGTTATACGAAAACTCTATCAAAGGCAGATGAGTTTCCCACGATCCTTTGAAATCAATAACACACGCTCGAAGCATATCTTCCAATGTTTGAATGGTTCTTTCACTCTGGTCGTCCGTCTAAGGGTGATACGCTATGCTCAACTTGAGTTGCGAACCCAACTCCCGTTGAAGGCTCCTCCAAAACGATGACGTGAAGCAAGCATCCCGATCTGACACAATAGATGACGGTACCTCATGTTTGGATACAATCTCATCAATGTACAATTTAGCCAATTTCTCTAACGGGTACGTTTCCTTAATTGGTAGAAAGTGAGCAGATTTTGTGAGTCGATCCACTATCACCCAAATAGCATTGTGCCCCTTAGGTGATAGCGGCAATCCAGTAACGAAGTCCATTGCTATCTCATCCCACTTCCATACCGGTATTTCTAACGGTTGTAATTCCCCATACGACCTTTGATGCTTCGCTTTCACTTTCAAGCACGTTAAACATCGCTCCACGAAATAAGCTATGTCCTTATTTAAGCCCGACCACCAATAACTTTGCTTCAGGTCTCGATACATCTTATTGGTTCCCGGATGTACCGAGTAGCACGACTTATGAGCTTCTTCCAACACTCTCTTTCGAAGGTCTACCAACTTTGGAATCCACACTCTTTTCTCATAACATTTAACTCCGCGACTGTCAGCGGTAAGCGAGTCAACAATTCCAACGATTCTCTCGCTTTTCAAATTTTATTTCGACACTGCTTCCTCTTGACATTTCTTGACCTATTCTAAGAAGTTAGAAGTTGCCTCAACTCGGAACGCCACTATTTTAGATGCAACACTATGCTCTTTCCAACTCAACGCGTCGGCCACTACATTGGCTTTACCTGGGTGGTATAGAATATCACATTCATAATCACTTAGCAACTTCATCCATCTTCGTTGCCTCATGTTTAACTCTTTCTGATTGAATAGGTGTTGAAGGCTCTTATGATCAGTATATATTTGGCACTTAACTCCGTACAAATAATGTCTCCAAATCTTCAACGCGAAAGCCACAGCTGCCAACTCTAGGTCGTGCGTCGGATAATTCTTCTCATGGTCTTTCAACTGACGAGATGCGTATGCGATCACTTTTCCATCTTGCATCAGCACGCACCCTAGTCCCGACTTCGAAGCATCGCTATATATCACGAACCCTTCTGAACCGTTAGGTAAAGACAAGATAGGTGCATTACTCAGTTTTTCCTTCAGCTTACGGAACGTCTCCTCCTGAGCTTCCTTCCATGCAAACTTAACGTGCTTCCTCGTTAGAGTGGTTAATGGTGTGGCTATTCTCGAGAAGTCCTGAGTGAACCTCCGATAGTAGCCCGCCAAGTCAAGGAAACTCCATACTTCTGACGGTGATTTCGGTACTTCCCACTCCTTGATTGCCTTGACCTTCACTGGGTCCACCTTGATCCCGTCTTCCGATACCACGTGTCCTAAGAATTGCACTTCTCTTAGCCAAAACTCGCATTTCGAGAATTTGGCGTATAGTTTCTCTTGCTTGAGCAACTCCAACACGGATCGCAGATGCGTCTCATGGTCATCCATGGATTGCGAATAAATTAGTATATCATCGATGAAGACGATGACACTCTTGTCCAAAAATGGAGTGCACACTCTATTCATCAAATCCATGAATGCTGACGGAGCGTTAGTCAACCCAAATGGCATGACCAGAAATTCGAAATGTCCATACCTCGTGCGAAAAGCAGTCTTGGGTACATCCTCCTCCCTCACTTTCAGCTGATGATAGCCCGAACGCAAATCTATCTGCGAGAAGTAACTCGCTCCTTGTAACTGGTCGAAAAGATAATCGATTCTGGGGAACGGGTACTTGTTCTTGACTGTTACCTTGTTGAGCTCTCAGTAGTCTATATACATTCTCTTAGACTTGTCCTTCTTCTTGACGAATAACACTGGTGCTCCCCACGGTGACGTGCTGGGACAGATAAAACCTTTATCCAGCAGCTCTTGCAATTGAGTCATCATCTCCTTCATTTCGGTCGGCGCCAAACGGTAAGGTGATCTTGCTATTGGTGTCGCCCCCGACATCAAATCTATTCTGAACTCCACTTGCCGATCAGGTGGCAAGGTGATTAAGTCTTCCGGAAACACTTTCGGGTACTCACACACTATCGGAACAAACTCTAGCCCCTTCTTCTCTTTCTTAGCATATACTACATACGCTAAGAACCCCACACACCCTTTTACTAGGCATCACCTAACCTTGATCATAGAGATCAAGAACGACTTCCTATCCTGACGATCCCCATACACTACCACTTTCTTCTGATCAGGCAAAGCTATACGAATTAGCTTCTTATTACAGACAATGTTGGCATCATTAGACGCCAACCAATCCATCCCCACAATGACGTCAAATTCCCCCATGCCCATCGGGTATAACCGCAATGGAAAGGTATGACCGTCAATGTCTATACTGCACCCTTCATATACTTCTCCTACTAAGACTCGACTATCGTCGACTACTTCTACCTCAAACCCATGACTAAGCTTCTTGGGCTTCACATGCAATTTATGCACAAAGTTCGGAGACACAAACGAACGGTTTGCACCTGAGTTAAACAACATTTTAGCAAAAATCGAGTCTATAGGAAAAGTACCTGTCACCACATCTGGTGTCTCCACCGCCTCCTCCGCTATCATATTAAAATCCCAAGCCCTTGCCCGGGCTGGCTCCACCTTCTTCTCACCTCCTTTATCTCCATAACCTACAGCAACTCCTTTCTTCAATTAGGGACATTCAGTCCTCACATGATCAGGAGACCCACACTTGTAACAAGATCTTGGCCCACGACAGTCACGATCTACGTGTCCAGTCATTCCACACTTGAAGCACCCTTCCCGCTCCAAGAGACACTCTCCTTTATGCATTCTGTTACACTTGATACACGACCTATTCTTGTTCTTGGAAACAACCCGCTGATCGGATTTGGCGGATTTGAATGTTCTGGAATCACGGACATGTCCCCTCCCATTTCCGCTTGTCCCCACTTCTCTCAGTAGCTAGACGATTCTTTTCCTTCTCTCAGTTCGGCCACATTCACCGCTGCTTGAAATGTAGTTGGTTCTTTGTTCGAGACAAATTCTCGAATATTGCTTCTCAATCCAAAGATAAAGCGCTCCACTCGCCTTTCCTCATTAGGCACATAGACTTCTGCAAATCGGGATTTCTAGATGAATTCTTTCGTATACTCCCGGACTGTCCTATCCCTCTGTTCTGAGCTCAGAAATTCTTCTTCTAACTTTTTAACTGCCGCCAGAGGGCAAAACTGCACCTTAAATCTTTTCACGAACCCCTCCCAGGATAACTCTTTAGCCGCCGCCGAACTGTGTCCCCCTGATTCAACGTCCCACCACATTACCGCCTCATCTTTCAACATAGACAACGCGAACACAACCTTATCCCCCTCGGAACACTTGCTGGTATCAAATGCCAATTCCATCCCTTTTACCCATTTCATTGCCAACATAGGATCACACTCTCCCTTATAGGTAGGTGGGTAGGTGGTTTGCAAGCAGCAAACTTCTTGAAGCTACACCCTCTCTCAACCACTGCTTTGGTCAACATTGCCAGAGTCGACTGCGAGTGGCTTCCCACCACAGTCACCGGCGAGTCAGAAATCTCAGTCATCTATCTATCCTCACTCTTTTCCTTGTTTGATGATACCTCATTAGTTCGTTGAGCCAACAGAGCATTCAGAGTTTCCTGTAGCTTGCCCATTTCATCTGCAAAGGTTTCTTGCATAACAAATCCTTGAGTTCGACCCCCACCACGGTTCCCTGCCTGCCTCCGACCTCTCATCGAAGCTGAACTCTCTTGAAGGGAGGTTTCTTGCTCATATCTCACCTCCACACTTCTAGCTCGACGAACAACGCGAGTCGCCCTTCCCCTTCGAGTTCTTGCAGCTGGTTCATTCACTTGAGTGGTCGCTTTCTTAGTCGTTTTCCCCTTAGGTCGGTCGCGACCCTTCCCTCGGTTAGCAGCTGCTTGAGGAGGAGCAACTGGTCTATCCTTAACGATCTCATTCACAGGTGCCATCTCTACTGCCGGCACCGATCTGCTCCTAGTCACTCTCTCCGACATAACTACATTTAAAGCACCAACACACAAACTTCATTAAGATAAACCCAAAGCAATAAAGGAAGTTAAGCACGCACATGTACCTATAAATTTATAATTACACTGGCCAGATGTAATTTTAAATTTACCTTACATGTTAGTCCTCACTACTCTATCACTCGTCTTCCTAAGGTCATCCTATCATCTCAGTTGTGTCTTACTTCCTAAGTTTAAGTCTAGGCCCGTCCAGTCACCTAGATCCCTTAAACTGTGGCTCTGATACCAACTATAACAACCCAACCAAACCAGCAAGACAATAAATGAAATTAAACCATAATAATAATAACTCATGCCAAAACGGCCCCAAGCGTACAATTCCAATTCAAGGTTTGCAAAGGCAACCTATACAGAACTGAGATATTTAAGGAAAAAGCAATCTAAGATGACGGTCTTCTATTCATTTCCGCTACATCTTCTCTTTACCCTCATTCAACCTTCCTAGATCACGCCTGCCTGAAAAAGGTTTTTAAATTTTGAAAGAGCAAGGGTTAGACCGGAGGTCTAGTGAGTCCCCTCTAACAGATAAGCAACAATATAACTTTCCAGAAAATTTAATTCAATACATTTAAAACAACATAAGAGTAATACACGCTACTGACCACACTACCGTCGAAGACGGTGTGTCTAACTCGCATTGCCTTAAGTTTTGGGACACACCCCCAATGGCATAAACGGGCCACACTCCCCGGTACGAGTAGGCGGGCCACACTCCCCGACTTAGGTCACAATCTCCACAAATAATGTATGCATACATTTAGATATCAACGATTTATCACACATAATTAATTTTATAATAATTTTGTGGATTTAATATGATTATTAAGTCTCTATTAACATGTAAATTAGACAATTACACTATTGCGTACCCTCTTCATTTACATATATTTTCAATCTATTATTCATCTTTATATAACTCATTTGTATATATGTTTAATAAATGTAAACACACACACGCATATGTATATATACATATATATATATATGTGCAAACTAAAAAATTAACTAAATGTGATATATTTAAGATTTAAGAAGTATGGATAAGTTGTACTAAATGGTTGATGATGACACGACCAACCTCAAGGCCAAGAAAGCGAAAGCATCGGGGTTGGAGACGTCTAAAACGATTGTTGTTGATTGACATATTATCATTTGGTTTAGACATTTTTATATGTAATATCGTAATATTTTTAATGAACTTACATACTCTCATGAATTATCGGTCATTCGGTTGTATTTTAAAGAAATGTTTCATTTATGTTTATATTTCTAAATTTGATTTCATCTTGTTTAAACACAACCCGACCAACTCGATCAACCTGAACGGTTTGGGTTGGGTTGGGTTATACTTTTGATTGAGTTGGGTTGGGTTGTAAAATTTTCAAACCGTCTATATTGGGTTGAGTTGTTAAAAAGTCTTCAACCCGAGCAACCCAACCTGTGAGCACCCCTACATCTAGGGTTAAAATCTCTCTTTTCCCCACTTTTCATTTTAGACCCCTCTAATATGGGCCTTTCTACTATCTCACCCAACTTTTAATACTTTATTTTTGTGGCCCGGTTATTACAGTTAAATTACTTGATATTTATATAATGATTCTGTTATATGAAAAATTACGTATTAACTTATTTATCATACGCATGTTTATATAATATTCACATATGAATATCAATTCATAATTCATATTCGCATGTGCATTATATATATATATATATATATATATATATATATATATATATATATATATATAAATGAAAGTTTAAATGAGAACTCAATTTTCGTTGTGTACGTGAGGACAAATCTTAGTCACTTCATCTCTATTGATCCAACAACTCATATTAAATAGAGTTTTTAATTTTAAAATGCTTAGGAGTAAAAATGGAAGATAATTTAAACTTACGTCTACCATATTTGACTTTCTATTTTCTTTTTTAATTAAAAACTTTTACCAAATTAAAGTTTAAAATAAAATATTTTAAAAATTACTAATATTTTAATCAAACAAATTACATCAAAAAACGAGAATTTCGTGTTTTTCGATATGACATCCATCTCGATATAGTTTTTTTTTGTTTTAATCATTTTTACGTGAAATGATATATATATATATATATATATATATATGTGTGTGTGTGTGTGTGTGTTATATTCATTATAAATATTTATGCACGTTCAAATCTGTACAACACCTCGATACCGTTAGTATGTAACTCGACATCACTTTCTTCAACGTCGTAAGGCATCACATTTCTTCAGCACCGTAACCCAACACCCATCAAGACGAATCGATAACCTATCGAATAATTCTGTTGTGAACCGGGGAATAAAAGAGAGCGCGTCACGTCTCCACATCTTCACGGGTCATTCATGTATTATTCATCATGAATAATGTATCATTCAGGATGAATAATACAACATTCAAGATGAATAATACACGATTCATGAATTTATGTATTATTCATCATTAATGTTGTGTAATTCATCCAAAATATTGTATTATTCATCATGAATAGTGAATGAACGTTCACATTTGTTATTTATACTGAATGTGGGACATCCGGGGATACACATATCATAATGAATTAAACCAAATTTCGATTGGGAATTGGAAAACAAAAGAGAGTGCGCCATATATCTACAGCTTTACGGGTCATTCATATATTATTCATCATGAATAATGTATCATTCAGAATGAATAATACAGCATTCAGGGTGAATAATACACGATTTATGATAAATAATAAATGAATCATGAATTCGTGTATTATTCATCTTGAATGTTATATTATTCATCGTGAATATTGTATTATTCATCATGAATAGTGAATGAACGTTCACCTTTGTTATTCATACTTGATGTGGACACCCGAGGACGTGCATACATATTCATAATGAATATAACACATATATAAAATTTCACGTAAAAACGGTTAAAATGAAGAAAAAAAAACTATATCAAGATGGATGTCATATCGAAGAGCACGAAATTCTCGTTTTTTTGGTGTAATTTGTTTGATTAAAATATTTGTAATTTTTTAAGATAATTTATTATAAAGTTTAAGGGGGTAAATTTTTTTTAATTAAAAAATAAAATAAAAACTCAAACAAGGTAGGCGTTGCTTCAAATATCCAATTTTGTCCTGAATCCTTTCTCAAATAACCTTTTATGTATTAACCATTGATTAGTTTTCTAAGTTTTGATCAATGATTAAAATTTGTCCTCATGTGCACAATGAAATGATCCTAGTCATTCATCTAGTCAGTATTTGCGACTTTGACTGTGAAACATTGGATAATTCTTCGCATGGTCTGTAGAAGATAAATGGGTAGTTTCGTAATTTTTACAAATAGACGGCAAACAAGTTCATATGTGAACTCGTGTTATCACATGAACTATATGTTCATATGTAAACCTGTTGATTAGCTCATATATGAACTATTTAATTGATTCACCTATGAACCTATAGGTTAATGTGTGAATCAGTTAATTAGTTCATATGAGAATCAGTTAATTAGTTTATATGATTCACATATGAACCTACAGTTAATTAGGTTCATATATGAATCACAAATGTTCATATGTGAATCAGTTAAAAAAGAATTTATATGTAAATTACACAGGTTCACATATGAACTCGTTTACCGCCTATTTGTGAAAGTTACAAAATTGTTCCTCCATTTTTTGGAATAGCCGCAATTTATGACCAGTTAAAGCCGCCATTCTTGACCAGTCAAATCCGATCTTAACCGTATGAAGGGATAGGATTTCTTCTCTATTTTTCTTACATTTAACATTTCTCATTTAAACCTAGGGTTTGGTTCTGGTGAGAAGTTGAGTTAACAGTGAGAAGCATGAGAAGTGGTTATCAACCGTCGAATAAGAAATGGACGCACATTACACTACAAAATTACAGCTTTTTCCGGCGGATAAATCTGCCGGAAATCCGCCGGAAAAATGTATTTTCGGCTGATTTTCGGCCGGGAAAAAAAGGCGCCGAAAATACATTTTTTCGGCGGACCAAAGTTTTCGGCGGATCCATCCGTCGAAAATTAATCTGAATTTTTTTTAAATAATTGTTTTCCTAATTAAAAAAAATAATCCTACCAACTTTCGGTGGATTTTCGGCAGTAAAACCACCGAAAAGTTTTTAAAACGTTTTAGGAGGTATTTGGTTCATAGATTTTGAAGGAATTGAAAGGAATTGGAATGGATAATTCCTTTGACCAAATTCGAATTCCTTTGTTTGGTTCACATATTGATCATGATGGAATCCTTTGAATTCCATTGAATTCCACAAATCAAGAAATTCATCATTCCTTGCCTAAAGTGAAAGAATTGAATTCCATCTGATTCCTACCAACCAAACGCGTGGTCAAATTCTGTCAAATTCCATTCCAATTTCTTCAAAGTCAAATTGTTTCAATTGATTTCAATTCCATCAAATTCCATTATGCGAACCAAACACCTCCTTATTTTATTTTTTTAAAAAATATTTCCGGCGGATCAAATAATTTTTTTTTAATTCTTTAAAGAAAAAAAAAATTATTTAATATTTCCGGCGGATTTTCGGCGGATTCATTGTCTTTTTTATTTTTTATTTTAATTTTTTAAAGAGAAAAAGAAAAAAATTAAAAAAATTTATTTAATATTTCTGGCGGATCCAATATATTTTTATTTTATTTTTATTCTTTAAAGAGAAAAATAAAAAAAACTAATATTTCCGGCGGATTTTTGGCTAATCTAATATTTTTTTATTTTTTTAAAGATAAAAAGAAAACAAAATATTTAATATTTTCGACGGATCCAATATTTTTTTTTAATTCTTTAAAAAGAAAAAGGGAAAAATGAAATTAAGGATTTCTGGCGGATCCAATTATTTTTTTATTTATTTCAAATACAAAAATATCCGCCGAAAATCCTTAAGCTTCTCCGACGGATTTTCAACGGATTTTAATTTTTTTATTCCTTTTTAAATTCTTTTATAGAAAATAATTAATTAAAATGTTCCGGCAGATTTCCGACGTATTTTAATTAATTAATATTCGTCATAAATTTTTAATTAATTTTCATTATTACGAAAAAAAAATAAAAAAATATTAAGAACCGTCGAAAATTAGCCGGAAATCCGCCGAAAATATAGTTTTTTAAAAAAAATTAAAAAAATATTTTTCCGGTGGATTTTCGGCGAAAGTCAACGGGGTTTGACCTGTTTGACTACCGGCGGAAAAATCCGCCGGAAATGTCCGCCGGAAAAGCCCCTTTGTCTAGTAGTGTTAGGATGAGATGCATCGAGATAAGATGCACCGAGATGTACCAGATCAATTCTCTTCTAAGCCGCAATTCATGTGAGAGCATGAGATTAAAAGAGATCATCGGTTCAGATCCACCTCTTACGCTTCTCACCGTAAAGTCAACTTCTCACACGATCCTTCGTCTGGCTATATATATATATATATATATTTCATAAAAAAATATAAAATTTTTTATACTAATTATGAATATGTCTGCTATATGTATGATGCATGCATTTATTTATGCCTATCTTTATATGGAAATCGCATGTGTATTAAAAAAATTTGTTGGCCTTGAGTTGAGGATGGTGGTACACCTCATTGGAACACCAATCCTTCTCAAATGTAAAGGATATTGTTCAAGTACACCTCACCTCAAGGCAGTTAGGGTTTTTCTTGAACGTTTGTGTTTTTATAACATTTTCAATTTACTTTGGATGAAAAAATGTTCACAAGTGTTTATTGTTTTAATATTAATTAATATTCAAATCATCTTAAAATTTTATATTTTTCCTTTATAATACAACTATTCATTACAGATTGATGATGATGTATCAAGAACCTATAATAATATTCTGAACCTCATGTTGTAGTCCAGTGGTAAGGTAACATCCTGGAGGGGTCAGTGGATGGTATCCCTGACTATCCAGGTTCGAACCCCGTGGTGAGCATCCTGTGACATTCATGATCATGGGTCTGCCACTTAGTGGTACCCTTAATTGGGCTGAGTCGTGATCGACGGGGATTAGTCGGGTGGCACACTTAAGTGGGAGCCCGGATACCCCGGGAACGTGTGCGTGTGTTAACTTGCCGTTCAGAAAAAAAATAAGTAATTACCTTAAATAGATTATATTTTTCTTTATTTTGTGATTGTTTAAGAAAGAATTTTTTTTCTAAAAAAGACAAAAGATTTATAAAACAAAAGATAACCTTAGTTCCCCTCTCTATTTTGGCATAGTTTATTGACAAAATGATCAAAGAAATTAAGAAAGTAACCTTGTGAAAAGGTGGAATAAAAGCAATATTATATAAGAACATATCAGAAAAACTTATAAGACATGTCAAAATTAGATTTAACATAAAAAAATGCATTTGAAATTAACAAGACATTGAATTACATGTCAAATTTCCGAGCATACAAAAAGCTTTTAGCAACTTCCTAACACAAAAATTCGAGGATTTATATATGAATATTTAGTGGGTGTTATAATCAAAAGAAACTCACCAATCCGTTATATTGTAATGTTGTCATCGTGAAGGTTGGAAATTAATGGAACCCTTTTGAGTCATGGCTCAATTTATCCGACGGTTTCAATTTTTGTTTAGAGGTTTAGCTATATTTATATCAAGACTATAAATTGATCGAACGAGTAACATATATATATATATATATATATATATATATATATATATATATATATATATATATATATATATATATATATACTAGAAGCGTACTCGCGTAATGCAGCGAGATACATCATGATTTTAATGTTTCATTTTATTTTTTTTTGTTTTTTTGTCGATTTACAATACGATTTTGGATGGTTTTGAGAAAGTGATAATGTCTTTTTTTATAAATTTATTTAATTTAGGATTAATAATATAATGTTTTTTATATAAAAAAATAAGTATTTTGTTAGAATTCAATGATTATCTTATATATTTTAATGATATCTAGAAAAAATAACCAATTAATATATTTAAGAGTGAATTTTGGATTTGGTCCCTGTGGTTTTATGATTTCTTTGACCATGGTCCTCATTCTATGTTTATTGTGGATATAGTCTCTGTGGTATGCAATATATCGTGGCTAGGGTCACCAAACACTAACATCATTAACTTTAAAGGGTTAAAGACATCATATGCCTTGCACACTATGGGTATAATAGTCATTTTACTTTTCCCTTTCAATTTATTTTATTCACCTTTAAAACAAACAATACTAATTAAATTATGGATTTGGTCCCTATGCATCACTCATCATCTTTAAAACACATTTATCATCATCTCTTAAAATTTTTTTCATCCAATCTTCATTGTCAAAGTACAAGAAAAACTAACTTATTAAAGTGCAAAAAAAAATTTACTTGCATTTAAAAGTAACAATTGTTTGAACCCAACACTACATCCTAAAAAAGACAACCTATCAAAATAACAATTGTTTGAAACCAATATTACATCCCCAAAAAGACAACACATCAAAATGACAATTGTTTATATCAACATTTATGTAGTAATTGTTGGCAACGGTTTTGTTTATTTTTTTGACGACATCTAAGAGATTTGAGTATAAAGTACATTAATCCTTTTCATAAAATGCATACACCATTTGGAAACCATGATGTGGGAAAAGGCTTATATGCATGTCAGTTGACATCTGTAAACACAAATATATTATGACATACAAGGTTGAAGGGAAAACAATAGTGTCATAAGAGCATCTCCAATCGGCCGTTAAATCGCCTATCAAAATTTATTTATACCAAAATTACCATTTTAACATTAATAATTTGTTTTTAAAATTAACATATTTATATTAAGTAAATTATATATACATTTAATATATATTTGATTTTTTTAGAGTGTGGTTGGAGTTGGGTTTTTTTTTTGGTGTTGATGTACTCACCAAATTTGGTATTTTTGTGTTAATTTTGGTGTTGTGGTTTGAGATGCTCTAAATAGTCATACTTGAATTACACACCAAGTCACTTGAAACTTGTTGGGGATCCATACCATTTCAATTAGCATTTTAATATCTAATGCACTATATAATGAAGTATGGATCTCCAAAATGAAGATGATTATATCACATTTCCAAATGGTCTATGTATTTTATGAGAAGAATTAATGTACTTCATACTCAAGTCACTTAGATGTCATCAAGAAAATAAATAAAACCGTTGCCAACTACACATAAATGTTGATATAAAACAACTGTCATTTTGATGGGTTGTCCTTTTGGTGATGTAATATTGGTTTCAAACAATTGTTATTTTGATAGGTTGTCTTTTTTAGGATGTAGTGTTGGGTTCAAACAATTGCTATTTTTAAATGCAAATAATTTTTTTTTGCACTTTAACAAATTAGTTTTTCTTGTACTTTGACAATGAAGATTGGATGAATTTTTTTTTAAAAAAGATGATAAATGTGTTTTAAAGATGATGAATGATGCATAGGGACCAAATGCACAATTTAGTATTGTTTGTTTTAAATGTGTATAGAATAAATTGAAAGTGAAAAATAAAATGACTATTATACCCAGAGTGTGCAAGACACATGATGCCTTTAACCCTTCAAAGTTAATGATGTTAGTGTTTAGGGACCCTAGCCACAATATATTGCATACCACATGAACCATATCCACAATAAACATAGAATGAGGACCATGGTCAAAGAAATTACAAAACCACAGGGACCAAATCTACAATTCACTCTATATTTAATAATATAATTAAAACAAATTTATAGTAATATAATATATTAATTAATAGTGATACATGTAAATGTCTGCATAAAAGGAAGGCTCTGCACATACCAAATTGGTGGGTGTTAGAAGTCTGCAGTAGTAATATGTATCTTGTATTTTGATACTTGTAAATTAAGAGATTTTTAAAATCTTGCATAAAATGATGGTACCTTATGCCTAATAATTTGTATTTAAGAGTTTTTTATCCGTGCTTTATTATATAGTATATATATATATATATATTTCTACTATATTATTAAAATTTTAAAACAGTTGTAGGGTTTTTGGAAAGCCAATTGAATTACATTAAAATTCAACGTTACATTTATCACTCTTACAATTAGTTATTTAACTTACTTTATATCTCTTGTTTTTTCATTTTTTCATTTTACACCCTTATCATGTTAACACAAATAATCGTATATGAACAAAAATGCAATGAAAAAATATGTTTTTTTTCAAATTATACAATTATAATCGTCTCGTCAATACCTTTAAAACGAGCCCAATATTGAATATTTTTTAATTTAACCGTATTATTAAATATAATGAATATGTACGAATTAATTTGTTTTTAATCCATACGTTTTTTTCCACCGTTAACATATTTAAAAAAACATAATCGTAGATCAACTAAAATATATTAAAAATACGTTTCATTCTTATTATAAATTATATTATTATAATTTTTTCGTCAATAATTTTAATATAAAGTAATTATTGAATATTTTTATGCTTAGCATAAATGTGTAACATTATATATATATATATATATTATCTATATCTATATCTATATCAATACATTATATTAAAATTGTAAAATGATTTGTTTTCAAAATCCAATGTTACATTTAACACCCTTATAATTAGTTATTTAATTTATTTTATATCCCTTGCTTTTTCATTTTTCATTTTACACCCTTATCATGTTAACACAAATAATCGTATATTAACAAAAATACAATGAAAAAATACGTTTTTTTTTTACAAATTATACAATTATAATCGTCTCGTAAATACCTTCAAAACGAGCCTAATATTGAATATTTTTTAATTTAACCGTACTATTAAATATCATGAATATGTACGAATTAATTTGTTTCCTATCCATACGTTTTATTTTTTTTCACCGTTAGCATATTAAAAATACATAATCGTAGATCAACTAAAATATATTAAAAATACGTTTCATTCTTATTATAAATTATATCATTATAATTTTTTCGTCAATAATTTTAATATAAACTAATTATTGAATATTTTTATAAGTTTTATAATATTTTAAAATAGCATAAATGTGTAGTATTATATATACTATCTATATTTATACTATTATATTAAAATTGTAAAACGGTTATTTTCAAGATTCAAGGTTACATTTAATACCCTTATAATTAGTTATTCAATTTACTTTCTATCCCCTGCTTTTTCATTTTCTTCATTTACACCTTTATCATGTTAACACAAATAATCGTATATGAACAAAAATGCAATTAAAAAATACGTTTCTTTTTTTACAAATTATATCATTATAATCGTCTCGTCAATACTTTCAAAACAAGCCCAATATTGAATATTTTTTAATTTCACTGTACTATTAGATATCATGAATATATACGAATTAGATTATTTTACATTCTTACCTTTATTTTTTTCACCTTTGAATATTAAAAATATATAATCGTAAACCAACTAAAATATATTAAAAACACGTTTCATTCTTGCCAAAGTTTTGAGAAATTAGGAATTTAATATGTTGCACCAAGGTTTTGTGCTATAATATATTACTTCGTTTATGTTTGATATTGTGCGTCTAATCATTTGTGTTTTGTATATTGAAATTATTATGTGATTGGTGGAAGATAGATCCATTGTTAAAGTACTACCTTCTGGATGTAGCATAACAATTAGACCTAACTATAGATGAACGATATTTTTTGTTGTTCTTTTTCTTTCTAAATTTCCAAATTTTATAGGGAATGCAAATGAGAATCATATTCCCACTTCGTATGCCAGGAGAATGATGATTTCCATGATTGCATTTCTTTTGCTTCTACATGGATTAGTACAAAGTTCTGGTGCTAATGGTGCAGAGTAAGTCAATAACTGCAAAATGTTAATTCAAGCTTACATTAGTTATATATATATATATATATATATATATATATATATATTAAATTGTTATTACCATTCTCAAACCAGAGTTTCCAAAACCAATAGTTTAGATGATAACTAAGGTGGAAATGATACACCCTCTCCCTAAATACATACAATGTTTTATCAGTTCCACGGTTTAATAAGATTGTTTGACGATTGGTCATATTTTCAATATACCCCTCAATGATAACAAAACATCTAAGTTTTCTGGACCAAAATCAATGTTATTGGGGGATGTGGTGGAATATCCCATCTACCCAGGGTTCGAATCCAGGCGTACACAACAATTGTGGCCACTGAGGTTTAATCAGGGTTGATGTCTTACAATCAATAATTTGTCAAGGGATTAGTCTAGGCATAGCCTAGGACACCCTTACCAAAAAAAAAGATTAATAATAGGCAAATTGATAATTTTTGGATTGGAGCTTTGCCAAAGAGAAAAAAATGTTGTATTTATTTTGGGATGGAAGAAATTATGAAATTTACTATCGATACCAATGTTTTCTTATCTTTAAACTAGAAATAAATTTTATGTTGTTTCAGATTCAAAATTAACTTGTTAAACCACTGAAGTCAAATTATATCACGAGCTTACAAATGATAATATAAGTATATAACATCTATTACGTCTCAATGCCCGTGTTATTCTAAAATGTGGAGCAATACATCTAGTATTCTTGTGGTGTCATAGATGAGAATAAGGAGCCAAACATTCTGATACCATAGGTAAAAAGATCATCCTTGGTGAAATCTTATGTCCATGTAGAGAATGTATATCACTGTCTCACTGGTAACATTGATATTCAGCATTTTGTCCAAATTTATTCAAAATTTTGTCCAAATTTAATTTTCTCCTTGATTCTACTCTCTACCATTGTGTTTTCAAGGTAATGACGTGTTCATATTTCTGAAAATTTGATGTTTGTTGTCAGTGATTTACTCTTGTTACTGGATAGATAAGAAAAGTATTGTCTAAAGGGAAGGCTGCTGGTGTCCTTTGCTTGTTTTTTCATGATGCAGGAACGTATGAAATGGATGAGAATTCAGGTATTATTAGGAAAAGTCATATTCTTCATGAAATGGATGATTGTGATTATAGCTCCTTCCATTCTAAAAGAGGGTGATAATTAAGTACGTTAGGTAGTGAATCATCAATATTGTTTTCGACCAGAGTGTTTGTTATCTTTTAAAGATATTTTGGACATCTTTGTCAGACTCGACCATCGAGTTCTGAAGTTTTTTGGAATTTTAATCACTACAAAACAAATGCTTATCACCGACGGACAAATCCGTCGGTGATCCGTCGGTATAAAGGTGGTCGACATTCAGATTACCGATGGATCACCGACGGCATACTTTTTTGACGGATCGCCGACAGTCACCGATGGCGTGGGTTATTTCCGACAGATCACCGACGACCTCCATTTACCGATGGATTACCGACGGATTTAGCGACGGATTTCCGACGGATATTTATTAAATAAAAATTAATTAAAAAACATTTACCGACGGATTATCCGTTGGTAATCCGTCAGTAATTTAATTTTTTTTAAAATAATTAAAAATTAAAAAATTCCAGATTTTAACCTGTACAAAACTTGCCAATTTTTAATTAATACTAAGTCTTAAACTGTACAAAACCTTAATTTAATATCTATAAATACATAAACGTAGTACAAAAACGTAATCCTACGGAGGGGAAAGGGGTGTTGATTGTTAAACTTGATCATGAAAGCGTCAAAATGAGCCATTCGTTCCTGCATCTGTCTCTTCTCTGCTTCATCTCTCTCCATTCGCTCCTGCATCCGGATCCTCTCTGCTTCCTTTCTCTGTAGTCGCTCCTGCAACTGGATCCTTTCTGCTTCCTCTCTCTTTCTACCCTCTGCCTCAACTCCTCCAACTGAAATTCAACATTTGACAAACATATATAGAACAATGTCAGACAACATTTAACAAACATATGATTAACAATGTTAAACAACATTTGACAAGCATACCTCCTCATCGCGACGGTCGCGCATGCTCCCGCTCGAACTGGCACATGAATCACCGATCATAGCATAATAGGGATCCTGACTGGTCCCCTATCTAAAAATACGGCCCTTACGCCGTCCTCCGACACTACGCTCCCATAACTCGGCGTCATTGGGAGGTACAGTGCCGGGAGGTAAGTCTGGGTACTCCTCCTCCCTAATCCGATGGTAGTTATCTTATAGTTTACCAAATTAGACTTTGTCAAGTCAACTAACCTATAGAAAATTCGACAGCATTTCAACTGTGATTTGAACATATATATATATATATATCCATGACCTACTTTTATCAAAACAATCCTATCGTCTGCCCAACAATGGCAGCCCAAACTAAGTTTGCTATAATTTCTATCTATCTTATAAAACAAACAAATATCTAGCCATGCATAATTGAACTTACAGCCATATGAGACACCTTTGGGTAAACGTAGATCGGAGGATTCGTGGACGGACCAGTCGCACCCGGAAAAAGATTCCTGTTGGTGTAGTGTGTAGCCTCCCAAACCTCGTCGCTGGTAGGCTCATGGCCCCATGCATCTCTCTACAATACACAACTTAAATTGTTAGTAGGTAATAAAATCATGTATATAGTACATATATTCATCAATTATATACATTTAGTCTAGTGTATGATAAATTACCATGCGGTCCCGATGCATAGTGGTACTAATAGATCCAATACAGTGTCTGGATGTCATCCCCTCATACTCGGTGGCCCGATTGGCCGTATTGGCCGCAGATACACGCCGGAACGCATCGGTGTTCCATACCTGTTAAAAAGAAGACATAAATCAATATAAATCCTAATACAATCAGATACAAGTATTCAAAACAAAACAAACTTGCTCAATCATCTGGACCCAAAACTCACTCTGGATCCACTCTGGAGGGTAAGCGGCAAGAATCGTGTAGTCACGTCCGTCGAACTGGAAACCATCAATGGCTAAAGCCCTGCCCTGGGCGAATCGACGGACATCTCTCATCATGTCCGGGTACCTATTATTTAGGATATGCCGGAATGTAGCTACTACGTCGGCGTCCATCTCAGGAGGCCAACTATAATATAACTGCAAACACATTGTTTAGATTAAGTAAAAATAAATCCACTTAATAAGTTAAATAGAGTAAAATACCTACCCATAATCGATCCAACATCCGTGGATAGTGCTCATCAGGGACATCCCTAAAATGAGCCCACGGACCATCGAACTTAGACTTAAAGACGACAATGGCCCTCCGGACTGCCGACTTGTCACTAAACCTTCACAATTGCAAAATATACAACATAAAAAACATTAGGACCGGTTTATTATGTACTAGAATAAATAATATATCACATCTACTTACCCGCCCCCTTCAGACAACAAAAGTGGCGGTCGCTGACTCGGCTGGGACGTCTGTGATGCCACATTCGGGCCTCTAACCCTCGAGCCTGCTGCTAGTCCGTCATCAAACTGGATCTGATCTAGTCCGTCATTGGTGAACTCATCGGCGTAGGGGTCACCACGTCCGACGGAACTTCTACTGCCCCTACCCCTATTACCCCTACTACCCCTACTACCTCTAGAAGGGCGTCCCGACATCTAGATCATAAAGAATGGTTAACACAAAATGATATAAGTGTACATAAATCATAGAGAATGTTTAACACGAAAATGTTTACATAAATGATATAAGTGTACATAAATCATAGAGAATGGTTAACACAAAATGTCTACATAAGAAAGGCACACTAATTATTAGGCGAGTGATCACATAACATAAGTTCGTCTTCGTTAACTTCATTATCGTCCACTGATGTGCACTCATTTGTAGTGCCATCTAGACCTTTTTAATAGCTTTTTATAGTTCTTTTTCTTCCATATCCCTACATTTGAGTCGTTTTATTACTTGTTTTAGCATTTATCTGTTTCTTGGAGCTAGAGCTAGTGGATAATCTGTTTTATTTCTTCGAATGGCTAATTTTATGTGTTTTGGCAGTTTTTGAGTAAAACAGACCCAGTGCTGCAGCATTTCTGCAGCATCTGCAGCTGTCAGTATTTTTTTTGGAAGAACGATGGGAAGCTGGATGATGGACGATTTTTGGCAGGACTTTTGACAGCTTTAGAAGCCTCCACCTGCAGTATTTCAAGATTGGACATCATCTTTTTGATAGCTTGTAACCCTTGGGCTTTGAACCCCTTTTTTTGTACTAATTGTACCTTAAGTACTTTGTGTAGGTTTTATTACTCTTTTGCCACTCCCTTTTTGTATATAAAGGGAGGTTGGGGATTTAGTTTAGGGTCCTAATTTTAACACTTAAGTACATCTCTTTGAAGTGAAAATCAAAGGTTGGCACCAATAACCTTTGATTTTAATGTACTTTTGAATTCCAAGTTAATCTTTGAAGTTACCATCCTTGTTTTGTTACTTATGCCTTATTACTTCTAGTGTTCTTAATTTAGTTGTTTACTTTCCTTGCAATTTACATTTAAGTCATTTATATTTGTAGTAATTTATATTTCCGTCATTTACATTCATGTCTTTAATTTATGTAATTTATTGCTTTATGTATTTATATTTTAGTATGAGTAGCTAAATCCATTAGCTTGGGTGTAAGATAAAAGGGTGAGATTTCAAACCAAAAGAAGGTGGACATTGTTTCGCAATAACAATGTTCCATCATTTCATTCAAGTTTTATAAAGCCAATGACACTTCTTGACAAGTTGATCACTTTGAAAGTGTGAAAGTGCTATGGCCTAGAGATAAGCCATAAAATGCACGTCAACTTGGATGATATGAGAAGCCGACTTGAGAAAGTGACTGATAAAGAGATTTATCACCTCTATTTTTCATCTTGATTTATTCTTGAAGAGTTGGTCGCTTGTTTAAAGTGTTAAAGTGTAGAGGATTCAGAGATGAACCCCTTCGAACACTCCAACTTGAATGATATGGGAATTAACTCGAGAGAGTAGTTTTATACAAAGAGATTTGTAAATCCGTATATTTTGAGGACTCTACCCCTTGCTATCAAGTGTTAAAACTGCATAGAGATATGTTCAGTTGGATCTAAACGGTAGCGGGAGTATTGAAGTCCGAGAGGAATACCCTCAAAATAGATGGTGGATCTGTTTATGCTGAACTCATGCTGCAGCATACCTGCAGCATAGTCTGCTGGAATTTGTGTTTGAGTCTCACCTAAAAGTCTTACACCCTTGCTACCTTTATTATTCTGTATCGTTATCAACTGTTAACCAACCAAACCAAATCAAAGTCTTCAAATTCGCCATCTGAAATCATCTCTTTTCTAACACTTTTATTATACTTTTACGACAATCTCTGTGGGACGATATCCGGTACTTTACCGTTTTATTACTTGAAAGACGATATTATATCTCATTGTATACTTGCTTTGAGGTCTAATTAGCACACGTCTATAGGTGTATTAAAAGCACTAACAAGTTTTTGGCGCCGTTGCCGGGGATTGGCACGTTAAAAGTTTATAAAAGTATTTTAAAAGATTTGATTTCTCTTACACCTTTGAAATCTCGGAAGTATATGCCAAGAATACCACGGGGGGAATTGTTCACTCTTGACCCGGAAATTGAACAAACGTTTCGTAATAGGAGAAGAACGCAAAGAATCACATTAATCATTGAACCTCCAATTATGGAACCACCACCACCCGGATTTGAAAATAGAGGACCGAGACCACCACCGCTTTTGGAAAATCCACGGGGAGCACCAATATTTCATGATGCGCCTCCAATTTTTGGAAACCCACCGGAGCACCAATTTCGACAAAATCCACCAAATCAAGGAAATAATCATAACCATGTTGATGATGATGTTGAATCTCAAGGCACCAATGAAATAAGAAATGAAGTTCCAAACATAATTAATCTTGCAAACTCCAAAGAGGGAAAAATTATGGACTACGCTATCCCCGATTTTGAGCAATTAAATTCAGGGATAATTAGACCCCATATACAAGCCCTCCATTTTGAACTAAAGCCCATCATGTTTCAAATGTTTCAAACGAACGGACAATTTGCCGGAATGCCATCGGAGGATCCACATTCTCATTTAAAATCTTTTATGGAGATCACCGATGCATTCCTGATCCCTGGGGTATCTAACGATGCCTTGAGGCTCACTTTGTTTCCTTTTTCTCTAAGGGATCGGGCAAAGTCTTGGTTTAATTCTTTGGCACCTGGCTCTGTGCCATCATGGAGCAACATGGCTGAAAGATTTTTGAGAAAATATTTTCCACCTACCCGTAATGCTAAGTCCAGAAACGAAATTTGCATGTTTAAACAAATGGACGATGAAGCAATTCCCGATGCTTGGGAAAGGTTTAAAGAGTTGTTAAGAAAATGCCCTCACCATGGCATTCCTTACTGTATTCAACTTGAGACGTTTTACAATGGGTTAAACCCTATGGCAAAACAAATGCTCGACGCGACATCAGGGGGGGCCTTTACAGCTAATACCTACAATGACGGGTATGAAATTCTTGAAAAAATTTCCACAAACAATGGACATTGGGCTGATCCACGTGCTCAACCGCAAAAGAAAACTGCTGGGATTCATGATGTGGATGCATATACTGCATTAACAGCACAACTTGCTTCCATGGCTTCAATGCTTAAAAACTTATCTTCAAATCAAGGAACACAACAAGTTGCTGCTACATCCACCCAGTCAGTCCTTTCTGTTCAATGTGTTTGTTGTGGTGGGGAACATTCCTATGAACAGTGTCCTCAAAACTCTGAATCGGTAAACTATGTTCAGAACAGGAATGCTCCGTACGGCAACACCTACAATGCGAGTTGGAAGCAACATCCAAATTTTTCCTGGAACAGTCCATGTCTAAATCAGTCAGCTCCTAAGCCACAAGAAACTTCAAATTTTCAAACACAACATCATGCTAGTGGTTCGCATCATCAAAACCAAGGTTCACATCACCAAAATCAAGGTTCTCAACATCAGCATAACCAAAGTTCACAGCATCATCAGAACAGGAATTTTCAAAATAACCAACAGCATTTTCAAAAACCTCCTCCACAGGCTGAGCCATCATCTTCTTTGGAAGCTATGATAAAAAGCCTTGTGGCTCAATCACAAGCTCAACAGCAACTTTTGAGCCAAAATCAAGCTCTTTTTAATCAACAAAGTGCAGCCATCAGGAATTTGGAAACCCAAGTGAGTCAGATAGCACTTAATCAGAACAATAGGGCTAATGGCATGTTACCAAGTGACACAGAAATCCCAAAGGCTTCGGGTAAAGAACATGTAAAAGCTGTGATCCTTAGGAGTGGTAGAGAATTGAATGAAACAGTACAAACCAAGTTTGGACCAATGACTCAAGCAGAATTTGAAAACACCAAACAGTCAGAACCCGAGACCACTGTTTTAGCTACTATTCTTGAACCACAACCTGAGCCCACAAAGAATCTAGAGCCCGGAGTAGCCAGTCCTGTTCAGCCTTTAGTAAATGAGATCCCAACCTTACCTAAGGAGAGTGAGACCAAAGGCACAAAAGGCACGTCTTGCTCCACGCATTCAAGTAAAACTTTCATAAAACCAGTTCCTCCTTATGTTCCTTACCCTCAAAGGTTAAGGAATCAAAAAGAAGAACTGCAATTTAAAAAATTCTTGGATGTGTTCAAAGAATTGCACATCAACATACCTCTTGTTGAAGCAATCGAGCAAATGCCTAGTTATGCCAAATTCCTTAAAGACATCCTAAGCAAGAAGAAAAAGTTGAATGAATATGAGACAGTTGCTTTGACTGAAGGATGTAGTGCACTCTTGACCAATGGAATACCTCCTAAGTTGAAAGACCCAGGAAGTTTCACCATTCCATGTTCAATAGGTGGGAAGAAAGTAGGGAAGGCTTTGTGTGATCTAGGAGCTAGTATCAACCTCATGCCCTTATCTGTATTCAACAACTTAGGGATAGGAGAGGCCAGACCTACCACAGTAACACTCCAGTTAGCTGACAAAACCATTGCCTACCCTAAGGGAAAAATTGAGGATGTTCTAGTTCAGGTTGACAAGTTCATATTTCCGGCAGATTTTATTATCTTGGATTTTGAGGCTGATAAAGATATTCCTATTCTTTTAGGAAGACCCTTTTTGGCCACCGGAAGGACTTTGATAGATGTCTAAAAAGGAGAGCTGACCATGAGACTTCAGGATCAAAAAGTCACATTTAATGTTTTCAATTCCTTGAAATACCCTAATGATTTTGAGGATTGTGCAACTTTAAATATGATTGACTCGATATGCCATGAAGAAAGAAGGACCTGTAAGTTTGAAGAAGAAGATGATGAGGAGATAACCTTAGGAAATGATTTTGAAAACTCAAGTTCGGAAGAAACGGTTTTGGCCAGTGCTGCAGCATTTGAGCAGCTTGACAGTAGTGATCAGAAACCATTCACTCCATCCATAGTCTCACCACCCGACCTGGAGTTAAAGCAACTCCCATCTCACTTGAAATATGCCTTTCTAGGAGAAGAAGGCAAATTGCCTGTCATCATCTCATCTACCCTAGAATCACATCAAGAAAAGAAGTTGGTAGATATGCTAAGATTACACACCAAAGCCCTAGGATGGACCATGGCTGACCTTAGGGGAATAAGTCCATCAATTTGTCAACACAAAATCATCCTAGAGGACAAAAGCTTCACTTCCATTGAACCACAAAGAAGGTTAAATCCGGTCATGAAAGAAGTAGTGAAAAAGGAGATTTTAAAATGGTTAGACGCTGGAATTATTTTCCCAATAGCCAGTAGTTCTTGGGTCAGTACGGTCCAATGTGTCCCAAAGAAGGGGGGAATGACTGTCATCACAAATGAAAAAAATGAACTCATCCCCACTAGAGTTGTCTCCGGATGGAGAATCTGCATGGACTACCGTAAGCTAAACCAGGCCACACAAAAAGACCATTTTCCATTACCTTTCATGGATCAAATGTTGGATAGGTTAGCCGGTAAGGAGTACTATTGTTTTCTAGATGATTACTCAGGATATAACCAGATTGCCATATCACCCGAGGATCAGGAAAAGACCACATTCACCTGCCCCTATGGCACCTTTGCTTTCAAAAGAATGCCTTTTGGACTCTGTAATGCTCCAGCAACGTTTCAAAGATGCATGATGTCCATATTTTCAGATATGCTCGAAAAATCCATTGAAATCTTTATAGATGATTTTTCAATTTATGGTTCATCTTTTGATAATTGCTTGGATAATCTAAAAAAGGGTCTTGAGAGATGTGAGGAAACTGATTTGGTCCTAAACTGGGAAAAATGTCATTTCATGGTAAAAGAGGGAATTGTTCTTGGGCATTTAATTTCAAAAAGAGGAGTGGAGGTAGACAAAGCTAAGCTTGAAGCAATTGAAAAACTACCCGAACCAACCACTGTTAAAGGAATCAGAAGCTTTCTTGGGCATGCTGGATTTTATAGAAGGTTTATCAAAGACTTTTCAAAAATATCAAAACCTTTGTGTATATTATTACAGCATGACCATAAATTTGAATTCACTAAGGAGTGTAGAAATGCATTCCAAATTTTGAAGAAAGCTTTGGTGACTGCTCCAGTGGTTGTTGCTCCTGATTGGGAAAAACCTTTTGAAATCATGTGTGACGCAAGTGATTGGGCAGTTGGTGCTGTGTTAGGTCAAAGAAAAGAAAAAGTGTTTCATTCAATTTATTACGCCAGTAAGACTTTGAATGAAGCACAAATCAACTACACAACAACAGAAAAAGAACTTTTGGCAGTAGTCTTTGCCTTTGAAAAGTTTAGGTCATATTTGATGGGGGCAAAAGTCATTGTACATACCGATCATGCCGCCATCAAGTATTTGATCTCAAAAAAAGATGCTAAGCCCAGGTTAATAAGATGGGTTCTGTTGTTGCAAGAGTTTGACTTAGAGATTGTGGATAGAAAGGGGGTAGATAACCAAGTTGCGGACCATTTGTCCAGGTTAGAGAGACCTAGTGAGGACATAGGAGACATCATTGAGACCTTCCCAGATGAAAAGATTCTCATGCTGCAGCATCAGGATTCCCCATGGTTTGCGGACATTGCAAACTACTTGGCTTGCGGAATAAAACCCGCTGGTTACACTAGCCAGATGTTTAAAAAATTTCTCCATGACACCAAAATGTATCTATGGGATGACCCTTTCTTGTTCAAATTAGGTACAGATCAGATTTTAAGAAGGTGTGTCCCGGATACAGATGTTGCAGCAATCCTGCAGCATTGTCACCAAGCACCTTATGGAGGACATTTTGGAGGGCAAAGGACAGCGGCTAAGGCATTACAATCTGGATTCTATTGGCCAACTCTCTTTAAGGATTCCCACACATTTGCACAAAGATGCAATGAATGCCAAAGAAGTGGTTCCATTTCTCAAAGGAATGAAATGCCATTAAATGGGATCCTTGAAGTTGAGTTGTTTGATGTTTGGGGAATCGACTTCATGGGATCATTCCCCCCATCAAACAAATGTCAATACATTTTAGTTGCTGTAGACTATGTCTCAAAATGGGTGGAGGCAGTAGCATGTACTTCAAATGATGCAAAAACAGTGGTTAAATTTCTTCAAAAACAGATTTTTACAAGGTTTGGTACCCCCAGAGCACTGATCAGTGATGAGGGAACTCATTTTGTAAACAATCTGTTACGTGAAGTTCTTGAAAAATACAACATTAATCACAGGATTGCCACTGCATACCACCCACAAACCAATGGGCTAGCAGAACTTTCAAACAGAGAGATTAAGGGAATATTGGAAAAAGTGGTCAAGCCAAATAGAAAAGACTGGGCTTTTAAGTTAGATGAAGCTTTATGGGCATACAGAACAGCTTTCAAAACACCAATTGGTATGTCCCCATATAAGCTAGTCTTTGGCAAAGCTTGTCACCTTCCTCTGGAATTAGAACACAAGGCATACTGGGCAATCAAAGCTTTAAACATGTGCCCAGATGCTGCTGGCATCAAAAGAAAACTCCAACTTTGTGAACTAGAAGAACATAGGAACTTGTCCTATGAGAACGCCAAGTTGTATAAAGAAAAGACCAAGAAATGACATGACAAGAAAATACAACACAAAGAGTTAAAAACGGGCCAAAAAGTCCTTTTGTTTAATTCTAGGTTGAAACTGTTTCCAGGAAAGCTAAAGTCCAGATGGTCAGGACCTTTCCTCATCCACCATGTCTATCCTTATGGAGCAGTTGACTTAGTAAATCCTGAAGACAACACTGTGTTTAAAGTGAATGGCCAGAGAGTGAAACTGTACCATGAGCCTGTGACCATCCCAGAGTCGTGCTCTGTGGATTTGGTCACAATCTGTTGAAAGTCATCTCTCATCTTGTGTGTAAATAAGTTTTCTATATTTTAAATGCTTTCTAGATTAATCTCACGTTTTTTTTGTTTCATTTTGTAGCTTAAATCTTAATTTGGGGGTCTGCAGAGCATGCTGCAGCAATCCTGCAGCAATCCTGCAGCATCAGATTCATAATTTTTGGAAATCTCAGTCTTTAAGGTTTGAGCGGGAAAAGAGGGGATAAATTCAAAAGCAGTCCAAGGAAGGTACAAATGAGATCATTATGGAAACTTCTCAAAGAAAAGTAGTTGTCTTGTCTCCTTTTTGAAAAACATCATTACTTGTACAACCTTTTTTTTTCCTTCCCCATGATTTCTTTTCTAAAATCCCTTGGACATCCAATCAACATCCCTGGTAAGAAAGGAACTGACCTTTCAGTTCCCCAACCCATCCCTTTCAACCACTTTTTGATAACCATCAACATCATCACTTTTCATTTCTTTTCAAAACACCCTCTTTGAACCCTTCCTTCTTCATCTCACCGACGATTCTCTCTCTACCACACTCTGTGAACAATGGCTCGAATGAAGGTACCCGTCGTAAGAGACCCCGATGACGTTCCACCATCTCGCCGGAGACGCCATAGTCGAAACCCTCCTCCACCCGAACCAACTCCTGAACCGTCGGCCGATGATTGTGAAACCTCCCTCATCCCTGAACCCTCTAACCCACCACTCGCCACGATAAACACCACCACCACAGAAACCCCTGTCGCGAACCCTCTACCCATTCGCCCTTTTCTTCACATCATCATTCCCACCTCAACCCTAACAACCACCGCAGAAATCCCTGTCGCATCTCCCTCTCACCCTACGATCGAGTCCACTCTAATCCACAACGCTCAGGAAGAGGAAGTTTCCACTCCGGTCGACTCTCCGGTTACCCCTCAGGTATACAACTTTTCTGACTATGACTTTTTGGAAGGTCAACTCACCTCTGTCAGTGATGAAGAGGTGGATATTATGACCAATGTTGGGGGAATACCCCTATACCTCACACCGGAGCACATCCTTGATTGGACCCTAGTTCCCTTTGTCTCAAACTCCGAAAATCACCCCTCACCGATGGAGTTTGATGACACTACTTCCATCCTCAGTGCTATGGGATTCTTCGACACTCTGAACCCAAACGAGGAAGGGGAAGTAGATCAAGCCAAAAAAATGGACTCCAGTGAGCATGTCAGGGATGCAATCCCTGACCTAAATGTTGCTTTTGAGCAATCTTGTGGGGAAGAGTCCATGGGGGTTGGGAAAACTAGTGGGTCAAAGAGCAATGAAAAAAAGAGGAAGAGAATCAGTGGGGAGAGTGTGGCTAGGAAGAAAAGAAAACCATCATTTAGGGGCACAAGATTGCATGCTGCAGCATTCCTGCAGCATGGCAGAAAATCAAAGAAACCCAACAGGACCCGAAAATTAGCCAAGCCAGACTTTGTGGATAGACCTGAAGATCAGGAATTTGGAGGGTTGAGCGGACAGCAAGCAGTGGATTGGTTCAGTAAGTTGAAGGACAAAGTAGGGGTGGTAGACAAAGGTTTTCCTAGCCAAAGTCAACAGGAATACCCGTTCATCAAAACGGTAATAGAAGCCCATCGTATTGACAAACTCTGTGAGGTCCCTTCCTCCTACAACCTAACTCTCCTACGAGAGTTCTATTCTGAGGTAGCGGCCTCCAATGCCCAACTGATCCACATCCGAGGCAAGCGGTTTTTATTAACTGCCAAAGCCATCAACCAGTTTCTTGGTCTTACACCACCTCCCAACACTGATTTTGAGCTCATGCTAGCCTCGGCCACTCCAGAGCTATTGTTGGAAATTTCTGATGAACTGGGGTTACCTGGAACCCAGTGGAGCAATCACCGAAACCATATGCAGAGGCGTTTCAGGGCTAACCAACTCAAGCCGAATGCCAATGTTTGGGTAAACTTTCTGAGGCATTCTATCTCACCTACAACCCATCAAACCTATGTCTCTATGGATAGAATGTTGCTCCTACATTGTCTTTTGCAGGGTTTTACCATTGATTTTGGCGAAGTGGTACTGAGAAGCGTGAGATCTTGTGCGAAAGCAAAGAGGGGAGGGATGTTCTTCCCTGGTCTGCTCACACAGATGATGGTGAAGAAGGGAGTTCCCCAATACAACTCTGATGAAATAATGAAAGAAGCCGGGGGGAAATGAAAGATAGATTTGAAGGCAATATCCAGACTTAGGGAAAGACGACAGGGTGGAGCTCATGCCTATGCTCCCACAATGCTGCAAAATTTGATGGCCCAAAACAGTGAACTGCTGGAGCAGCTACGGGTTCAGAGAAATGAGTTCATGGGAAAAATTGACAGCTTAAGGACTGACTTGGCTGGAAAGGCAAATTCTGAAGGAGAATCGAGTAGAGGAGAGATGGAGTTGATGAAGCAGTCACTTGAGGAAAAGTATGCCGTGAAGTTGAGAAAGATGAAGAAGAAAGTAAAGACTGCCAAGAAAAAGATGGCAAAGCTAGCAAAGGAGAAGGAAGAAGTCGAAACGGAGTTGAAAGCACGCAAGGAACAGCTAACTGCTGCAGCATTGCCACCACCAGACACACAGCCTACTCTTGGAGAGTAGGACAGGTTCATTCACTTCCCCTTTAGCTCCAATTTTTTTTTTTTTTTTTTGTTATTTTACAATTTTTGAGTCTGGGATTGTTTTTGCATTTTTAGGTTTTGTTTTCTAGCATTATGAACATTGTTGATATACTCAAGCATGCATATATAGCCTAAGTAATTTCTGTAGTAAAGATCCTGTTTGAAGTTCTCAACTAGAACTAGCACACCATTGCTTGGGCACACAATTTGGACCACATTGCATTTGAGATATGATCAAGGCCATTTTTCTTCATTCCAACCACTTGCACCCACTTACCATACATTCTCCATAAATTGTACAATGAGGACATTGCACCTCACTAATTTGGGGGTGGGGTGAAGTCCACCATGGCACACGCAATCAATTGAAAAAGAGCATAACTCTTCCAAATGCCATGTTTGGACTTAAGCACAAAAAAAAAGAAAAAAAAAGTCCCATAGGGGCTAAGTGCTTGAAATGCATCAAGAAAAGAGCGCAAAAAGTGCCAAATTTAAAAAAAAAAAAAAAAAAAAAAAGTGATGCAAAAGGTGAAAATAAAAGGCAAAAAGAAGTGAGGAAAGCAAAAGCCAAAGAGAGATCCATACTTAAAGTCCTTGTGATCTTAGATAAGAAATGTGGAGGCCATGACAAAGAGAATAGTGTGCTAGCCTATGGTCCATACTTTTGAATATCAATCTACTTGGGATTTATGAATGGCTATACATTGTATGCTTGGTTCTATCTTATGATGTGTGCACTTATTGCTTTCATGTGCTAATTTCTCATATTGAGTCATTTTACTTTGTGTCTTGGTTGCTTGGGGACAAGCAACAATTCTAATTTGGGGGTGTGATGTGCACTCATTTGTAGTGCCATCTAGACCTTTTTAATAGCTTTTTATAGTTCTTTTTCTTCCATATCCCTACATTTGAGTCGTTTTATTACTTGTTTTAGCATTTATCTGTTTCTTGGAGCTAGAGCTAGTGGATAATCTGTTTTATTTCTTCGAATGGCTAATTTTATGTGTTTTGGCAGTTTTTGAGTAAAACAGACCCAGTGCTGCAGCATTTCTGCAGCATCTGCAGCTGTCAGTATTTTTTTTGGAAGAACGATGGGAAGCTGGATGATGGACGATTTTTGGCAGGACTTTTGACAGCTTTAGAAGCCTCCACCTGCAGTATTTCAAGATTGGACATCATCTTTTTGATAGCTTGTAACCCTTGGGCTTTGAACCCCTTTTTTTGTACTAATTGTACCTTAAGTACTTTGTGTAGGTTTTATTACTCTTTTGCCACTCCCTTTTTGTATATAAAGGGAGGTTGGGGATTTAGTTTAGGGTCCTAATTTTAACACTTAAGTACATCTCTTTGAAGTGAAAATCAAAGGTTGGCACCAATAACCTTTGATTTTAATGTACTTTTGAATTCCAAGTTAATCTTTGAAGTTACCATCCTTGTTTTGTTACTTATGCCTTATTACTTCTAGTGTTCTTAATTTAGTTGTTTACTTTCCTTGCAATTTACATTTAAGTCATTTATATTTGTAGTAATTTATATTTCCGTCATTTACATTCATGTCTTTAATTTATGTAATTTATTGCTTTATGTATTTATATTTTAGTATGAGTAGCTAAATCCATTAGCTTGGGTGTAAGATAAAAGGGTGAGATTTCAAACCAAAAGAAGGTGGACATTGTTTCGCAATAACAATGTTCCATCATTTCATTCAAGTTTTATAAAGCCAATGACACTTCTTGACAAGTTGATCACTTTGAAAGTGTGAAAGTGCTATGGCCTAGAGATAAGCCATAAAATGCACGTCAACTTGGATGATATGAGAAGCCGACTTGAGAAAGTGACTGATAAAGAGATTTATCACCTCTATTTTTCATCTTGATTTATTCTTGACGAGTTGGTCGCTTGTTTAAAGTGTTAAAGTGTAGAGGATTCAGAGATGAACCCCTTCGAACACTCCAACTTGAATGATATGGGAATTAACTCGAGAGAGTAGTTTTATACAAAGAGATTTGTAAATCCGTATATTTTGAGGACTCTACCCCTTGCTATCAAGTGTTAAAACTGCATAGAGATATGTTCAGTTGGATCTAAACGGTAGCGGGAGTATTGAAGTCCGAGAGGAATACCCTCAAAATAGATGGTGGATCTGTTTATGCTGAACTCATGCTGCAGCATACCTGCAGCATAGTCTGCTGGAATTTGTGTTTGAGTCTCACCTAAAAGTCTTACACCCTTGCTACCTTTATTATTCTGTATCGTTATCAACTGTTAACCAACCAAACCAAATCAAAGTCTTCAAATTCGCCATCTGAAATCATCTCTTTTCTAACACTTTTATTATACTTTTACGACAATCTCTGTGGGACGATATCCGGTACTTTACCGTTTTATTACTTGAAAGACGATATTATATCTCATTGTATACTTGCTTTGAGGTCTAATTAGCACACGTCTATAGGTGTATTAAAAGCACTAACATCCACGTCTTCAAATTCTTCTTCCTCGTCACTAGCTTCGTCATTTGTGACGACTACGTTGAGCTCCCCAGTGATAAGAGGGACGTAATCGAGGTCCTCATTTACCCAATTGTTTGTATTATGAGTTACCCGTTCATTGATTTGAAAGAACGATTCTCTATCCACGTTATCATCATCCAACACATCGATAGCTCTTTCTGTAACTTCATATATTCCACGGGCTTTGGTCTTCACAACTGTCCACCAATCCTTTAAATCCTTACTTCCTGAAGGATAGGGTGTGTAATACACTTGTTCCGCTTGTGATGCTAGGACGTAATAGTCTTCACCTCTGAGTCTAGACTTTTATTTGATATCAACCAACCCATGTTTAGGGTCGACTCTAACTCCCTCTGGACTATCAAACCATGTACGCTTGAACAAAACTACAACACAATAGCCCACACCGTAATACTCCACCTCTAACACGTCGTCCAACAATCCGTAATAGTCAAACTCGGAGTCGTCATAACAAGATCCTTTCACACATACGCCACTATTATGTGTGACACGCCCAGAAGCATGTGTTACCGTATGAAACTTGTAACCATTGACAAAATATCCCTTATGCGACCAAGCATATCGGCCTGGTCCACGTGTTAGGGATTTCAAATGGTCGGAGAAATTGCCTGATCCGAGCATGACCTATAAAACCACAAATAAGAAATAAATTACATATGTGTAACATTACATACGTAAATTTCATATTTTTGTACTTATGTGTTGTTCGAACCAAGTAGAAAACCTTTCATCCCGAGCTTTATCCCGTGCAACTGCATCAAGATGAGGTTCTCTTTGTCGTATCCACTCATCGAAGGTCCATTGAAAAGGTCGAACTTCTTCACAATTCAACAACACATATGTGTGGATATTTTGAATCTCGGCTTGAGTCAAGATGGTCTTCCCCCCCTTCTCGAATAATCTACGAGATGGAACCTTGAATATGCTCAAGCGATCGTCTATTCCTGAAGAACTAGGAATATCTGGGGCAAAGTTTCTTGACTCGCGATTATGTCGAGTTTCTATCTGTGGATCAAAATACAGGGAGCAATAGGTGGAGAGTTCATTTACTAGATAAGACTCAACGATAGACCCCTCCACCCTTGCTTTGTTTCTAACAGTCCTCTTCAACGACTCAAGTTTCCTAAACAACTATTGAAATACGTGTTAGAAAATAAATGGGTAAGTATTTGAATGAAAAGTATTTGAATGGAAAGTTCATTTACCTCTCATAAAGATACATCCACCTATATTGGACCGGCCCACCATTTATGGATTCTCATGTCAAATGTATCACTAAATGTTCCATAGAATCAAAGAATCCGGGCGGGAAGACTTTTTCCAACTTACAAATTATTTGAACGATACTTGTTTGCAATGGAATCAAGTCTTCTAAGTGTAACACCCTTGAGCGGATTACACGAAAGAATGTGCATAACTCCGTTATCGCATCCCATATGGGAGTCGGTATCATCCCTCGTAACGCAATAGGAAGCAATCGTAGCATAAACACATGACAATCATGACTCTTGAAGCTATAAAAGTTGTAATCTGCCATGTTTACACAACTCCCAATATTCGAAGCATACCCGTTCGGAAACTTCAGTCTCTTCAACCATTCACATACTTGTTTTAATTGTTGTTTCGTCAAAGTGTACGACGACTTCGGCTTCACTACTTTATTGCCTGACGTGGCAATGTGCAACTACGGTCGGTTGCAATAAATCTCTGCATCTCTCCTTTCTTTTATATTGTCTTTCGGTTTTTATGTGTCCATCACAGTGTTAAAGAGATTCTCAAAGACATTCTTCTCAATGTGCATGACATCCAGGTTGTGTCGGATTAACAACGTCTTCCAATATTGCAGCTCCCAAAAGATGCTTCTCTTCACCCAATTATGAGTGATTCCGAAACCGATAATTTTTCTATTGGTCGGTCGAAATGGGGAGCCATCGTAAACAGTTGGAAGATGACGGACCTGTTCTCATATTTCTTCACCGGTTAACTCGGGTGGTGGACCGGCTAACACCCTAGATCCGTCCAGAAACCCTGTTCGATCACGTCGGAAGGGGTGTGCACTAGGTAACCATCTCCGATGACAGTCAAACCAACAAGATTTACCTCCATTTCTTAACTGAAACGAATCTACTGTACCATGCAGTACGGGCAGGCTAGCTTGTCGTGCATGCTCCAACCCGACAACATTGCGTAGGCAGGGAAGTCGCTGACGGTCCATAGAAGTATAACCTTCATCTCAAAATTATTCTTATGATAAGCATCATACGTAATAGCTCCCACTGTATACAACATCTTGAGATCATCTATTAACAGCCTAAGAAAGGCATCCAAATTCTGACCAGGGCTCTTTCTACCTGGAATGACCAATGCAAGTTTCACGTATGAATCTTTCAAACTCAACCAAGGAGGTAAATTGTAGATGGTAAGAAACACTGGACAAAGTGAATACGAATTCGAATTTGAATTATTCGGGTTGAAACCGTCGGTGCATAAGCCAAGACGCACATTCCGGACCTCAGAAGCGAAGTCAGGATGTACCATGTCGAAATGCTTCCAAGCTGCACCATCACTTGGATGTACCATCACACCCGGTTCTGTCTGATGATCCTTGTGCCAAGTCATCTCTTTAGACGTCTTATTTGACATATACAATCTTTGAAGTCTAGGAACAATCGTCAAGTACGTCATCACCAAGTTAGGCACCTTGCTTCGACCACTTGTCTTGAAACGATATTCATTGCACACTCGGCAGTGTGTCAACTCAAAATCATCCTTATAAAATAACATGCAATGGTTTTTGCAAGCGTCGATCTTTTGTTTTGGCAGAGCAAGCTTTTTCAAACTCTTTTTCGTCTCATAGAAGTTACCGGGTAGTTTATCACCCTCGGGTAACATCTCTTTAATTATAGAAACATTGCGGTTATAAGTCGTCTCGGGTACATTACATTCTGCCTTCCAATTCAACAATCTCGTCGCAGCTCCTAATTTCGAGTAATTTGGACACCCGTCCCATAGTGGCTCGTCAGCAGCTTGTAGCATGTCATAAAATCCTTGGGCAAAAGGATTAGGGGTTTCTTCTTCCCATGTCATGCCATCATGTATCATGTGATCGTTCACCATTTCAATATAACCTTCATTATGATCTACTACCGGAGTAGAAGATTGACCCACGTCTTGATGCCCTTCATTATGGTAATAAGTTTCACCATGTGCCCACCATGTGGTATAATCAGGCATGAAACCGTGCTTCATCAAATGCAGCCTCTCATCAGTCCTTTCTTTATAGCGTAAGTTTTGACACTTCTTACAAGGGCATCTAATATGAAGCACTATCCCATCACATGTAGGTTTCCTTTCAACAGTCCTTTCATCGGCATAGGCATAGTCCAAAAAACTGTCCATTGCAACAATATAGTCGACGCTAAAAAACCCCCGACTGTCGTTCTTTCTATACATTCATCCTCTATTTGTCGACATATTCAACCACTACAACAAATAAAGAAGTAGTTAATCGACATAATCAAGATAGAGGTGGTGTAATGGTTTGACTATTGAAAAGTCACACCGTAGGTTTAGATGAGCTTTGGATGACTTTAAAACCCTACGTGTAATGGTTTGACTATTGAAAAGTCAAACCATAGGTGTCAACCAAGTTATAAGTCTATTGAACACTACATGTAATGGTTTGCCTTCTTGAAAGTCAGACCATATGTGTAGAGGAGTTTTCGATGACTCTAAAACTCTAAGTGTAATGGTTTGACTATTAGAAAGTCAAAATCGTAGGTTACAATCAAAGAAATGTGTTTTGGAAAGTTTAAAACCCTACGTGTAATGGTTTGACTATTTAAAAGTCAAACCGTAGGTGTCAACGAAGTTAGAAGTCTATTGAACACTACATGTAATGGTTTACCTTCTTGAAAGTCAGACCATAGGTGTAGAGGAGTTTTGGATGACTCTAAAACTCTAAGTGTAATGGTTTGATTATTGGAAAGTCAAAACCGTAGGTTACAATCAAAGAAAGGTGTTTTGGAAAGTTTAAAACCCTACGTGTAATGGTTTGATTATTTAAAAGTCAAACTGTAGGTGTCAACGAAGTTAGAAGTCTATTGAACACTACATGTTTTTTAAAATTTCGGCGGCATAACGGCTATAAAATGAATATTTCCGTATATCAACCTAATGTTTGCCCAACAATTGGCAACCCAACTAAAATAAATAAATAAAATCAAGTATAATCAAATCCTAAATCATACCAAATGTTTCCATTTATCAATCTAATGTTTGTCCAATAATTGACAACCCAACTAATTAATATCACAAGTTTATCAAACCAAATCATACCAAAACATTTTCACAAAAACCAAATCATAAGCTAAACTCATACAAAATGGCGTTTTCACAAAAACCAAATCATAAGCTAAACTCATATCACAAGTTTATCAAACCAAAAGTGGCGTTTTCATAAGCTAAAAGAACTCATATCAATTTGAATATACAATATGCTCATATCAATTTCAATCTACAATATATACATACATACACTGTGTTCATTTTGACGTGTCCAAAGATGCAAATTACCATGAAGTTTGACTAATTAACACAAATACTCATACAAAGGACAGACCACAACCAACTTAATGAAGACAGTAGCATTATTCAAGTTATAACAGATCTTGATAGAAATTGAGCATGTGGTTAGACATCTTAACAATTGAGTAGGGCGTTTAAGAGACAAACTTAAATTGACTCGCATCACACCAGTTGATAAAATAACTATCAAGGGACTCAGTATAACTATGAATTTTAGTCATCAAGTCATGTGCTTTGGTCACAGAAATATAAGTATCACAGGGAACTGCATTCCATATTGTGATTGAAATACCTAGCCGAGGGCTGTGAGTTGTCGCCGGTCGCCGAGGGAGACGAGACGAAGACTGAGACAGAGGTCGAGAGATGGAGAGATCGTTGAGATTGTGAGGTCGTCGAGATGGAGAGATCGTCGAGAGATGGAGAGATCGCCGGTCGCCGACGGCTGTGGGGTGAGGTCGTCGCCGGTGGAGGTGAGGTCGAGAGATGGAGAGATCGAGAGATTGTGAGGGAGAGAGTCGAGAGATCGAGAGATTGAGAGGGAGAGAGGTGGAGTATCGAGAGACTGAGAGTGAGAGATGGAGTATCGAGAGCGATTGAGAGGGAAACGAGATCGAGTTAGGGTTTTAACCCGCTTATTTTTTTTAGAAATTTCGGAAATTCACCGACGGATTTCCGACGGATTTTATTTTTTATTAAATAAATTACTTTTAAATTAATAAATTATATTTAATTTATCAAATTTTATTAAATAAATTATTAATTAATTTATCAAATTAATTACATACACACATACATAGACATATACGTACACACATACATAGACATGCATGGTACAAACATATATGTGCTATATACATACAAGCAATACATATGTATACAATACATCTACAGACATACATACACATATACATACAAGCAATACATATGTATACAATACATCTATAAACATACATACACATATACGTACACACATACATAAACATGCATGATATAGACGTATATGTGTTATATACATACATGATCACATACGTACATGTACATACATACATATTACATACATGATCACATACGTACTATACATGATGTACATACATACATGATCACATACGTATATGTGTACATACATACATATTACATACATGATCACATACGTACTATATATGATATACATACATACATGATCACATACGTATATGTGTACATACATACATATTACATACATGATCACATACGTACTATACATGATGTACATACATACATGATCACATACGTACATGTACATACATACATATTACATACATGATCACATACGTACATGTACATACATACATGATCACATACGTACTATAGATGATGTACATACATACATATTACATACATGATCACATACGTACGTACATACATACATATATACATACATATATATACATATATACATACATACATACATGATGTACATACATACATACATATATACATACATGATCACATACATACATACATACATATATACATACATGATCACATACATGCATACATACATACATACAATAATTTAATATATACACATGTTTTACCGACGGATTACCGACGGAATTCTAAATGTCGTCGGTAATCCGTCGGTAATTTCCGACGGATCACCGACGGACATCAGAAAAAAATTAATATTTATTAAATTATTAAATTTATCGACGGATTTCCGACGGATTTAAATATTAAAAAAAAATAATAATTTAATATCCGTCGGAAATATATATTTTTACCGACGGATCTTCTATCCGTCGCAAAAAATACTTTTTCGTCGGTAATTACCGACGGATATTAACCGTCAGAAATGGTTGGTCGGTGATAAGCCTTTTTCTAGTAGTGAATTTATATTGTATTCTGATCTTTTGGTATGTGTTATACATAAAAAAAACCCTATACTTTTTATGTTATCTTAGCTAAGGAAGTCATTAGATAATTGACCCCGTTCATATTTGCAGCATTGAGGCTATCACGGTTGGAGATAAGAAAATAGGGATCAAGATGCTTCGTGCCGCATCGTGTGCGGGTATGTAACAAGTATATATATAAAAGTTCATATCATATATTAATTAAATTAAAAATCTTACAAATTAAAATAACAACAAAAAATTAAAATGACAAAGTAACATATGAAATTCATTTAAATAGAATAATTCTTATAAACATTTTTTAAAAACGAGAATCAGGAATCGTTGATTCGGCTTTCTATATCTTACGATAATCCTATTTTGACTAAGAATCCCTGCTGGATGGGATTCTAACAAACCCTTCAATATAAATATAATTAATTTTTAAGAATATAATTAATTTTTAAAAGACTATGGTTTATAACTATAAGCCTAAAAATTATAATTGAACTAATGGTTAAAACATGTACACATGGACTTCAAAAATTTTGGAGTGTTGTTCCATATCTCACATTAGAACACTTAGGGCGTTGCAATCTTTTTGGAGGTCATGCTACACATATCATGACTGTAAATCGATTGAATGAGTAATAAATTAAATAAAATATAAATGTTTATACCATAGGGTTGCGTTTCGGTGAGAAGTTGAGGTTAACGTGAGAATCGTGAGAAGTGATTATCAACCGTTGGATGAGAAACAGACACACATTAGGATGGGATGCACCGAGATAAGATGCACTGGATCAATTTCCTTCTAAGGCGCAATTCATGGGAGAATATGAGATTAAAAGTGATCAACAGTTCAAATCCACTTCTCACGTTAACCTCAACTTCTCATACAATCCTTCACCTCATACGATATATGACAAAGTAACATATAAAATTCATTTAAATAGAATAATTTCTTCAAAAAATTCGGAAGTCGTCAAATAGGCGAAAAGGGTAAAAGTCTACAACATTATAATTGAGTTAAATGTTAAAACATATATATTTTAGTATAAGCTAAAACATATATAATTGGGTCTCAAAAAATTCGAAATCATGTTTTGCTTCTTACATTGAAACACCCTCAAATACGACCCTATTTATTAATGAAAAATATATATTTATGGGTCGTTTACTAAACACTTAACAAGTAAGTACTTACCGATATCACTTACCTTAAGGATTGAGCATGAAAAGGATAATGAATCTTACCTGGTAAGAGACATAGCAAATATCGAGAGTCTTACCCGGTAAGTGAGGGAAAAGACTCTTACTCGGCAAACGCATACTTAGATATAAGACGCTTAACAACAATTCATTTTGATGGCCACAAATGTTACAATATAAGGTAAGTGGGGATGATATCTAATGAGAATTTGGTAAATGGTCCCTTAATTTTATATATTAATGTGTGGGTATATACACACGTTTACATGTTTGTGTCTCTACAGACTACAGATAAACAAATTCTAGCATCTTAATAGATTAAAAAAAATGTCGATCCTTCGGCTTAATTTTTTATAGTGGTTGGCGAAGACTAATGTTTGTTTACCTTTTAATGGTTTCATTAAGAGGCAACCTCTGAATCGTTAAAAGATGAATCTTGTTTGGCAAAAAAAAATGTGTGTCTCTTAATGGTTCCAAAACCCTCTGAATGATTTTGTATCTTGACCCTCCCTTAACCATTCACAACCCTAATTTCATTATGAACAATTAGCAAATGACCGTATTTCAAACCACTTGGGTTGTGACGCACTGGTAAAGCCTTTGAGGGATGTAGTGGGAGATCTCATCTACCCATGGTTCAAATCCAGGCGTTGCCAAAGCTCTTGTGGCCATGGAGGTTCACCTGCGATGACTCCAGGCCATTCGTGGTCGCCCGGGGATTAGTCGGTGCGCGTAAGCTGGCCCGGAAACCCACAGCTATAAAAAAAAAAAACCGTATTTCATTTTGCACTATATCATAAGAGTCTCATAATCATTCTGACCACTTAAATCATTTTGCACCAAATCATTCAGCAACTGCCAAACAGCACCAAGTCATCCTGTATTTGTTGTTCATATTCAGTCATAATTCTTTCTAGTTTTACCATCATATTTCTTCATATTGAAGTTGCTCTCAGTTAGACCTCGTTATTCTCTATTTCCTCGCCGCTATTATCACTTCCTGATCGTTGATATGTTTATAATTGTTGTAGGTTTTGTTTAGAATTTTTTTCCTTTTGAGTTTTTTTTTTTATGTTAATTCGAGGCTTTAAATTTTTATTTTTTTTGGTTCTCGCAACAACTAGTTTGAAAGGTCTTATAGAAAATTCAATTTGGTGGGTTTATGTCTTTTTAATTAGTAAAAAGACACTTACAAAAGTGTTTTTACACTTATATTTACTATTAGTAATCAAAAGACCGTTTTGGAACCAACTTTTAGGACTAGATCCGATTAAGGCTTGTCATGTACAGTCGTATCTTTAAAACATAGGTTATGCTGTTTTTTTGTTAACTCAAATTTAATATGACTGGATCATACATCTTTATTTATAATTAACGAATTCGATCTATCATCTGTTATTATTTCATTGCTTTATCTCTCTCTCTCTCTCTCTCTATATATATATATATAACACGTTATACGGGCCAAATCATATGTTATATGGACAAGGGGCGGACCTACTAAGGACCGAGCAGGGTCTCGTATACCCGCTCACTTGCTTATCGTAAAAAAGAAAAAAAAATAGGTGTCGTAAAAGTACACCCGCTTAATTTTAAGTGTGCCATGATATATTTTAAAACCTAGTTTGCATCATAAATTTAAGTTGGGTGGGATGGCTTAGTTGTCCAAACAATAGCAAATATGTAGTTTTTTTGTTCAGCTCCCGGCCCCTAGATCACAATGAACACTCTATTAATTTCATCTACATTTTTAATTTATTTCCACTTTTTGTTGATTAATTACATGCTCGCATCTTCTTGTAAATTATCATGTTATTAATAATTAACTTTCCTCTTGATTTGTTTGTATTTTGTGTGATTTTCTTTTAGTTATTAAGGTGCCGTTTGTTTTTTAAGAGGTCTAAAGTCTGAAGTCTTATTTTAGTTATGATTAATAAGAGGTGGTGTGTAAAAAGGTGTGAACGATTTAGACTTAAGAGTCACTAAGAGGTTTTTTTCAAAAAAACAAACAACCCCTAAGTGGACTATTGTTACAAAACATCCTATTAATATTAGGGGTTCTAGATGCAAAAACAAAACGAAATTGAAAAACCTAGAAAAAAACAGAGGACAACTAATATGAAATACTAAAAATTGAAAAAAATTATGAAATTAACCAAAACATTTCCCCATAACGAGGGAATTTAGTTAAAAACACGTCGACGTAAAACATAATGTTGTGTTTTATTTAAAAGATCAAGGTTGATTTAATTTAAAAAATGTATTATTTCCGAAATCGACGTAATTGATTTTCCCTAGGATCAAACTGTGCGACTTTTTTCTCCTATTATACCCGCGATTTTACGGATATCTAATCCATCTTAAAGGTATACCGCTCACAAAAATTCTTGGATTCGTTATTGTATATGGATTAAAATTAAGTTTCCAAGCGTAATTTGATATGGGGATGATGATTTTGACTTATTAGTGGAATAAAAGTCAAAGTCAAATTCTAGTTCAAAATTTGATGAAGGTCGTGCATTTGAGTGGTGCACTCGCAAGGCTTGCACGGAAGCAACGCCTTATTATCTTTGCTTCTTATTTTTGCTATTTATGTATTACTAGAAGCGTACTCGCGTAATGCAACGAGATATATCATGATTTTAATGTTTCATTTTATTTTTTTGTCGATTTACAGTATGATTTTGAATGGTTTTGAGAAAATGGTAATGTTTTTTTTATAAATTTGTTTAATTTAGGCTTAATAATATAATGTTTTTTATATAAAAAAATTAAGTATTTTGTTATAATTCAATGATTATCTTATATATTTTAATAATATAATTAAAACAAAATTATAGTAATATAATATATTAATTAATAGTGATACATGGAAATGTCTGCATAAAAGGAAGGCCTTGCACATATCAAATTGGTGGGTGTTAGAAGCCTGCAGTAGTAATATGTATCTTGTGTTTTGATACTTGTAAATTAAGAGATTTTTAAAATCTTGCATAAAATGATGGTACCTTGTGCATAATAATTTGTATGTAAGAGTTTTTTATCAGTGTTTTATAATATAGTATAGATTTTTAGGGAATAGTATAGAAAAACATAATAAGCTTTTTCAGTTTAAATGATTGAGAAGTTGTTTACTAAATGCTTATTTTAGTAAGTGTTTACCCGTCTGAATGAACATAACAAATATCAAGAATCTTATCCGGTAAAAAGAAAGTCAATGATTAAGAGTCTTACCCGGTAAGTGAAAGTAATGACTCTTATCCAGCAAACACTTATCAGGTTATAAACACTTATCATCAATCTATGTTGATGACAAATAATGTTACTCCCATGAGGTAAGTGAGAGTAATGACTCTTGTTGGTAAGCTTTTACCCGGTAAGCTTTTACCCGGTAAGCGTTTGGTAAATGGCTCTAAGTTTTTAAAGTTTATTTTTGAATAAATAAATTATTGAATTTTTTTATTTTCAATGATTAAGTACTTCTTTTTTTAAAAGTAAAGTATGTTTTTCGTCCATGTGGTTTGTTGAAAATTTCTATTTTCGTTCCTATAATTTTGGAATTACGATTTTCATTCCTATAATTTTGAAATTATGATTTTCATTCCTATGTTTTACAATTCATTATTATTTTCGTCCTTATGCTTTAAGCTTGATTGCTTTCTTCGTCTCCATGGTTTACAATTCATTTCTATTTTAGTATATCATACTTAAAAATAGTAATAGTAGGGGTGCTCAAATTTCCGGCAAACCTGACCAATCCGTCCAAGCCCAACCCAAACAAAAAAACTCAAACCAGATAACCCGATACATAATCAATACAAATTTTGCCCAAACCGCATAAATTGGGTTGGAAACTGGTTAGGCTCAAAATAACCGACCAACCTGTCAACCCGACCAAAACTTATACACTTTTACGTTTATTTATTTATGGTTTTAGACTTTTAGCGGCTCTTCTTTCTCCCAATTCTTAAGGGGGCGTTTGGTTCGTCGGATTCCGCCGGAATCTGATGGAATTGGAATGGTCAATTCCGTTAACCAAATTCCATCCTGATGTTTGGTTACCCATGGAATGGAATTGAATTCCAAAGTTCCATCAAACATGGATCTGATCATTCCTTTTTAAAAGCGATGGAATTTAAATCCATTCCATCCAATATTTTGAAAATGACAAAATACCCCCATAACAAAAATACAATCTACTTCAATCGATCCATCTGCAAAGAACTCATATCGACAGGGAGGCTTCAATTAAAACCCTAGCCATTTGCTTCAATCGATCCATCGCTGGAAGCCTGGAACTCATATCGACAGGGAGGCTTCAATTAAAACCGCCATTGCTGTAAATCGCTCTAGTTGTTTCGATGGAACCCCTTTTCTTGCATTCTTCTGCGTCCGGAACCCAAGTTGTCTTACGATCTTCTTTTTCCACTCCAATCCTGATGGTATTGCGTTACAGGTTGCCACAGAACCGACTCTTTCAGCAGCTTCAGCCTCCTTCATCCAAGCCTCCCTGTCGATCTCTAGCCCTTCTCTTTACAAAGCCCGTATACCTCTTTCTTCATCTGCAACTCGTTTTGGGTTACTTTTTGTATCAATTTTGGGTACTGGGTATCGAGAGGATCCCTTCGTTTGCAACTCGTTTTGGGTACTGGGTATGAAAATGACAACTGTGTGATGATGATGTGTATATATATATATATAATAAAGATTATATATAAATAATCTTTTTGATCATTTCTTAATAAGAGAAAGTAGAAAAATATAAAAGATTAATTGTTTAAAATAAAAATCAAAGAAAGGGTATTTTTGTCATTATTTAGAATTCCATTCCAATTCCTTTGCAAACCAAACAGACATATTCCAATGATTACATTCCATTTCTGCCAACCAAACACTTGGTCAAACCTGATAACATTCTATTCCAATTCCTTTGACATATTCCATTCCTTCAGAAATCATTCTGCGAACCAAACGCCCCCTAAGTCTTATTATCTTAGCCTAGTTTGAATTTGTCCATAAGACCAACCCGATTGAAATCACACAAATGTAACTTTCAAGTCTTCAAAAATCTTCAACATTGATTGAATCAAGACCCTAGATGTACTCTTATTCTACTCTTCTCTTCTCTTGTTAGCCTTAGGGGATGTTTATTTGCCTCTTAATAGTTCCATTAAAAGGCAACCTCTGAATCCTAAGAGGTGAATCTTGTTTGGAAAAAAAAGTTTGTCTCTTAATGGTTCTAAAACCCTCTGAATGATTTTGTATCTTGGGACTCCCTTAACGATTCAGCACCCTGATTTCATTTTGAACAATTACCAAACAACCATATTACATTTTTCACTATATCATAAGAGCCTCTTAATCATTCTGACCACTTAATTATTCTGCACCAAACCATTCAGCAACTGCCAAACAACCCCTTATTTTTATACTTCCATTTTCGAATTTAGTTTTTTTAAACGGAATCACTTATTTAGATTGTAAAATGATGTATTAAAGTTTCAACCCGAACAACACAACCCAACCCGCACGGTTTGGTTTGGGTTGCACTTTTGATTGGGTTGAGACTTTTCAAACCGCAAACATTGGGTTGGGTTGTTCAAGTGCCTTCAACCCGGTCAACCCAACCCATGAGCACTCCTAGTAATTAGCCTCAGAGATGAAAATAGAAATGGATTGCAAACCATAGACACGAAAACCGAAATTTCAAAACCACATGGACAAAATCTGTAATTTTTAACAAACCACAAAGACGAAAAACATAATTTACTCTTTTTATAATAAATAAAACATTTAATTTTTTTTGAACCTACATATTTTTAACCCAAAAAAGTTATTAGTAGCCAACTAGAATGCTTTAAAATAAATAAAATAAACTCTAAATCAGTTTTAATATTTTCAAACTCTTTGCAACTAATGGCATCCCTCCCCTCGTCACCTCTTCTGCCGTGTCGTTGTGTGCTCTCCATCAACACCAATCGTCATGGTTTGCCCCTTACCATTCATCCCCCTGATGGATATCAGACGATGATAACGTTAGGTACGAGGGGTTTGAATGGCATAGGGTAACTGATTTAAATCTTTTACTTTAAAACATTCCTAACCGGTTACAGGTAGGATTGTTGGGTTAAAAAGATATATATAACCAATTTCAAAAAGTTCAATGGTTTATTTATTCAACAAAAAAAAATTCAAGGAGTTACTCATTCAAAATTAAAAAGTTCAATTCATTTGGTTTTTTTGGATTTTTTCTTCTTTTTATAATTTATTAAGCGACGTTTTAATTCTAAGAAAACTTATACGTTTTTTTTTTTTTTGTTATTTAAATTAATTAACACAAGATCATTTCCCTATATTCTTTTTAATAGAAACGATGGTTGGTTTGTAACATCATATCAAAATTTCACATCACCGATGTACAAAGGAAGATGTTATGAGTAACCCTTCCGTTTAATATGATATGTTTTAACACTTTAGACTCAATTATAACTTAATAAAAAAAGATAATATCAATCATTTGGGTTATGGCGTACTTGTAAGGTTTAGGGGATGTAATGGAAATCTTGTTGTAATATTTCATCACGTTTCGATGTTCCACAAATATAAAAGACAGTGGCTACCGAGATTTTGTCGCTAATTTAAAGTTACCCCAAAACTAGCGGTGGTTTCTAATTTGAAGCTTTCAGTGCAAGGACATATAGTGTCTACCACGACTTTCACTCTAGTTTAAAACTAACGTGAAAGTCGCCCGAGATTAGAGACATCCAGTGCCTACCGCGACTTTCACGCTAGCTTAACTAACGTGAAAGTCGCCCGAGATTTTTTAGGCCGACGACTTTGGGAGATAAACTCACCCTCATTTCCTACCCCCTTTGTCCTTTCTATTATAATTTATATAGAAAGCTTGCCATCCTCCATCACTAGAGATTTACCTATGCTTCCTTCATACACTAAACCAATTCTACTCTCTAGAAACTTTCTTTGATAATATTTGTGAGTTTGAGAGAGTGTTCTTGGTGTATCTTGAAGATTGGTTGTTGATCTTGATCTAAGGATCATTTTACAAGCACTTGTAATCTCCTTAGTGGTAATATAATACTTGTTCTCTCTTCTTTGGTGGATGTACATTATCACATCGATAGTGGAACTATGTTAAATTCTCGTGTTATGTGTTTGTGATGTTGTTATATGTTTAGATCCCAACATATATTGGTTGTTATTTACTTGGTGAATGTTTTCTCTTCTCTTCTCGCATTGTTGTTTGGGTTTATTGTGCATTTGGGTTTCTACAAGCATTGGGACCTTAGAAATCACGTGGTATTAAGTTTCATTGCACATATTATTTCTTACAATTGGTATTAGAGCTTCGGATCTAGATTTGGAGTTTGTTGTAGAAAACTTACACAAGCTAGTTGCATACTTATATATTTGTCTCTATGACTGAAGAGAGAAACCTTTTCCTCCTTGTGACATCCGAAAATCTCAGAGGTAATCTTTATGATTTATGCATCTCTTCAACGAGCCCTATTCACCTAGTAGGATTATCCGCCATTGCATTTCATCTCCCTCGAAGTAATCAGTTGGACGTTTGATGAAACTCAAGTTTTGAGTTTCGGTACCGAGTAGGCGAGAGTGAAAACGACTGTGACATTTGGCACAATCGCCATGTCACAATCGCCGAGGGGAGAGTACCTACGGTACATATGGCAAGAGTGGTACATATGGCGCAAGAGTGACAGTTATTGTGCCATATGGCACCTTCCCGTGTCACACTCGCTGGAATTGTACCGAGAGTGGTGAGGTTGGCGCGATAGTGCCCTGCGAGAGTGCCAATGGGCACAATCGTCGGGCAAGGTTGTCGGGCGGGTACTGGACTATAAAAACCCCTTTTAGCCGGATTTTAACTCACTTTCTCCCCAAATCTGATATTGGCTCGATTTTGAAGACCTAAGAGGCGATTTTTCTTACCTCAAACCACTCTCCACATTTATTTCTACTTAGGGTTTGGCGAGGACCGTTATTGCTTCTAGTAGGATCATTGATTGAAGGTTTGCTACATCAACACTCAAGTCTTCACTTCTCACCAACCAAGCTACGACTTCTAAGTTTATAGGGTTTTCTATAAAACCTAGATAGTGAGTTTTCTATTAACTATTTTTGTAAATGAGATACATTTCTTAACATAATCCTTGTCATCATTTCATGCTTATTTACATATGTTGATCACCTGATAAGTTTGACCTATATTTCTATATTTGGTAATTATTGGAGTTTTGGTCGTTATTCATTATGTGGGTTATGATGAGGCTATTGTTGGCATGATTTGGGATATGTTTATGTGATAACATGAGATTGATGGTTATTGTTGGTGAACTCATATGATTTAGGGTTTTGGACCTAAATTGGGATTGGAATTATTTGGGGTCTTATACATGTATTTTACTTAATGTGGAATATGTATAATGATGGATATGGTATGTCTTGGATGAACCATGAGTAGGTACTAAGAGGATGTAGTCTTAGGGTGCCACCTTGACGGTATGCACCTAGATCTCCGCCATTTGGAGTAATGCCTGGGAGGTAGTCTTCAAATGTGTCGGGCCTTCGGGATGTTGCTCATGCGAGTGAACATCAAGGTACATTGACTTGAGGTGAAACTCATTGGTGTGATGGGTCTCCCCCATTAATTCCTTTATGACTCTTGTTGTCTACAACTGTTTAAATGATTATGCCATGTTACTATTCAACTCACTAGGCTCGTTTGGCTTAACACTTGATTGGTTTGATGTGTATCTCAGGTTCTAGCGGCGCGTCTGCCAAGAAGGTTTAGTATACCTAAGATGAGAGCTTGGGAGAATTTTGGGACGCCAAGTATAGAAGATATATTTTGGAGATTTGGATGACAACTTGATATAATCTTTTTCCTAGTTAGGATTTAGATTAAAGAGTTGTTATCCCTCATCGCTTATTTATTACAAACTTGTAATTATAACAGACGTATATTGTTCCCTTTTTGGGAAAAGCTCGTGCTATGGCATTATTTTTATATACCATATTTCCAATTCCGGAAATTTTTGTTTGTCCCAATTTTTGGGGTGTTACACTCCTGGTTCCTCGAAACAAACCCAAAGATCCTACCTAGAAGGAGCATTTGATTTATCTGGGGCTGGTATTCGTATATAGACTTGGAATGGGGACGATGATTTTGGTAAATGGCAATTTACAACATCTGTTGCACTTAGGAAGAATGGTGTCCATCCCGCAGTATTTGCTAAAGATGAGTTAGACCCGAATATATTTGAACTTAAGGCTAGAGAGATGAAAGCATGGACATTTACTACTTTGCAGATGGTAATGGGAGAGAATGTTATTTCTGATTGTGTTAGAAAAAACTGTTGCAGGTATTTGGAGTAAACTTGAGAATCTATATCTCAAGAAAACTTTGACCAACAACGTGTTATTGATACGGTCATGCCTCTTCTTCAAAATGAAGGAAGGTACATCTATTAAAGCTCATATAACAGAATTCAAAGATATCACTATGAAGTTGAAGGCAACATATGCGCTTCTTGCTAAAGATGAAGAAGCTCTTGCTATGATTTTGTTGTATTATCTTCCTGAGAAATATTCTCAATTCACTAACAGTTTTATATATGGAAAAGAAACTCTTTCTTTGTCTAATGTGAAAACAAGAATAAGTTTTGAAGATCAAAGAATTCAAATGAGAATCGGTAACAATCCAATGGAGAGTAATCATACTCAACGTCTATTCGCTAATAGAGGTCGTTATGATCAACAGTCTTCTAAAGGAAGAAATCGTGGACGCTCCCAAAATCGCAAGTCCGACTCTAGAGGGAAATAAAAAAACACGTGGAAACTATAGTTATTGCCACAAGTCGGGCCGTTGGGTTAAAGACTGTCTAAGTTTGAAAAACAAGGAAAAGTCAAAGGCATAATCTTCCGCAGTTGCAACCGAACAGGAAGCAGATTTTTCAGCTACGTTTACACCACCGCATGGGGATAGGCGATGGGTGTTAGATATCGGAGCTTCTTGTCACATGAAACCTTTTCGTGACTGTTTCTCTACCTTTGAAATAGTTGAGGGTAATAGCATCTTCATGGGAAACAATACCTCGTGTGTTACTTAAGGTGCCGGCACTATTCGTATCAAGATGTTTGATGGCTTTGTTCAGACATTGAACAATGTCAATTATATTTCGGCCATGGCTCTTTCATTGATCTCGGTTGTACAATTGTCCAAGGTTGGTTGCAAGATTTTCATTGAAGATGGGAGCATGCAAGTATCTAAAGGGAACTTTGTTGTTATGAAAGGTAAACAGGCGGAAAATAATTTGTTTCATTTGGTCGGCGAAAAAGTTTCTTCGGAATCATCTATGATGGACAATACAAAGAATATGGATGCTACTCGTTTATGGCATCTACAGTTGGGTCACACATTCAAGAAGAATTTGGAGGTTTTCTGAAAGCGGAAGCTCGTTAGCGTCAACATGCCTACTTGCCTTGATTTTTGTGTAAGATGTGCTAAGGGGAAATAAACTCTTGTTTCTGTTGGTATTGGAAAGTACAAGACTAAAGGAATCTTGGATTATGTTCATACGAATGTTTGGGGATCATCAAGCACATAGTCCTTTAGTGGAGGTAGATATTTCATTTATTTTATTGATGATTTCTCACGAAAATTTTGGGTGTTTGTTTTGAAACACAGGTACAATGTCTCTGATAATTTCAAGACTTGGTTAGCATATGTGGAGGTCGAGACCAGAAAGAAATTAAAGGTGCTTAGATCTGATAACGATGGGGAGTTTACTAGTGGTAACTTCAAGGCATTTTGTTCGAGTAAAGGTGTCCACCATCATTATACTACACCTGGTGATCCCGAATCTAATAGGGCCACGGAGCGGATGAATAGAACACTGTTGGAGAAAGTCCAATGTATGATGATGGCATCGGGTCATTCTAAATTTTTTTCGGACGAAGCTTTGCACACTGGGGTGCATATTGTGAATAAGTTTCCTTGTTCGACCATTGAAGGAAAAATACCGAAAGAGATGTGGAGCAGTAAAACTAATATATATATATATATATATATATATATATAATACATTCGAGTATTTGGTTGTCCTGTTTATGTTCATGTTTCAGGTCAGGACAAGTTAGATCCAAGAGCCACCAAAGGATCTTTGCTCGGCTATACAGATGGCATCAAGGGGTACCGAATCTAGAACCCCTTGACCTGGAAAGTGATTCATTCTCAACATCTGACATTTGACGAATCTTACATGATGAAATCCTCACAGGATTCTCAATCCTCTCAATAACCGAAGATTACTTCTATTGTCGCTCCTATTTTATATGATGTGGAGACAGTAGACAGTCCTATTATTATGAGTTCATCTTCTCGAGCTAATATTCTCGGATCACCCGACGATGTTGTAGAAGAAGTCATTCCACTAGTGACCCCTTCTAGTGTTCCTTTGTCTACTACTGATGAAGACATTGTGAATGATGGTGGATAACAAGATGATGAGGAGATCCCTGAAGTTGCACCTACCAAACGAGTTCAAGAACTACTCCTCCCCCTAACAGATATGGTGATTCAGATTTTGCTAATATGAGCTTTTACTGATCAGTTGGAGTTTGCTCTACATGTAGGAGAAGAGGAGCCATTTGACTTGAAGGAGGCGTTCACCTCAACCCACAATTCCAAGTGGCTATCGACTATGCAAGAGGAGATGGAACATCTCTCAAAGAACAAGACTTGGGATCTATGTCCACTACCAAAAGGAAGTCGTGCAATAGGTGCAAATGGGTGTACAAGGCCAAAGATGATAACCAATTCAAGGCTCGGCTCGTTGCTAAAGGTTTTACTCAACGGAAAGGTATGGAGTATGACGATATATTTTCCCCCATGGTTCGTCATACATCCATTAGAGTTCTTTTGGCAATCGTGGCTATGGATGATTTGGAGTTAGAACAATTGGATGTGAAGACCGCCTTCTTACACGGAGGTTTGGAGGAAACCATTTATATGAAGCAACCCTAAGGTTTTATCTCCGAAGGCAAGCCTGATTATGTTTGTAAGCTTAATAAGTCTCTTTATTGACATAAACAACCTCTCGTCAATGGTATAATAAGTTTGATATATTCATGCTAACCCTTGGTTTTGAGCTCAGTGAAAAGGATGCTTGTGTCTATCAAGACAAAGCGGTGAAATTTTCACTTACTTACTACTTTATGTAGATGACATGCTTATTGCCTGCAACGATACATCAGAAATCAAATGGCTGAAAGACAAGTTGAAGTCAGAGTTTGAGATGAAGGATCTTGGACCCGCGCAGAAAGTTTTAGGCAGGGAGATTGTGAGGGACAGAAAGTCCTCAACACTTAGATTGACACAACAGGATTATATCCAAAAGATATTGAATCCTTTTAATTTTGATGGTGCCAAGACGTCTAGCACTCTACTATCAAAGCACATCAAGATTACAAGTGATGATTGTCCAAAGAATGACAAGGGAAAGGCCTAAATGTCAAAGGTTTTGTATGCCAGTGTGGTTGGGATTCTCATGTATTCCATGGTGTGGTGAGTTGGTTTCTCGCGAATCCGGGTCAATCACATTGGTTAGCCGTCAAAACGACATTCGATATTTGAATGGAACCGAGACACATGGTCTTATTTTTGGTTTGCACAATGATTGTGAAATTGTTGGATTTTGTGATTTTGACTATACATGTGATCGAGTTGGTTGAAGATCCACACCTGGATATGTTTTTACTTTGGATGGAGCAGTCGTTAGTTGGAGATCATGTCTACAGTCTATTGTGGCATTGTCAACCACTGAAGTCGAACTTGTAGCGGCGGTTGAGTCCGCAAAGGAAGCGGTCCATTTGAAGGAACTGATGAATGGATTAGGCTTCGAGCAACCTTTCGTGTGCATTTTCTATGATAATCAGAGTGCCATCCATTTGGCAACTAATTTGGCATTCAACTTCCGGACAAAGCACATAACTGTGCATGATGCATATCTAGTCAGATTACATGAAGTGAAGGTCGTCTATTTAAAGAAAATCTTGATAGATGACAATGTCGTTGATATGTTCATTAAATCACTTCCGCCAGCTAAGTTTGAGCATCGCAAGTTTTGGTAAAAAAATATCAAAGTCACGATCGACGTAATATTTGTACGATAGGACATCTTAAGAACAGGTCTTGACGACCAAAGACCCTTGGACTAACGGTCGTCACTTCTGACGAAAATTGTAAGTAACTCTCGACTTAGGACCAGCGACATATGCATTCTTCATTGTTGCTAAATAATTATAGTCGCCAATATCTAACGACATATGTTTATCGTTACTAACTCACGATGAAACCATGTTCTATATCGCTTTTAATGCATGTTTTCTCTTAATTAATGTCCAACGGATATAACTGAAGACCATAACAAAAAAAAAGCAATAAATATGAAGATCGTTACCAATGAATGATCATAAAGGACACATTTATGATGAAGAAACCTATATAAACAAGGTTTAAAGACAAATTGTTAGATCACATATCTATTGGATTCAAGATCATCCAAACTGAAGATCGCAATCTGAAGCTAAAGCCGGAAAGTCGACTCTCGATATTAAAGTCTAATGTCGTTTGTAATAAATGTCAAAGTAATTAATGTTTATTGTTATTAGTTTAGTTAGTTAGTTTAGTTAGCTTTATAATATCTAAGTTAGATTAGATATTATTTGGTTTATATTGTTTAATATTGCAACTTGTTGTTGCAAGTGGTTGTTTAGGTAGTGTGTTAGACACACAAGATCTATCATCAGATCTCACAACTCTCTATTATCAGATCAGATTAGAATATACACACAAGAACACACACTTAAGGTGTAAAAGAGAGAAAACAGAGAAAACACATTCAAAGCTTGAATCGATCAACCTTGTAACCTTTGTTATTAATCAATACAGGTTGGTAATCGTTAATGTGTTGTTTGATATAAAACTTGATATATTGTGGACCGACAATCTCACAACTCTCTATTATCATATCAGATTAGAATATACACACAAAAACACACTTAAGGTGTAAAAGAGAGAAAACAGAGAAAACACATTCAAAGCTTGAATCGATCAACCTTGTAACCTTTGTTATTAATCAATACAGGTTGGTAATCGTTAATGTGTTGTTTGATAAAAACTTGATATATTGTGGACCGACACAAACAGAGAACAAATTGAATATCGGAGCACAAGCTATACTCTCTCGAAGACTCTCACGTTACTCTCGACAGCAACAGTGTAACTCACGATTTCATTACTTTTTTAATCATATTGTAATCACTTGTACTTTTGACCTTTGTTACCTAAGGATGAAGTCCCTGTTTGACGACACTAGTGCACCGACGAACTTTCACTGTCGTCCGAAATTTTTACCCTCGACAGGGGTTTTCCGCGTCACCAAATCTTTGTGTCCCTTTTATTTCTTGTATTTGTCATGTGTTTATCGAAGGATGTCGTTTTTAGTTTTTAAAGCTCCACACTGACCTTAAATTATTCTTAAGGGTAATTTATGTTATTAAAAGTTTGGCGCTCGCTGTGGGTCCCCAACAAGAGAAATTCTTCGAAAACACACGTCCTACTAACGATCTTTGCAAAACTTTTACCATTTTCAGGAACATGGTTGGACAAGGAGCTAACCATAATGCAATGGCTCAAATACATGAGGAATTAGAAGCTGCTCGAGATCACATTAACATGTTGAACGAACATAATCGAAAAGCAAATCAAGAAATTTCTCATTTGAGGAATCATAATTCTGGGACGTTTAATGGATTGTCAGCCAGACCACAATTCCATCCGGTGAATCGGATAAGCCAACCTCCTTATGTGTTAAATCCTTCAAGCCAACCAATGATGAGCAATATTCATTTGCCTCCACATCCACCTCTAACGCAAAATATGACATTTTTTCCTCGTCCCCTACAAGGCGATCCTTTAATGTTTGGTCCTTCAACATTGAACACTTCTTTCCTCATACCATTGCTACCAATGTCGTCGTTACCCATTCCGTCGTTGCTTATTCCTTCATTTCCTATGCCTACGACATTTCCTGGCATGAATATCCCCATTTCTAGCGATGACACTGAGTCGTCTTTATGACCGAATCTTCATGTAACGATGGGTCTTATGACTCAGGATTCTGTTGTATTCCTTCGTTGCTTATTCCTTCATTTCCTTTGCCTACGACATTTTCTGTCACGAATATCCCCATTTCTAGCGATGACACTGAGTCGTCTTTATGATCGAATCTCCATGTAACGATGGGTCTTACGACTCAGGGTTTTGTTGTTATCCCTCCTATAATGTCGATCCCAGTAATGAGTAATAGCGATGATCCTGTCGCATGACGCCTAAAACTGTTAGAAAAGCAAAATAAAAGGATGTTATCGTTACTATCTAAATTGCCAAGAGTTGTCGTCCTTGTCAACGTGGAGCCCCTAACAGGTTTTCAGGCATCACATTTTGCCAATGCCATTTCCATGGTCGGCGTCCCAAAGAATTATAATATCCCTGCCTTCACCCCTAAATATTCGGGAGTGACAGATCCGAACGAACATGTTGCCCAATATAAACAACTCATGTGGACTGTGTCGATCCCACAACCATATCAAGAAGTTTTTATGTGCAAGAGTTTTGTAGCAACACTTACTAGGGAAGCTCTTCAATGGTTGATCAATCTGAAACCCAAGTCAATCAATTCATTTGTCGAGCTTGTCAATCGGTTTTTTCAACAATTTGCCAATAGTCGCAAAATAGAAAAGCAAACTAGCGATCTATACTATATTACACAGAAAAGTGGTGAATTGGTGCAAAATTATTTCAATCGATTCAATTCTGAAATGATTAGCATCAGGAACAATGACATCCCAACAACAATCGAGGCTTATAAGCGGGGTATGGGTGATAGTTCGGAGTTATATTTGTATTTAACCAAATATCCAACTGCGACTTTTGAAGATGTAAGAGCTAGAACGTTAGCTCACATGCGTGTCGAAGATGACCCTACTTTTCGATGTAAACATCTTCAGAACAAGCAATCTCTTAGTGTGAAGAGGCCAGAATTCAAGGTTAAAACTATTTCGAAGCATGAACAGTCTCGAAAGATATCAAACATTCGGTTCAACAAAAGGAAAGATGTTACGACATCCTCAAAATTTCCTCAACACCCAAAAATATTGACCTAGGGATTCAAAGGATCGTCGAAAAATCTGACTAACACTCTTAAAAACATATAGTCGATGATCAGATAGCCAAAAAAGAATGATAAACTCGACGACAAAAAGGACAAATCTAAATGGTGCGATTTTCATGAAGACTATGGTCATCTAACTGACGATTGTTTGGCCCTATGTAAGGAAATCGCTTGGTTGATCCCGAAAGGACACCTACAAGACCTGATGACTAATGATGACTAAGGACGTTTCTAAAAATAACGACATCCAACCTTCATCGCCAATTCACACAAAGGTCGTAAATTGAATAACAGGGGACTCATATATATGTGGACTCACCTATTCTATAGCTAAAGGCGTGTTGGTCAGCGACCAGACAAATCTCCGATTCCTAAGCCACATCGGTGGAAGGAGAAATCGAATTAGAAGCAAGGCATATATCTGACAATCAAGACAATCACAGCAGAAACATCACGACGGGTTGCTTATTCAACTCACAATTGGCAATTGTTCCACCAAAAGAGTCTTGATCGATGCTGGAAGCTCGACTAACATCATATGCCTCACCATGATCAAGGACATGGGGGATAAGCGAAACCAAAATTGTACGACGATCAACCATATTAGTCGGTTTTAATGGCGATGTGGCCAATACTATTGGCGAAATAATTCTCCCAGTATACATGACGGTGTACTCTATATGTTGTGACTTCAAAGCAACAAACAATGAGGCGGAATATGAAGCTTTAATCGCATCTATGAATATGGCGCAGGACCTTGGGGTGACAGGTTTACAAGTCAAAGGTGACTTCCTTCTGGTGGTCAATCAAAGAATAGGGAATTCGTGGAAAAATAATCCAAAATGACATCCTATCTTAAGGTGGCCAAAGTTAAATCAGAAATCTTTAATCCATTCTCTATTCGACAAATCCCAAGCGATCAAAACACTCAAGCTGACGCCCTAGCTAACCTTGGGTCGGAACTAAGAAAATATCCCTTTGATGTCGTTCCATTAGTCCTTCTCTCCTCCCCATCCATTGGAGATGATGAACAAATACACGTCTTAGATGAAGGCGAAGACTGATCGAAAGAAAAAAAATATTATCTAATACACGACCAACTTCCTGAGGACAAACTAGAGGCTCGACGGATTCAGCTCAAAGTATCCAGATATGTCATAATTAATGGAAAACTTTATAAACGATCGTCGACATGACTAAACCTACGATGTGTTGTCAATAACCAAGTCGAAGATATCCTCCGAGAAATGCACGACGGAGAATGTGGCAATCATTCTGGAGGATGAAAGTCTTGCAAATAGGGTGTCACGATAAGGCTATTATTGGCCAACCTTACGTCAAAACGCAACCAGGTATGTGCAAAGTTGTGACGCATGTCAGCGACATTCAGGTATGATTCATCAACCTTCAGAACCATTACATACGACATTAGTTCCATGGCCTTTCATGCAATGGGGCATAGACATAGTCGGTAAATGACCCCCGACTCCAAGACAAAAAAAAATATTTTTATTAGTTCTTACCGATTATTTCTTGAAATGGATAGAAATTGTCGCCTTTTTCCAAGTTCGGGATAAAGAAGTCGTCTCTTTTATCCAAACTAACATTATATACAAGTTTGGCATTTCATCCGAAATCGTATGTGATAACGGGTCGTAATTCATAAGTGACATGACTCGTCAATTTTGTGAAGATCATAACATAAAACTTACTACTTCGACGCCCCATTATCCATATTTGAACGGATTAGCAAAATCCAGCAACAAAGTCATCATTAACTCCATTAAAAAAAAGTTGAGAGTCGCGAAAGGTAAGTGGTTCGAAGAACTTCCATCGGTTCTTTGGGCCAATCGTACGACTCCTCGAACTTCAATAGGTCAGACCCCTTTTTCTCTATTCTATAGTTGCGAAGCAGTATTACCTATCGAGACTACCTTGTTGGTCGCATGACATACATATTTCGACCATAACCTAGTTGATTTAAGTTATGACCTCGACGCACTCGAAGAACTAAGGGAGTCAGCCCTTATAAAATGGTATCGCAACAGCAAACAATCGTCAGACATTTAAATAAAAAAGTGAATGCTAAAATTTTTCGAGAAGGAGATTACATCTTACGACGTACCTTCCCAAACACCAGAGAACAAAATGCAGGTAAATTATCCACTAAGTGGGAAGGACTGTATCGAATATCTAAAGTTATCAGAAAATGAGACTATAGATTGCAAACTCTAGACGACCAAGACATCCCACATAGTTGGAACGCGATACATTTGAAAAAATACTTCTTTTAAATTTATGTTAAGTTTTTCTCATGAAAACGTTACGAAGTTAAGCATTGGAGGGTCATTGGTTGACCGCTAATATTTCTTTGTCGCAGGAACGCATGATTCAAAAATATGGTCGATATAAATTTGTGACCCATTCAATATAACATTTGGTCGCATGATCGAAAAACATATCTAGACATTTCTTAATCATACGATTGGAAGTCATACTGATATTATTTGTTTTGGCTAAAGTCTAAAGATATTTATCACCCAACTATTATTGTCGTGAGTTACTTCGTATTTATTACTATTATCATAAGTTTCTTCGAGTTTATCACTGTTGTCGTAAGTTACTTCGTGCTCATTAACATTGTCGTAAGTTACTTCATGTTTTTCATGAGATATCGCAAATCATTGTATATTCGTTTACAATTGTCATAAGTTACTCTTACATTTTCATGCAGATAAACAAATCGTAAGACGTCAATTATAACGATCGATCATAAACACGGGACAAAGTAATGAAAAATCACTTGTATATTAGATTGAAAAAGTTACAAGTAAAGGCACGACTACCAACGGTCACCCTAAGAATTAAAAATAAAAAACCAAAAATCATAAACTAAGGAGTCGGTTGCTTCGGCGCAACCTCGGTCACGAGATCAGAAGAAACCCCTACGTCGACCTCAGATTCCTCGAATTCTTCCTCATCTTTAGAGTCCAGATCCTCTTTGGATCTGATACTCCTAAGAAAATAGACAAGTTCCTCCTCGGCCGATCGAAGGGGATTTTTCCCGACAGGTGGCGATGCATAATTGTCGCCCTGACCTTAAGACGTGTCAACGCCTCAAGGGAGGCCATCTCTTCCTTTAGCTCTGCGGCCTGCTTCATGGACTTAAGGCCCCGACTTCTTTTTCATTCTTTGCAAGGGTGGCTTTAGTCGCCATGACCTCCGCTTTAGACGCGGATACCATGTCAAGGGCCTCTTTTAGGCGACCTTGCAGCTCTTCCTTCGCTCAACCCTCAACATCCAGATGGGCTTGGGCGTCGTTGAGACGAGCACAGAGGACCTCGCATTTGGCCGCAGTCACCGTTCCTTAGTGATGGCCTCCTTCTCCATCTCTAGAGCCTTTGGTACTAACCTTCTGATGTCGTATATCTTTGCGTGGAGACACAACGAGGCTTAGAATGCCTGTAAACAAAGGAAAACATCACTTTGCACAAGCAGAAAACAAAAAAGAAACTTACGACAATTGAAAAAATTACTTACCATAAAAGAGAGCCTTATGACTTAGGTCTCCAAATTGTCAACCGAGATATTCTTGTAACGATCTCGGCGCGTTGGCACCACGAAGTTGCTCAGATGCCAAAACATCTTTCCCCTATCAAAGTCAACCGGCAATTTGAAGTTCATGGAACTTCAGGTGCTTGGACTGACATGACGATTTTCCCCTTATCCAACGTCATAGGAACCTTAAACGTCGGCAGAGGGACCGACGGCACTGGAGTCGCTGCCGACACACCTGGAGGTGTCGTAACCTTCTCTGAACCAACGACCACTTGAGGGTCGTTAGTCTTTAAAGATGGTTCCTTCGAGGGATCCACCTTCACCTTTTTGCCTCCGACCCGGCGGCTGGAGCCTTTCTATTCAATTCCTTGCCCTTTCGGGCAAGTTGCGCCATCATCTCCCTCTTGGAAATGATGGCCCTTATTTCTCGAAGGAATCTCCTGAAAAAATTTCGAAGATACAAAATAAGTAACGATTGATAAAAAGTTACGACTAAAGAACATAGAACTTACGATAATAGACTACATGTCATCTCCTCCTCTCTCTTCTTTTTCTTTTTCTTTTCTCTCTCCCTCACCTTCGGCTACCGAAGCCTCCAAGGTCCCAAGGTATGTCACGTCGTCGTCCTCTTCATCGACAAACGACCTAGAACTGGGATAAAAGCTTTGATCCCTGATCTTCAAGAATTTGTCAACCTTCTCTTAAGAGTCTGGAAGACAGGTGATCCTTGAAACATCGACGGTTGTTAAGAAACTTAAATGCATGTCATGAGCAACTAAACTACCGACAAAACATATAAAGAAGAAGAAAAACCTTCCACCCATGATCATTGGCCGTTGTGCCTTAGACCAGAGTATATACGCCTCTATATCGAGAAAAAGGGTTGTAATGATGGTTTGCCTCGGGATTCACCGAGTAGGTTGTCAGCAGTTCATGGGTTGTGAAAAGGGATGTCCAATCACTCGTCAAGCGCTCTATCATGCTGACGATTCTCCAAAATTAAGGTGTCATCTACCTCGGAGAAAGCGCAAAAGTCGTAAGAAACGACCTCGATAACCTCAAATAAGTCCAGGTAAATCCAATCTTGAAGGAATACTTGTATACAACGAAATATCCCTTAGGAAACTCTTATGACCTCAAATCACCAACAAAGGTCAGACTAATACTCTCAGAGATCTCAGCTAAAGCCCTAAGAGCCTCGATCTCTTCCCTATCCTCGATATCGCTAAGAGGATCTAAGGCCATTATTGATTATGGTGTGGAGGCAAAGGTTCGGTAAAAATAAAAAAATATCTAAGTTCTTCCTGGGCTTATGGGTTATGGACTTCTTACGCATGATAAGAGGAAAATAATCGTACCTTATATAGAACTTCTAAACCTCAATCACAATTTGGAAAGGATTTTGTGCAGGTTTTAGCAAGAACACTCTGAAGATTTACTCTCTAAAAACTTGATCGCGTAAAATGGAAAGAAATCAACCCCAGTCGTAATTTTTACGGACTATGGTATCAGGACGCTCGACTGATGATCTACACTTGTCCACCACCTTTTCGACTCCTCCATCGGATGAACGACAGGTATCTCCGACAATTGTCCCACACACCCAACGTCATCATGACGTCATTGCCTTTTCAGTTACCGAGGTAACCGATTCAGTTACTTTGATGACACATGTCACGATTTTGGAGTGTAATTTGAAATTCAAATTTGCCTCTCTCATTCCAAATTTTGGGGGTAAACTATTTTGATAAAAAAAAATATCAAATTCACGATCGACGTAATATTTGTACGACTGGACATATCTTAAGGACAGGTCTTGATGACCAAAGACCCTTGGACTAACGATCGTCACTTCTGATGACAATCGTAAGTAATTCTCGACTTACGATCAGCGACATATGCATCCTTCATTGTCGCTAAATAACTATAGTCACTAATATCTGACAACATATGTTTATCATTACTAACTCACGATGAAACTGTAACACCCAAAAATCCGAGTAAGTAACACTAACGAATTTTCGTTTGCCTTAATGATGTTTTATCCTTAGAGTTCGCTAGAAACTTTCCTTGGCTCTTAGCCCCTCGTTAGTTTAGCCAACGCGTCGAAACAATCGAGTTTTAGGGTAAGGTTTGGCTTAGGCGAGATTGCCAAGCGACTATGAGATACTGTCATAGTCGCACCCCACAGTCGTCGGCAACGCTTGGGTCTCGGTACACTCTTAACGACATTGCCCTACGACAATGCCTCGGGCATAGTTGTTTGGGCATAGTCTTAGAGTTAGGACGATCGGTACAAGGTCAGCAACCTTGACTCGCGACAATTCCCTGGGCATTGTCACCCAGGCATTGTCGCCCGTGTCCTCTAGGGCTATATCTCATGCTTTGTCACCCGGAGGACCTACCGGGTTTGCCACCGGAACATCAAGTGGAGTTTCATATCGACCTAACTCTGTGAGAGACCCTGATAGATCGTGTTCCTTACCGATTAGCGCTGATAGAAATGCAAGAGATGATGTCTCAATTTCAAGAGTTGTTAGAGAAAGGATTAATCCGACCGAGTTCATCACCATGGGGAGCCCTAGTTTTTTTCATAAAGAAGAAAGATGGGTCAATGCAGATGTGCATTGACTATCGAGAGCTAAACAATGTCACGGTGAAGAACAAGTATCCTCTTCCCCGAATCGACGATCTTTTTGACCAATTGCAAGGAACGGGTTGGTTCTCCAAGAGTGACTTGCGGTCGGGATACCACCAAGTAAGGGTGAAGAAAGACGACATTCTGAAGACGGATTTTCGAATAAGGTATGGAAATTACTAGTTTTTGGTGATGTCGTTTGGGCTGATGAACGCATCAGTCGTGTTCATGGATTTGATGAACCGTGTATGTCATCCCTTTTTGGACAAGTCGGTGATCGTTTTCATTGATGACATCTTAATCTACTCAAAGGACGAGGCCGAGCACGAGAAACATCTGAGGGAGGTGTTCGAGACTCTTCGAAAGTAAAGGTTGTTTGCTAAATTCTCTAAATGCAAGTTATGGCTTCAAGAAGTCCAATTCTTGGGCCTCGTGGTGTCTAAAGACGGGGTGAAGGTAGACCCGACAAAGATTGAGACGACAATCGGATGAAAACCACCAACTAGTCAGACAGAAATCAAGAGCTTCTTGGGGTTGGCAAGTTATTATAGGCAATTTATTCAAGACTTCTCAAAGATCGTCTCGCCGCTCACTTCTTTGACAAAGAATAATGTCAAATTCCTTTAGACCAAGACGCAAGATCAAGCCTTCCAGAACCTTAAGGAGAAACTATGTGAAGCGCCAATCCTATCCCTACCCGAGGGATCGGATGACTTCGTAGTCTATAGCGACGCTTCCAAGATGGGCCTCGGGTGTGTGCTAATGCAGAGAGGCAAGGTGATAGCCTACTCGTCACTGCAACTAAAGGAGCACGAAAAGAACTACCCAACTCACGACTTGGAATTGGTGGCGGTGGTCTTTGCGTTGAAGTTTTGGCGACATAATTTGTACGGGACAAAGTGCACTCTCTTTACCGATCATAGAAGTCTGAAGTACATATTTGATCAAAAGGAAGTCAATATGCGTCAAAGGAGATGGCTCGAGTTGTTGAAGGAATACGATTGTGAGTTGCTCTCTCACCCCGGCAAAGCTAATGTGGTGTAGGATGCCTTGAGTCGAAGGAACCATGATGGCGGTGTCAAGCTATCTCTCACCAGGATTGACGTGGTGCCAAGCTTATTAGGGAACATCAAGTCGTGTCAAGCGGAGGCACTTAAGGAAGAAAACCTTAAAACCGAGGTTATAGTAAAGCAAAAAGAGTTATTATCGGAGGACAGTTGGGGACTCAAACTTTTCCAAGGTCGAATTTGGGTGTAGAATCTTGGTGGAAATCGTGATTAGATGTATCGAGATTTGAAGTTCATAAATCCAAGTATTCCATCCACCCCGGTAGCACGAAGATGTATCGAGATTTGAAGTTGGATTATTGGTGGCCGGTAATGAAATTAGACGTAGCAAACTATGTGGAGAGGTGTGTCATGTGTTTTTAAGTCAAGGCAGAACACCAAAGATCGTACGGGAGTTTGCAACCATTGGCAATCCCCAAGTGGAAGTGGGACAACATCACAATGGATTTCGTTACGAAACTACCGAAAACCTTGCGAGGCCATGATACAATTTGGGTACTTGTGGATCGTCTAACCAAAAGCGCACACTTCCTAGCAATGCAGGAGACCTTACCAATGGAAAAATTGGCCAAGCTCTACATCGAAGAAGTGGTGTCGAGACATGGAGTGCCGCAATCTATTGTGTCCGATAGAGATAGCCGGTTTACTTACAACTTTAGGGCTAGTCTGCAAAAAGAATTGGGCACTAAGGTCAATCTGAGCATGGCTTACCACCTACAAACAGACGGACAAAGTGAGAGGACGATCCAAACTCTCGAGGACATGTTGAGGTCGTGTGTCATCAACTTTGGAGGGAGTTGGGATTCATATCTACCCCTGGTAGAATTCACTTACAATAATAGCTACCATTTCAGTATAGGGATGCGGCACCATTCGAGGCCTTATATGAGCGGAAGTGCCGAACCCCAGTTTGTTGGCTCGAAGCAGGCGAAAAACAATTCGCCGAACCGAAAATTGTTCAAGAGACGACGGACAAAGTAAAGGAGATTCGAAGTCGTTTGAAGGCGGACCAAGACCGTTAGAAGAGCTACCGCAGACAAGAAGAAAAGATCGATCGAATTTCAAGTAGGAGACTGAGTTATGTTGAAAGTATCGCCATGGAAAGGGATTATCCGGTTTGTAAAACATGGGAATCTTAGTCCCCGTTTCCTTGGAACCTTCGTCATCTTAGAAAGGATCGGACTGCAAGCTTACAGGTTGGACCTGCCGCCAGAAATGGATGGAATCCATCCTAACTTTCACACATGTTACTTACGTAAGTGTTTGGCGGAGGAAGAGAGTGTCATTCCTTTGACAGACCTTCAAGTGGATATAAACAATCGTTGTGTAGAAGAGCCGGAAGCCATTTTGGAGAGGAAAACAAAGAAGCTCTGACACAAAGAAGTGACCATGGTAAAAGTCCAATGGAATCACCATCGTGGTGCTAACGTGACTTAGGAGTCGGAGGAAGGCATAAAGAAAAGATACCCCCAATTGTTCGATTAGTACGAGATTTTGAGGACAAAATTTCCTTCAAGGTGGGGAGGATTGTAACACCCGGAAATCTGAGTAAGTAACACTAACGAATTTACGTTTTCCTTAATGATGATTTATCCTTAGAGTTAGCGAGAAACTTTCCTTGGCTCTTAGCCCCTCGTTAGTTTAGCCAACGTGTCCAAACAATTGAATTTTTGGAGTAAGGTTTGGCTTGGGCGAGATTGCCAAGTGACTATGACATACTGTCATAGTCACACCCCCACAGTCGTCGGCAATGCTTGGGTCTCAATACACCCTTAGCGACATTGCCCTGTGACAATGCCTCGGGTATAGTCGCTTGGGCATAGTCGCAGAGTTGGGACAAGTCTCGGTACAAGGTCAGCGACCTTGACTCGCGACAATGCCCCGGGCATAGTCGCCCGCGTCCTCCAGGCTATATCTCAAGCATCTGATCTCCTTATTCGTTATTACCACTTCTCAACCTTGAAGACTTGATTTTGAATAACTGAAGATGATTTTCCTCTCTATCTACCCCCATTCCTCATTAATTGTCATCTAGGGTTTGGTAGTTCTTTGTTGGGATCATCAAAGGCTTCTGGGGAGCATCAAGGATAAGGAGTCAAGCTCACATCAAATCATATTCTCATCTCCTCCATGTTTAAGCTAGGGTTTTGTGATTTTCTAGGTTTTACTCTAAAAACCTAGATTGTGAGTGTTCTAAACCTTTGTACAAACTAGATACATGTTATTACTTGCATTTTTACTAACCTTTGTAATTTACGTGGCCAAGACCTTCTTTATAAATGACTAATGATGAAGTTGTGTTGTGGGTCATATGTTACACTCTTGGGAAGTAGAAATGGGTCTATATGATGAGAATATGAAATGGGTTGTTGAAGGACATTTATGCACGAATAACACTATGCTAGGGTTCACCCCAAATATTGAGAAAATACTCTTATTTTGTGAGTCATTTCTCGTGATAATATGTGTAGGTAATTATGGGTTGCTCAAATAATGTCTCTTGTGATATATTCATTATACATGTGATTACTTGGACCAAGTTACCTATGTTGGTATTATATGAACCCTATGAGGGATAATGTGCTTCTATGGTCCCAAGTGAGATTATTGGACGAACCAAGTCAAGTATACACTAGGAGGACATAGTCTTGTGTGCCACCGTGTTGGTATGTACCTTGTGTGTCCCTGAATCTAGTTTCTAAACACAATAATCAAACATAAACAAGATTTCACAATCAAATTACCTGTTTGATTTCAATTCAATTCCAAGATTACACTTTCTCTCTCTACAATCTCTCTCTAACGAACTCTCTCTCTCTCTGATATTTCTCTCTCTAAAATACAACTGAATAATGATTCAATTAATTTCTCTACTAATTACAAAGGAAAGAAAACTATTTATACTTACAACAAATACAAGGAAAACACAAATACAAAATACATTGACTTTTATTACAAAAGACTTTGACTTTAATGAGATTTGACTTTCTCAGCTTTGACTTCTTGAACTTTGACCTTCAGTCTTGTTGATCTTGTATCCAACAGATTTATGCTCTAACAATCTCCTCCTTTGGATTCAAGATCACTGTTGAAAGATCTAGTAATTCAGTCTTCACTTTAAACTCTGTCAGTACAAACTTCCCTTTTTCTTTGATGGTATTCTTTCCAAAACTGTCTTCAAATGATTAACAATTTCCCCAAAACTTTCACAACATACTTTCAGACTTTGGAAAGAAATTATCTTCAGAATCAGCTCGAATTGCTTTAGCAAATAATCTTCAAATAAAATTTCCTCAAAATCTTCAGAAATTCTTTGATCTTCTTCAAACCTTTACTTTGAACTTTTCTGACTTGGACATTACTGAAAAACATCTCTCAAAACTTTATCATTTCTTGATATCATCTCCCCCTTTTTGATGATTTGAGCATCGATATCATCAAAACTTTCTCCAAGAAATGTCTTTGAAATTCTTTATGACCACTGATCTTTCCAACTGAGCCTCTGATTCTTTGCCAATTCAAACAATGTATTCATCCAGATCTTTTCAAATCTAGACAAAATAAGAACAGGTAACTCCTGAATCAACAGATGAATCAGTTAAAAATGTCTGTCAGTAACACGAAGTTACTGTGTGTAACGAATACACAATATAAAGGAGCTTTTTGATGTTCACTCCCCCAGGTCTTCCATCCAATCATCGAAATACCACAAAGGCAATTTCTATGAATGTTATGACAAAGAAACGAATTCTTTGTGTGTTCGTGCATGTGTAGAAAAAATTTAGCACGATGATTGCTTTTCAATAAGGCTCAAAGTTGTGTAAACCACTGAGACAACAGTAGATAAACACAGACTCAATGTGCATGATTGAAGTGAGAAGGTGGGGCAGACTTCCTTCTTTTTCAATATCCAGATTTTCCAAATGAAAATCAGATAGATTATGTGTTGCGTCCCCAGAAAATATGAAACATTTTCTTTTTGAGAAGAAAATGAGTGGTTGGTGGGGTTTTAGCAAGAGTTGGCATGGGCTAGTTGCCTGTTTCAATAATGTTCACGAAAGAATTGTGAAACATTAGTAATGTGGCTGCCCGACTCAGAAAGTAGTTGGTACAGAGTTTGATATTCTTTTACTCTGATCTCTCACCCTCTTTCTTTTAAACATTAAGCTCACTACTAACCAAACTCTCTTTTCCATTTTACCTCATCACACCCACACTCATTTCTTTTAGACTCCTCACACTCAATCTCTATGGATTAACTTCTTGGGTAGAAATCACTTGTTAACATGATTTCATAGAAGTTTCAATTAATTCCTAGCACAAAGAACCCTGTCCTATAAAGCATATTGTTGCTCAAATGGTTTATCTTGAACATTCAAGATATGGAAAACATGGGTCAGATATGTGTATGCTCAGAAAATAATCATGAAGATATGAGCATTTTTAAACATGGAAGTATTTTCAAACAAGTATATTGAATGAATAGGAATGAATGCAAAAGACTTGTTTGAAAATCTGACATTGTATGAAAATGATCAGAAATGAAATGATATAGCAATTAAGGCTTATGGTCAAGAATAATGGATATTGTCTATATGAAACAAAATATAGACATTCTTTAAATAACGTTTCGAAATGAAATATCGCTCAAAAATCTTTGAAATACAAGCGGGGTGTCTTACCATCGAAAAATATGTTTCAATATGAGACATGGTAAGAACATTTAGAACAAAAAATCAAACCGGTGTGTGTGAATACTTGAAAGTATATAGAAAAGACAATACACAAGTAATTATCTTTGGAAACACACGGTTTGTAGAAACATTCAAGTACAAAATAAAATGAAAACATTTAAAATCACACTTCCAAATTATAAAATCTGTTTAAGAATCGGGAAGTGGTTTGAACATTTAAGAACATGTTTTCTATATCTGAAAGTTGTCCTTCTTTCAGATATATTTGAGATTAAGATAAGAAATTTACCTTTTAGCTTTGTCTTAAATCTCATGAAGTCATGCTTAAGTCAAAATGATATGATCGTGTCATCCTCTCTCATCCTGCATAAGTCTCAAAGTCTAGTCAAAAATTTATTCACAAAATTTATTCGAAAAATAAAAGACATAAAGCAATAAAACGTTGATTGTACGAGTTCTGATCTGAGATAATCATAAATCATAGTCTTACTCCTTTTGACTTGACTTATATGATCCCCCTAAAATCATGCATCACAAAAAAAAAATTGTGAGTTAAGTAAAATGCAGAAATTAGTTATGTTCTCCCTCAAATGAATGTAGATCATCTAAAATCTTCTTTTACTCCCCATGAGATCATGAGCAAACAATTAAAGTGCAGATATCCTTCAGACATAAAATAAAGAAAATGATGAAAAATAACAATACGTAACTTTATTAGGTAACAAACGATTATGTCTTAAGATTTAACATACCAAGCTTAGAGACAAGAAAATTAAATCTCTTTTCATCTAATGGTTTGGTAAATAAATCTGCAAGCTGATAATCTGTTTTTACAAAATAAAGTTCAATTGTTCCTTTTTCTACATTATCTTTTATAAAATGATACCTTACATCAATGTGTTTAGTTTTCGTATGCTGGACAGGATTAGCAGATATCGCGATTGCACTCTTCGAGTCACAATAGATTGGAATTTTATCAAACTTGAATCCATAGTCTCGCAGCTGTGTTCGCATCCACAAGACTTGAGAGCAGCAACTGGCAGCAGCTACAAACTCTACTTCAGCAGTCGATGTGGAAACGCATAGTTGTTTCTTTGATGCCCAGCTAACGAGCTTGTCTCCAAGGAATTGAATGTGACCAGAAGTACTCTTTATGTCCAACATGAAACCTGCATGATCTGCATCTGAGTAGGCAGTCAGTTGAAACCCTGTATCCTTAGGATACCACAGACCAAGATCTGCAGTGCCCTTCAGATATCTAAAGATCCGTTTGACAGCAGCCAAATGGGATTCTTTGGGAGCAGCCTGATATCTAGAACATAAGCATGTTGAAAACATAATATCTGGTCTACTAGATGTAAGATACATTAACGATCCTATCATAACTCTATAAGTCCTAACATCAACACTTTTACCCGAAGGATCAGTGTTAATCTTAGTACCTGGTGCCATCGGGGTTCCAATAGGTTTACAATTTTCCATTTTGTACTTCCGAAGAATATCCAAAATGTACTTAGATTGGTTAATAAAAATCCCCGTAGAAAACTGTTTAACTTGTAGTCCGAGAAAGAAATTCATCTCTCCCATCATACTCATTTGAAAACGTGACACCATGAGGTTAGAAAAGTTTTTGCAAAAATTTGGATTTGTAGAACCAAATATTATATCATCAACATATATTTGAATAAGGATAATATCAGCTTTTTCCTTTTTGATGAATAAAGTGGTATCAACCTTACCTTTAGAAAAACCGGACTTGACCAAGAATTTAGATAAAACATCATACCATGCTCGAGGGGCTTGTTTTAAACCATAGAGGGCTTTGTCCAAGATATAAACATGATCTGGCTTCTCTGGATTGACGAACCCTTCTGGTTGAGACACGTACACTTCTTCTTTAAGAATGCCATTCAGAAAGGTTGTTTTCACATCCATCTGAAAGACTGTGAAATTCTTATGAGCGGCGTAAGCTAGAAACATTTTGATTGCCTCTATACGCGCTACCGGAGCATACGTCTCATCGTAGTCTATGCCTTCCTCTTGCCGGTAACCTTTGGCAACAAGTCTAGCTTTGTTTCTTATGACGATACCATCTTCATCCTTTTTATTCTTGAATACCCATTTAGTTCCTATCACTGTTTTACCTTCTGGCTTTGGAACTAATCTCCAAACCTTTAGGGCTTCAAACTGATTGATCTCTTCTTGCATAGCAGATACCCAGTCCGAATCAGCAAGAGCCTCAGATACTCGCGTTGGCTCAATCTTAATGAGAAATGAGTCATGCATACATTGATTAAGAGTCGCTGACCTAGTTTGTACAGGCTTGTTGAGATCTCCAATTACTTGATGTAAAGGATGCTCTTTGGTCCAGCGATGCTCATGAGGGAGTGGAGTAGATACTGATTGAACATGATCATCATCTAGAAATCCACTATCAGAATCTTCAGTTTGAATAACATGAGGGGGGTTTGCAGTTGAAGTTTCAGGTGCAGAAGCATCAGTTGGAACAGCAGAATCTGGCAGTTGAGTAGACAATGTATGACACCCAACTGAAACAGTTACTTCTGGCTCAGCAGTTTCTTGTATATCTTCAACTGTAAGAGTAATTGTAGGAATGTGAGCTTCTGACTGAACTGGGGATTCTTGTTCAGTTATGACTTCTGAAGTGACTGGATGATTGCAACTTGTGTCTTCAGACCTGTCAGTCACAACAGATTTAGATACATTAGAACCTAGAAACTCATCATAAAAGAATTCAAATAACAAATCTAAATCAGTTAAATGTGAAGTAGAAGTAGAAGCGTTTTTCGAATTTGTCTCTGTAGAAACAGGTTCTGGACAGATCTGCCCAGAAGCTAATACTCCAGTAATAACGGGTTCTGAACTAGTTTGATCAGAAGCCATCTCTTCATCGAATGTGGCATTAACGCTCTCAACAACTGTCTTTGACTTCTTCAGATAAACACGATATGCTGCCGATGTTGAAGAATAACCAATGAAGATACCCTCGTCCGCCTTAGCACTGAATTTATTCAGACTCTCTCTGTCATTAAGCACAAAACATTTACACCCAAATATGTGAAAATACTTGATTTTTGGTGTTCTGTTGTTGATCAGCTCATATGGAGTCTTTTGAAAACGGCGGTGTATCATGGATCGATTTTGAGTATGGCATGCAGTCGACACAGCTTCTGCCCACAAGAATAGAGGTAAGTCGGATTGGCTAAGCATAGTCCGAGCGGCCTCGACTAGCGTCCGATTTCGCCTTTCGACTACTCCATTTTGTTCAGGCGTTCTAGCAGCAGAATACTAATGTGAAATCCCGACTGATTCGAGATATTCATCAACAATCTTGTTCTTGAATTCTGTGTCGTTGTCAGTTCGAAGAAACTTGACTTGTCGCTGCATTTTCACCTGAGTCATCTTTAAAAAAGTAATGAGAACTTCTGGTGTCTCATCTTTTGATCGAAGAAATTTGACCCACGTGTATCTTGAGTAATCGTCCACAATAACCAACACATATTTCTTTCCACCCAAACTCTGAGTTCTCATTGGACCACACAAATCCATAAGTAATAATTCTAACAGAGAACTAGTGCTTGGTTCAGGATTCGGTTTATGCGGAGCTCTCTTCATCTTACCCTTCTCACATGCAGCACATAAGTGTTTTTCACGTATTTCAGCTCAGGAAGTCCTTTTACCAATTTCCCACTAACCAGCTTATTGATATAACGAAAGTTCAAGTGAGATAAACGTCTGTGCCAGAGCCAACTTTGCTGCAATGAAGCCTTTGTCATCAAGCAAACTTGATTGTCATTCTATACCTTTGAAAGATTGATGGTATAGAGGTTCGTCTTTCGATTTCCGACTAAGAGTTCATTGCCATCTTCCGTACGAACCGAACATCTCTTAGCTTTGAAGTTGACCTCTAACCCTTTATCACAGAATTGACCAATGCTGAATAAGTTGTGCCCTAAGCCTTCGACATAACTCACCTTACTTATCGTTATGTTGTCTTGAATAATGTCACCATATCCTAAGATAGGTGAAAGCTGATCGTTTCCAAATCTGACATTTCCACTGAATTTCTCTGTATAGTTAGACAATAAAGCTTTTTTCCCAGTCATATGCTTGGAACATCCACTGTCCAAGTACCACATATGCCGGGTCTGCAAGAGAAATCAGGAGATAATAGATTTAGGTACCCATTTAAAAACGGGCCCTAACAGATTAGTACAAGATTTTTGTATCCATTTGAAAATGGACCCTCTGTTCTTTTGAAAACCTTTAAAAATATTTGATCTTGAAGAATATACATGATAAGATCCGAACCAATCAGAAGAATTATGAGAGTAAGCAAAATCATTTCTCCGATAATGATAAGATGTAGTAGAAATAGGAGATAATTGAATCAATTGCTTTATTGAATATCGCTTGTAAGAAGTTACAAGGTTTTGTTTATGTGAAGAAAGTTGATCAATTACATCATTATCACTACTAACTGATCTAGTACAAGAATTATCAGAAACTGATTCAGCTATCTCATCATCCTTCCTTTTTGGTCGCCATTCAGTTCGAGCTTTCGACCTTTTCTTGCTTATATCTGAAACATAAGATGTAGATTTATTAGGAAAAGTAGATTTCTGAGACTGAGTTTTCTTTTGTGTACCAGTGTGTTTCTGTTTCTGTAATCGCTGTTTCTTATGTTTCTTACCTTGAGAATAATAATCAGCAGTTACAGAAATCGATTCACCAACTTTAGTTGATGATTTAGCAGTTTTAAGAACACTTGGTAACACCTTTTCATTTATAAGACAAGTAGAATGATCAGGAAGAGAAGCATTGAAGTCAAACATATCAATTTCTTCTATGCACCCATCATCAGAATTAAGAAAATCATTTGCAGACTCAAATAAGTCATCCAAATTATCAAACGAAGTTTGAGGTGCCTTAGAAACTTTAGAACACTTTGTAGATGTAGATTGAAAAATCGTGTTCTTTAATACAGTAGAAAATACACTTTGTTGAATATCAACCAAAAGTTTTTCATCAGATAAAACATTTTCCAACTCAACTATTTTGCTTTCAAGAATGAGTGGAGGAACATAAACCTTTGCAATTGCAGGTTTTGCCTTCATCTCAGAAACAGAATAACTAGCAAAATAATCATTTGAAAGAACTTTTGGTGTTTCTAAAAGATAACTATCATTTAACTTTGCATAGTTAAATGGTAGTTGCATTTTCTTTACATTCTTTCTATTTTCAGTTTCTTTGGCCTCAACTTCTTCCGGTAATTTGGTAACAAATTTGGGTTTTAAATGAGTATGTTTACCAGCACATGCAAGAAAATCAAAGTTATAAAGTGCCGGTTGTTTTCTTATGGCTTTCTTTAAGTAATGGGGGTTTTGAAAACCAAGTCCCCATTTTTCTTTAACATCAGCCTCTTCGTTAGGTGCATTCAGAAAATGGTTTGATCTGTTTGGCCTCTTGCATAGAGTTTGGCTTCTAGACCATTTACCTTCTTATTCAAAAGCTTGTTCTCAACCTGCAATTTATGAACAGTTAGTGCAGATTCTTTCTTCTCAAACTCAAACTTAGAAATTTTAACATCAAAATCAGAAATCTTCTTTTCAAAACAATCTACTTGAAGTTTAGAATCAGAAGCATACTTGCGTAAAGAATCAATTAGATCTTTGTTCCCAATAACAGACTTATTAAGCTCAAAGATCTTGTTGTTTCTTTTAGCAACTCTGTCTTTTTCTTTCTTCAGTTTTACTTGAAGATCATTAAGCTCAACCATCATAGCTTCCATTTTGGTTACAAATCTTTTTCAGTTAAGTTTAGTACCTCATCAGCTGTCTCATCATCTGACTCATCATACTTCACTTCTTTTCCCATGAGACAGAGATGAGCAGTTTCTTCCTTCTCTTCCTCTTCACCTTCTGAATGATCCAGCCAAAATTCGTCTTCAGCCATTAAAGCGATGCCTGCTTCTTGTTGTTTGGCTAATAACAGCTTGTTCTGATAATACTGAGAATTGCGAACTTTTGGCTTTCTACAATCTTTTGCAAAATGACCAATCTTGCCACAGTTGTAGCATTTGACTGAATCACTTGTTGGCTTTTCTACAACAGTGTAGTCATTCACATACTTCTTCCTGTCATCAGGTTTCTTCTCAACATATATGTTCTCTTCATATCTCCTTCCTTCCACCCTTTCTCGGTGTTCATGATTCTTGAACTTGATGAAGAGTAACTCTGTGAGTTAGATCCCGGCTTCTTGTAAAACTTTTTCTGGAATGCACGGGTCAATAACAACATAGCATGTTTGAGGCTTTCTCCATCATCACCATCTGGTTCAGATTCAGACTCAGAACTTGTAATCACTTTCTTCTTTTTCTTCTTCTCTTTCTTTTCTTTCTTTTTCTCTCCGGCTACCAATGCAATCGGATCAGGAACCTTTTCAGCCTTCTTTTTCTCAGCTCTTTTCTCTTCCACTTCTTCCTCATTTTGCCTCAGAGTCTCATATACCTCATGTAACGGTATGTCATTTAGATCCTTCATCTGTTTCCTCGTACGTGTATGCTTCTTCCATTCTGGTTGTAAGATGCTCAGGAATTTGACATTGTTCTCAAGTTGCTTCTTTTTCACCTTATTCTTGGACAACTCATTCAGAAGCAAGACAAACCGTTCATAAGTATCTTATAAGCTTTCATTTTCTTTTGCTTTGAATTCCTCATAACTGTTGATGCAGTTAGCCACTTTCATCTGATTCCCGACCTTGGATCCCATCATCATTTTCTGCAACTGATTCCACATCTTCTTAGCATTTCCCTTGTAGCTGTCTATTTTGATGTAGATGTCATTCGGGATACTTTGAAGAAGTAAGGATCTTGCTTGTTTATCTGCTTTGTATCGACTTTTTCTGTTCTTCAGAATACTGAGAGATATCCAATGCCACTGTTTTCATCTTTTGATCTCTTTCCTCAGTACCATCTTCACTATCAGACGAGTCATCATCAGGTATTTGAACCGTGATTGGTACCATAGGACCTTCTGTGATTGACAGCATAATATTCTCTCCATTTGCATGTCTGTCTATAAAATCAAGGAATCTGTCTTTCCACTGTTCATACTCTCCTTTAAACAGTACAGGTGGCTTGACATCAGTGCCAATTGAAAGAGCATCTTTGGAAGTCATATTGTTTAAACTTGTTTGAGAAATATATGCAATAAGAAACTAGAAACTGATCGTTAGTCCAAATGAAACAATCAAGAAAATACAGAAAACTTGAAATATAAAAACAGAAAATTTGATCACAACCAGAAATATGTCCCCCTCAGCAGACTTAAAGGGCATATTATAGTTTTGAAAAATTTGTCTAAGTCCTCCACACTTTGCGCTTCAAGAGGCAAACGCAAACCTTTACTTTGCGTTTCAAGTGACAAACGCAAACCTTACTTTGCGGTTTATGTAGGAAACGCAAACTCTTACTTTGTGGTTCAAGTTAGAAGCGCAAACCTTTACTTTGCGTGTCACTCAGGGAACGCAAACTTCTACTTTGCGTGTCACACGGGGAACGCAAACCTATACTTTGTTTTACTTTGCGTTTCAATTTACTTGTACAATATATACTTTGCGTGTCGAGAAGCAGACGCAAATCAGACTTTGCGTTTCAATACTAAGGCTCAAATGATGAACTTTGCGTTTCACGTTGCAAACGCAAGACACTCTTTGCGTTTCTAGTTACAAACGCAAGATATACTTTGCGTGTCTAGATACAAAACGCAAACCACTACTCGTCTCTGAGCTCAAATCTGTCTACTTTGCGTTTGTCATTAAGACCGCAAAACCCACTTCTCGTTTCTCAAGGGAAACGCAAACTTTAGCTTCTCGTTTCTCAAAAGAAATGAAAATCTTCACTTCTTGATGAATGAAACGCAAACCTCGATGAATCAAACGCAAACCTTGTTGAATGAAACGCAAACTTTGAAGAACACCCGCAAACCTTGAAAATCGATCAAATTCACCAAACACTCCTCTAAACCTAAAATTTCAACACTAAACTTCAACAATTCACTCGTCTAAACATCTAAAACACAAAATTAACACAGAATTTCAATCAAATACACAAAAATTACAAATTTGATGCAGACACAGTGTCAAGAACTCGTGAACACAAAAATCACAAAAAAATTCGAAAATTCGAATTGATTACAGTGCAATTGACAAATCTTTCTGTACAAACTCAATCGATTTCACTTTCCTAATAAAATCTAATCGATTACAACTCCAAAAACTCACTAAAACTCAGAATCGATCTGGACTTGAAGAACAAAGTACGAACATTCGTATTTCTTGATTTTTCGCTTTGGATCTCCTCTGATACCAATTGTGTGTCCCTGAATCTAGTTTCTAAACACAATAATCAAACATAAACAAGATTTCACAATCAAATTACCTGTTTGATTTCAATTCAATTCCAAGATTACACTTTCTCTCTCTACAATCTCTCTCTAACGAACTCTCTCTCTCTCTCTCTGATATTTCTCTCTCTAAAATACAACTGAATAATGATTCAATTAATTTCTCTACTAATTACAAAGGAAAGAAAACTATTTATACTTACAACAAATACAAGGAAAACACAAATACAAAATACATTGACTTTTATTACAAAAGACTTTGACTTTAATGAGATTTGACTTTCTCAGCTTTGACTTCTTGAACTTTGACCTTCAGTCTTGTTGATCTTGTATCCAACAGATTTATGCTCTAACATACCTAGACCTCCGTCATTTGGGGCAATGCCTATGTTGTACCCCCGGATGTGTCGGGTCTTGTGGTGTTACTCATGGAAGTTGACACTAAGGTATTTCATCTCTTGGGTGGAAATTTGATGGGTGTTATGGGTCTCCCCCATTGACTCCATTTATGCGAAAATTATTGGCAGAAAGTATCCTACCTTCCAATTGTGTGATTATTTATTATTGTTAACCTCACTAGGGTTTTTGGCCTAACATTTATTTGGTGTCAACGTGTATCTCAGGTTCTAGTGGCGCCGCACTTAAGAAGGATTAGGCGGGATCTCGTGTGAGCTTGGGGGAAACACATTTGGGTGCACTTTTGTGGAGACTTTTGTTGGATTATAGGCGACACCCTTCTTGTAATCTTACTTATGTTGTAGAAATTAGATTAATAGGTTGTTGTTTATTTCCGTTAAATTACAAACTGTAATTAAACAGGTGTTTATATTTTCCTCATTTTTGGGAGGCTTATGCTTTGGCCATTATTATACCACATTTCCCTATTGGAAATTTTTGATAGTCTCAATTTTTGGGACGTTACAGAAACCGTGTTCTATATTGTTTTTAATGCAGGTCTTCTCTTAATTAATGCCTAACAGATATAACTGAAAACCACAATAAAAAATCAATACAGATTAAGTCCGTTACCAATGAATGATCATAAAGGACACATTTATGACGAAGAAACCTATATAAACAAGGTTCAAAGACAAACAGATGACACAAGTTGAATATCGGAGCAACAAACTATACTCTCTCGAAGACTCTCACGATACTCTCGACAACAATAGTTTAACTCACGATTTCATTACCTTTTTATCATATTGTAATCAATTGTACTTCCGATCCTTGTTAACTAAGGATGACGTCCCTGTTTGACATCACTAGTGCATCGACGACTTTCACTGTGTTTGCAGTTTTTACCCTCGACAGGGGTTTTCTGCGTCACCAAATCTTTGTGTCCCTTTTATTTCTTGTGTGTGTCGTGTGTTTATCGAAGGATGCCATCTTTTGTTGTTAAAGCTCTACACCGATCTTAAATTATTGTTATGGGTAATTTTTGGCATTAACATTGCTCAAACTTGTTTTAGCTTCGTTTATATTAGTGTCTTTAGGCACTTTGTTAGAGAGAGAGCAAATATTACCACATGTGACAAAAACGACACATCTGAATCATGCTTGTAAATTTTACGGGTGATGGTCATGCCGAAGCTCATCATGGTTGGAATGCAACTTTGCTACCTTGTGCAAATTTACTTTGCTATCAATTTGTTATGATCAACTTTGGAAAAGCTCATATTCGTCCGATTGGGACTTCGTTGCTATTTTGAAGGGTTTGTGCATCATGGTGGAGTGTTGTGATATTTCATCACATTTTGATGCTACAAAAATATAAAGGACAATTTGTTGCTAGTTTAAAGTCGCCCCAAAACTAGCGGTGGTTTCTGTTTTGAAGCTTTCAGTGCAGAGACATCCAGTGTCTACCGCGACTTTCATGGTAGTTTAACTAACGTGAAAGTCTCCCGATATTAGAGACATCCCGTGCCTACAACGACTTTCACGCTTAACTAACGTGAAAATCGCCCTATATTTTTTAGGTCGGCGACTTTAGGAGACAAACCCATCCCTTTCCATGTTTTTTCCATACCTCATTTTCTATCTCCTCTGTCCTTTCTATTATAATTTATATAAAAAGCTTTCCATCCTCCATACTAGAGATTTACTTTTTCTTCCTTCACACACCACGCCAATTCTACTCTCTCTAGAAAGTTTCTTTGATAGTATTTGTGAGTTTGAGAGAATGTTCTTGGTGTATCTTGAAGATTGGTTGTTGATATTGATCTAAGGATCATTGTCAAGCACTTGTAATATCCGTGGAGATAATTTAATACTTGCTTTCTCTTTCTTGGTGGATGTACACTATCACATCGATAGTGGAACCACGTTAAATCCCCATGTTCTGTGTTTGTGATGTTTTTATATGTTTAGATTCTAGCATATATTTGTTCATATTTACTTGGTGAATGTTTTCTCTTTTGGTGCAACATCTAGATCATAACTATCCGCATTGTTGTTTGGGTTTACTATGAATTTGGATTTCTACAAACATTGGGACCTTAGAAATCACTTGGTATTAAGTTTGATTGCAAATATTATTTCTTACAAATCTCACATTTTGTTGTTCGAATCCAGGCGTTGTTAAAGCCTTTGTAGCCATGGAAGCTCACATGCGATGACTCCAGGCCATTCATGGTCGTCCGAAGAATTAGTCGGTGCACGTAAGTGACGCAGAAACCCACGGTTACCAAAAAAAACTGATAATATCATTTTTTGGTGGGAATATCATAGAAAAAACTTAGAAATGCGATTAGTAAAACTATTCAAAGTGATGATGTTACATTAACTTTTTTTGCATATTGTTTAATGTGTTTTTTTACGTCAAAAGATGTTTATATCATTTGTTTAATAGTATAGAAAATGATTTTTTTTTAAAGGCAGCAGAAAATATATTAAAAAGCCAAGAGAGTGTACAGGGGGAAAAACAATACTGCGAGATGCAGTGAAAAAACAAAATGCAAAAAGATTCAACCTCTAAAACAACCCAAGTAAAGGAGCAGCATAAGGAAGGGGTATCGATAAGAAAGGACCAAAGAAAATTTCAACGTAGATTATCCATTAAGTGTGAGAGAGGATGGGTTCTCAATACACCGTTCCCATGATATAGAGCCCTTTTTAAACCTTCTCGATACCCACTCGAACACTCGAAGATGAATTTCGGTAAAAGTATTCGCGATGGGTGAAGAAGATTTTTTGAAGATAAAGTCATTCCGCTTACCCCAAAGCAAGTAACAGGTTGCCCAAATTGAAGCCTGCAATATGTGTTTTAGCCACAGTGAGGAATCATCTTCCCCTTGATATGATAATATTTCAGATATTGAGTTCACCCAGTCTGCTCTAATGCTCCACCATTGGCATAACCGAATCCAGATTTGTTTGGTTGGTACACAGGTTGCAAGGCAGTGATCGATTGTCTCAGGTACGTCTTCACAAATCGGACAAAGGATTCAGTCCAAATCTATGCCTCTATAATCCAACGCAACTTGAACCGGGAGTCTTCCATGTATGGTGCACCAAACAAATACGTTGACCTTGATTGGAATGAGACTGTTCCACCTGGTTGATGGACTTGAAGAGTCGCCTCCAAGACATTTGTCTTTAATTAAGGCCTTCAGTTTCTTTACCTTGAGACTCCCATTTACGGATAGATTCCACCCCCATTTCTCCATGCGATGAATAAGAGGATGAACATGTTGCAATAACAAGAGAAGATCCGTCAATTCGGTTGCGGACTGACCCCTAAGTGTTCTCGACCAGACCCACTCCCACACCCAATGGTCTTGAACCTACACGCCCCTATCACTTACCTTGGTCTCTCGATTTTTTTCTAATCGAAACAACCTTAGGAAGATATCGCACAACCGATATGGTCCTACCCAATTATCAACCCAAAAGGAGATGGAGGATCTGTCGCCTAATTTTTTAGAGAGGGAGTTAATGAAATCCAAGCCAAGATTATCCAAGTTTTTACCCAAGGAAATTATTGAGCTCTAAGTTCCTCCCCTACCCCTATGAATGACCGCACTTTCTGCATCCAAACCCCAGTTCGACCATGAAGGTTGCGTATCACCTTGGCCCAAAGGTGATCATGGTTAGTTTTGAACCGCCACCACCACTTTCCTAACAAGGCAAAATTCATCGCCTTGAGACTTCCTATTCCCAGCGCCTCCCCCCTTTTATCGAAAGAAGAAATAGTTGTAGACCATTTGACCCAAGCCAATTTCCCTCCCTCGGACCCCCCCCCCCTCCAAAGAACTCCCTCCTCATTCTCTCAAGTGACTTTAAAACACACAGCGGCACGTGGAACAACGAAAGGCTACCGAGGACAGATTTAACGAGGGTTAATCTCCCACCGAATGACATCATTTTTGCCTTCCAACACGCTAAACGTTTACAGAATTTTTCTTTCACCGGTTCCCAATTTTGAATACGCCTCATATTTGCACCAATTGGCAAACCAAGATAAACGAAGGGGAAGGTGCCGACATCGCAACCTAACCAACCAGCCATCGAATCAACTTCATTTTTCTGCACTCTGACTCCCATAATCTTGCTCTTGTTAAGATTTACCTTCAACCCTGAAGCCCATTCAAAACACTTTAAGACCCCTAGAAGGTTTCGAGCGTTTCTTTTTTACCATTCACCAAAGAAGATTGTATCATCGGCATATTGAAGATGAGAGATCTCCACTTCGTCCTTACCGACCTTTACGCCTTTAAAGATTCCTTTTTTTGTTGCTTCCTTCATTGCCGCATTTAGACCCTCCGCGACAATTATAAAGAGAAAAGGAGATAACGGATCACCGTGTCTAACTCCTCTCGACATTTGGAATTTCTCGGTAGGAGACCCATTGACAAGAACAGATATTGAGGCAAATCGTAGGCACTTTTCAATCCACTTGCACCATTTCTCTCTGAAGCCCATAAGTCTCATAGTGCCTATAAGTCTCTGGAGACTGCTTTTGGAGCTCTTCAAGTGTGGTTTGAGGATTAGGAAGCTCAATATAAGGATTTATCTTAGATCCTACAAGTTTGAAGTGGTAAGCCTTTTGAGTATTTTGAGATCTATGTTTGGGGGTTTTGGTGGATTTGAAGTTTGTGTTAATGTTTGGTGTCTCCTTGGCTTGGTTGATAGTCTTATGAAGTTTCATTTGTGAGATTTGCTTATGGATCTCAAAATCTTCATCTTTGGGAAGTTGGATTTGGGTTTGGAAACTTGGTTTAACTTAACCTAGCAAATGTTGTTGGTTATTGCATCTTTTGTACATTTGGTTTTATAAAATCTTAAGAAGTACATATATTTGGGATTTTGGGACATTTTGATAATAAATCATAAAGTTTGTGGATTTTGATTATTTATTGCACAAATGGGGATTATTTGATGTTAATGCGCTATTGATATATTAATTTTATAAATCATTCGAAAAATTTATATGATTGAGTTTTGTTGGATTTTGTGGTATATTGGTTCATGAGATTTATTAAACTCATTGAATGCATTTTGGAGTTTATGATGACTCATTTTGGATTAGTCAAACAAGTTGAAGAACTTATCGGTTTAGTTTTGAGATAAATACTCATTTTCGAATGTTGCCCGACTTTTAAATTAGTAATGATGATTTTCAAACATTTTGTTGCATAAGTTGCATAAACATTAGATATTTGTAATTTAATGGTTTATATTGAGTTTTATTGTACAGTCAAATGAGTTGTGGACTTTGTGGTTGATTTTGACTCAAATGAGTTTTGGGGATATTTGTTCGGTTTAAATTTCTCAATGTTGAGAATGGGACTTGGTTCACATATATTGCATATTTATTTGAGAGCTACATGTTTTGAGTGTGTTGGTCATTCAGTTAATGTCATGTAATTTAGATTGTAATGCATAGATCCATAAGCATATGAGTCAGTCGAGTTGATTTTGGAAAAGTGATGGTTACAATTCTCGCATTGTATCTAGAAACGAGTCACCGGGTCAATGGGGGCATTGTGGTGTGGGTCGTTGAGTCGAGCATTGGCCATTGACCCAGATGGTGTAGTTTTTAGTGAACGAGGATATCTAGGATCATCGAGGGTCTTGAGCCAAAGACCGTGCAAGGTCGAAAGTGGATGACCATTGATTTGTAGTGGATCTCATAAACATGGATATGTGGCTTACTTTCAGGTCTCCTACATCAGCGAAAAGCGTGCTTTGGATACGCTATTTTATCCATGTTTTCGATGTTGTTTTGGGTATGAAATGTACCCATGATTTGTTATTTCAGGCGTTAGATATTATTCATATTTTTTTGTTTTGGATGCTTGAGTTTTATCAATGTTTCAGGTATTGGAATTCCGAGCTTTATTCATGTTTTGTGTGAGTACTGGGTTTTTGTTTCATATTAATTGGTATTTTGGTTATTGAGTTTTCATCACGAAAATGGTGGGTTTTGGAAAAATGTTGCTTTTATGGTAAAGAAATTTTATTTGAGAAATTATTATGTAAATAAGCAGTCTTTCAGTTTTACCGTTTTATAATTACGATGAAAATTGTTTAAACTTACCAGGCTTTAAGCTCAACACTTTTCTTTATCAGTATGTGCATCAGGTCCTTGTAGGGCGGTATTAGCGACATATGAGCAAAGTCAGGTGTTTGTTATAGACTCATGAAGGCCTTAAATCTTCGGGGTGTGTTTGTATCATCGGAGCATCATTCGATGAGTGTTATGTTAGGAGTAATCAATAACAAATATAAAGATCTATATATTTATGTAAAGAAATGTGTAGAAAGTGGAAATATTCTTATACAAACATATGAAACGAACATAAAATCAACAATAACAATCATATGAATTCGTAAATCTTACCTTGTAACACCCGGAATTTTTCAGGAAGAAATTGTGTAATTGGATAAGTATCCATTTCTGAAAACCGACCTAATGATGTTTTAGTTAAGGAATGATTTACCTTGGATCCTAAGTGTATCGAGAGCTTTCGAGTGCGAAAGAAATAAGTTTTTTGGGCCCTGCATGGTCTAGGCGACAGTGTCTGGCGACTGTGACATGTGTAACTATCGTCGGGGGAATGTCGCGGGAAGGGGCGAGCTCTCGACACGAGCGGGGCGAGAGTGACTTTGGTCACAATCGCATGGGTCGTGACCCCCACGGTACCATGTCGGCGACAGTGCCCACGAGAGTGCCCAAGGACACAATCGCGGTCGGTGTAACACCCTAAAAATCAAGGTGAAATAAAACTGCGGAAATATAGGCAATATGACTTAGCATTTGGTATAAACCTCCCAAAAAGGGGTAAAGTACTAAACCTTTACAAAAACCTGAGAATGAATATGGAAATCAACAACAAACTAATCTAAATACATCTATCTAGATTACATCGGTTGTCAACCCAAAATCACCAAAAGATGGGACTTAAACAATGCCCAACCTTGCCTACTAGTCATTCCAAAAATGCCTCTAAGACATGCTCGTCACTCACGACCTTGGCACCCCATCGCTAAAGGAACCTGTTATACATTTCATTTGAGAAAAAGTGTTAGGCTTAAAGCCTAGTGAGAACATACAGTTTATAGAATTCAAGATATATAAACATTTGTAACATAGATAAATCTTTACAAGACTTTTAGTTTACAAAAGAAGATCTTTATCAAGAAAGGACAATCGGTCCAAAAGTTCATCTCGCGATGACGGGGGATACCCGATTTACCAAGGGTGGTGACGGAACATAAAAGTAGGCCACGACCCGAGTTGTGAGCTAAATACTTGGAATCCATGGCCACGAACACTTCGGAACGTACTAAGATGTGAGGGAGGGCCCCCGAGGAAACCAAGTCATACTCGTTCACTAGGACTACATTTGATCCATGACTAGTAACCGGTCTCACATAACCGTACCATAAAGGCCCCCGAGGATCAAATGCATCCATAGCTACAAAATGGGGAAAAGACATCCCAATAACATAAGTCGACTCAAAACCTAGGGATTCACTAGTAATAGTCTAAACTTGTCACAATAACATGTGTGACTAAACAAAGCTAAACATATAGCTTCCAAAAATATTTATAACCAAAATGCCTTTATCAAGTCTAACTGCTGATAAGAATGAAAATCATAAAATAAGATTTATATGCATTCTTTCACATAACCCACATAAATGTGTAAGTAAAACTTCCTTTTTACTTCAATAAGATCAAACCCTTTACATTTCAAGAAAATGATTAGTAACCCTAAAATCTCCCAAAAACTCAAGTTAGGTCAAAATGCAATAAACTTAAATCCAAACCCAAGGAGATATGTAGGAGTTCAAAATGTAAGCTTTTGATATGTATAAAGTTTGTAAAATGATAGTAGGAACTCACCAAGTAGGTTTTAGAAGAAAACCCAAAAACCTAGATCTTGACCTTTGGAGAAGATGACAATGGAGGTGGTGTTGAAGCTTCCAAACCGAAACCTTGGATGGAATCCTTGACTCTAGCAATAAATGGTGAAGATTGGTGGTTGGAGAAACCCTAGAAGAGTAAATGAGGAGGGAGAGAAAGGAGAACTTGGAAAGGAAGAAAGAAATGAGAATGAATGAGATTTGGGAAATAATTCATTAAAACCCACGCTGATGGAGCCCCTGACACGACACACGACCCGTGCGTTTTTGCTGAAGGGCAACGCACGACCCGTGCGTAACCCACTGCCGTCACCCCTGACCCTTGCGCATGACCCGTGCGCTATTTCTGAAGGAGGACGCACGACCCGTGCGCCCTGTACACCAACGCAGGCAGCCCCTTTTCCTTCTTTCAAACAACACAAAACCAAACGAAATTTAGGGTGTTACAATCCTCCCCAACTTGGGAATGATTTCGTCCCGAAATCCGAACTACTCGAAGAGATGAGGATATCTTCGCTTCATATCCTCTTCGGCTTCCCACGTCACATTGGCTCCCCGATGATGCTTCCACTGCACCTTGAGCATAGTGACTTCCTTGTGACGCAATTTCTTAGACTTTCTCTCTAAGATGGCGTCGGGTTCTTCTACACAACGGTTACCTTCATCCACTCTCAATTCGGAGAGAGGTATGACACTCTCTTCATCTGCCAAGCACTTCCGAAGGTAACAGATATGGAACGTGTTGTGGATTCTACACAACTCCGGCGGCAGTTCCAATTGGTAGGCTTGCATCCCCACTCGTTTAAGTACTTTAAAAGGTCCAAGGAAACGGGGACTCAGCTTCCCACGTTTTCCGAACCTGATAATGCCCTTCCATGGCGATACCTTGAGCATCACCCGGTCGCCTACTTGGAACTCCATCGGTCGCCTCTTCTTATCGGCATAGCTCTTCTGCCGATCCTGAGCCGCTTTCAATCTTTCACGAATGCCCTTGACCTTATCGTCCGTCTCTTGCACAATTTCAGGTCCGACGAATTGCTTCTCTCCCACTTCGAGCCAGCACACGGGAGTTCGGCACTTTCGCCCATACAATACCTCAAACGGTGCCATCCCAATACTCGAGTGGTAGCTATTGTTGTAAGCAAACTCCACCAAAGGTAGGTTAGAGTCCCAACTACCCCCGAAATCGATGACATAAGACCTCAACATGTCTTCCAACGTTTGAATCGTTCTCTCGCTTTGCCCGTCGGTTTGTGGATGGTAAGTCGTACTCAACTTCACTCGCGTACCTAGCTCTTTCTGAAAACCATCCCAAAAATTCGAAGTGAACCGACTATCGCGATCCGATACGATCGACAATGGTACACCATGCCTCGAGACCACTTCATCAATGTACAGTTTTTGCTAACTTGTCCATCGGTAAGGTCTCGCGTATGGCTAGAAAGTGAGCGCTCTTTGTCAATCTATCGACTACTACCCAAATGGTATCGTGACCTCGAAAAGTTCTAGGCAATTTTGTCACGAAGTCCATGGTAATATGCTCCCACTTCCATTCAGGAATCTCTAAGGACTGAAGACTCCCATACGGTCGTTGGTGTTCGGCTTTCACTTGTAAACACATCACACATCGCTCTACGTAACGTGCCACATCGAGCTTCATCACCGGCCACCAATAATGCAATTTCAAGTCCCGGTACATCTTTGTACTTCCCGGATGAATGGAATACTTGGACTTGTGGGCATCTTCAAGAAGTAACTCCCGACTGCCCCCAATCTTGGGCACCCACACACGACCGCTGAACAGTTTGACTCCACGGCTATCTTCCGTTAGGAGCAACCGTTGCCTTGTCATGACTTCATCCTTGAGGTTCTCTTCCAACAATGCTTCAACCTACGACGTCTTGATCTTATCAACAAGACTAGACACTAACCCGATTCTCGAATGGGTAACCTGAATACTTCCGCTATAGTCCTTCCGACTTAGCGCATCGGCCACCACGTTCGCCTTACCGGGATGGTAGAGCAATTCACAATCGTAATCTTTGAGCAACTCGAGCCACCGCCTTTGCCTCATATTCAACTCTTTTTTATCAAAGACATACTTTAGGCTCTTGTGATATGTGAAGAGGGTACATTTCGTGCCATAGAGGTAGTGTCGCCAAAGCTTCAAGGCAAACACCACTGCCGCTAGATCCAGATCATGGGTAGGGTAATTCTTTTCGTGAATTTTAAGTTGTCTCGAGGCGTAAGCAATCACTTTGCCTATTTTCATTAAAACACAACCCAAACCCATCTTCGAAGCGTCGCTATAGACCACGAAGTCTTCCGACCCTTCGGGCAACACCAATATTGGAGCTTCGCACAACTTCCTTTGCAGAATCCGGAACGCCTTCTCTTGCGTTTCGGTCCACTCGAACTTCACATTCTTCCGAGTTACAGCCCTCAAGGAAGAAGCGATTTTCGAGAAGTCTTGAATAAATCTTCGGTAGTAACCCGCCAAACCCAAGAAACTTCGGATTTCGGATGGACTCTTGGGAGGCTCCCAATTAATCATGGCTTCAATCTTGGAGGGGTCCACTTTCACCCCGTCTCGAGTGACAACGTGACCCAAGAATTGTACCTCATCAAGCCAAAAGTCGCATTTGGAGAACTTGGCGTACAATCTCTCTTCCCTCAACACTTCTAGAACTTCGCGAAGGTGCTGCTCGTGCTCTAACTCGCGCTTGGAGTACACGAGTATGTCATCAATGAATACAATGACCAACTTGTCGAGAAATGGTCGGCACACCCTATTCATCAAATCCATAAATACCGCCGGTGCGTTTGTGAGGCCAAAAGGCATTACAAGAAACTCGTAATGGCCATAACGCGTTCTAAAGGCCGTCTTCGGAACGTCTTCTTCTCTCACCTTCACCTGATGGTAACCCGAACGTAAGTCGATCTTGGAAAAACATCCCGCTCCTTGGAGTTGATCGAACAAGTCGTCTATCCTTGGAAGTGGATACTTGTTCTTCACCATTGCTTTGTTCAACTCACGGTAATCGATGCACATCCTCATTGTGTCATCCTTCTTCTTGACAAACAAGACCGGAGCTCCCTAAGGCGACGATCTCGGTCTTATGAAACCCTTCTCCAAAAGCTCTTAGAGTTGTGCCATCATCTCTTGCATCTCCGATGGCGCCAAACGGTAAGGAGCTCTCGCAATAGGAGTCGCTCCCGGTACGAGATCAATCCGAAATTCCACTTGCCGATCGGGTGCTAGCCCGGGCAAGTCGTCCGGAAAGACATCGGGATACTCCCGCACGATCTTCACATCTTCAAGTTTTGACTTCTCAAGCTTGACGTCGATCACGTAAGCTAGGAAAGACGAGCCTCCTTTCACCAAGCACTTGCGTGCCTTTGCCATTGTGATTAACGCTACTTCACCTTTCCTCTTCTCACCATAGATGACAACGACCTCGCCACATTGATTGGGAAGTCGAATTAACTTCTTGGAACATACGATCTCGGCATGATTGTTCGCTAACCACTCCATACCGACCACCACATCAAAACCTCCGATAATCATCAGCATCAAGTCAATTAGGAATTCTCTCCCTTCGATACCGAGAGTACATTTCTTCAAAACATCGCAGATCAAAACTTGACTACCATTTGCTATTTCTACCACTAACGCATCCTCTAGACTAGTAGTGGGCATGGCAATCTTTTGACGAAATAACTCAGATATAAACAAGAAACTGGCTCCAGAATCAAACAGCACACGAGCAGGTATGGAGTTTAGAAGAAACGTACCCAATACCACATCGACGGATGCCTTGGCCTCATCGGACGTCATCTGAAAAGCTTGACCCAGAACCCTAGACGGGTTCTCTCTCTTTTCCGGTGCGCTACCAGACTTGAGCTTCGGGCAATCTCTCTTCATGTGCCCCGGTGCCTTGCACTCAAAGCAAACCATTCCCTCGATAGAACAATCGCGGGCGATGTGATCATTCTTACCACACTTGCCGCAAAATCGCGGAGTGGAGTTACAGTTACCATGATGCTTGAACCGGCACCTCTGGCACCATTTAGCCTCTTGGTTGCTGTTGTTGAAATTTCGGTTCCCGACAAAAGATCGAGTCCTCTTAAAGGGAGCGGAATTGCTCTCCCATTTTCTCTTCTCAGGCACCACCTCAGCTTTCTCAGCCTTGCTTCTCGCGAATAGTTCCTCCATGAATTGAGTTTCTTCAACCATTTCACGAAGATTGGAGGCCTTAGAATTGTGGACCATAGACAACAAGTCCGCTGGCAGGCCATTAAGATAAGCCTTCATCTTATCTTTCTCCGTTGGGGCCACATGCCCCACCAACCTCAGCTTCTCTATGAACTGACGGGTGTACTCCCTTACCGTCAAGTTTCCCTTCACTAGGGATCGAAACTCTTTTTCGATGCGGTCCATCGATCTTTCGCTGCAGAATTCTTCCATAAGCTTTCTTTTGAACTCGGCCCAAGACAACTGAGCCAAAACGGTAGAAGAGAGAGTGGGTTGAGTAACATCCCACCAAGTGAGTGTTGCATCTCTCAACAACTGAGTGCCAAACCACACCCTCTGATCGTCACCACATTCGGCGGAGCCGAAAGCTTGCTCGACGGCTCTAATCCACTTCACGCACATGACGGGGTCATCAAAACCGGAGAATTCCGGCAGCCCGCACCCCAGAAAGGATTTATACGAGCAACTCTTCCCGCCCCTTGGAGCACCAACCACTCTGTGTTCTTCAGTTCTAACCCCATTGTCTGCGTCGCCCGAACCAAGAACAACAACATTCTCCGTGACCGTCATATTTCTCTTGAGACTAGCATCGCGGTCCTCTAACACCTTCATGAACTCCTCTTGCTGCTTCTCCATAGCCGTCGATACCATTTGCATGATGTTGGCCATCATGTCGGTTTGCGGGTTCGCCACTTGCACAACTGGGTTGATGGATGCCAACTCCACCTGAGGTACCTGCTCCACCTCCGTAGTAAATATTGGTGGCATACCGGGAGGAACAACCGTCGGTACTCTGACCACCTGGTTCCGCTCTGGAGAACTATCGTCGCGAAGGTCTTCGATGTCTAACTGACGACTATGTGTGTTCACCATAACTGAGAAATGGGTGTCACACAAGCACGAGAAAGAGGTTAACAGAATTAAACACGAAAAGAAGGTACAACTACATCTACCAATTGTCATACTAATAGTAAACTGAGCACGCTCACGTAAAATATCCTCATAATAACATTAGCTAATTGAGATTATGAACATATAACACATAAGAGTTCTCGTTACCATCATCACAACGCTTGATGAACATAACTTCCGTCGACTCTAAGACTGACCCATCTTAGAAGTTCTACCCAACTCACAATCATTGCCTAAAATACTCAGTCTAAGTCTAGACATCTTACATTCATGCCTAGTTCACTTAAACTAGCGCTCTGATACCAACTTGTAACACCCTAAAAATCAAGGTGAAATAAAACTGCGGAAATATAGGCAATATGACTTAGCATTTGGTATAAACCTCCCAAAAAGGGGTAAAGTACTAAACCTTTACAAAAACCTGGGAATGAATATGGAAATCAACAAAAAACTAATCTAAATACATCTATCTAGATTACATCGGTTGTCAGCCCAAAATCACCAAAAGATGGGACTTAAACAATGCCCAACCTTGCCTACTAGTCATTCCAAAAATGCCTCTAAGACATGCTCGTCACTCACGACCTTGGCACCCCACCGCTAAGGGAACCTGTTATACATATCATTTGAGAAAAAGTGTTAGGCTTAAAGCCTAGTGAGAACATACAGTTTATAGAATTCAAGATATATAAACATTTGTAACATAGATAAATCTTTACAAGACTTTTAGTTTACAAAAGAAGATCTTTATCAAGAAAGGACAATCGGTCCAAAAGTTCATCTCGCGATGACGAGGGATACCCTATTTACCAAGGGTGGTGACGGAACACAAAAGTAGGCCACGACCCGAGTTGTGAGCTAAATACATGGAATCCATGGCCACGAACACTTCGGAACGTACTAAGATGTGAGGGAGGGCCCCCGAGGAAACCAAGTCATACTTTTTCACTAGGACTACATTTGATCCATGACTAGTAACCGGTCTCACATAACCGTACCATAAAGGCCCCCGAGGATCAAATGCATCCATAGCTACAAAATGGGGAAAATACATCCCAATAATATAAGTCAACTCCAAACCTAGGGATCCACTAGTAATAGTCTAAACTTGTCACAATAACATGTGTGACTAAACAAAGCTAAACATATAGCTTCCAAAAATATTTATAACCAAAATGCCTTTATCAAGTCTAACTGCTGATAAGAATGAAAATCATAAAATAAGATTTATATGCATTCTTTCACATAACCCACATAAATGTGTAAGTAAAACTTCCTTTTTACTTAAATAAGATCAAACCCTTTACATTTCAAGAAAATGATTAGTAACCCTAAAATATCCCAAAAACTCAAGTTAGGTCAAAATGCAATAAACTTAAATCCAAACCCAAGGAGATATGTTGGAGTTCAAAATGTAAGCTTTTGATATGTATAAAGTTTGTAAAATGATAGTAGGAACTCACCAAGTAGGTTTTAGAAGAAAACCCAAAAACCTAGATCTTGACCTTTAGAGAAGATGACAATGGAGGTGGTGTTGAAGCTTCCAAACCGAAACCTTGGATGGAATCCTTGACTCTAGCAATAAATGGTGAAGATTGGTGGTTGGAGAAACCCTAGAAGAGTAAATGAGGAGGGAGAGAAAGGAGAACTTGGAAAGGAAGAAAGAAATGAGAATGAATGAGATTTGGGAAATAATTCATTAAAACCCACGCTGATGGAGACCCTGACACGACGCACGACCCGTGCGTTTTTGCTGAAGGGCAACGCACGACCCGTGCGTAACCCACTGCCGTCACCCCTGACCCTTGCACACGACCCGTGCGCTATTTCTGAAGGAGGACGCACGACCCGTGCGCCCTGTAGACCAACGCAGGCAGCCCCTTTTTCTTCTTTCAAACAACACAAAACCAAACAAAATTTGGGGTGTTACAGTCGGCCCTAGGCTAATTAAAATCGTATTTTTAGCCCTTTTTCTCATTTGTTACTTCACCAATCTATTTCATCTCTCTCTCAAAATAAAACCTTTCGGGTTTTTAGGGTTCTTGAGCATATGAAGTCCCATTCTTCGAAATCTTAAAGAGGTTCTTCATCACCAAGCTAGGGATTGAATGCAAGTGTTAGAGGTCATCATCTCATACACATTTCCTAAGGTTTATAACTTCTAAGGTTTCATCAAACCCTCTCCAAACCATTTTCCATTCTTTTGGTAATTTGGAGTTTGAGATCCAAACTTGTAGCCCTAGAAGTATATTGTTGGTGGATACAAGTTGTGGTTAAGGTAACCTTCTCTTTTTCTTCACAATTAGGGTTTTATGGTTCTCATTTCCTTTCCATTTGTTGGAACTTGGTATAACTTAGAAATGTTTGTAGCTAAGGATTGTTGTGGAAAACTTGGAGCTAGTGGAAGGATTCAAAATCTCATCAAAGGAACTCAAGTTTGTGGGTAAAACCTAGATTTAGTCTAAGTCTAGCAAGGCGAGTTCTAGTTGCATTGAAAAACTATATACATGTTAAAATGCACATATTTTGGGGTTTTGAAAGTATATCCATAAGTTTGCTTCATTTTGATAAGTTTTGTGAATATTTGTACACTTACACGTATTTGATGTTTTAAAACCCTTAACAATGGGTTACAATATTTTGTGAGGTGCTTGAGTCACTAAAAAGGAGATTTTGATCCATCATACAAGTTTTCTTGAACATTTGGAGAATTTGGATATTATGTTGCCTTAGTTCCTAATATAGGAAAATTTGGGGTACAAATGGTTTTAAAAAAGAATTAAGTGTTAGTTGGGTGTTTTATGGACGATTATCAAAATATGGTTTATTTGGGGTTTTACCCAACTAATGAGTTTTGATATTTGAAACTTTAAGTTCTTTGACTTTAAAAGTGTGAGTTGTTGGAAACGGGCATCCTTTGACTTCAAATATTTGGAAAAGTGTGAACCTTATTGTTCGGGCCTTTGGCCATTTATACTTGGAGAAAATACCAATTTTCGGAAGGTTGTACATCGGCCAATGTAGTTATATTGGCTTTATTTTATTGCCAAACGTTTTATGATGCCTTATGGCTTGACTTATACTCTAATGAGTTTTGGGACATTGTTCGGTGTAAATGACTCAATATGGAGCATTTTATGGAAACGCAATTATTGCACAAATGTTGGTTATTACATGTTTTGAATGCATTAGTTCATTCATTTTGGAGTCATGTAATATTTAAACTGTAATGCAATGGATCCATAGGCATAGGAGTCGGTTTGTTCATCATGGATTTTCGTCGTCCATGTTTGAGTCTAGTAAGTGGTCCCCAAGTCATGTTTTTATGTAAGCTTACAGTGGTGCTCTTGGAGAGCCATAAACGGAGCTAAGTCTTGCGGTGGAGCCCATGGTGAGCCGGATACGAGGACTTATGACTTTTGTGGTGAGACTCATCTAGAGGTCGAGTAGACACTAGGGTCATTTGGGTATCTTGCGGTGGTTGCTCAATAGAGGCGTATACGAGGATCCATGACCCGAGGTGAATCTCGTGAACGTTGGTAAGTGGCTTAACTTTGTGTTCCCGCCACATTTGATGGAATCGGATCTCCCCCATCACCGAAAGAAGTTATTTTTGGGTATTCCCTTACCCATACTTTCGGTGTTGAAACGTACCACTTTAATTATCCAAATAGCATTTTAGTGAAATACGTCGTGGGTGCATTTTGGGAATTTTGGATGTTGAATAATTATTTTAAAAAGGTGTTTGATATTGGAAGCAACTTGAATTGTAAATAAAGCCTTTTTATAACTTATATTTCAGGAACGGTTGTATTTAGAGTGAAATATTCGTTTTAAATGTTTTATGATTTATATGATAAAAACTGCTTTAACTCACTAAGTGTTAAGCCTAACACTTTGTTAGTTGATCAAAGGGGGAAATCAAAGATTGTGCTGAAATTGAAGATGTTTTGATGATCATGATGCTCACAATCATCAAAAAGGGGGAGACAATTATAAAGATTCTTCAAAGGCCTAAAAAGGGGGAGACATTTACAAAGATTGTTCAATTTCAAAATCATCATTTGAAACCAATTGTTAATCATTAAATCCCAATCTATCAAGCAATTACTCAAGAATATGAACAATTAAGATCAAAAACTAGAGAGAGAAAGTAGAGAGAGAAAGTAGATCTTGATTAGCCACAAGTCTCACAAATTTGGTTCTACGTTATTACAAGATTACAAAGGCCAAACCTATTTATACCACCATCTAAACAATACTTAATGACTAAGTAAAACTAAACAAGCTTTGACTTTCCTAAAACATTGACAATGTTGACTTTTACATCTTTGATTTTCCACATTAAATTTTGGATACAATATTTAGACTTAACAATCTCCCCCTTTGTATTCAAGATTTAATAAAAATTTGATACTGATCTTCAGCTCTTGATTCTTCAGCTTTTGTCTCTTTAACTTTGAACTTGAAACTTCTTTCATCTCAGAGAAATCTTTCAAAACTGTATTTTCATCACATTGATCTCTTGAAGTTTCAAGAATTATGTTTCCTTTGAAGAATCTTGGGAAGTCTTTTTCTCTTTGAAGCTTTGAAAGTCAACATGTCTTGAAAGAGAAACTTGAACGCGAAACAGAATTGAAACTTTGACTTTTTGACTTTTAAACATTGAAACAACATTGAAGAAACTTTGAGTAGTTGAAACATCTTGTATCTTCATCACTTGTGATCTCTGAACTGTCTTCAGAAAACAAACTTTCACACATCATCTTGATTTATCTTTTAACAATCTTTCTTCAGAATCTTTTGACTTTGAATTAGCGGAAGCATTTTGAATTGACTTTTGAAATCTCAGAATTTCTTCACAAGACTTTTCAAATGATGATTTTGAAATTGAACAATCTTTGTAAATGTATCCCCCTTTTTAGGCCTTTGAAGAATCTTTATAATTGTCTCCCCCTTTTTGATGATTGTGAGCATCATGATCATCAAAACATCTTCAATTTCAGCACAGTCTTTGATTTCCCCCTTTGATCAACTAACAATCTCCCCTTTGACAGTTTCCGCACTTTGATCTGAAGAGCCAAATCATGAACTGTATATATCTGAATCTTTTCAAATTCAGACATAATGAACGTGTAATCCTGATTCAACAAATGAAACAGTTAGGAATGCCTGTCAGGAACACAAAGTTACTGTGTACAACGAATGTACATTGTAAGGAGCTGGTTTGATGATGACTCCCCAGGACTTCCATTCAATCATTAAAAACACAAGGTTTATCTATGAATGTTCTGACAGAAAAACAGATTTTCTGTGTGCTCGTGCTTGTGTATGAATAAATTTTAGCATAATGATTGTGTTTCATAAGGCTCAAATTGTGTAAACTGTTGAGACAGCAACAGATAATACACGGACTCAATGTGCATGAAAGAGGTGCGAAGGTAGGGCAACTTTCCTTCTTTTTCAATATCTAAATCTTCCGAGTGAAGATTAGATAGCATATATGTTGTGTCCCTAAAGAAAATGAAACATTTCTTTGTTAAGAAAGAAATGAGTGGTTGGTGGGGTAATAGAAAGAGTTGGCGTGGGCTCACTGCCTTTTTCAATGATGGTCACCAAATAATGTGAACCAATCAGTAGATGTGGCTGCCCGGCTCAGAAAGTGGTAGGTGCAGAGTTCTGATATTTTTTTAACTCTGTTCTCACACCCTCTTTCTTTTTAACATTAAAGCTCACTTCTAACCAAACTCTCTTTTCCATTTTTCCACTCAGCACAATGAGAATAACTCAACCGGATGAGTTATCTCCCCCACTCTTTGATTTTGACCCCTCACCCCTCAATCACTCAAGGATAACTTCTTGGATAGGAAACACAGGTTTATGTGAATCCATGGAAGTTTTGTTTAAGCTCACACATGAATCACATGTAAGTCCTATAAAGAATGTATGCTCAACAGTTTAACTTGACCAGTTAAGCACAAATAAGATAACACTGTCAAAAAGTATGCTCATGAGATTTGAGCAATTGAACTTTGAAGATCTCTCAAAACAAAGATATTGAATGAAAGAAATGAAATCAAGAAAATTGTTTTGAGAATCTAACAATGTATCAATCAGATCAAATGAAAATGATAGGGTATCAAAGAATTGGAAATTTGTTTATATGAACAAATATAAACAATTTATCAATGAAAGCACAAATATGAAAAAGGTGAATAATGCTCAACAATTTTGAAAGCAAACGAGGGTATTACCATCGAAAAATTTGTTCGTTTAGAGATATGGTAATAACAAATTCAAATAAAATACTGAACCGATGTGTGTGAATACTTTATAGTATATGGAAAAGACAATACACGAGTATTGATCTTTGGAAACACACAGTCAGTTAAACATTAAGCTCAGAATTTGAAAAATATTTAAAAGCTCACTTCTAATTCATGAAATCGTTTGAGAATAGAGAAGTGGTTTGAACATTTAAGAAAGCGTTTTTCATGCTTGAAAGTTGTTCTTCTTTCAAACAATCAGAGATCTAGATCAGAAGATAGTTACCTTTAAGCTCCCCCTCAAATCATTATAGAATGATTTAGGTATTTTGAGCTCCCCCTGGATATTAGCAGAATATCCTTCTCTGATCATTGAAAAACGGGTCCTGATCTGTCATGTGATCAGAAGCCATCACCTTTACTCCTCCTATAAATTAGGCATCTGAAATATGTCAGTTAAAACAGGATAGAGATCAGACACTTCCTTTTGAATTGTAGACCATCATATCAGTAAAATCTATCAGTGAAAAAGTACAGGATAGAGATCAGATCAATTCTCTTGGGATGTAGACCATCATATCCATCGGATGCAAAAACAGGAGTAAGGTCTTTTGATCGCTGAGGTTCGAGTCCTAAACTGTTTGTATTTAGAAGTCAAACTCCTTTGAAGAACGGGTCCTAAGTTGTGTACTAAGAAGCCATCATCTTTCAACTTTGAAGTCCAGGTTTTGAACTGTTGTGTTCAAAAGCCTTTGTTCTCTTACTCCCCCTTGACTTAAGTTGCCTGCAACACAAAATCAGTTTTTGGTTTTGGTACCCACTGGTATTTGGGTCCATGAATGTTAGTTGCAGTTCTTGTGGGGTTTACAGAGTAAGAACCATACCAGAAATGATCACTGGTCTTGTGGATATGATCATGTGTACAGCAGTAAGAACAATAAAATTTATTACCTGAAAACCTGAGTAATTGGTCTTTTGAGTATTTAAAGTCAGGTTTACCTTTATGCTCTTTGTTCTTCTTTGCTTTGTGTACAAGTACACATGATGTCTTTCCATTCAGCTCATTTTTCTTGTCATCTTTGACAGATTTCTTTATCCAGACCAGTTTCTCTTTCTTGTAACTTCTTCTCATTGGATATGTATCTGAACCATCTAAATATTCATCAAAGAAAATGTTAGATCGACGAATCTGATCAAAATATTTAACAGACCTTTATGAAGAGACAGATTTCTGAGTAGAACTTGAACCAGACATTTCAAGCTCTTTGATCTTTGATGCAAAGATGTCTCTTTCTTTCACAAGTTGGTCAATCTTCTTCGAGAAATCAGACTTCGTCTTTTGCTCTTTCAGCGCAGAAGCAGATAGTTCAGATATTTTTGAAGTCAGTCTTTTGATTTCAGTTTCAAAGATTGAACGTTCTTCTTCAAATCCTTTCTCTGACTTATTTCTCTGGCCGTATAATTCTTTAAAGAATCCCACATTCTTCTGTTCTATGGCCTTCTTTTCTTTATCAAATTTCTCTCTTTCCAAAATCAGCACTTTCTCAAAATCAGACACTTGTTGAGAAAGTTTTAAGCATTTAAGCTCTACTGACTTCTTCTCTTCAAAACACTTTTTAGAGAAATCTGAGAACTTCTTTGAAAAAAATTTCTTTTCATTTTCAAAAATATCTTTATTTTCAGCAAGCTGTTTTTCAAAATCAGATAAATTCTTTCTAAGCTCAGAGTTCTCAGATTCCAATCTCTTTATCTTCTCTTCATTCAGCCCAGAAGATCTTTTCAGAAGATCTTCATTGATATTCTTTAAGGTACTGATTTCCTCTTTCAGTCTTATGTTTTCTTCATAATGCTCTTTTGACTTTTGTGAGTGAAAGTCAACGGCATGACCCAGGTTAATTTTCTCTAAGTTCAGCTTTCTAATCTTCTCTTCAAGTTCTGCAAAAAATCCCATTTTGAATGAGTTCATTAGCTTGATATGAATGATCGTTCCAAACTATATATCATAAAATCAAAAATCAGATCAAATTGAAATCTAGCACAAAATTTAAAACTGTAACACTTGAAGCGCAAAGTCGAGGTTTTCGTGAACAGTGTGTTGCGCAAAGGGAGCTTTGCGCAAGCCAAGTGAAACGCAAAGTACGGTTTTCGTAACACGCTGGATACGCAAAGTAGGATTCTCGTAACACGCTGGATACGCAAAGTAGGATTCTCGTAACACGCTGGATACGCAAAGTAGGTTTGCGTGAGTGTCTTGTTGCGAAAAGTGAGCTTTGCGTAATTGCCTTGAAGCGCAAAGTGAGCTTTGCGTAATAGGCTTTATGCGCAAAGTGCAATTGTATTCAAGAGAGCATGAAGATACTTTGCGTGAGCTGCCTGATATGCAAATGAAGCTTTGCGTAAGACATTGAATGTGCAAACTTTGCTTTGCGTGAAAGGTTAGATACACAAACTAGACTTTGCGATATAAGAGCATGACGCAAACGAAATTCTCAGTCTGGAAAAGCTCGCGCAAACGTTTATGAACTTGCGCAAATCATATGAACTTGCGTAAAACGAGTTCTTGGCTGATTCTTTCTCAAATCGATTCAAACCTGCAAATTTGATCTCAAAAACTTATCAGTATCATCGACAAACAGTATTAAACACAAATTTGCTATCAAATCCAGATTAAAATCAACAAATTGCACAAATCGATCAAGAACAGAGTTCGAGTTCGATATTTCAAGAAAAATTCAAAAATCAAGAATTGACAATGAATTTGATCGAATTACAATATGGAATCAAAACAAGAATCAATCACCAACATAAATCGAACTCAATGATTCTATTTTCTTGCATTAAAAACGATTTTTCACAAAAAATTCGGATGAAACAGTGAAGAACACTAGTTCGTGAAAATTTTCAGAAAATCTCAAATTTCAATCTTAAAAACTCCAGATTTCAATTCAAACTCTGATCAAATCATTTTCGAAAAGTTTGGTTCAGCTCTAATACCAATTGTTAATCATTAAATCCCAATCTATCAAGCAATTACTCAAGAATATGAACAATTAAGATCAAGAACTAGAGAAAGAAACTAGAGATAGAAAGTAGATCTTGATTAGACACAAGTCTCACAAATCTGGTTCTACGTTATTACAAGATTACAAAGGCAAAACCTATTTATACCACCATCTAATACAAAGACTTAACAACTAAGGAATGCAAAACATGCTTTGACAAATACAATACAAAGACTATGTTGACTTTTACAACTTTGACTTTCCACATTAAATCTTGGATACAATATTTAGACTTAACACACTTTTTCTTTTTGACATGTATATCAGGTCTTAGATGGATCTGAGTGGCGAGTGGAGCTTGGTAGAAGTTCCGGTAGGAGGGCTTTAGAAACGTTATCCGGTTTTGAGATAGCAGATTTGGTGGTGTTAGTAACACCCGACTAACTTTGTCCCCGTTTGTGGGACTAGATAGTTTCGTTAGAACTCTGATACGTGTTGTAATGTTTCTTCCTTTGTAAACTTTAGATAATTGTTATCTTGAGCTATGTATTTAAGGGATTTTTGGATGTTTTAAATTGTCTGCTATTTTCAATTTTTAGAGGTGTTACATACCTGAATTTGCAGATTCTTAATAAAAGTGAAACGGATTGAGGCTTGCACTACCGCAGTGTCCTAAGACAAATGGTGGAATTGGCGTTTGTCTAGAGGATCAACAATTGAATTCACATCTTTTGACCTTTAATATCTATGTGTCAAGGAGAGCTCACCATGAATACTCGCACACCAAAGTCCAAGCTCTTAAATGATTCATTTAATGCTCAAGGATTTGTCTTTATTATGTGGATTCTTTTTTCATGAGGTTTCTATTAGAGTTGTTCATGGGTGGTACTGCCCGTTGGACCTAGCCTGTTTGGCCCGTTAGAAAAGCGGGTTTGGACAATCATTCTCGAAAAATGGGCGAGCTTGAGTTGGACCGCTAAAATTAGTGGATGGGCTCGGGCAATGAGAAAAAGAATTCGGACAAGCCCGCTCGGCCCGTTATATTATTATAATTGATTATATTTTATATATGATTAATAATTTATTGTTTTTTATCAAAAAGATTTAGAAGTCGTTTTGGGTTGGATTCCCACTACTGAGTACCAACCGTCACCCAAATATATATAAGATATGCTATGTTATAGTACGTCTTGAATCTCGATCTTGAAGGTGGATAAAAAAAATTTATTGAAAAACCCCGGACTTTGAAAGTTGATAAATCATTACAGTGAAAACGCCTATGCTCCATATATTGTGAAAATATTGTTTTCATATGCTATGTACATTGATATATTTTACGTCTTATTTTATGTTCGAAAGAACTTACGTAATTTAAAGATTTTACATAACTTATGATGTTGTATAAGTTTATTTTTCAAATGTAAAAAAAATAAGTCCGCTAACCTGTGGGCAAGCCTGGCCCGTTTATAAGGCGGGTACGGGCAAGTCTATAAGCCCGTAAAAACGGGTTTAAGTTTGTTATATTAGGTCCATTGGACAAAAAAATTATGTTAATCCCGGTCCGGACTTGGGCCAAACCCGTAAATGATCACCTCTAGTTCCTTTATGGGGCAAAGTTTCTCACATATAAACTAAGTTCCAACAAGTTATAGTAACACAGATCCTATTCTAGTTTCGTTCGGATTTAGATCATAATTTGTTGGCGTTGATTTTATTGTATTTTTTATACAAGTATAAAGAAGTATCGGGAGAAGTTATACTGACTTCAGTGTTTAATCAAAAAAATTAATTTAGTCCCTCTTTTAAATTTTAGAGTGTTACAATTTAAATTAAAAGAATTCAAATTTTTTGAAAGTAATTATGGATTAAATATATCTATGGATTTGAATGATCTGACTATATATAATTAATCGCGAGGGTGTTATCATCAATGCTGCAGTGATCTTGTTCATTAAATGAACAACTGCATGTATATCGATTTGGGAAAGGAAAAAAAATGACCTGGCTCATTAACATGAAACGTTGTCATAAATGTAACACTGATCTTAAACATTAATTAAACATCTGTAAATTACAGATTCAGATAGGAACTTATTATGTAAAATAATTTATATACTCGTAGGACGTGTGAGATAAAAATATAATTAAATTAGTTCCCCATATACAAATACTCTCTCTCTCTCTCTCTCTCTCTCTCTATATATATATATATATATATATATATATATATATATATATAAAAGGGTAGTTTTATTTGTAAACCATTCTATTTTTTAAACTGTGTAAATCGTCGATTTTAGTGGTTAAGTTAATAAAATTGTTTCATGAAATTGTTTAATTTGATAAAATTGTTTCATATAATTCTTTTGTTGATGAAATTGTTTCATATATTTGTGTTTTTTATGTAAAAAAAAAAAAGTTTCATCAAAATGAGAAAATACATGAAACCATTTCATCAAAATAAGAAAAAACATGAAACAATTTCATTTTTACATAAAAACACAAATATATAAAACAATTTCATCAAATTAAACAATTTCATAAACCAATTTCATTAACTTTACCAATGAAATCGATGGTTTGCACGGTTTGCAAAACTAGAGTGATTTGCATTTGATCTCTCCATACACACACACACACACACATATATATATATATATATATATATATATACTAGGCACATACCCGCGCGATGCAGCAGAATGTAAGTAAAAAACGAACAATTAATTTTATTTCTGTATAGACATGTCATCAACAATCAACCATGACCTAAGAATCACAACTTATGAAATCATAAATCCATAAAAATATTCAAAAATTAATTTATATTACAATTATTGACGAAAAAAATTATAATGATATATTTTATAATAAGAATGAAACGTATTTTACGATTATGTATTTTTAATGTGCTAACGGTGGAAAAAAGTAAAACGTATTGATAGAAAACAAATTAGTTCGTAGATATTCATGATATTTAATAGTAAGGTTAAATTAAAAAAAAATATTCAATATTGTGCTCGTTTTAAAGATATTGATGAGACGATTATAATGATATATTTTGTAAAAAGAAGAAACGTATTGTTTATTCCATTCTTGTTCGTATATGATTATTTATGTTAACATGATAGGTATGTAAAATAGAAAATAAGAAAACAAGAGATATAAAATAAATTAAATAACTAATTGTAAGGGTGATAAACGTAACATTTAATTGAATTAGGAAGTGAAACATTGGGAAAAAAATTTTGGCTTTCAAAAGTTTGTAAAAAACTGTATTAGAATTTTTATAATATAGTAGAGATTACCGTGATTTATTTATAATAAGAATGAAACGTATTTTTAATATATTTTACGATTATTTATTTTTAATGTGCTAACGCTGAAAAAAAAAAAAATGTATGGATATAAAACAATTTAATTCGTAGATATTCACGATATTTAATAATACGGTTAAATTAAAAAATATTCAATATTGGACTCGTTTTGAAGGTATTGACGAGACGATTATAATGGTATAATTTGTAAAAAAAGAAACGTAATTTTTCATTGTATTTTTGTTCATATACAATTATGTGTGTTAATATGATAAGGTGTAAAATGAAAAAATAAGGGATATAAAGTAAATTAAATAATTAATTATAAGGGTGGTAATGTAATATTTTTCCAAAAACCGTTTTTTCCAAAAACTACCTTTTTCAATAACCGTAATAGAATTTTAATATATAGTATAGATATATGATTATTTATGTTAACATGTTAGGTATGTAAAATAGAAAATAAGAAAACAAGAGATATAAAATAAATTAAATAACTAATTGTAAGGGTGATAAACGTAACATTTAATTGAATTAGGAAGTGAAACATTGGGAAATTCTTTTTGGCTTTCAAAGGTTTGTAAAAAACTGTATTAGAATTTTTATAATATAATAGAGATTACCGTGATTTATTTATAATAAGAATGAAACGTATTTTTAATATATTTTACGATTATGTATTTTTAATGTGCTAACGCTGAAAAAAAATAAAATGTATGGATATAAAACAATTTAATTCGTAGATATTCACGATATTTAATAGTACGGTTAAATTAAAAAATATTCAATATTGGACTCGTTTTGAAGGTATTGACGAGACGATTATAATGGTATAATTTGTAAAAAAAGAAACGTAATTTTTCATTGTATTTTTGTTCATATACAATTATGTGTGTTAATATGATAAGGTGTAAAATGAAAATATAAGGGATATAAAGTAAATTAAATAATTAATTATAAGGGTGGTAATGTAATATTTTTCCAAAAACCGTTTTTTCCAAAAACTACCTTTTTCAATAACCGTAATAGAATTTTAATATATAGTATAGATATATGATTATTTATGTTAACATGTTAGGTATGTAAAATAGAAAATAAGAAAACAAGAGATATAAAATAAATTAAATAACTAATTGTAAGGGTGATAAACGTAACATTTAATTGAATTAGGAAGTGAAACATTGGGAAATTCTTTTTGGCTTTCAAAGGTTTGTAAAAAACTGTATTAGAATTTTTATAATATAATAGAGATTACCGTGATTTATTTATAATAAGAATGAAACGTATTTTTAATATATTTTACGATTATGTATTTTTAATGTGCTAACGCTGAAAAAAAATAAAATGTATGGATATAAAACAATTTAATTCGTAGATATTCACGATATTTAATAGTACGGTTAAATTAAAAAATATTCAATATTGGACTCGTTTTGAAGGTATTGACGAGACGATTATAATGGTATAATTTGTAAAAAAAGAAACGTAATTTTTCATTGTATTTTTGTTCATATACAATTATGTGTGTTAATATGATAAGGTGTAAAATGAAAATATAAGGGATATAAAGTAAATTAAATAATTAATTATAAGGGTGGTAATGTAATATTTTTCCAAAAACCGTTTTTTCCAAAAACTACCTTTTTCAATAACCGTAATAGAATTTTAATATATAGTATAGATATATGATTATTTATGTTAACATGTTAGGTATGTAAAATAGAAAATAAGAAAACAAGAGATATAAAATAAATTAAATAACTAATTGTAAGGGTGATAAACGTAACATTTAATTGAATTAGGAAGTGAAACATTGGGAAATTCTTTTTGGCTTTCAAAGGTTTGTAAAAAACTGTATTAGAATTTTTATAATATAATAGAGATTACCGTGATTTATTTATAATAAGAATGAAACGTATTTTTAATATATTTTACGATTATGTATTTTTAATGTGCTAACGCTGAAAAAAAATAAAATGTATGGATATAAAACAATTTAATTCGTAGATATTCACGATATTTAATAGTACGGTTAAATTAAAAAATATTCAATATTGGACTCGTTTTGAAGGTATTGACGAGACGATTATAATGGTATAATTTGTAAAAAAAGAAACGTAATTTTTCATTGTATTTTTGTTCATATACAATTATGTGTGTTAATATGATAAGGTGTAAAATGAAAATATAAGGGATATAAAGTAAATTAAATAATTAATTATAAGGGTGGTAATGTAATATTTTTCCAAAAACCGTTTTT